>OZ005651.1:232254812-233548145 GCA_963930645.1 Salticus scenicus
AAATTTCAGGAAATTTGGAGTAATATGTACTGAGAAAACAGTACATAAAGCAGCGACCTATGTGAGCAATAACAGCACATATCTGCCTAGGCATTGAATCGAACAGCGATTGAATGACATGTACGGGTAGAGCACTTCATGAAGTTTTAACACGATGCCACAATTCATCGGTGTAAATCGCTTTTCAACGATTAAACAGTCATTTTCATTGGTGCGAGATCAGGAGAACGCGCTGGCCAGAGCAACAGTCGAACACATTCGGCATCAATGAAGGTCCAGACAATATGGACAACTTGCGGTCGTGCATTGTCCTGCTTAAATGTTGCGATTCGGAGGCCTTGAACATAGGGCAGAGCTATGGGCCATAACTCGTCAGAAATGTAATGGCTGGTATTCAGAGTGGCGGGAATCAAAACAAGAGGTGACCGGGACATGTATCCAATGGTACAACATACCATCAATCCAGGTGGTGACTCAGAGTGCGGCTACCAAAATTATGATTACCCTCAAAATTGCATCACTGATATGGGCGCCATTAATGCGTGATCAACGATGAACCTGGAAGCAGCAATGGTGTGAAGTCATTTTTCAGACAAATCACAATCCTGTTTACAGCATCAAGATCGCCTTATCCGTATTTAACGGCATTAAGAATAATGCACATTGTCATCTGGGATTAAACACCATCATACTGTCCATTATTTGCAATGATGTTATGGGTTCCCATTGGATACACGTCTCGATTACTTCATGTTCGTATTCCTGGCACTCTGAACAGAGGCCATTAAATTTCTGATGAGTTAAGGCCCGCCCCTGTGCCCTGTATTCGAGGCCTCCCTAGCGCAAAATTTAAGCAAGATAATGCCCGACCGCAAGTTGTTTGTATTGCCCGGACCTTCTTTGATACAGAATGTGTTCGACTGTTGCTCTGGCCAGCGCGTTCTCCTGATCTCGCACCAATAAAATGACTGTTTCATCATTGAAAAGCGACTGCCCCCCCCCCACCGCTCACCAGTAACTTCGATCGATGAATTGTGGCATTGTGTTGAAGATTCATGAAGTGCTCTACCCGTACATGTCATCCAATCGCTGTTCGATTCAATGCCTAGGCAGATATGTGCTGTTATTGCTCACAGAGGGCGCAGCTTTAAGTACTGTTTTCTCAGTGCATATTACTCCAAATTTCCTGAAATTTTAATCAGTTGTTCTTCCTACTATAATGTATGAGTCCAACAAATTTCATTCCGTTATTATCATTCCTTCTTGGTGTTGCATAATCAATGTCGAGCAGTGTATAATAAAAATTTCTATTAAAATTTCCCGGTACTCAACCGTTTCATTCTTCCTTTATCTGTCGGAGGACATTTCTGACATTAGTTTTTGTATAAATAACCTATTTAAAAAGCCATAAACAAGATTATAATTTAACTCATAATGCTGTACAATTGCAGGGAAGGGGGGGGGGGAGCAAGACTCGACGTAAGTTCGCTATTAATCGATGCTGAAAAATGCAATATGTATCACTCGATAGAGAATTGTAAGTACTTTTAGAAAATGAGGTGAAATTTTGAATTTAGGGTTGTCTACAAAATTGCTACGTACACGAACTCTGACTTTTTTTTCAATAATAATCCCCATTTTGGGATTATATATGAATTCCTGGGGTTGCATCATTGCGAGAAAGTATAATGGTTATATATTTTACTTATTTTTTATAGAGTTATAACCGTTCAAAGTTTGAAGAGGCTAATGTTAAAGTCAAACCGCAAACTGTTAATATCATCACAAAAAATAACTTGATTGATGGCACATATATGTGTATGTGTTATAAGATACAGTGAAGAATCCCAAATACTTTTGACTCAGAAGAATATTTTTAATTATGAAAAATTTTAATAAATTCATATTAAAAAATCGTGACTTCTAACTTACATTATATTTCACATAAAATCAATCTTAATGCTTAAAAATATGGGTGTGCAAATCTGCAGTATATTCTAGTTATTTGTTTTCGAGATATAGCTAAATCATTCTCTTGGAGAGGCATATATTTCTTACAAAGTTTTGCCTGTAGTAACGAATAAAACCTTAAAAATAACAGAAATTTTTTAAAAATATGTTTAATTGATAATTATGGGTGAGACTATATACAACAACCAAGTCAAATGAAAAAAAAAGAAAAAAGAAAAGAAAAAAGAAAAAGATAGAAGTAAATGACGATTTTAAGACGTTGGGAGATAACAAACGAGAATTTTTATTTTCTAAAGAAAACAAACGCAGCCTTTCAGCGTTCTTCTAAAACAACACAATATTGAAAAGGAAAAGAAAAAGTGACTTGGCGTATTCATATTTAACCCAGTAATTTACGTTGGCAAAATTATACGCAAGTGGCACTTACCTAATCGACTATTGTTGAAAATTTTTGAATCCTTTAAACAAACAGTAGAACTTAAAATCTATTTAATATACGGAGCTTACTGTTTAAAATAGAAAAATAGTCAATTAAAATATACACATATATATACATTAATAAAAATAAATGAAATATAAAAAGAACGAATGGTCTATTGACAACCATTGGAATGCAAGCTTGACTACCGTCGTAGTTAAAAGATTTATCATTTAGTTTGTATATATATATATTTGGGGGGGGGGGTATTATTTTAAGGCAGGGCTGCCAACCTAATCAAGCAAATTGTTAGTACCGCCCCTTTTTCTACACCCATTTAATTTTTAGAGTATTGTAATTTTCTGTGTATAATCCGCAGGTCAGGTAAGTCAGTTCTGCACCAGAAATTTCAATTAGCAAACGAGGTTCGATTTGTACGAGCTGTTTCTTCAAAATAATATAGATTTTTGTGTTAAATAAAATTTCTGGTGGAGGAATGACATATTTTAATGATATATTATTGCGGATTATATGCAGAAAATTGCGGTATTTTTCTTCTTAATTCATCGTAGATATATTTGAACAGAATTACTCTAAAAATTAAGTGGTGTAGAAAAGGGGCGGTACTAACAATTTGCCGGATTAGGTTGGCATCTCTGTTAAGAACACTTTACTCTTAAAAAATATCTTTCATAAATATATTTTAATTAAGAATCTACATTTTCATTAAAAAAAAAAATAAATAAATAAAATACACATATATATATATATAAAATACACCTTACAAGTTCAAAGAGTAAAACTAACGAAACATTGGTGAGTGCGGTTAAACCTTTGCGGCGCAAGACAATTCGTATCGGTTAAATTATACTGCCACCGGAATTCATGAACTGAATTAAACTAAAAGAAATTTTAAATTTTGAGGTTAAAAAAACCGACCTATTCTGATATGATATAAACGTAAATTTCTGCTAAAAACTTTCCGGGAAGAATTTTTGCAGCTGCATCTTAAACTTTGCGTCAGTGTTGCCAGATTTGGGGACTTTTTTATTCAACATCCACCATTAAATTTTTATAGCAAAAGTTGCCTAATTACATTGAAGATTAATCGTCTGTTATGTATGTCAAATTTTACTTCTCAAAATTATTGGTGGAAGTTGAATAAAAAAGTCCCCAAGTCTGGCAACACTGTTTTGCGTCCTCACAGCGAGGACAGCGCGCGTTAAGGGGTTAAAAATGTTTAATGTGTAAGTCAAGAAAGTAGAAACGTTAATCCAATTCCTTACAATAATTTAATTGAAAAGATTTAGTTTATGCATTGTTGTTGTATTGAATTATTTTGTTACCTCACAGAATTTTTATTCATCCTCATACAATACTATTAATTACTATTAATTTTTTTTAAACAAGGTGTGCTGCCATCTTATAATATTTTTTTCTTAAATTTATTTGTAATATATTTTTTGAAATGTAATATAATTACAAGAATAAAAATATGAATTACGTCAATTCATTATCATCATCATTATTATTTTTTTTACATATTTACTTTTATTTATTTATTTTGATTCGAATTCACAAAATATAGGACATTCTATGAAATTATATGTAAATATGAAACCCCGTTTCCTTATTAACATATAACAATTATAATTTTCTTCATGAAAGTTTTTTTGCATACATTTTCGCTAATAAATTTCTAAAATTCATTCGATGTGAGCGGAAATAACCATAAGAATTGTTTCCCAAAAGCAGTTTACTTAAAAGCACTAACGTTGAGTGGTTTAACTCTAAAATAGTTCAGTGAAAGCTTAAGGTATTTTCATTAGTTTGATTGCTCCCATAAAAGACAAAGAAGAGGAAATGAAATTCGAAAAAAAAAAAAATAATAATAATTGAGCATTTTTATCCCATCGATGAAGTTAAGTCCAACATCTGAACTAAAGGTCGATTAAATTTTATGCGCTAGGATTTATTTTTTGAGAAGAAAAAGAAAATTGAAAATATAATTTTATTTTTGTGAAAGATTAAATTTTTCTTCTTGCTAAGAAATGAAAATACATTTTTAGAATTAGAAAAATGTAATTTAGTATCTGATATAGAAAAAAGAGAGAGAGAGAGAGAGGGGGGGGGGGAATTACTAGAATGATGCTAACCGTATTTTGTAGAATTTCTTTAGAAGCACCAATGAGATTGTTAATAGAATATATATATATATTAATTTTAATTTTAACGAGGAATAAATATTCAGATAAATTTTAGTTATTAAAATAAATATATTTCACTAATATTCTTCATTTATTTAACATAGAATTGAAATATTTTATTTTTCATAGAATTTTTTCTTGAAATCATTATTACGTCACGAATACTTTTATAAGGAAATTTAATTCTCTTTGCAGATTTAAAATTGAAATTTGTTTTAAGGGAGATTAATTATTTAGACATACATATAGATGCCAACATTTTAATTTATTCCGAAGTATTTTTAGCTCCGCCTTTATATTTCATACCACTTATTTTTTAAGAGTCATTTTTCTTATTTTAAGCAAGTTATATATTAGAGAAAAAAAGTTATAAATAAAGTTGTGCGAAATGAAGGCGGGGCTAAAAATACTCCGGAATAAACTATGTGTGTGCATCTATGCATACATGTTTGCCATTCAATATTCTAGTTCGTAAATTTGCCCATGTTACGAGAATTATTAGAACATATTTATCTCTTTCTTCAGTCAGAAAGTACATATGGTACATGATATATATTTAATTTTATAGAGATTAATTTATGATTGTTAAGATGCAGCAAATAGGGCAATATATATTTTCTTTTAGGAATTGAATATTTTTTCACTACAAAATTCATATTTTCCCATATTTATTAATTATAGTTTGATTTAGTTTGCCGTGTTTGTTTACCCATGCTTGTTCTGCCATTCTCAGGGGTTTTAAATACCACATTAAAATGATAATAATAATAATCATAATAATATTTAGTAATCGTTTGTAAGTTTAATTCTTCTATTAATAAGTGCAAAGATTCCTTTATATAAACAGTTGTATTAAAATAGAGACTTCTTCCATAGCCTCCTAAACTAGATGCCTGTCGCATGACTCGGAAGCTTGGCAACAGCTGAAGCGGTATACAGCGCCACCTGGTACAGATTGCGCGACTTTTTTATTCAACAGCCACCAAAAATTTTTAAAAGTGGGACACGAGATAGAGATATGCTCTAGTAGTTTCTTTCACTCAGTGATCGTACTCTCCGCCCTTTTTTCAGGACACTCTCAGAAATTAGAAATTTCAGCATTTATTGCTAACAATATTTCAATACAACAGCCTCCATACTATTTAATCATGACATATTACTCTAAAAATAACATAAATATTGCTGCATAAAATTAGTGGTGACAAAAAAGTGGAAATTTCTCATTCTTGAAAGTTGTCTAAAAAAAGGAGGAGAGTACGACCCCTGCTTTCACGAGAATTATTTTTAGAATGGGAGTTTTTAGCATTTTACAATCTGAGAGTTTTTTTTTTTTTTTTTTTTTTTGTAATCCTACATAATAGATGACAACATTTTAATTTATTCCAGAGTGTTTTTAGCCCTGTCTTTATTTTGAACCACTTTATTTACAGAATAATTCTCTCCTAAACATAAATACGATAAATAAGGGGGGAAAAATGCTCTTAAAAAATAGTGATACGAAATAAAGAATTTAATATATTTAAAGAAATAATACGAAATAAAGATACGAAATAAATAGTGATACGAAATAAATAAAATAAATACGATCCTGAGAAATTACAGGATCGCTTACAGATTACTTACATTAAATTTGTTCTAATTCAAACCTATTTTATTTTATTATTATTATTTTGTTTAAAGAGCTCCAGATTCTTATTTTATTTATTTATTTATTTATTCAATTGTTTTTATTTGCTTTTTTTAATCTTAAAATCATTGAAAGAAAAGTATATATCAGTTTCTAACGACCTCAGTATGTCTTCATCTGAAAACAAAAGTTTATATTAAACTTAAATTTTCCAATGAAACAAAATCCTTCTTGAGTATTTTGAGATTTTGCTAAGAACAAAAGTATTCCTTTTTAGGATAACATGGTACACCTTAGATCGACATAGCGCATACAAGAGGCGATTTTATCCATTTGTGCACAATGTTATTGTATATAGGCACTAATTCTATAAAATAAATCTTATTCTTGTTTAGCGTATCGGCGTAGTTACAGCTCTTGCTCAAATTAAAATATCATCATATACGAGTACATGAAAAGGTGCACTTTTTTTATTTCACTGATTTTTCTAGATTACAGCAGAGCTTTCTCATAATTTTCCGAAGTCTCATTAACTCTTTTAGTGCTCTTCTTGTAGTTTCTTATTTTTTTCTTTAATAAAAAAAAAAAAAAAACGCATTAAAATATTATGCGGAGTTATAATTATTATTATTTTGTTTAAAGAGCTCCAGATTCTTATTTTATTTATTTATTCATTTATTCAATTGTTTTTATTTGCTTTTTTTAATCTTAAAATCATTGAAAGAAAAGTATATATCAGTTTCTAACGACCTCAGTATGTCTTTATCTGAAAACAAAAGTTTATATTAAACTTAAATTTTCCAATGAAACAAAATCCTTCTTGAGTATTTTGAGATTTTGCTAAGAACAAAAGTATTCCTTTTTAGGATAACATGGTACACCTTAGATCGACATAGCGCATACAAGAGGCGATTTTATCCATTTGTGCACAATGTTATTGTATATAGGCACTAATTCTATAAAATAAATCTTATTCTTGTTTAGCGTATCGGCGTAGTTACAGCTCTTGCTCAAATTAAAATATCATCATATACGAGTACATGAAAAGGTGCACTTTTTTTATTTCACTGATTTTTCTAGATTACAGCAGAGCTTTCTCATAATTTTCCGAAGTCTCATTAACTCTTTTAGTGCTCTTCTTGTAGTTTCTTATTTTTTTCTTTAATAAAAAAAAAAAAAAAAACGCATTAAAATATTATGCGGAGTTATAATTATTATTATTTTGTTTAAAGAGCTCCAGATTCTTATTTTATTTATTTATTCATTTATTCAATTGTTTTTATTTGCTTTTTTTAATCTTAAAATCATTGAAAGAAAAGTATATATCAGTTTCTAACGACCTCAGTATGTCTTTATCTGAAAACAAAAGTTTATATTAAACTTAAATTTTCCAATGAAACAAAATCCTTCTTGAGTATTTTGAGATTTTGCTAAGAACAAAAGTATTCCTTTTTAGGATAACATGGTACACCTTAGATCGACATAGCGCATACAAGAGGCGATTTTATCCATTTGTGCACAATGTTATTGTATATAGGCACTAATTCTATAAAATAAATCTTATTCTTGTTTAGCGTATCGGCGTAGTTACAGCTCTTGCTCAAATTAAAATATCATCATATACGAGTACATGAAAAGGTGCACTTTTTTTATTTCACTGATTTTTCTAGATTACAGCAGAGCTTTCTCATAATTTTCCGAAGTCTCATTAACTCTTTTAGTGCTCTTCTTGTAGTTTCTTATTTTTTTCTTTAATAAAAAAAAAAAAAAAAAAAAAAAAAAAAAAAACGCATTAAAATATTATGCGGAGGCAAATTGTTTCGTTTTTACAATATGTTCCGTAGCCAATGTTGCTAATAATCTCTATGTACGTCATTTCGACCTATCTACAAAAATAAGAAGTTATTTTGCATTGATAGAAAATTGTAATACATAGAATGATAGCTAATATTAGTACACTAAAACTGGTAATAAATATAACATACCTTAGCTTTCGTAATAGAAGAGGTTATTCGAATATACTCCTTATAATTTATTTTTGAATTGGAAACATGATATTTAATCCATTAAATGTTAACGTAACTCATTCGTCACAGTAGGTGGGGTTTTGTCAGTGTTGCCAAATCTGGCGGGTTTTTTATTCAGTAATCATCAATAATTTTGAAATGTGATATTTGATTTATATAATTGACTATCAAACTTCGAAGCGATTAGACCAACGTTACAATTAAAAATTATTTTCAATATTGAATAAAAAATCCGCCAGATCTAGCAACACTGGTCAACACTTTGTCCCGTAAATAAAAAAAATTAATGAGGTAAGTTCAAAAGTTCATAAGCTCGATTAGTTAATAAAGTAAAGGACAAATTGAAACAATGTGAAATATCATTGGATTTATAGGTGAAAACATAGTACAAAAAATAGCAAAATAATTCGTTCCTTAACAAACATTTTTTAAGTGCGAGTTGTCTTGGCCCTAGCGCACAGCAAAATAATTTGGATGACGAAATATTTCATCTGTCACTTCGAAAGTACTAAAAACAAAAACCATAGTTGGATAAAAGGACATTTTTCTTTTGCTACGCCGAATTTAGAAAAATAAATAATATATATACCGCATTTTCTGTCGTATAACGCGCAGGTTTCTTAAATCAGTTGAACACCAGGAATTTAAATTTAGAGTAAAAGCTATTTTTTAACAAGATTTTGCTTCTTACAAATATAGCTTCATTTGTAAATTAAATTTTCTGTTGTGTAATTCATTTATTTGGCTTGCGTGTTATACACCGGTAAATTCGATACTAATTTTCGTTTTCGTAGATTTCTGTAATTTATTTTTTTAGAATATTTTCATGATAATTCAAGTAATTTATGTTATGTGAAATTTCAAATAAATTTACTGAATATAACCAATACAATAATTAATTAGATTCATATATTTATCAGTTTAGAAGATCCATAAGCTGTCAAATCTATTATTTATCCAGAATTTTATTTTCTTAATAAATTTTCTGATTTTTTTATCTTTTTATTTTAAAACATACGTAGAATAATTTTTGATTCTGTTTTACTTTACCGATCTTACATAATATGATAAACTTTGATAAAATGATTTAAAAATCGATTAACATATCTTCTGGTTTCAAAAACATAAAAAATGTAAAAAGTTCAGTTTTTTTTTTCAGTTTAATTAAATGTTGCGGCTTCATTAAGCAAATATTTATTTTTTTAATGAGATATGTTATGTTTTCATCCAACAAGCAAAAATAATTGAAATTTTTCTAAAAACCATAATAAACAAATTCTATATTAACTAAAAATTCATTTATTTTTCTCAAGTATAGGTGAAATAAAAATTAACTAAGCACGCTTGAATGATAAATAAACGCGAAAAAAGTTTATAAACTAAAAATACATTTTAAAGGAATACAAAAATATGATGAGCGAAAAGTTTATTTTAACTTTTTTTTATATGATATTGATTTTCTTTGGTATTATAAAATAATGTCAGAAGAAGTAACGTTATGAGGTTTATTTCGTCATAAGCTGATTTATATGAAATTACAAAACTGATCTAATTGAAAAATGTAATGTTCTAAAAATTATCGATTCTAGTATTTTCATAGAAACTTTTATTTATACAAACCTAAAATATAGAAACTTATAAAGAATTCTTAAAGTATAAATTAAAGGATTTTAAAAATCTATTTAAAAAAAAAAAAAATCAAAATTTTAAAATTTTGTTAAATTTTTAAAACGAGAAATCGTCCAATGTTAAACGAGAAATCTTCCAAGTGATAAGGCAACCATTACAATTTAAAATTAGTGGTAGATAATGAATAAAAAATATGCTAAATTTGGCAACACTGAGAAGACCTCATGTCTACAAGAAAGGAATCGGATTCCGATTAACCAATAAAATTAGTCTGAATGTGAAGGATTAGCCAATAGGAAACTGAGAAATGAGAGTTTTTTAAAAATGTAGAAGAATTTAAGGAAGTGTGGATTGAATGAATAATTTCCAACAATCAAAAAAAGGAGGTACAGCGAAATCACAATTAACACTATTTTTTTTTTTTTTTTTTTATAGATGAAAAAAGCTTCAAAGAATCAAGTTCAAGTGCAGAGATTTGTATCAGCAATGTCTTTTAGCTGTATCAAACTTAAAATTGTGGTTTTTCTCCCAGCAATACTTAGAAATGACCAAATATGTTGGTTTCTTTTTTACGGACATCTAATATGTTCTTTAAGACCCGATTTAAGACAGTGACCTGACAACTTTGACCAATGTATGACATACCACATTGGCAGAAAATACTATAAACACTCCAAGAGTTATGCATATTTATAGTAGCCTTTAACTGAAAATGGATGAGTTTATTGGAATTCGAAACAATATTTTAAAATCATATTGTTTGAGAAATTTATTATGGCATACTTTGATTTAGGAAAGTAAGGTAAAACTTGTTATATGTATATTATATTGTTAGATTATTAAACTCCAGTGGGTTATTATATTTTTGACTTACATTTTACATCGTTGCAAAATTCGAATATTCTAAAAGAAAAAAAAAAAAAAAAAAAAAAAAAAAATCAACAATTCCTGACTATGTTGCAAATGTAGATCAGAAACTCAAAGCTACAACTATTGCTGATACTTTAAATTCAAACTTTGGATAAAAATTTATTCAATTGACACTTCTTCCACCCAGAAAATTCTAATGTTATGAAAAATGAGTGTCTGAAAAAATTCTGAAGTTAAAATTAACATCGGTATAATTTCTAATAAAGCATTAAAAAATGCAAATTAATGTCAATATTTTTCTGCGGACCACCGATTGGAGACTACTGCAGTAGTGCATACATGCAGAGCCCGACTAACATTAGATGAGGCCACAAGGCAGATTTTCTCTTTCGGGCTCCTCTTTTGCACACGTTCTCTCTTTCTGAAATCTGAAAATATCTCATTTTTACACAGTTAAAATATGTTCTCATATTCAGGGTTGGCAGGGTTGGCAGGCAGTGAGATAATTTTTAAAGGTATAAGCAGTCAAACCAAAAAACACCTATCATAACTGTCAAAAAGCCCATATTTATGTTTATTATTTAGTTTTTATAAATAAAAGACTTTTATTTGTGAACACAGTTATTATTTTTATGAATACCTCGAATTTCACAAAGCCTTTAATACGCAATCCATTTTTGGATGTAAAGAATGAAATTTACTGAAGCAAAATCAATAGTGGTAACTTTTTTAAAATTTCATTCGTTTATGAAAAATTAGATTTTGTTCATTAGTTTAGTAGAATTTTCAATTTTATCTTTTATCTTCTGAACCGTAATGTAACTTTTAATTTATTAAAGCAGTTGATAAGAAAGTTATTATTTCTGTTAAGATTAAAAATTGAAAAAAAAAAAAAAAAAAAAAAAAAAAAGATACTTCGAAGCTAGATGATTTTATTACAACACTTTTTAAAAACATTGAAAAAATCAAAAGAATCTTATTTAAGAACAGTAAATTACATTTTTTTTTTTGTAACTTTTAGAGTAAAATGTAAATGTAAACATAAGTATTATATAAAGCATAAGTACCACGCCTCCTTTATTTCATCGGAGACTTTGTACCGGAAAGTTTATGTAAATGTTTTCAGCTTACTTAATTTTATTCATTCGTCAAAAATATATGTGACTGATTCCTTTTTAAAAATGCTGGTGACAAATCTGATTTAAAAATAGAAATTTTTGCTAAGATAAAATATTAAAACAAATAACAATTACTTCAATATTCAAAATAAATAATGTCGAGAATAAAATGTGCGAGTGTCGAATCTTGATTAACTTTGCAGTTATAACTAAACTACAGTGACCCACTGCAAAAAGACTTCCTATCATTGGCTACGGAATTGATATGACAACAAACAACATCTTTCGATTGGTGTATTATTTCTCGCAAACAGCCAAATATTGCTCACATAATAACTGACTTTGTTGTGTAAAACACAAACAATTTTATGCGATATCTTAAAAATAATATTTTCCTTACACGGAAGGTCTCTCTATATGCGCATACTTTTTTTTTTTTTTTTTTTTTTTTTTTAATTACAGAATACTCTCTTCATGAGATTATGCATGTTTATAAAAAAAAAGTCCGGCAGAATCTCTATATATCGTCCGTAGAAAAATATTTAAAATGCCCGATTCTTGGCTTTTTATCGCTCGGCTATATATTGACATACTGAAAACTAATGGAAAACGGTTTTTTGATAAACACTCATTACAGAAAACGGTTGCCATACTTTACCTACTGAACTAGTTTAAGAAATTTGACTTTTATTTGACTTTTATTTGTAATAAATACACTTTTACAACAGTGGCGGCTCGTGAACCAAAAAAAGGTGAAGAGCTTAAAATATATATATATATATATATATATATATATATATATACATTTAAGTATTTTTAATGCATAATTTTTATTAAGCATGGTCTTAACTAAAATTAACTAAAAAAACTTATTTAAATGTAAATTTATATTCTATAAATGATTACAGTGTAAAATACAGTATGCCTCTTCACCTATTTTTGGTGCACGAGACGCCACTGTTTTACAACAATTTTGTCATGTATATTTATAGGCAAATCTAACAATCAAATTATACAACCTTTAATTGAGCATGAAATACTTAAACTAAGCTTAAATTTTACACTTGAGATTTGAATATTATGGCTTAAAGTAAACCAGTACGAACATTTATTTATATTGTATAATAAATTAAAAAGAATGTACATAACAGTTTGGAAATTAAACAATGGTAAACGGAAATCACTCATCAGTGTGTTATTTTGTGTTTTCTGGAAAAAATACATTTGTATAACTGCAATTTTTTAACCAGGAATCTTTAGTTCATTTATTCAAACTCTAAACCAAATTTTGAAGGATAATTATAAAGAATTAAAAATTTTAAGCTCTTAATGTGTTCAAATGATAATCATATATTAGGTTGTAACATATGAAATGTCCGATTTTCATGGTCTACTTAAAGAAAGAACATATTTTTACAGAACAAACTTTATTAATGAAAATAGGAACCATTAGCTTCAATACACTTTTTCCAACGAGAAACAAGTTTTTTTATGCCGGTATCATAAAATGTAGTCGTCCTGGAGGCAACAAATTCATTGAATGCCGCTTCAGCATCCTTTGGATTTCTGAAGCATTTCTCCTGCAAGAAGTTATCGAGATGTTTGAAAAAGTGAAAATCTGTAGGTTAGAGGTCAGGTGAATATGGTGGATGAACTAAAACTTCATAGTTTAACATGTGCAGCTTCTGACGAGCGGTCTAGCGCTATCATGGAAAAGAATAGGGCCCTTCCTATTGACCAATGCCGACTGTTTATGTGTAAGTTCCTGGTGCATTTCATCGATTTCTCTACAATATTTCTCCGCTGTGATGGTTTCGCCTGGTTTTAGAAAGCTATGGTGAATTAAACCAGCTGAGGACCCCCAAACAGTCACCAGCATAACCTTTTTTTGATGGAGTTTCGGCTTTGGGAAGTGTTGTGGAGCCTTGTCAGCATCCAGCCACTGCGCTGAACGTTTACGATTGTCGTACAGAATCCACTTTTCGTCACAACTTACAATTCGATTGAGAAAAGGATCATTTTGGTTGCGAAGAAGAAGGACAGACGAGATTTCAAAACGTTTGCGCTTCTGATTCTCATTCAATTCATGCGGTACCCATTTATCCAATTTTTTAACTTTGCCAATCAATTTTAGATGACGCGAAATGGTTGTAGGAGATACACCTAGTTCTTCTGCATAATATCTAATAGTATTACCTGTATTTTTTTCAACTATTGCTCATAAAACTTCATTGTCCACAACAGTCTCTGGTCTGCCCCGGTCTTCGTTTGTCAGACTCTCATCCCCAAACTGAATGATGCACTTCAACAGAAAAGGTCATAACTAATCAACAGGAAAGGTGTAGTGTTTCACCAAGACAACGCGAGACCTCACACAAGTTTGGTCACTCGACAAAAGCTTTTACAGCTTGAATGGTATACAATGCCACACCCACCATATTATCCAGACCTGGCACCATCGGATTATTATTTGTTCCGGTCACTCCAAAATTTTTTAGACGGTAAAACCTTCACCTCAAATGAGGAGGTCAAAAACCACCTCGATCATTTTTTTGCCAGCAAAGACCAAAAATTTTATGAGCGTGGAATTATGCTACTACCAGAAAGATAGCAAAAGGTGTTGGACCAGAACGGCCAATATATAATTTAATAAAGTATTTGTTTATTATACGAAAACTGTCTTTCATTTCCACAAAAAAAAAAAAAAAAAAAAAAAAAACGAAATTACTTTCCGAACAACCCAATACATAATTAACGACCGTATCAAAATGTTTATAAGGAACCAAATCTCAAAAATTTTACTGGTGAGAATCGGACATTTCATATGTTACAACCTGATATTAAGAAGGGGAGTAAGACAGATCGTAGGATTAGCAAGAATGCACAAAAACAAATTTATTTGTACGAACATACCCTTTGATAGTGAAAGATGCTTCATTAGAAGATGTAATTTTAACCCTCCTAACCCACCCACCCCCTCCAAAGTAAAATGATTTTCATTTCTTTCCTTTTTCTTTACGATTAGTTACATTTCCAATTAATGTTTTTTTTTTTTTTTTTTTTTAAACACAATTAAATTTTTTTTGGGTACTGTTTAAATTGCGACATGACTTACCACACCTTACATTTTACCAATACTTTACAGCCTTCCTCCTTTTTTCCCATGCTATGTAGCGTAATTTCAGGTAGATACCCCGCAGGTTATATAATCGAGTTTTGCACCAGAAATTTCAATTGATAAATAAATTTATATTTGCACGAGCTCTTCCTTCAAAAATGTATAGATTTCTCTATTAAATAAAATTTCTGGTGGAGAAATGACGCATCTTACCTGCGGGTTATCTACCAGAAATTACGGTATATTATTCTATTTTAATGTTTCACATCTTTACAAGGCAATTCGGTAGCATATTCATTTTCATCAGAATTTTGTGATATTTCGTTAGGCGAAGGATAATCATCCCATAACCTCCTAAACTAGATGCCTGTCGCGTGGTTCGGAAACTAGGCAACAGTTCAAACGGTAGACAACGCCACCTGGTACAGATTGCGTGACTTTTTTATTGAACAGCCACGAAAAATTTTTAAAAGTGAGATTTGATATACATAAAAGGCGAATAGAATCGAAGAAACGTCGATTATATATATCATATATGGCATCTTAAAATTATTGGTGATAGTTGAATAAAAGAGTCGCGCAATCTGTACTAGGATGCCACGCGACAGGCATCTAGTTTAGGAGGCTATGATCATCCTCAAGAATGCCTTCTAATTTTACACAACTTATATACTGATATTTTTTTTAATATTTCAACAATGTGGTTTTTTAATTAAATTTCTTCTTGTATAATATTTGTGAGTGTCATTTTTTTTTTTTTCATGTATTGTTTATACAACATCCAAACAACATTATACGTAGTAATTTCCAAAGACGTCCTTCAATTGAAAATTAAAATAAATTTAATTTTTTAAATTGTAAAATACGTTTTAAACGTTAACAAAAAGTAAAATTAAGTATTTGCAGCATGTAAAATAAACAAGATTTTTCACTTACCTATTAAAAAAACTAAAGGTATGTGTAACGTAAACGTATATTTCACTGCAATTTAAATATTTGCAACTCGCAAGATAAAAAAAAAAAAAAAAAAAAAAAAAAAAAAAAAAGGAAAGGAAAGAAAATTAAAGCTAAAATGAAATACTTTTAATGAAAGGTCACATGTATGCACTGTATAAGTTTGTATGAGAAACAGGCAACTTGTATGAGAAACAAGTTGTTTTGCAAGAAAATCTTATACGCATTAAGATTACTTCCACTTGGCCAGAAAGAATGTTGCTCACAAAATCGCGTACACTTTTTGTCTTTTTTCGTCAAATATTCGAAAGCATTTTATTTTTTGTAGATTTTTAAGTGGGATTCGGACGGTAAATTTGACTGATCTTGTATTATCTATGCAAGTAGTGTCCCTGGATTTTTTTTTTCATAATATTCTGAGTACGAGTTTAAAGAGACCTTCCTTGTTAGGTAAGATTTGCCTCCTCCCTTTGAAATCGGGTCACAGGGGAACTGATAAGTTTGCCTTGCGGTAAACACAGGGATGGAACACTGGCGCAGAACTCATCGGTATTCATTTAAGAAATTTCTCTACGTATAATATCGTCCATTTACGAAGTAGAAAATTTTACTTCATTGATAGTGGTATGCGTTCTGCGCCCGTGTTCCATCCCTGTAATCAGGCTGTGCATACTTGCAAAAATCAAAATTCGAACATCGCATCACGAAGCCTAAGGTCAGAGCACTAACGGCTCGAATACCAACTGCACCTTTAACTTTTTTTAAAAATAACTTTAGTAATTTGTGTTATTGTATAGCCAGCAGCACTAAAAAAAAAAAAAAAAAAAAACGGCCCACGCACCACGCACACGCCTAATTTCGCGCTGGTAATGCAGCTGGTACCGATCGATTTGCAATAACATCTAATTTATAATGGGATAGTTAGAGTTTGCTTAGGGGCCGTCTACATATAAAAACTGGCACCAACTTCATTCTTTCAATGGTAACCCCCATTTTTGTTTATAATTTATTTGAAATATATGGATCAAATCATCGCGGAAAATAGTATAGTTTATATATTTTGCTCAATTATTTATAGAGTTATAAGCTGTCAAAGTATGGGGATGCTAATGGTAAATGAATGTGACAAACATTAATTCATATCTTCCCAAAAATTTATTATATTCAAATTATGTCTTTTTTTTTTTTTATGCGTTAGAATAAATTGACCCAAACATATTCCATGCATACTTTTAATAAAAAAACATTTTTTGAATTATGAAAATTATTAATAAATTCATATTCGAAAAAACTGTGAATTATGACCTATATTATTTTTTCCATGAATAGAACAGACATCATAAAAAACATGGGTTTCCAAATTTTCAGGCTCGTTCCTAACATTATTTTTTGAGTTACAGTGATATTTTATTTTTTAATACTGTTAGAGGAGCGTCACATGTTATAATCTGTATTCTCTGGGAGTAAATATCTGTGCATATTCTGACGAAAAACTATTTTAATTTACCTTTAAGTTATTCTTATTGTTTTCTAAGCAACATCTTCATGTTTATTATACAAACATGGTTATTTTTGTAAAATTATCGCAATGCAGGCGAGAGATTTTGAAAGAATTCCAAAATAAAACATGCCGTGCTTCCATATCGCTGAAACAATATAAAAAAATTAGTTTTCTATTCGTATTTATCTGTATACGTGACGCTGGTATGCATAAATCTCACAACCATTTACTACATCGACTGCTAAAGACAAAATTTAAATGGCTTAGTTGCAAATATGTAAAATCATTTTGTTTTATAATGTAAATTATTCGAAAAATGTGTAAAGGCGTGACTTAAGTTGCAAGATAAGAATAATACCCGATCCTGAAATGTTAATATTATTCTTAACCCTTTGCGTTCGGCATACTTTCCTATTTTGAACAGTAAGACACGCCTTTTGGCGTTCCTTTAAAACGTCACACGTATAGTTTCCAACTTACTACTTTTTGGCTACCGAAAAATTGTAATAATTTGTTTTATTTTACTTCATCATTAAATAAAATAAATCTTTCTATTAAATTTTTCCGGTAGCCGAAAGGTAGCCTAACGTTTTTGAAAAATAACACTTCATTTACAGAGGAGCAAAATAATGCGTGGCTCAACTTTTTAGTGTCCACTGAGAAGGGACATACGAGCGATAAGAGTTAAATATTACATCTTTCTTCTAAAATATTAAATAAGTTTTCCTAGTTTCTGACTGCTAAAATTCTATTTTAACATTGCGTCCTTTTTTTTTTTTTTTTTTTTTTTTTTTTTTTTTTTTTTTGTACTTGAATACTGTAAGGTTCGTACACCTCAAATTAACTGTCATGTTGTAGGAAACGCGGTAAGGATTTTTTTTTTTACCTTTTGTATCCCACCGGGACTTTAAAGTGCCATCAAAGAAATTCCTCAATATAGCCTAAATTTACTAAAGAACTTCATTGGGACTACAGTTTAAGCTTTAGTCCCTGTAGTTTAAGCTTTCCCTATTGTTAAGCTATAGTTTAAGCTAAATGGAATACTTTCGCGGCCGCTGACGTAGATTCACGTGATTTAAAAATCAGTAACTCCACCAGTGGGCGTTTTTTTCGTAATTTGTATGCTATTTATTTCTTAAATATATAACCAATATTTACATGTTTACAATGAAATATACTATGGATACAAATACCTTGATTAGAAAGAATATAATTATAATGTATATCCATTTCTAATATAAATGTGAATGCAGAAAATTTTGTTCTGAAATATTGTAACATAGGAGAATAACGCCCACAGGCGGACCTCACTGTCAAAAATTCAAAATCATGCTATCGTGAAAGTGTTAATAAGAGATTGTTCTTATGCATAAAGAAATACACCCATGTCCATAAATTAAGGATTTCAGATTCACACTGAAATCGAACTTTAATGCAAAAATTTCACCTGTAAAAATACCACACATACCTTTAAGAATAATATGCAAATCAAAGGAAGCCATCACATACTTGCGAACCATCTTATTAATAACCGTACAATTGTTAACGCCCTCTGAAAAAACGCCCCTTTTCTCACACCACTATATTTTTAGAGTAATTCTCTCTAAATGTTGTTACGATTAAATAAGATTAAAATTACTCTAAAAAATTATTGGTGTGGAAAATAAAGGCGGGAACGAAAAATTGTACGGTTCATAATGAGATGGTTGGCAAGTATGCCATCAGATGACGCCGATATGATGTTACAATGACGAAAGTGTAAGAAATGGGTAGATAAAGAATGGGAGTATAGAAGGAAAATTGTTCACAAGCGTTCTGTGTGCCAGTATGCCGCTCAGTGCCACAACCGAATGGTTATGACACAGATGACGCATGCACATAATTTTTTACGTGGTAGAATAATCGGCTGACTAGAATGTGGGCGTACTCAGATAGAAGTATCGGGGGAACTTAGAATCGCCCAAAGTGTCATCTTTAGGCTTTGGCAACGATTCCAAAATGATGGAAATGCTAGTCGACATTAAAGTATTGGTCGGCCCCGAGTTACAATGCCGAATGACCATCGGCATTTGGCAGTAACTGCGAAAATAAGCAGATAAAGCACAGAATCAGACCTGTCTCGTCATCTGTCTGCAGCCACGAACAGAGCCTGATTAAGGGGGAAGCACACATTATTTATACTTACACCGTTATTTTTTAACAAATACTTTCCTCCTATAATAAACAGAAAATTCTCATTAAAAATTATTTTAAAAGAATTCTGGTGTCTAATAACGGTGAGTAAATTGGGTTGTTTTACACCGTTCATTTTTTATAAAAAATATTTCCTCGTCAAAGCGTGGAATTTCTATGACATGAAGTAAAAAATAATTGTAAAAATATTCCGGTGAGAGCGGAGATAATGTGTGCTTCCACCTTAGTCAGGCTCTGGCCACGAATGCCACAGTTTCAAGACAAACCGTGTATAGACGTTTGGGAGATATTGGTCTATATGCTCGCAGGCCTGTTAGATGTGTTTCACTCACGACAATGCACTGTGCCAGCGGTTAACTTGGAGTAGAGAACATGCAATGTTTACAGCGGCACAGTGAGTTTGTGTGACGTTTTCCGAATAGTATAGGTTTAGCTTGCAGTGTAATTCACGCCAGACTTTCATATGTAGAACGTCAGGTACCCGTTACCACCAAAACAACATCATTGAACGACACCGTTACTGTGGGGAGGAGTGCTCGTTTGGAGGGAGGGGGATCATATTGGGCACCAGAACAGATCTGCATGTTCAAATCGGAAGAATGATTGGCCAAATTTATCGGGACATCATTCGGGAACAACATGTACGTTTGTTTAGGGGTGCTAAGAGCTCAGAATTTGTGTTTATGGATCACAATGCGCATCCTCACCGTGCAAACGTTGTACACGGATGCCTACAATCGGAAGCTATCACCCGAATAGAATGGCCAGCATTCTCACCTGACTAGAATCCGATAGAGCATGTGTAGGACATGCTTTTTCGACGAGTTGTGGTACGTCAACCATCTCCTACATGTGTACCGGAACTTCGGAGAGCATTGCTTACTGAGTAGAGTAATCTTCCCCAAGATCAGATCAATAATTTAATACTCAGCATTCCTAGGCTTTGTAAGGACTGTATTTCATCATCTGAGAGACATACAATGTATTAACCATCATACCAACCATGTAATATTGAGTTTTTGTAAGGGAGAAATTTTTTGTAATTACTTCAGGGAACAAAAATTGTAGTTTTTATAAATGGTATCCTACATAACCACCTTTTTTTCGTTCTCGGTCTTTCGTTTAATAAATGGACTTTATGAATAAGTCATGTTTGTTTTGCTTTTGAACCTTTATTTACCTCAGCTAGCATTATCCTTAATTTATGGACATGAGTGTATAATAAAAAAGTTTAAAACTATTTTTCCTAAAATAAAACAATTTGGTATATAAAGGGTAAAACTTTTTTTTAAATAACTATAATTAATATTTAATAATTTTTATAGGTCTTTTTAAAACGAATTTTCTGTTTTAATCTTGTTGTAATATTTTCGCTTTTGTTTACTGTACCATTTGTGAGCTTCATGTTATTGCCGAAACGTCAGTGGAGGCACTCTGTTGAGACTGAGAACGGTTTTGGGTTCTGTCTGTGTGTTTGTCTGTCGCGCGATAGCGGCTGCAAAAACAACGCTTTTGACTTGAAATTTGGTACACATGTTCATGAGCCCCACGGAATCAGCTGTATAGTTTTGGGTAGGTATTCCATTTATAGTTCGTATACAGGGACACGCCAAAGTTTTTCTTATCATTACGGCCTAAGGGAAGAATTTGTATGTACAGAGATAGCTGCCGCAAAAATCACGCTATTGACTTACAATTTTGTACACATGTGCATGCGCCCAACAGAATCAGCTGTATAGTTTTAGGTATGTCTTCCATTTGTAATTCGTTTACAGGGACACGCCAAAGTTTTTCTTATCATTACGGCCTATGGGAAGAATTTGTATGTACCGCGATTGAGGCCGCAAAAATAACGCTATTGACTTGTAATTTGGTACACATATTCATGAGACCAACGGAATTAGCTGTATAGTTTTAGGTGTGTATTCCATTTGTAGTTCGTGTACAGGGACACACCAAAGTTTTTCTATCATTACGGCCTATGGGAAGAATTTGCATGTACCGCTGTAGCCACCGCAAAATCAAGCTATTGACTTCTAATTTTTGCCGAAACGTCAGTGGAGGCCCTCGGTTGAGACTCAAAAGGATTTTGGGTTCCGTCTGTCTGTCTGTCTGTCGTGCGATAGCGACCGCAAAAATTACGCTATTGACTGGAAATTTGGTACACATGTTCATGATCCCCACGAAATTTGCTGTATAGTTTTGGGTGTGCATTCCATTTGTAGTTCGTGTACAGGGACACGACAAAGTCTTTTATATCATTACGGCCTATGGGAAGAATTTGTATGTACCGTGATAGCGGCCCCAAAAATCACATTATTCAGTGGAAATTTAGTACACATGTTCATGAGCTCAACAGAAATAACTGTTTAGTGTTAGGTGTGTATTCCATTTGTCGTTTGTTACAGGGTCACGCCAAAGTATTTCCTACCATTACGGCCTATGGAAAGAATTTGTATGTACCGCAATAGCGACCGCAAAAATCCTTCGATTGACTTGCGAATTGGCGCACAGGTTCCAGATTTGCATATATGTAGCTGTGTAATTTTTATTGTTATATTGTTTATAAACTGTGTACAGGGACACGCCAAAATTCTTAACATTACGGCGTATGGGGTAAATTTCGTTTAAACGCATTTTAATATCATTACTTT
The DNA here is from genome assembly GCA_963930645.1 of Salticus scenicus. Classification (NCBI taxonomy): domain Eukaryota; kingdom Metazoa; phylum Arthropoda; class Arachnida; order Araneae; family Salticidae; genus Salticus; species Salticus scenicus. The sequence continues at coordinate 232,277,100 of OZ005651.1, forward strand.
CCAATAAAAAAAAATGAAATTAGCGTACGTGAGTAAGATGCTTAAACTTACGTTGTTTGAAGAAAATATGTGCTCTTAAGCTTTATAATTATTGTACAGGACCTTACAAAATTGTTCTGACAATGTCACGTAGTCATCCAAACGATGTTAAATTTGGAACAATTATTAATTTTAAACGCAAAATAAGCTGAATAGTTTTTACTGGTGTATACAATGTTTATGGTTCGTTTACAGAGACACACAAAAGAATTTCGTAACATTAGAGCCTATGGACAACTTTTTGTTAAAGCGCGCACTTTAATGCGTTTACGCTGAATCGGACTTAATAGAATTAACATACATTATAAAGATGCTTAAAATCATGTTTACTCTGAAAAAGGGAGTATTTATAGACTAAAAAAAAATTATGGGAGCACATAAAATAATTCCGAGTATGTACTGTAATCATCCAAATGATGTCAAATTAGTTTGAAAATTTAATGAGTTATAATTAATTAGGTTTATTCTTATTATTGGCGTTTAAAATGACTGTGGCTACTTTTCAGGTATACATAAAAGAATTTCGTGCTGTTACGGTCTATAGTCGGTATTTCTTAAAAATGTGTTTTAACATGGTTACACCCTATCAAATATAATGAAATTTTACTAGAATTTTAAAAGCATGTTTTCCTGTTGAATATTGTGGGCATAGAATTGGTAATTAGTTTAAAAGTTACGCAAAATTTTTCCGATGTGCTAAGTAATTTTTTTTGTATGAAATTTGATAGTTATGAAATTTGGTAGTTATGAATTTGAGGGAAATAATACAAGACCGTCGTTCATTGAGAATACACATTGTTGCATACTTGGGAGTTCGTAAGTTGCCCGAGAATAAAAGTCGAAACTTGCAAAAATTCAGTGATTTATTCACAGAAATTTCCAGAAAAATACAGGTCTATAATCTAAATATCAGCTTCAATTTAACCAGTAAACACAGCTTAAACAACAGCCGTTAACAGCAAAAAAAACCAGTACAAACTGTTTAGCAATAACACTAAAAGCAAGTCTCATTCAAAGAGGCTCAAAGCAAAACAGGCATTTGACGAAACTGACACAGATCTGAGACTGACCGCCTTGGCGAAAAAAATGCTCCTTTTATACTTTTCTATCCAACCCAGACTTTTCTGAAAAATTCTCGTACCTCATCAGCCAGTGAGATTAGAGCATCCATATTTGGTATATCCCAAATAAGGATTTTCTCGCCAAGGAGGGAAACAGTCGCCAAATTTGGCGTCAAATCCATTTCTTCCCTTATTGGAGCTTTTTAATGCGTTTTAAAGTGAAAATTGGGCTATTTTTCCTGATCTGCAGATCCACTAGTTTAAATTTTATCGCATGAAGTAACATAATAAATATTAAATTTTTATTAATTTTTTTTTTTTTAACACAGAATCAAATAGTGGAATTTTTTTTTCTTTTTTAATTTATAAAGTGTATTATTGAAAGAAAGCGCAACATTATTTAATTTCATCCAATTCTAATCACGGCGTAAAATTCCGATTTATTATAAAAAAAGAATTTAAAACAAAGTAATATGTCTTATTACTTTTAAAGTTATAGATATTACACATTTAAAATTAAGAATTTAAGTACAGTAGACTACTGTATAACGCGGGATATTCGTTCTGGGCAATAGGAAATCGTGTTATGTGGGACTTACTTTATCAGACCAATTTATACAAATTTACTCCTATACTGAAAAATTTTATTTTATTTTATTTCATTTTTATTATTATTATTATTATTGTTGTTGTTTTCTAAGTAAGGTTTCGATGTTTACGATACAGATTAACCTATTTTTGTAAAATTAACGCATTGCAGGCGGAAAATTTTGATGCATTCCAAAAGAATAATAAACCCCAACCTCTGGCTTCTTCTGAAAAAATACTTTACATTATTTTTTTTTTTTTAATTTATTATTTTTGACGCTTTATAGAGCTCTAGCATACATAAACGAATGAAATTTACCGTTTCGATGGTTGATGACAAAATTTCAGTTATTTAATCATGAATTTGTTAAATAATTTGATGTTTAGAGAAACGTATAAAGACGTGACTTATTACTCAAAATAGGAATGCTTTTGAACAGTATCTCCCTTTTATTGAATATAAAATATCCTTTCATAGATTTTTATTTAATGTTGTTATCTGTATATATATAAATTTTACTATTGTATATTGTAGGTTTGTAAACCTCAAATTAATTGTTAAACGTTATAGTAAAATTTTCATGGTGTATAAAATAAAAATATCCCCAACAGAAGTAGAATTTTTTTTTTTTTTTTTTTAAACACTTTTTTTTTTTTTTTTTGCTGCTATTATTATTACTATTATACTTTTAACTTTATATTTAGATTTTTGTAATTGAACATTGTAGGGCTCATATGACTCAAGCTATTTAACTTTTAACGTATGAAGTGACGTAATAAACGATTCCATGTTTATTAAAAATAAACTATTTGAAAATTTTAATTCATAAGCAATTTCAATTCATACGTTCAGTAAATTACACTTCGTTTTCATTTTATAATTATTATTTTTGTACTTTTTTTTTCCTGTATGAATCTTAATGAATAATGCTCATTCTGTGGTAGATCATAATTTATTTTCTCTAAATGTATAGACGGACACCTAATATATTTTCGCTTGTAACTTTGTCAAGAATTGATTTAAAGTACTATGCAGGACATTTTCCGAACCGCCTTGAACTCAGAAATTTGAATATGAGAAGTAAAATAGGGATTGCTATTGAAAAAAATTAATTTGTAGCCTGTTTTAATATGCAGATAACCCCTTAAACAAAATCTAACTATACCATTATAATCTAGACGTTATTACAGATCGATCGGTACCAGCCGCACATTTCTTCGATAATTTACGGCGAAATTAAGTGAGGGATGGCTTTTTTTTTTTTTTTTTTTTTTTTTTTTTTTCTTGCTGACTGTAGCTTAACACATTACAGTATGTGGAACTATTTTTTTTTTTTTTAGATTTACACTGTTTATTGTGATATGCAGGCCTCTCAGCGTTTCTATAAATTTACGCTAGTTTTGTTATAATGTCACCACTATTTTCAATAAATAGCATTTTACATTTTAGCATTAAAGGATTTAAAAAAAAATTCTTTTTCAGGATAGTTGTTGACAATAGTGGACAATTTCTTTTTCAGGACAGTGGTAGATTTCTTTTTCATTATAGTGGCACATATAAAATTTCAGGAACGATGCGTTGCCTGCATAACTGTGATTCAATGAGTAGAAAAAGACCCCTCAATAAAAGTGGTGTAAAAAAGGGGCGGCACTAACAATGTACTTGTATAAATTAAAATTCTCTCATGTGTGCTACAGTAATCTGATTATTTTGGTATAAGGTAAAACCTGCCTTATCTCAGATTTGCACGAATTTAAAATTTTCTTCGTTAGGTTTTGTAAGTATGCTTGAAATCGGAATCTCATTGATGTTCTTCACATATAATTGGACGTTTATTTATTATTATTTCAGGTAATCATAATTTATTTAGTGCTATTATTGCAAAATTTTGTAAGTATTTTTTTAACAAAGAAGACATGAAAAGGATATATTTCATATAATTGCATATTCTTGTAATTTATAGTGGTTTGATGTGAATAAATCAATTCAACTGAAAACAGTTTATTCTGAAATGTTATTACATATTACGTATATGCATATAAACAGTCTTATAAAAAATGGCAGTTTCGCTTTAATACTGAAATACTTTCAAGAAAGTCATAAATATAAGCGTGTATTGTAATATGACAAGGAATTTCACGCCAAAATACATATTTGTATGTATTATATTCAAAAACAAAGACTTATTATTATTTTTTTACTGTGTGGTTATTTGCACGAAGGAAAAAAAAAATATGCTTACCTTTGTATATTAGCCTCTAAAAAGATTTTAAAGAAAGTATAATTCTATTGTATTTAAATATATTCGCAGCAGACCTCATTTTAACGTTTTTGCTAAATTAGTACGGCTTGTGAAATATAATATTAATGAAAAAAGAAGCAACTTCAAATGAATACTGGAAATTTTATTATTTTTTAGTAAGTTTATCTTTTGTATAAGAAGAAAGAGTTTGCCTAATTAAGTATGTTAAGCAAGCCGTAGTTTAAGTATGTTTATGCACTTAATTACGAATTCTGTATATTTTAGCAGCTTCATTAGAGATAAAAAGAATGAAAGCGTATTTTTTATCAACAAAATTACTGTTTCATTACACAGGAGGAAGAGTTTAACTATGGATGCAAATTTCGAATGTTACAAATTGTGCATTTTATAAATTTATTTTGAAAGTTAAATTATTATAAAAATATGCCATATGCCACAGTAAATGCATACTGAAATGGTATAAAATATTATTGAGAATGTTTTCACAATATCTAAATAATATTTGTATCATATAATACTTAATATATATATATATATATATATATATATATATATACAGAGCCTAAATTAAGGGGAAGCACACATTATCTCCGCTCTCACCGGAATATTTTTACAATTATTTTTTACTTCATGTCATAGAAATTCCATGCTTTGATGAGAAAATATTTTTTATAAAAAATGAACGGTGTAAAACAATCCAATTTACTCACCCTTATTAGACACCAGAATTCTTTTAAAATAATTTTTAATGAGAATTTTCTGTTTATTATAAGAGGAAAGTATTTGTTAAAAAATAACGGTGTAAGTATAAATAATGTGTGCTTCCCCCTTAATCAGGCTCTGTATATATATATATATATATATATATATATATATATATATATATATATATATATATATATATATATATTATGAAAACACAAATATAAAACTTCTATTTATTTAATTTTGTCTTCTTAAGCACTATATTTTTATTTTAGAAAGTCTTTTATCTGTTTATTTAGTAAAATAAATTTGCTAAAGGAAACTTTTGTTTTTCGGCTCTAATTTTAGAGAATAATCTTCAGCGAATACTTTTTATAATTTTGAGAATAATTTTTATTTTTAATGATACTCATCAGCTTTCACTTGCATTATAATGAATAATATGTGTAAATAACACTTATTATTGTCTAACTTTTTTAACATTTACTTAACTGAATTCACAAGCATAAAATTAAATGTAAAACTGTTAACTTCTACATAGATGTGTGATCTAAAATTGAGAGGAACTGTTGAAATATTTTAAATGCACTAAACTTTCCTCATCGCATCGAATTACGTCACGATCTCAATGGGTTATTTAAGATTTTCATCAAATAAATAATAATAATAAAAATAACTGATAATTTCTTATCTATTTTATCAAATAAAATGACTAAACATTTATCACTTTTTGTTTTTTATTAAGTATTATGCAGTTTTCTTTAGCGGAAAACACAAAACTCTTTTCACATTTTATCGCTATTATCAAAATGTAGCCGAAAAAAAAAAAAAAAAAAAAAAATTGCTTTGGTCAGAAATCCAAATATTTTATATTACATTTGTAAGTATATTCTGCGTCACAAATTCGAGCACCCTTAATATATATATACATATAATAAATAATCTGGTGGGGCACACACGCAACTTTCTCTTACACTGCAATTTAATACTGTTACAGTGAGATAGATGAGATTGATTGTTTGTTCTTATCTCAGCATAATTTTAAATTACTTTACTATATTAATAAATTTTCCTAATTCCTGTCAAATTTAGTATATTACTTTACAGCGCGTTGTGTTCTACCCAATTTCCCAGGTTCCCTTAATAAGTCAACTGTTTGTGCAATGAATTGCACCCTAGAAAGTTTTGTGTTGCTGTGCAGTTATGATTTTTACTCAATGTAGGTGTAAAAAAATGATTTTTCCTACATTATGGTCTATGGCAGCCTCTGTCTACCTTTAACCATCATTAAACTTTCTTTAGGTTATTATGAATAGACAGAGACTCTCATAGACAATGTTATAAATATGCTACATGATACTAAATAAATAAAAATAATAAAAAAAATACATACTGGGCAATTACCTCCCCCCCATAAATAAACCAAAATAAAAATTAGTCGTGTATCCTGCTGTGAGTAATGGGAAGTCAGCACTATCACACAAAAATAGATCCTGTTATACAACAATGCTTATATATAACACTATATCACTATCAACATTTCATACTTTCAAGAGCATACCCTGTCAGTGAGAACTTTGTAAAGTATTAGCAACAAAATTTGTCGCCCCAATAGGTAAACTCATAGCCATTTAAAAAATTCAGTGAGAGACCCACAACAGACTTATTTTAAATCTGCGAGCACCGAGTTTACTGGCCTACTCCAGTTCTCACACTAACATGTCTAAAATTCCAGTTTTCCCATTCAAAATATCAAACAAAAATTCTAAAATTTACTTTTTTATATCATATCATTCATAAATTGCACAGAATAAAAATTTCAGAAGAAAAAAAAAAAAAAAAAAAAAAACTGATTTCTATTTCAATGTTAGTTAAACTTTTTTTTTTTTTTTTTTTTTTTTTTTTTATTAATAAACCTCAAACAATTAAATGTGAGATCAAAATAATGACAATTATTTAATTTAACTCTGCCTAGCATGAAAAACTTTATTACCACCCCAACACATTCACTAATTTACTGTTGAAAGAGGTACTACACTCATATAAAGACTTTGTTTACATTTTTGAAAAATTTAAAGCACTTTTACAGCTGTATGAATTTGCTAACACCTCTCGTCAAAACAATTCTCAGTTTCCCTGCATTTTCCCTACAATCTTTTTCTAAAACAATATTTCAAAAATAAAGTATTACACTCTTATTTTATATCTTAACCTAGGCGAAATGCTTTAAAATCTAAATTTTCCAAAATTTACACCCTGCCACACTGAGAGCTGGTCACAAAACATAACTAGGTGGTAGCATTTTTTATTTAATTATCTTACGTTCAATTATTAGCATGTTACTAATATATATATATATTTTTTTTTTTAACAGAAAATATTCAGATGCTGGGAAAAGTTTTTCCTATTTATATAAGCAGTTAGCCACAACCAAAACAGAGTTTGGGAAATTTTAATTACATTTTGCTAACCTACCAGAGCTGGTACAGAAACTTCAAATGATGCTCTTAGGCATTCAATACAGCTAACCCCCCTCCTAAAAATTAAGTCAACCTGAGGACAAACACAACAGAGCTATTCGAGTTCTGCGTGCAAAAGAAAGGTTAGTCAGTACTGCAATACCAGCTCAAAACAATATAAAAATAGAACCGCACCCTAGCAAATAAATAATTTTATCTTTTTCTGTATGATCCTCCACCTGCAGTAATAAAATTTTTTGCTAAAGTTTAAAATTGTGACCCACAGTCAGAGTAACAAATTAAAAACAATTTCTCTTTTAAAACCAGATTTCTCATACATAATTATTTTCCATTCTAAAATTTTGGTAAAAGGTAAACTACATTCATTACTTAAAAAAAAATTAAATTATATTCAACATATTTGGGAAGAGGTTTAGTATATATATTAGTTGTGAAAAAAAAATAATTAAATTGCTTCACATGAAATCACAAAAATAAAAGTACATGCAACATTAATTAAAAACTCATTCCTCGAATATAACACAATATATTTAAAAAATTTATATTGAAATATTAATATATGTACACAACAGAACAGCAACACAAATTCTAGAACTGGTCTCGGCTCCAGTTGTTACAGTGAGAAAGATGAGATTGATTGTTTGTTCTTATCTCACCATAATTTTAAATTACTTTACTATATTAATAAATTTTCCTAATTCCTGTCAAATTTAGTATATTACTTTACAGCGCGTTGTGTTCTACCCAATTTCCCAGGTTCCCTTAATAAGTCAACTGTTTGTGCAATGAATTGCACCCTAGAAAGTTTTGTGTTGCTGTGCAGTTATGATTTTTACTCAATGTAGGTGTAAAAAAATGATTTTTCCTACATTATGGTCTATGGCAGCCTCTGTCTACCTTTAACCATCATTAAACTTTCTTTAGGTTATTATGAATAGACAGAGACTCTCATCGACAATGTTATAAATATGCTACATGATACTAAATAAATAAAAATAATTAAAAAAAAATACATACTGGGCAATTACCTCCCCCCCCCCCCCATAAATGAACCAAAATAAAAATTAGTCGTGTATCCTGCTGTGAGTAATGGGAATTCAGCACTATCACACAAAAATAGATCCTGTTATACAACAATGCTTATATTTTTTTTCTTAAATCCTAAGACTTAAATAAATAAATCTAACTTTTAATTCACTATTATTTTTAACCTCTTTTAATTCTTTTAGTAAAACACTTCCCTCACAGCAGGGTACTAAATTGTCCGCAAAATTTGAATATATATATAAACACACATTGAAATATACCTTCTTGACTTTTTCCACTTAAAACACATGTTGTGAGGTGCTGTCTGTTAATGTAAACCACCGTTTAAATAATGGGTATTTAAGACTCATTTACTTTCTTTTCTTCTTAAATTAAACTGATAAACTAAAATTTCTCACAGACAGCAACTCACACATAAGAACATGCATAATTTAACACCAAATTTCCCTTTTCCATATAAATTCTCTATAAAAATCTTTGTCTTTACTCAAAACCATAGTTCAAAACAAATTAAATTTAATTCAATGATTGGCAAGCTCACTAAAGAGTCTATTTTCTACAATTCCAAAGTTTTATTCCATCTCAACAGTTTGTTTTTATTTCAAGTTTAAATTTAGTCCTTTTACACAATCTAGTTAGGTAAATAGATTCAATCAAATATTTAACACTATAAAGTTTTAATTTTCGGTTAACGCATAACACAAAAGAAATCATAATTACCTCACAATTCGGGGGTCAGAGGATGGCTGGAGCTTCCACTTTCCTCGAGCAATTTTTTATTTAATTTTCAGACACACTGGCTTTTCATTTCAGTACGATTGAGTAATTGGCATTCAAAATTATCCTTTTTTGAAAAACAACACCTTAAAACATCCATTTCGCACGTATGGCTTTTCTCCTGTATGGACCCGAAGCTGATTTTTTAGATTAACTTTTGTAGAAAAACTTTTAGAACATTCATCACACACGTATGGTTTTTCTCATGAATACCATCGAAGATGCCCATCCAGCTTAATTTTTGGGGAAAATCTTCCGAACACGTTTGGATCGCTTACTAATCCAAGAACAGCTTGAATTTTGGGCAGTACGCCTCCGTGAGCAATAGTAACTTCGAACAGCCATTTATTCAATTCTTCGTCATTAAGAATAGCCAGTTGCGAATGATGAGGGATAATACGAGTCTTTTTTGTTATCTCGAGCATCATTTCCAGCGAATTCAAGTACTACAGCAGCTAAATATTCTAGCACAGCATCCAAGTCTACGGGAGCTCCAGCACCAACTCTTTCAGTATAATTTCCTTTTCTCAACACTCTGTTTCAGCTGAACTTCTAAAGATGAATTTTTCTGCTCGCCCAAGTGATTCCATTTCACCAAAATTCCAGTTGCGAGGGGCCCAAAAAAAAGGGGAATGAGCCCCCGCTCCGCACTTAAATTTTTTTCAGCCTCCTAGTCCACAGGTCACTCTGCGCCTTTTTCGAACCACATTCTGACCAACCTCTCTCGGCGTCCTCTCATAGCCAAGCGTCCCTTTTTTCCCGCCTGAACCCGGCTGCCAGAACGAAAAAAAAACTCCCCTTAAAAAACTCTCTCATTCCACTGACACGCCTTGCTTTTTCGTAAAATGCGAGGAGTCACTTTTTCTGCCGACACAGCTTGAGAGGAATCTCTTTTTCTACCCACCTGAGAGCCAAGGTCACAATTCCCCCTCACATACTCGAGATAACAAGAGTTTTAGAAACTGATACCTCATAAGGGAAAGAGAATTTAGAAATAGCTTTTTATCCTGTTCTTTTTCGCATGACTGAGTGATTTTACTCTAGGGATTTATTTTTTACATTACTTTATTAAATTATCATTTTATTTCCTAAATTAATACAGTTGAGGAAAAACTCCTCAACAATACTATACAAATTCTATTAAGATAGATTACCGATTAAAGGTAAGATATCAAGTACTATACAAGTCTACACTTAAAAGTATTCAAACTTGATTTAGGAACATTTTTATTTGACAAATAATTCTGCTTAAGAACGACCATCACTCATTCCAAACACCGTTTGAAAACAGCACCTACATTTATAAAGAATTCAAGTATATTTATTAAATTTAAAAGTTTATTCCAAGTTATTCAGACAACTTTTACCCGCACCACTCACTGAAATTGATCAATCTTGATCAAACTAATAGCAACTTCATATAAACTTTAAACATTTAAATTTCCTGTAATTTATATTTCTGTTACACTGATAACTGATAAATACATGCACCAACAGTTATAAAGTTGACTCTATTATTCAGGGAACCCCAGAAAACGTAATTATACAAAAAAACTAGCTCTGAAAAATTAAACTTAAAAAATATTTTATTAACGTATGGTACCAGCAAATAATTTTAATTCCTGGGCAGTCTTCTTAAACATGGTAAAATATAGTAAAGCACTTCCTCCATTTTCAATCAATAAAAAAGAATGTTTTCGCTTAACTATTGGTAGTATTACAAGTCTTCCATAAATTATGTTTACACGCCATTGTGTTCTTAAATATAATCCAATATTAATAACACAAAGCACAACTTGAAATGCTCTTCCAACAATTTCCAAGCATATTGCCACTGTATTCCAGTTCTTTTGGGTGGCCTTGTAAACGAATGGTAAAGAATTTTATTACCATCTTCAACACGAAAAATGAATTTATGCATATAAAATTATAATATCATTTTGTTTAGTGTACCTCGTAGATGTTAAAATGTACCTACCAAAATTTCGCCCATACATAATGTATTAAAATTCTCTTGCATGTCCCCGTACTCGAACTATTTGCGTGATATCAACGAAATGGTTAGTGTACCATTTCTATATAATAAAAATTAAGAATATCGTGCTTGGTCATCCTGCTTCTATTTGTTCGTGAGTAGACCTGCTAACTGTGCTAGTTTATCCGTAATGGTATTAAGCCCCGTCTTTTTTTCACACCAGAATAGTTGTAAAGCAATAGTCTTCTTATTTAATCATGAGAACATATTGCTGAATATTACTCTTCAAATATTCTGGTGTGAAAAAAAGGCGGGGCCTTTACCCATTACGGATAAACTAGCATAGTTAGCAGGTCTACGTGAGATATGCAAGTAACAGACGGACACATATATAAACACACAGACAGACCCACCGCTAAATATCTGATTATCGTCTTCGAGGACCCAAAAACGTATAACAAAACTAAATTTCGAAAATTTGACCCTAAAACAACACTTTCTCTGCCATATACATGTGTAAGGTAAAGCGATCGTGCGGTAGGAGAGATTGCGCACATAGGGGATCGGAGGGAAAGAGCAGAGTGGGCGAGTTGCGATTTCAGGTGGTTTTACAACATCAATAGTGCAGGGGTCCCAGCGTTCCTATATTTTTACGTTTGTTTTATTACACTCTCACCATAATTTTCAAAAGGAAAATTTTCATGAAGGTTTTCATGACAAAATAGCATCAAAAGCTGCAAGAAAATTTTCTTTTTGAAAATTGTGGTTACATTATTATAAAATGATCGTAAAAGTGTAGGAACGTTTTGCCCCTGATACTGAAGTGCCGACTTCAATCTGCATGTTGATTGCTTCAAGAGTGTAAGATGAAACGTGGTTATTTTGTCTTGTTTTAAAAAATAAATCCTAGAATTTTCACAACACTTCCTAGGAATTTCAATAGAATGGTAGTAGTACAAATTATTTTTAAATTTAAACAATTTCTCAGAAGCTAACCTAGACTAACGGTACGAGTACCACGATTTTCTCTAAAACCGAATAATTATTTTATAAAAGATTGCGCAATCTCTCCTACCAAAATGGGAGAGTTTGCGCTTTTGTTATTTAGGAGAGAATTCGCATTGACTTATGTAAATTTCTATGCTCACAGCTTATTGGTAGTGACAAGACAATGAGGACGAGTTTGTTGAATGTCTTAGACTATACAAGAAAATAAATTCTACAAGTGGCTGGACTAGTTCAGCCCATTCGAGACGGCGCATCTTTCTGGAATAATAGTCAATTTCCGATTCTATGGACAGTTTGTCCATAAAATAGGAAATTAAATATTATTCAAGGAGTGGCATGATAGACAAAAGTCACACCTCTGGTAGTATTTATCTCTCGAATGGTAATTTTAGCCTATGAGAAATTTATCGCAAATGATATTGTATATCTTTTAGTTTTCCAGTATTTTTTAAGTATGATGCGCACGTTTTGTGCAGCTATCGGCTGATTAAATACAAGCGATAAAACTAAATGCAAAAAATATCAGCCTATCCACATTTTTTTTAAGTACTGCAATCGTCTAAATTTCAATAAAATAAAATAAATAAAATAATAGTAAATCCAGAGCTGCCAACCAAATCCGGCAAATTATTAGTACCGCCCCTTTTTCTTCACCACTTAATTTTTAGAGTAATTTTCTTCAAATATATTTACGATGAATGAAGAAAACAAATACTCTAAAAATTAAGTTGTGTAGAAAAAGGGGCGTTTTTCAATAGGCGTTAACAATTTGCCGGATTAGGTTGGCAGCTCTGTAAATCACACACACACATTTTAATGTTGAAACGAGAAGATTTCAAATCAAGACAAATTTAGGTTTTGTGATTTGAACATTTTTGTAAGGAAGATTTCGAGGAAAATAAATAATAAATAGTAAATGGTGGACGGATTCTGGACTTAAAACTGGGTGGGATTAGACATAAAGCACAGGAGTAGTAGTCTCCGCCTTTTTTTTTTCTGGTCACTTTCAAGAATGAGAAAATTTCGCCTATTTTGCCTCCAGTTTTTTCTTGGAGAAATCTTTATCGTATTTTTAAAGTAATATGTTGTGATTAAACAGTATAGAATGTATTGTATAAATATTATGGAAGCGAAAAAAGGTATAAATTTCGCATTTCTCAAAGTGTCTTGAAAAAAGGCAGAGCCTACGACCCCTTGAAGAATTTTACGCATACGGTGAGCAACGCCCCCCCCCTCCCTCTTTCTTTTTTTTTCTACTTGAAATTATTCTGAACAGACAGTGCGTAATCCGTATCAAACAGGTTCATTTGAGGAAGGTGGTTGCATGACAACTTCACCATGTTCGTAAGTGCAACGATTGTGGACAGCGAGAGATTCGTTCAGAAACAAGGCAGAATCTGCCTTGAACGAGGCTAAAGCTATTCCTCCTGAATATTTAATCTTGTTATGATGTATTATGAATTTTTGTAAATGTTGTGCTTGTATGTTTGACACTGAGGAGGGCTAGTGTTTTAGCCGAAACATCTGTCGTGTATTCTAATATTTTTAATGAAAACGTATTTTTAAAGTTTTAAAATTTTTATATTCTTTATTTAAATATTAAATATTACATTGGTTTTATTTAAATGTTATTTCATATCATTTTAGTTTTGCAATATTTTTAAGTATAATGCTCAAGTTTTGTGCAGCTGTCGACTGCTTAAAAAGAAGTGATAAAAATAAATGTAGGTAACAAAATATCAGCCTACTCAAACTTCGTTTTCTGTGCTGCAATCGTCTAAATTTCAATAAAATAAAGGTAAATTCCCCACGTTTTTTAAAGTTGAAACAAGAGGATTTCAAATCAAGGGAGATTTGGGTTTTGAGTTTAGAACATTTTTATGCGAAAATTTTTGAGAAGAAAAAAATTAATAAATAGCAAACGGTGTAAATATTCGCCTTTTTTCACACCACTAATTTCATGCAGAAATATTTGTACAGGGATGGAACACGGGCGCAGAATTCATACCACTATGAATGTATGAAAATTTTCTACATCTTAGATCAACGATGTTATAGGTATGGAAATTTCTTAAACAGATTCCGGTATGAATTCTGCGCCCGTGTTCCATCCCTGTTTGTATTATTTTCATAGGAATGTACCGGGATTAAATAGGATTATGATTATCGTATAGAAAAAATGGTAGCATTAATGAAGAAAATTTCTCGTCCCTGAGAGTGCCCATCGAAAGTGCATTGCCCTCACGGTGTAATCCGTATCAAACGGGTTTATTTGAGGAAGATGGTTCCATGACAACTTCGCCATATATGTAAGTGGAACGATTGTGGTCAACGAGAGATTCGATCAGCAAACAAGAAAGGATTCAAGCTCAAAAGGAAATGTACTAATTTTAATTAAAACGTGTTATTTAGTAACTTAAGGTTATTTTGCAATCTTTAACAGGTCTTTTTTTCTGTTTCTTTAATATTTTTTGTGTAAATAAGTTTTTGTAATTATTTTTAAAATTCTTTTTTTTTTTTTTTCTGATTTTTTAATTATGCACTTGAAATATCCACTCCCAGTACAAAAATATGTGTTTACAAATAACTTGTAACAAGGTCGTTTAAGTGCAATTATTATTATTAAAAATGTAAATGTAGTTATAATTAAGCGCAATCTCTCTTACCTTTAAGAGAGATTGTTCAAATAAGTCATTTAGTTTTATTACAGCTGTTGTTTTAAATTATACCAGAACAACAAAATAGTAATGGAAATGCGTAGAGGAAGGATCAATTCAAAATTATGCACCAATAATTTAGGAAAAAATTAATATTTGGAATTTTGTTATGACATTCTCTTGAATTGTGGCAAATTTTCTTAGCTTAATTTTCTTAGCTTTCTTACCTTAACAGAAAGTAAAAAAATAGTTAATGCTCGGAAAAAAATTCCGGTTTTAGGAAGTATAAAGAGAGAGTCATTGGACTCTTTCTTGCATATATTTATTAAATATATATATATATGTGTGTGTGTGTGTGTGTGTGTTCTAAAATTAACCGAAAGATGACACTCACATGTCATATTGAGACGTTTTATGCAAATTAGACTAACGTAAAACACTTGGCTCGAAATGTATTCTTTTTTTGATGCCGGTAGCATGCTATCGTTACTCGGTCGGGCGCGTTGATAGTTAAATCAGAGATGCCAGCATTTTAATTTATTCCGGACCACTTTTAGGCCCGCCTTTATTTCATACCACTTTTTTCTAAACAATATTTTTTCTCACTTTATCGTTGTTATATATTGAAGAAAAATATTCTATAAGTAAAATGGTGCGGATTAAAGGCGGGGCTAACAATGCTCCAGAATAAATTAAATTGTTGGCAAGTATGGTTATACTGACTAACCATCTCTGGCATCGATGCCAACATATTACTCAGCTGTAATAAGGGTTAGGAGCAAGAAAACGACTCACTAGCCTAATATGTTGCGCTAGTAGTCGTGTTGAATACGTTTTACTTTAAAATAAATGAGCATATTATGTTATTGTGATCCGTTTCATTGTTTGTGTTTCACTAATTTGCATAAAACACCTCAATAGAACATGAGAGCAGTGTTGCCAGATCCGACGGATTTTTTATTCAATATTTACCAATAATTTTGGGAAGCGATATTTGATATATATAATAGACTATCAATGGTCGAAGTGTTTACACAAAAATTACAATTAGAAATTATTGGTGACTATTTAATAAAAAATAAGTCAGATCTGGCAACACTGCATGAGAGCACCCGGTTTTGGTTACTTTAGAAAATTTTTTTCATTTGATACACGAGAAAAAAAATCCAACTCCCCTCTGATCATAATCCTGTAAACTGAATATTTTCCCGAGCAATTCTCCTTTATATATTAATATTTTAAATTTGCACAAATTTATGACACGTCTGATATATATCGTATAGGTAATTTTAAAGATATTTAATGTTTAATATTAAGCAGCAAATCATAAGATTGAATTGTAAAATCAGATAATTTTCAGGTTTTAAATTAAAGAAAAACTGAATATAAATGAAATATTTTTATTAATAAATTTAACTATATCCATTTGGGAGCAAAACGGTGGGTATAAAATTTGAATCATAAACCAAAAAATATCAATTAAATGCAAATTTTCCAAAGATACATAAAAGTAAGCGTTAAAACCCACGTATTTAAACGTTCAGAGTAGTTCGTTTTGGGTGATCTCTATAATTTGTAAAATACTCAAGGGAAGTTTCATGCTGAAAAATATTTTTACTCTGATGAAATTAAATAATTTCTAATAAAACATCTTTATTTGTTAAACGGAAATGTGTATATATTTTTGAAAATCAGTGCGTAATAGGGCATGCTATGTTATGATAATAAAATTAACTACGTTTAGAATATGTAAGGTTACGTTTAGTATATGTAAGGTTAGGATAATAATTAAAAAAAAAAAAAAAATGAATTACTCAGATTTGAAGGAAATCAATTGATGAATATATATTATCTAAATAAATTTAAAAATAGAAAAAAAATCAGTTGAGATTTATAAAAAGTAAACTTATTAATTAAAAGTGTTGTTTTTTCGTTTTTTAAGTCTTTAGTATATCCGAAATTTCTTTCCATTAGAATGGAAACACTGTCTCCAGATTTTGTTTTCTATGAATGCACATAAAAAAATTAACCAGAGTTGCCAGCATTTTTAAATTATTCCTTAGTATAGTTAGTAACCGCCTTTGTTTCACACCGCCTCATTATGTAGACCAATTTATTCCAATTACGATCAAATAAAATTGAAACTACTCTTAAAAACACTTGTGCTAGAAAAAAAAAAAAAAAAAAAAAAAAAAAAAAAAAACAGGTACTAAGATTGTTAAGCAATAAATTTTAATTATTGCAAACTATGTACTCAATTGAATATCTTCTCAAGTGTTAGATTTATTTTATGGGTAAATAAAAAAGAAAGAAAGAAAAAAGAAAAAAAAAGAAAAAAAGAAAAAAAAAAAAAAAATCTCTTCACTATTTTTATATTTGAACTGACAGAATTTTCCGGTACAATTATTTCTAAACATTTCTTTCAAAGGTTCAGAAATATCAATATAATTTTTCTTATCTTATATTAGGGATCGTACTCTCCACCCTTTTTTCAGGATACTTTCATGAATGAGAAATTTTTTAATTCATTGCTACCATTATTTTTATAAAATAACTTTTATTATAATCATGGCATATGCCTTTCAATATACTAGATGTATTTCTACATGAAATTAGTGGTGCCGAAAGGGACGAAAATATCTGATCTTTGAGAGTGCCCTGAAAAAATGGCGGAGATTACACCTGCTTATATTGATATTTCTCTATATGAATATTTGTATTTCTCTAACACTTTTGCGACCGCATGTATTTGTCTTCTTGACGGTAAGGTCCTCCTGCGGGCGTTATTCTCCTAAGTTACAATATTTCAAAACAACATTTTCTGTATTCAAATATGTATATAGGGTATATTTTTAAGAAATAAATAACATACAAATTGCGAAAAACACGCCCACTGACGAAGTAACAGATTTTCAAACGACGTGAATTTAAGTCAGCGGTAGCTAAAGTGTTAGTAAATATGATCATTAAGAGAGATAGCTAAAGTTTTCGAATGTTTCTTTTAGAAATACGGTTGACAGGAATGGTTAACCTTATTTAGAAATGTTTTCACGCTTTCTAAAATTTTAAATGGAATAATAAATAAATTTATTTATATATACTTGAGAAATTCCATATCATATTTTCTGATTTTCATGGCACTGTTCGTACAGACCCGCATTTTTCTAAGGATTCTTCCACCCCAATCTATATATAATAAAATTTTACTTAAAGTTATAAGCTTATTTTATCCCAATTATTGCTATAAAATTTTACTGGTGCCGAAATGTAAGGACTGCATGCACCCTGTGTGACCAGAGGTGTTTGTGTCCTCGAATTTTGCTACCAGAATTACTACTTATGGGAAATATTTTTGATAGTTTTCGAGTGAATTTAGCAACTGACTACAACCAAAATTGTAATTCTTAATTACTGGTGGGAAATAAAACAAAAAACCCGGAACACACACACCCCTGTGTGATTCACGTAATTTTGATCAAATTTCATACCTGCCAACATCCTAATTATCAGGGGTCATAGTCTCCGCCTTTTTTCAGGACAGATTGAGATATGAGAAATTTATTCCTTTTTTGCCACCATTATTTATATACAATAATTTGTATACTGTTTAATCATGACGTATTCCTTTAAAAATACAATAGGCATTTCCATACTTGCCAACCATTTCATTATGAACAATACAATTTTTAGTACCCGCCTTTTTTTAGACACCAGTAATTTTGTTCTTATTTAATCGTAACAACATTTGGAGAGAATTACTCTAAAAATAAAGTGGTGTGAGAAAAGGTGCGTTAACAATTTTCAAGGAGCGTTAGCAATTGTACAGTTATTAATGAGATGGTTGGCAAGTATACATTTCTCTAAGAAAAAAATGTTGGCAAAAGAGGCGAAATTTTCTCATCCTTGAATATGTTCTGAAAAAAAGTAGGAGACCCTGTAATTATGAATCGGAAAATTTTTAGCATACGCCCTTTTATCCGCACCACTTTATTTTTAGAGTTATTACGTCCAAATGTAGTTACGATTAAATAAATATAAGATTACTCTAAAAAAAGAGACAGGTGTGACGTGACAGACTGTCACGTTAAAAAAAATCGAAATTCGGAAAAGCGTAAAAATTAAAGATAAATATTAAATGTTATTAGAAAACGTAGAAATTAAAAATTACTTGGTATGAAATAAAAAGAATGTGATAAAAATATTTAAATTTATAGGATTCAAATGAAGTAACAACTGAGGGTTAACTCAGTTTAAAAGACTATTTATATTTAAGACTAGATACAGAAAAGTTTTTACATATAATAAATCACATCTCAAAAATTTTAAAGGAAATTTGCGTATTATTTATTTACGTTGTAATATTTTTTCAGATATAATAATATTATGGTCTATTTAAAAAAAAAAAAATTGTTTAAAATAGCTTCTATCGAATTAGACAACGATAAAAATCGACCTTGTTTAACTCATTTGCTGATAATGCTGTCAAATGAATACACTTACTAAAAACAAATTGTAAAAAAAAAAAAAATTATATTTTTCTTAACTGCAATAACTTTCGCTTATCTCTACACAATAAAATTACACATTAAAATCAATCCCTCTTCACAATACACAAACACATTTTTTTGTCTAAATAACTTTCTATATGCTATTTCTAAGCAAAATATATTAAAACGTATTTAAGATAAATTGACTTTTTAATTACATATTCTTTAAATATTTTAAAGCTCTTTTTTTGTGCCTGACATCTTATTACAATCTTGTCACTGTTTTCTATTATGGGCTTGTTAAATGTCAACGCACAATCCAATTTTCTTTTTTTTCTTTCCTCTATATGTTTGATAGTAAAGAACTATGGATCTAAAAAATTGAAATCAATTGAAATCACGTTTTACAACAATGACATTTTCATTTAGATCATATACTTTAACTTTGATAGATTTTAAAGTTTTGTTAGAAAGGATTCAGGTAAATGTCATTTTACATGAAACATTCTATTAAGTTTCCCGGAAAATATGTTTATCGCACATTTTGTCACAAACACACACACATATATACCGGGTGATTCAAAACAGATGATACAGCAATTATCTCGTAAATCATGAAAGATAGAAATATACTTCCGGTTGCAAAATTGGTAAAAAATTAAGAGTATATTTCAGATAAATAGGCATTTTTTGCGTAAGGGGCTGTATACATATTAAAATACGATATTTAATTTTTATACAGTCCCTCCTATCGTATGACTTATATTTAGAAAAATATTCTCTTCAGTCTAAGAAGGAACGAGAATGCTCATTTGTAATTTAACAAATAAAATTTATGAATGCTTTATGTAATAAAAATGAATTTTCAAATTCATTTTTTTTAATTATTCTTTATACATTCTCTTATCCATATGCACGATATAACAGAAAGTATTGTTTTTGAATCAAATTTCTAAAAATTAGCTTTTGTTACATTTACACGTTTTGAGATCTTCTTAATTCAAAAATCATGTTTTTAGCGGTTGGTTTCTCTCTCTCTCTCTCTCTGCGTGTTTGTGTTATTAGCATATCTCAAGAACTAATAGTATCAGGAAGTCCAAATTCAGTATTCTAAATCCGTATCATATAGTGATGTTACACTAAACTATTTGTTGAGATGATACAAAGGGTTTGTGTATAGGGTCATCCAAGATAATTCAAATACATTATGTCTATGAGTGAAAATTTTGATAAGTACGAAATGACATCTGTAGGATGTCCTAAACAAAATGAAAAGAACGTATTTTTTATATATATAGAAGCACGTTTTGTGTAGATTGTGGTATGACAATCATTCATCATTCATTTCCAGGGTTACCCAGAGCATTTAGATATATTAGAACTATACTTGGGAATTGCTGGAAGTGTATTCCATTTTGTGTTACGTATATTTGTATATAGCACTAAATTTACATGTACAAAGTCGTGTGTACAGTTGGTAACAAAAGTCTCCGAACACTAGCAAAAATTCCTATATAAAAAAGGTACACTTAATACAGTTTTGTTAAATAAATCCTTGTCGAATCCTGTTCTTAGTCAGCCTAAAAACAGGATTTTACAAGGATTTATTTAACAAAACTCTATTAAGTGATTTTTTTTTTTTTTACACAGGAATTTTTGCTAGTGTTCGGAGACGTTTGTTACTGACTGTACGTATTTTATAGACAATATACCGACACAGGACAGAAAATTAATTTCTCATACCCATACTGTAAACAAAGTAGTTTTTGGAGATGAATATTTTTCAGTATAAATCACGTTTTGAAGCTTCCTGAATACGAAAATCAATTTTTTAGTGGTTGATTTGTATATATATGAATTATCATCATAATTTAACAAAAAAATAACTGCAGGAAATTCAAATTTGTTACTTTAGATTCTGTATCTAGTTTTGCCACTTGAAAATTTGACCAAGTTTCCAGGAAATAAATAACAAATTTGATTTTGATTTCAACACTTTCGTGACTGCATGTTTTTTTTTTTTTTTTTTTTAATTGGAAAGGTCCGCCTGTGGGCGTTATTCTCCCAAGTAACAATATTTCAAAACAATATTTTCTGTATTCACATTTATATTACAAATGAATAAACTTTATAATTTTATTCTTTATAGTCAAAGTATTCGTATCCATAGTATATTTGACTGTACAAATATGTATATAGGGTACTTTTTTAAGAAATAAATAAAATACAAATTGCGACAGAAACGTCCACTGACGGAGTTACATATTTTCAAATGACGTGAATCTACGTCAGCGGTCGCGAAAATGTTAATACATGTAGACACTATAATTAAACAGGGGTTGAGAAGGACAGTAACCCTCCTGACATAGAATCATACCTCAATACCATATCATATTCTATACAAAACATTATTTTAGAATATTAACAACAAACGCGAATTTCTTTATGATTTTTACAGTAGAAAGTTATTTAAACTTGATTTATAAAAATGTCTATCCCAAAACACAATGCATTGGCATTTTTTGGGCGCTCCTGAACACAAACCAGTTGTAGAGGACCAATTAATACCGTTGTAAATAGGGAACATTCCATAGTAGACCTGAATAACGCATACCGTTTATTATTATTATTATTATTATTATTATTATTATTATTTCTGAGAATATTTACGGACGCTGGTGGCGGGCAGGAGGACAGACAGATGGACAGTCAGACAGACAAATACGCAAATTGAAAACATATTTACAGTTAAAAATTGTTAAAAAATATTAAAATCTTTTAATGTAATCAAAAATGAAATTCCAACAAATTTCAAAAACATCCCTAACTGAAAATGTTTGTGTGCCCTGTAAATCTTGTGCTAATCGTACTGTAGACCATCGAAAATATTCTTTTGTTCATATGAATAACATATTTCAATTTCATTATGATATGTAAGGTACTTAAAACTTGATTTACAGAAATATCTCTCATAGAACGCAATGCTTTGGAATACTTTCTGGTGTTCCTGTATACAAGCCAGTGATGGTATTTACTCCATTTTCTATAGAAAATATCTGATAGTGAACTTGAATAACATATTTTTATTTTATTAATATTTCTGTAAATTAAAGTTTTTAAAATATAGTTTATGGAAATACTTCCCACAGAACACAATGCTTTGGAATAATTTCGGGTGTCCCTGTACACAAGCTAGCTGTGATACTCACCCCATTTTAAATAAGGAACATCCGATAGTGAAACCAAATAATATGTATCAGTTTCAAGAAATTCCATGAATATGCATGGGAGTTAGAGCGCGGACAGACAAGTAGAAAGACGGATGAACAGACAGACAAACCGAAGTCATTAACGTTTTTCAACTTTATTGGAAATTGTTTAACAGCCACAGTCATTAAAAATTTTCAACCATGTAGGAAAGTGTTAACAAGAAATAAACTGCGAAAATTTCACACGGTTTTGCTAGTCTTTTAATTTTTTTCTTCTCTTAATAGGATTTAATTTGCAGGTGATCCCCTGAGAAATTTAACTGATAAATTTTTTTAACAATACAGAATAATATAAATTTGCATTAAGAGTATAAAATTGTTGATTTCACGTGTTTGAATGATTTTACTTTCTTTTTTAAAAAGAAGGATCTTTTTTTTAGTTTTTATCTTCTCATAGATAACCCTCTAAAATGAGCACTTTAGCATCGAAAAAAAGATGCCAAAATTGAAAATAAAGTGCTATAAGTCGTCATTTTCGTATTGCAATAACTCAGCGAGATTTTCTCATAGAAATATTTTTTTTTCTTCTTAGAGCGAGGAGAATATTTTTCCAAATATAAGTCATGTGAAGGAGGGACCTTATAAAAATTAAATTTCGTATTTTAATATGTATAAATCCCCTTGTACGAAAGACTGCCATATTTGAAATCTACTCTTAATTTGCACCAATTTTTTAATTGGAAGTATGTTTATATCTTTATTACTTTACGAGGTAATCGCTGTATCATATATTTTGAATCACCCGGTATATATATATATATGGTTGTAAAATGCGCATTGGAACAATAGTTTGGGATTTATTTAAGAGCCGCTATTTTTGAACATTACTTTTAATTTTCTAAATTTTAGAAAATCTTATTACTACCTAAAAATGACAAATCTAAGAAAGAGAGTGTGTCTTCAATCTTAAATAAATCAAAAAAATAAATAAATAAATAAATAAATAAATAAAATAAAATAAAAAAATAAGTATACGTTATTTGGTGCACATGAAAAAAAAAAAAGTCAAATATAAATTCAATTTATAATTTCTGCTCTGAAACAGCATAATATCATAGTTGCCAACATTTACGCTGTTTGGTTACCGGTAAACTTTAATAGAATTTTTTTCTTTCTATTAAATCATTGAAAACTGTTATAGAAGATTATAAAAGGATTGTCCAAGTATAAAAATATTCAAGTGCTTGTTTTTGTTGCACGTTTAAGTGTTTTAGTGTATTTATTCCCACATTATTGAATTCCAAATGTTGCATTAAGTCTAATTAAACATTTCCAGCACAGTCTTGAAGAAAGAATGTTAAAATAGGGATAAAGTGTCATAGGATATAAAAAATATATTTGGCAGTATAAAATATAAACTTATAAACCTTACAAGAGAAATGTAAATTTTACATAGAATTCATTTTAAAGTTTGCTGAAGCTATTCATTTAAATCAATTACCATGCTATTTAATCATGGCAAAACTTTATTAAAAATGCTGTTTTTGGCAATAATTAGCATACAACGTGAAACATATCAGAAAGTGGATTTATTACTTATATTGGGAATCTGGACCAAAATTGGTTATTTTTTAAACATTTTCGGAAAACACGACAAAAAATTATAAAAAAAATAAAGATCTTTTTGTGGGTTTGAGTGGCGAGTGTTGTTAGATATGCTCACTATAATTTCGAAATATTTTGCTTTAAAATATTCAATAATTATTATTTTTGGGGTTTTACAAATAATTGTACAGAATAAAAAGGCAAATATGAGCCAATTTCTTGTTAAATGCAGTGTCTGTCACTCACTGCTGTCATTTTTCTGCTTCCACCACTACTTTCTTTCAATAATCTTTATCATATTTTATTGCAAAACACTGCAGCATAATTACGATAAAGATTTTTCTCTGCTAATGGTTGTAGCCGAAAAAGCGAAAATCTCATCCCTTATGTGTGACACAGACTACCTTTGCAGGAAAGTACTCTGTGGAATTTTTAAATTCATGTTCGATATATTTTCAACAGCTAACTTTTTTCGTACATTTTATCATATAACTTCTCTAATCTCATTTGTTTAATTTAATTTTTGTTCTTTTAGGCATGCTAAATTAAAATGTAGATTAAAAAGGGAGGGATTTCGTTGAAACATTAATTATTTTGTTCAGCTTATACTGCACATTACACAGGTCTGCGATGATTTTTTTCTTTTCTTTTTTTCTTTTCTTGCATTTTTCTGGTGTATGTTTGGATGCTGATTGAGGAAAAACTATTCAAAAATTTCCACCACTTACAGTTTTGATAAAAAATGGAATTTTCTTAGTTTAAAGCTCTTTATTCTCTATATGTTACTTTTAACCCTTTAAGGAGCAAGAAAAATTTTCTCATTAAAATAAATTACCATCAAAATTTACAAAGAAGTCTAAAACAAAACAAAATAAATGGAGTATTATTAATGTAAAACTTGGTAAAAATATAAAAGTTTGAGGACGCATTTTTGCTGTTGGGAATTAAAATTAAGTGGAATATAATATATGCCCTTACCCCTGAAAATTTCACAACAGAATTTTCCTTTATATAATCTGCGGGTCAGATAAATCAATTTTACATAAGAAATTTTTCTTAACAAATAGAACTATGTTTCTACGTGAAAGAGTTTCTGAATCTTTGTTTCTTAAATTTATGATATTAAACATATTTCGCTCTTCTGCGGATTATACAAACGAAAATACGGGATGTTTGATTATTCTGTGATTTCCAAATAATCAATATAATCTAACTGTAATCTGTCAGATAAATGGCTTTTAATTACTACACTACATTTGAACTATAAAATCAGACTAAACTTAGAAGCATACAGCCATGAAATTAGCTAAAGTGGCTAGCAGTAATTAGTGAAAGGTAGTTTAGTTTGGCAGAATTGTAGTGCGTATATAAATTGCAGTATTATGACATCATAGGACATACGAAAGCGTGTTAATAAAATGATATTGAAGGTTCATACAAAATATTTACTTTTAATGAAGGATAATTTTAACAGTAATATTCATATATACAAACTTCGTTTAAAAAAAAAAAAAAAATCGAATGATTTGTACGCTGACAATAGTCAGGGAGGTGCAGAGCCTGATTAAGGGGGAAGCACACATTATTTATACTTACACCGTTATTTTTTAACAAATACTTTCCTCCTATAATAAACAGAAAATTCTCATTAAAAATTATTTTAAAAGAATTCTGGTGTCTAATAACGGTGAATAAATTGGATTGTTTTACACCGTTCATTTTTTATAAAAAAATATTTCCTCGTCAAAGCGTGGAATTTCTATGACATGAAGTAAAAAATAATTGTAAAAATATTCCGGTGAGAGCGGAGATAATGTGTGCTTCCCCCTTAATCAGGCTCTGGGGAGGTGTAGAGTGATAATCGCGTTAAAAATATTTCGTATAGTTTATGCTTAATTGTGCAAGTAAAAGCTTTTAAACCGCCTAAAAGCTTGAAGATGGATGGAGGGGGGGGGGGGGGGTTCGATATATTAAACACCGTGTTCGAAGCAAGAGAACATTCAACTGATAATATTTTATAGCAGCTATCAAATAAAATGGTTTACTTCGGTCTGACTTATAGAAAACAGTAGTCTACAATCATTTGCTTTTCTGAGAAATGAATTGATTTTCCGTAATCAATTTCAGTGTTTATCATAATGTAGAAAGTATGTGGATAGACGGAAAAACTGTTGGCGGTACCTTATCCACGCCCCCCCCCCCCCTCATCCCCCCCAGATTTCTTTTTTTATTAATGTATGCTTTTAGACATGATTTGTTACAGAGGAAGGTGAGAACAAAATTTAGTCCTAATAATATTTCTTTACCAAAATTGTTTGTTTATACGATCTTCCTGCGGTCTTAAATATTGGAAATATTCTATATGTAAATATTTATTTATTTTTATTTTTATTTTTTTTCATTTTTTTGAAAATGTGTTTCGTTGATTAACATAAAATTACAAGCGTGTTAAGAATTCTCAATCCGATGGAGTATTGCTAGTATCTGCCCTTTTATCACACCACTTTTCTTGAAGAGGATTACTCTTATTAATAAATTCTAACTACATATATACAAAAAAAAATCACTACGAAAAAGTGGTATGAAAACAGTGTTTCGGAATAAATTAAAATGTTGGCATGTCGGACAACCATTTGCATAAATTAACAAATTAGTTTAGAGTAAAATTGTCACCGAAGAAATTTAGTGGCCGTCATTTAATTATTTTTCTCCATCAATAATTACCATTAAATAATTTTAAATAAGTTATGATCGTTGTAAAATACGTTTTTCATTGCATATCTACACCTTATGGCGGGAAATTTGCGAAGCAAGTTTATCACGAATTTTAAAAACGAGGTATGCATAAAAAAGTAGTTAGACCTTATACACTCCTGCTCAAAAGTTTAACAAGATTTGCAAACGATATATATATATATATATTTACAAGTTAAAAACGTATCTCCCGATGAAATGTTTTAAAACACTGTGAATAAAAAGAACTGGGTCCTCCTCATACTTTTCAGCGAAGATTGGCTTAAGGTAACATTTAGGGGGACGGTACAAATTGAGCAAAATCAATCATTGTGATCGTTTCGTTAAGTAAACGAAATGACCTGTAACTTTAGGATAAGCTAATATAGATCCAGTAAAATTTGTGGATGAATGTGTGTGACGACAGCATGTTAAATAACGGATGTATGAGCATTTGTTTCAAAACTCCGGAAAAAAAAGCATTTTTTTTTTTTTTTTTTTTTTTTTATAATATAAAAAGTTTTAAACGAAAATTATTCCCACTTTCAGATAAATTGGAAAAACACTTTTAAACAATATACTCTAATCGGAATACAAGTATCTGAAATATCTCATTAAATATGATCATTTTAATGAAAAACGTTTTCACTGCACATGTACGGAAAACAGAAAATTTTTTCTTACATAGGTTGAAAACTAGATATATTGGACAACTTTTGTCAAAAGTTCATTTGAATAGAGTAAAAATTAATCAAATTGTCGGCAAAAGAACGAGCTAGATTTAGGTATTTTCCAGAGTTGAAAATTTCATAAGGGGTTTTTCACATGCAGCGTTATTAAATAGTTAAAATACCGCGTTAAAGAACAAAATAATTAATAAAGTAAGCCAAATTAAAACAGAATTTACACACTAAATTCGCAATAAAATGCAACAATTTTAAGACACGTAAACCTAAATAAAAACTGAATAACTATAAATAGAAAAATAACAATAAAACGAGTAAGATAAAAAAACATTAAGGAAATCATCAGGGAGACCCTCCAAATGCAAAGTGGGGAAATAACAGTAAGATGTTTCAAGACATACTAGCATAAGCTAAATGAATCTTGGTCCCCTACATCTTGCCAAAAGAAAAAAAAATCCTTATTCTCTGTAGCACGAAATTACGAAATTACGAATGAAGAATTTATTAAATACAAAGGAAAAATAAATAAAAATACATATCAATATACAATATATATATACATAAAAGCTTATAAAAAGTTTGAAAAAAGACACTTAACAAAAACAAAATAAAATAAACACAAGCAAATCTAATATAAAAAACATTTAATTACTTTTAAAAGTTATTTAATAAATACTTAATTCGTAAATTCGTGTTACAGAAGATAAGGAAGTTTTTCTGTTGATAAGATACAGGGGACCAGGATGCATTTAGCATATGTTGGTATCGCTTGAAATATCTTACTGTTCTTTCTCCACCCTGCATTTTGGGTGTCTCCGCTATGATATCCTCAATGGTTTTTAGGTTAATTACCATTCTGATTTTATTGTTATTTTATTGTTTATAGTTTTTCAATTTATTCATATGTATACATATGCCTTATATTTTACTAAATATATTTAGGTAACAAAGTGAAAAACAAATAAAAAAAATTCTGTATACATAATTTTACTGTTATTTTATATTTGATTTTAATAGAGCAATTTCTAAACTTTGATAGATACAGAAAATAAAAAAAGTTTGTCAATATAAAAAAATGCATTTTTATAAAATATACAAGTATCAATAAATAGACATTTAATAAAAAAAATTAAATTTTCTTTAAAATTCTATAAAGCTTTATGACTGTACACACATACATATATATATATATATATATGTGTGTGTGTGTGTGTGTGTGTGTGCGTGTGTGTATGGATGGATGGATGGATACATTTGTTTAAATTTTACATTAGTTTTTATAAAAATAATAACACTTTAAAAAATTAATGTTGTCTTTCGTCTTTTTTTTTTTAACCACTTATTTATATAGATTTTCCCCCCCTAAATAAACATATAAAATTAAGAAGAATTTTATTGTAAAAGAAAATTTGTGGAAGATATCTCACGAAATGGTGGGTTCGTACGATCCATGAACTCCTCTGCAAATAACTAAAATTATTTTAAAAATTTTATCACAAAGCATATTTAGTAAAAACGGAGCACATTCTAGAGCATAATAATTTAATAACATTATTTCCGTATTATAATAAAATAAAGTCAACGTTAAAGAAAAGGAAACTATTGTTTATAATGTTGATAATAATTGAAAACATATGAATTCGATTCTTATCGGCATGAGTTACTTATAAAAACAATTATCGAATAAAAGTTTCTCTCTCCAGTAACAGTACAAGTATCTGTGTATATGATTATCCTCTCGTATTTCCATAAGAATGGGTGATCTATACAAGTTGACAAAATAATGGAGACACTTTAGATTATACACTTTCTAACGAAATAAATAAATAAATAAATACATTACACAATATAATGAAAATTCAGGGAAAAAGAACGAGTTATGCCTTGATTTTCTTCAATTAAATTTTTGTTCCGACGACAAATGGGGTTCCAGTAAAAATTTAAGGAAAAGGTTTTTGTTTTGTGTCCTCGTGTAAAAAAAAAAAAAAAAAAAAAAAATGCTTAATTATGTTGTAGGTGATGAATATAATTACATTGTTTTTTGTAAGTTATTTTATTTATAGACATGATAAGAAATCGTACTTCATGGAGATATAAACTTTGACAAAATTAAAAACATTTCATATATATATATAGATATATTATTTATTATTATTATTATTATTATTATTATTATTATTTGCTTATAACATGCAGGGTTTTCAAACCAATGCATTGGCGTTTTTAGAAAGCTTCACATATTACATTCGGCTAAACATAGTGCAGTAAGAGTGTAAAAGTGCTGTATATGTGATGCAGCACCACCGCTCTTTAGAATGTGGAAAAAGAAGGGAAAGGAAGCTAAAACCCCCATAGAAATAGCATGGGACGAAAACAAAAAAAAAACCTCACAATGTCAAGTGTGTTAAACAAACAAAAAAAAAAAAAAGGCTCACACCGGAAGTAATAAAAGGACAAATTTGACTAGAAAAAGACATCCAAGAGGGAGGGCTGGGGCGTTATATATATCGTCCAGGATTAATACGTCTCGCCTATATGAGCATTTTAACTAAATAATTTCTATTTGCACATGCGCAAGGAATAATAAAATTTCATTTACATAATTTTTTGTGAAATATATAGATTTATTCCATAAAACGTTTTTATTAACTAACTTTATAATTCATAAATATATTTGTGATATAATAAGTTAACATTAACTTTTCCTTGGAAAGAAGCAAATCCTTAAAGATTTTATCCAAAATTTAAGTTGTCTCAATTAATAATATTATTATGTATATATGTTGATTCACGATAATTATTGATACTTGGTGTATTACTTGCTTTCTATTTTTACCAGGGGTCGTAGTTTACGCCTGTTTTTCTGGAAAATCTCAGAGATAAGAAATGTCCGCCTTTCTTGCCACCAATTGTTTACACATAAATACTTCAGATACTTTTACAATAAGGTGCCATGAATTTTTAGGGTAGATATTATTGTATAAAAATAGTGGTTGAAATAAATTTTTAAATTATTATACCCGAACATGTCTTGAAAAAAAAGACAGAGACTACATCCCCTGACACGCAGTACAAACATTATCTTATAATTACCTTGAAATTATATCTGTACTGATAAGTATAAAGGATTTAAGTCCAAAAATGTCGATTTTGAGTTAAGTACATAGTCAGACCCAGAAAAAAATTCTCTATCGATTGGTATAAAGGATTTAAATCCATGTCATTTAGTCTTTGAGAAACTCCATTGGTAAAAAAAGATTCAAATCAGAAATTTAGCATTAATCTTTGTATAAAATATTTAATTCATTTTTTTCCCTTTATTAAATGAAGATTGACAATCACTGAACGGTATAAAGGGTATAAATCAACCTAATCCCTTTTTCCTAATCGATTCTTCTGATTAGTTTTTAGTTAGTTTAACTTTATTTTTCGTCTCCTGAAAAATCAAGAATATGGACTTAAATCCTTTATACTTATCAGTACAGATATATGGTATGAGCTCCATCTTTTTTTTTTTTTTTTTTTTATGAGTAGGCATAGCGATTTAAAGAAGCGCAGTACAGTTCAGAAATAATGAGATTTAAGTACATACTTGTGTTTGCACGTAATTACATTTCATCACTATTACTTAATAGTATATAATGCTGATAAATTATTGAATATGGAAATTTCATTTCGTAATATAAAATTGAATATTGATTAACGTTTAGCACCCCCAATATAGGAATTAATAGGTTATTATTGCCTATTAAAGTAGATATTATGTAATCATTATGAATATATGTAATATATAAATGATGATGTAATTAAAAGTTTTCAAAATACACTAAAGAATATGTTAAAAATAACAATTTTCATTATTCATATTTGTATTTTTTAATTATCAAATGTTTATTTAAAAGACTTAAATGTAATATTTTTATTTATTACATTTTTAAAATCTAAAACATTGGTGTTACTTCTTATACAGTATGTTCGGGAACAAAAGTAAAATGTTACTTGTATAATACACTATCCAAATACAATAAGTATTTGGACACTTTCGAATTTAGACCTTTTGTCAAATATCTAGAAAAGTTCTTTATGAATCACCTTGAAACTTTCGTAGAGAAAAGGACGTGTTATACCTCATATATTTCAGCAAAAGTTGCGTCTTGAAGAAGGAAATACCAGTAAAAAACTAAACAAAAATCAAATTATTTTGGATCACCTTGTAAAAAGCAATGTTTTAAATGCTTTTTGGCTGTAGCATCTGGATATGAGGATTTCTCTCACTATCTGCATAAATTTGTATGAGGATACAACATATATTCATGGAGATATGACTTTTTTTTTTTTTTTTTTTTAAATTGAAAAAAAAAATTCCAACTTTTTAAATTATAACACGTAGAATATTAGAAACAGCGCAAAGACATTTTGAGGAAATTTGGCATACTACATTAGGCACAGCATACTGCAATCAGAATGCAAAAATGTTAAAAAATTTACGAAATATGAACGTTTTTACTACATATTTTTTAACTACGTATGTGCTAGCTTTTAAAAAATTCCCTTTGCATAATTAAATAGCCAAAAGTATTGAGCAACTTATATAAAACAAATGTCGAATAAATTCAAATAGTTATGAGAGATAGAATGAACAGAATTTCAGTTCTCAAAAAAAAAAAAAAAAAAAAAAAAAAAAAAAAAAAAAGGAAAGATGATTTTTATCAATATTCATTTACAAACAGCGACTACTGTATTAACATTGGGCAGTCATTGAATCAAAATAAAAATGTGAGTAAAACTCCTTATATTTTAGCTTTTATTTTGAGAGAACTGAAATTATGTTCATTCTATCATTCACAACTTCTTGAATTTACCTGATATTCGTTTGGGGTTTTCATGTAAGTTGCTAGATTAATTTGGCTATTAAATTATGCAAATGAATTTTTTTTAAAGCTTGCTCATGCGTAGTTAAAAATTATTTATTGAAAATGCTCATATTTTGTGATATATTTAACATTTTTACATTCTAATTGTAGTATACTGTGTCTAATGTAGTTAGCCAAATTTCCTAAAAATGGCTTTGCACTGGGTCCTATGTGTTATAATAATTAAAAAAGTGTATTTTTTTTTTTTTTTTTTTAAGTTTTTTTAAATAAAAAGTTATATCTCTATGCATATATTTGGTAGCCTCATACAAATTCATACAGATAATGAGAAAAATCTTTATAATCGTATGCTACAGTCAAAACGAATTTCAATCATTACTTTTTACCAAAACATTTCGTTTTTTGTTTGTTTTTTTACTGCTCCCCTTTTCCTCTTTAGGACACATCTTTTGCTGAACTAAACGAGGTATAACATGTTCTTTACACTATCAAAGTTTCAAGATTATCCTTATATAGCATTTTTAGATATTTGACAAAACGTATAAATTCGAATATGTCCAAATACTTATTGGTAGAAAATGAACATCAGAAACCATGCCTAATAACTATATTTTCAAGAAATAAACATAAAATTCATTAAAATTGTTATTAAATATTTTCGTTAAAAAAAAAAAAAAATAAATAAATAAATAAATGCATTTATACCTATGATATATTTCACCTTCTACAGTTGGTCGCATAAAGAAAAAAAAAAAGTATTCATTACCTGTGTATATAAAACAAATTTTGGAACTTTACTATTGCAATTAAAAATGCAAATGCGCTTATTTCGTTATTTCGTTATTTATTTTATTTCATTTTTTAATGTATATATATATATATATATATATATATATATATATATATATTTTAATCGTATTCGCTAAAATTCATCATTATTATTATTATTTTCTTAAGCCTATAAAGCTCAATTTTTAATTTCTGTGCCTGAAATACATGTACGTGATAACATTAATTTGTAGTATCCAGGAGAAAATAATAAAAAAAATCATAAACAAACTTTTACTGTGAAAATAATTTACTAATGTGGAACATTCATAAAAATATGATTTTCGAATACGTAAACTACAGCATACCTGTCAACCAGAGTTCCCAAATTTTATAATTTATTCACGAGCATTTTTAGCCACCCTTCTTTTTGCATCAGAAATTTTGTAGATTATTTCTTTTTAATATGTGACAACTATTAAATAAGGAGAAAATATTTTTTCAAAGTTTCCGGTATGAAAAAGAGGCGGGGCTAAAAATGCTCATGAATAAATTATAGAAGTTGGGAACTTTACTGTCAACCGCCTTTATGAAGTGTAAAGACTTTAGTACCCGCCCTTTTTTTTCACACCAGTCATTTTTTAGAACCATTTTATTCTTATTTAATCGTAACAACATTTGGAGAGAATTGCCCCAAAAATAAAGTGGTGTGGAAAAAGGGACGTTTTTTCAAGGGCGTTAACAATTTTATGCTTATTATTGATATGGTTGGTAGGTATGCTACAGTTGGTAGCAATAATCTCTGAACACTAGCAAAAATTCCTATATAAAAAAGTACACTTAATACAGTTTTGTTAAATAAATCCTTGTCGAATCCTGCTCTTAGTCAGTCTAAAAACAGGATTCAGCAAGAATTTATTTAACAAAACTGTATTAAATGTACTTTTTTTCCATAGGAATTTTCGCTAGTGTTCGGAGACTTTTGATACCGACTGTACAGTTATGCAAAATATTAATCACCTCTGCAACGAAAACTTTTTTTTTTTTTCCAACGCGCAATACTTTCTGCATTTGTCAAAATTCTTTAAGGCTGTACATAAATAAGATTTCCTCTTTCATTCTTCCCATGTTATCTAATGGTATTTTTGCTGCTTCATTTTATAAGAATATCTCATTTGAAAATAAAGTATTTCGAATTCTGTTTTTTTTTTTTTTTTAAATATTACTTTTTAAATATGCCTCCTTTTAGCTCAGTGAACAGTTTTTTGAAAAAAGAAAGTTAAAGGTTTCGATTAGGCATCCAAACTTAGAGTTCTAAATTTATTTAATGAAATAAAATAGTTATATTATTATTTTATTTATTTATTTATTTATTTATTTATTTATTTATTTATTTTTCAAAAAATGGCTCACTAATCTAAAAAGCGATATATTCAAAGGGCAATACACTCCTTCTCATAATTATAAGGACACCCGTTTTTCTATATTAACTAAACACTGAACACTATTATTCAAACAAATGTAATTTTAATTAATTTTAATTTCATTAATAGACTATATTTAAAAAGTTTTATCGTTTTTCTATCTTAAAAAACTTTAAATATGGTAAAAAGATGATTTTACAGGTGTTCACAATTATAAGGACAGCTCGAATTTTAGTAACTTTTTTCAGTTATTCTTTAAATTAATATTTTATGGGGTCTCTTTTTAGTGTTAAACAGTCAGACATTCTCTCTGGTATATATATACAATAACATTTTGTTTTAATATTCAGTTTCAATACCATTTCATATAGCATATATGATATTCTTAATACATTTAAACTATTTAAAATTGCTTTCCACTTGCATGCAGTTTTCTAATATCATAAGTTAAGGTTTTTTTTCAACTTTTAGGCCATGGGAAAGGCAATAATACAGAAGTTTCTTTCTTCAAACTATTTCCTATTGCTCTAAAAGTACAGCAAAAATGTAAGTCTTGTTGAAAAAAATATTATTACCCCCCACAATCTAAGAAAAATCTGATGATTCCACGTTTAAAATTTGCGGATATTTTCCTGATGTTCATAATAATTGAAAAACTTACTAAATTTATTCTGCCTTCACTAGAAGCAGCTCCCCAGAGCACCATAGCTCTACCTTTAAAATGCCCGATTCATATCTGCATTTAAAATATCTGCTCTGTCTTTCGCTATCCTCAGATCGTGCCAGTAACTGTTAAAACCATTTGGTGATTAAAGAATAAAAAAAATTTCATCTCAAAAGGCAACATTTTACCATTTAATATTGTCTTTATTAAACTTTAACACATACGTTCTTTCCCTCATTAAATGCTGATTAATTATTACATGTTTTTTAGTCATTTTAACATATTACTAATTATTTTAAACATGCATAAATGTGGACACTAACCTTTCGTTAAAAATTACGAGCAAATTCAGCAGCAGTCATTATGAATAGAACAGTAAGAGGAATTATGAGTCTTCGATCTCTGTGAAACAACTCTGATTTTGCATCAGATCTCTCTCCTATCGAACCAGCAGTTCAACGTTTGATCACATTTCCTTCAGCAATTTTAGACCTTCGAATTTCATTAGAAATTCGGTGGATTGAAATTATCCTTCCACTTAAAAAACGCATTTATCATACTTCACTACTTGAACGGTCTTTTTTTCGAGGAATTATCAGTAATGTCCGTCCAAGAAAAATTGAAGACTTATATATGAATTAATCTAGCCCAGTTGTTAACAAATTCGCATGTCAACTGTAATTTATCCGCTAGTAAGTTAAATAAAACGAAAAAATCTGGATTGTCCCTATAATTATGAACATCTAAAAACGTGGAGAAAAAAAATTGCATTATTTTTTATTAATTTTGTTTTATATTAAAAAAATTATAACAGTTTTGGTTTTTAGAATACTAGATATGTTAAGTGCACTTAGTATAATCTTGTTTACAATTATTTTTACGTTAGTTATTTCAAAATATAAAGTGTCCTTATATATATGAGAAGGAGTGTATTTAAAAAACAGATTTCAAAAAACTTTATTTTTGAATGATATATTCTTGTGAAACGATGCAACAAAAATCTCATAGGATCTGATGGGAAGGGAGAAAGGGAGCTATCTGACTGATGTATAGACTTAAGATAAATACTTTTTCTCAAACATCGAACGCAAGGCTACGTGGAAAATTTCAAACAACTTTTACAGTTAAGGGAACAGTAGTGACATCTACAGGCAATCGTCTGAATTGTACAGTTTCCGTGTATGTGTAGTTACTCTGAAATGAAATATATGTCAATATCAGAATTTCGTAGAGATAAAACAATGCTTAACTAGTATGATGTGCCTACCACAAGACTTTCTTCTATATAATTTACACAAAATTAATGCAATGCAAATTATTTATTAAATTATTAAATTATTTCACATTATAAATGCAGACGATCTTTATCTGACAGAATTATATCACTTAATGCCGAAAAAAAGTCAATTTTTTGCGAATATCAAAATAAATATGATTTTTTTTCTAAGATTTTTTTCGTTAAAAAATGAAAAAAAAATCGATAACTTTGTTTTAAATTATCACAGATCTACGATTCAACCATTCATTTTAAAGGAAGTGACGAGATGTTTCGAAAGATACCCATATTTAAAATATACACCCCAGCAATGCTTTCACATGCACAAATTTTTTTCTAGTTTACTACTACTATTATCAATAATTCATATTAATTTTATAATCACACATTAAAAATAACACTCATTTTACGCATTTATACGAAATTTTGTCCTATACTGCCATGTAAAAATTTAGAAAAAATGGGATCACAGCGCCATCAGTTGAGCGAATGATCCCTAAATCTAATCAGCACTAGTTTATGTCAGGGTCCAACTAAATACCAAGTATGGTTAAATTTCGTTCATTGTTTCGTAAAATACAGCGTCCATAAAATTTGTGATACACACTCATACACACAGACAGACAGACTGGCAAACAGACATTTTCTATAAACAGTCGAATCGTGTTCAAGGAGTCCTGAAACAAGTAAATCCATCGAAAACTGGAGTTCGAAAATTTTCACGAATCCAATACTTTACATATACATATAGAAGAAAGTAAAAAGTATATGTTCCACATATGGTACCATGTACTCTGTAGGGTTAATGTAAATATATACAAGGCTGCTATAAGCGATTTTTTTTTTTATATTCTTTTCGTAACGCTATTCCCATACATTTTCATAGGTGAATTTTTACTTTGCTTTTATAAATTTATTATAAATTTTATGTTTTGTAAATAGTGATATAAAATTAATTCAAAAAATGTCGTCAGTGTCAGCCTTGTAATATATCATAGCCTCCTAAACTAGATGCCTGTCGCGTGGCTCGTAAACTTGGTAATAGTTCAACTGTCACCAATAATTTTAAAAAGTGATATATGATATATCAAATCGACGTTTCTTCGATTCTATTCGCCTTTTATGTATATCAAATCCCACATTAAAAAACTTTTGGCGACTGTTGAATAAAAAAGTCGCGCAATCTGTACCAGGTGGCGCTGTCTACCGCTTGAACTGTTGCCAAGTTTACGAGCCACGCGACAGGCATCTAGTTTAGGAGGCTATGATTATATACACATATATATTAAATGAATAAATATACAGAGTGGTTCATATAAAACCAGCGCTGTGAAATACAAGGTGTAGCCCGCATAATAAAAATACAGTGCGTTTTATAATGACCACGCATTGCTTTTATTATACGGGGCCTGTTTTACGTGGAACACGCTGTATATATATATATGTGTGTGTGTGTGTGTGTGTGTGTGTGTGTGTGTGTGTGTGTGTGTGTGTGTGTGTGTGTGTGTGTGCGTGTGTGCACGTGTTTATTTATTTATAATATTAAATATATTCTATACATATAGCCGTCACATTTGCAATGTTCTTCTTCTGAATCTGTTATTTTTGTTGAAGCCAGTATAGAATATAACACTAATCATGGCGTTTGTTATTGTCTTATGGAGAAAATTAAATTTATATGAATCCAGAAATTATAATCAAATAAAATATTAAAGACAAATTAGTAGGGATTAACACAGCTATTGTGCACCTTAAACAATATCTCAATAAATGAAATTAAAGATGTTGTCAGTCATATAAACGTTTATGTTACAACATATATCCCTCGCTAGTTAAAGTCGTTAGGCCTGGATATTTCAGAACCTCGCTATGATACTGCTTACATACCAATTTATGTTACTGTCGTTGATATACAATATGTTGATGCATTAATCTATGTATGTTCCTGAGTCTAACTGTTTAACTGCGCAGAGTACATTCCTGAAATATATTTAGTATGTAAATCTATCGCTCAGAAATTTGAACAAGGCAGCAGTGATATATTTTAAACAATATATTAGGGTTGTTTTTAAGCTTGGGTTGTTTTTAAATTTTTATATATTTTTTTCAATTGTTTTTAAAATTTTATTCCACGGA
Organism: Salticus scenicus; assembly: GCA_963930645.1. NCBI lineage: Eukaryota > Metazoa > Arthropoda > Arachnida > Araneae > Salticidae > Salticus > Salticus scenicus. Next base: position 232,315,563 of record OZ005651.1, read on the forward strand.
CACATTAAATTACATTACTTTCCAATCGTGTTTTCCAATATTTAGAAATTATTATTTTGAAACCTAATTGAAAATTTGTTGTGAATAAGTTCATTGACACATTTTAATTATATTACTTTAAGTATGAAGCTACCAAATTAAACATTTAAAAGTACTTATTTACTTTGTTACAAGCATTAAAATTGCTTCTTTAATACATTAAAAATAAATAAACTTATTAATAAGTATTATTTTTTTATGGTATATATAGAAATAACATCAAATTTTAAAACTACTAACTAATTTAAACGCACCATATTGATAAATGAAAATTGCCAATAAAAGGTAATAACAACTTTTTTTTTTTTTTCGTGTGTGTGTGATTATTTGTGCATTTATAATAAAAAAAAATTGATTAATTAATTTACGTAAAATTTGTAGCAATTTCAAATGTATTCAAAATTTAATATGTAACATTTACACTTCCTATGAATTAATATATAGTTAATGAAAAAGTTAAATTTATAGGTCGAACATCGTTTGTAGATCCTTCATATTTATAGCACTAACTTTTCATAGAATGCTTTTTTCATGAATTAATTCTATAAATTTAGAAAAAAATCTGAGGAAGAGTCTATACATATAGGCGGGTCCGTATCAACCTTGAGTTAATATAACATTAACCATTTGCTATAACCTAACCATTTTTTAACACTCCAAAACGCTTTAAACAGTATTGATTGTATTTAGTGGTAGATAATGAATAAAAAAGTCTCTAAATTTTGCAACACTGACCAGAAGAGTGAAAATAAATTGGACCGACAAACAGAGCCTGATTAAGGGGAAGCTTAATTATTTATACTTACACCGTTATTTTTTAACAAATACTTTCCTCCTATAATAAACAGAAAATTATCATTAAAAATTATTTTAAAAGAATTCTGGTGTCTAATAACGGTGAGTAAATTGGATTGTTTTACACCGTTCATTTTTTATAAAAAAATATTTCCTCGTCAAAGCGTGGAATTTCTATGACATGAAGTAAAAAATAATTGTAAATGTATTCCGGTGAGAGCGGAGATAATGTGTGCTTCCCCCTTAATCAGGCTCTGCCGACAAAGGGTTAACAGAGATGCTAATATTTCTAATTTATTTCGGAGAATTGTTTGTAACCGCCTTTTTCTACATCACTTTTTTGAAAGTTTTTATTATTATTATTTGGTTGAATTTGCATATTGAAGAAAATACTCTACAAAAAAATGTAGTTGGAAAGCAAAGCGGTTACTGAAACAGTACCCGCAGCAGTCCTATATTTTCGTGCATTTTATTATTTTCCTACCACTTTAATTAATCAGTATACTTTTATCTGTTAATTTAGCAATTAAATCTTGACAGAAAATGTATAAAAAAATAGTGGTATTAAAATAATAAAACACACGTGAAAATATAGGACCGCTGCGGGCACTGCTAAAAGTACTTGAAATGTTACCAACTCATGCAATGAAGAGTTCAATAAAAAAATAAATAGAATAATCAAAGGAATCATAATTCTAAAATTACAAATTAATAAAACGTAATAAATTTATCTCTTAATGAATTTTAAAAGTTACTATTGCTAAACTACTAACATAAAACTTCCGACAAGATAGACATATACTTTTTTAAGAATAACCTTCAAAGACTTCATGTCAGAAAGAGAGAATTTATAGTTTTAATAAACATATCTTGTAGATTTATAAGCGAATTTATGACTTGAAATTGATTCTTTTCAATACATTCCACATCTGTACTATAAATTTTATTCGAATTTTTACATCTTGCTTCCGAAAAATTCTATATGAAACGGAATGATATTTCAGAATAATATCAATTGAATAAGGCTTCTTTCATTCATTCAGATTTACTCTTTAAAAATCAGATAATGCCTTTAGATAATTATTATAAATAATATTCGGCATCTGAAGAAAGAAATTCCTATATTTAATCTTTACATATTTCTTCTCGAGTATACTCGAAATACTTGATTTATGATATTCTCAGGATAAATTTGTGATAAAAATGTCTATGCATTAATGATCTTATATTAATAATTACACATATTATTGATCTTATATTAAATTACCTATATTATTACTTATATTAAATTACTTATATTATTGATCTTATATTAAATAATTACAAAAGGAAAGGCATTTTTGCAACATTCTCTGCTTTAATAGTATTTATAGATAATAACATTGCGTAAAAGATGTCTCAGTAATTTTCAATTTTCTGAATGGTATATTGATATTTTCCAAATCATTTACGAAACTATTACATTTTGAATATATTTTCTATAGTTAATCTAAAAATAACTAAGGTTACATTAATTTTTAACTGTGAATTCTAAATGATAGCAAAAAAAAGGTATTATTGAATAGTTTCCTACTTTTATTATTATTATTATTATTATTTAATAAACACAACAATTTTTAATAGATTTTTCCAACAGGAATAACCGCAGATAATTAGCAGAAAACTGTTATCAAAAATTTCTCTTAGAAATTAGTGGTTTTTCTGGGGAAAAATGGAGAAATAAGTAATAGTTTATAGTTTAGATAATGAAAACAAATAAACAGCCTTCATTAATGTTACCCGAAATATAATTTAAATTTCTAGATACTTTCCTATGCGAAAAAAAGAAATATTTAAATTCTTGTCAATTTTTTCTATATTATTGGATAAGTTTTCTCTTGTATTTTTTCTTTTGCCAATTTCTATAACTAATATTTTTTTATGCTAATATATATGCTAATAATTGCACAACTATGATTCAAAAAATTATAGAGATTTGGATTATTTTCATCTAGGATTACATTATTTTAATATATTTTTCTTGCATTCAATCACATCAAAGGGTTTTTATAGGTTAGATAATAATTTAAAGCATTCTCAAATACTTAGGTACAGTCAGCCAAAAAAAAAAACGCCACCCCCCCACCTAATTTCGCCGTAAATTATCGTAGAAACATGTGGTTGGTACCAATCGATTTGTAATAACGTCTAGTTTATAATGATATAGCTAGATTTTGCTTAAGGGGTCGTCTACATATTAAAACTGGCATCAACTTCAATTTTTTTCAATGGTAACCCCCCTTTTTTATAATTTATTTGAATTCTTTGGACAAAATCATCGCGGAAAATGGTATAGTTTATATATTTTGCTCAATTCTTCACAGAGTTATAAGCTGTCAAACTATGAGGGCGCTAATGTTAAATGAATGTGACAAACATTAATTCACATCTTCCAAAATAATTATGATATTCAAATTCTGTTTTTTTATATGATAGAATGAAGTGACCCAAACATATTCCATGCATATTTTTGATTTTTTTTTTTTTTTTTTTTTTTTTTTTTTTTTTTGAAATATGAAAATTATTAATAATTTCATATTTGAAAAAATTATGAATTATGACCTATGTTAATTTTTGCATAAATAGAACGGGCATCATCAAAAACATGGGTTTCCAAATTTACAACTCGTTCTTAACATTATTTTTTGAGTTACAGTGATATTTTATTTTTTAGTGTTGTTAGGGGGCCGTCACTTATAATAATTTGTATCCTTTGTGAGTAAATATCTGTATATATTTTGACGAAAAGCTATTTTAATTTACCTTAATGTTATTCTAATTATTTTCTAAGCAACATTTCGATGTTTATGATACAAATTGGATCATTTTTATAAAATTATCGCAATGCAAGCGAGAGATGGTGAAAAAATTTCCAAAAAAAATGAAGCCCCGCCTCTATATTGCGGAAACATTTGTAAAAAAACTAGTTTCTGTACTCGTATATGACTCTCTATGTGACGCTGGTATGCATAAATGTCAATGGAATTTACTACATCGAATGCTGAAGACAAAATTTAAATGATTTAATTGGAAGTATGTAAAATAATTTTATTTTATAATGTAAAGTTGTAGAAAAACTGTGTAAAGGCGTGGCTACCGTCGCAAAGATGTTTATACTCGATTCTGAAATGTTAAGTCTTTGTTCTTAAATATTACATAACGTTTCCCAGTTTCTCACTGCTAAAATTCTATTTTGTCCCTTTTCTCTTTTGTTTTTAACTTGAATATTCTACGATTCGTACACCTCAAGTTAAGTATCATGACGGTAAAAAAAACGCAGTAAGACGAGGACTATCATTTTAAAAAAGAGCAATGCGCTGTGATCAATACTTTTTTTTTTCCCTTTTTTTAAATTAATATAATTGACTTTTATTAATTTTTATCAGATTTTTTAAAACAAATTTTCTGTTTTAATCTTGTTGTGACATTTTCGCATTCGATTACTCTACCGTTTATGATATTTGAATATTATCGCATGACGTAACATAATAAAATATAAAATTTTTATTAAAGGTTTTTTAATTCTGAATAATAAAGTAGTATTTTTTTATATATATATATATATATATCTATTATTGAAACAAAGCGCAATATTATTTATTTTCTATTATTCTAATCACGGCGTAAAACTGGCGTCACACCTATCACGGAAAAAGAATTTAAAACAAAGTAACATGTCTTATTACTTTTAAAGATATAGATTTTACGCATTTAAAATTAAGAATTCAAGTACAGTAGACGACTGCAGAACGGGGAATACTCGTTCTAGGCAATAGGAAACCGTTTTTTCTATATCCATATTTCTTTTCATATGAATATACATAATAATTATACTCTTTCTAGTGAAAGTATTTGTATTCATACTATTTTGTTTATTTATATATGAATATAAGGAATATTCTTAAGAAATATCGTAACACACAAATTGTGAAAGAGACGCCCACTGAAAGAGTTACAGATTTCAAAATGACGTGAAACTACGTCAGTGGTCGGGAAAATGTTAAATATCCTTTCTCAGATTTTAGTTTAAATCTTGATATCTATATTTTTGTATATTATATATTTTTTGGTTTGCACACCTAAAATTAAATGTAAATCTTTATAGTAACACTTTCATGGGAGGCTTACTGTATAAAATAAAAATATTCCCAACAAGAAGTAGATAATAATTGTTAGTTAATAGATTTTAATTGTTTATATATATATACATATTTTATTATATATGTATATTAACTTAAATTTTTGTCTCTTAAATAAAACAGTTTTTGCTTTTAAGAAGTAGATAATTCTTTTTCTTAAATATTAAACACTATTTTTTTTTTTTTTTTAACCGCTATTAATATTATTATCATTATTACTATTGTTCTTTTACCTTGGTATCTAGATTTTTGTAATTAAACATTGTAGGGTTCATATGATTCAAGCTATAAGTGTTGTATTTAACTATTCAATGTTTAATAAATTGAAACCAATAAAAATCTTTTAATTCATAAGCTAACTCAGAAAGTTCTGCGAATTTGAATCGTTTTTTATTTTATAACTAACATTTCTGAACTTTTTTTCCGGTGTAAAATTTAATAAATAATGTATATTGTGTGGTAGATCACGATTTATTTTTTTCTAAATGTATTGACGGTCCCCTAACACATTTTCACGTGTAGCTCTGTTCAGAATTGATTTAAAATGTATAAATAGGTATGTTTTCCGAACTGCCTTGATCTCAGAAATCTGAATTTTGGGTCAAAAATGGGGGTTGTCATTGAAAAAAATGAAGTTTATACGTGTTTTAATATGTAGATGACCCCTTAAGCAAAATCTGACAACACCATTAAAAACTAGACGTTATTACAGATCGATAGGTACCAGCCGCATGTTTCTACTATAATTTACGGCGAAATTAGGTGGGGGGGGGGGCGTTTTCTTTTTGGCTGACTGTACATCCTGGAATTTTCTATCAAAATTTTGCTTTTAAAACATAGGGGGAAAATTCATTTATTTCTTATCTCTTTTAACTTTGCTTGTAATTTCTGGTGGTTTTCTATATTAACCCTTCTACCAACGGTGGGCTATATTATATCCAGAGCCTGATTAAGGGGAAAGCACACATTATCTCCGCTCTCACCGGAATATTTTTACAATTATTATTTACTTCATGTCATAGAAATTCCACGCTTTGACGAGGAAATATTTTTTATAAAAAATGAACTGTGTAAAACAATCCAATTTACTCACCGTTATTACACACCAGAATTCTTTTAAAATAATTTTTAATGAGAATTTTGTGTTTATTATAGGAGGAAAGTATTTGTTAAAAAATAACGGTGTATGTATAAATAATGTGTGCTTCCCCCTTAATCAGGCCCTGATTATATCCCACCTAATTTCTTTTGCTAACTGCAAAATCTCATCCCAGAAATTTTAACAAAATTTTACTTTTATAATATAGAAAAAAATATATTTATATCTATCTATCTATACATATATATTTCTTTGCTTTTAGTTTTGTTCTTGAATTTTTGGGGTAATTTATTTTAAATGAGAGTCATTCCATGTCAAATCAAAACACACACACACACACAAAATCATTTTTATACTGATCCCCTCCGATTTTTTACGAAATTGGACTCATGTATTTGTCCTATTGAGAAATGAATGTATACGAATTAATTAGTTCCTATCTCTTTTAGTTTTCGACATACAGAGCTGCAAAAATGGGTAAAAAAGGCAATTTCCGAAATTCTTCTACTACAAATGTACCCATAATATCTTTCTTAATTAAATTAGAGATAAAAGATTGGTAATCTCAAAATGGGACGGCCATGGAATGCTGAGTTTAAATTAATATGCAACCCTATATCATTATTTTCATACTAACATAACATAAGCTTTTCCCATATTGTGTCCTCTTATTAACTTAGTGATATAAGATTGGAATAATTAGAAAGCTTATAATACATGCTTTTAAATAATGTATCGCATGTATATATTTTTAAAATTTTTCATTTTAAAGTCAAACATTTTGACCTTTAAACTTCACTATCTCAAGAAGTATGCATTTAATTTTCATTTACAAATTATATGCTATTATTATATTTTTTATCCATAATTATTGTAAGCTTCAACATGGGACGACCATTCGTTTGTAAAACGTACATTATGTTAATATGGAAATACTGGTAAAGTTAAATTTTAATTAATAACTCAGTGTCCCATGGCCGTACTATCTTGAAACGTACAGTAATTATAGATAATAAACGTAAGAATACTTATAATTTTTAAAAGAAATTAAATGTATACTTTTTCAGATATTGGAGGTCAAATGTAAAAATGTTTGACCTTACAGTAAAAAATTTAAAAATATGTACTTGTGATATATCATTTCAAAGCCTGTACTGCTTTCTAATGATACCAACCTTTTATCTCTAAGGTAATTAGGAAAGAAATTATGGGTACATTTGTAGTAAAAGAATTTCGGAAATTTGCATTTTTTACCCATTTTTGCAGCCCTGTATATCAAAAATTAAAAGAGATAGAGACTTATTTATTGGTATAAATTCATTTCTCTATGGAACAAACAAATGAACCATATTTCATAAAAATCTGAAGGGGTCAGGATTTTAGCTGTGTTGGTTTGACATGGAATGACACACGAACATAATAATTTTGTGCCTAAAAGGGTTAATGTCTGTTAATTGCATAGAATCTTAATATAGTCTGAAGTATCGTATATTTTCGAAATTACACATATTTTTTCCAAAAATCGTTACTATTCAAAAATCAATATGTCTTGTTTATCTACAGAATTTTAAGAAAATTTGTTATTATCATCACATTTAACGGGGAAATATTAGCGAAATCTAAATTTAGTTGATTTCTCAACATAGGCACACTGTAAAAATACTATGATAATTTGCAAAATAACAAAATTAAGAATACTGGGAAGCACGGAGTTTACACAATTCAACCGCTATCGTACTTTGTGCGCTTGAAGGATGTGTAGGATTTAAACGCGGGTCCAGTCATTTATTTCAAGAACGCGCATCATGTATTGTACAGATTATAATAAATATGCACCTAATATATATTTACATTAAACCATTTGCGGTCTGAGATACTCCTATTTTGAATTGCAAAGCGCATTTATAAAACGTTGCTCCATATAGCAAAAATTTTTAAGTATTCCTGTTGAAATGGTTTAAGTTTTAGTAAGGGGAATCGATGCGCGGTAATTTCTCCTATCATATGTACACGCCTACATCCATCGACCATTTAAAAAGGAATGCACAATGTAATTTTTATAGTCGGGTCATGCCATGTCAAATCAACACAGCTATAAACCGGACCACATCAGATTTTTATGAAATTGGTCTCTTTTGTTGTTTTATAGAGAAATGAATGTATATCAATTAATACGTCCTCACCTCTTTCAGTTTTTTATATACAGGACTGCAAAAATGGGTAAAAAATGCAAATTTTCAAAATTCGTCTACTACAAATGTTCCCATTTTTTGTTCTGTAACCCCATATCAATATTTTCATAACACCATAATGTAAGTTTTACCCATATTGTGTTCCCTAATCAACTTAGAGTTATAAGACTGGTATCATTAGAAAGCGTATAAAACATGCTTTCAAATGATATATAAGATGTGTATATTTCTAAATATTTTCATTTTAAGGTCAAACTTTTTTTTCATTTGAACTTCAATATCTCAAAAACTACATATTTAATTTTCTTTTTAAAATAACATGTTACTTTTACTTTTATTATCTATTATTATTGTAAATTTCAACATGTTATGACTATAAGATGCTTACAAATTAAAATGCAACCCTCCATCAGTATTTCCATACTAACATAACGTACGTTTTACCCATATTTTCTTCCCAAATTAACTTAGAGATGTAAGACTTATATCATTAGAAGGCTCATAATACAGGCTTTTAAATGATATATCACATGTATATATTTTTAAAAATTTTCAATCTAAAGTCAAACATTTTGTCCTTTGACCATCAGTACCTTTAAAAGTACAAATTGAATTTTCTTTTAAAAATTATATGTCATTCTTACGTTTATTATCTATAATTATTGTAAGTTTTAACATGGGACCAGTTTTGCCAAGATTTTTTATTCAATAATCACTAATAATTTTGAGACATGATATTTGGCATACATAATACATTATCAATCTTCGAAGTGATTAGGAAAACGTTGAAATTAAAAATTATTGGCGATTACTTAATAAAAAATCCAATTTCCATGCGACCGTATATTTTAACTTTCTCTAGATTATATATAATATTTTAAAAATGTATTTAGGAATAATATTTTGAAAATACATTTTTAAAAATATTGAAAAAACACATGTAGCATTAAAATTTGTTTCACGAAATATGTATGATCTCATATAACAAGCTTAATTTCTTTCTTTCTTATCTTTCTTCTATTTTTTTAGATTTTTGAAGTTTTCATTTCTTTGGAAATTATATGTCTCTCTCTCTCTCTCTCTCTCTCTCTCTCTTTTTTTTTTTTTATGTGTTACCATAGTGGGAATTATTCGAAACGAGACATTTGCATGCGAGATTAGAAATATTTAAAAATTATCTGCTGTTTCACTTTTATGTTTAATAAGTTAAGTTAGAAGTCATAAAAACACAAAACAGATGGCTCGAATTTGTTTTGCCATTCTCGGTTTCCGGGCATTTTAGACAGTGTGTGTGCAATGCATTTATAAATAATTCCGCCTACAAGCGTTTCTTTTACATATTGTGTTCTACGTTTTTTCTGTAAAATGTGCCCAAATTTTGTATCTGTACTATCAGGGTAGTATTCATAATAATACTAAGACTAGAAATAGTAGAATTACTATATACATTCATTTTTAATGATAACATGAATACATAAATTACATTTGCTTTATAATGCAACATTTTGGAGTAATGCCCAAAGGCTGCGTTTTCTGTTCAAAATAGAAAAATACGCCGTCTAAAATGCGTTAAAAATACTGCTAAAAAGCAAAACTGCGCAGTAAAGTCAACAGACAGATTGTAATATAACTAATGATACCAAGAAAAAAATAACACAATTGCATAAAATGAAAAACTAACGCAACGTACTGAAAATTAAAGCAGAAACGTAAATACTGTGAGGTCCGTCCTAGAAAACCATAATGGAATAACGCAAATCTACGTGGCCCATCCTAGGAAGTCACAACGGAAAGACGTACATTACGTGAGCCGTCCATTAAGTGTTAACCCGTTAGGTACATTTGACGAGTGAGACTCGTCATCTGCTTATTTGGGTTAAGTTACGGTTGACGAGTCAGACTCGTCATCTGAATTTAAGAAGCAGGCGTTGATGTTTGCGTCACCCCCGCCAGTGGGCGGGGACTGATATACCGACGTCTGACAGTGTTGTTCTAGAAGTGGTGCAAACAATTTTGAAAACAAGGTTACACACTGTACATGGACAATTGGTATTCGACTCCACAATTATATTTAAAATTACTATAACAAGATGCAAATGTAGTTGGAACTGTGCGAAGGAACAGAAAACACATGCCAAAAGAGCATTCAAACTAAAAAAAACCTTCCTTCAAACTAAAAAAAAGAATAGGCCAAAATGTTATCCTCCCACGGTTTTTTAGCACTAAGATGGAAAGATAAGAAAGATGTATACATGCTTAGCACAAAACTTTCAAATATTGATTTAGTTGATACAGGGAAGCGAAAAAAGAATGATGAAAATTTTGACAAAATTATCAAATCATCATGTGTAATCGAATACAATACAGGTATGGGAGATGTTGATAAACAGGACCAATTGCTAGCGTACTTTCCTGTTATGAGAAAATGCACGAAATGTTATAAAAAAAATGACGTTTTATCTAATAGACATGGCTATTTTCAATTCACTTGTTCTACATAGTAAAGTCAATTGTGAAACCAAAACAGGCATTGTCCAATTTTATTTAGAAATCAGTGAAGAATTATTGGCGCAAGTGTTCCGGCCTTATTATAATATCCGTGGGCGTCCTACAAATAGCGATGCGCCACATTGTTTGCAAGCAAAAAATTCGCACATTTTCCGGAGAATATTCTGGCAGCAGAATTAAAGATACACCCTAGAAAACGGTGTCGCGTATGTTATAAACATAAAATAAGAAAATAAACCACTTGGAAATGCAAACAATGCCAGGTAACTTTGCATTTACCGACATGTTTTGAAAAATACCACACGGTACAAAATTATTAGACTTTAAGTTGGTTCTTGTTCTATATAAATATTTCTATTTTGTTTCCTTTATATATTTATTTATATTTTGTAACTAAAATGATGTTCCAAAAATATATTTATATCACCAATATAAGTATATTCCAAATAAATTGTATTATTTTTCATATTAATATTCCGTAGTATTGTTAGCCCCGCCTTTTTTCACACCAGAATCATTTTAGAATACTTTTCTTCAATTTGATCGTAATTACATTTAGAGAATATTACTGTAAAAAATTACTGGTGTGAAAAAAAGGGCGGGACAAGCAACACTACGAAATATTGATATGACATATTAAATCCGCCCCATGGGCATAAAAACTTCAAATAATTCAGTACTTAAAGGGTTAAAGCAATGCACTAACCTTAAAAAACGTATCTCTGAAAAAAAAAAAATATTTTGTTGATTTTACCATAGCCTCTTAAACTAGATGTCTGTCGTTTTGCCCGTAAACTTGGCAAGAGTTCAAGCGGTAGGCAGAGCCACCTGGTACAGATTGCGCGACTTTTTTATTCAACAGCCCCCAATAATTTTTAAAAGTGCGAGTTGATATATACGACTGGCCATTAAAATTGCTACACCAAGAAGGAATAATAATAACGGAATGAAATTTGTTGGACACATACATTATTGTAGGGAGAACAATTGATTAAAATTTCAGGAAATTTTGAGTAATTTGTACTGAGAAAAGAGTACATAAAGCAGCGACCTCTGTGAGCAATAACAGCACATATCTGCCTAGGCATTGAATCGAACAGCGATTGGATGACATGTACGGGTAGAGCACTTCATGAAGTTTTAACACGATGCCACAATTCATCGATGGAAGTTACTGGTGAGTGGTGAAGGGGGGGGGGCAATCTCTTTTCAACGATTAAACAGTCATTTTCATTGGTGCGGGATCAGGAGAACGCGCTAGCCAGAGCAACAGTCGAACACATTCTTTTTTTTTTTTTTTTTTTTTTTTTTTTCTGACTTCAAAAAGAATGTTCTCAATTCAAACCATATGTTTTTTTTAGCTCATAAATTCTTAACGGATGTTCCAATTTTCGTTCTTTTTTTTTTCTTGTGAAGGTCTTAGTCTGAAAAAGGTCTCATTATAACATCTTTACAATCTAAACAAAATACAGGGTTCCCAGAAAAGTTAGTCCCAACTCATTTAACTGCTGTACGGTTGCAGCTATAAAGTGCTGCTAAAAGGTATACACATAGACCTATTATAAGAGTAGACGGAGCATTCCATTATTAAGCGAATATAAGAAAAGGTGCAACGATGAAACCACGTTACTTTTGAAAAGGTTAACTTTTTTGGCATTTTTCGTGTTATTGGCGATTATTTCTTTTGAATACGAATATAATTATTATTATTATTATTATTATTATTATTATTATTATTAAAAGATATAGCAAAAAAACTTGTGGAAAATGAAACAGCTGCTGAAATTTATTTTTACCTTGTTATTAACACTTTCCAACAAAGTTCAAAAGTGTTTATAACTTGGGTTTGTTTATACTCGATTTAACTCTCATAAATAATCATGGACATTTTTGAAATGATATAAGGTATAATATATTTAAACTAACTCAATTTAGAGAATTAAGTATAGCAATTATAAACATTTTATAAAAATAATTACTTAAAAAGAACAAAATAATAAAATATTAAAAAGAATCTTACCTGTGAAATAAAATCCTTATTTTACATAACTTCTAGGTCTTCTAAAGTACATCTAATTGCTATTTCTTGCTATATATATATATATAAATTCAAAACAATCTAACTTTTAAAGTGAAATAAAAATTTTAAAAAGAACTTTCAAAGAAAAAGGAAAAATATCGTCTGCTTAATAAAAAACAGAGTTTACAGCATGGCAAGTTATTTAATTTCGATATTGGTGAGTTTGGCTTCCTGTAGATCAGCAGTCACATGACCTTTTTATGAGTTATATTTGCCACTAAAAAAAGTTGCTATTGTCCCGTCCACTCGTATAATAGATCTATGCTTATATCCGTGAAGCTTATGATAAACAAGCTCCAACTCAAGATACGTGTGAACCATGGTTTAAACATTTTAGAGGAGGTGATTTTGATGTAAATGGCAACGAGCGGCCAAGAGAGAAAAACGCCCACAGGCGGACCTTACTGTGAAAAAAACAAAAACATGCGGTCTCGAAAGTGTTAATATGAGATGTTTCTCATGCATAAAGAAAAAAAAAATTCAAACTATATTTCCAAAAATAAGGTAATTTTGGATATAAAGGGTTAACTAATAACTTCAAATTCTAGTAATTTGAGAAAAAAAATATTTTTCATAAATTTAATAATTTTACATGGTAACCAGTTCTTTAAACTAATAACTTTAATATGAAGATGCGTTTCGCAATTTGTACTGCCAAATTAAATAGTTATACTCTTATAACGTCTATCCATAACTGTTAAGATATTGTAAATGTTTCTCTTTTGGTGTTCGATGTTTCTTCTCGTTAATGTTCCTTCTTTTTTTTTTTTTTTAATTAATATTTAGCCTTCTTTAGATAAGTGTTTTTTAAAATTTTTATAAGCTTTTAAATTGTATATATTATAGTGTAGTTAAAAGAATTTCCTTTTGATCTAAATAAATTGTCATATTTAAATTCAGAACTACAGAGGTTGGGATTCTTTTCTCTTGGTAAAATGAAGAGCGCTAAACTACTTTATGTTTTTGATAGTAGCGCTTGAAACATCTTACTGATTCCACTTCCCTTCAGGGGACCCACTGACGATGGTCTCAAAATATTTTTAAGATTAATTATATTTCCTGTCTGGTTTTAATTTTGTATTGTACCTGCATTCATTTTCAAAATTTTTACATTATAATTACTTTTTCATATTTTCTATTTGGAGCATTTTTTGAGCACTGAGTATGTGAATCCCTTGCTTTAATTTTACTTATTTTATTACTGTTGGTTTCATAAACCTATATATATATATATATATCATCCTTCCAGCATTTTGAATTTTTCAATCAGAGTTATCAGCACTATTTTTTAACAGGAATTTGTTATATTATTTTTATACGATTTATTAGGTTGAAAAGTATCATAGAAAATTTCTGGTATAAAATCTCCCGCAGAAATTGAGAGACTTGGCAATTATGATATATACAGATATATGTATGTATATATGTTAAACGCGGTTAAGAAACAGTCAAAAGACTTTTTTAGTCAGTTTATTCTTAAATAACATTTTTTATGCAAAACGAATGTGCCTAACATGTGGATTAAGTGTTCGAAATGACTGTCTATCCGGTAAGGTATACGGATATAATTATATGAAAAAGATTAAGTTTAATGTGTTCACAACTACCGTATTTACCGCGTATACCGCGCAGGTCACTTAAATGAGTGGTCACACACCAGAAAATTTAATTTATAAATAGAGCTGTATTTATAAGAAACAAAACCTTGGTAAAAGATAGCCTTTACTGTAAATTTAAATTTACCGTGTATAACTGATTTAAAAAATCTTCGCGTTATACGCCGTAAAATACGGTAAGTTATATTCTGTCTACGAAATTACGATAAATTCTACTATAAAGAACTAATTAAACATATATACCTATGTAAAATATTTAATTTTTTTAACAAATGTAATTCAATTACTTAAAAATCATCAGGTTTAAAAATAAATCCACTCATTTATTATATCGTTTAAGAAAATTGTCCTCTGAAATTTAGGATTTTATATTTCTTCACCTTCTCTTCAATAATTCTCTAATTTATTATATAAAACAAGACTAAAATCATTTTTAACGATACATAAGTATTTTAAACTAAAAATATTATTCCCCAAACATTATTTTCTCAGTTTAATTAAGTGAAAAATGCTACAACAAATTTCACGATTTAACATAATGTAATGGAAAATAATTTACTACGCATTATTGAGTACACCCAATGCATTTATCCTAAACATAGCCACTAAAAGATTTATTAATGTTATCTATTTAATTTAAAAGTTTGAATTTATGGGGTACTTGAAACTTTTGCAAACAATTTAGCATAGTGAACAGAATTTGTGCTAGTTATCTAAAATTAATTTTTGTGCTAAATACACTTTTTAATTACTAAAAGTTTTAAAGTTTGTTCATTATTCTCTGCTTAACGTATAGAATGAAATTAAGTTCTATAATTAATTTAAATAGCAAAAATGAAAGTCACTGGTAAAACAAATTAATAATTCAGGAAACATTATTTATTATTTTTTTTCTTTTTCAAAATTGTGAATTAAATTTCGAATTTTATTAAATACGTATTATTTTAACTTTTAAATATGATGATTCATATGTAAAATTTTTCATGATAAAAAAATTGGAACAAATGATAAAATATAAAAATTATGAAAAAGTTTATCATTAAGAGGAATACCTTAAGATAAATCCAATTTTTTTTCTACGATTAACATTTAACATATTACGTATATATCTGGGTTCGTACTGCCTTTCTTGTAGGAGTCTTTCACCAGTATTTTTTACAATAAATTTCTTTTTAAATTGATGGGCTTCATCATTGCAAAATTTACAATATAGAATTAACGGTTGCAAAGTAAGGGAAAATGTAAGGGCGCAAGATCCCTGTATATATTTTTTATTATAATTTCTGTAATTTTTGCTTTGAAGAAACTTTGAAGAAAACGATCGTATATTCGAAAGTTTTTTCGTAAGTTATATCATTATTAAATATCAGTTAAACAGCTATTCCGTTTTATTAGAAGAATAGTGTAACATGAATAGCGTAAAGGTATTCCTAATTAAAATAACCAGCAACCTGTTGACGTTTCATTTTATATTTAAGATATTAAAAACATCTACCATCATCATGGGACGCATTCTCAACATTTTTAAGGCTCTTTCAAGAATGGAAAATTTCTAACATTCTTGCTACCACTATTTTATAGAGAAATTTTTATGGTATTTTCATAGAAATGTGACGTGATTAAAAATGATAAGGATTTTCTATATATATAGTGGTAATAAAAAAGATGGAAACTTCCCTTCGTGAAAAGTGCCTTTAAACAAAGGCGGAGAATGCGACCCCGCATTATTTAAACATTATTTGTAAAACCTTTAACCCAATGACATAAGGTTTAAATACCTTATTATGGCCAAGAAATTTTTTGATTTACCTTTTTTTTCCATGCACCATTTCTTTTAAATAATAATTTTGAGTACAGACAGAGAACATATTGCAAAAACTTCCGGTTTTTCTGTTACTAATTGTAAAGAACTTTATTGATTGGTAGGAAATGTTCACATTTGTACACAACCAGAACCTAGAAGGACGAAAAGAAAATAAGATAAATGAAGTATCATGAATAGTTCAGTGCATATGTGTGATTCATCTGATTTAAATACTATAGCAGCTTTGTGGAACCAGCTCGCCATTCAATGAGAATAGGTTAATACACGGATTATTGATTTATCTTAAGGTACCAAACATTGTATTTTATATTTTGTTCTGGGAATGTCATATAAATAAATCCTCCAATTGAAAGAATTGGAAAGTTGAGTGAATTGGAAAACTTAAAGTATTAGAGAACTAAGTCAAAGACCATCAAAACTAACAAAACATTAACACTCCTCCTATTAATAACTACATACCTGCCAACAGTCTAATTAAAATTAAGTGGTATTGTTAACACCCACTTTTTTTGAAGCAATACAAACATTAAAGCATAACACGAAATTCATACCAAGAAGACGCCCCTCCCAAAATAAATAAATAATATATATATGAGAGCATTAGCTATTCGTCTGTCAGATGAACTCATTTAAGTTTGGATTTTAAACATTTGAAATTTTTTAACATTTAAATTGAGGTTTAAAGACAAATATAAAGGAGTCGTACTCTCCGCCTATTTTCAGGACATTTTTAATCATGTAATTTTCTGCCTTTTTCGCTACCAGTATTTTATTACAAAAATCTTCATTATAATTTTATTTTTATAGTAATGTGTCGTGATTATAGATAACAAAGATTATTGTATAAAAATAGTGGTAACGAAAAGTGTAGAAATTCCTCATCCTCGAAAGTCTTCTGAAACAAAGGGCGGGGAGTACGACCCTTAATATGTATCATAGATTTGCAGGTGTAGACGCGGTCACTTTTTTTTTAATACCACTCAGAGTTCCCAACTTTTATAATTTATTCATGAGTACTTTTAGCCCCGCCTCTTTTTCATACCGGAAATTTTGAAAAAAGATTTCCTTCTTATTTAAGCGTTGTCACTTTTTAAAGAGAAATAATCTATCAAATTTCTGGTTCGAAAAGAAGGCGAGGCTAATAATGCTCGTGAATAAATTATAGAAGTTGGGAACCCTGATATCAGAGTCTGATTAAGGGGGAAGCACACATTATTTATACTTACACCGTTATTTTTTAACAAATACTTTCCTCCTATAATAAACAGAAAATTCTCATTAAAAATTATTTTAAAAGAATTCTGGTGTCTAATAACGGTGAGTAAATTGGATTGTTTTACACCGTTCATTTTTTATAAAAAATATTTCCTCGTCAAAGCGTGGAATTTCTATGACATCAAGTAAAAATAATTGTAAAAATATTCCGGTGAGAGCGGAGATAATGTGTGCTTCCCCTTAATCAGGCTCTGCCTGATACCACTATTTTTCTAAGGCAATATCGGTAGTATTCAATCGAAAACGACTGTTGTAGAAGTAAATAGCTGTGAAGTGTGAAATTAGACTGCTGTAAAACCAATATCTGCATTACTTGATTGAATTACGCAGTTATCGCATAGATGCCAACATTTTAATTTATTCCGAAGTATTTTTAGCCCCGCCTTTATTTCGCACCATTTTATTTACAGAAATTTTTTCTCAAATATATAACTTTGATAAAATAAGAAAAAAATATTTTGATAAAGTATGTGATATACAATAAAGGCGAGGCAAACATACTCCGGAATAAATTAAAATGTTGGCATCTATTGTTATTGGTTTATGAAAAAAAAAAGTGACCGCGCCTAATCCTGATGAGAGTTCCACTTTTTTGGTCACCAGTATTTCCGTACATAAATCTTTATCAGATTTTTACAGATTTTTTATTATTTTATAGAGTAGAAATGTTTTTAGAAAATAGTAATACAAAATAATAATAATAATAATAATAATAATAAGAATAAATAAATAAATAAATAAAAATAAAATAAAAAATAAATAAATAAATAAATAAAAAGCGGAACTCTTTGATGATTAAATATCAAATAAGATAAATGAGAAACATATAGATAACTAAACACAAGTTTCTGAAACGTTTTCTTATATAAGTCTGTGTTAAAAAAAATTGTAAGAAATATATATGTTGCCGAGATCAAATACAAAGCTACCTTTAAATTTTTTTATGGCTTTTATAAATATAGGAAATTTTTTCAACGCTTTGAAAACTTTAAGAGTAGTTTTTATTTTCTTAGACATTTACTTCAACATAAATTATGTACACTAATAATATATATATATATATATATTATTTTTTATTTATTTATTTATTTATTTATTTATTTATTTTTATTTATTTTTTTTTTTTTGCGTAGAATTTTTTAATTTAACTTTGAGATAAAAACTGTTAAACAAAAACTAATAATTTCTTACCGCAAAAGTATTTTCTATTGCCATACTATATATATATATATATATATATATTGAAATATAAAATTTTTCTTTAGAGTTTTAAACTTGTGATCGTGTTGCTTAGATTACCATGTTAAAAAATCTAGTTTTAAAGTTACTACACATTGTTAGAAAAAAATTATGAACATTAAAAAATTCCGAAACAGAACAAAATTCTTGGGGTTTTTGATTAAACAGAAACTAGATAAAAGTTTTTAATTAATAGCTTTATGTATTTTTTTTTTCCTTTTTTGTTTAAGTTAGCATTTTAAGGAAGTTTTAGTGTAATGCACATTATTTAAGAACATTCTCTCCAAGAAATGTCTATTTTTAGAATACTAACAGAGAAGCTAAAATAGGATAAAAAGAAGCTCAAATTTTCTTGTTTCATAGTTTACATTTCTATTCTTTATGTTTGAATCTTTTTTCTAATAAGTAAAATGCAAAGAGAGTGGTTTTCAAGGGAGGGAAAAAGTAAATTTTTAAGCGAGTGAAAATGGAATTTTTCTAAATAAGCAAGAATTTTTTGTAGAATTTTTATTTTATTTTCGTTTTTTATGTTTTTAATTTTACTGTATTTTGCTTTCTAGAAATAAATATTGTTATTATAAATGGATAGCTTCTTTTTAAATATATACACACAGTTATATATACATGTTAAAATTTTTTGTCGATGGTGCAACAGTGGAGGCAAAGGGAAAACAAATAAAATACCAGTATTTCAGAATTCCTTTAAAACTTAAAAAAAAAAAAAAGATTTTCAGTATTTATTATAATCCATTAACGCTCGCCTTTTTAAGTATTGTTCAACGTAAACCCCACGTATGGGTGTTCCATTTAAATGTTGCATTATTTTACTAAAAGATTTTATGCTTTAATTTTTATTTTACAAAAGGATGATGCCTGTAATAATACTGTTACTAACCGATGAATTTAAATGTATAGCACATATCATACATACATGCAAATATTCAGAGCCTGATTAAGGGGGAAGCACACATTATTTATACTTACACCGTTATTTTTTAACAAATACTTTCCTCCTATAATAAACAGAAAATTCTCATTAAAAATTATTTTAAAAGAATTCTGGTGTCTAATAACGGTGAGTAAATTGGATTGTCTTACACCGTTCTTTTTTTATAAAAAATATTTCCTCTACAAAGCGTGGAATTTCTATGACATGAAGTAAAAAATAATTGTAAAAATATTCCGGTGAGAGCGGAGATAATGTGTGCTTCCCCCTTAATCAGGCTCTGCAAATATTGTGTTTGCTTCTTAAAAGCAATATAACACACTTACTTTCAAAGTTTGTAGGAGGAGTTAAAAATACACTAGCGATCTATAAATAGATCACTGGGCGGTAATGGGTTAAATCACTTAAGTAGCATCGACGATTTATATGCCACTGACATTTAGCACTTTAACCCTTTCAGTCGCAGTGTTCCCGCTGATGGAACACCTAATTTTAATTCTCAAGTGCAAAAAACTCATCCCGGAAATTTTTTAGCAAAAATTTACATTTATAACATAGCAGAAAATGCTCTTTTTTTAACGTGAAAATTTAAATTTTTTTCTATTTCAATTGTGTTCGTAAAATCCGGTGGCAGTATAATTTAAATGATACGAATTACCTTGCACCGCAAAGGGTTAAAATACTCCGGAATAAATTGAAATGTTGGGATCTATGCAACTTTTACGAGTTTTTGTTGTCGATAATGTTTACTTATAAAGTGATTTATTTATTAAATTAAATATTATTTGAATTTAATAAGGTTTACTTACAGATGTTTCAAACCGAAAATTTCTCGAAAAGGAACAATGCTAATTTTTTATTTTTTAAATATTTATGATCAGCTATGTGTCTAAAAGCCATTTTTAAAATTAGTCTAGTAATTTTTAAAATAAATTAAGTAGTGAACCTTAAAGGGTTAAGAGACAAGGCAGTTTCGCATATTTAAAATCAACTCTCACCATAAATAACGAAAAAGTCTAAAAGAAGAGTACTAAATAAATTTTTTGTTCAATTATGAAGATAAATTTGTGCTAAAATTTCTCGCCCGAGCCTTTAGTGTTTCGAATTAAAATTGGATGAGTATAATATAT
Source organism: Salticus scenicus (assembly GCA_963930645.1). Lineage (NCBI taxonomy): Eukaryota > Metazoa > Arthropoda > Arachnida > Araneae > Salticidae > Salticus > Salticus scenicus. The sequence goes on from OZ005651.1 coordinate 232,336,485, forward strand.
CCCACAGCCCTTTAAAGTGTTGAAACGTAAAAATACTTAAAAGTTTTATACGCGAATACTTAAACTTGATTTGCTAGACACCGGGACATTTTTGAGGGCGCCAAAAAAATAGGCTCACTTTTATTAAACAGAATAATTCGAAGATGGAAAATAGTTAAAAAATTATTGATTCTATAATTTCTCGGTTACTGTATTTTCGTGCATATCTGTTGGCTTTTCAGGATACATTAATTTTGTACCATTCAATTTAAGGGGTTACATCCAGTTGTAATTTTCAAAAAATCGATTTTTCTTTTTTTACATATTTTGAATGTACATATATTTGATAATATTGTCTGAAAATTTCATATCGATACGGCAATTAGTTTCGGAGAAATTTGCATATTTGTAAAGACGTCTCCGAGCGTTTTAAAGTAGGCGGAGCGTAAACCAGAGTAGCAGCTGTTTTTCATTATCCCTATGCCCTTGTCCATGCTTTTCATAATGTTTTGCTTCTTAGAATAAGAATATAAAAGGTTTATCTTATATCTGAGAGCTATATTTAGAAATTTTAGGTATACAGTAAGTAAATATCGTCAGTTTAAAGTGAACTGCCACGTTGTCAAGTCGTGCCAGTATTCTCTTTATTTCCTCAGTGTGTAGAGTTTTGTCTAATGCCATTTGGGCTTCTTATTATCATAATTGCTCTACTGACGACAATCCTCAACATGGTAAATGCCCGACTGGAGAAGACTCGTGGTGTTCTTGGCAGAAAGCACGAGCCTTGGACACATTATCAAGCTACAAACATGATTATCAACCCTTACCGCCTGATGTTGCTGAAGCTATACTTCCAATTTACGTAGATCTGAGTAATGAAAAATTATTAGAAAGATGCGTTGGTGGTTTCACGCAAAATAATAATGAAAGTTATAATCAGCTGATATGGAAAATAACTCCAAAAATAATCCCATGTGGCTCTAAGATCGTTGAAATTGCTGCTTATCTTGCTGCCGGCATGTTCAATGAAGGAAAAACATCTCTTCTATACTTCATGAACGTTGGGACTATCGCTTGGGCCTAATGCCCATGCCTATGTAGAAAAAGAGGACGCAGAGCGCATCTTGATCTCTGACGCACGAGCGCAAGGGAGCAGGCGCGAGGGGAGAATGTCACGTAGACAACAACAGTTGGCTGTACTAGAAGCAAATGATGAAGCAGAGGGTTCCTCTTATGGTCCTGGAATAGATGACTCGATGTAAGTAGGAAATTTTTTTTTTAACTTAGTTTAAATGGTTCCCAAAACTTTAAACGCGTTTATCTCGAAACGGTGTTTTCAAAGTCGGTGAGCAAAATTTCTCCGAAACGGCTGGACCGATTGACTTGAAATTTTGACACGATTTTCTTAGATATTTTTGTCAGGTAATGATCGTAGGAATAAGGTTTCTGATAATAATTTCGATTTTTTCAGCCACTTTCAAGTGTAAATTCTCATGAAAAAAACGATTTTTTTGGGGGGGAAGACGCCATTTTGTCAAAAATCAAAATTTTGACTATTCCTACGATCATTACCTGTATTCATCTATCCTAAAAATAAATCTTTTAGTTTTTTTCATTTCAGATAATTTGGATCAGAGATATCTTGCTCACCGCCAGACACCTTTTTGTGGAAGTCCTCTAGGAGATCTACTACAGGAACAGCGGAACCCAATATTTTTGTAAACTCATCACGGATTCTTAACATACATTAAATTTGCTATATGTATATGTATTGTATATATTTCTTTAATAAAAGGCCTTTTCACAAAAAATTCACAAAAAAACACGTTTTTTCGTGCATACAACTGGATGTAACCCCTTAAATACAAGGTATTGCTTTTCTGAAATATGCTTTTTTCTGTTAATGATAATTTCCGGTTTAAACTGAATTTTTCTGATCTGCGGATTATTCTATGCAAAATAGGGTATTAATACTTTTTTTTTTTTTTTTTTTTTTTTTTTTTTCTTGGAAAAATAGTTTGAAACTTATTTGAAATGTATATATATATATATATATATATATATAATATATATTAGTCCAATCTGTACCAATCTCAACAATGTCAATAAATGTATAATTTTTTGAATGAATAGTGACTGTGTTGAAATAATATTTAAGGATTATTTAACGGTATACAAATTATGCAACAAAAGTAAATAATTAGTAAATACAGAACATAAGATCAGGCAATAATTTTCATTAATGCTTTTTACAATTAATCATTTCATTCGTTAAATAAACGTTTTTCTTCGAAAGCATGGAAATGTAGCAGAGAATAGGTGTTAATTAATTTTTATTGCGTCTTTTTATGAAAAATAAAATCAATGTCAATTAATACGAATAGATTATTCAAAAATGAGTTATCTGCCTGTTGGCATTTCTCTGTCTATACAAAATTCTTTGTCGTATTTCTGCATCAATTAATTGTGATTAAACGGTATAGAGATTATCGTTAGAAAAATGGGGTAAAAAAGTGCCGTTTATGCCAAGATGCCTGATTATTTAAATTAAAAATATCCTTATGTTTAGTTAACATACTTTTATTCTTCCTGTAGAAGTCTAGTAAAATTATATGCTTTCTGTCTGTCATAACATGTATATCAGATATCATCCTTAAATAAAATAACTTTCTGTTCCCTCAAGGAAATGTCCATCATTGGGTCTGGAATTTATTATTTTCTTAGAATACAATTTGTATTCTATGAAAATAATAGCATAAAACAATTTTTTTTGCACAAAATTTCAATAAAAATATATATAGATTTTAAGAGTTTTTATTCTTTAGCATTATTTTGGTTAATATTTTTATTCATAATTAGTATATTTACTTATTAAATTTAATTTTTATCGTCCTTCAAACGTATGTTAGTTCATTTCAGGGGCAAGAACACAAATATATATATATATATAATCGCATACCTGTCAAACATCTCATTAATAATAGGACGATTTTTAGTACCCGCCTTTTTTTTTTCACACCTCTCCTTTTTTTAGAGTAATATTACACTTATTTAATCGTAGCTTCATACTTAACAACATACTATTTAATATTCCGTAGTAATGTTAGCCACACTTTTTTCACACCAGTATCTTTATAGAGTATTTTTCTTCTTAATCGTGACTGCATTCGAAGAATATTACTCTAAAACATACATACTTTTATTCTTCCTGTAGAAGTCTAGTAAAATTATATGCTTTCTGTCTGTCATAACATGTATATCAGATATCATCCTTAAATAAAATAACTTTCTGTTCCCTCAAGGAAATGTCCATCATTGGGTCTGGAATTTATTATTTTCTTAGAATACAATTTGTATTCTATGAAAATAATAGCATAAAACAATTTTTTTTTGCACAAAATTTCAATAAAAATATATATAGATTTTAAGAGTTTTTATTCTTTAGCATTATTTTGGTTAATATTTTTATTCATAATTAGTATATTTACTTATTAAATTTAATTTTTATCGTCCTTCAAACGTATGTTAGTTCATTTCAGGGGCAAGAACACAAATATATATATATATATAATCGCATACCTGTCAAACATCTCATTAATAATAGGACGATTTTTAGTACCCGCCTTTTTTTTTTCACACCTCTCCTTTTTTTAGAGTAATATTACACTTATTTAATCGTAGCTTCATACTTAACAACATACTATTTAATATTCCGTAGTAATGTTAGCCACACTTTTTTCACACCAGTATCTTTATAGAGTATTTTTCTTCTTAATCGTGACTGCATTCGAAGAATATTACTCTAAAAATTTACTGGTGTGAAAGAAAGGGCGAGACTAACAACATTACGGAATATTCATTAGGAAGTTGGCAAATATGTAACTACATTTGGAGATAATTACTTTTAAAATAAAGATGTGTGGTAAAAGGGCGTGTACTATAATTCTTATGATTCATAATTAGGATGTCTGCAGTTAGGCATTAGATTAGGCATTGAATAAAATAAAGACCAGATCTGGCAACGTTGAACTGGGTACGGAGCCTGATTTACCAAAAGCGTTTACGATATATATCCACGCAATATACGTGCTAATATCCCTTAGGGTGTCCATGAAAATAACATCGTACACTGTTAAAAATTTCAACAGAAAACTACTGATAATATATCTTAAATCTTATGTAAAATTACAGAGAAAAATAGATTGAGATGTTAAAAAAAATTCTTTTATACATGCATTCTGATGACTAATATTAATTTAATTAATTATTGGCGAGAATGTAATTGTGATTTAAAATGCTTTTTCTAAAGTAGAAACATTCATTTTTAAATTTTATTGATAAATTAAATAATAAAAGTAAATAAAAAGACAGAATAAATATTCAGAATCTCGATTATCTACATTTATTTAAGAATTATTGTAAATTTACAGAGACTCTGGACGAATATTTCAGTAAATTTACAGTTTTTTTTTACAGTGTGGTTTAAGAACGCAAATAATTACTTTTTTTTTATGTTTTCAGAGCTACAGTGGTGAGCTCACACTAAGTAATGGTAAATTGTAATGCCATTAATGTTTTGCCCTATTTTAATTTTAATTTTATAGTATTATCTACAATCACATGCTTGTTTTATGCATGTATACCTGCCAAACTACTAATTAATATTTCGTAGTATTGTAAATACCCACCTTTTATTCACACCAGTATTTTTGGAGAACATTTTTCTTTTTATTTAGTTGGAATTACACTTGCAGAAAATTACTCTAAAGTTCAAGTGGTGTGCAAAAAAGGGCGTGTACTAACAATTCTAATGTTAATTAGTATGTTGGCAGGTATATTGGCATGGGCGCCAATGACGTATAATCAAATGCTTTTGCAATAAAAAAAGAATATGGTAGAGAAACTGGGATACTATTTAAAAAGTCCAGGAATTAAAAATACTTTTATATCTTGTGTAGAATAAGATTTTTTTACGAAAATGTTTTGGAGATTTATAGTATATGTTTTCCTAAACAGACGCCCTATAAAATGGCCTTAAGAAAAAAGTAATTTTTGTAATAATTCTTTTAAAGTATGTTGCTATATTAAAAGCCTGATGCTGTATTTGGACAATTTCGAACCAAAATCGAAATACATGAAAATTCGTGTATTATGTAGAATGCTTTCGGTAATAAAGAACAGTAATTATTGCATGAATTTAATTGAAGAAAATAAAAGCACTGTTATATATTAAAATTAAAAACCTTGTGTCCATTTGAACTCCATTTATTTGTAAATGTTCATAGTTGCAAAAGTTCACGATTTTTTTGGCTCCCGGAAAATTTTTATAGAATTTTTTGTTTAATTTAAACTATGAAAACTGTTACGGAAATTTATATAAAAAAATTCTATTACATTTTTTTTTTTTTTTTTTTTTTTTTTTGTAGAATTAAAAAATAAATAAATAAAAGTAAATAAAGGAACAGCAGTTAGACACTATCGTGAATGTCCATTTCTCTCATTTAAAATGAGCACAGTAGAAGGGTTAAAATACCTCTACATGATAGTTGTCAAATGACTGTCTTGATAATATCTTAGTATTAATTTAATTATGGCGTGTATGCAACATTATATACAGTTACTTTCTTGTCCGTGATAGATATAATCAGCATAAATTCACCTAGTGGTCAATATTTAATCACATTTTTTTGCTAGTAGGCATACCTTCCTCATAGACGAATAATATATGAAACTTACATGTTCATCTGCACGTAATCTACAAAATGAGATTGAGTGATATCGGAAACCGGGTGGAACATGTAAATCCTTTGGGATGTTATTTTATATCCAAAATTTTAAGCGTTCATCTTGAAAGATTTTTTCTTTTTGTAACATTGACATTTATTTTATCTGTAGATCTACAAAAAACTTAAATGTGCCTTTTTTATTTGTCTGCCATCACTACAAAAACTGTAGGAGGTATGCCCAGTTTGCTATGACGTTTCATACTACATGTCGGCTAATCAAATCAGATATAAAGCTGTACCTGATGTTAGTTTTTATATCTTTCAGTAGCAATTTAAATTTTTCAATTATTTTATGAGAATAAATACATCTGTTTGAAATATTTTGCATTTTTATGTAACAACGTAAGCAAAGCTTGATACAGAGTCATACTGTCGCGACTTATTTTTAACATTTATTTTTAGCGTAAAACTGACAAAATTGCGTCATTTAACAAGAGTATATTTATTTTTGAAAATATTGTTGTAAGTTTGGCTCTGTATAAAAAATATTTTTAAGCACCATTAATTTCTACTTTTAAGTTTTTCTAATTAAAGCACAAAATGTATCATAAATATGTCAAAAAAAAAAAAAAAAAAATCCAATGCGCTGAATTAGAAGTTCACATGTATCTAGAAAATTGAAATTAATTGGAATCCGGTTTTACAATAATGCCATCTTAATTTAGTTCACACATTTTAACCTGAGAAGTTTTTTAGAACTTTATTAGAAAAAAATGGAGTAAATATCATTTTTCAGGGAACAGAATTTTATTAAATTTCCCAGAAAGGATGTTTATCACAAGTTTCAAGGAATATTGATTTTAGCATTTGTACGTGTTCAATAGTTTGAGTTTACAAGACGCAATTGTTATTGTTATTATTATTATTATTATTATTATTATTTTATTTATTTTTTTGGCGGGGGGGGGGTGTTTTTTGATTTACTAAATTTTACGAAAAAGAATAAGTATTACCATTTAAAAATGACATAAAAAAAAAAAAATACTTTTCCTTCTAAAATAAAACAAATTAAGTACAAAATGAACGTTATTTGATCCATAAATACTAGAAAGGAAGTAAAATTTATCAGAATTACTTAATAAATAAATGAAAAAAAGCAAAAGTAAAACCTAAAATAAAATTAAAAATTCTGTCCAATAAAATAAATAAATAAATAAATAAATAACGCAAAGGAAAATGAAACTACTGCTGTTACCGTGTCTTCAATTTTTTTTAAAGATATCTGTTCATACGTTAAAAAAATCATATATTAAAATTATTTACATTTTTTTTTTTTTTTATGTTTGACCTTTTTAGCACTTTTATTTCTATATCGGCTATGCCAAATTTTGTAACTTATTCCTCACCATTGTTAGTAACATTTTTTTCCCCCACACCTTGTGATATAGAAAATCACATATTCCTTTTAAAAATTAATTGAATTTAATTTCTTAAATTATTCATTTACTCTGTTTAAAAAATCTCTTTAAACGAAAAAAAGAATCATTTTTGATGTTCCCTATTATTTTCAAAGTGAATTAATTAAGGTCATGTCTGTAGATCTTTTAGAGAAAGGCGATCGTTATTTTCATCCAAAGTCTATAGCCTTGAATTTTCTCTTACTTCCAAAAAAAAAATTAAATATTTAAAATATATATATATATATATATATATATATAAGCGCACATGACTGGAAGAATGAGTAATATGCTCTAGATTATATCGGCCGGTTTCTCTAAAATTAAAAACGCCATTGTATTTGCAGATATTAATGCATAACATATCTAACTAATCTTATCGTTCTCATAGGAAGTTTAACCTAATTACTGGCGATAAATCAAAGCGCCGCAACATTGAAAAATAATATATACAAATATACTTAACCGACTAAAATAATTGATGTTGCTTAGGCGAATTTTCTAAGCTTAATTTAGTGAAATCTCTTTTTGAGGTTAATGTTTTTCGTCAAACTTCGTGATTACTTTTGATCTGTCTGTGTGTCTAAGACATACTTGCCAACAAACTAATTAATATTCCGTAGTATTGTTAGCCCCGCCTTTTTTTCACACCAGTATCCTTTTAGAGTATTTTTGTAGTTATTTAATCATAATAGCATTTGTATAATATTTCTCTAAAAATTTACTGGTGTTGAAAAATGGGCATGACCAGCAACACCACTGAATATTAATTAGAATGTTGGCAAGTATGTCTTAGACACAGAGACAGATCAAAAGTAATCACGAAGTTTGGCAAAAACATTAACCTCAAAAAGAGATTTCACTAAATTAAGCTTAGAAAATTCGCCTAAGAAACATCAGTTATTTTAGTCGGTTAAGTGTATTTGTATATATTATTTTTCAATGTTGCGGCGCTTTGATTTATCGCCAGTAATTAGGTTAAACATCCTATGAGAAAGATAAGATTCGTTAGATATGTTATGCATTAATATCTGCAAATACAATGGAGTTTTTAATTTTAGAGAAACCGGCCGATATAATCTACACTCCTTCTCATATTTATAAGGACACTTTATGTTTTGAAATAACTAATGTAAAAATAATTGTGAACAAGATTATACAAAGTGCACTTAATATATCTAGTATTCTAAAAACCAAAACTGCTATAATTGTTTTAATATGAAACAAAATTCATACAAAAAAATACAAAACATTTTTTTCTCCAGGTTTATAGATGTTCATAATTATAGGGACAATCAAGATTTTTTCGTTTTATTTAACTTACCAGTTGACATGCAAATTAATTAATTAGATTAATTCATACATAAGCGTTCAATTTTCTTGGACGGACATTACTGATAATTCCTCGAAAAAAAAAAAAAAAAAAAAAAAACGTTCATGTTGTGAAGTATGATAAATGTGTTTATTAAGTGGAAGTATAATTTCAATCCGCCGAATTTCTAATGAAATTCGAAGATCTAAAATTGCTGAAGGAAATGCGATCAAACGTTGAACTGCTGGTTCAATAGGAGAGAGATCTGATGCAAAATCAGAGTTGTTTTAAAGAGATCGAAGGCTCATAATTCCTCTTACTGTTCTACTCATAATGACTGCTACTGAATTTGCTCGTAATTTTTAACGAAGTGTGGGGTCCGCATTTATGCATGTTTAAAAGAATTAATAATATGTTAAAATAAATAAAAAATCTGTAATAATCAATAAGCACCTAATGGTGGAAAGAACGTCTGTGTTAAAATTGAATAAAGACAATATTAAATTGTAAAATGTTGCATTTTCGGATGATTTTTTTTTTTTTTTTTTTTTTTTCATTAACCAAATGGTTTTAACAGTTACTGGCACGATCTGAAGATAGCGAAAGACAGAGCAGATTTTTTAAAGGCATATATGAATCAGGCATTTTAAAGGTGGATCTATAGTGCTCTGGGGAGCTGTTTCTACTAAAGGTAGAATGAATTTAGTATTTTTTCCTATTATTATGAACATCAAGAGAATATCCGCAAACTTTAAACGTGGAATTCTGAGATTTTTGTTAGATTTCGGGGGGTAATAATATTTTTTATTTTAACAAGACGTACATTTTTGCTGTACTTCTAGAACAATAGGAATTAGTTTGAAGAAAGAAACTTGTGTATTGTTGCTTTTCCCGTGGCTTAAAAGTTGAAAAAAACTTAACTCATCATATTAAAAAAGTGCATGCAAGTGGAAAGAAATTTTAAATAGTTTAAATGCATTCAGAATATCATCTATACTGTATGAAATGGTATTGAAACTGAATAAAAAAAAATTATTTATATATATATATATATATATATATATATATATACCAAAGAGAATGTCTGACTGTTTCACCCTAAAAAGAGACCCCATAAAATATTAATTTAAGGAATAACTGAAAAAAAATTACTAAGATTCGAGCTGTCGTTATAATTGTGAGCACCTGAAAAATCATCTTTTTGACCGTATTTAAAGTTTTTTAAGATAGTAAAACGATAAAAGTTTTTAAATATAGTCCATTAATGAAAGTCAAATTAATAAAAAATATATTTGTTTAAATCATAGTGTTTAGTGTTTACTTAATATAGAAAAACGGAATTCATACCGGAATCTGTTTAAGAAATTTCTCTGCCTATAGTATCGTCGATTTAAGAAGTAGAAAATTTTCTTACATTGATAGAGGTATGAATTCTGCGCCCGTGTTCCATCCCTGATATATACATATATATATATATATATATATATATATACATACATACATATATATATTAATATTTCATATTAATATTTCACTTATTTTATTTCATTGGAAGTAAGAGAAAATTCAAGGCTATAGACTTTGGATGAAAATAACGATCGCCTTTCTCTAAAAGATCTACAGACATGACCTTAATTAATTCACTTTGAAAATAATAGGGAACCTCAAAAATGATTCTTTTTTTCGTTTAAAGAGATTTTTTAAACAGGGTAAATGAATAATTTAAGAAATTAAATGCAATTAATTTTTAAAAGGAATATGTGATTTTCCATATCAGGGCATAATCTAACGTGATTTTTGACGCATAAACTGTTAGTATTCATAAATTTGTTCCCGAAAAATCTATATTTAACACTTTCACGATCGCGGACGTAGATTCACGTCATTTGAAAATTTGTTACTCCGCTTGTGGGCGTTTCTTTCACAATTTGTATGGTTTTATTTCTTAAGTATATAACCAATATTCATATTTTTGCAATGAAATATACTATGGATACAAATACTTTGATTAGAAAGAGCATAATTATAATGTATACCCATTTTTAATATAAATGATAATGCAGAGAATTTTGTTCTGAAATATTGTAACTCCGAAGATTAACGCCCAAAGGCGCACCCTACTGTCAAAAAGACGAAATCATGCGATCGCGAAAGTGTTAAGTTTAAGTAAAACTGTAGTAACGAGAAAAGAGTGAGAGGAGTCATGTTAAAACCTGCCAGAACAATGACTTTTTTCAATTTTTCAATTCTATTACTGCGAATTTTTAGACATTATATCTAGATTGAATATATTATCTCAAAGTTGAAATGGGCAACAAATTATTGTATCGGGTACATGACATTTTGGTCCCGCCGAAATAGTACCAACACTTTCCGAGGAAATTATGGTCCTGCCACTTTGTTCCCACTGTTTTGGTATTACGTTTTGGTCCCGATATCAGAAGTAATCAAAGTATTACAGAAAAATAAATTGACAAAATTATTTTTTCATATTTCGAATTCTTGTCATTTGACTTGAAAACATGGGGGTAGGAAAAGTCAAAATTATTATTACTATTATTATCATTATTATTTTGCAATAGGAAGTTGTAGTAACAAATAAAGCTGGAAAAATGTTAGAATTTCGAGATTTAGCCTTTTTCTTTGTACGATAGTGTAAAAAAGACAGAAATTGAAACTTCGGGGAAAACAGAACTTAGACAAATGTTTGCATTTGGAGGGATAAATATCTACAACATTTGTTGAAAATGATATAACTATAGGATATATGGAACAGAAAATTTATCATTTCTGAATAATAAATGGTATTAGTTATGAGCGAAAGATCTAAGCATTTAATTTATCTAAGTCCCCGACATTTGAGTTTAACCCTTTGTATCCCACCGGGACTTTAAAGTCCCATCAAAAAAATTCTTCAATATAGACTAAATAATTTACTACAGGATTTCATTGGGACTATAATTTAAGCTTTAGTCCCTATAGTTTAAGCTTTATCTATAGTTAAGCTATAGTTTAATCTAAATTTAATACTTTCGCGACTGCTGATGTAGATTCACGTCATTTGAAAATCTGTAACTCCACCAGCAGGCGTTTCTTTCGCAATTTGTATGCTATTTATTTTTAAATATATAACCAATATTCACATTTTTACAATAAAATATACTATGGATACAAATACTCTGATTAGAAAGAATATCATTTCTAATATAAATGTGAACACAGCAAATTTTGTTTTGAAATATTGTAACATGGTAGAATAACGCCCACAGGTGAACCTAACTGTTAAATATTCAAAATCATGTGGTCGTGAAAGTGTTAATATGAAATAATTTTCATGCTTAAATAAATATAATAAAAAAGTTTCAAACTATTTTTTCAAAAATAAAATAATTTGGGATATAAAGGGTTGAATAAAATACAAGGTTTTTAATATAAAACACTGTAATGCGGTTCTTAATTATCACTTTAAAATTTAGATTGTTCGAATACAAAATTTGTAGGAAATTGTTGCTTTACCCAAGCATCCACTAAATGTTAGAGTTTAATAATAAAAGAAGATACGAGGAACCTAAATAATGATCTGGGGATTTAATATTGCAGATCTGCTAAACTTGAGTCATTGTCTTTTCTGTCAATATGAATGTATTTGTCAAACACAGAAAATATTTATATATCACACAGAATTGAAAAAGTATTTTTCTTCCATTATAATCCCTTACAGTATTAATTAAGAAAATTTCGGCTAAAAGTCCCTTTCCCCCTCCCCCTCTCACTCTTTTTTTTCAAATACGCTAAAAGAAAACAGTGAAATTCCTTTTTACTGTCTGTGGGAGAAACAGGTGGGAAGCTAATCCCAAGGTGCTACAGAGATTTCAATCTGGGCATTGTTTTAAGCCATGGAGACACATCAAAGATATATATATATATATATTTTATAAAAACATAAGATTAAACTAAAAAGACAAAAAATTGTGCATCAATATTTTCTAAACCTTGATGCCTGCAATGTGCACGGTTGATTAAATATTGGACTACTCACATTTTCTCTTTTCAAAATAAAATCTTTGTAATTGAAAGAAAAGTAATTTATATATATACAAAGGGCATTCCATAAAAACAGAGAGTTATTTTTTTTACGTAGTGGCAACACCGCAAAACTAAAAAATAGAAGTGCAGGCGATTTTTTCAAACTGTTAACTGTACGTTTATACAAAATTATAAACGAAGCAGACGATTTTATTTTCCTATTTCCGTGCTTGTTTAAAGAACTGTTTTATTTGCCCTACAGAAATGGAGATGAGTGATTCAGAGTTAAAAAACGAAATGCGTTGTGCCATAAAATGTTGCTATCGTTTGGGCAAAACAGCTCCAGAAACAGATAAGTTAATGAAAGAAGCTTACAAAGACAAATGTTTTGGTGAGTCTACGATTTTTAGATGGCATGGTGATGTCAAGAAAGGCCGTTTGTCTGCAGAACTGGCTCCTAGGCCTGGGCGACCAAAAAGTGTTGTGAATGATCGGAATGTCAACACTGTGTGGGTAATCCTTCAAGAAAATCGGCGAATGACATGTGAGGAGATAGCGGCATCAACAAACATTTCGAAAACGTCGATATTTCGCATTCTACGCAACAATTTACAGCTTCGCTATGTTTGTTCCAGATGGGTCCCTCATCACCTTACTAAAGAACAAATGAAAACAAGAATTCACCAATGTTGTGAATGGAAACAGATGCTTCAAAATGATCCAAATCTCCTAAAGACTGTAATAACAGGTGATGAAACTTGAATGCATCATTATGATCCCCTTACCAAGTCCGCAACAAGTGTATGGAAACATACTGTTTCTCCGGCTCCGAAAAAAATCCGACAAACGAAATCTGCTGGAAAGGTCATGATGATTATTTTCTTTGATCATAAAGGTGTAATATGTCAGCGTGCTGTGCCTCCAAAAACTACTGTGAATGGTAAATATTATGTTTCAGTTTTTAAAATTTTGCGACAACACATATCGAGAAAGCGTCATGAACTGGTAGGGAATTGGGCATTGCATTCCGATAATGCTCGCCCGCATGTCGCTATTTCTGTTCAGCAATATCTTAGTAAATGCAATATTAAAATCATGCCATATCCCCCTTACAGTCCAGATCTCGCACCATGCGATTTCTGGCTGTTTCCGACGTTGAAGGAGAAGCTCCGTGGCAGAAAATTTAAACAGATTCTGAAGTTATTTCAGCAGTGGAGGGTTCTTTGAAGCAGCTTCCAGAAAAGGGCTTCTCTACTTGTTTTGAAAGGTGGGTTGAACGATGGGACCGTTGCATATCATCTGACGGAAGGTAATTTGAAAAAGAATGATGTATTTTTTGCTGTAAATATATTTCTTGATTTTTTATGATTTTACTCTCAGTTTATATGGAATGACCTTTGTATATATATATATTACTTACATTTTCTCATTTTTACAATAAAATCTTTATAATTGAAAGAAAAGTAATTTATATATATGTGTATATATAATAAATTACTCTTCTTTCAATTACAAAGATTTTATTTTAAAAATGAGAATATATATATATATATATATATATACATGGTTAACATAACTAAATATCACGGAAAAACAAACATGCATTTTAATATTACTATTAATAGAACACAGATTTTGAAATAAATTTCTTTTAAGTTAATGATAGAAATTAAATCACAATCAAAGCGAACGAAACGTTTCTCTCTCTCTCTCTCTCTCTCTCACACACACACACACACGCATGCAATATATTTATATATGAATAAATTTGTATATAAATTCAAAAACTTTATAAATGATCACAAGCTTATGCTTATGAAAAAGAGTCTATGATGGGGGTAGGTCAATAATTGGCTCTTTGAAAGAAATATCATTCTGTGACTAAAAGCAAATTATATTTAATATTCTAAGATTTTTTTCTTTTCTCTCCTGTTTTTATTCAAAATTTTTACTGTATTTCAACATTTTAAAATTAATTCAGATTTTATGAATAAATATATTCAAATGGGGATTCTTTTCTAATAAGAAAGTACTGTTGTTATTGTTAATAATGCTTTTAAGATGACAAAAAATTGTCTCTAATACTAAATGAAAAATCAAATTACAATTAAGGTAAGTTAAATCGAAAAAAAAAAAAAAAAAAAATCTGTATTAAAAGAAAAAGAAAAGAAAGTGAAATTGCATTTGAAAAAGATTTAAATACAATTAAATGTTCGTAAAAAATTAGTTAGAACAAATTCTCTCAATCTCAATGGCTAGGGAGCAATCCTAATGCCGAAAATTTATATATTTATCTATAAGATATTCCTTAATTAAAGATATTTTAAGAGAACTTCGATTTTCCCGTAACAACAAACATGCTAGCATAAAAAAATATATTCCACTCATATATGTTGTTAATTAAATTCTTAAAATATGAATAAACGATGCTTTTCAGCATATCAAACTATTTATAAAATATCTTTACATTCCAAAAAATATCTTTACATGCCAAAAAATATCTTTACATTCCGACGTTTCGGTTAATATTCAATTTTTAATCATCTTCAGGGAAATGATGTACATAAACTGAAAACATAAATCAAATCAAGCCATTCTTGGACATTACAAACACTATTCATAAAGATATTAAAACGTGATTACATAACTTATATAAAAAACACTCTATACATCTTAAAATAAGTTAAGAACATCCAAATAAACAACCATCATGCACATTATAAGAAAAAATAAAGCTCTTTAATAAACTGAGTTAAAGGATCACAACGCAGGGTTGCCAGAAAAACAAAACCGGGTTACCTTAAATTATTTTAAGCCTAAGAAATGAAGCCAAATTGAGGGGGTTTATGGATAATGTATCATTACAAATTTCAGATTTCCTTTTTATATTTTCAAAAGATTCATAAAGTAGTACTTGGTTTCTATTTTTAGTACTATAAATAATACGTGCATTTTCAAAATCAGGTTCAATGGGATTAGTTTTATAAGTACGTGAGAAAGCACTGCAGGATCTGTTATATTTTAAATCTGCTATATGTTCTTTCATTCTATCACTAAAAGATCTAATGGTCATTCCTATATAATAGTTGGTTTTATCATTAATTTTATATGGTATTTCATAAACACGTGATTTTAATTTGGAAGGAGGGGGATCTAATTTCTTAGAAAGTAAGGAATTTAATTTTAGGGTAGCTTTAGCAACAAGATGAATATTATTATTAATTAATTTAGCAATTCTTTATTGTAGACCAGGCCAATATTCTATTTTCTTATATTTATTATTAGAGGATTTATTAGAATTAGGAGAAAGGGTAAAAGGGGACATAATATGACAGGGTTAATACGGGCCTTATTTTTTCCCTGAGTCTCACACCAGTATTCTGAAGCGATAAAATTCAGCTTAATCCTATAGACTTATTTTATAACGAAAAACATTCTACAAAATTACTGGTATAAGACTCAGGGAAAAAATAAGGCCCGTACGAACCCTGTATGATAAATTAATTTATCTATATTTTTGATTTTATATCCGTAATTCAAATGGATAATGAAATGTACTATGAGTGTGATTAAAACTTTTTTGCTTACGTAATAGTATATTAAATTTATGATCTAAATTTTCTAGTTTTACCTTTTTAGTCTTTTGAATATTATACTCCAATCTTCCCATTAAAATATCGAAGATTTCATTAGGGATGTTTTTGCTTAGTTCCAAATAGAGATAATAATCTTCAAATTGAACATGACTCACTTGAGAATATTTGTATTTTATAGCAAGTTTTATTTTATTTATTTATTTTTTAAATTATAGTTTTATTGAGAAAGCACTAGTTCCTGTATTAAGGGGTTTACTTCCTGAATCACCTTATTCAATATCAGACCCGGCAAAATTTTTGGAGGATTTATTTGAACAGAATATACAGCCACAATATTCCATAGCTTGTCCTTATTTCCCTCAATTAATATAGAATATGTTTTTCAATTAATAAGTAATAGACTTGATTTATCATCTGACTATACAGAATCTGAAAACACTGCTATAAAAGAAGCCATAAAATTGGTAATACATAATAATTATTTTATATTCAACGGTAATATTTATAAACAACTTAATGGAGCCCTTATGGGCTCAGCTATATCAGGACTGTTGGCTGAATTTGATTTAAGAGATTTTGAAAGTGAATTTAGTAATAAACAGTTGCATTAAATTTGGGAAATGATTTGTTGATGATATATTTATTATATGGTATAATCCATCTGATTCTCTTAATGATTTTTTGAATGTAATCTATAACATAATACACTACCTTAAATTTACATTAGAAATTAAAAAGAATGAAAAAGAATTAACCTTTTTAGATATTAAAATTTCCCGTTTTAATCAATATGTAGAGCCTTCTGTTTATAGAAAGCCCAATATACTTCCTTATACAATTCATAGTAATTATCCTATCCCTTGGTCATCTAAAATTGCTAATTTTAGGTTTTTAATTAAACGTGCCTATAGTCATTGTTCTACATTGGAGGCCTTAGACAATGTAATGGATTTTATTTATGGTTAAGCTTTGATTTACGGATATAAAATCAAAACTATAGATAAATTAATTCATCATATTATGTCCCCTTCTTCCACTTCTCCTAATTCTAATAAATCCTCTAATAATAAATATAAGGAAATACAATATTGGCCTGGACTACATGAAGGAATTTCTAAATTAATTAATAATAATGTTCATCTTGTTGCTAAGGCTCCCCTAAAATTAAATTCCTTACTTTCTAAGAAATTAGATCCCCTTCCTTCCAAATTAAAATCAGGTGTTTATGAAAATCCATTTAAAATTAATGATAAAACTAATTATTATATAGGAATGTCCATTAGACCTTTTAGTGATAGAATGAAAGAACATATAGCAGATTTAAAGTATAACAGATCCTACACTGCTTTTTCACGTACTTATAAAACTAATCCAATTGAACCTGATTTCGAAAATGCCCGTATAATTTATAGTACTAACAGTAGAAAACAAGCACTGCTTTATGAATATTTTGAAATTATAAAAAAGAAATCTCAAATTTGTAACGCTACATTATCCATACCCCCCCCCTCCATACACACACACACAATTTTGCTTCATTTCTTAGGCTTAAAATAATTTAAGGTAACACGTTGTTGTTTTTCTGGCAACCCTGCGTTGTGATCCTTTGACTCCGTTTATTAAAAAGCTTTATTTTTCTTATAATGTGCATCATGGTGGTTTATTTAGATGTTCTTAACTTATTTTAAGATGTATATAGAGTATTTTTTATATAAGTTATGCAATCACGTTTGAAAATCTTTATGAATAGTGTTTGTAATGTCCAAGAATGGCTTGATTTGATTTATGTTTATAGTTTATGTACAATCGGGAAAATAAAACCGCAACACCCGATGTAATTTCGTTATTAATTGACGCAGGAATATCTAATAGACTTAATTCAACAGGAAGTTAAATGCACTTTCTGAAAATGTCGTCGAATTTTAAATTAGGGGTCCCCTACATACTGAAATGAGCGCCAACTTTGCGCCAAATTTTTTCAATAGCAACACCCAATTTTGACTTCATATTCGAATTTCTCAGAGACTGGCAGTACGGAAAAGTATGCTGTTTGTATACTTTAGTATTTATAGAGTTATAATCAAAAATGTGTTAGGAGTTATCTGTATGCTGTTTGTATACTTTAGTATTTATAGAGTTATAATCAAAAATGTGTTAGGAGTTAGCTGTAAATGTAGAAAAATAAAACTAAGATCCTATAAAAAATAAACAAAATTTTAATGTTTCGTACAGGAAATCTTTCAGGAAAAAAGGGGTTATAAAAAATAATGAAAACATTCACCTTTTTCTATTTCCTTAATTACGCTCAATTCCGTTTTTTAGATTTGTATATTCTTCAGTACTTTTTAGATAATTTTAGGTCTATTTAAATACATTACACTTGCGATTGGTCCAGACAGTACTCTTTGAAAAATCTGGAATATATATCAAGTGTCTATTATCGCTGTACTGATCACCAATAAATCTTAAATTTTTTTTCGTAGGTGTAACATCATATACGAAATGAAATACGATAGATATATATATACGACAACGCATAAACTAAATCTTTTCGGATAAGTTATTGTAAGGGTTCATGAAGTAAATATTAAAGAATTTTAATCGCACTTACCAGTTTTGGGTCAGTTGAACTCTTTGGAACTGTACGATTCGTTTTATAATTTCTAGGAAAATATAATTTCTTATTTAACCTTTTAGCGACTGCTGACGTAGATTCATGTCATTTAAAAATCTGTAACTCTGTCAGTGGGCGTTTCTTTCGTAATTTGTGTGTTACATATTTCTTAAGTGTGTACCCTGTGTTCATATTTTTGCAATAAAATATACTATGGATAGAAATATATTGATTAGAAAGAATATAATTATAATGCATATCCATTTGTATTATAATTGTGAATACAGAATATTTATTCTGAAATATTTTATTTTAAGAGCTCGTAGGCGGATCTTACTGTCAAAAAGACAAAATCCTGCTGTCTCAAAAAGTGATAAAATATATTTATAAAAGTTAAAGTATATTTTTAAAAATATATATATTTAAAATAAATTAATAAAATTTTAAAAACTAAAGTATCTTTAAAATAATAATCCTCCCCCATTCAAAATAAATAAATAAATAAAAATAAAGCAATAAATGAAGCAAATGAACTATGACGGTAGTTAAGAAACGATTTTACAAGTCTGTCTTCCATTCCAATTCCATTTTTTTTTTTTTTTTATGACAAGTTTTACAAAACCTATTTTTCTATTTAAAACAGTAAACTCCGCCTATTTAGTTATTTTTTTTCTTCTAGTGTTCGTTAAAAATATTCAAAATTATCACCAGTAATCGATGAAGTAAACACCACTTGTGCATAATTTTTTTAACATAAAATAAGGGGTATAACGCGAATACTCAATGTCCCGTTTACTTTCTTTTCTGTATTGTTTTGTTTTGAAGAACGATGAAGGCGGGGCTTGTCTTCTTTAGAAAACAGGAATTCTTTATGCTAACACTAATGTCTAAAAACCATCATTTTTGTTTCATTTCATGTAAAAATTGATATAGGTCATAATTCATAATTTTTTGAATATGAATTTATTAATATTTTACGGAATTAAAAATATTTTTCAGAATCAAAAGTAATGATGGATTATATTTGGGCTTCTTCACTGTATCTCGTGATTTTTTTTTTTTTTTTTTTTTTTTTTTTTTTGTGAATATATTAATAAAAGTTTGAAATATGAATTAAACATTAGCACTTTCAAACTTTGAACGCTTATAGCTCTGTGAAAAAAATAAGTAATATATACAACAAATATACTTTTTCGCGTTGTCGCGATTCCAGGAATTCAAATATAAAATAAAAATTGGCATTACCATTGAAAAAAAGTCAAAGTTGGAGCGCGTTTTAATATGCAGACGACCCCCAATTCAAAATTTCAGTTCATTTTTTGAAACTACTCACAATTTTCCGTCGAATAATACCTATTACGTTTTCTACATCGATTAGCGTCGAAGTTACGTTGAGTGCTACGCTTTTTTTTTCCCCCGACTGTACAGTCGGGAAAAGAAAAAAAAAAAACTCCACACCCGCTTTAATTTCATTATTATTTGACGCAGGAACATGTAATAGACATAATTTAGCAAGAAATTTAATGCACTCTCTAAAATATCGCCGAATTTTGCTTTAGGGGCCATCTACATATTGAAATGAGCGCCAATAGCAACACCCAATTTTGACTTCATATTCGAATTTCTGGGAGTCTGGCAGTGCGGAAAAGTATTCTGTTTGTATACTTTATCTTTGGTATTTACAGAGTTATAATCAAAAATGTGCTAGGGGTTATCTGTAATTGTAGAAAATTCAAGATAAGATACTATAAGAAATACGCAAAATTTTAATGTTTCACGCGGGAAATCTTTCGGGAAAAAAAGAATTATAAAATTTAATAAAAACATTGACCATTTTCCAGTTTCTCAATTATCCTTAATTCAGTTCTTTTCATTTGTGCATACTTCAGTACTTACTTAGATAATTTTAGATCTATTTATATACATTACACTTGCGATTGGTCCAGACAGTACTCTTTGAAAAAAGTGCAATATTTATCAAGTAAAAGTGTCTATTTTGGCGGTACTGATCACCGATAAAGCTTAAATTTTCTTTCGTAGGTGTAACATAATATTCGAAATTAAGTAATATAGATATATTTGTACAACAACGCATAAACTATATCTTTTCGGATAAATTATTGTAAGGGTTCATGAAGTAAATATTAAACAATTTTAATCGCACTCACCAGTTTTGGGTCAGTTGAACTCTTTGGAACTACAATTCCTTTTATAATTTATATGAAAATTTCTTAATTAACCCTTTCGCGACTGCTGACGTAGATTCACGTCATTTGAAAATCTGTAACTCTCTTAGTGGGCGTTTCTTTCGTAATTTGTGTGTTACCTATTTCTTAAGTGTGTAGCCAGTGTTCAAATTTTTGCAATAAAATATACTATGGATAGAAATATATTGATTAGAAAGAATATAATTATAATGTATATACATTTGTAATATAATTGTAAATACAGAAAATCTGTTCTGAAATATTTTATCTTGAGAGAATAACGCTCATAGGCGAATCTTACTGTGAAAAAGACAAAATCCTGCGGTCGCAAAAAGTGTTAAAATATATTAATAAAAGTTAAAGTATATTTTATAAATATATAAAGTTAAAATATATTAATAAATTTTTAAAGAATAAAGTATCCTTAACGTAATAATCCTCCCCTTCCTACAAAATAAATAAATAAATAAATACAAAATAAAGCAATATATGAAGCAAATGATTAAACGTTTAACTATGAAGTTACTTAAGAAACGATATTAAAGTCTGTCTTCCATTCCAATTCCGTTCTTTTTTTTTTTTTTTTTTTGACAATTTTTACATTAAACCTATTTTTTCTATTTAAAAGAGTTAACCCCGCCTGTTCAATTATTTTTTTTCTTCTAGTGTTCGTTTAAAAAAATTCAAAATTTATCACCAGTAATCGATGAAGTAAATACCACATGTGCATATTTTTGTCAACATAAAATAAATGGTTTTAGACGAATACTCAATGTCACATTTACTTTTCTTTTCTGTATTGTTTTGTTTTGAAGAACTACGAAGGCGGGGCTTGTCTTCTTTCGAAAACAGGAATTCTTGATGCTAACACCAGAGCTGCCAACCTAATCCGGCAAATTGTTAACGCCTATTGAAAAACTCCCCTTTTTCTACACCACTTAATTTTTAGAGCAATTCTCTTCAAATGTATCTATGATGAATTAAGTAGAAAAATACTCTAAAAATTAAGTGGTGTAGAAAAAGGGGCGGTACTAACAATTTGCCGGATTAGGTTGGCAGGTCTGTAAAACACTAATGTCTAAAAATCATCATTTTTGTTCCATTGCTTTGTGTTTGGTGTTGTTGCTATATAATTTGACCCGTAAATATATATATATATATATATATATATTGTTTAATTTTATTTGTTATGTTTTAAACTTTGATTCGTTATCTCATGCAAAACTTTATAAGAGACGGTCCCCTAAACCACTCCAAAAGAAAGATTTATTTATATCTCGAAAACTAATAGCTGGAATGAGCTGCAAATTTGCACACCCATATTTTTCAGCATTGGGATTCATTTTATTAAAAAATTAATATTGGTCATAATGCATAATTTTTCTGAATATGAATTTATTAATATTTTTCAGTAGTGATGAATTATGTTTGGCTTTCTGCACTGTATCTCGTAAAATAAATAAATAAATAAATAAATTATATCGATCAAGTTATTTTTTGTGAAGATATTAATAAAAGTTTGAAATATGAATTTAACATTAGAAACTTCAAACTTTGAACAATTATAACTCTGTGAAAAAATAAGTAAAATATACAACCGATATACTTTTTGGTGTTGTCGCGATCCCAGAAATTCAAATATAAAATAAAAATGGAATTCAGGAATTCAGAAATTCAAATATAAATTAATAATAAAATACCATTAAAAAAATCAAATTTGGTACGCGTTTTAATATGTATACGACCCCCAATTCAAAATTTCATTTTCTGAAACTACTCACAATTCCCCATCGAATGATACCTATTACATTTTTCTACATCGATTAGCAACGAAGTTACGTTGAGTGTTCCTCCCCCCCCCCCCCCCGACTATACATCATTTCCTTGAAGATGGTAAATTTTGAATATTAACCGAAACGTCGGAATGTAAAGATATTTTTAGAATGTAAAGGTATTTTATGAATAGTCTGGTATGTTAAAAAGGATTATTTATTCAAATTTTTACAACATGCTATCATATTTAAAAACTGATATACATTTAAAAGAGAGCAAAAAAATTAGCGGGACTAAAATGTTTCGGAACCAAAATGGCCAGAGACCAAAATTTCCTCGGGACCAAAACGGCAAGACCAAAATGACGGGACCAAAGTGGAGGAACCAAAACGGCGGGACCAAAGTATCCTGCTTCGATTGCATCAAAGTACACGTTTGTATATGCTCTTTCGATTTCAGCTTGTTTTGAATTCCATTCATTATTTCAGTAAGACGTGAGGATATCAATTCAGGCGTGGTTGCACCGATTATTAGCGAACTTACAGAATTTATAACTTGAAAGCGAGCTGACGACGACTATTATTTTATGCGTTAAAAAACATATTTATGTATGAAATAAAATCTATGTGGTATGTAATCAGAGTTCCCAACTTTTATAATTTATTCACGAGTGTTTTTAGCCCCGTCTTCTTTTCGCACCAGAAATTTTGTAGATTATTTCTCTTTAATATGTGACAACGATTAAATAAGAAGAAAATCATTTTCCAAAATTTCTGGTATGAAAAGGAGGCGGAGTTAAAAATACTCGTGAATAAATTATAAAAGTTGAGAACTATGTATGTAATATACATCACCGTGTTTCAAAGATTTAATATACATCTATAACATAAGTATAACTGCCAACATTCTGATTAATGTTCCGTAAAATGTTTAGTACTTTTCCATACCCATTTGTTTTTAGTGAAATTGTCTCCAATCCTAACTACGCTTAAGTACAGGATTACCACGTACCCACCTTTTTCCCCTGACTCTTCTCTCAGAATTTATACAGTGATTTTTATTTTAATTCATCGAGTTTTCAATAATAGAGTCAATAAATTCTGGTTGAAGAGTCAGGGAAAAAACACGGCGCGTGGCCCCCTGTCAGAGAGAAAAAAAAAATAATCTGAGTACTGACAACGTTAGGTAATACTGATAAGAATGCTGGCAGTTAAGACATAAGTATCGCCTACTAAATGGCGATAACGAAGAACAAACTTTCTTAACTACTGACAGCGACTACCTTCCTAATCAACTGCTCCAGAGACTCCAACATCCTAATTAATATTCCGTAGTGTTGTTAGTCACGCCCTTTTTTACACACCAGTAAATTTTTAGAGTAATAGTCTCCAAATTCAGTTATGATTAAATAAGAAGAAAAATACTCTAAAATGATACTGGTGTGAAAAAAAAGGCGGGGCTAACAATACTACGGAATATTAATTAGTATGTTGGAGTCTCTGCTGCTCTTTCAACTAAAGACAACATGGCGTCGTACTTTTAAAAATTTAAAAATATCCTACAAAGAAAGAACTAAAAAAAAAAAAATAATAATAATAAATAAAGAATTAAAAAAATAAAAAAATAATAATAAAACTGGTGTCATGAAACATAGAAATTATGGAGCCTAGAAAATGGCTCCATGCAGGACATAAGAATAGCTGCTAACATTTTAATTTATTCTGGAGCATTTTTAGCACCTTTTTTATTTTGCGCAACTTTATTTATAGAATATTTTTCTCCAATATATAACTGCGATAATATTAAAAAAAAAAAAAAAAAAAAAAAAAAATATTCTCAGAAAAAAAAAAAAAAAAAAAAAAAAAAAAAAAAAAAAAAAAGTGGTATGAAATTAAGTCTTGGCTGAAAATCCTCTGCAATATTTTTATTTATTTATTTATTTATTTTATTTTATTATTATTATTATTATTATTATTATTTTTATAAAAGTTCATAGCTACTAACTTGTACTTTTTTTTTTCTACTGTAAAATTTTAATATGTTTTTGTTTTTAGTAGTTTTCTGTGATTAAGCATATTTTAAAGAAATAGTGGTGTTAAAACATCATACAAGTTGGCACCTATGTGAGTTATACACTGAACTTTCGACTTTTTCTTTTCTTTGTGTCTGCAAATAGCTTGACAAAAACTTATCAGAAAAGATGTATTCTTTTTATTTATTTATTTTCTTTTTAATTATTTATTTATTTATTTTTGAAAGGGGGTAGGGATGGTGGAAAGGGATTATTAGGTACGACGAATTTCGTGGCTAAATATTTAGCTTTAAAATGTGAAATTTTGTAGTATTAATTAATAGATAGTAAAAAAATAATAATAAGTTTAATTTGAATAAGGCTTCAGTTTTAAGTTTGATAATTTAAAATTAAACCCATAGGCAATAGTAATAACAATAATGATAATGATAATTATTATTTCATAAATTAATCTTCGAGAAAAATTTTAATAACCAACTTTTTTTTTTTTTACATTTTTATCGAATTACTATTCCTATTATCTTTTTAATTTTGAATTCCTGTATTTTATATACGATATATTTAAATATAGACCAAACCTTTCACGTTTATTGGATTCGTGCTGAAAGCAATTATTTCACATCATTTATTTATTTATTTATTTATTTATTATTAGTATTATTTTAATGAAACAATTCAAATATATTTTTGTACTTGTTTTAATCACTTTTTAGACATTTTTTCTGTCATTTTCAGTAGGAAACTACATTGCTCTGATATAACAAACATGATGCTTTATTAGAAATATTCCTCAAATAAAGAAAATGTTTCTTTACTTATTTAAATTAAATAAAACAAGTGTAATGACAGGTAGTTGAGCGTTTCTTTATAGTATTGTATCACTAACGTGAAATGACATGTAATAAATATGATAATCTATTTACATTCGAAAAATGTTATTTTAAACATTAGTCTTGCATGTAACTAGGATGAAATTTCCAGTCGTCTTACTATCGTTATTTTCTAGCAATTGTCAATTTATTCCTTTCGGTAATTATTTTCTAACAATAATCAATCGATTTAATAACAAATAATAACTGTAAAAATATAAACATTTCTCAATGGAAATAGTAATTATAAGAATAGCGAAATTTTCATCCTTGATTTAACTATTGATTATGTAGATTTTATAATTGTAGAAAAATATTTTAATGTCTAGCGTGTAATTATTAATGTCAAGAAGTTAAAATTACAAGCAATAGACAATTATTTTTTAAACTACATTTATTTATATAATTACCTTTTATCAATCTTCAATTTTTTTCGGCTTTTCAATTACCAATAATATTCAAATGTAACGTGTCCGACAAGTAGCTTTTAATCACTACACTACTGTTAAATCATACGAGTAGGCTAATCTTAGAAGCATACTGCCATTAATTTAGCTAAAGTGGCTAGTAGTAATTAGTGAAAGGTAGTTTAGTTTTCGTAGAAATATGGATCGTATATAAATTTCAGGATCATAGCATCACAGGTCATAGAAAGCAGTTTATCGTGCAACAGACATCATTATTTTATTAGTATATTACGCACGGCGATTTATAAAATATTAATGATGGTTAATACTATATAATTTCATTTATTTCAGGTTAATTTAAACTATTAGTATATATTTTCAATTTTTTGTGTGCAAGGAAATGCTTTCAAAAAACCTAACAAATTGCATACAAACGGAAATATTATCAACATAATAAACGTGCTGAAATCAAAAGAGCATTGAACTGAGAACTTTGCTCAGCAGCTGTACACTGTTAAAATTGGGTGTAAGTTTGAACCAAAACTTCGTACTAAAGCATAGCTGTCAATATTTTTAATTTATTCCGGAGTATTTTTAGCCTCCCCTTTATTTCGTACCACTTATTTTTTAAAGTAATTTTGTCTTATTTTATCAAAGTTATATATTGGAGACATTGTTTCTATAAATAAAATGGTTCGAAATAAAGACGGGGCTAAAAGTACGAAATAAATTAAAATATTGGCAGCTATGACTAAAGTAGCTGTAACCACCCGATTGTTTAATATTTTACCATGATTGTTAATATTATTTTGAAACATAGTCTCCTAAACTAGATGCCTTTCGCGTGTATCGGAAACTTGGCAACAGTTCAAGCGGTAGACAGCTCCACCTGGTACAGATTGAGCGACTTTTTTATTCAACAGCCACCAAAAAATTTAAGAGTGGGTTTTGATATACATAAAATGCGAATAGAATCGAAGAAACGTCGATTATATGTATCAAATATCACTTCTTAAAATTATTAGTGACAGTTGAATAAAAAAGTTGCCCAATCTGTACCAGGTGGCGCTGTCTACCGCTTTGAACTAGGGACCCTGGATAGAGAGAGGCTGGACATTGAACAAATATGACGATCATTTGTTCAAAAGCCACTCGATCGGCGTAAGACGTAATTTATTTTTACTAGCGTCTGTTACTTTCCTTTTAATTAAAATCTCGATAAAACATTATTGTTTATCTCTAGATAGCCTTGCAGAGTGTCATTTGAAATTTTGCAGAGCATAATGGTATCTTATATAACAGACTGAACAAACATGGCGGATCATCTGGCGGGTCAATGTCCAGTCTCTTATCCCATAGGGTCTCTACTTTGAACTGTTGCCAAGTTTCCTAGACACGCGGAAGGCATCTAGTTTAGGAGGCTATGGTTGAAACAAATATTGGTATTATATTTTAAATAAATAATTAAAAAGAAAAAATCAAAATTTGACCAAGAAAGGGATCGAACTGAAGACCTTCTTCCCTCAAGTCTAACACTTTGACACTGTGCCCCACTTTCTTATCCGCTAATTCTGTTTCGTTAATTTTGACAAAAGGGGCTAAATAATCTAGGATCTTATTTTGATCCATGGGTGAGTTGTTGCACAAAATTTGCACTTTGCCCTATGTTTTCGGCCAGGCTGTTTAATTTAAGCTTGGTTTGGTTTCAAAAGGAATTTTACCGATTTATACCTCCTGTACTGTATAATAGATTTCTTTCACTTCTTAAAAGAATATATTTCAATAATTTTTTTTGTATAGTAAAATCTGGATAGTGATTAACTGAATGATAGCTCTTTTTTTTTCTTCTAATAAATGTTGGTTTTGAATGTCATGATCACACGAGATCTCACTTCATAGATTTTGTTTTCACTCTCCAGCTTACAGTCGGTGAAAACATTCTTTTCAGCGTACTTGTGTCGCTATTTCCTGAATACAAAGGGAATTGTACAAATGCGTACAAATGCATGTACGCCTAAACATTTTCCTCTTTGGGTGGATGTATGGTAGCTCCAAGATTTGGTGCTACTTAAATTCAATAGCAAGAAGTAGAAAACTAAAATGTGAGGTTGAACCGTATTATGGGATTGCTTATAACTTTACTCCATATAGTGGTTCAAGTTTGAACTGAAATATTTAACAGTGTATGAAGGTGGGTAGCTGCACCAACAGTGAAAACTTTAAGGACATTTTTCAGCTGTTTTTTGTGCAGAAATCATAATTTTAGAGACTATAAATTTAGATAGTGTTTTATACCTTTAAATAACTCTCCCTTTATTCGACTTATATACTCCGAAAGTTTCTATTTGTAAAAATTTTAAAAGCAGCAAAAATTCGGAGAGCTTATAATATGCCAGTAGTGGACACGCTAAGACTCAAAAGGGGACAGCTATGAATTTTTGGGAAAATGGATACAATGAAAAGCGATTATATTGAAAAATATATTTTTTGAAAAACGTAAGCAAGGTAAAAACACCAGTGCTCATCACCCTTAAAATCTGTACCAGTTTTCGTCATTCTGACAAAAGACGTGTTAAAATAACCGTTAATTAACATCTATGGATTTGAATCCGCTCGAGCTAGATTCTCCGGTTCTAGGAAATCTAGTGCCGGTGGTTTCAAATCAATAGGTGTTAATTAACGGTTATTTTAACATGTCTTTTGTGAGGGTGACGAACACTGGTGCAGATTTTAAGGATGACGAGCACTGGTATCTTTACCTTCATTCTGCAACAAATATGCGTTCTTGAATATTTTGTCCCTCCATGTTTCGTAAAAATTGTATCTCTGAGAATGATTAAGCAGGGGCGGTACCCTCTTTGCGCAGAATAAAAAAAATAATCACATACATCCGGACCGTCCATCATTGGAAGACTATCGCAAATCGGAAACTGCGTAGCTCTAATGAAATGTTAAACCCACCAAACGAAATCTACAAAAATTAAAATAAATGAAATCACAAGTCAGGATAATCTATTTTTGCAATTTTTTGTTCCAAGTAAAATTTATATATGTATATATATATATATATATATATATATATATATATATATATTAGGACGTCACATTCATCAGTTTTTCTTTATATCACCACATAAAATCTATCTAGATAAACCAGAAAAAGAATTTATTACACTTCAAAAAATATAATTTTACGGTATTTTGCATTTTACTGTCGCTATTCTAAAGTATTAGCACATTTATTATTCAAATTCATAAAGATTTCGCAATTACAACATATTTGAATGAAAACGTCATAAAGTGCCCATAATTCCCTCTCAAAAAGGGTGCAAGAGTTTCTTGTTCAAGACGGAACTCTTACACCAGCATTTTTTACGAATAATTTATATCATATTTTTGAATTAATTTGATATAAATTGTTGATAAAAAGCGCTGGTGTCAGTGTATTGTCTTGAGACGGAAACACTTTTACAGAGTTGCCAAAATTTAATTTATTCCGAAGCATTCTTAGTGCTTCCTATATTTCATACTACTTTTTTTTCAAAAGCACCCTTTTTCTTTTTTCAATCCTAGTTATAGATTGGATAAATTATTCTATAAACAAAGTGGTGTGAAATGAAGGCGGTGCTAAAAATGCTCTAGAATAAATTAAAATGATGCCAACTCTGTATAAGACTTTTAAACGGTATCGTTAAGGACATTTTACAAATATTAGTGAACATCATAAAATGTCCACTTTAATAAGAAGTAATATATTTTTTTTTTCTTCTGATGAGGTGTTACACGTTAATCAAACTTCATCTACTTTCTTTTCAAAACACATTTTGATAAGGGATTTTCTCCCTATTTAGCAGCAATTACATATTGTACAAAATTACTGTACAAAGAAAGTGGTTTGAAAAATGGGCTGATAATAACAATGTTAAGGAATAAATCAAAAGCTTATCTGCTTTCTAATGATGAAAAAAAAAAAAAACATAAAACTTTGGCATTTATGTAAATCTATTACAAACATGACAACATTTTATATCATTCCGGGACCAACCAGTGGCCGAGTAGTTCTGCCCTCAAATCTTGCAGACAGGAGAAGACGAATCGACGCCAGGTCATGCTCGTTCACCTAGCCGTTCGTAGTTTCCTCCGAAACTAGCGTGAATACGAGACAGGTCTCCTCAGAATGACTTTCACACCACCCAGGCCTAGGATCCTTGCGTAGTCAACTAGACTTAACCCTTTGCGGCGCATGGCAATTCGAATCATTTAAATTAAACTTCCACCGGAATTCTCGAACAAAAGTAAATTAAAATTTTAAATTTTAAGGCTAAAAATAGTAGTCTTTTCTGCCACGTTGTAAACGTAAATTTTTGTTAAAAAATTTCTGGGATGAGTGTTTGCTGTTAAAAAGTGAAATTAGGTGATGCTGTAGTGGCATCACCGCCCCTGAAAAGGTTTACCCAAACACCTATGATTTATGCCGGATCATTGTTAGTACTCGCACTTTTATCACACCACTTTTCCAGGGTTCCCGCTGCCCGATGTTTTTCAAGGACTCTTACACCAGTATTATCTAAAAATAAATTCCTTCTTAAGTGCACATTGTATATTTAAGAATAAATGTATCTTAAACTTATTCTGGTACAAGAGTCCTCGAAAAAAGGCGTGGCCGTGGGAACCCTGCTTCCCTATTTAGAGTTTTTTTTTTTTTTTTTATCGTAATCACCTATAAGATCAAACTTTATAACAAAAAAAGTGGTGTGAAAGAAAAAAGTCGGTTACTAATTGTGCTACGAAATAAATTAAAATGTTGGCAGTCTGTAATTACACAGTTTTATTTTATTTTGCTTGTCAAAATATTTGTTTGAAAAAATTAAATGTAAACCTTTTTATTTATTAAATTTATAATATTTATAACATTGTTCAAAATATTGATATCTGATACGTCGGTTTCGTTTAAAGATGGAAAATTGGGAATCGAATACAAAATATATGCGGTATCTATATGAGAAACGTCTATCTAAAAGTTTCTATAACATAAACCCAAGATTCTTTAAGCATGTTGTTATTTCTTTATGTTTAAAAAGTTAAATTAATTGTGCTTACATGATATTTCACTTTCAAACATAATCTCATATAAAAAAAATATCCATTTAATACATATATAAAGAAATTTTAAAATGTAATATTTTTGGAATTTACAATGAAAGAAACTGTGTTATTTTTTTTTTTTATTAACGTGTAATAACCATTTTATTCAAAATCTCTTGTTTATAAAATATTAATTATTTTTATTTTTTATATATTGAAAACTTGAAATTATATTTTATATAGATAGTCATCCTTTTGAAATATTATTCTTTTAAAATTGTTAATTTTGTTGAAGATAATACGAACTAAAACGCTAATTATGATGTTTCTTTTAGTCATATTGGTTAACAAGTTGTATAATTTCAGAAAATATCAAAATTTAAATATATAAAGAGTAATTATTGGAAATGAACTGAGTGTATACATAAAGGAATATCTCATGTAAATAAATTTTTTGATTAATATTATCCAGTGATGGGAACTCGGTGCAGAAGTCGTACACTATTTATAAAATAAAAATTTCTTCTTCTTAAACCAATGATTTTATCGGCAGAGACTTTTTAAATGAATACAGATATGAGTTCTGCGGGAAATCCCCATCTCTGTTATCACAATAGAAAATTTATGATATAATCGTAAATGCCAACATTTTAATTAATATTCCGTAAAATTATTAGTACCAGCGTTTTTTTCCGCACCAGCTTATTTTTAGAGTAATTTTCGCAAAATGTAATTACCATTAAATAAGAAAAAAAAAAAAAAAAAAAAAAAAAAACTCTAAAAAAGTAACTGGTGTGAAAAAAAAGCGGGTACAAAAACTTTTACGTAATATTAATTAGGATGCTGGCAGGTATGGCTATAAAATATATGTATCGCTAAAATCATTAGGTTTGAACACTTCAGAACATAACTATGATATTGATTACTTACCAATTTATGTTATATGCATTGATGTGCAATACGCTAGATGCATTAATCTATATATGTTCCTAAGTCTAACTGTTTAACTGCACATAGAACACTTCTGAAATTCATTTAGCTTGCAAATCTGTCTTTCTAGAATTTGAACAATATAACCGAGATAACATATTAAGAACAAAATATGAAGGTTAATTTTGAAATAAATGTTTTTGACCAAGTCTGAAGATTTTGCTTCATGTGAAGTTTAAATAAATTATATTATTTTAAAATATTTTATATTTTCCTCTATTTACAAGTTATTATTTTGAAGCACACTTGAAAAGTTCCCTTGAAATATTTCATTGGCATGTATTGTGGATACTATTTTAAATATGAAATTACAAATTTAAACTTTTAAGCTTGTTCATGAATGTTTGTTACGTGTTTATTTAAAACATTGAAATTGAAACTTATAAATATACATTAAATTATTTTTTAAAGTTTATATAAAAATAACATCATATTTTATAGAACAACTAATTCAAACTTATCCTATAGACACTAAAAATATAATATTATTGCAATTAGTATTTATTTGTCCATTTTTATGATTAAATGTACGCAAAATTCATTGCATTTCCAAATATATTCAAAATTAAATACATGACATCAATACTTCCAGTTAACTAATATGTAGTTGTTAAAATTGATAATTTTATAAATAGAATATGGTTCCTTGAGTATAATCCTATAAATTTAGAAAGAAATTTACTGAAAAATAAAAATGGTTGGAAGCAGCGTTCCCAACTTTTATAATTTATTCACAATCATTTTTAGCCCCGCCACTTTTTCATACCGAAAATTTCGGGAAATTATTTTATTCTTATTTAATCGTTGTCACATATTAAAGAGAAATAATCTACTAAATTTCTGGTGCGAAAAGAAGGCGAGGCTAAAAATGATTGTGAATAAATTATAAAAGTTGGGAACGCTGGTTGGAAGGTCCTTAGAAAAATTCGTGTACTTACGATTCACGTAGCATGAAGAACATATTATTAACAGAGTTACCAACATTTCTAATTTATTCAGTAGCATTCTTATCACCGAATATTTAATGCAACCTTTTTAAAGAGTTTTTTCGTTTTTTTTTTTTTTTTTTTTTTTTTTTTTTTTTTATTTCACCGCTGTTACATATTGGAGAAAATTACTGCAGAATAGAAGTCGTGTGAAGAAAGGGCAAATATTAACAACTCTATGAAATAAATTTAAATGAGAAATTTTTGTAAAAATAAAATTGTACTTTTGTTTAAAAAAAAATGACAACACAGTATTAAAGATTTAAATTAAATATAATTAAATAATCAAGTAAATGATATTCATAAAATTACGTAGTAAATTCATCTGTGAATGAATTTCAATAATTACTGTTGCCACACTATCAGTAGAAAATTTTGAGTAAAAGAAATATGAACTTAAAATAATAATAAAAAAAAAAAAAAAAAAAACCTCCAAACTCTTTATGTCTAGAATTCGAGATATTCTAATTTTGATAAATATATATTGTATATTCGTAAGAAAATTTATGATTAAAATTGGTTATTTTTGATACAGTTTATATTTGTACTTCATATTTTATATGAATTTTTAGATTTCGTTTTCCAAAAATTCTACGCGAAAAGAATGGCATTTCAGAATAATCGTAGCAACGCAATTTTTCTTTCGTTCATTCTAAGAGAAGCTTTAAGTAACAGATAATGCCTTCAGATAATTACAGTCAAGATTATAACGGGAAATTCCTACGTTCGTTCTTTACATATTTCTTTTGGAGTATTCTTGAAGTGCTTGCTTTATGACATTCTGAGGATAAATTTGTGATGAAAGGCTCTATGCTTTATTGATCTTATGCATTAAATAGTTACAAAAAGAAAAATTACATAGTTTAGCAACATTCTCTTATTTAATCCTATTTACGGATAATAAAACTGTATAAAAGATGTGCGCCTTTTTTGATTTTTTTAATAAAATATACACGTATGCCAAAATGAGTTATCGAATTGTACCAATCAGGAATGAGATGTGTCTGCATTTTCTGTTTAAAAATTTTTATGCAACAATCTTTATCCTATTTAACCCTTTCAGGGTCGCCATCTGCATAGTGGAAACACAAATATTAAATACCAATTCTCAATATTGACCTCGTAGTTTTATTATACAATTTTTCTTTTATAGCTCAGGAAATAACTCCATTTATTTCTTCTTTTCTAATATTGTTGGTGCATTCTGGTGGCTTTTGATTTTAAATGAGAAAATTTGCTTGACCCTGAAGGTGTTAATCGAAGAAAATTGCTTATAAAAACGATAACAATTTCGGTACACAAATAGTGCATACTTGCCAAAATCTTAATTAATATTCCGTAGTATTGCTAGTCCCGCCCTTGTTTTCACAACAGTAAACTTTTAGAGTAACAGCCTCTAAATTCAATTACGATTAAATAAGAAGAAAAATACTCTGAAAAGATACTGGTGTGAAAAAGAAGGCGAGGCTAACAATACTACGCAATATTAATTAGGGCAATTCCATGAAAAATAACGTCAGTTACACAAAGAGTTAATTCTGCTTCCACTAATATTTTCTAATAATAATCACTATCCTATTCATTCATAAACATCACAGTAAATATGCCGTTAAAGTTTCCTTTTGGTGATACTGTTGGCAAAAAAGATTAAATATTACCCTTTTGTGTGACACTGACATGCTTGCCAACCATCTCATTATGAAGCGTAGTACTTTTAGTCACCGCCTTTTTTTGCACACCAATAATTTTTTAGAGTAATTTCATTCTTATTTAATCGTAACACTATTTGGAGAGCATTGCTCTAAATATAAAGTGGTGTGGGAAAAGGGGCGTATTTTCAAGGGGCGTTAACAAGTCTACGCTTATTAATGAGATGGTTGGCAGCCCTGCACTGATGTTACCTTCATCCATGGAATCACCCATTAGAATGTTGGCAAGTATGCAAGTAGTGACAGAGTTGCTAAAATTTTAATTTATTGCGGAGCGTTTTTAGCCCCGCCTTTATTGCCTACCACTTTTTTTTTGTTTTTGTTTAAGTATATATATATATTCTTTTTTTTTTATTGTAGTTATATATTTGAGACTTTTATTCTATAAATAAAGTGATGCGAAATAAAGGAGGGGCTGAAAATGCTCCATATTAAATTAAAACCAGGCATACCCAACCCTTGAATATTGCAAATACGTTTTCTACAGTTTGTCTAAGTCAATGTCACTAAAAATGATTTTAGTTTTAAATATACAGTCATTTGCAAAAGTTTAAGACCATCCATAGAAAAATCAGATTTGACAGAATTCCGCAAAATTAACATACATATTTTGCATATAAAAAAACAAAATAAACTATACATGGTTATTTACTGTAATTAAAGTCAGTATTATGTAGGATTTCCTTTATTTTTAATACTTGTGCAGTCCTCTTAGGCATGCTATAAATAAGATACTTCCAGTAAGCTTTAGAAATGTCTGTGCACCAGCAGAGCCTGATTAAGGGGGAAGCACACATTATCTCCGCTCTCACCGGAATATTTTTACAATTATTTTTTACTTCATGTCATAGAAATTCCACGCTTTGACGAGGAAATATTTTTTATAAAAAATGAACGGTGTAAAACATTCCAATTTACTCACCGTTATTAGACACCAGAATTCTTTTAAAATAATTTTTAATGAGAATTTTCTGTTTATTATAGGAGGAAAATATTTGTTAAAAAATAACGGTGTAAGTATAGATAATGTGTGCTTCCCCCTTAATCAGGCTCTGTGCACCAGACATGCTTTGTTTCTTCAACAAGTGCTGTAGCAGTGAATGGTTGCTTTTCAGCGACTTTATTTTCACAATACACCACATATTCTGTATTGGATTCAAATCTAGACTGTTACCTGTCTAGTCAAGCACTTTGATTTTCTGTGCCCTCAGACATTTCTTGACAATCTTTGCCCTGTGACACGGAGCCCTATCATGCATGAAAATTGAACATTTATGAACACGCATCTGAAGCTTCAACTTTTCACATAACAAATTAAGGTACCGCTTTCCGTTCATAGTGGTTATAGATGGCAGAAAATACAGACTATCAGTACCGGACACAGACATTATACCACATATCATTTGGCTTGGAGGATATTTCTCAGTTTGAATCGTATATCTCTCATCATATCTTCTTCCCCTTGGGCGGAGAACACTTGTAGCACGTGCAGAAAATTGCTGTACACTTGACCCATCCGAAAATAAGACCCTACTCTACTGCTGTCCTGTCCAATTCTGATATTGTCTGGCGAAAGTCAGTCGTTTCTTTCTCATACTTGGGGAAAGTCGAGGTTTCCTTGCAGGTGTATGGAATGATAAACCAAAATCTTTGGCCAAACGTCTTGAGATAGTAGTCAAACTGATGTTGGTGCCTTTTGCAGCCAGGGAATGTGTAATCACATTGCAGGAGGTTCTTGGATTTCGTACGGTCATCCTTCTTATCACATGATCATCACGCGCACTCGTTTTTCTACGGCGACCGCTTCTCTTAAGATCCACATTTTTTTTCCGAAATTTTAAATTTACTAATAGCTTGATGCACATTTGCCTTGCTCACATTTACCTTCGAACTTGTTTGACGTTCAGAAAATTCAATTTTATGCAGAGTCAATATTTCTGACCTTTTTGTAACAGTAAGTGAACGCTTTTTACCAGTTACAATAATTACACAATAGCACTGTCTACGACAAAATCCAATAAACAACTGGCCTTAAACGTGCCGGCTATCTTTATTCATAGCAGTGGAATGCGTCTGATTAAATCAGCACATAAGATGACATAATAATCTGCGCAAATGATGCAATGTGTTAAAATACTGAAAAACGGCTACTGGTCTTAAACTTTTGCAAATGGCTAAATTCTAAATAAAATTTTGGTAAGATTCTTTTTTTTTCTAACTGAAATTTTAAGGTCTTATCTTTCTTTGTGAAAAGTTATTATTATTATTATTAGATATTTTAAAAAAAAAAAAAAAAAAAAAACTTATCTTTAACTTTCTTTATCTGAAATGTATTTTTAGATTTCAGGTATCTTACAGATATGACAAAAAGAAATATTTAACTCTTAACGTACTCGAGTTTTCGAGTAGTGACCAAAACTATGTATTTTTCCTTTAATATTTTACGGTACAAAAAAGCATCAAACTACACATAACGTACATGGAAATATGTACTGAACAAATATATGTATTATTCATATACTTATTTTAAATTTATTTTCTTTAATTAAACAAAAAACACACCGTATGTACGTGTATTTGAAAACTATGCGACTATTAAGGGGTTAATTTCTTGTGGGCTTTTTTCTAACATTTGGCTATAATTAGGTGAATTTTCAGTTGCATTTTTCCTTCTCTTACTATCTATAAATAAAACTTTATATTTTAATAATTTGGAAACAACTTATATTTCAAAAGATAAAGGGCTATTTACCTCAGTGCATACTTTCATACATGTCAATATTCCAGAGAATTGCTTGTAAACGCTTTTTTTTTTTTTTTTTTCAGTCTTTCTTTTTTTGTTTCTTCAGTATTTACTGACAAACAGTTATGTTCAACAACTCGGATTATATTTCCCATGTTGAGTCTATGCTTAATTCAAGCCCCTATTCGATACTTAAGAATGATATTTCTAATGATCATTTTGATCAAGTTCAATACTTTGTGAAAAATTCTGTTATTCTTAATGATCAAACTAAACGTATGGCGATTCCTCTCATTGATAACTGTGCGCGTTTCTATGCTCTTCTAAAAATTCATAGGCCCACTCTCTGCTTCCGGCATTTTATGTCTAATATTGGTACGGTTCCATGTAATCTTGCCCGTTTTGTTTCAAAATCCCTTTCTCATTTAAATAGTATTAACTTTTATACAGTAAAAACTTTAACTATATCATGATTGCTTGGGATGTTAAATCTCTTTTTTCTGATTTTCCTATTTAAGGTACAATTTTTATTAAAATCACACATCCAATTGAGCTGGATAGCTCAATTGGTAGAGCCATGACCTTGTAAGTCAAAGATCCGGAGTTCGACTCCCGGTCCAGGCATTATTTTCACTCAGTCGGAAAAATAAAAGTTGGATAGCTCAATTGGTAGAGCCTTGACCTTGTAAGTAAAAGATCCGGAGTTCGACTCCCGGTCCAGGCATTATTTTCACTCAGTCGGAAAAATAAAAGTTCAATAAATATGATTTTCTTCCACAGTTGATTGTGTGATTTTAATAAAAATTGTATTTCTTTCTCCCATTATCTAATGGTGTTTTCCATTTCCTGCGGCGTATTTCTGTCGAGATATCTACATGATAGACCAGAGATGTTTCTGCCTAAAGGTTGTCTGAGTGAATAATGCTGACCGGGTGTCGGCCTGGATAGCTCAATTGGTAGAGCCTTGACTTTGTAAGTCAAAGATCTGGAGTTCGACTCCTGGTCCAGGCATTATTTTCACTCAGTCGGAAAAATAAAAGTTCAATAAATACTATTTAAGGTGCTCTGGATTGTTTAGAGGGGATGTACGCAAATTCCATTTTTCTGCTACTGAAATTGAGGAACTTGTGACTTTAGTTCATTTATGTATCAGGCAAACTGCCTTCATTTTTAATGGTACTTATAATTCCCAAAATGAGGGCATGGTAATGGACAGTCTTCTCTCTCCTTTGCTTTGCTTTGCTAT
Organism: Salticus scenicus; assembly: GCA_963930645.1. Taxonomy (NCBI): domain Eukaryota; kingdom Metazoa; phylum Arthropoda; class Arachnida; order Araneae; family Salticidae; genus Salticus; species Salticus scenicus. The sequence goes on from OZ005651.1 coordinate 232,375,242, forward strand.
ATTTATATGCAGTAGTTTCAAGAAAATCCCTTCGATGTATATAAATGTCTTCACTGGTTTAAATATGTTGATGACACCATAGCTGCCAATATTTTAATTTATTCCGGAGTAATTTTAGCCCCGCCTCTAATTCGTACCACTTATTTTTTAAAAGTAATTTTTTCTTATTTTATCGAAGTTATATATCGAAGAAAATTTTTCTATAAATAAAGTGGTGCGAAATAAAGGCGGGGCTAAAAGTACTCCGGAATAAATTAAAATATTGGCAGCTATGTGACACTTTCGTTCTTGATCCCTCTGACGTCGATTTTTGAACTTTACTTTCTTTGGTCAGTTCGATTGTCCCATGCTTTCAATTCACTTATGAGACTGAACAGACAGATTGCTCCTTGTCTACCCTTGATGTTTTTGTGTCTAAAGACAAGAATCGGTCCACAACCACTGTCTTATAAAACCCTTCTTTGTCTCTCTTCCGCCACATGCTTTTTCTAACCACACCCCTCAACAGAAAATGTCTGCGATCTATACTTATATTACACGAACTTGATTTTTTTTTCTGAAATCTTAGAATTTTGGACTGATACAGGTTTGAACATGACATTATATGGTTTATTTTTTCTTATAATTGCGTTCTTTATAAAGTCTGAGTCAAGAAAGTTTATAAAATACGAATTTGGAGAATCTCTTTGAACTCGCACAACTTTTAAATTTTTTAATTTCTCAAGTTGATTTTGTGTATTGTTTACGATACACAGAGGATCAATATCAGGGGTTAAAAGTTACAAATCAAAGAAGTCTTAACATGAAAGTTCATTCGCACCCGTTCTTTTTGCTGTTTTGAAAAAGAAATGAGTCCTTCTGACGTATAAATCGGACCATTTTTATAAGCTTTTTTTTATATCCCTTTCACTTAAAGAATGAACGGAATAACTTTCGTTTTGGATATGTTCTTTGATTAGAGATTTGTGAAGGATGGAGTTAAGGCCGTATCTACGGCTAACAAAGACGTTTGCGGCTAACATGATTTGATTCATTTGTTATCCGATACAATTATCGGAATAGAGCAATTACGTCCTTATATCTTCTAATAAATCTTCTCTATATATTGTAAAATGCATGATCCCAGTTCATTTACTTCACGCTGATCATTTGATTCATTCCAAACACAACATTCAGTGGTGTTTTTATTCCTAAAAAGATCAGTATAATTTTAAAATTTAATACATTCAACTTAGACAAATAATAAAATGCTGAACAGTCATTTTTTTGGCAATGACATGAAAACTTGTGAATCGTAAACTGCTAATAAAGCTTTACCAACTAGTACCTATTTGTCAGTCTCTTCTTCTTTTCTTGATAGATTATTTTCAGCCAAATGGTGATCATAACTTCTCTTCAAAACGCTTTTTTGTGTCTTTGTCGCATTCTCATATGTAAAACACTTTTCACATTCATATTTTTTTGGCTGGAAAAAAACTGAAATTGAAGTCATTAGTGGAACTGTTATAGAAATAATTGAAGTTACAGAAGCCAGCATTATCTCTTTTGCATCTGCTCACGTAATTGTTGTAAAGTCACTTATGGTTCTGTTTCCTTCAATGTAGTATTCTGCGATGTTTTTGCCCGCAAAACACCTTAGACAATGGTTTTGTGATATTCCCCCCGTTCCCCCGTGAGAGCACTGAAGGCAAAAACACGTTTGTAAACATTCCTCTTCTCCAAATTACTGCACGGTGAAGAAATTTCACATGGAGAGACTAGATTTGATCACAAAAAACCTATAATTATTTTCTGCGATTTTCGAATTTTCGATCTTTAAGAGATGGAAGATGGGAGAACTCCTAAAACTATTTTTTTGTTTTTTGAGGAGAGTTACAAGGGACAGAATTCGACTCCCCTCCCCGTTTAAGCGCTGCATTTGTCCTGGGAAGTCTACAGGAGCTGAGATCATGAATTTTGTTGTCTGTGTTGCTTATTTATATCCTACACCCCACTGTAACGAGATATTGTGAAATTTACCTCCTCCACCCTTAGGAGTCGGAGGGACAACACACATTTTTCCAAGCATAACTTTGTTTTAAATTACCTCAGTAAGCTTAATTTTTATGCATGGGTTTTTTATGTGAACTGAACACGCATTATAAAGAGATTTTGCAAAATTCCACCTTACCTCCTTCAATGGCGGAGGGGGGGGGGGGAGGGTTAACACGTTTCAAAGAGCAACTCTGCTCCAAATTATCGCAGGCTTCAATAATTTTTTTATATGTCGATTGGTTATGCGTACCCAACACATACTACAATGTATTTTGGTAAATTCCTCCCTTGGGGGTTGGGGGCAAAAAATATATTTCCATACATATATGTACCCCAAATTATCTTAGAAATCTAATTTTTTTGTGTGGCTTGGGTATACGTTCCTAACACATAGTATAAAAATATTTTACGAAATTCTACCCCTTTCCCCTTTAAGTGCGGGGCCAAAAAACACGATTTTGATCGTAACTCTGCTCCAAATTATCTCAGAGGAATGCGATATTTTGATGAGTTGGTTGGTTATGTGTGCCGAACACGCATTGGAAAGTAATTTGTAAAATTACTCTCTCGTCCCCTCGTGGCAGAGAGGCAAAAAACACTCTTTCAAGTTTTACTCTGCTCCAAATTATCTCAGAATGACGAAATTTGGTGTGTGAGTGTTGGTTAAGTGTAGTCAAGATGCACCTTTATGGTATTTTCTGAAAATTCTAACTGTACCCGCGGGGGAGGAGGAGAAAAAAGCGGCTAAGTTGATACCGAACGCAGTGGGGACCCGGATTCGTCGTGTGAGGATCAGAAAAACCACTATCGAATGAAGATGTTAATATTTTTACAATGATTTTTTTTTTTTTTTTTTTTTTTTTTGAGATTTTTTATTAATAATGATGTAGAGTTATGAGAATTATTTTAAATATAGTTACCAGCGAATCAGGCGAAGCCTGCTAGAATAAGAATAAATGAGCATCGTCGGAATATTCGTAATGAAGAGATTTCCATATATTCTATTGCGTCCAGCTGCTGGGCTCATGGCCATTGTTTTCATTTTTCTAAAATTAATATAATTTCTTCTTTTATCTCTTCATCCCATTTGGATATCCATGGGGATTTTTAGATATTTAAAAATTCGAAAAAATCTTGTTAATGATATTTCTTCCACTCTTTTCTTGTTTGATGCTCGGAAATTACTCATGTAACTAAGTTTTTTCTTTGGCTTTGAATTTCTTTTAGATTTTTCGTTTTAATTTTAACTTTTAATTTAATTAATTAAATTATTTTCTTCTTTCATTTTTATAATTTTGGTCACACCAATATTTATATTTACATTCTATTTTATTTGTTTTTTGATTTTTACAACTGTTTTGAGAGTTGCCACTTTAATTGCAAAACTTTTACCTAATTTGTTCGTCTGATGAAGGGTCGTGTCTTCCTTGATCTTATACAATCGGTGCGATTTCTTGCTTTTTATAATGTTGATCATGGTCATTTTATGCTTATTTCATGAGCTTTAAAGTACCCAATCTGGAATCCCTGTTTGAAAATTTCACATAGTTTTTGAAAAAATCACCGGCAATATATCTTGTTCAGCTACAGAATTTATTAACCCATTACCTGCCTGTGTAAGGTTTTCACAATATTAGGTAATATTTTTTAAATATTATAAATTTGTATAAATAAATAAAAATTAGGAGTATATTTTAGAAATCATTTAAATTCTGTAGTAAATTATGAATTAATTTAATCTTAATTTGTTTGTTCTTAAATCAATTTACAATCATCGTTCATTTTTAATAATCATATTTGTTAGATTTATTAACTCATACATAAACGCACATACTTTAAAGAAAAAAAAAACATTTTGAAGATCAAAAGTATAATTTATATATACATTAAAAAATATATATATGGCGCTATCTGGTAAGGTGATTGTTTTTATATTTTTATTTTTAATTAATAGTTATGTAACATGTTGCGAAAGCGAAACGCTTACATAATTTATTAAATGTTTCTTCAATAATTTTTCGACGAAAAATATTTATATATAATTTTTTTTTTTTTGAATTTACTTTTCTGTGACAATATCATAACTGCCACACGTTACGGTATTTTGACATCGGTATCGTTTTATAGATATTTTTTATAAGATTTTCTAGCAGTGTTCTATGAATAAATAAGAAGAAAAATTTCTATTAAGAAAGTACCAGTGTCAAAAAATCGCAACAGATGGCAGTTATGGACAGTATGCATACAGCCGTAACTAACCAATGAAACATTGGTCAAAAGTGGCTCGGAAAATATTTAGTGTGGCAAATTATGAATACTTTTAACATTTTTAACAATAAATTCTGGAAGCTGTTTTTTTTTATGTCCTTGGTGTGTTCTGCATTTTGTTAAGTTTAAAGTGTGGCTTCAATTGAAATATTTAAAATGCAAATTTTAAGTTATAATAATATTATAAAAGGTAGAGGGCACTCAAGTGAGTGTAACGGGGAGTTCACTTGCAATATATGGTTACGGCCCTTTATATAATAATAAATTATATATATATTATATAGAGAGAATTACAACTATTATGGATATAATAAGGGTCGCAGTGATCCAACTTTTTATTTTACTGTCACCAATATTTTCTAAAAAGAAATTTTCTTGAAGGTTTTAATGCTATAGCGTTAACTTATGAATACATTTTTGAGTAAACCTAATATCTGCCATATTTTCAACAAGCAGATGAAGGTCTAACAGCAGGGGTGAATAAGTTTCAGTCTCAAAATAAAAGACTCTCACCAGAACTCGTTATCAATAATTTCTGTTATGATCAATCGCAATAAATTAAAGCACAAATGTGATAGAAATTAATGATAAAAATGCATTGGTGTAAGTTTTCCGCCGGAACTCTTGCAAGGACGGAAATTCTTGCACCCCTGTTTAACAAAGGACGCGAATTTTCTCAGAGATGGATATAAAACCAATCGATCTTACTCCAGAAAAACAGTTATCCAAAACCTTCATCGTAACATTTATATCTATTTCCCAATAAACCTAATTTTTGCCATATTATGCAATCGGTGATTAAAGGCCGAAAGAGGACGCGAATTTTTCATAACTTAGGATTAGCGTAATCAATTTTTTCTCTCGGTAAAACCTTAAACCTTAAAATTTCATCACAATCTTTAGAGCCGTTTCCGAGAAACACAAAACAAATACATATATTAAGTCGTCTTTTTCAATTAATAAAACGACTCAGGAAATCTTCGTTTAACAGTATTTATGTGGTATTTTACCAATTATCAGCTTATAGTTACCCAGCAATATCTTAAATATTATCCAGAATAAATTTCCAATGTCAGTATTTTAATTCAAAAAGACAGAATTTTCTGGTAAACCTAATATATATACTGGGTGTCCCAAAATTACAGCGACAATTTTTAAGAGGAGATAAGGCACATAATAAGGATTCAGGATTACATAGAAACCATGTCCACAAATGCCATCTTAACTCTTTAAGAATCAAATGTTTTGGGTTATTTTTTAACGGAAGTCGGCTGTAAAAACGTAGAGATACAAGCTTTAAGTGGGTGTAAATAATAGCTAAAAGAATGAGAAAACGTAACAAACCGAGACCACAAACATTATAGTAACCCTTTAAGAAGTGGATACATTTTGGTGTTTTTTAACACATACCGCTATGTGCTAGTATTATCGACTGCTCATAGCACATGTGCGGGTTTTTGGTTATTTGTAACTCCACCTACTTTGAAACTTTAAAAACCTGTACTATCCATCATTTTTAAAAATCATACCCAGTATTCGTAACAATACAATGAGTGTTTTAAATTCATCGAAGCGCCATTATTACAATATATATATATATATATATATGTGTGTGTGTGTGTGTGTGTGTGTGTGTAAACATTTGATGAAAAAAATGTTAATTCAAAATTTAAAAGCCACGCCCAAATATATTCAAAATACCCCAAACAGCTGGTTCTAAAAGAGTTAAGATGACATTTGCGAATATGGGTTCCTATACAATTCTGAATTTATCTCCTCTTAAAATTTGTCGCTGTAATTTTAGGACACACTGTGTATATAAGAAATCACGTAAATAACTCATTTAATATAAGCGAAGGATAGTATTTTTCGAAATCATATTAAATTATTCCATATATAATATATAGCTGCGTACTCTTAAAATGTCTCACCACCACTTTTTCTGAAAACTTACTTTTTCCTTATTTATTTGTAGAATTTGTGTATTTAAATAAAGCAAAATTTTCTATTTGTTAATAAAGGTTTTTTAAATAGAGAGAGTTGAAAGCAGTGTTGCCAGATCTGACGGATTTTTTATTTAATAATCACCAATAATTTTTAATTATATCGTTTGCATATTCACTTCGAAGATTGATAGTCTATTATGTACGCAAAATATTACTTCTCAAAATTATTGGTGATTATTGAATAAAAAATCCGCCAGATCTGGCAAAACTGGTTGGAAGCTATGACAAAGGGATTTTAAGTGTGAGTTCTGATTATAGGTGCTTATGCAAAGGATTTTAAATGCATTAGATTTTTTTTTCATTGAAGAAAAAGAAATATATTAATATAGACAAATTCACTAGCGAAAAACATATTTAAAAAGGAAGTTAAATTGTTTTGTTTAGAAAATGTGATGATAAAAAGAGTATTTTATTGTTTTCTCTTGTAATATGCAACATATATTTCTGTGTTCACTGATGACTATATAGATAGTAATTTAAAACAAAAATCGTAACTCTATATTTATAATGGAAAGAATTCTTCTTAATAAATCTTACATTTAAGATATTTTTTCTTAATAAATCTTACATTACTTTTGTAAATAACCATATAAGTTCTGAACCAATTTACTATAATCTGTGACATATTTTCTGCGCTGCCAAGCATCCGGTTATTCTAGTATCACTATTTATTAAAAAATATCTTTGGCCAATTTAATCAGAGAATTTTCGATAATAAATATACAGAATATTTCTATTAAAAATTATTCTATCTCAAAAAGCCCGAGCTTTCGCAAACCTGTGCTTCATTATGTTCTCTTTTATAAACAACTTTAATTGTAACTAAAACTGATCTTCTGTGGATTAGCACAAATGAAATATCATTCTGGCAATATCAGGGCTCGCAGGAACTACTCTCTGAAATTAATAACGATATTGAAAATAAATATTTTTTGAACTACCGTAATTCCTGGTAGATACCCCGCAGGTTATATAATCCAGTTTTGCACCAGAAATTTCAATTGATAAATAAATTTATATTTGTACGAGCTCTTCCTTCGAAAAAGTATAGATTTCTCTATTAAATAAGATTTCTGGTGGGGAAATGACACATCTACCAGAAATTACGGTACCCTAACAGCACACTTATCCATAGTACATCCTGAGGATGTCCCTTAGACGTATTTTCATCCGTAGGATATTCTGAGGATGTCTTGTGGATGAGATGTGCTGTTAGGGTATTTATCGTTTTTCAAATAGAAATTATTCCAATTTCTTTTCTGAAGCTGAGAGATGATCCTAAAGTTATCAAATAAGGAAATCTCAGCAGATAATGTGATTTCCAAATTTAGAGACGATGCAAATTTGAATATTGAAAAAAGAAAAAAAAAATCCTATTTTCCTAATAAATAAAATCGTTTAAGTTGGTTTGTCTGAAAAATACTACTTCTGGCCATTTTATCAATTTAATAGTAAAACAAAAATAATTTTTTTTAATCGTTTCGAATGTAGTTAAATCAAATTTTTAACAATTTGTAGAAATTATTTTTTCCATTCCTTTTTATTATTATTATTATTATTGTTAGTATTCAGTTAATATTGTCTCTGTATCCCAGAATCTCAGTTTTCCATTTGTCTGATTTGATCGTAAAAAAATTACGAAAATCACTTTTTCTGTGACAGAAGTTATGAAAATAATGATCAAAGAAAATCTTTCAGTTGGCCATTGCTAAAGGATTAATACTTGAGAGTGTCGTTTATTTTTATTTATTTTTATTTTCTCAAATATGCCACGTTTGGAACAATATTATACGGATTTCTAAGATAGTATATCTGAATAAAGTATTATGTTTAAATATTATAAATGGCTTTAACCTATATAAAGAAGTTTAATTAAAAATATATTTAATATTAAAGTTGTTTCCATTTTTATTTTTTATTTATTTTATATGTATTATGTTTTATTTTTCGATTATTTCAAATTTTAATGAAAACTGTGTATAATAAGAAGAAATTTCGATATAATCCTTAAGATTTCATTCTTGTTTATTCTAGTGCGACTTTAGTGAACCTAATCTAACCCAAGTCTAAAATTAATATATATATAACTTTAAATTTGACATCACATAATCACACAAACACATCAGAAAATTGCTCAAGATCTATACTAATATTTGCAACTTTGAAAAATGTCTACATGTTATTGATTTTCTCGTGCCCTTCTACCGCTTGTGGACCACTTTTTTTTTATTGAATTGGTAATTTAATTAAATCTTTTTTTTTTTTTTTTTTTTTATAAAACAATATATATATAAATATATATGTATATTGGCTTATTAAAAAAAAAAAAAAAAAAAAAAAAAGGAATATGCATACGAATATTAATAAAATCAGCCTTTTGTCTGTAAATTTCTCAGAATCAAAAAATTTTGCAATACCTTCATGTTTCACACATTGTAAAAGCCAAAAATGACTTCAGAAAAATTTCTGTGTGCGTGTATGCCTGTAGTTGTGTCTGTATATCTGTAACACTATTTTTGTAAGGGAATCATGTGAAAACGGTTAGACAGATTTCAACGACACTTGGCATTAATTTAGGTCTTTACCCAGCTTAAAATTACATTTATCAACTTTTGCGAAATTCCCCTCCGTTCCGCCTCTAGGAGGGCAGAAGTCAAAAACACGTTTGTAAGCATAACTTGGCTCCAAATTACTTCAGGGTGAAGAAATTGCGTATGGCGAGACTATACTTGTGCAAAAATAAAGCGATATCTGCGATTTAGGAATTTTTGAATTTTAAGGGCAGAAAGGGGTAAAATCGATTTTTGGCGGTAAATTTCTCAAATGTAGGATTTTTGAGTAGAACTCTACCAAAAATTGAACAAATGTGTTGAAAACAGCTATGCGTCTTCTTTAGGATATTTTCAAAAACATATATATATATATTTTTTTTTTTTTTGGGGGGGGAGGGGGACGGTTGTGTGGGGCCAAATTCGAGACACCCGTTTTAGCGCTAAATTAGTCCTGGGAAACCTATGGGTGCTGCGGTCACGGATTTTGGTGCTAGGATTGTTTATATGTATCCGACACCTAAAATAACGGGATTAATCACAATTCTCCCCTTCCCCCCTGGGGGGGGGACAGGACGTAATAAAAGTTTTGTAAGCATAACTCGATCCCAAATTACTTCACGTTGAAGAAATTAAACATGAGGAGACTAGACTTCAGTACAAATAAAACATTGTGTGCGATTTTGGAATTTTTGATTCTTATTGGAGGGAAGAATAAAAAATTTTCGGTTGAAATTTCGCAAATTCCGCATTTTTTGTAGAGCTGTACTATAAATGGTACAAATATATTGAAACAGCCATGTGATGTCTTCTTTAGGATATTTCAAAAAACCTATTTAAGTTCTTTTTCTTGGGAGGGGGGAGAAGTGCGGGGATTACAAAGGGGCACATTCAAGGCCCTCCCCCTTTAAGTGCTAAAATTGTCTTGGGGAATATATGGGATATGTGGTCACGAAATGTCGTGCGTAAATTATTTATATGTGTCCGGCACCTATTGTAAAAAGATTTTACGAAATACCCCCCCCCCAACCCCTTTGTGGTCGAGACGGCAATAAATACCTTGCTCCAAATTATCTCAGTAAGATTATTTTTTATGTGTGGATTGGTTATGTGTACCTAACACGCACTATAATAGGATTTTGTGGAATTTGCCCTTTCCTCCCTCTAAAGTTTGGGGTAAAACACTTTTTTAAGAGTAACTCTGCTCCAAATTGTATCGGGAAAACGATTTTTTTATCCATCAATTGGCTACGCGTATCGAATACTCACTACAAAGAAACTTTACGAAATTACTTTCTACATCGAGGGTTGGGGGGGGGACACCTTTTTAGGCTTATATCTTCTCCAAATTATCTTAGAAAAGCTTTTTTTTACGTGCGGGTCAGTTATATTTATCCAACATGTAGTATAAAGAGATTTTGCAAAATTAAACCCTCTTCCGATACTTTAAGAACGCGTGGGGGCAAAGACAAATTTTCAAATATAACTCAGCTTCAATTTATTTCTGGAATGTGATTTTGTCATATGTCAGTTGGTTATGGGTAGGCAATACGCTCTCTAAAGGGATTTTGCGAAGTTAGCTTCCCTCTTGGGGTGGTCGGGACAAAAAATACATTTTTACGTTTGAATTTGCTAGAATGGCGAATTTTGGTGTCTAGCTGTTGATTAAGTGTACGCATTTTGCACTTTGGTGAGATTTCGCGAAACTTCAAAATTTCCCGCTGGTAAGGGGAAGTAAAAAGCGCATAAGTTGCTGCCAAAGGCAGTGGGGACCCCGACAACTCACGCTGGGAGCGAGAAAATCTATACCGACCTCAGCGGTAATTCGAATGATTTCCGTGATTTTTTTTTTTTTTTCCCTTTTGAGATTTTATTAATAATGATATGGAATTCGGAGAACACATTTAAATATAATGTCCAACAAAGCCTGCTAGGAGGCCTGCCTAAATCGGAGTCTTGGAAACTCTGTGTACGACAATAATCGTACGGTTGGCAACGCTGCTAAGCACCCATTTTTGTGGTAAATTTACCTATCGCAGCCTTACAAAGAGAATTTAAAAAAAGAACAGAAAGAAATGAAAGAGAAAAGAAAGAAAGAAACACAGAGTGTGAAACTTTGTTCTTTTATGTATTTTAGTAGAGTAAACAGGGTATCCGTAGTAAAGCATTTATTTAAAAACTGGTAATTCTGGCGTTAATTATATCTACACGGCCAGTTAAAGCGTTAAACCCCTTAACGCGCGGTGTCCTCGCTGCGAGGACGCCAAATTTAAGATCAAGCTGCAAAAATTCATCCCGGAAATTTTTTAGCAAAAATTTAAGTTTATAACATTTTAGAAAAAGCCGGTTTTTTAAACCTTAAAATTAAAAATTTCTTTTAGTTTAATTTAGTTTATGAACTCCGGTGGAAGTATAGTTTAAATGCTCCGAATTGTCTTGCGCCGCAAAGGGTTAAAATACCTTCAGTAAGTAAATGCGTTAAAAGGTAATAAAAAATGTAAAAATTCTACTAGATATATCGCGCGGAAAATCTGAAAAACATAAACACATTCACGCATGCCACAAACATGTGTATCAGTGGCGGCTCGTGGACTGAAAATAGGTGAAGAGACACTTCACCTAATATCTTACACTGTATTCATTTATAGAGTATAAATTTACATTTAAATAAAATGAGTATTTTTAGTTAATATTTAGTTAGATTATGCTAAATACAAATTATGCAATAAAACTACTTAAATGTTATTTTTCAGCTCTTCAACTATTTTCGGTTCACGAGCCGCCGCTGATACACATAGATGCCAATATTTTAATATATTCCCGAGTATCTTTAGCCCCCTCATTATTTCGCTTTACTTTATTTATAGAAAAATTTTCTCCAGTATATAACTTCGGTAAAATGAGAAAAAAATACTTTTAAAAAATAAGTGGTATGATATAAAGTCGGAGCTAAAAGGACTCCAGAATAAATTAAAATGTTGGCATCTATGGATATGTGTACTATTCACGCTCACTCACACACCCATAACCCGTTTTATGCATGTCTATATGTATGTGCTTTTTGGAAAGAGATATCATAAACACCTTTCATCAAGAATAGTTATTTTTTTTTATGAATATTTCGAAATACGATCCTGACAGGTAAACTTGGATCATATAAACTATTTAACGAAATATTTTGAAGTTTGTATTTTGAAAAAAAAAAATGCTTAGAAGGTGTAGTATTTGAAATTTTTGTTTAAATACTATTCAAAATTGATTTTTGTAATTCATTATGTGTTAAAATTGGTTTGATAAAATTAACAATTCTGAAATTCAAAATTTTGATTTAATAGTGTTGCCTAGTAAATTTCCGTAATTAAATAACACAAATATTTTTATGTCATAAAATACGGAACGCAATAATTTATTATAAATAGAAAAGCAGAACTAAATCACATTTTCATTTCATTTTTTCAGTTTAAAAGTTTTGTATTCAAATGCGTTTTTTTCCCCCTCCATTTACTTAATTTCAATTCAATTATTGAATAATATTTTCAAAAAAGAACGTGCTGATAAGATTAAAACACATTTCGTATAATATATTTCAGTTAATCATAATTTTGTAATAGCAAATTTTTCACTATTAATATGATTTGGGAACTGCATATCTGCCAACCATCTCATTTATAAGCCTAAAATTGTTAACGCCCCTTTAAAAATTGCCCCCTTTTCCTCACCACTTTATTTTTAGAGTGATTCTCTCCAAATGATGTTACGATTAAATAAGATTAAAATTATTCTAAAAAATGATTGGTGTGAAAAAAAAAGGCGGGCACAAAAGAAAATTACGCTTCATATTCTTTAACCACATTTCTTGCGACCATGGAAGCTTTTGCGCAAGTACGGATTGAACGAGTCCAGTGGTCCAATTTCGGTATGTTAAAATTTTATTAAAATAATAATAAATGCGTTAAATGCAGGGGTGGAAATTTAATGCAGAACTCATACGGGTATTCGTTTAAAAATTTTCTCTACTTACAAAGTCGTTGGTTATAAAAAGTTGGTTGGCAAAAGAGAAAATTGTTTTCATAAATACCAGTATGAGTTCTTCGCCAAATTTCCAACCCTGTAAATGTGTTCAACAGTGTTGCCAGATCTGGCGTATTTTTTATGATATAATCACCAATAATTTTTAATTGTAACGTTTGTCTAATCACTTTGAAGATTGATAATGTATTATGTATATCAAATATCACATCTCAAAAATATTGGGGATTATTGAGTAAAAAATCTGCCAAATCTGGCAACACTGGTGTTCAGGCTAACGATAAAATATATTTTATAAACTATCATGAATTGTTGTATAAGGAAATAATTAACTCTTATCGCGCGTATGTCCCTTCTGAGGAGACATTAAAAAATCGAGCCACGCCTTAAGGTGTTCTTCTGCAAATGAAATGTTATTTTTCTAAAACGTGTAACAATAGGCTACCTTTCGGCTACGGAAAATTTTAACAAAAAGATTTATTTCATTTAATGATGAAGTAAAATAAAACAAATTATTACAATTTTTCGGTAGCCAAAAGGTAGTAAGTTGGAAACTATACGTGTGACGTTTTAAAGGAACGCCAAAAGGCGTGTCTTACGGAAAATATGCCGAGCGCAAAGAGTTAAACATAAATATCTGTATGAAATCAATTAAAATTCGTAGTGATTTTAATCCAATGACTTCAAAGCATCAGAAAAAAAAAAAAGAAAAAAAGCTCCGCATAATTAATAAATCGTACGCATAGATTTCTACTGAAATTTAGGACAGTATATATTTTTTTCATTTTCTCTTATTTTCATTTTTAATATCTAAAACAAGACTATATCCAATTTATACGATTCATAAGTATAATATAGTAACAATGACATCAACAAAGACGATTTTCTGTATTTATTTTAATTTATTCTCCTACAACAAACTTTTCCTATTATCATCCTGTAATGGAAAATAAATTGCTACACATTACTGAGTATACCCAGTACATTTCTCTTAAGTACAACCACTGAAAAGTATATTAATGTTATCTATTTAATGCAAAATTTGTATTTATAGGGTACTTGAAACTTTGGCAAACACTTTAGCATAGAGAAGTGAAATTGTGCTAATTATCTGAAAATTAATTTTTGTGGTAAATAGAGTTTTTAATTGCTAAAATTTTTAAAACTTGTTTATTATTCTGTATTAAAAGTGTGAATGAAATTAAGTACTTTAATTAATGTAAATAGCAAAAGTAAAAGTTGCTGGTCAAAGCAAATTAATAATTCAGTAAAGATACATTTTTGTAAAATTTTAAATTAAATTTCGAATTATAATATATATGTATAACTATTTAATGCGATGATTCATAAAAAATTTTTTTAAAGATAACAAAATTGGAACTTGACATAAAATATGAATATTGTGTAAAAGGTTTATAGCATTAAGATGAATTCTTTAAGGTGTATTCTAGTTCCTTGTATTATTGATGTTCAACATACATACCTATAAATATGTATATATATAATTTTATTAAAATTATCAGGAATTCTGCTTCTTTTATAAATATTTTTTTTTTAAAGAAAACAATCTTATATTCAGAATTTCCACAAAGGGAATTTTGGATACCAGAATTTTTTTACAGTGACTTTTTTATCAATATCAAGGAATATGAACGATTACACAAGTCTATAATTATCATACAAAAGTAATACCTTGCTTATACTTAGCAGCAATGTTGCCAAACATACGATAATTATCGTACACATACTTGCCAAATCTCCGATTTAGGCGGAAAACAACATACCAGAAATTTTATATAATAAAATTTCATTTATGTAATTGTGCAAAATTAATACGAAATATCTCAATCAAAAAATAATGGTAGGTAACCTGTTCTAAAAATGAGAAATCTTGGCAAGTATTATCGTGAGGTTTGGCAGTGTTTTTCATAAACAAATAAATTTTTCAATATAAAAAATTTTTTAGATTGTAGTATAATTTAACATGTGATGTGCAAAGGAATTCCTAGTTTAGAATAAACCACATTCAAGTGATGTTATTAGATTTTAAGATATTAAAATTTTCAACATTTCAGATATTATTCGTAAAATGTTTAATAAACGGATTGTTATTTTATCTTATACTACCAACCATTATATTTTATTATTTTGTTCTAGAAATATCTTATAGTGAAATCCCCACACTGATAAAAATGAAAAGCTGAGTGATTATAGTATTCCATTTCAAGAATTTGTAAGCATGTGAAATCCGGTCTACGAGGACTCCGTGATAAGGTTTGTCAAAATGTTTATTTGTCGAAATAGATATTTGATGTTGCAAATTGCTTCAAAGATAATCACAAAATTCGGTGTATCTAATGTCTAGACGCACCCATTCCACAAAAAGTTTATTTAACAAAGGATAATATTTTGTACTTGGTAAAAAAAAAAAAACATACTTTTATCTGTTATTTAAAATTTCTGATGCATGTACAATACGGAAATTACATTTAATTATTGAAAAAATGTGCTTACATTTCCTTAGAAAATTGCCTACACATTGATAAATGTCAGGGGTAGTATATCCCGAAATATTTCAAGGCACATTCACAGGGCGGCCACAGACTCTTCTCTTTCCCAGATTTTTCTTCAACCAGTATATTTATATGATAACTTTGTACTTAAATAATCGTGCAATCTTACTATGAAAGTTCCGAATGAATAATACTGGTGGAAGAATCAGGGGGAAAATACGGCCTGTCACCACCTAGTTTCTGCATAGTTTTTAAATAACAAATTTACGGTTTTTAGCATCAGAAAATTTTGTTGGAAATATTTTATTTTTCCTGAAATATATTTTTTTAAATTAAATATAACAAAAATGTTTTGGTAGTCAGCAAGCGTACAATTTGGCATCTATGTTTCAGTGATGAAAAGAGTTGCCAATCTGTATGTTTTTTTCCCCTATCAATACATTTTAATAGAATTTTTTTAGAAATTTAGAAGAAGATTTTAGTAGTTAAATGGGGGGGGGGGGGGTTTCACACAGAAAAACTGGACTAAAAAAAAAATTAAAATAAAACATACAGATTGGCAAGAGAAATTTCCGCGCCATTCTATAGCTATTTACATATGACACACTAGCAAAAAGCTGTTTTATTACAGAAAAAAAAAAAAAAAAAAAAAAAAAAAAAATAGAAAAGAAAAAAAAAAATTCTTACAAATATAATTAATTTTTGAGACAACCACTCATTGTTTGTATTTTAATGGATTTTATGAGAAATTAATAAATGTTTTGATTTTCTTTTGAAGAATTTCCAATTGTAAGCCAATATGTAATTACCCTTATTTATCATCGAAAATATCCTTTTTATGGTAATTGTAACAGTATACAACAGTTTAGTTTTCGTATGTATTTGTGTTGTTGTTATACAGTTATTTTTTTAACATTAAAAATTTTGAAACTGGGACGCGTAGCTTAATTAGATCCCGATGCAATAGGAACATCATAGTTGCCAACATTTTAATTTATTCCGGAGCGTTTTTAGCCCCGCTTTAATCCGCACCACTTTTTTTATAGAATATTTTTCTTCAATATTATAACAACGATAAAATAAGAACAAACTACTCTTAAGAAAAACGTGGTATGGAATAGAGGTGGAGCTAAAAATGCTCCGGAATAAATTAACACTTTCGCGACCACATTTCTTTTTTTTCTTTTTTAACAGTAAGGCCCACCTGCGGGAGTTAGTCTCCCAATTTACAATATTTCGGAAGAAAATTTTCTATATTCAGAGTCATATTACAATTAAATACGCATTATAATTATACTCTTTATAATAAAAACATTTATATCCATAGTTAATTGGTTGTACAAATATGAATATTGTGTATATTTTTAAGAAATAAATGACATACAAATTGCAAAAGAAACGCCCACTGGCGGAGTTTCAGATTTTCAAATGACGTGAATGTACGCCAGCGGCAGCGAAAGGGTTAAAATGTTGGCATCTCTGCTAACATCCATGCTTAAACAGAAACACTTACCTAGCATCCGGCAAAAAAATGCCTGTCAACATCTAATATTCATATCTAATAATCCATAGTTTTATTAGCACTTGTCCCTTTTTCCACAGCATTTTATCTTTAAAATAAATTTTTCAAAGGGCAATTACGATTAAATAAAATAAAAATTGTTTAAAAAGTGACTGGCACAGAAAAAAAAGGCTAAAACTACAGAATATAAATACGAATGTTGACAGGTATGCATCTGGTAGACTAGCTATTTGTCTACTAGATGCGCTCATTTTATTTTGGAAATTTAACGTTTAAAATTTAAAAATTCTTAAATTTATGTTTATATACCTGACAACGTTTTAATTAATTTTATGCAACAATGTTTGTAGCCGCCTTTTATTTCACACCAGTTTTTAATATTATTATTATTACTATTATTTTTTTATTTACCTTATTTTCCGGCATATAACGCGCAGTTTTGTTAAATCAGTTATACACCGGAAATTTAAATTTACAGCTAAATCTGTTTCTCAACATGGTTTTGTTTCTTACAGCTATTTCTTTATTCGTAAATTATATTTGCTGGCGTGTAACTCACTTATTTGACCAGCGCATTATATGCCGGAAAATACGGTAATCGTAATTGCATTTCGAGAAAATTGCTCTAAATATGAAGTTATATAGAAAAGGGAATAAATACTAATAATGCTACGGAATATTAATTAGAATGTTCAGGTATGGTTTGAATACAAAATATACAAGTTCGAGGGTCGTACTCCTAACCAATTTTTCAAGAAACTTTTACAGATGAGATTTTTCTGTTTTTTTTTTTTTTTGTTGTTTTTTGTTTTTCCTACCGTTAATTTAACAGCAAAATCTCCATCGTATTTTAATTGCAACGTGTCGTTAAAAGAAAGAGATTATTCTATACAAAAATAAAGATAAATAATCTGGTGTGTCACTCACACGACTTTCTCTTGCCCTGAAATTTAATACAATAAATACAGGTTGCAGATTAATAGGTAAGATAACGAGTACTGTTATGTAAACCTATTTTAAACAATTCATATTAGGCTTCTGAAGAGTTTTATATGATAATTAGTTCTGTGTGAGGGGGGCGGCCGCCCCCCTCAACCCCCCGTTTCATTAATGCACCTACATTTATATAGAATTTAATTCGGTTATTAAAAAATAAATCTGTTTTTAAAAAATAATTTATTAAAATTATTATTTTAAAAAATTATCTTTCATGATAATTCAGACGATTTCCATATTAGAGAAGTAGTATAACACCAAATATCCAAAAAAAAAGTCCATTTTATTCTCAAAATTAAAAAAAAAAAAAAAAAAAAAAAAAGTACGGTTTTTAAAGTTATTTTTTTGTTAAAAGTAAAAAAAAATCGATAACTTTGTTTTAAATTATCGCAGATCGATGGTTCAACCATTCGTTTTAAAGGTATTGGCGAGCTCTTTTGAAAGATAGCCATCATGAAAATTTACTCCCCTCGAGGGGCGACTTCCCCCCCAGGGGGGGGGGAGGCGAGGCTCCTACATGCACAAAAAATTTTTCCCAGTTAACTATCTCTATTACAATATATATATATATTCGTTTCATTTGGTTTAGTGCAGTCTATAGACGTTAAATTTTATTTTCCTACAATTTCCCCCATAGACGTAATGTATTAAAATTCTCTTGATTGTCCCTGTACACAAACCATTAGTTTGATCTTAACGAAAAGTTTACTGTAGCATCCCTATATGATACACATTTAGAATACCAAGTTCAGGGATGGAACACGGGCGCAGAATTCATACCGGAATGTGTTTAAGAAATTTCTCTACCTATAATATCGTCGATTTAAGAGGTAGAAAATTTTCTTACATTGCTAGTGGTATGAATTCTGCGCCCGTGTTCCATCCCTGCATGTTTGAACTTTCTGCCATAATTTGTTTTTGAGATATGTTGATAACAGACAGACACACAGACATACAGACAGACACACAGACAGACAAACACACAGACATACACACAGACCATTTGCTAAAAACATGATTTTCGTATTCAGGGGACCTCAAAACGTGTAAATATAGCAGAATCTCGCGTTCGAAAATTTGACCCAAAAACAATACTTTCTCTACCTTATGGGTAAGAGAAAGTAAAAAGGCATAAGTTTCTCATTCCTTAAAGTTTCAAGCAAAAAAAAAAGCGATGAGTACGACCTTAGATAGTGTCAGGCATGAAAGAGCTCCAATTTTCTATTACTCCATATTTCCCAATCTTCACTTTTTTGGGCACGAGATATTTTTAATAGTATTTTTTAAAATATTTTTTTCGTGATTAATTAAGGCCACTGATAAGAAATTCTTCTAAGGGAAATTCTTCTTTTCGAAATTTCCAGTACCCAAAAAAGTGACGAGTGGGAAATCTGTATCGTATTTATAAAAGCTATTGTTGTGATTTCATAGGGTAGAAATTTTTGTTTCAAAATATTGGTAGAAAAAAAAAAAAAAAAAGAGGAAAATGCTTTCATCCGTGATGTTTTAATATGAAACATGAAAGAAAAAAAAAAAGTAAAGGTAATTAGAAACAATTTTCAGAAATGTTGTCTTGTATAACTGCGTGAAGAAATTTGCAGGAAAAAGATAAGTTTCCTAAATCAAGTACAAAATTATCTTTAAAATTTTTGTCCTTTATATATATATTATATACATTTTTTTCCCCCGAAAATACTTTGAAAACATTAGAAATCTTAAGACATACACTTCAACGCAAATATTGCATACTAATTAAAAATTCTTTCTCGTAGCATTGTTTTTAAATTTATCTAGACAAAAACTGACAATTTCTTACGAAAAAGTATTTTCTATTGTCGTATTATATTTTTCTACTTTTATATTAAAAACTTTTCTTTCAAACTATTAAACTTATGATCATGCTACTTACAGTACCATATAAAAAAAAAATTTCCCAAATTCCCAAATAAAGTTTTTGCACAATGTTTGAAAAAAAAAAAAAAAGCAATGATATCAGCATTAAAAAGTTCTGAAGCAGAAAAATGTTTTTGTGCATTTTCATTAAATAAAAACAAAATAAAATGTCTAAATAATGGTTTTACCTTTTAACTTTTTTTTTTTTTTTAAGAAAAAATTAATGTAATACACGTTATTTAGGAATGTTCCCTTCAAGAAATGTCTATTTTTACAACATTAATACGGAAAACGAAGTAGATTAAAAAAAAAAAAAAAAAACTATCTATTTCTGTTTTCGAAGTTCACATTTCTATTCATTATGTTTGAATCTTCGTTCTAATAAGTAAGATGAAAATAAACTGGTTTTGGTGTGAAAAAAATAAAATAAAAATAAATAAGAATTTCTTAAGAGGGATTTTTTTTTTTTTTTTTAATAAGCAAGAACTTTTAGTAAATGTATTATTTTATTAATTTTTTTATTCTAATTTTATCATTTTTTGTATTACAGAAATAATGTTTTTTAAAAGTGTAGTTTCTTGTTACACAAACACACAGTTATATATATATATATATATATATATATATATATATATATATAATAACAAAATATGTTTTTAATCACAAATTATATTAAAAATATGAACAAAAACAGCTTAAAATAAACGTACATGAAAACAAAAATTTTAGAACTAAAACAAAAGAAAAACTTAATCCAAAAACATAGAAAAAATGAATTAAACTATTTTAAAATGCCCTGTATGGTTTCAAACGTACGTGTGGGGTTACAGCATGCTTTTATATGATCGAAAATCTCTAATCAGACAGTTTAACAAAAATGCACAATTAAGGCTAATATAAAAATGAATTAACTAAAATGGAACAAGAAAGAATTGTTCAATATTTATTCAAACTGCAGCATGAAATGTATTGAATTTTTAGTTAAATAACTAGGTAAAATCCACAGCAACTATAGACAAAGTCAATCTATTTCAAAGCTTTATATATATATATAGAGAGAGAGAGAGACCTTTACAGGCGATGTCATCAGAGTCGATATTGACAGACTTTCGGACATTTTTCTTTAATAGTCACCAATAAATTTGAGAAGTGATATTTGATACACATAAAAGACGAATCGACTCGTAGAATCATCTATTGTATATGAAATATCACTTCTCAAAATCATTGGTGACTACTGAATAAAAATGTCACAAAATCTGGCTGCATTGGGCACACTGCCGTCAATGAATAAATCAGAGCCTGTAGGCGTTGCTGTAAAACTGTAGATTATTCAAAAAAGATTGATAGCGTATTCGCACAACTACCAAACTTTCGAATTCTTTAATCAAATTAATTACCACTGTTTTTTAAAGGAATACGTCACAATTGTTTTCTACAATTAAATTAACTAAAAACAATTGTAAAATTTTTCCGGTATTAAGTCTCCCTTTAAAAACGAGTGGCACCTATATATTCGTGTATAATCCTTTAACTTTTTGCGACGCAGGGTAATTCGTATCATTTAAATTACACTGCCACCGTAATTTACGAAGTAAATTAAAATAAATGACATTTTAAATTTTCAGGTTAAAAAAAGGGCCTTTTCTGCTATGTTATAAGTGTAAATTTTTCCTAAAAAATTTCCGGGATGAGTTTTTACAGTTCAGAATTAGTATTAGGTGTTCCATCAGCGGGAACACTGCGACTGAAAGGGTTAAACATTTCAGGGGCATGCAAATTTTCTTTATTTAAAATCAACAGCCACCAGAAATCAAG
Organism: Salticus scenicus; assembly: GCA_963930645.1. Taxonomy (NCBI): domain Eukaryota; kingdom Metazoa; phylum Arthropoda; class Arachnida; order Araneae; family Salticidae; genus Salticus; species Salticus scenicus. The sequence continues at coordinate 232,396,870 of OZ005651.1, forward strand.
AACAATATTAAAAGACAAGAAATAAGTGAATTCATTCGTCTGAATTATAAAAGAAAAATTTTATTAAAAATTTCTGGGGACAGTCTTCGCAATTTTGAAGTAAAATTTGTGGTTGCACCATGCAACCACCGCCCCTGAAAGGGTTAAGTCCTGATGGTTTATATATACGAAAAACGTTCCAAAGTAAGTTTTTTTTTTTTTTTTTTTTTTTTTTTTTTTTTTTTTTGAAAAAGAAGATTGTCAGGGATGAAAGAGTTTCGCTTTCTTGACACCAATATTTTCCTACAAAAATTTCTAACCTATATCATAAAAAAAATAACTGTAAAAATGTGATAAAATTTCTGTATATTAATACTGATGGCAGGAAAAGTGGAACTCTTTTATCCCTGGATTGTAGATCAGGTAGACCTGCTAACTATGCTAGTTTATCCGTAATGGTATTAAGCCCCGCCTTTTATTCACACCAGAATAGCTGTAGAGTAATATTCAGCAATATGTTCTCATGATTAAATAAGAAGACTATTGCTCTACAACTAATCTGGTGTAAAAAAAAGGCGGGGCTTAATACCATTATGGATAAACTGGCATAGTTAGCAGGTCTACATCAGGTGAAACAAAATGAAGACATAATGAAGTACGTACTTGGCTGACGACAGAGAGGGCATCAGCGGATGAGGAACGACGCATGCGCAGAGCTCCGAAGAAAAGAGACCAGCAGCAGATCGGCGTGCCCGAAATTATTCGAGTACAAATCTCGATGGCAGATAGATATGTGCTGACAACGTGGTTGCCAATGGAAGTACGTGCTGTTATTCGGTATGTATGGACACGTGGGGCTAGTGTGTCTATCCTCCATAAACGCCTACAGACCGTGTATTGTAAAGATGTCATGTATTGTCAAATTATTGGTCGCTGGTGTTGCATGTTCAGTGAATAAAGTCAATGTGTGAAGGATAAAAATCGAAGTGAACGTCCATTCACATCCACGAATGAAAACAACATTGCTAGAGCATAGGGCATGGTGTTTGTGGACAGCCGTTTCGTGACTTCCAAAAGAATGCTCAGATGGAGCAGCAATTGCTATGCAACAATTCCTTGCATCGCAGAGCACGAAGTTTTGCCAGAGTGTTTTCTTAAAACTGATTTTTCGCTACGACAAATATCTCAATGTCGGTGGCAACTATGCCGAAAATTAATGCAAAATGTATAGTTCATGATGTCATGTTGTAAGTTTTTTGACAATAAACCTTTCTTGCGAAAAAAAAAATATATATATATAAATAAATGAATGACGAAACGTATATTCAGAACGTTTCTCGTATATATGTATATATGACTGACATTTATATCATGCATTACTGAGGAAAACTTTTAACCGATTTAAACACGAATGCTAAAAATATTTCTTTTAATACAAACGCATTTATGAAGAACGCCGATTTTGGGGCTTACTGCTCAAAATAGAAAAATCTGCTTACCGAAAAAGGATAGAATGTTTCTAATTCAAAATTTCTTTATTTATTCAATTTACATTATTTTCCTGCAGGTGCAGGTCAAATAAATCTGTTTTATACAATACATGTTAATTAACAAATTATATTTTACATTTCTAATTTTTTTTTTCTTTATTGTACCTGTTAATAAAAATTTCTGTGTGAAACTGATATCAAATCTGCTGACTATACGGCGTAAAATATAAAATTTAAAGTATTCAATTGCTTAAGAATCAAATATCGGTGATAATAAAAATTCGAAAGTATATTAAAAATAATCTTTATTAATTGTGTTGAAAAAGAGTGGTTTATCTGATCATTATTCCATTTATTCTAAAATAAAGTAATCATTTTTGTTTTTATATACAGAAATTCGGATTTTTACACACAGTTTACACGATAAAAGTATGCATATGGAATTTAAAGTATTCAGTTGCTTCAGAATTAAATATCGGTGAAAATAAAAATTCGAAAGTATATTAAAAATAATCTTTATTCATTGTGCTGAAAAACAATGGTTTATCTGATTATTATGCCATTCATTCTAAAATAAAGTAGTCATTTTTGTTTTTATTTACAGAAATCCTGATTTTTATTATTAAATTGCCTCAGTAGCACAGAACATTATTTCTGTATTACGCAGATGTCACACATATTTTAATTTTAATTATATATATTTCGATAAAATAATTTTACAGGTAATTATAATTAAGAAAATCTTCTTACCTGTATTCATCAATCGAGCATCCGATCTTTATATTCTTGTTTAGACTGCTAAATCATTGTAATACTCTTCTACAAAGAGATATGTATTAGATTTGAAATAAATCAGCATATAACTAATTGACGACATCACTTTGTGCCTTTTAAATATTTAATGAAAGAATTATGAAAAGAAAAAGAACATAAAAATAAATTTGAATTACGGAGCTAATAAACGCTCCGAGCATTAAAGAGTCTACATTACTACTACAGATGAAAAAACTACATTTACACTGATGCATATGCAAGCGGTTTCGTAGGCATGCGCAGATGCCTTATTTATTTGATTTCACAGTTCGAATCGAAAGTAGAATGTTTTAATAGTCTGTGAAATATATATATTGGACAGATAATTATTATATTTTACAACACTCCACCTTGCACAATATATATTAAGTTTTAATAAGTTGCAGTTTATCTCTGTGTTTAATGAATGCCGCTTTAGATAGTGCCTTAGTGAGCACATCGGCAGTCACATCCTTGCTTGTGATATATTTCAATTTAATAATTCCTTGTTCGCACAACTGTTTAATTAAATGATATTTAACATCAATATGCTTCGTGCGACTTTGGTACTTATCACATTCAGTGAGTTTAATGCAGGCCTGGTTGTCTTCATAAATTACGATTGGTTGATTTTCTTCCATGTCGAGATCTTTCAGTAGTTTTAATATTGATATTGTTTCCTTAGCTGCATTTCCAGCCGAGATATACTCAGCTTCATCTGTTGACAGTGCTATGCAGTTCTGTTTCTTGGATGTCCAGTTAATCGGGTTTTTCCCAACAAAGTATATGTTACCACTTGTAGATTTTCTATCAAGTGTGTCATTTGCCCAGTCAGCGTCAGCAAAAACTTTTAAAATAGGTTCTTGATCAACATTATATTTTAATTTATAGTCTTTAGTAGTCTTTAGGTATTTAATTACCCTTTTTGCGGCTTCCCAATGCTTTTCTTTAGGATGTTCATTTCTACGACTAAGTATATTAACTGCTGCCGAGATGTCCGGTCTGCTTAACGTTGCTATATAAAACAAAGCTCCTACAGCTTGCCGATATTTGGTGTTATTTGGTAGAATATTTTGAATTTTATCATCTTTCTGGTATCCTGGATCAAGTGGTGTGTTAACTGGTTTGGAATCTTGCAAATTAAATTTGTTTACAAGTTCATTTATTTTATTTTTCTGATGTATAGCTAATGTCCCATTATTACATCTTTCTATTTGTATTCCTAGGTATTTGTTTACTTGACCTAGGTTTGTGATTTCGAATTCGTTTTCAAGTTCCTTTATTACTTCGTATATTTCATTTTTGTTTCCTGCCAACAATATGACATCGACATATATAAGTAAGTAAACTGTATTATTGTCCTTTGTCCTTTTGTATAAACACTTGTCTGATTCACAGGCAGTAAAATTTAATTTGATTAGTGTATCATTGATTTTGGTATTCCAAGACCTGGCTGCTTGTTTGAGGCCATATATGGCTTTTCGTAATTTGCAGACCTTTTTCTCTTGTCCTGGTATTATGAAGCCTTCTGGCTGGCTCATAAAAATGTCTTCTTCTAGTTCTCCGTGTAGGAGAGCGGTTTTCACGTCAACGTGAGTTAACTGCAAATTTTTGTACAATGCATTTATCAAGAAGGTTCTGATAGTTGTATGAGAAGCCACTGGGGCAAAAGTCTCATGATAATCAGTTCCATACTTTTGACTAAAACCTCTTGCCACGAGACGTGCTTTGTATTTTTCAATTTTGCCTGAGTCATTGTATTTTGCTTTAAAAGCCCATTTAGAGCCAACAATGTGTGTATTAGGTGGAGGATCAACAAGATCCCACGTTTCATTTTTATTTAATGATTTAATTTCTTCTTCCGCTGCTTCTAACCATTTTTCTCTCTCAATAGGATTTTTCATGTTTACTATATCGTCAAATGTTTTCGGTTCAATATAACTTGTATTAGTTGACAGAAAAACAAAACGTTCAGGTAGTACCCCTTTGTTTATTCTATCTGACCTCCTTAGGGTTTGTGTATTTTGTATTTCATTATGTTCTTCTGTTACATCATTTTCATTGTTTAGAATAACAGGAATTTTAGATTCTTCATTAATTGCATTTTGGTCAATGTTTCGAGAATGTTCGTGAGTTTCATGCTCTTCGAGAAATTTCACAGTTCTGCAGATTTTTCTGTTATTATTTACATAAATTCTATATCCTTTACTTTTTAGATCATAACCCATGAAAATTCCTCGCTTCGCTTTATTGTCCAACTTTTTTCTATCAGTTTTGTTCACATAAACATAAGCTTTGCAGCTAAATGTTCTTAATTTTGAGAGGTCTGGTTTCATACCAGTCCAAAGCTCATATGGTGTCTTTTCACGGGCACTTGTTGGTAGTCTGTTTTGTAAATAGTTTGCTGTCATTAAAGCTTTTGCAATAATTGCAGGGATGGAACACGGGCGCAGAATTCATACCGGAATCCGTTTAAGAAGTTTCTCTACTTATAATATCGTTGATTTAAGGAGTAGAAAATTTTCTTACATCGATAGTGGTATGAATTCTGCGCCCGTGTTCCATCCCTGTAATTGCAAAACTTTCGTGGTGGTGTTTTATTTTTAATGTGCATTTTATATGCGCTTTCATTATTTGTTTGATTGTTTTCTGATCTTTTTAGATCTTCGTCTAGTAACTTTCCCCTAATTAATTATGGGATCAAGTCTTCCTGATCTCTAGATTCAATTGCAGTAATCAAGGTATCGAAACTTGGAGGAAGTGAGCATAGCATAACAGCTGACATGTGCTCATCATTTATCACTTCACCTATAGCGCTCAGTCTATCACGGATCTGATATATGTACGTTAGATGTTGAGATAGGTTTTCACCCTCTGCTAGTTTAGAAGAATATAAATTTCTTAATAAAAATAATTTGCTTGATAAATTCGAACGCTCGTGAATTCTTTTCAAAGTGTCCCACGTTTGCCTAGCTGTCGCGAGATTTTTTATATGCACTATTTGGTCGTCTTCTATCGATAAATTAATAATCGCTTTGGCTTTGCGATCCTTTATTGTCCACTCATTAGTGACAGGATTGGGAGGTTCGTCTGTTATCAATTCAAACAAATTTTCCTTACATAACATCATTTCTATTTTGAATTTCCATAAATCGTAATTCGTGGAATTCAATTTGTCGATGATTGAAACATCTTTTGCAAAAGCCATTTTAACTTTATTATTTAATCACTGCAACTATTTTGATTATATAATATTTCTTTTCTCATTATACTTAATTACAATTCAATTCAGTTTTTTTTTTCTTTTTTTTCTTTTTGTTTCTAGAACACACATATTTTTCAAACCAAAACTTTTGGTTTCAGTTCTATTTAGAACGGATGCTTTTTTTTTTTTTTTTTTTTCTTTATCGAAATTTATTTCAATTCATTTATTATTTTTTTATTTTTAATATATTCCATTTCATATTATCTTAAAATAGAATACTATACTTATATAAATGAATTTATTTTTATAGAAAGTGTGACATCATTTTTTTTTTGTTCTCGTACTTATAAACTATTATTAAATTGCCTCAGTAGCACAGAACATTATTTCTGTATTACGCAGATGTCACACATATTTTAATTTTAATTATATATATTTCGATAAAATAATTTTACAGGTAATTATAATTAAGAAAATCTTCTTACCTGTATTCATCAATCGAGCATCCGATCTTTATATTCTTGTTTAGACTGCTAAATCATCGTAATACTCTTCTACAAAGAGATATGTATTAGATTTGAAATAACTCAGCATATAACTAATTGACGACATCACTTTGTGCCTTTTAAATATTTAATGAAAGAATTAAGAAAAGAAAAAGAACATAAAAATAAATTTGAATTACGGAGCTAATAAACGCTCCGAACATTAAAGAGTCTACATTACTACTACAGATGAAAAAACTACATTTACACTGATGCAGGTGCAAGCGGTTTCGTAGGCATGCGCAGATGCCTTATTTATTTGACTTCACAGTTCGAATCGAAAGTAGAATGTTTTAATAGTCTGTGAAATATATATATTGGGCAGATAATTATTATATTTTACAACAATTTTTACACTCAATTTACGGGATAAAAGTATGCATATGCAAAATATGTGCATATTAAATTAAAATAATATTTGTCCGAATATTCATTTTTATAACAAATTTCTTAGAACGTGAGTAAAAGCAACTTTTAAACTTTCAGATTAGAAAGAACGTATTCGGATTGAATGTCATAGCAACTGAAAATATGTATAAACGGTTACAAACCATGTAAGTACTTCGGAATTATACAATTCGTGTTTAGGAATGTGGCAAACTGAATAAATAAATAAATAAAATAATATAATGAAAACATTCATTGAATACCTATGCCCGTTTAAACATTTCTCAATATATAAATGGTGTTCCCATGAATTTATTATTTATTATTATTATTTTTTTTTTTTTTTCTGTAGACTGATACACTATTTTTCTGAAACAACAAACATATTTTTAAATTATTGATTTTTTTTTTTTTTTTTTTTTGAAAAGTTTTCAAAATTATTGGTAGAGAATATTAAGTATTAAGGGAATACTTATATATCGTTAGACTTTCTTTTTTCCCCCTTCAAAGATTGAAATGTTATTAAATTTTCATTTAAATGAATTAAAAGCAAAGACAGTTGCATTTGATGTAATACGTACTTGCCAACATCCTAATTAACACTTTCGCTACCGCTGACGTAGAATCTGTAACTTAAAAAAATTGAAAATCTGTAACTCCGTCATTTCGTAATTTGTGTGTTATTTATTTCTTAAGTATATACCCAATATTCATAATTTTACAGTAAAATATACTATGCATTCAAGCAATATGATTAGAAAGAATATAATTACAATGTATATCCATTTTTACAGGGCCCGATTTTTTTTCAAGGGCTCCTCCACCAGTATTATCCAAAAATAAATTTCTTCTTAAATGTACACTGTACATTTAAGAATAAATTTATCTTAGGATTATTAGAGTAATTATTTTTGAGTAATATTCTCCAAATGCAATTACGATGAAATAGGATGAAAAATTCTCTAAAAAAGGTACTGGTGTAAAAAAGAAGGCGGGGCTAACGATACTACGGAATATTAATTAGTGTGTTGGCAAGTATGTGTAATATAAAGCACAATTTATGTCAAACTGCGTAACAACGTGATTAATAATGTTTATTTTTAATTTACCTACTTAAATTGTAAAATATATATATATATATATATATATATATATATATATTTTTTTTTTTTTTTTTTTTTTTTTTTTACCGTAGAAAGATCTCTAACCCCATTTTTTTTTTTGTTCTTTATTAAACCCCGATGAAACACAAGCATGTTGTAAGTTTTAATCCTTTGTCTGTCTATACACTGTAAAAAATATGACCTGTTGGTGCCAGAAATTCTCTGTAATTTAAGAAAATACGTTCTGACAACGTATTTTTTTCGTAAATTTCACGTATTTTCTCAAATTACAGAGAAATTCTGGCAGCAAATCGGACATATTTTTTACAGTGTATCTGTGTGCTTATGTCTGTCATAAAATATCTCCAAAATATATGGACCGATTTCAATAAAATGTTTTTTTCTTATTAGCTTTAAAACTCTGGTTCATTTGTAATATCTGTTGCACATTCGATACCGATTTTTTTTTTTTTTTTTTTTTAGAAAGTTTTTAAAAGCTTTTGCATAGTTGCCCACTTTTATGCTTTTTTAGCGACCGAAAACTGATTAAATTAAAAAAATATATTTCTATTATTTTTTTCCCTTAGCAAAAAAGCGTAAAAGTTGGCAACTATGTTTTGCATCAGTTTACAGGGCTGTCACAAACGACTTCTTTTAATTATTTTTGTCGTACCACTGTTTCTATAACATAAAATTTATAAAAGAAACAAAATATACAGGCTAATTGCGGGTTTACATACGTAAATATATTATATTTTTTATTATATGGAAATAATGGTATAAAAAGAATATATAAATTAAAGAAAACCGCCTTTGACGGCCCTGGGTTCACAATGATTAACTTTTATAGATGGTTTGTGACAGCAATTGGTAAGCCTCACTATATTATTTTATAAGCAACCATCTGTAAAGGTTAAAAAAGATGAAAAATTCTGAAAAAAAAAAAATTACTGGTATCATAGATGCCAACATATTACTTTTAGCCCCGTCTTTATTACTTATTTTTTAAAAGTAACTTTTTCTTACTTTATCTAAATTATATATTGGAGGAAATTTTTCTATAAATAAAGTGGTGCGAAATAAAGGCGGGGCTAAAAATACTCCGGAATAAATTAAAATATTGGCATCTATACGGTACAAATGAAAAAAAACAATGGTTGTCAGTTATGTTTTATAAAATTAGGGTTCTCAGCATTCATAATTTTGAATACCAGTTTTTATATAAAGCAATCGTTGTATTATTCTTTCGAAGATATGTACTACAAGCGATTAATGAAGATTACTATAAAAACTAGTTTTCCTAGGTGGATAATGCTCATTTCCCTATAATAAATTTATTTATATAAATTTGTACTATACAGCATACTACATTTATGTTAAGAGAAGTGAATTTTACGGATCGCTTGATACGGGAACAGACTGAATTGCCTCACTTAATAGACTAACCACCGCTTAGCTAAATAAATTAACCTTATCCTAATTCGTTAATTGGGTTAGTTTCATACTTTCGTTTTCTTATAATTCCATTCTATTTTTAATGCAATGTTCCCCATAATGCAAGTTTATATGAAATTTTGTTCTATTCTGCTATGTTAAGGAAATCTTAAATTTCGAATTACTTACCAGTTTTTCTAATTAAAATATTTTAGTCGATTATTTCATGTCAGTATTATAAATGCTATTTTGAAAGTGTCCTCTTAACGATGAAAATATCCCTCAAAATTGACGTTTATGCGAAAATGTTGCTCTATTCTGCCGTGTTGAAAAAATCATAAATTTCGATTAACTTACGAAATTTTCAAATTAGAAAATTCATGGCCAATGATGTTCATGCCAGTGTCCTAAATAATATTTTAAAAGTTATTTGACATCTTTACGATGAAAATATCTCTGAAAATGGACGTTTGTACAAATTTTGCTCTGTGGTGCCATGTTAAGCATATCGTAGATTTCAAACAAGTTACGAAGTTTTCAAAGTTCAATTTTCATACTTAATTATGTTTATACCATCAACACAACTGATATTTTGAAAGTGGTTTGTTATCTTTACATTTAAACAATCTTTTAATACACGTTGAAGTGGGAATTTTGTATTCTTCACCACGAAGATGCAATTTGTAATTCCCTGCAAAATATCATTCCGTAATTATTTTGCAAAATTTTACTTTTATAACTTAGCAGCAAAATAAAACTTATTTCTGTAGTTTAAAAATTTTCGTAAATTTCGGCAGCTTTCTATATTAAAACATACATGCCAACATATTAATTTATTCCGGAGTATTTTTAGCCCCGCCTTTATTCCATACCACGTATGTTTTAAAAGTAATTTTTTTCTTATCTTATCCAAATTATATATTGGAGGAAATTTTTCTATAAATAAAGTTGTGTGAAATAAAAGCAGGGCTAAAATTCTCCGGAATAAATTAAAATGTTGACATCTATGTTAAAAGTTCGTCTTGTCCCACAAAATTTTAAAAACATCCTTCATCACATCATTAGTTATATGCTTGTGAATATTTCCCTGTATTTTCCATATTTTTAAAGTCTTTTTTCTTTATCATTAACCATTTGAGAGGCTTGTCAAATTCGCTCATTTAAAAGAATAGTCCACTAGAATTTTCGAACTAATCTGAAAGAAAAAATAAATATATGATTTTTTTCCTCTATATTTTTGAAGTAGGATTTGATTAAAAATTTCCTGGATGAGTATTTGTAGTTGGGAGTTAAAATTAGGTAGGTTATAATCATAGCTTGCCAATATTTTATTTATTCTGGAGTATATTTAGCCCCACCTTTATTTCGTACCACTTTATTTACAGAAAAAATTTCTCCAATGTATAACTTCGATAAAATAAGAAAATAATTATTCATAAAAAAATTATAAATAAGTTAAAAGTACTCTTAAATAAAAAGTCGTATAAAATAAAGGCGGGGCTAAAAATACTCCGGAATAAATTAAAATGTTGGCAACTATGGTTGTAATATATCCCACTACCCCTGAAAGAATTAAAAAAAAGATTGCCACAGAGAAAACTTGGTTAAGACCGAGACAACCCGACATCAATAAATTGCATCAATTTTTTAACCCTTTATATCCCAAATTATTTTATTTTTGGAAAAATAGTTTTAAACTCTTTTATTATATTTCCATACATGCCAACCATCTCATTAATAACCGTACAATTGTTAACGCCCCCTGAAAAAACGCCCCTTTTCTCACACCAATATATTTTTAGAGTTATTCTCTCCAAATATTGTTACGATTAAATAAGATTATGATTACTCTAAAAAATTATTGGTGCGAAAAAAAAGGCGGGTACTAAAAATTGTACGGTTCATAATGAGATGGTTGGCAAGTATGTATTTCTTTGTACATGAGAATAATCTCATATTACCACATTCGCGACCGCATGATTTTGAATTTTTGACAGTAAGGTCCGCCTGTGAGCGTTATTCTCCTATGTTATAATATTTCAGAACAAAATTTTCTGTATTCACATTTATATTAGAAATGGATATGCATTATAATTATATTCTTTCTAATCAGAGTATTTGTATCCATAGTATATTTCATTGTAAAAATGTGAATATTGGTGTTTTTTTTTTAAGAATTAAATAGCAAACAAATTGCGAAAGAAATACCCACAGGTGGAATTGCAGATTTTCAAATGACGTGAATCTATATCAGCGGTCGCGAAAGTATCAAATTTTTGCTTAAACTATAGCTTAACTATAGGGAAATCTTAAACCATAGGGACTAAAGTTTGAACTTTTTTTGGTGGGAGTTTAAAATCCCGGTGGAATACAAAGGTTTAAGACATAAAAGAGGCCTTTTATATTAATAATATGATAAGACAAAGGTTTTTATAAATTAGTAGCGTCTTTTATTGATTAATGAATTTGAGTCTCATGCAATCCTAATTTCTGCACTGTTAAAAATGTCAAGCGGAAACTGTGTAATCTATTATCTTAAGTCTTACGTAAAATTACAGAGAAAAAAAAAACGATATCAAAAAACTTTTTTATACATTCATTTTAATAACTAATATTAATTTTATTAATTATTGTTGAAAGTAAATTTTGAACTTAGAAAGCTTTTTCTAAAGCAGAAACAGTCGTTTTCAATTTTAATTAAAAAATTAAATAGTAAATTTCTGTAAAAATACAGAATAAAGATTGAGAATCTCGATTATTCATTCTTAACTAACAATTACTGTAAATTTACAAAGATTCTGGATAAATATTTACATTAAATTTGCAGAATTTTTTTACAGTGTGATGAATACTATTCTGCAATGAATCTACGGATTTCTATCGCAAATAAGTAAAAATATTGTTAAAAATTCATAGCTCCCACTCTTTCGTTTTTCCTTTTCACGGCAGGCTCCCTACCAGAAATTTTTTAAACTATTTTTAATTTATTTAGTTGTTGAAAAAGATTTGCGAGGTTTCTTTTTATAAATAGTGGTAATAAATATGCATAAATATTCGAAACAATGGCAGCTATAAGAAATTCTCTCAAAATTTCTGGCATATCTATAGATAAGATACATCCATACTTGCAAACGTTCTAATTAATATATTTCGTAGTGTTGTTAGTCCCGCCATTTTTACACACCAGAAAATATTTAGAGTAATTTTCTTCAAATGCAATTACGATTAAATAAGAAGCAAAATACTCTAAAAGGATACTGTTGTGAAAATGAAGGCGGGGCTAACAATACTACGGGATATTAATTAGTATGTTGGCAAGTATGTACATCCATTTTTCAATAGAAATTTTATTTAATAAAATGTAAATTTTAACAATTCTAATTTTGTCTCTTTATAAAAATTTCCGATTCAAAAGAGATTTGTCTTAACTGCGAATTAATCGCCAGAAATCACGGTAATGTTTGTGTATCCCGATAATAACTTAGCTTTGTTTTTACATAAGAGAAAATTGCGAATCGACGAAATAGGTACGGCAGAGTTGCCAACTTTTTTAATTCATTCCGGAGCATTTTAGCCCCGCCTTCTTTTTGCACCATAATTTTTGTAGAATATTTATCTGTTATATGTGACAGCGATTAAATAAGAAGAAAATCATTCTTCAAGATTACTGGTATGAAAAAGTCGGCGGAGTTCAAAATGCTCCGGAACAAATTACAAAAATTGGCAACTATGATATGGTAATAATATAAAATTGTTTCAAAAATTCTAAAATGAATGTATTTTTAAATATGAGTGTTAAATAAAAATGATAAATTTTATTAATGAAATAAAAATTAATTTAAAGCGATATTTACTTAGTTGTGGTTCATGCATCGAATTATTTTATTCTTTTACTAATTGGCATGTTAATGAATATATTTTTTAAACTTCCGTAAAAAAATTTATGTCACGTCATAAGTAACTGAATATCATTTTATCTTTATTAGACAAGATAGCAGATTTATTTTGTATTCAAAACTTTACTGGAATTCATTCATTATTTGAGGATTAAAGATTTTGGCAGATTATGCAGCAAGTTAAAACTATAAAGTTTTATCGTAATACCTGTTTAAAAGCTTTGGTTTCATAATAAGGAATGTAATAAATTTGATCTCCCGAGAAACAAAATTTGTAGTCAACTTTAAATGGAGATCCATTAGCAAATATGAATAATGTTTTTATGGAATTTATATAGGTATTCGTATTTATTACTGTGCACTTTACGTATAATTTTTGTAGGAGTTCATAAGTACTCAACACTTTAATGACTCGTAATCAATGAGTCCCGCCCATTGATTGCAACGCTACATTATATACAGGGTGTTTCAGTGAACCGTTTCAGAACTTCTAAGAGGGGTAGGGTACATCCTGATAACTTGAAATCATACAGCAATGTGGGGTCGGAAATGCTTTCCTGAAGCGGTGTTGTACACAGAAGCTGACGGAGAAATTCGAGATATGGCTGGAGTATTCCAGATTGTTCGGATGTCCATGCGTCGGAGATGTGAGGCGTGCATTGTAGCCCGTGGAAGAAACTTCGAACACTTACTTTAATCCATGTACCTTTTACTTCTTTTCATGTATTATTAAAACGATTTCTCACTTATGGTCTCTTTTCTTTATGGTGCTTCTGTGTACAACACCGCTTCAGGAAAGCATTTCCGACCCCACATTGCTATATGATTTCGAGTTGTCAGGATGTACCCTACCCCTCTTAGAAGTTCTGAAACGGTTCACTGAAACACCCTGTATATATAAATGATCTTTCGTATTCGTGTTTAAAACACATTAATTTTAATCTTAGAAGTTGATGCGGTAATTGCCACTGAAGAATATATATACGAACTACGCTCAATGAATTAAACACGAAAACTCAAAAACCTTCTTTAAAAATAATATGTTCTTGCAGATGATCGCCTAAAGTAGATGTTAGTTCTTAATGAAACGAGTTAACTCATGGCCAGTGAACAAAGTTTTAATAATGATAAATATTAAGAATAAAAACTTTTTTATTATGAGACAAGATTTTAATAGGGTAGGATGGGGTAAATTGGAAGTAAAAAAAAAAAAAAAAGTTTACCTATTTTATAGTTTATTAAATAAATTTTAATATTACTAAAATGTTGCTTATACACTTCTTAATAAAAAAAAAAAAAAAAAAAAAAAAACTTATATTTAAATACCTATTACATACAAAGATAGAAAAAAATGAAAAGTTTGTATCCTTTTTTTTTTAAATTATTGCGAACCTTAAATTATGTTTATTTTTATAAAACAAAACATGTTGTAGATCACACAGGTTTTGAAAAAAAAAAAAATGTCGAAATATGTTATAACATGAAAAAGGATATCCTAAGTTGTAATTATCTATATGCAATTATTTTTTTATGTTAAAGATTATATGGGGTGGGGGTCTGAAAATTTTACATCCAAATTACCGCAGGTGGAATTCTTTTATTTTTTTTATTCTCATTTTTTTTTTTTTTTTTTTTTTTTTTTTTTAGAATTATATATTATTTATTTATAATAATTATATATTATTATTTATTTAGAATTATATGTTATAAAGAGCTTGATTAAGATTAAGGTGTTTCTTTTGATCCTTTAGCTTAATTTGGAGATTTATCAAGTCAGTTCTAGCTACATCGGACTTTATGAAGCGGACTACAGTAAAGCAGAGATGCCAAGTTATTACGGATTGTCAGTAATCTTAATTCTGGAATTTTTTTTATGTATTCTTTTGTAATAATTATCTGCAATTTAATAGGACAAGTTTTACTTTTTCTTTATTGTGGTATGAAATTGATTTTTCGTTAGTAGTAACTTGGCACCTCTGATAAAGTAAAGGCATTATTGTATAACAAATGTGAACAGCTAGGATGTTTGTTTTAAAGCTCATGGTTCGTACAGTTACGCCTGCTTTCGTTGGACTCTTCCACCAGTATTTTTGTACAATACATTTCCTTTTAAAGCCTTTTTTTTTTTTTTTTTTTTTTTTTTTTTTTTTAATGTCAAATATTGCTATATGATATTAGTGGTGCAGAAAATTTACTGACTGTACGAACTTTGGAGCTTATACATGTTTAAAATGGACTACCCTTGTATTTTTAAGTTATTCTTTTCTTATAAGTACATTTTCTAATTTTAAAGAAATAAATTTTCTTTAATTTGTTCACGTCAAAAACATCGATTTTTATCAAATTTTATACCTTAAAAAAAAAAAAAAAAATCTCTAAAAGTAAAAAAAAAAAAAAAAAAAAAAAAAAAAAAAAAATTGTTTTCTCTTAATCCAGTTCTACTAGTTAGTAACTTTTAGCAATTATTTACTTTATGTCTTTGATGAGAAGGCCAGCACAAAACAAAAATGATCAGAATTGGCAATTTTTATTTTTAACCGCATTTTTTAATGCCTTGTTTATTTATTTATTTATTTGAATGAAAGTATGTTTTCTGTAAAAGTTTTAATTGCTGTTTGAGCACTACTTTACCCCACATTTTTAACATCAACCTGAATAGGGTTTATAGCTGTACCTGCAAAATACCCCTCGTAGTGTAATTTGGAGGTAACTTTAATTTTAATTTTTTTATTGGGGTAAAACTTTTTTTTTTTTTTAATTTTAAAACCATCTCAGCGTGATGCATTAATGGACTCCCCTGCTGTAGCAATTTTTACAATGGGAAAAGTGTTCAGAGTATAAGGAAGATTAAAAAAAAAAAAAAAAAAAAAAAACTTAACTTTCTACCTATTTACCCCATCCTACCCTAAGCATAAAACTCCTTAAAAACTAAATAAACGTTTCGAAACTTGCCCGAGTTTAATCATCAGTGTTAAAACAACATTTTTGCAAACGTACATATACACTCAAAGAATTTATAGTAAGATGGAATATTGAGGTGCTAAAGCGCTTGCCTCATTGATTGTGGGCAGATTACTGGCAATATGCCAATTTTCAAGGAAAATAGGACAGTTATAAGTTTTATATCCAGAACTTAAATTTTTTATATTTTCAAAATCAGGGATAAGATCGGTTTCAATTGACTGAATGGCATTTCTAGAACTTTGGTCAAAATGTTTAAACGATCGTCTGCGTTCAGGCAGTCTAATACAAGCTGTACAGCCAGTTTTTCCTAAATAGACATAATTACAATCTCTGCAGGGAATTAGATATACTACACCAATTAGATCTAAAAAAGGACTTTCGGGTTTAAAATTAAAAATAATGTCTTATAATTGTTTAATAGGACGGAAAACAATATAAATATTATGAAGTTTAAGTAATTTAGCAATACGTTATGAGAGAAAATCAAAATACGGCATAGAAATATAATCTTTTTTAGTAGTTCGAAAATTGTGCATCTACAATGGAAGAGAGGGCGTGGGGATTGTAGAAGGGAAGGAAAAAGAGGAGAAGTGAATAATTTTTTCTCGATAAGTTTTTAAACTTAAAGGTAATAAATATATATTAAAAAATATATATATATAGCAATCAAAATGTCTTAGCTGGTTAAAAGATGCTTTTAACCAGCTAAGAGGATAATCATTATTTGTTAAATCCTGAGATAATCCTTCAATTTCCAGCTTAAAAAATGTTTTATTACTAAATAAATGAATAGCTCTACTGACCAAAGTCTGAAAAACGACAACTTTATGAGAATTAGGATTAGAAGAATGAAAATTTAGATACTGACCCGTAAAAGTGGCCTTAAGATAAAGAGATGTTTGAAAAGTATTAGATGATTTAGAAGTGCTTTCAACAAGAGCATCAAAGAAGGGCAAAATATTATTTTGTTCTATTTCCAAAGTAAATTGAATTTCTGGTCATAATGAATTAGAAAAAGCAACGACCTCATTTATATATTTTTCTTCAATTAATTAAAAAAAAATGTCATCAACGTATCTACGCCAAAAAGAAATTTTTTCTCTTAAACTATCATTATTATTTTTTTTTTTTTCAAAAAACTAAATAAAAATTTCTGCGGTGTGAACACTAGCAAGTGAGCCCATAGGCGTGCCACGAGATTTTTAATAATATAGATAATTAAATTTAAAGCAATTACAAGATAAACAGAAGAAAATTAATTTAAGAATTGATTCAATACTAAGAGTAGAATAGTTATCATCCACAAGATAAATTTTCCGTATAACATTGCAAGCGATAAGGGTCGAAGCAAAAAGACACGAGTGCAAGAATTTCAGTATCAAAATAAAACTCTCTCACCAGCACTCGTTATCAATAATTTTTATTATGCTTAATCGCAATATATTAAAGCACAAATATGATACAAATTGTTGATAAAAATACACTTGTGTAAGTTTTCCGTCCTGAGACGGAAATTCTTGCAACCCGGCAAAAAGAGAAACAACATTTAAAAAAATCTTTATACAGTTAGACATTAAAACTTTTTAATTCAGAAACGAACTGGAAATTAGAATTTAAATTAAAAGAGTAATCTAAGGTAAGAGGTTTAAGTAAAGATGAAATAAAGTAAGCAAGGTTAGATAGAAAGAAATGGGAATAATCAATTGTAGGTCCAAAGTCTAAACGGTATGTAATACATAACGTAGTTTAATTTGTTTTAATGTTTAATTGCAGTTTTACTACTGATGATGAAACTCGGGAAAGTTTCGAAACGTCAGTTTATATTTTTAATGGTTTCATATGTTTATTTTGATTAAAATTTTGTCTCATAATGAAAAAGTTTTTATTTTTAATGCATATGATTGAGACGGTGTAATGTTTGTGTATATTAATGATAAATATGTAGCAGAGCTCGAAGTCTCTGCCCTTTTTCCAGGATATTTTCGTTGAAATGAAATTTCCGACTTTTTTGCTCAGTTTTTGCTCTTTTTGCTCTTTTTTGCTCCACTATTTTTAATCAGTAATCTCTATCCTATTTAATCACGACATTTTAATATAATAACAAAGTAAATATTTCTGTTTAAATGTGGTGGTGGCAAAGAAGTAAAAAAATTTTCATCTCTGAAAGCATCCTGAAAAAAGGGCGGAGACTTCAAGGAATGTATGGAGCCTAATTATTTCAGATTCATACAGTTCTAAACTTGTTGAAAATCAGCTAAAATATTTTTTGTTAAAATATTTAATTATAAATTCATTATTTGATTACATAATTTTGATTTATTAATTAAATGAAGTTTAGAGCATTATAAAAATCAGTTTTAGTTATTAAATCTTTATGATACTGTATACAGTTCTTGAAACTGACATCCCCTAAACAGAGTTAGTTGCGAAATTTTATAATTTATTCTGGAGCATTTTTAGCCCCGTCTTCTATTCGCAACAGAATTTTTGTAGAATATTTCTCTGCAATATGCAGAGTTCCCAACTTTTATAATTTATTCACGAGCATTTTTAGCCCCGCCTCTTTTTCATACGGAAATTTTGAAGAATTGTTTTCGTCTTATTTAATCGATGTCGCATATTAAAGAGATATAATCTACAAAATTTCTGGTGCGAAAAGAAGGCGGGGTTAAAAATGCTCCTGAATAAATTATAAAGGTTGGGAACTCTGGCAATATGTGACAACGATTAAATAAGTAGAAAATCATTCTTCAAGATTACTGGTATGAAAAATAGGTGGGATTAACAATGTTCTGGAATAAATCATAAAAGTTCGCAACTCTGATTAAATGCTAATGTTAACACCAAAAAAGACAAAATATATTCGCTTTGAAAATTTAAATTTCCATAATAGCAACTATGACACCATTTGTAATTTATTCTGGAGTATTGTTAATACCCGCGTTTTACTCATAATACATCTTTCAGTGAGTATCGTAATCCCATAACAACTATACAAAAAAAAAAAAAAAAAAAAAGTAAATGCGGGTACAAAAAATGCGCCAGGAAAACTTTAAAATGTTGGCCAAATTCATCTAAAACTTGATAATTATTATTCTAATTTTCTCCAATAGCGAACATAAAAAAAAAGAAGAAAGAAAAAAAAGAAACTGGTGAGCTGCTGCTTTTATTTCCGATGTTTCATTTTTATCACCCTGTTTTATAATTTATACTTTAAATGCGAATTTAATTAATTTAACCCGTTCACGTTGAAGCTAATTACTCTTTTTTAATATCAAAAGCTACTAGAATTTACGAGCAAATATAAAAAAAAAAAGATGTTATTGAAAAATTTCCAAATTGTTTCAAAAGTTTTAAAATTCTGTTGAAAAAACCCTGAATGTATTGAAAAAAAAAATAGTTGTTATGACTTGTATGTCCAAGAAAAAATTAAATTTGTAACATATTTTTTGCTGATAATAAGACAAGAAGTAAATATTGTAATATATATCAACTTGAATAATCCTAATACATATTAAACATTTCAGTTTTTTAATTTTGCTACTGTGTTGAATTATAACTATTGTTATATTTAGTGGCATATGTAAGCCGATTACCCAAACTGAATAATTATTAAATACGAAATTGAAGATTTTGCAAATAATTTTTGAAAATTATTATTATAATTACGCATTCCTATGGCTAAGAAAATAATTTTATTTTAATATATGAATTTGTAATATATATCGGTATTCATTAAGTTCTAATGCCTCTACTAATGAAGATGGAATCACTGTCAATTTTTATTCATACGAATAGATTATTCAAGAATATGATTTGTTCTTTTTTTTTTTTATTCTAAATATATCCATAAAGAAATCTGTATCGTACTTATACAACATTTTTCTTTTTCTTTTTTTCTTATACGTATATATAATTAATAAATAATTAATAAATTTTTATTTTATTTGTTATTATTTATTATTTATTTATTAAATAGATTAATGATTATTTTTAGAAAAATGTGGTAGCAAAATAAATAAATGAATAAATAAAATAAAATAAATAAAGAGGAAATACTATTCTTGATTATTTAACTCTAAAATACCCTAATATTTAGTTTCCGTGCTGTCATTCTTGCTGTATAAATCTCATAAAATCATTTGCTCTCTTCCTGTCATAGTATCTTTATCAGATGTCATCACTAAATAAACTTTCTGCTCCCTCGAAGGAATATCACTCACTAGATCTGGAAATATATTTGAATTTTATGAAGATAGAAATTGTTTGTAATAGTAACGTAATTGTTTACACAAAATTTCTATCAAAATATCTAC
This sequence comes from Salticus scenicus, assembly GCA_963930645.1. Lineage (NCBI taxonomy): Eukaryota > Metazoa > Arthropoda > Arachnida > Araneae > Salticidae > Salticus > Salticus scenicus. The sequence continues at coordinate 232,416,981 of OZ005651.1, forward strand.
AACATTTTTAGGTACAGTGTTGGCAAAATTATTAGTTTTTTTTTTTTTTTTTTTTTTCTTTTTCAAAACTAAAGATCAAAAATGTTAATTAATAATTCCATTTATTGACATATCTTGAATATTTTTTGTATATATGGTAACCATTAGCGTCATCTATGAACTGATAAAATAACTGATAAATTATAGTACGCATCTGGAGATTTTTATACTACAGGGTGCCGACAGTCAAAATATTTTCCCTGAATCTTACGCCAGTACATTTATGCAATAATCTTTTACTTAATTGATCGTACAAACTTACTACTAAAATTTCCGAAAGAAAAATACTGGTGGAAGAAACAGGAAAAAAAAAAATTCGATTGTCGACACCCTGTATTATCTACCAATGCATTAACCCTTTGCGGCGCAAAACAATTCGGATCATTTAAATTATACTGCCACCGGAATTAATGATCTAAATTAAACTAAAAGAAATTTTAAATTTTAAGGTTTAAAAAACCGGTCTTTTCTGATATGTTATAAACGTAAACTGTTGCTAAAAATTTTCCGGGATGAATTTTTGCAGCTGGATCTTAAATTTTGTGTCCTCGCAGCGAGGACACCGCGCGTTAAGGGGTTAAAATATTACGAATTTCTGTTGAAGAAGAAGTGGACAAAAAATATTTTTTAAGGTATAAGTGCTGCTTTTTATTTATTTATTTAATATCTAATTTATTGCTTGACGTCGAACTCAAAACTGTTTGCAAAAAATTCATTAAATGGATGCCAAAACGAAACCCTTCTAAATGCCAAAGTAAGACATACCAGATATTAAATTATTATTTTGCATGATTTGATTCTCTTTTTTAATTTATGTAAAATGTAACAACAATTAGCAGAGTTGCCAACTTTTATACCTTATTCCGGAGCATTGTTTGCACAACCTTCTTTTTTTACCAGTAATTTTAAAGAATGATTTTCTTCTTCTTTAATCACTGTTACTTATCAGAGAGAAATATTCTACAAAAATTCTTGTGCGGAAAAGAAGGCGGGGCAAAAAAATGCTCAAGGATAAAATATAAAAGTAAGCAACTCTGCAATTAATAATGTCTAAATACCTATTTTTGTTTTAAAAATACGTCTTTTTGTAAAAATATGAACAATTTAAAAAGTTTCCAAACAATTTGACCAACTCTGTATATCAGACATATCAACATTTTAATTTTATCGGAACACTGTTAATAGTCACCCTTCTTCACACTATTTTGTTTATAGAGAAATTTTCTCCGATATGTATTAACTGTAAAGTACCCTTCAAGAAAAGTGGTGTGTAAAAAGGGCGGATACTAACAATGGTCCTAAATAATTTCGCTTTAAATAAATTTCGCTATACCCCATTTGTCTGATTAATGAAAATTTTACATTCAATCCGCATTCTCTTAATTTTTTCTGCATTTTTCTCAACAAGTATTTCTTAAATTCCTATTAGTCGATCCCCCACTTTCCGCGTAATTCTGCTGGTTGATCGCAGAGTTCGATCCTTTTCCTATATTTAATAGCACTTTTCTCTCCCTTTTTTATTCACTGAAAACGGTACGCTAAATGCTACCGAAACAACTGTCTGTTTTCCAATTTTTTATCTTTGGCGTTTTAGAAGTTGAAGTTTTACTTTTTTTTAAATATATATCGAGGGGTGTCAAATTAAACGATAGTTTGGGATTTAGTAAAAATTCATTCATTTGAAGTCCCCTTATGGCTATTTTCTCTCAACCACATAGGTTATCACTTGTATTTTACCACAACAATCGTTGAACAGTAGCTCCCATGATCACAAGGAACGTGGTTGAGGAATATTTTTGTTTCTTTCAGGGACAAGAAAGCAAAATTATTTATATTGATATATAATAGGGTACACCTAGTTGGTATGTAATCTGAGATATTAACGGATTCCGACTGATAGCTACAAGAGGTGAGTTTTAATATTTTCAATGTATTTCTCTGAATATAATATCATAGCTTTCTAAACTAGATGCCTTCCAATTGGCTCGGAAACTTGGCGGTACACAGCGCCACCTGGTACAGATTGCGCGACTTTTTTATTCAACAGCCACAAAAAATTTAAAAGTGGGATTTGATATATACATGAAAGGCGAATAGAATCGAAGAAACGTCGATTATATATCATATATAACTTCTTAAAATTATTGGTGGGGGGGGGGCGTTTGTTGGGGGGGGGGCGTATTAGTGGGGGGCGAAATTAGGTGGGGGGGGGCGTTTTTTTTTTAGGTGACTGTACATGACCTTTAAGCAAAATCTAGCTATACCATTATAAACTAGACGTTATTACAGATCGATAGGTGCCAGCCAAATTTTTCTACGGTAAATTACGGCAAGTTTTTTTTTTTTTTTTTTTTTTTTTCTGACTGTACAATAAGGAGTATGTTATAGGAAAAATCAAGAAAAAATGTCATTTTTTTTTTTTTAACAATTGAAACATATTTTCAAAATAGTACAGTATGTGCGGATAAATTAATTTGCGAACCAAAATTATATCTATTTTTAACATATATTAACTAATGTTAAAATAATGAAAAAATTAATAAATTGATAAATAACACAAATATATAAGGGTTATTTAAAATTCATGTGCCACGTGAATAACAAATGTTGTTATGATGTTTTTATTTATGTGTATCCTATTAAAACAAATATAATAGAATATGGAACATACTTTTGAAAACAATACCTAATTTAAAAATAAGTTTTGTATATTATTTTGATGCAGTTCAGAGAGAAAAGATGTCCATTACTGCAAGAGGTTTCGTGGAATATTGCTCATTTTTACTAGAATAAAGATAATTATCAGAGAAAACCAAATGCATAAGAGTAATACAAATATTTGTTTTGTTGTAAAGGAAGTATTACCCTCAAAGAAAATGAAGTGACATTCTCAAGGGAACTTTACACGAATGTTAATAACACATAACAAAAATTGCATTCCTATCACGTATAAAACACTCTTAGTTTAAAAAACAACACATTGTACATTAACAATCAAACTGCGTTTAAAAATGTTGTGTTATGACTTAATCTGTTAAAAATGATTTCTGGCCATTTGATGGAGTAACAACTACAATCTTAAGGTAATTATGCAAACTAAATGTGCGTGTTTATGCTCTTTAATTTTTTTCGTTCATTGTCCTCATATATATATAAACTTTTAAAATAGTTATTTGAAAATAATTATAATTATCTTATATTTAAAAAATTATAGAATATTGCTGTTTTACATTTAACTGAAATCGCAATGAATTATACATTCCGAGCTTCTTTTAACTCAGTTCAAATGAATCAACCAAAATTTTAAAAACTAAACATACCACATTACTCTGCTCTGCAAACAAAAAAAAACAAAAAAAAAAAAAAAAAAAAAAGAGAGAGATCTGATACCATTTTTGTAGATTCCTATGTAAAATAAATATAGTTTAAAAAAACTAAAAAACACGCTTTTAAAGCACATCAAACTAAAAAGTGAAAAATAATTCTTAATATAAGCTGAAAACAATAATGAACGAAAAATACTAGTATAATTGTGAAAAAACGTGGGGTGCTTTGTGCCATATTTTTCGTATATCGAGCAACCCACGCTTTTTTCACAATTATACTAGTATTTTTCGTTCATTATTGTTTTCAGCTTATATTAAGAATTATTTTTCACTTTTTAGTTTGATGTGCTTTAAAAGCGTGTTTCTTAGTTTTTTTAAACTATATTTATTTTTCACTTTTTAGTTCGATGTGCTATGAAAGCATGCTTTTTAAACTATATTTTAAACTATATTTATTATTTTATTATTTATCACATAAATAGCTACAGTATCTATGTTGTTGGTTAAAATATTTACACACAATCGAAAATATCCCCATTCGACTTGCAGGCCTCTTAAATCTATCTGTACCAATTTTGAACGGCCTAACTGTATTTCTATTTGTTTTTGCCCCATAGCCCCCCCCTTACCCCCTCACCCCCCCCACCCGCCCCTCCTAATAATTTTACAAATTCAAAAATATCCGCAATCGATTTGTAATTATCGAAAACCTCTATGTACCAATTTTGAACGATCTGACACTATTTTTATTTTTTGGCCCCCCTCCCTTCCCCCCCCCTTCTTGCCCCTCCTAATAACTTTACACAATCGAAAATATCCCCATTCGACTTGCAGACCTTTAAAACCTATCTGTACCAATTTTCAATGGCCTAACTGTATTTCTATTTATTTTTGCTCCATAGCCCCCCCTTACCGCCCCACCCCCTACCCGCCCCTCCTAATAATTTTACAAATTCAAAAATATCCGCAATCGATTTGTAAGTATCGAAAACCTCTATGTACCAATTTTGAACGATCTGACACTATTTTTATTTTTATGCCTCCCCCCCCTCCCCTCCCCCACTTCTTGCCCCTCCTAATAACTTTACACAATCGAAAATATCCCCATTCGACTTGCAGGCCTCTTAAATCTATCTGTACCAATTTTGAACGGCCTAACTGTATTTCTATTTGTTTTTGCCCCATAGCCCCCCCCCCTTACCCCCTCATCCCCCTACCCGCCCTTCCTAATAATTTTAGAAATTCAAAAATATCCGCAATCGATTTGTAAGTATCAAAAACCTCTATGTACAAATTTTGAACGATCTGACACTATTTTTATTTTTTTTACCCCCCTCCCTCCCCCCCCTTCTTGCCCCTCCTAATAACTTTACACAATCGAAAATATCCCCATTCGACTTGCAGGCCTTTTAAATCTATCTGTACCAATTTTGAACGACCTAACTGTATTTCTATTTGTTTTTGTCCCATAGCCACCCCCCTTACCCCCTCATCCCCCTACCCGCCCTTCCTGATAATTTTAGAAATTCAAAAATATCCGCAATCGATTTGTAAGTATCGAAAACCTCTATGTACCAATTTTGAACGATCTGACACTATTTTTATTTTTTTACCCCCCTCCCTCCCCCCCCCCTTCTTGCCCCTCCTAATAACTTTACACAATCGAAAATATCCCCATTCGACTTGCAGGCCTCTTAAATCTATCTGTACCAATTTTGAACGACCTAACTGTATTTCTATTAATTTTTGCCCCATAGCCCCCCCCCCTACCCCCTCACCCCCCTACCCGCCCCTCCTAATAATTTTACAAATTCAAAAATATCCGCAATCGATTTGTAAGTATCGAAAACCTCTATGTACAAATTTTGAACGATCTGACACCATTTTTATTTTTTTGCCCCCCCCTCCCTTTCCCCCTGTTCCCCCCCCCCTAGTTCCCTGCCCCTCCTAATAACTTTACACAATCGAAAATATCCCCATTCGACTTGCAGAACTTTAAAACCTATCTGTACCAATTTTCAACGACCTAACTGTATTTCTATTTGTTTTTGCTCCATAGCCCCCCCCCCCTTGCTGCCCCACCTGGGGGCTGAATTTCTAAAATTTCAGAAATTGGTTTTTAGATAGTTGCCTTAGCTATATTTTAGAGCAAAAATTTCACGTATATCTATTTTTTTTTGTTTGGGATATATAGGATTATGCGAAATCACGTTTTACGCATGTGAAATCACGTTTTACCCCCCCTCCCCCCGACCCCCTTGGGGACCGAATTTCAAAAATTCCAGAAACCGATTTTGAGACATTTGTATTAGCTATATTTCAAAGCAAAAATTTTACGGATATCTGTTTTTTTGTTTGAGCTATGAAGGATTTTGTGCAATCACGTTTTGCTTCCAGAGAAGTTACAAACAAACATACATACAGGTGAAGCTAATATACGCGTGTTAATGACCTCCTGAATCCGAATATGACCACCATTTTGCCCAGCAACCCTCCATTTTTTAGATATACCCCTTCCTCATTCTTATCATTGTTTGGTAATTTTATATCGTTCAGTTTTATTTGGAGAGGAACGATGATTTTTTTAACTTTTAAATGTCTTCTGACCTGAGGATCTACAGAGGTAGAAAGTTCTAAAACACGAACATTGGTAGTAAGGAGGAAATTTGAGGGGATTTGTGTCCAGAAAACAAAAGAAAATCAATAAAAACAATCAGTTTCAGTTTCTTTTTCTTTTCGTAATATTTCTCTTATTTTTTTTTGCATATTCCAGCTTCTAGTTACCATTTTCTTATCAAAACACCCCAAATAGTAAAAATTATTCAGTGGATTTTTTTTTTTTTTTTTTTAATGTTGGTGAGTGGAGTAAAGCCTCAAAGCCCTCGCAAGAAAGTTTGACTGATTCACTGTTCAACATTTGCTTTCAGTAACTCCCACGTTAAATGTTTTGGGCAGTAAAACATGAACAGTAAAATATCCTCCTTTGACACGCGTTAAAGATCACCACACTAGATCACCACCGTCTAGAACACCATAAAGTTCACTCACTTATCTCAAAACGTGTACTAAAGGTAGATAACGACTGACGACTACAATGATAAAAGCAATGACCTTTAACAAGAAGACAAAAGGCTTTAAATACACATAGAAGTGTTTTACATAGCACGCTCGTTTTAGAAGCCTTATCAATATTCAACTTCGAAAATTTTTTAAAGTGCCTATGCACAATGCCAGAGCCTGATTAAGGGGGAAGCACACATTATTTATACTTATACCGTTATTTTTTAACAAATACTTTCCTCCTATAATAAACAGAAAAATCTCATTAAAAATTATTTTAAAAGAATTCTGGTGTCTAATAACGGTGAGTAAATTGGATTGTTTTACACCGTTCATTTTTTATAAAAAATATTTCCTCGTCAAAGCGTGGAATTCTATGACATGAAGTAAAAAATAATTGTAAAAATATTCCGGTGCGAGCGGAGATAATGTGTGCTTCCCCCTTAATCAGGCTCTGCACAATGCCACGCATCTTGCCCTGCTAAATAATACGCGCCTGGTAACATGGCCGACAATTGTAAATAACCGACTTAGAATGCTACGACGGAAGTTTATATACTCACGTAGTAATTTCAGTTAGCGGCAAAAACAGTGTGAAAGGGAAAAAAAAAGAATATTTCAATTAAAAGAAATGATGAATTTATATTACATCTACATTGTCGGAGTTTCGCAACAAATTCGTCGTGTCAAACTTGTCATGACAGGATAATATTGGGAAAAATCAGACTTGACGCAAATGGGTATGCTATCTGGGTACAATAAGCAAGAGGTGCCGAAAGTGCTTCTTTTTTATCAGTCAACATTCTATTGTAGTCGATATTCTATTGGAGAAAAGAATTTAGGCTTCACCAATCAGACAGCACTATTTTTTATCAGAACTGTTTGCTTGTTTTAAGCAGAAAATTCGGATTAGTTAAGCCCAAACCAATTGCTACAAAATAATCGGGAAAGTGAATCATGTGCTTAATAAAGCTCTGCCTATTACGGCCTCTTTAAATACCGCCAATGATTTAATCGATAGCTTTTTTCTATATTATTATTATTTGTTTCATTTTTTCATACCTAAAATACTACGAATAATGTATCTTATATAATAATAATAATAATAAATAAATAAATAAATAAACCTTATAAAGTTATACAAGATTTAATCTTTTTTAAAAAAAGGTAAAAAGTAATTTTTTAAGCAATCATTTTGACACTTACTTATTTAATTAAAAATGTTTTCAAAAGAAAACACTTGTCGTAATCTAAAAATTAACTAAAGAGAGCTTCTGAACTGTCACAGCTTCAGAAAAAGGCTGAAAAAATTACCTGTGATATGAGATAACTTTTATTAAAAAAATCTTTATTTTTCTTTGAAGTTATTTCATAAAAAACTATATGTATCACGAGAGAAAAGAAACTTGTTACATTTAATCTGAGTAGAATAAAATTTTATTTCCTAGGAATATAATCAGGAAAATTGATAGATTATAGAAAAACCGTCATTTTCAACAATTTTCTCCATTCTGGAGATTTTTCTTGTTGATGCATTGTTTATAACAAAGTTTAGTTCTTAACAAATGATCAAAAATATAAATATGACAAAAATACTAAAGCGTAAGATCTTTATTAAATAATTAAGTCCCTATAAACTTTTCATTTTATGCCTTAAATAAAACTTTTGTTTATTTAATGATGAAAAAAAAAATAGTGTTTTAAGTTTAAACTGATGTTTTCATATGAAAACTGAAAATAATACTTTTTAAAGATGCATTAAAATAATCATTTAAAATCAAATTTTTTATGCGAAACTATTATTATTTTTATATTATTTTCAACACCGTTTCTTATTTTTTAAAATTGAAAAATGAATGATACAAACGCATACTTGCCAACATCCTAATTAATATCCCGTAGTGTTGTTAGTCCCGCCCTTTTTATCACACCAGTAAGTTTTTAGAGTAATATTCTCCAAATGCAATTACGATTAAATAAGAAGAAAAACACTCTAAAAAAATGCTGGTGTGAAAAAGAAGATGTCGCTAACAATACTACAGAAAATCAATTAGTATGTTGGCAAGAAGCTCGGCGCAGTCTTTTTTTTTGTTTTTTTTTTTAATATCACTATTTATATAACGCAATCTTTGTATCATTTAATCGAAGAAAAATACTGATAAACACTAATAAATATATCTATTAAAAATAAAATGTAGTATTTAAAAACATGTGCGCCCCAAGTCTTGCATACATAAGCGTTTATTGTACACCACAATATTTTTCTATTCTTGCAATCCATGAACGAATTATTAATGCACCATCAGTTTTACTTGAAGGCATTAAACTCTATGACTAAGATTTTCGTAAAGTTCAGAAACATTATTTTTTGTTTAGAAAAAAAAAAAAAAAAAAAAAAAAAAAAGAATGATTATAAAGAGGGAATAATATAAGAAAATGCCATCAAAAGTGATGTCTTTTTTTCTGATTTTATTAACTTCTATATTATGTTAGCACTAATCCTAGAATAGTCACAATTTATTCCGTGGAAAACGTGTGTGACATATTAACCTATAATAAGTATTCCAAGAAATAGAAAAGGACAATAATAGATTTAAAAAAACATTGTGTTTATGATCTATAACGGAAAACCTCTATTATTCATTCTCCAATATTTTTTTCTTTTCTTTATTTTAAACAAAATATGATTTAATTTTTCTTTACGTGTATGAATCAATAGTACGAAAAGTTATATTATCAGGGGATTAGTAAAATTGTTAAAATGGAAAATTTTGTCATTTTAAAATTATAGCAGCCAGGACTGCCAACCATCTCATTAATAAGCGTAGACTTGTTAACGCCCCTTGAAAATACGCCCCTTTTCCCACACCACTTTATATTTAAAGCAATTCTCTCCAAATAGTGTTACGATTAAATAAGAATGAAATTACTCTAAAAAATGACTGGTGTACAAAAAAAGGCGGTGACTAAATGTACTACGCTTTATAATGAGATGGTTGGCAAGCATGTAGCACAGTTATAGTGATAGACAAAGGAGTTCTTCAGATTTGTAAATTTATGTTGTTTTTCTACAAACAGGTGAATTTGTTTGACAAAGCTATTAACTTTCATGCAGTGCCTTTATGCATGATTTATATGTAATATATACTTTAAAGCTGCAGAACTATTATTTTTCTGTAAAAAAGTTTTAGATTTTTAATGATTTTTTTTTTGTTTGTTTGTTTGTTTAATATACAAAATATAACTCAACTGATTACGATAAGATACCGATTACGATTACCGTATTTTTCTTCGTATAATCCGCATGTGTGATAAATCGGTTTCATACCAAAAATTTTTATTTGCAGATGAGTGTATATATTTACACGACGAAACCTTGTTTACCATACCTGCCAACGTCCTAATTAATATTCCGTAGTGCTGTTAGTCACGCCTTATTTTCTTCACGCCAATAACTTTTTAGAGTAATAGGGGAAACTACAGTGCTCGCAGCAGTTTTATATTTCTACGTGCCTTTTATTATTTTCCGACCACTTTAATCCATCAGTATGCTTTTACTCATTGCTTTAGCTTTAAAATCTTCACAGAAAATGCATAAAAAAATTGTGGTGTTAAAACAATAAAACACACGTGAAAATATAAGACCGCTGCGGACACTACCCGTAGGGAGACTTGACCCATGAGGGTTTTTCCTATGAAAGGGAAGCTTTAGGAAAATGTTAGTCATTTTACTGATTGACTAATCATACAACAGCATTTTGCAAGGAACAGCCGTTGTAAAATTATCAGTGGATTTCGAGCAATTTATTGTTGATTGATACTGCATCTTTCAAGTAAATTTTGAAGATCCTGGACTTTGTTAAATTTGAATTTGCAGTTTTGAGGCAAGTCAATTTCAAAAGTATAGCTGTTTTAGACACTGTCTTAGCTACATATTGGTATGTAGTAGCTTCATATAACTAGGATTAACACAGGATTAACACAGCAACGCAACTGAAGGAGACTTAACCCAAGGAAACTAGCGAGACTTGACCCCAATGATTGACACTTTCGCGACTGCAAGCTTTTGTCGTTTTGACAGTAAGGCCCGCCTGCGGGCGTTATTCTACCGAGAAACAACATTTCAGGAAAAAAATTTCTGTATTCACATTTATATTACAAAGGGATATACATTATAACTGTATTCTTTCTAACCAGAGTAGTTGTGTCCATGGTATATTGACTGTACAGTCACCCCCCCAAAAAAACGCCACCCACCTAATTTCGCCGTAAATTATCGTAGAAACATGCGGCTGGTACCTATCGATCTGTAATAACGTTTAGTTTTTAATGGAGTAGTTAGATTTTGCTTAAGGGGTTATCTACATATTAAAACAGGTATAAACTTCATTTTTTTTCCAATGACGACCCCTATTTTTGACCTCATATTCAGATTTCTGAGATCAAGGCAGTTCGGAAAACTCACCTATTTATATACTTTAAATCAATTCTAAATAGAACACGTGAAAATGTATTAGGGGTCCGTCCATACATTTAGAAAAAATAAATCGTGATCTACCACCCAATATACATTATTATACATTATTTATTAAAAAAGTTCAGAAATGTTAGATACAAAATAAAAAACGATTGTAATTCGCCGAACTTTCTAAGTTAGTTTATGAATTAAAAGATTTTTATTGGTTTCTATTTATTAAACATTGAATAGTTAAATATATCACTTCACACGAAGGAAATTAAATAGCTTGAATCACATGAACCCTACAATGTTGAATTACAGAAATCTAGATACCAAGCTGAAATAATAGTAGTATAATAATGATAATAATATCAATAGCGGTTAAAAAAAGAAAATAAAAAGTGTTTAATATTTAAGAAAAAGAATTATCTACTTCTTGTTGGGTATATTTTTATTTTAAACAGTAAGCCCCGCATGAAAGTGTTACTATAAACTTTACATTTAATTTTAGGCGTACAAACCAAGAATAGATAATGTAAAAAATTATAAATAACAAGATTTAAACTAAAATCTAAGAAGAATATTTAACATTTTAGCGACTGCTGGCGTAGTTTCACGTCATTTGGAAATCTGTAACTCCTCCAGTGGGCGTATCTTTCACAATTCGTGTTTTACGATATTTCTTAAGAATATTCCTTTTATTCATATTTATATAAACAAAATAATATGAATACAAATACTTTCACTAAAAACAGTATAATTATTATGTATATTCATATGAAAATAAATATGGATATAGAAAAAACAGTTTCCTATTGCCTAGAACGTATATTCCCCGTTCTGCAGTCGTCTACTGTACTTGAATTCTTAATTTTATATGTGTAAAATCTATATCTTTAAAAGTAATAAGACATATTACATTGTTTTAAATTGTTTCCCCATAATAAATGTGAATTTTACGCCGTGATTAGAATAATCGAAAATAAAAAAATATTGCGCTTTGTTTCAATAATATATTTAATGAAAAAAAACAAAATCTTCCACTGTTTGATTTTGTATTAAAAAAAACATTAAATAAAATGTTAATATTATGTTACGTCATGCGATGAAATTTAAATAACACAATGCTTGCAAACGTACAGTAAACAAATGCGAAAATGTCATAACAAAACTAAAACAGAAATTCTTTTGAAAAAATCTTATACAAATTATTAAATGTTAATTATAATAATTAAAAAAAAAAAAAAAAAAAGAAAAAAAATCGTATTCCTCTTTCAAACGATAATCCTCGCCTTACCGCGTTTCGTAAATTATGATATTTAACTTGAGGTGTACTAACCCTACAGTATTCAAGTAATAATAAGAGGGACAACTGAGTTAAAATAGAATTTTAGCAGTGAGAAACTAGGAAATGTTATGTAACATTTAAGAAGAAAGACTTGACATTTCAGGATTGGATATATTCATAGCTGCCAATATTTTAATTTATTCCGGAGTACTTTTAGCCCCGCCTTTATTCCGCACCACTTTCTTTATATAAAAAGTTTCTTCAATACATAATTTCCATAAAATAAAACAAAATACTTTTAAAAAATAAGTGGCACGAATTAGAGGCGGGGCTAAAATTACTCCGGAATAAATTAAAATATTGGTAGCTGTGTATATTCCTTTTTGCAACGGAAACCACGCCTTTAAATAATTTTCTAAAATTTTACATTATAAAACATTTTTTTTTTTTACATATTTGCAATTAAATCATTTAAATTTTGTCTTCAGCATTCGATTTATTAAATGCCATTGACATTTATGCATACCAGTGTTATACATAGAGTCAAATACGAATATGCGAACTAGTTTTTTAATATTGCTTTTGCAAAATGGAGGCGGGGCTTCATTTTTTTATGGAATTCTTTCACAATCTCTCGTCTGCATTGCCATAATTTTATAAAAATTAGCCAATTTGTATGATAAACGTCGAAATGTTGCTTAGAAAGCAATTAGAATAACAAAAATATAAATTAAAATTGTTTTTCGTCAAAATATATACTGATATTTACTCACAGAGGATACAAATTATAACAGGTGACGGCCCCTTAAAAGCAGTAAAAAATGAAATATCACTGTAACTCATAAAATAATGTTAGGAACGAGCTGTAAATTTGGAAACCCACGTTTTTGATGATGCCCGTTCTATTCATGCAAAAATCAGCATAGGTCATAATTCATAATATTTTCAATTATGAAATTATTAATAATTTTCATAATTCAAAAAAAGTTTTTTTATCAAAAATATGTATGTAATAGGTTTGGGTCACTTCATTTTATTGTATAAAAAAACAGAATTTGAATATCATAATTATTTTGGAAGGTATGAATTAATGTTTGTCACATTCATTTAACATTAGCATCCTCATATTTTGACAGCTTGTAACTCTTTGAAAAATTGAGCAAAATATATAAACTATACCATTTTCCGTGATGATTTGGTCCAAGGAATTCAAATAAGTTATAAAAAATGGGGGTTACCATTGAAAAAAATGAAGTTGATGCCTGTTTTAATATGTAGACGACCCTTTAAGCAAAACCTAACTATCCCATTATAAACTAGACGTTATTACAAATCGATTGGTACCAATGACATGTTTCTACGACAACTTTTGGCGAAATTAGGTAGGGGGGTGGCGTTTTTTTTTTTTTCGGGGGGGGGGTGAATGTACAAATATGAATATTGGGTACATTCTTAAGAAATAAATAACGTACAAATCGCGAAAGAAACGCCTACTGTTGGAGTTACAGATTTAATGAAAGTGTTAATTTAATGTTTTTGTTTGATATAATGGATTTTTATTCTATGAATAACTAAAATATTGTGACTTAGGCCTAACATTTTTTTTTTTTTTTTTTTTTTAAGAAATAAGTAAAACATTGTAAATATTTAGGCCTAATAAATTGTTTTTATTTACGAAATAACTAAAATATTGTTAATTATCGAACCCAATGAATTGTTACATAATAAATAACTGAAAAGAAGGAGGATAAGAATGTGTTAGCTATTGTCACAACAAACAGAAGAGAAATAGAATACAGAAAGAGGCAGAAAAACGAAAAGAAAAAAAAATGTTGACAAAAGAAAGGCAAAAAAGGTTCTTCATGTGAAAAGTCAAAAGCATGAGAAAAACAAAAGAAACCAATAAACAATTTTTTTGTATTTACTAAAATCATTTACAAAATAAAACTGGAAAACGGTTAAATCACAACACCCGTGTTTTTCCTTTCAATTCCTATGAGAGTTCTAACTTTCATGAGAGTGGTCATGTCTCCCTAAGTGGGGGGTCAAGTTTCCCTAGGCTTTGGGACACTTGACCCATGTGCTTACTTAAATAATTCATTTTTTTTTTTTCACCATTTCTAGTAAGAACTATGCTATCATTTTTAACCACAGTAAACAGACTATTCTCTCATATTTTTTATTCAGCTCTAACTGTTATTCAAAAAATACGAAAAATTAAAAACCAAAAACTAGGTCAAGTCTCCCTAGTTTCCCCTATATTGCAAGTGCAATTTCGATTAAATAAGATGAAAAAATAGGCGGAGCTAACAAAACTATGGAATATTAATTAGGATGTTGACAAGCATGCCTGCCTACTCTGGGAAGGGATTTTTTTTTAATAATTGAAAAATTGCCTATTTATGTGCATTATATAATGTAATATAGTTTTAAACAGCGAATAACAGGAAAAAATATACAAATTTTAAAATAGTTTGATATTTAGGCTCAAAATATACAAAAAAATTGTGGAAGAAAAGCACTTTTTCAAAACGTCATAAGTCAAATCTAAATAAAGATATTGTTATTCTGTAAATTTTATTTTTATTATTGAAAGATCCTTAAGGGATTGAACTATTCTGAAAACTATAACCATGTTATTTAACATTTTAGAGAAGTTAACATTTTGCACTCTGAAAAAATCATGTATATACACGACAGTTCATAACTTTTATCGACAAAAAGAGAAAAAATAATTTAACTGGATTCATTGCCGTAGTTCAATCCTTAAAACAACTCCTCTAGAGTATTTTTTTCAAGTTACATAACGTTTCAATTATAACTTTTGGAGTTATGACGTTTTACGATAAAACAAAATGTTAAAAATCTCATTTTGAGAGAAAACAGTAAACAAAATTAAAAATCAGATTTTACCTATTAAATAAAAAATAATTTTAAAAAATTCCAGATTTATTTCAAAGTTTTTTTTTTTTTTAATTCATTTTATATGCATTAACAAATTTTGATGCTCATATTGAGTAAAACATTTATGTAAACAAAACTTTGCGGCCACTTCCGGTTTCAAAAACTTGCGAGTTACTAATATTAAAATGCCTGTAATTCAAGTTCTAAGCAAGATAGAAATAAAATTCAAACTGATTTAGAAAGCTAAAATGTGAGGCTTTAATATTAATCTAAAAATAGAAAATCGGATTTTTTTACCGAAAACTGCATTTTAAAGGAAGGCAGGTAACTTAAACATATTTTTTTACGTATAATAAACTTGGTAACATTTTTAATTTATTGCAGGGATGGAACACGGGCGCAAAATTCATACCACTATCAATGTAAGAAAATTTTCTACTTCTTAAATCAACGATATTATAGTTAGAAAAATTTCTTAAACAGATTCCGGTATGAATTCTGCGCCCGTGTTCCAACCCTGTTATTGTGAAGTACTGCTAGTATCTCTTTTTTGTCCACACCACTTTAATTAACCCTCTATAGCCCAAATTATTTAACTTTTGGAAAAATAATCTGAAACTTTTTTATTATATTTCTTTATGCATGAGAATCATCTCATATTAACACTTTCGCGACCACATGATTTTGAATTTTTGACAGTAAGATCCACCTGTGGGCGTCATTCTCCTATGTTACAATATTTCAGAACAAAATTTTCTATATTCACATTTATATTAGAAATGGATATACATTATAATTATATTCTTTCTAATCAATGTATTTGTATCCATAGTGTACATCATTGTAAAAATGTGAATATTGGTTATATATTTAAGAAATAAATAGCATACAAATTTCGAAAGAAACACCAACTGGTGGAGTTACAGATTTTCAAATGACGTGAATCTACGTCAGCGGCCGCGAAATTATTAAATTTAGCTTAAACTATAGCTTAACAGTAGGGAAAGCTTAAACTATAGGGACCAAAGCTTAAACTATAGTCCCAATGAAATCCTGTAGTAAATTATTTAGGCTATATTGAGGAATTTTTTTGATGGGTAACTTAAACATCTTTTTTTGCGTATAATATACTTGGTAACATTTTTAATTTATTGTGGAGTACTGCTAGTATCGCTTTTTTGTCCATACGACTTTAATTAACCCTTTATAGTCCAAATTATTTTACTATTGGAAAAATAATTTGAAACTTTTTTATTATATTTCTTTATGCATGAGAATCATCTCATATTAACACTTTCGCGACCGCATGATTTTGGACTTTTGACAGTAAGATCCGCCTGTGGGCGTTATTCTCCTATGTTATGATATTTCAGAACAAAATTTTCTGCATTCACATTTATATTAGAAATGGATATACATTATAATTATAGTCTTTCTAATCAAAGTATTTGTATCCATAGTATATTTCATTGTAAAAATGTGAATATTGGTTATATATTTAAGAAATAAATAGCATACAAATTTCGAAAGAAACACCAACTGGTGGAGAAACAGATTTTCAAATGACGTGAATCTACATTAGCAGTCGCGAAAGTATTAAAGTTAGCTTAAACTATAGCTTAACTTTAGGGAAAGCTTAAACTATAGGGACTAAAGCTTAAACTATAGTCCCAATGAAATCCTGTAGTAAATTTAGGCTATACTAAGGAATTTTTTTGGTGGGACTTTAAAGTTCCGGTGGGATACAAAGGGTTAGAAAAAAGATTCTCCATAATGTAATTACGATGAAATAAGAAGAAAAATGCTTTTAAAATACATTGAGGTTAAAAACGGGCGGGACTAACAGTACTTCAGAATAAATTATAAATATTACCAGGTATGCGTATAACGTATTTACAGTTAAAAAAACTTGTTGAAATTTATATCTCCATATATATATATAAACTAAACTTGTGTGAGCGTTCAAAAATAAAACATTTGCAGTATTTTAATTGTCTTTCCGCAAAAGTCTTCATATTTATCTTAATGTATTTAAAATCTAAAACACGGTGTACAATGTTATATTCTTTTTCCTTTTAATATTTATTTTATTTGCTGAAAAATCCGTTTATTTAATAAGTAAATTCAATTTATATAAGGAAAAAATCCAAGTATCATGTTTCATCAAAATGCAATATAAACAGAATTTCCCGAGAAATTGCCTATGTAAATGACTTTTGAATTCCATTAAGCAATTCTTCGAAATTTAAGATTAAGTTCCAAATTTTTAGTATAATAAATTTGTAGGTTAAAACATATCTAAAGCATGCTAAACTGGCTTCGTTAAAGAGCAAACATCTGGCAATTCAAGAAAATTCTCTCGTTAAAATAATAAATCAGTTTTGCTTTGTTATTATTATTATTTTTTTTTTTTTTTTCAGTTGTTGTTATTTCATCTTCTTAATAGGCATTTTTATTCTATATTTAACTTTAGAATTCTTTTAAGAATATTTATTTTAAAGAGATATGTTAAATTAAAGAATATAAAAATATCATAAGGTAATTGAATACATTTTATTTATTAATTTTTTTCTGTTTTATGCACAAAATCTATCTGAAATACTTTTCGAAGCCTAATTAAATATAAAGAACTAAAATTAGAGAAAAGTATTGATACATATTAATATCCCAATCCCAATAAATATTTCGAAAATAATATTAAAGTATTGATACAGTAATAGTTTTTCGTAATTATTTAATGTGTTTTCTTGTGCAGATGAGTCATGGGAATTTTCATTATCTAATGCTTTATTTAATGTAATGTAATTTGATTTTTTAGAAATATTTTGAACTGCCATTTAAAAATTCATATTTTCTACAATTGATTAAAACTTTTTTTTTTTTTTTTTTTTTTTTTTTTTTAAGTGCATTAACAGGCAAGGCATTCCCAACTTTTTTGTAAACACTGTTTCCATACATAAATATACCTAGAACTTTTATCATACTTGCCAACATCCCAATTAATATTCCGTAGTATTGTTAGCCCCGCCCTTTTTTTCACACCAGTAAATTTTTAGAGTAATATTCTCCAAATGCAATTGCGATTGAATAGGAAGAAAAATACTCTAAAATGATACTGGTGAGAAAAAGAAGGCGGGGCTAACAATACTACGGATTATTAATTAGTATGTTGGCAAGTATGCTTTTATAATGTATTCCTAAGTACCGTTAGTAATCACCCTTGTTTCACGACACTATTCATAAATAGTGTTTTTCTTCTTGTTTCAGCCTACTCAAAAAATGCTTTTTAAGAACATTAATTGACTAAATTTCAATGAAATAAAATATATAAACGTAAATGATTTTGTAAAATTAAAAAGAGAAAGTTTCAAACCAAGTGAAATTTAGGTATTGTATTTCGAACATTTTTGTGCGGAAGATTTTGGGGAAAGAAAAAAAAATATTTAACCCTTATCGCTCCTATGTCCCTTCTAAGATTACATTAAAAAATCGAGCCATGCCTTAAGGTGTTCCTCTGTAAATGAAATGTTATTTTTCTAAAACGTGTAACTATAGGCTACATTTCGACTACCGGGAAATTTTAACAGAAAGATTTACTTTATTTAATGATGGAGTAAAATAAAGCAAATTATTACAATTTTTCGGGAGCCAAAAGGTTAGTAAGTTGGAAACTATATGCGTGATGTTTTAAAGGAACGCTAAAAGGCGTGTCTTACAGAAAATATGCCGAGCGCAAAGGGTTAATATTAAACGGTGGGTGGAGTCTGAGCATAAAAGTGGGCGGAACTAGCCATGTATCATTGAACACACGGTGTGTTACCCGTTTTTTTTGCTTGGAAATACTTTGCACACACGATCTGCAATCTCTCTTGAACAGGTTAACTTGTAGCAGGTGATTACTCGATTAGCTTCACCAAGAAGAAGTGCAATGATTCGGCCGGCAAACAAGAAAACATTGAAGCTGGAAAGAAAATGTACTAATTTTTAAGTTACACGTGTTATCTAATAACTTAACGTTATTTTCTAATTGTTTATCTTTATGTGGTCTTGTTCATTTGTTCATTTGTTCTGTTTTTTTTTTTTTTTTTTTTTTTTTTTTTTCTTTTAATATATATATATATATATTTTCTTTAGATAAATATTTGTAATTATTTTTCAATTTTATTTTTTATTTTTTAAATATTATATTGAAATATCCACTCCTAATACAAAAATGTTTGTTTCCAAATACCTTACAATTATGTCATTTAAATGCAGTTATTACTTTTAACAATTTAATTGTAGTTATAATTAAGCACAATCTCTCTTATCCACGTGCGCAATCATTCCTACCCTATAAGGAGAGATTGTGCAAAATAGTTGTCTTGGTTTTATGACAGCTGTTATTTTAAATTAGAGCAGAACAACAAAATAGTAATGGAAATGTATAGAAGAAGGTTCAATTCAAAAGTTTGCACGAATATTTTGCAAAAGATTAATATTTAGATTTTTTATAGTGTTATGTTGAAGTATGACAAACTCTCCTAGCTTTACCTTACACAATTATCATGACTATCCAAAAGTACAGTAAAAAGCATCTACCTATTTTTTATCGGTTTTGAATAAACAAATGTCACTACCAAAGTTCCTTCCCTCATAATGATGCATACGATGCAAGCATGTACACACACACACAAAATGTGCAAATGGACATCTAAGAAATGGGTTACCAAAAATATTAAACTATTATAAATCACCATTGAATATTTATTAAATACAATTATTTTATTAAAGATTAGATGTGTCATGATGAGAAAAAACTCAGAATCATGAGTATGAAAAAAGAAAAGAATAGAAGAAAAATCTGGAAAAATAATTAGAATAGTTTTAATGTATCAAAAATTTTAAGGAGAACGTCTCCAACGTGTATCATTTCACTCATCAACTGAGATTTGTTAACCCTTTCAGAGGCAGTGGTATATATTTTATGCCACCTAATTTCAGTTCCTAACTTCAAAAAATCATCCCAGAATTTTTTTTTATAAAATTTTACTTTTCTACCTTATGCGAAATTATTAATTTATTACTTTTCTTCTACTCTTGTTTTCAAAGTGTGGTGTCACTTGATTTTAAAAGAAATGAAATTCATTGCCTCTGAAAGGGTTAAAAGGCGTGTATTTATCCCAGATTCTGGATAACACCAAAACACACTCTCATCACTGTTTATAATCAACTATTTAAAAATTATAATTGACAAAAACCATTCATTAAAATAAGTGGATTTTTTTTTTTTTTTTTTTTTTTAAACTGGTGTTTCTTTAGATCTTCATTAACTAGGTCCTTAAGCACCACTATTTTCTATTAAACGAAATCATTTTTTGATTAAATTACAAAATATTTGCCATAAAATAGTCAACAGGGTTGATAGTGTGCTCCCAGTATTAATAAAGCTCCAATTTAAATTTTTAACCCTAGTCCTATCCTATCCCTGTTCTGCCCTGGAGTCCACACGGACATCACACTATAAAGAACATATTTAGTATAGTTTGAATATTTTTTAAATGTTAAAAATTGTCTTCTTAAACGAACATTATGTGCTAATAAAAAAGAAGGTTGTAAAATAAAGCTAATTTAGAAAACTAAATTGTGCTATTATTAAACCCAATCACTATGTCCTATTGCAATATACCCATAGCTGCCAATATTTTAATTTATTCCGGAGTACTTTTAGCTCCACCTTTATTTCGTACCACTTTATTTATAGAAAAATTAGTGGTGCGAAATAAAGGCGGGGCTAAAAATACTCCGGAATAAATTAAAATATTGGCAGGTATGTGTACCCTGTGACGACTTGGGGTTAGGAACCTAACACAGGAACCTAACATTATAAAATAAAGATTTAATATGATTTCAATATCTTGAAATTTTTCAATGAACTTCTTCTGGCTTTTATTAAAAATGGTTTTAATATTTGATTAAATACCTTACGGCTTTATTTATTTTCCCTTTTTGTAAAGTGCCTAAATACTCCTGGGGTCTGCTCAGTCTCCAGGATACGGAAATGTGACGTCTGCATTTCCGATTAAATAATTCCTAATATTACTTGATATTTCTACAGTCAAATTTTTACGCTGAGTTAAACGTATATTGAAATGAGATGCCACTGCTTGTGACCTTTCAGATAACGATATATGTATAAACTGTCAGCAAGTTGAAAGTGCCTGGGTTCCATATGGACCCCAGGTCATGGTGATAGAGTGAAATGGTGACTTAATTTTTTCAAAGCCACACTGCAAGTGTGTATTTAAAAAATAGATAGCTAAATTCTAATAAAAAATAGATGCTAAATTCTATGAATTTTCAATACAACTTGTTCTGAATAAAAATTTTCTCATTATTTAACCGCAGTTATTTATTACAGTACATTATGGAAAATACGTGTTAGAAATAAATGGTAGTAAAAAGTAATAATAGTTGCATAGATGCCAACATTTTTAACTTTTAAATCAGAATTGACACCAATATTTTAAAAATGAAATATGTTATATATATTTTAAACAAATAATAATACCGAAAACAGCTATAAAAATTTTCTGGTTTCAAGTTTCCCTTAAAAAACGGGAGACTCGGCACCTATGCAGTTGGAGTGGTAGGTTAGGAGTTTAAAACAGAACTGTTTTGACGGGTGAACATAACTATAGTCTGACTCGACAGTATCACTTAAACTTTTCAGAGGCAAGATAATTTCGCACATTTGAAATAAATTATGACCAGAATTTATAAGCAAGTTTAACCCCTTAACGCGCACTGTCCTCGCTGCAAGGACGCAAAATTTAAGATCCAGCTGCAAAAATTCATCCCAGAAATTTTTCAGCAAAAATTTACGTTTAGAACATATCAGAAAAGGCCAGTTTTTTTAACCTTAAAATTTAAAATTTATTTTAGTTTAATTTAGTTCATGAATTCCGGTGGCAGTATAATTTAAATGATCCGAATTGTCTTGCGCCGCAAAGGGTTAAAAAGTGAAATAAATAATGTTTCTGATGTAAAAAGTAAAAAATATATAAATAAAATAAAGGATGAAGTTTTGGTGTTGGGACTTAAAACTAACCGCCCTTGAAAGGGTTAACCCTTAGAGGCGCAAAGTAATTCATTCTCATTTAAAATAGACAGCTACTATAATTTACGAAGGAAGCTAAAATAAACAGAAATAAATGGTCATTGCTGTTGAGTTATGAAAAATAAATAAATCTGGGATGATATTTTGCAGGTGTGACTTAGTAGTTGCGTCCTCGTAGAGAAGACACTGTGCTTCAAATGGTTAAATGGACCACTTAAACTTGAAATGAGTACAAGAAAAAAAAAATAAGAAGTCTTAAACATTATCTATACAGTCCTTCTCATAATTATAAGGACACCCGATTTTCTATATTAACTAAACACGGAACACTATTATTTAAACAAATATATTTTTAATAAATTTGAATTTCATTAATAGGCTATATTTAAAAAGTTTTATCGTTTTTCTATCTTAAAAAACTTTAAATATTGTAAAAAGATGATTTTTCAGGTGTTCACAATTATGAGGACAGCTCGAAATTTAGTAATTTTTTTCAGTTATTCTTTAAATTAATATTTTATGGGGTCTCTTTTTAGGGTTAAACAGTCAGATATTCTCTCTGGCATTTATATATACATTTTTTTTTTTTAATATTTAGTTTCAATACCATTTCGTATAGCATATATGATATTCTTAATATATTTAAACTATTTAAAATTGCTTTCCACTTGCATGCATTTTTCTAATATCATAAGTTAAGGTTTTTTCAACTTTTAGGCCATGGGAAAGGCAATAATACAGAAGTTTATTTCTTCAAACTATTTCCTATTGCTCTAAAACTAGAGCAAAAATGTAAGTCTTGTTGAAAAAAATATTATTACCCCCCAAAATCTAACAAAAATCTGATAATTCTACGTTTAAAATTTGCGGATATTCTCTTGATGTTCATAATAATAGAAAAAATTACTAAATTTATTCTGCCTTCAGTAGAAGCAGCTCCCCAGAGCACCATAGATCCACCGTTAAAATGCCCGATTCTTATCTGCCTTTAAAAAATCTGCTCTGTCTTTCGCTATCTTCAGATCGTGCCAGTAACTGTTAAAACCATTTGGTTAATCAAGAATAAAATGTTTTTCATCCGAAAATGCAACATTTTACCATTTAATATTGTCTTTATTCAACTTTAACACAGACGTTCTTTCCCCCATTAAATGCTGATTGATTATTACAGGTTTTTTATTCCTTTTAACATATTATTAATTATTTTAAACATGCATAAATGTGGACCCTAACCTCTCGTTAAAAATTACGAGCAAATTCAGCAGCAGTTATTATGAGTAGAACAGTAAGAGGAATTATGAGTCTTCGATCTCTGTAAAACAACTCTAATTTTGCGTCAGATCTCTCTCCTATCGAACCAGCAGTTCAACGTTTGATCACATTTCCTTCAGCAATTTTAGACCTTCGAATTTCATTAGAAATTCGGCGGATTGAAATTATCATCCCACTTAAAAAACACATTTATCATACTTCACTACCTGAACGTTCTTTTTCGAGGAATTATCAGTAATGTCCGTCCAAGAAAAATTGAAGGCTTATATATGAATTAATCTAGCCCAGTAGTTCCCAAATTCGCATGTCAACTGTAATTTATCCGCTAGTAAGTTAAATAAAACGAAAAAATCTTGATTGTCCCTATAATTATGAACATCTAAAAACGTGGAGAAAAACACATTTTGCATTATTTTTGTTAATTTTGTTTCATATTCAAAAAATTATAGCAATTTTGGCTTTTAGAATACTAGATATATTAAGTGCACTTAGTATAATCTCGTTCACAATTATTTTTACATTAGTTATTTCAAAATATAAAGTGTCCTTATAAATATGAGAAGGAGTGTATATGTATTGGTATTGTAATAATATGCTTTAGGATTTTTTAAATTTAATTTCTATAATATATATATATATAATACCTTTTAACTTAAATTCTGTTTATAATAACAGGGTCTTTGAAAAACCCTATATATAAATATATATGCAATAAAAGGCTATAAAAATTATTTCATTTACATTGGAAAACATTTGACTTTCATTTACATAAAAAAAATAATGAAGTAAACGATTAAAAAAACTGCACTTGATTAGAATATATATATATATATATATATATATGTATATACAATACTTATTAAGATTGTTATTATTCTGAATATAATAACATAAAATCTCTACAATACGGTTCGGTTGTGTAATAGCTGCCTGTATAACTGATTCCAATTAATATGCAATTTCCTTGCGCATACGAGTGAGCAAGCCTAGTCACTAGATTGTTAGTTAATTAATATAATAGTTCACTGGATTGTTTATAACACTGGGAAGAATGAAGTTGTAAGGAGAGAAACTATCTCAATTTTTTATTTATTTAATCATTTCTTTAAAAGTGCACAACTAATTAAGATTGTAAAGTAAAATTTATATTAAAATCTAAAGTATATATATATATATATATATATATATACACTTTAATGCATAAATGTGACATTAAAATTCAGTTAGAGAAATATAAAAAAATATATACTTTTATTTTATTATTATTATTATTATTATTGGCTATAAATTGTCTTAAATAAATTCTTTCTATTAAAATGGAATTGACGAATATTTATTTACAACAAATTTATTATCTATAAAATTGCCTTAATTTTTACTTAAAATGTGTAATTTTGTTTTTAAAATTATTTCAAACGTTAGAATTTTTAAAATGTTTTCGAACATATTTAGCACACGTTAAACGTAAAAAAAAAAAAAAAAAAAAAAACATACGTCTAAGAAATTTGAAACATATCCGATAATGAAATTAAAGATGCAATAATTCTATATGTCCTAGAAAAAAAAATGTAGAAGTAAATCTATTATTACAAAATTAGAAACTTTTTTTTTTTTTTTTTTTTTTTTTTCAAATTATGTTAATTTTTTTTTAGAAATCCTTGTGTTTGAATTATTTATGAAGAAAAGACGGGGTTAAATTGTGTCTTCTCTCAGTTATCAATTACGTGTTTGTAGAAACGCGTTATTTCACCCAAGATAGCAAACACACAGTGAACTGCTATCATCTCCATATTGATTTTAACATCTTCGCGGAGTAATGGAATTCAGCTTATACGCGAGCAAGGATCGGAGTATTTTTACATTTCGACGTGTATTTTATTATATTATCACAACTATAACTGTAAAGAAATTTTACTTAGAAATTTATTCGCTGTAATATTATCTACAGCAATAGTGTTTTAAAGTACTGGTGGCAATACAATAAAAAAAAAGAAAAAAAACATAAAAATGTAGGAACGCAGGGAAACCTGCGTGAGAGTAAACGTCATTTGAATATATCTTCAGAAATTAATGATATCACAAGAAATATTTTAATGAAATTTTATTTAATACTTTCGTTTCTGAAAATCCTTCAGTATAAATATATGTATTGTAGTAATATAAGGAAATTTAGCGTAGCCAATGAGCGCGCAACTAACTGCGTTCCTGAAAGGATCCACAGATTTGCGCACAGCATTTGTTCAGCGTTAAATCCAGTGTTGCCAGGTTTGGCGAATTTTATATTCAATAGTCGCTACTAAATTTTAACTCGAGAGGCGCCATGACCAATTAAGCTACTATATATCTTACATCCACCAATAATGTTCTAAAACTGAAAGTGCTATAACAGGTGTAATACTTCGTTAAGAAAGAGACTCCACCTGTATTTTTTATTAAGTGTCTTTGAGCGTTGCTTGCCTTGGCCATTGGTAAATGGCCAAGAAGGCTTTGCAAAATATCACACAATGGAAAACTATAAACCATAATATTCATATATAATTAAAATCATAATAAACTACTACGTCAGAAATGCCAAAAGAAAAATATTTTCGATGCATACAGCTGTTTCGGTAGCCTTAAGCGTACCGTCTTCAGTGCAAAAATAATTCTGAATCTGGAGAAGTGCTCGTATATATAGGAGAGGGACCGAATTTAGTTCAACCAATAGGATTACGGGAAAGGAGGGGAGAGTGGCCAATAGGAATTTAGGAATGTTAGCTGTGTAAACAGTAGAAAAATTAAGAAAATGTAGACTGAATGTAAAATTTCCAACAATCAGACAAATAGGGAACAGCGAAATCACAATTTGCAAGGTTTTTAAAATTTTTATAAATATGAAAAGCTTTAAAGAAATCAAGTTCATGAATGGATTTAGGTCTGCAAATTATTTTAGCTGAATTAAATTTAAAATTATGATTATCCTCCCAGCAATGTTAAGAAATAGCCGATTTTTTGGTTTCTTGTTTGCGGACGTAATTCATATGTTCTTTTAGACGAAATTTAGGACTGCGTTTAGTTTGGCCAATCTATGATAAACCACACTGACAGGAAATACTATAAATACCCCAAGAATTATGCATATCAATGGGATCTTTTAACTATGGCGAAAATATTATTTTAAAATTATATTGTTTGAGAATTTTAGCTATGGTTTGACTGGATTTAGGAAAATAGGGTAAAACAATACTGATATTAGAAAAGACTGATTTAGTAGACGAATACAATTATTAAAAATAATATAGCTAAATTATAGCTAAATTTAAATAATTAACCTATAATTTAGCTAAATTTCTCACCATAATTTTTGCTCCCCTTCTTGCTGCTAATAGTTATACTGTTAAGAATTCCATTAAATTTACAACAAATATTCAAAACTGCCGACACACTAATCTCACTATGGTATCTTTTGATGTAAAATCTCTTTTCACTAATGTTCCTATAAGTGGCGCCCTCTGCTGTCTCGAAAATAGATTAAAAGTGTTTCATTTCACATATTTTGAAACACAAGAATTAATTTCTCTTACCCGCATTTGCTTATCACAAACCACTTTTTCTTTCTAAAATGAATTCTATCGTCACTCTGAAGGTTTAGCCATGGTTTCTCCTCTCTCCCCAATTTACGCAGATATTTACATGCACTATTTCGAAAGCAAGCTTTTTAAGAAAATATCTTTTCCTTTTTGGACCCGTTACGTTGACGACACCTTCACGCTTATCGACATATTTCGTCACAATATTGTCCATGTCCTAGAAAATTTAAATTTAATTCTCAGTTAACTTTAAATTCATATCCAGTTTACATATGAAACAGAAAATAATGGCTCCCTTCCAATTCTTGATACCCTCGTCTCTCGCACTGTAAATGGATTTTCAACCACCGTCTATCGAAAAATTTTGCTGTGCTCCCTTCCTCCCCAAGCGCGTTCATGTCACCCACTTAACCAAAACTTTATAAGGCGTTAGTGTAAAATTTAAGATCAATTGTATACGCATAGGACCTAGTGCTGTGTAGATTTCTTTCCATGGGGTTCTTTATAAAGCATTTTACTCTATATTTAAGCGAGTTTCAAAGAAATCTATAGAAAGCTGTAAATGGCTAGGCAGATAATTGTGATCTGAGTTTTAATCCTTCAACTCTGGTCTATAAAATCGGAGAACAGAACCTCGCGACCACTGGTGGGGCAAGAAATTTGCAAGTTAAAAGAATTAAAAACGAAAAATTTGCAATATATATATATATATATATATAATTTGAAATATTTAAGCATATCCTTAATCACAGGAGATTGAGTTGGTAAGAACCCAGCACGAGAGCAGAAGAGCAGGATAATATTTAAAAACATCAGAGATTAAAGTTCGCTGATTTTAATCAAGAAATATCGTTCATACTCTATGTTTTCAATCAATAATGCAACATACTCCATTCAAAAAGTATCCATTATTGATACATTTAAGGATTTTTCACGTATATATCTCTCTGCATTTCACATCATATTTCATTATTTGTTTGATATTGTTAAATGCTAAGATTTTCTTGTGAAATTCTGTTACAAATTTCATTATTATAACAAACGAATTAATGAAATAATTTTTCGCACATGTTTTTTTTTTTTTTTTTTTTTTTTTTTGGATGCGTCTAGCAGCTATAATTTAATATTTTGGTTAAAAAAATGGTCATAAAAAGAAATTTCGAAATAAATCTATAAATCGTTAATGTGTAGTTAAAATGTTATTTTTTCATAATTTATTGAAAAAAGTTTTTGAAACATTTAGGCTTCTTTTCTTAAATAGGTTGTACAGGTATTTGCTTGCTTAAGTTTCTAAAATAAATTACTAATAATAATGTATAATAATCTTAAATTAGATTAAATATCCATTCATCTGAAGAAGAGTCTTTGGAATAAATCACCAAATATATATTGCAAAGTCGCATAAAAATTAACAAACGGTACTTTTATTAAAATTTTCCTTTATTACAATAATTTTGTAATTATTTTTTTAATACTTATTTAAAAACTGTATTTAAGTACACATTCTTCAAACATAAAATTAATGTGAAAAATGTGCAATTATACAAGTTGGTATAATTTCCGAATAGAAAATCTAGATAGTTTTTCATATTTTTCATATTTAATGATTTTTCTGTCTTACATATTAATGTAACAAAATATTCACTCATTTGCAGATCATGAATATTAAATGAAACAATGAAGTAAAAGATGATTCATTTAAAAGTTTAAATTATTTACAGAAATATATTAGCATTTTTTCATTCCAATAAAAGCTTTGAAGAAAGAATTTCCAAGCCATATATTTTCTTTGAATACTATAATATGCAATTATCTATACTCTTTACATAATTGCATTGAATAAACTGGATATTCCAGGTAAAGAAAAACCTTTTTATTGCAATTATATAATTTAAGTGCATGAAAGATTTACTGGAATTGCGTCTTGTCTACTGATTAGGTATAATAATTCTTAATTATAAAGTAAATATTATTTATATATTTACTAATGATAAAACTTCCTTTAAACCTAGTTATTTAAAACTAAATTTTTTAGAAAATCAGGATTTACTAGATTTTTTTATAATTTATAATTGCCAATATCCGATTTTTTTAGAGAGATTTTATACCAGTATTTATAATAAACATATATATGTATATGAGGTTTCTATTAACTCGTGCGCGACCACGTGTTTTTGTCTTTTTCACAGTAAGGTCCGCCTTTGGGCGTTATTCTCCCTTGCTACAATATTTTGGAACAAAATTCTCTGTATTCACATTTATATTACATTATAGTTATACTCTTTCTAATCTCAGCATTTATATCCATATTATATTAATAGTACAAATATGAATATTGGGTATATTTTAAAGAAATAAATAGCATACAAATCGCAAAAGAAACGCCCACTGGTTGAGATACAGATTTTCAAATGACGTGAATCTACGTCAGCGGTTGCGAAAGTGTTAACTTATTATTTGAATGTCACGAAAAAATATTGTTACTTAAAGGAAAACGAGCTCCGATTATGTACTTTCTTCTAAAATAATATTTTCAAATACTTCCATTTGTGTATTCGAATTAAATACTTTATAAGCCGCCAGCGTATACAGTATATATATATATATATATATATGTCAGTGGCATTAAACCAGGGATCTTAGTCTCCACCTTTTTTTTCCAGGATACTTTCAGAAATGAAAAATTTATGTCATTTTTGCTACCACAATTTTTATACAGTAATTTCTATTCTGTTTAATCACGACATATTACTTTAAAAGTACAGTCACCCAAAAAATAAACGACACCCCCCCCCACCTAATTTCGCCGTAAATTATCGTAGAAACATTTGACTGGTACCGATCGATTTGTAATAACGTCTAGTTTATAACGATGTAGTTAAATTTTGCCTAAGGGGTCGTCTACATATTAAAACTGGCATTAACTTCATTTTCTTCAATGGCAACCCCTATTTTTGACTTCATATTCAGATTTCTGAGATCAAAACGGTTATATACCTATTTATATACCTTAAATCAATTTTAAATAGAGTTACACGTGAAAATGTATTAGGGGTCCGTCTATACATTTAGAAAATATAAATCACGATCTACCACCCAGTATACATTATTTATTAAGTTTCACACCGGAAAACAATTTCAGAAATATTAATTATAAATTAAAAATAATAACTAATTCACAGAACTTTCTGAGTTAGTTTATGAATTAAAAGATTTTTATTGGTTTCTATTAATTAAACATCAGATAGTTCACTTCATACGAAGAAAATTAAATAGCTTGAATAGATATTAAAATATCTATCAAAAGAAAAAAAAAAAAAAAAAAGATGAATGGTTTTAAATTTGTTTGAAAATTCAAAATTATTTTAACTCAAGCTGCCGTATAATTGTCTGAAACGGCGACACTCAACCTGGTTCCCACGGCCGTTTCACAGTGACAATGGGAGTTTGTTCTCATACTGCAGTACTTTCATTTTCTTTAATTGACTTTTTTAAAATATTAAAACAGATTTTTTTTTTTTTTTATTTATTTTTTTAATTAATTATTATTATTTTTTTTTTCATGACATTATTAAAAACTTTTACATAAATCTCCACGATATTCTTTTGCTTTTATATTTTATAATTACAAATTAATATGTAAAATAATAAATCCTACTACTTAATGGGGTGTTCTAAAATTCTACACTTTAACACAGATGCCGAAGTGGACTGTGGGTGTAGAAAGGCTGACTACCTTAATCTAAATCTTCACTTGAAAAGGTCAAAATGTTACATAACTCTTTTTTTTTTTAAGGAAAAAAGAAGAAGATAAGGAGGAGAAGGAAAGATCAAAACGAATATAAAGCATATTAAACGTTAATACCCTTTAAACACTGGAAAAAGGCGGGGTTTTGTATTGTGTGTCATTTGGGAGCTGTAGAGTGCCAGAAAATTACTTTATGTAATAAAACTTTTCATTTAAAGGGTATTTAAAGCAGCATTATATTTAATACATAAACTATTCAGAAAAAAAATATCATTCATCTGGTTCATGAAAAATAAAGAACATTTTCTGGCATTGCTCTATGTATATACATTCTTGTCAACCTATCCCGGATGATTACTGGTCCCGCCCCTTTCCGTACATTTTTTTCACATCAGTCTTTTTAGAGCCGTGTCAGCCATCGGTGGCTGACACTGATCTTTCCATTTAGGCTAAGTCAGCCGGCAGTGTAAAATATGATATAAAACTACAGAACTTACATAGTTTTAAGTAATTACTGACAATTTATTTAAAATTTACTTCATGTTTTTTTTTTTTTTTTTTTTTTTTTTTTTTTTTTTTTTAATAGGATTTTTATAGGATTATATCATTAAGGCCTAATTGGGTTTATTGAAACTCGATAAACATAACACGCTTCTAAGCAGCACGTGTGGCCTGAATGGGATTTCCATAAGAATTCGCGTGGCGCTCAATGAGTTAATCGTAAATGTATTTGAAGTTAATTACTCTAAAAATTAAATTGTGTACACACAGGGGCAGGAACTAACAATGTTACGGGTTAGGTTGGCAAGTATGCATATATATTTTGCTTGATTTATAAAAATTTATAACACATTTTCATCTTTTTTTTTAGTATTTTGTGTTTATATCTCTCATTAAAAATAAATACAATATTCATATATAAACATTTCCATACAGTAATGTATATAAACATATTGATTAAAGAAGATTTGTTGATATTATATAATTATTCTTCTATCTGTATAGTATATTAACACAAATATATTTTGTAAATTTCGCAGCATCGAAAAACAGCAACATAGCTTCCATATCAAGGCTTAATGTAAATAGCCACGACTTTTCACAAATTTTCTAAAACTTTATAATATAAAGCAAAATAATTTTGCATATTTGTAATTAAATCATTTAAGTTTTGTCTTCAATAATCGATGTAGTAAATACCATTGTGATTTATGCATACCAGCGTCACATATAGAGTCAAATAGGAATATGCAAATTTGTCTTTTTTTTTAAATACTGTTTCAGCGAATCAGAGGCGGGGCTTCTTTTCTTTTGAAATTCTTTCACAATCCCTCGCCTACATTGTGATAACTTTACAAAAATATGCCAATTTGTATAATAAACATCGAAATATTGCTTAGGAAACAATAAAAATAACATAAAGGTAAATTAAAATAGTTTTCCGTCAAATTATATACAAGCATTTACTTATAGAGGATACAGATTATAACAAGTGACGGCCCCCTAACAGAAATAAAAAGTGAATTATCACTGTAACTCAAAAAATAATGTTAGGAAGGAGCTGTAAATTTGGAAACCCATGTTTTTGATGATGCCCGTTCTATTCGTGCAAAAATTAACATAGGTCATAATTCATAATTTTTTCAAATATGAATTTATTAATAATTTTCATAATTCAAAAAATGTATTTTTAGCAAAAATTTGCATGGAATATGTTTGGGTTACTTCATTCTAACGAATAAAAAAAATAGAATTTAAATATCATAATTATTTCGGAAGATATGATTTAATGTTTGTCACATTCATTTAACATTAGCACCCCCAAACTTTGACAGCTTATAACTCTATGAAAAATTGAGCGAAATATATAAACTATACCATTTTCCGTGATGATTTGATCCAAAGAAATCAAATAAATTATAAAAAATGGGGGTTACCATTGAAAAAAATGAAGTTGATGTCAGTTTTAATATGTAGACGACCCCCTAAGTAAAATCTAACTATAACATTATAAACTAGACATTATTACAAACTGATTGGTACCAGTCGCATGTTTCTACGATAATTTACGGCAAAATTAGGTGGGGGGGGTGGCGTTTTTTTTTGGGGTGACCGTACAATAAATGTTTCTTTAAGTAAAACGTGGTGGCAAAAGAGGCGAAATTTTCTCTTCCTTGAAAGTGTCCTGAAAAAAAGTGGAGAATATGACCCCTGCATTAACCGACTTCATTGCTGAGGAAAAAAACATAATTGATTTATCACAAATACGTACAATTCATTTGCAGGCCTCGCACCATTCCTAACATTTTAAGTATATTTGATTATATTGTCACCAGAATAGTAAAAAATATTTTTTTTTTCTAGAATATTTTTAAGTTAAAGCGCTATAAAATTCAATATAAAAATTTGTGTTTTAAAACTGTGAGGACTATAGCATATCTGCCAATATTTTAATTTATTCCGAGGTAATTTTAACTCTGCTTATGTTTCGCACCACTTTATTTACAGAAAAAGTTTCTCCAATATATAACTTCGATAAAATAAGACAAAATTACTTTTAACCCGTTAGTAGTCGCTAGTTGGTCGATTTGCCGCCCATCCTTCAGTTTTTCCAGATTTTTTTATTCAACAGCCACCAAAAATTTTTAGAAGTAGCATTTCATATATATAAAACGCGAATAAAATCGATTTAACGTCGATCACGTCACTTCTTAAAATTATTGGTGACAGTGAAATAAAAAGTTCGCAATCTGTAATAGGTGGCGCTGTCGATAGCGACTACTAACGGGTTAAAAAATAAGTGGTACGAAATAAAGGCGGGGCTAAAAATTCTCAGGAATAAATTAAAATATTGGCAGCTGTGCTATAGTTGCCAACATTGACTACCGGAACATTTTAATATTTTTTTTTTTAGTTTAATTTACCAGTGAAGACTGTTACAGTTCACTGATTAAATGAAATAAGGAATTTTATTTATTTTGTCCGGTAGCCAAAAGGTGCTAAGTTGGCAACTATGGTGATGGCAATATAAAAAAATGAGCGTAAAATTTTAGGAACACTGCGAGGTCTACATTTCTTAAAAAGTGGACCGTTTTAAAGAAACGTTGAAGGCGTTGTGCATTCAATATACTAGGACAGAGTTGGAAACATTTTAATTTATTCTGAAGAATTTTCAGCCCAGCCTTTATTTCATACCAGTTTTTTTTTTCTTTATTTTATCGTAGTTATATATTGGAGAAAATTATTCTCTAAATAAAGGTGATATGAATTAAAGGCGGAGCTAAAAATACTCCGAAATCAGTGTTGCCAGATCCGGCGGATTTTTTATTCAATAAACACCAATAATTTGTAATTGTAATGTTTTCCTAATCACTTCGAGGCCCACCATCGGCCGAGCGGTTCTGCGCTCAAAAGCTGGTAGATGGGAGGTGCCGGGTTCGATCCCAGGTCGCGCTCATCGACCTAGCCGTTCGGAGTTGTCCGTGGTTTCCTCCGAAACTTGCGTAAATACGGGCTAGGACCCCTTAGAAAGACCCCCACGGAGGGCATTCCCCCTCTAGGCCTAGGACACATCAGGAGTCAATCGGCTTTAAATCCTACAACCAACCAACCTAATCACTTCGAAAATTGATAGTTTATTATGTATACCAACTATCACTTCTGAAAATTATTGGTGGCTTTTGAATAAAAAATCCGCCAGATCTGGCAACACTTGTTAGACGGAAGGAGGCCGCTCACCACTATTCAACAGTTTACAGATATATAAAGCCTCCCCCCGTGGTTTATTAAATATATATATATATATATATATATATATATATATTGGTCGCCGGTGATAACACCCTCGCGACAACGGGCGGCATAAGAAGTAAAATTGAAATGTGAGAGACTAAATTAACAGAAAACGCCGGAAACAGATTCCCACGTGAACAAGGGGCGCTGAGGTATATTATCTGTAGTGACGCCAGAGTCAGGCTTTTTAGTGAACAGTGGACGACAAAATAATTTGAAATCAGAAATTGAAAAGTTTGTGACTCTCGAATATTTAAGTCTTTTCAAAAAATTACAAAATCTAACTGTGATGTTGTTGGAACTCTAGAACTCTTTCACGTACGGAGGGCGTAGATGAGATGATTATTTTATGCTCAGTTTTGAGTCAACAGTGGGATTAGTTTCTTTAACAATATGTTTTAGCAATTGATGCACATGTGGATATAAAATATATTAATAATAGTTAATTAGCAAATAATTAATTTAGTAGTGAAAGAACACTTTGTTACAGGGAGAGAGGAAAAAAAAAAAAACGCTATTCTTGACATTACAGAGAAATTTGTTGACTTGAAGCTGCTATGTTTCAGGCTTGAGTTCCATGTGGCTATCTTGACAGATGCAGGAGCACGGACCAGGAGAACTGATTTATTTTGTTTATGAGGAGCAGAGCCTGATTAATGGGGAAGCACACATTATCTCCGCTCTCACCGGAATATTTTTACAATTATTTTTTACTTCATGTCATAGAAATTCCACGCTTTGACGAGGAAATATTTTTTATAAAAAATGAACGGTGTAAAACAATCCAATTTACTCACCGTTATTAGACACCAGAATTCTTTTAAAATAATTTTTAATGAGAATTTTCTGTTTATTATACGAGGAAAGTATTTGTTAAAAAATAACGGTGTAAGTATAAATAATGTGTGCTTCCCCCTTAATCAGGCTCTGATGAGGAGAAATGTACCAAAGTACATTGGTTTTAATTTGTTAAGTTTGAATCTTCGACTAAATAGTCAAAAATTTTCTTTGAGTTGTTACGAAGAAGAGGACGAGTTACTATATTAGAAAGCCAGTTATCAGGAAGGTTATCTGTGCATCTCAGATGACAAGGGGAGGTTAGCGGACAAGAGTCGTGTCATAGCCTCCTTAACTAGATGCCTGTCGCTTGGCTCATAAACTTGGCAACAGTTGAAAAGGTAGATAGCGCCACCTGGTACAGATTACGTGACATTTTTATTCAACTGTCACCAATAATTTTAAGATGTGATATATGATATATATAATCGATGTTTCTTCGATTCTATTCGCTTTTTATGTATATGATATCCCACTTTCAAAATTTTTTGGTAGCTCTTGAATAAAAAAACGCGCAATCTGTACCAGGTGGCGTTGTCTACCGCTTCAACTGTTGCCAAGCTTCCGAACCACGCGACAGACATCTAGTTTAGGAGGCTATGATATCATGCATGAGAGGATATCCCCTCTGCACTACAGTCACATTGGGAGGAGCGAGAACAATGGAAGCGAAAAAGATATTGTTTAAAAGGTTCATATCCCGACA
This sequence comes from Salticus scenicus, assembly GCA_963930645.1. NCBI lineage: Eukaryota > Metazoa > Arthropoda > Arachnida > Araneae > Salticidae > Salticus > Salticus scenicus. The sequence continues at coordinate 232,453,080 of OZ005651.1, forward strand.
AAAAGGCAGTTATAGCTGGAGCAAGATCCCATGAACTGAGAGATATTGTCAGTATTAATTCATACGTGTATCGAACCTTGGTGGAAGTGTCTCAAACAGTTTGCCACTCCCCTAAGAGCTGTTGCTTAAGGATTCTTTTTACAGTATAGGAAGTCGGAAGTGGCATTTGCGAGTCTTTGTTCTCTGATTCTGTGGCTTGTCTCGCTGACTGATCTACCAGTTCATTTCCCGTTACTCCCCTGTGAGCCGAAACATGTGCAAGAGTCGTCAAACCCCTAAGATTTTTTAGTAGAGTTTTAATTTTCAGTACCAAGGTAGTCTGTTCCTGTGACGGGCTATTGCCTGCAGACTCTAGAGGCTACCACTATAGACTGGAATATGATTGCAGGATGTTTTATTTTCATTGATCCAGTTGAGTGCCATTAATATAGCAAACAGTTCCACTGTCCGAAATACATGCCTGCCAACCATCTCATTATTAAACGGAAGATTTTTAGTCCTGACATTTTTTTTCATACCCTTTTTTTCACGCCTTTTTTTTTTTTTTTCAATTTTCTTTCGAGTAATTTTATACTTATTTAATCGTAACTACATTTGGAGATAATTACTCTAAAAGTAAAATGGTTTGAAAAAGAAGGCGTGTGCTAAAATTCTTCCAATTCATAATTAGGATGTTGGTAGATATGAAAAAAAATTTAAATTTTGGCCACTACGATAAGATAATACCTTGACGATTTTACGTAAAGAATAGCCATTATTAAATATACATTATTTGAAATTTACTTTAAATATACAAAAGTCGAAAGTGAAATCTACGATATATGTCTAAATAAAATGCATGTATAAAGTGTCTATAACAAGTTTTGATATCACGTTAAAAAGTCATGAAAATGACGAAATTTTCAAACTGTACATTAATGGGAGGGATTATTTTTATAAACATTTTAATTATTGGCGAAATTCTAAAATAAAGCTTCCCTTAGATACACAAATGGTTTGTTGAAACAAACAAAATATATTATATAATTTGAAAATGGCTTTTATTTTACTGTCAGTCACACGACTTCACAGTCACTCACACAGTGTGCCGCTCACTCGACTTTCTCTTACCCTGAAATTTAATACTATAAATACAAGTTTGAAATTATGAGGTAAGATAACGATGTTATGTAAACCTGTGTTAAACAATTCAAATTAGGCTTCGGAAGAGTTTTATATGATAATTAATTCTGTGTGAGAAGGGGGGGGGGTACCGACCCCTCAACCCCCGTTACATTAATGCACCTACATTTATACAGAATTTAATTCGGTTATTAAAAAATAATTTATTTAAATTATTATTTTAAAAAATTATCTTTTATGATAATGCAGACGATTTCCATATTAGAGAACTAGTATAACACTAAATATCCAAAAAAAAGTCCATTTTATTCTCAATATTAAAAAAAAAAAAAAAAAAAAAAAAAAAAAAAAAAAATCGATTACTTTGTTTTAAATTATCGCAGATCGATGGTTCAACCATTCGTTTTAAAGGTATTGGCGAGCTCTTTTTCAAGATACCCATCATGAAAATTTACTCCCCTCGAGGGAGGGCTTCCCTTCCAGGGGGAAAGGCGAGGCTCCTACATACACAAAAAAAAATTCCCAGTTGACTATCTCTATTACAAAAAATATACATTCGTTTCATTTTGTTTAGTGCAGTCTATAGACGTTAAACTCTACTTGCCTGCAATTTCCCCCGTAGACGTAATGTATTAGAATTCTCTTGATTGTCCCTGTACACGAACCATTTGCTTGATCTTAACGAAAAGCTTACTGTAGCATCCCTATATGATACACATTTAGAATACCAAATTTGGAATGTCTGCTACAATTTGTTCTTGAGATATGCTGATAACAGACAGACACACACAGACCAACCGCTAAAAACATGATTTTTGTATTCAGGAGACCTCAAAACGTGTAAATATAACAAAATCTCACTTTCGAAAATTTGACCCCAAAACAATACTTTCTCTGCCTTATGGGTAAGAGAAAGTAAATATAGATATAAAATAATCGGTAACTATTAAGGAAATGTTTATTAAATTTTCCTTTTCCATAAAGAAATCTTTTATCTGTTTTTTTTTTTTTTTTTTTTTTTTTTTTTCCCCTTAAGCAAACACATATGAAACTAATTTTATGTTTAAATTTAAAAGCGTAGAAGTGAGTGATGCCAAAACCATGAGATTTTTGTTTAGTACTCGAGTCTGATTAAATATTTACATCGCTTAATTTGAACACACAAAAAATCAAATTTTATGCGAAAATATAAATCTTTGTAAATTCCTTACCTAATATATTGTATTAAAATTTAAGCTTACAAACATGTTAAATTTAATCCCATTTAGAAATGTTCTTTATTATTAAAAATACCTCGAACATGTTGCTAATTATAAAGAGTAATTGACAACTGTAGTTTCTGCTATCATATATCCTAAAAAAAATTTCTATATTGACAAGGAAACATTCAAAAGGTGTCATCTTCAAAAAGTATTGAAAAAAATATATGTGAATCTACTCTTCATAAAACACCAGAAAATGAAAAAAAAAATTCGGCTGAAATTAATTACAGCGACCACAAATAATTATCAAAATTAAGCATATTTGGCGATTTAGCGCTGTTAGGTGATACGTTTGCTAGCACCGAGATTGCCGTGTACGAACAGAACCGTGTTTTGCTTTTCCGCCAAGTACTCAAAATCAATCGCCTAGCAGTGTGAAATCGCCAAATATGATTAATTTTTATAATTTTTTGAGGTCGCTGTAATTAATTTCAGCCGATAATTTTTACATTTTCTGGTGTTTTATGAAGAGTAGAATCAAATATATTTTTTTCAATACTTTTTGAAGATGACACCTTTCGAATGTTTCCTTGTGAGAAAAAAATATATACCACATTCGTCTGGAACGAATAAATTGTCATTTTCTAATCCTTGAACTTGAAATATAGATTTCTGAGTTATGTGTATAAGGTAAACAAATAACTTGTATAAACGAAATAATCGAGAATTTCTATTTTATTCAAGATGGTGAAACGATATTATGAATATTATTAATATTGTGAATGCTTTGTATTGTGAGAAATTCTCGCTTGACTTCCCAAAATTGGCTCATAAAACAAAATTATTGTCACTAAAACTCACCTCTTGTGATCGCTTTTTTTTTTTTTTTTTTTTTTTTTTTTTGAGATTTTTTAGTAACATTGACCATTATTATATAGAAAAACGCTCTAGAAATCTGATAGGAGTTTATAGAACTATCTCGAAAAGGGAACCAGAATTTATAAAGATCACATGGAACTACTTTTATTAGAGCCACAATATAGTTTCTAGATGCCATCAACAGATTGTTTTTTGTTTTCTTTTCAGCGTAGTTATAAAAGGAAAAGTATGAAAGCGCTTGCCAGCATTCTTTTAAGAGAATATGCAAAACATTTAAAATAATATGCACTTCAATGGTTTTATTTCATTCTGTCTGTTTTTTATTGAATGTCCATTTTACATAATGTGTATAATGAATAGAAATTGGAAAAAAATAGATTTATTTTATTCCTTTTTTAATCACAACATAAGAATTTGTTGAATGAACATTTAGATACGGTGTTTACCTGTATATATTTTATAATGGATAATTCTTCTTTCATTTTAAAATATGGTAAACAATGTTTGATAATGTGTAGCTACTAACACTTTGTTGTTTATTACCACCATTTTCAAATAAACATTTTTGCTTTTCCTTAAAGGCCTTGAAATCTACAACTAAATAAGTCAAAAATCTTATAATCAAAGTCAAAAATCTTATAAACCTTAAAGATAAATCAAAGTCTTATTTCAAACATTTAAGACTACATTCTTGTTATGTACAAAATCAGTCATGATATATCTAAATCTAAAAACTAAATAAAAGTTAATATGTATTAAAATAAAAGTGATTGTATGTTTTGTGAGAACTCATGTAATAAGGTACAGTCAGCCAAGAAAAAAACGACAGCCACCACCTAATTTCACCGTAAATTGTCGTAGAAACATTTGACTAGTACCGATCGATTTGTAATAACGTCTAGTTTATAACTGTATAGTTACATTTTGCCTAGGGGGTCGTCTACATATTAAAACTGGCATTAACTTCATTTTCTTCAATAGCAACCCCTATTTTTGATTTCATATTCAGATTTCTGAGATCAAGGCGGTTCGGAAAACATACCTATTTATATACTTTAAATCAATTATAAATAGAGTTACACGTGAAAATGTATAAGGGGTCCGTCTATACATTTAGAAAATATAAATCATGATCTTTCACCCAGTATACATTATTTATTAAGTTTTACACCGGAAAAAATTGTCAGAAATGTTAATTATAAAATAAAAAATGACAAATTCACAGAACTCTTTCAGTTAGTTTATGAATTAAAAGATTTTTATTGGTTTCTATTGATTAAACATCAAATAGTTCACTTCATACGAAGAAAATTAAATAGCTTGAATAGATATAAAAATATCTATCAAAAGAAAAAAAAAAGGTAAATGGTTTTAAATTTGTTTGAAAATTCAAAATTATTTTAACTCAAGCTGCCGTATAATTGTCTGAAACGGAGGCACTCAACCTGGTTCCCACGGCCGTTTCACAGTGACAATGGGAGTCTGTTCTGATACTGCAGTACTTTCATTTTCTTTAATTTAATTGACTTTTTAAAAACATTAAAACAGATTTTTTATTTTTATTTATTTATTTATTTATTTATTATTATTTTTTTTTATGACATTATTAAAAACTTTTACATAAATCTCCACGATATTCTTTTGCTTTTATATTTTATAATGTGTAACAAATTAATATGCAAAATAATAAATCTACTACTTAATGGGATGTTCTAAAATTCTACTCTTAACACAGATACCGAAGTGGACGGTGGGTGTAGAAAGGCTGACTACCCTTAATCTAAATCTTCAGTTGAAAAGGTCAAAATATTACATTACTCTATTAAAAAAAAAAAAAAAAAAGATGGGGGGAAGAAAGACAGAAAATAATAATAATAAAATAAAATAAATAAAATAAAAATAAAAAAATAAAAAATCTGAACAATAAACTATGGGAACAGAAGCAGGGAAGCCATCGTCTCCGTGAACGATAAAAATTACGATGGCGTGTCTCCGGACCGTCGTAGGGGTGCGTCCCAGACCGTCGCCAATTACCCATAGAGCAGTACTAGTGCGACATTAAACACAATCTACCTACCTACCAATATATTGTGGTGTGAACTGGCGTATAAGTGATCGATTACGCATGTATTTCAGTGTGGAATGGCTTTTTTAGTAGGAAAAATCTGTTTGAATTTTCACAAATATATATTATTTTAAGTTTATTTAAAATTTGCTTTGGAAGAAGATGATGACTCCTCATTTAAATGCTAATGCTGAAAGTCCCATGTGGACAGCGGTAAAAAGTAAATATCTATGTTAAAGTAAGATAAATTTCTCTTAAAAAAAAAAAAAAAAAAAAAAAAAAAAAAAAAAAAGGAATAACAGTGGGCTAAAAATACCCAGGAATAAATTAAAATGTTGTTTATTCTGGTTTTAGTCAGGTGATATCACTTGTGCTAAATAGCTGGATCCGCCCTCTCTTAAGATCCATCATTAAAATATTGTTTTTAATATCTGCCGCACCAAAATTTTCAAAACACAAATGCCAATTTTCATATATTTTGAAATCTTAACGTTTCAACTTTAAAAGCATTTAGATTAATTTATTTTATTTTGAATTTTTAAATTTAGACGATTAAAGTCTTTTAAATGAAATTTCAGGATTCTCTAAGATCAATATCTATATATTTGAAAGTAATAAGACTATTCCTTTGTTTTAAATTTTTATTCCATAATAACTGTAACTTTGATTTCGTGATTAGGGCTTTGAAAATAAACACTATTGAGCTATGTTCCAATAATAGATCTTATAAACTTAAAAAAAAAAAAAAAAAAAAAAAAAAGCAATTTTTTACTATTTGATTCTGCATTAAAAAACTTTTAATAGAAATTTGATATTTTATCATGTTACATTATGGGATAAATTTTAAATAACACAAAGCTTACAAACGGTACAGTAACCAAATGCAAATATGTCACAACAAAAAATTAAACAGAAAATTCATAGTAAAAAATCTTTTTAAAATTATTAAAATTCATAATAATAATAATAAAACGATTGTCGAATGCATAATTGCTGTTTCATGCAATCAGTTTCGCTGTACCGTGTTTTCTAAAACATGATATTTAACTAGAGGTGTACGTACTCTTGAATATTGAAATGCGAAAAAAAGTGTAACAGGGTTAAAATAGAATTTTACCAGCGAAAAACTAGAAAAAGATATTTAATACTTATGAAGAAAGACTTAACATATTAGGATCGGTGTGTTGGTGTTAGGAATTAAGGCCGATTGACAACACTGGGGACCTAGGCCTGAGGGGGAGTGCCTTCCGTGGAGGTCTTTCTAAGGGGTCCTAGCCCGTATTTACGCAAGTTTCGGAGGAAACCACGGAAAACTCAGAACGGCTAGGCCGACGAGCGCGACCGGGGATCGAACCCGGCAACTCACGTCTACCAGCTTTGAGCGCAGGACCGCTCAGCCGCTGGTGGGCCATATTAGGATCGGATATATTCCTCTCTTGTACCGTAAGCCACGCCTTTTCACAAATTTTCTAAAACTTCATAATATAAAACAAAATAATTTTGCATATTTGTAATTAAATCATTTAAGTTTTGTCTTTAATAATCGATGTAGTAAATACCATTGTGATTTATGCATACCAGCGTCACATATAGAGTCAAATAGGAATATGCAAATTAGTCTTTTTTTTTTAAATAGTGTTTCAGCGAATCAGAGGCGGGGCTTCTTTTCTTTTGAAATTCTTTCACAATCCCTCGCCTACATTGTGATAACTTTACAAAAATCTGCCAATTTGTATAATAAACATCGAAATATTGCTTAGGAAACAATAAAAATAACATAAAGGTAAATTAAAATAGTTTTCCGTCAAATTATATACAAACATTTACCTGTAGAGGATACAGATTATAACAAGTGACGACCCCTAACAGGAGTAAAAAATGAAATATCACTGTAACTCAAAAAATAATGTTAGAAACGAGCTGTAAATTTGGAAACCCATGTTTCTGATGATGCCCGTTCTAATCGTGCAAAAATTAACATAGGTCATAATTCATAATTTTTTCAAATATGAATTTATTAATAATTTTCATAATTCAAAAAATGTTTTTTTAGCAAAAATTTGCATGGAATATGTTTGGGTCACTTCATTCTAACGAATAAAAAAAAGCAGAATTTAAATATCATAATTATTTCCGAAGATATGATTTAATGTTTGTCGCATTCATTTAACATTAGCATCCCCAAACTTTGACAGCTTATAACTCTATGAAAAATTGAGCGAAATATATAAACTTTACCATTTTCCGTGATGATTTGATCCAAAGAATTCAGATGAATTATAAAAAAGGGGGGTTACTATTGAAAAAAATGAAGTTGATGTCAGTTTTAATATGTAGACGACCCCCTAAGTAAAATCTAACTATAACATAATAAACTAGACGTTATTACAAACTGATCGGTACCAGTCGCATGTTTCTACAATAATTTACAGCGAAATTAGGTGGGGGGGGGTGGCGTTTTTTTTTTTTTTTTTCTTTTTTTTGGCTGACTCTACATATCCCAATTTAATGGTTATACATGCATGGCTTCCAACTTTTAGATTTTTAATTAATATCCTCCACTATTTTATAATAATATTTTCCAGTACAATTAACCATGATTAATTGTATTCGGCAGACTGATACATTGCAACACCAAACTTTTAGCACACTTTTTGTGCAAATTGCACCCTTGTCGTATGGCATTCGCTGTAAATTTGTTGGAAACTAGTAGAGAATTTAGCTTTTTCATATCAAAAGTATTCATGCTCATTGCCAACTAGTAAACTTCTAACTTCAAACTATCCGCAAATACATTGGAAACTCTGAATATTGTCGTGTCACACTATCTTAAAGATGCACTAATTTCATAGAAATCTTTAAATTACTCAAGTTCGAACATTCTGGATCGTGAAAGCAAGTGCGGCCGATGCCTCATATCTTCCTCTATATAACAACGTGAAATTTATAGGCTCTAAATTTTATATAATTACACATAGCAATTTTTATACATAAATATATATATGTTTATTTAAACGAATTATTGAACTCCTATAAATTTGGGAAAAATTCATTTAAAAATTAAATTTACAAAATTGGTTAAACACATAGTCAAAAACCTAATACAGAGGCTGTTCGCACATTTTTTGGACGATTTTGATGGAGTGTACTGAAACAATATTTCGTACTGAAACAATATTCACTCATATTTCGTGTTTTAATTGTTCAGTTTGATAGCCCTTGTTCTTAACTAACATTCTACATCATAATTTCTATGATAATAATGCTTTTTATAATATCGGAAGAGGTATATTTTTCTACTCCTCTTGAACGGCTTTCCAAAGTCCACAGAGCGTTGTAGGTCGGTGTTTAAATAATGCTGATTTTAAGAGTCAAAAAACACAAAAATCCAACAGTGATACATCAGGAGATTTAGCAGGAATGTCAGTGAAGGGTATGGTTTTGATTCCCGTTTTTTGTTCCATTTTTTTCTAGAAAAGCAATTGCGGATTGTGATGTGTGGCTGCTTGTTTTGTCTTGATACAGTTCAACCGATTGATAGCATCGTGTATAAAGATCTGGATTTTCATTTTTAAAAATTGGAATTAAAATATGTTCTTGATAGTATTTAGAGCTGATTTTGACATTTTTGTCACATTTCTTTTGCTTTTATCTTGCGCTTGTATGAAAAACCAGTGACAATCATAAATCCTTTAGAAAAACTTTCTTTTGATTCTTTGAACCATGTAGAAAAAAAAAAATCCACTTTTGTGATAATAAATTGATCTTTTTTTATTGCAACCACTTAAACAGACCCAAGATTCATCTACTGTTGCGACATTTTTCCATGTTTCTCCTGATAAATGCTTTTCATAAAGATTTCACTAAAAACTCACTTTGGAAAGAGCGGAAACGCATCTTTCCATCCACTGTCTTTTTAAAAATGTATTTTTGCATCTAAACAAAAATTCTAAATATCAGAAGATAAATAAAACTTCCAAAAATATAACTGTTGTGAAAATAAAATTCTCCATGCAAACGATTTTTTCTTACTGCGAAATAAAATCGTCTAAAAAATGTGCGAACAGCCTCTGTAATTGAAAACACATAAACATTACATAGTTAATCAACAAAAATTTTTATTTATTAGAAAGAATTTTTATGTGAAGTAAGTTGTATATTAAAGAATATGCCACTTTAGAAAAACAAACGCATTTGAACAGTTAAATTAATAAATAACTTTATCTGGGTTCCTTCACTTGATAGTTAGTCTAAAAAGATCTGTCTTGTCTTCGTTTTCTAGGAACTTGCAATTTTTCATAAATGCACTGGTAGTCCTTTCTCTCATCTATTCTATTCTCGAAGGGGGAAATTTTTGCTTTCATCATTACCACGTGTCAGGCAGTTTTGAATCCATTTTTCAATAAACTAGACTTGCAAGGGCTGGAGGGGGGTGGGGTGAGGGAGGTAATTTATATTCCAAGTACCTTGCGGCAGTTTTTATTTATTTTATTTATTTATTTATTTATTTTTTATTTATTTTTATTTTTTTTCCCCCACTTTCTCGAGCGGAATTTGTCATGGAGAAATAGTATGCAGAAAAAATCACATATCTTGCAAATGTGCATGCTATCTGGGGATCATGATAAATTATTTAAATACAGAAACTAAAATAGCATATCCCAGTGAGTTTATATATAATTTATTTTCGTATAATAAGATAGCTTTCTTAAATAAATATTTCATCTTAAGTTTTTCACCTATATCATTCTGAATCTTAAAAGAAATCATTTATTAGTTTGTGTATTTTTCCCAAGATACCAGATATCTAGAAAGTAAAAGAAGTGTTTTCAAAGGAATAAAGTTTTAAACTCATCTACTTCATTCATTGTGAATTGCATTTTTCTAACATTTAAACATTTAGTAAGAAGTTTTATTCAAATTTAAGGCACGCGATATTCAAATATTTTAACTGAGTCTCATATTTAAACAACGATTCTTCTTCAGCATTATTATTTCTTACGAAAATTTGCAAATTTGATAGTCTCAATTTGTTTCCAGGTAATTCGGAAAAGATATTTTTGTTATAATTATGAAATACAGTAATTTCCGGCCTATAATCCGCAGATTATACAAACCAGTTTTGTACCAGAAATTTTAATTGACAAATAAAGTTATAATTGTAAGACTTGTTCCTTCGAAAAAAATATTGAATTTTTTGTTAAATAAAATTTCTGGTGGAGAAATGACATATCTTTCCTGCGGATTATAGACCGGAAATTACTGTAACTGTATTATTATAAATTATTTTTATTTATTTATATACTGAAATTATAGATAAACATTACTGAAAATTATATATCAGACTGACTTAGTATAGATGTGTAATATTCGGTTTTAGCAGGGCTGCCAAATTTATAATTCATTAATTAACATTGCCAGAGCTTTCTTTTTTTTTACATACCGCTTCTTTCGAACAGAATTTTTTTTTCTTATTTAACATCAATTGCATATTAGAGAAAGTTTCTGTGCAAAGAATGTAGTGTTAAAAAGTGTCAGGTACTAACAATAGTATGAAATAAATTAAAATATTTGTATCTCTTGGTTTTAGGATAGTTACAAAATTGTTATCATTAGAAGTAAATTTATTATTTTTATTATTATTATTATAATTTTACTTAAAATTTGAAAAATTTGTTTGTACTAATTGGTCACTGTGTGTTTTTTGTGTTCATATATTGGCTTAGTTACCACTAAGCTCACCAAAGAATTACAAAATCTGGCAGTTGGATAGATGGAAAGGTGGAGAGTGCAACGTTCAACAAAATGTTAAGATGTAGTATTTTTGTTGTAAAATGTTTATGTGATTTTAGAAGTTTATATCTTAAGCCTTATTAGTTGGCTTCTGTAAATGTTAAAAAAAAAGTTTTATATCATCTTCAAATAAAACAGATAATTTTAATTTTAGAAAACACTTAAAAAAAACCTTCATGGAGGGATTCTACGGACGTTCATATGCTTAACGTAGTATGAAATAAATTAGAATATTTGTAACTCTTGGTTTTAAGATAGTTACAAAATTGTTATCATTAGAAGTAAATTTATTATTTTTATTATTATTATTATAATTTTACTTAAAATTTGAAAAATTTGTTTGTACTAATAGGTCACTGTGTGTTTTTTGTGTTCATATATTGGCTTAGTTACCACTAAGCTCACCAAAGAATTACAAAATCTGGCAGTTGGATAGATGGAAAGGTGGAGAGTGCAACGTTCAACAAAATGTTAAGATGTAGTATTTTTGTTGTAAAATGTTTATGTGATTTTAGAAGTTTATATCTTAAGCCTTATTAGTTGGCTTCTGTAAATGTTAAAAAAAAAGTTTTATATCATCTTCAAATAAAACAGATAATTTTAATTTTAGAAAACACTTAAAAAAAACCTTCATAGAGGGATTCTACGGACGTTCATATGCTTAACGTAGTATGAAATAAATTAGAATATTTGTAACTCTTGGTTTTAAGATAGTTACAAAATTGTTATCATTAGAAGTAAATTTATTATTTTTATTATTATTATTATAATTTTACTTAAAATTTGAAAAATTTGTTTGTACTAATAGGTCACTGTGTGCCTTAATCCTCACACCAAATCACATATTTAAATTAAAAATATTTATTTCAAATATGAAAATCTTTTTAAAATATATTTTTGAATATATTTATAGATTACAAATATAGCTTTGTTTGTAAATTAAATTTTCTGGTATGCAACTCAATTATATGACCCGCGCGTTATACGTCAGAAAATGCGGTACAGTCGGGGGAAAAAAACGCAACACCCGCAGTAATTTCGTTATTTATTGAAGCAGGAACATCTAAAAGACATAATTCAACAGGAAATTAAATGCAATTTCTGAAAATGTCGTCGAAGTTTGAATTAGGGGTCATCTACATATTGAAATAAGCACCAACTTTGATTTTTTCAACAGCAACACCCAATTTTGACTTCATGTTCGAATTTCTCATAGTCTGGCAGTGCGGAAAAGTATACTGTTTGTATACTTTATCTTTAGTATTTATAGAGTTATAATCAAAAATGTGTTAGGGGGTTATCTCTAAATGTAAAAATATAAAATTAAGATCCTATAAGAAATAGAAATAATTGTAATGTTTTAAACCGGAAATCTTTCAGGAAAAAAAGAATTAAATAAATTAATAAAATCATTTATATTTTCCAATTTATTAAATAAACAGGATTCAGTTTCTTAGATTTGTATATACTTCAGTACTTTTTCAGATAGTTTTAGGTCTATTTAAATACACTACACTTGCGACTGGTCCAGACAGTACTCTTTGAAAAAAGTGCAATATTTTTCAAGTAAAAGTGTCTATTATGGCTGTACTGATCACCAATAAAGCTTAAATTTTCTTTTGTAGGTTAACATAATATACGAAATGAAATAATATATATATATATATATATACAACAACTCATTAACTTAATCTTTTCGGATAAATTATTGTAAGGGTTCATGAAGTAAATATTAAGCAATTTTAATCATACTTACCAGTTTTGGGTGAGTTGAACTCTTTGGAACTGTACGATTTGTTTTATAATTTCTTTGAAAATATTATTTCTTAATTAATCCTTTCGCGACTGCTGACATAGATTCACGCCATTTGAAAATCTGTAACTCTGTCAGTGGGCGTTTCCTTCGTAATTTGTGTGTTACTTATTTCTTAAGTGTGTACTCATTGTTCATATTTTTGCAATAAAATATACTATGGATAGAAATATACTGATTAGAAAAAATGTAATTATAATGTACATCCATTTGTAATATAATTCTGAATACAGAAAATTTGTTCTGAAATATTAAGCCTATTTTTCTATTTAAAACAGTAAACCCCGCCTATTTAGTTAATTTTTTTCTTCTAGTGTTTGTTTAAAAGATTCAAAATTTATCACCAGTAATGGATGAAGTAAATACCACTTGTGCATATTTTTTTCAACATAAAATAAGGGGTTTAACACGAATACCCGATGTCACATTTACTTTTATGTATTGTTTTGTTTTCAAGAACGATGAAGGCGGGGCTTGTCTTCTTTAGAAAACCGGAATTCTCGATGACTAATGACTAAAAATCATCATTTTCGTTTCATTTCTTTGCGTTTGACGTTGTTGTTATATAATTTGACCCGTAAGTAAAAAATAAAAATATTTTGTTTAATTTTCTTTGTTATTTTTAAGATTTGATTCGTTATCTCATGCAAATCTTTATAAGAGACGGCCCCCTAAACCACTCGAAAAGAAAGATTTATTTATATCTCGAAAACTAATAACTGGAATGAGCTGCAAATTTGCACACCCATATTTTCAGCATTAGGATTCATTTTATGTAAATATTAATATAGGTCATAATTCATAATTTTTATAAATATGAATCTATTAATAATTTTCAGAACTAAAAATATTTTTCAGAATCAAAAGTAATGATGGATTATGTTTGTGTTTCTTCATCGTATCTCGTAAAAAAAACAATTATATCGATCAAGTTATTTTTTGTGAAGATATTAATAAAAGTTTGAAATTTGAATTTAACATTAGCACCTTCAAACTTTGAATGCTTATAACTCTAAGAAAATATAAGTAAAATATACAACCAATATACTTTTTCGCGTTGTCGTGATCCCAGGAATTCAAATATAAAATAAAAATGGGGCATTGCCATTGAAAAAATCAAAGTTGGTGCGCGTTTTAATATGTAGACGACCCCCAAGTCAAAATTTCACTTCATTTTCTGAAACTACTCACAATTTCCCATCGAATGATACCTATTATATTTTTCTACATCGATTAGCAACAAAGTTACGTTGAGTGTTGCTTTTTTTTTTCCTACTGTACATCAGAGAATAACAGAGATACTAGTTTTTCTTTTAAAATGAAAATTATTCAAAGCTATGAATTAATTGATTTATAATATTTTTCTCTATGAAGCAATGCCCAGAAAAATCTGCAACAAATAATTTCATTTTATCATAGATTATTCCTTTCCCGAACATCAGTATTAGCAGTGCATAAGGTAAGAGACGTCTCGGATTTCACATTGTTCTTTGATGAAAGAATGTATATATGTATATATATATATATATATGTATATATATATATATATATATATATATATATATACTAGCTGACTCGTCCTACTTCGCACGGATGAACAAATTTTAGTTAACGATGAATTGATCTGCAAAAAATAAAAAATATATCAGTTTATATGTTATAGTCAGGCAATATTATCAACTGAAAAGTCAAAATATAATTTTACAATTATTTTTTCCAATCAGTTGTTAAATGTTGGTAATTTTTACTTTATGTTATTTATTTATTTATTTCATAAAAAGAAGCATGTCTTTACTCATGAATAAAAAATATTGAAAAATAAACCTATAACATGAATATGTGTTTGATAAAGTTGACGTCATAATTGCTTTAATTATTATTTATTTGTTCTTATAATATTAATTTCTATTAAACACAGAGCTTATGTGTTTTAAATTTTCTTAAATTTAACGTCCGCAAAGTAATCTGGTTATTGTTTTAGTAATGGTTCTCCATTAGTGATCGTAAATATTTTTTGTGATTTTGGCGGTGAATTAAAAAGGTTATCGCAAATACGTAAAGTCCTTCGAGTGAAACGTCCTAGCTATTGCGTTGCCAAATTTTAAATATCGCCAAAGACGCCCTATACAAAAGTAGATTTCTAACGCGAATGCACATTTAATTTATTTTAAATGAACCGTGTTTCCAATCAACATAATGAAACTTGCATAATCAAATGCCATTTGCAATTCCCTAGCGGCTGTATATTGCGCTACTTGCTTTCGGAAAAGATTTTATATCAATCATCCTTGGCGGAAAAAAATAAAGAAATGATTGTCAAGTTATCTCGCAAACATATTTAATTTTTTCCATAACTGATGATTTTTAATAATGTATATTAAGGGAAAAATCAATAATATGAAACAATATTCGTATAATATATACTATTACAAAATCTGGTGTGAAACAACCACACGACTTCCATTACCCACTATTAAACGTATTATATACATTTCTTGGAGATATTAAGTACATGCATTTTTTTTTTTTTTTTTTTTTTTTAGATTTTCCAGTAAGAGAAACTTGATACACGTATAAAGACACCTACAACAAAGTTTACATAGTGAGTTAAAAAATAAGGGGAAAAATAGATAGTTATTTTTTTAAACACGAATTACCGAGATCTAAAACTGAACTTCCTAATCAGGATGACCGTTAGTATTCCTGTAATATGCACGTAATACTTGAGAAAGGTTATCTAAATTGAATTAATGAAACAATTTTCAAGAAAATCGTTAGAGCCGTTTTTGAGATACCAACTTTTACCAAAACTTGGCATACTCAATTATTGACCGGAAAACAATAATTACATACAAAAGGATATTTAGTATTAAGTTAACATGGCGAGTTTGAAAAAAAAATCGCCCAGCCGTTTTTAAAGGAAGGCACTTATGAGATCTGAAATTGAGCTGTTTATAGAGGACGCCTATCAATTTTCCTGAACTAACCAATTATATCATTCGAAAGGACATCTAATAGATTGTTTATATAGCAACTTTGAAGAAAATCGTTAGGGCTGTTTATGAGGTACGGGCTTACGGTCCCATTTCCGGTTTTCGATGACCCAGTTCCGGTTTTTCAATTTTCACCAAAATTTGAAAAATTCATCTGTACATCAGACCTGAATCAATTGTGAAGATTTGTAGTTCTATTTTTATTAATTTTGGAGATATGACACCCGGAAAATTTCACACATTCGTACACACACACACACACACTGACCAATTGCCAAAAACTACTTTTTTGGACTCAGGAGGCCTTAAAACATATAAATCAGGTGAAACTCTATATCAAATTTTTGGACCGAATACAATACTTCCACTACCTACGGTAGTACGGTAATTGAAGTAAAAACATAGATCTCGTATTTAATACGAAAATATACAGATTTTCATGTTACGTTTTCGATCTCGAAATACAAAAATCGCCAAGGACGACCGATATCAAATCTATGCTTTGGTTTCAATTAAAATATTGAAAATTTGAATTAAAAATGTATTTTACCAAAATTTATTATAGCCTCTAGCACTTAGAGACAGTGTAACTTTTGATTAGTATAAAAAAAGAAAGAAATAGAAATCGGCTTTTTAGTTCTAGCGATCGTTCTCTACATATACATATAAACCTTTCCTCTTTATATATTAGTATAGAGCATAGATAGATTAAATAGGTTTCTAATCAACATAATGTAACTCAAATAATTAAATGCTATTTGCATTGCAGTAATGGTTGTATGCGCTATGTATATTGAGCTACTTGTCATAACTGTTAGTTGCTAAAAATAGTCGTCAAATAAATTTAAACTTCTCAACTATTCTTTTAACAAATGCATAATGAAATGCAGACGATATTTTTTTAATTCCCTTTTTATATTATTATTCGCGAGAAAATATATTTTATTATATGTCGAAAAATGAATTAACCCGTAAATTTTTTGGGCAACAATTACAAAATAAATATTTTAATAAAAGTTTAGAAGTAACGCTTAGATCATTACATTATATCATATCATATCAAATTATATTATTAGAAAAATAAATACTTTAAATTTATAATGACGTCAGATTTAACGTGTAAGTTTAACATTTTGCAAAGCTTTATATGAATTTAAATTTAATTCACGTGCAAATATATTTCTTTTCTTTTCATGTCAAGATCTTTTAAAAACAAAATGTAAATGTTTCTTTTATGTTGGCAACAGCTAATTTTTTTAATATTTCATTATTTCCATTTCTATTATGGCTTTTATGGGGATTTTAATTAAAATGCTCAGATTTTAAACTAAAATTTATTTTATCAAAATTTAATATAGCCTATAACAATCAGGGATAGTGTCCACAAACCTCCACAAACATACAATTTTTTGCGCTTTATATAATGATATAGATATAGATTATGATTTTTGCTATTTTTAAGCTGTATATGAAATCTAGTTTCATTTTGTTCATTTGTTTTACCAGCAGATGCCTGCAAACAGTGAAAAATTATTATAGTCACTATGTGCTTAAAACATGCACCATTTAAATCAGTTTTTCTCATTCATGAATATTTTACTTTTACTACCTTTTTTTTTTTTTTTTTTTTTTTTCTTAAATCAGTAAATGTACTTTTTAATATAAAACTGCATGAGGAAAAAAATAAATCAATAAAAATAAACTAATGTAGACGTATGTGAGTTGTATATATATGATGCGTACAATCCTTATTTTTTTACCACTAATTTCTGTAGCATTATTTATCATAAAATAATTTGATAAAATTAAGGAATATTGTTTCCGGGATTAATTGTAGAAGAGTCCTTACAAAAATGAGGATCCGTTTATTATATTTTGCGAATGAAAGTTTTCGGATATACACGTTCTGTTTAGATATCTGTTTAAGAATTACTTTTAAGAACAATAATTTATGTTTTTAAATTTATGATTTTTTTAAATTCTTCTTTTAAGAGCGAGTAAATTTTTATAATAAATAATTGATTCGAACGAGTTCATAGTTGCCCACGTTAGTACATTTTGGTTACCGGAAAATATTAATTTCTATATATTTATATATATATATGTTTGTAACACTTTTCACTGAATATATAAAATAAATATTTCTGTTAAAATTTTTCAGTATCTTAAAATCGCTTAAGTGTACAACCGTGAACGGGAATTTGCTAACGAACAAGTTGATTAGCAGCAGACAGTATTGCCGGTATCAGACAGTAGGTATCTACCACGGGAAAAAGTGTGCAACAAACAAATGTATGTGGGAATTTTCCGCTCTTTAACATTTCAACAGACGCAAATATCCTGGTGGTATTTTTTCACTGTCAGACTTCTTTATGACAATAATTTCGTTTAGAAAGCATGCAGAGTTTCTTATGTTGAGTTTTTTTTTTAGAAGTCGTGAACAAACCATTCGCTAAATGCAGCAAGTGATTCATGTTATAGATTGAACAGAATTTATGAGATATTATTAGATTAAAGTAAAAGAAAATTTGTTTTCTCAATTAGTCGTATGCGTTCTACGCTTAATTCTCATCCCTAAATTAATGCCAATTTCATTATAATTTGCGCAAAATAAAGGTATTAAAATTTAGTTTTTATAACTACTTCTCATAAAATGCAATGCTTTGAAATTTCTTTTGGGTGTTCCTGTACACAAATCAGTGGTAGTATTTACCACATTTTCAATAAGGAGCATCCCTTTGTGAATATAATATATATATATATCATTTTCATAAAATTAAATTAATATTTGCAGATCTCAGAGCGCAGTCGGACAGACAAACGGAAATAATAAACACTTTGCAATTTTTTTAGAAAGTTTTAAAACGGTTTGCATACTTGTGTGTAACCCCTTATTTTTTTGTGGGTGTCAGACCTATCAACGTTGCAAATTTATTCCGTAGCTTCTTAGTACCTGCCTATTTTTCACACCACATTTTGTACAGCATTTTTCTTCAATACATAAATACACTTAAATTTAAAAGAAAAAATTACTCTCAAGAAAGGAAGTGTGCAAAAAATGAAGGCAATAATAGTGCTACTGAGTAAATCATGGATGAAAGAGTATTGCTTTTCCTAATACCAGAATTTCTTTACAGATTTGTATCATATTACCATGTTTTTTTTAACTTCGATCCTTGTTTGTTTGTTTGTGTGTTTGTCAGGGACAAATCTTGCAATCGATTTTTAACTAACTTCCCGACTAGCTAGATATTTGAAATTTTCAGGACAGCTCACAACACGGTGACAATACATTTTTCTAATAATTTTAGTCAACTATTTCAGGTCCCGCTGCCTTCGGCAGCGCTTATTTGATTCGGCAGAAAATTTATTTAACTAACTTCCCGACTTGCTAGACATTTGAAACTTTCAGAATAGTTCGGAACACGGTGAAAATACATTTTTGTAATACCTTTAGCCAACTGTTTCGGGTTACTGCTGCCTTCGGCAGCGTTATCTGTACAAAGCTTGCAATCGATTTTTCACTAACTTTCCGACTAGCTAGACAATTGAAACTTTCAGGCTAGATCATAACACGGTGACAATACATTTTTTTAATACTTTTAGTCAACTGTTTCAGGTCCCTACTGCCTTCGGCAGCGTTTATATGATTCAATAGAAAATTTATTTAACTAACTTTCCGACTAGCTAGACATTTGAAACTTTCAGAATAGTTTAGAACACGGCGAAAATGCAATTTTTAAATATTTTTAACCAACTGCTTCGGGTTTCTGCTGCCTTCGACAGCGTTACCAGTCCAAAGCTTCCAATCGATTTTTCACTAATTTCCCGACTAGCTAGACATTTGAAACTTTAAGGATAGCTCAGAACACGGTGACAATACATTTTTAATACTTTTAGTCAACTGTTTCAGGTCCCTACTGCCTTCGGCAGCGTTTACATGATTCAACAGAAAATTTATTTAACTACCTTCCTGACTAGCTAGACATTTGAAACTTTCACAATGGTTCAGAACACTGCGAAAATGCATTTTTAAAATATTTTTAACCAACTGCTTCGGGTTCCTGCTGCCTTCGGCAGCCTTACCAGTACAAAGCTTGCAATCGATTTTTCACGAAATTCCCGACTAGCTAGATATTTGAAACTTTCAGGATAGCTCAGAACACGGTGACAATACATTTTTTTTTATACTTTTAGTCAACTGTTTCAGGTCCCTATTGTATTCGGAAGCGTTTATATGATTCAACAGAAAATTTATTTAACTAACTTCCCGAGTAGCTAGACATTTGAAACTTTCAGAATAGTTCAGAATACAGTGAAAATGCATTTCAAAAATATTTTTAACCAATTGCTTCGGGACCCTGCTGCCTTCGGCAGCGCTACCAGCACAAAGCTTTCAATCAACTTTTAACTAACGTCTCGGCTAGATAGCCATTTGAAACTTTTATAACAGCTTAAAACACGATAGCAAGGAATTTTGTTAATACTTTTATCCAATTTCTCCGGGTTCTCGCTGCCTTTAGTACCGTTTATATGATTCAACAGAAAATTTAAAAACATGGTGTATAAAAGTTCTTTTTATCTAGTAATTATTTTTACAGTAACTTTTGTGATTTTGTAGGAAAGCAATTTTTGTAGGAAATTTCTAGTGGCAAAAAAAGGGGAACACTTTCACCTCTTATAAATTAGAAATATTCCCAGGACTGTGGCGTCTATATATCATACCTGCAAACCTACTAATTTGTATCCGTAAGATTTTCAGAACATACCCCTTTTTCCACACCACTTTATTTTTAGAGATTTCTTTTCAAATTTAATTGGATTAAATAAGATAAAAAATACTCTAAAAATAAGACTGGTGTGAAAAAAAAGTCGGGTATTGACAATCTTCCGGATATTAATTAGTAGGTTGGCAGGTATGGTATATTCATGTCTGTCAACATCCTAATTAATATTCTGTACTACTGTTAGTAACCGCCTTTTTTTTCTCACCTGATTTTTTTAGAGTATTTTTCTACTGATATAAACTTAATTACAGTTGGATAAAAATAAATTAAAAATGAAGTGCTGTGTAAAAAGGATCGGTTACTAACAATACTACGAAATATTAATTAGAATGTTGGCAACTATGTATATCCCAGTGACATTTTACTGCTGCTAATATTTACGCTCTCTAACTGTTTACACTGTTTAAATAGAATTAAAATTTCTCTTCAATTAAAGTGATATAGAAAGAAAAAAAATGCATTTACATCATCTCTCAAGCTAAACATTGATCGATTTAAAAACGAACATGTAAAATTTCTGTGTTATATTTTTTATGTTTAATAGAAATAGCCAAAGACACGTCTCATTTTTCAAAATACGAAAATAAGCAAATGTGAAAGACTAATCGAATGGCTCATATTATCCCCGCACTAGGAAGAAATATAAATTTATTTTCGCTACAACTATTTCCATACAGATATGTATTTTTATACTTTATACGTTAGTAAAAAAATGAAAAATGTATACCTTTGATTTTTACGTGCTTATTAAACGTCTAATCGATATTCGAAAAAGAAAAAAAATCTATAAAATCGCAATTTTGTAGGAAATAACTGGAAACATTGTACATCTTAGTTGAGTAATTTTACAAAATCAGAAAAAAAATTGCAACTCATTTGCATTATAATTTATTTACTTATTTTATTGATTAATTATAACTAGACTCATGCATAAAGAATTGACCTGCATCAAAAACATTTTATTTAAACGAAACTAAGTTTTAGCATGCATAATATTAAGTTAAATCTAACTCACCTCTCTCCTGTATTTCCCGGATGCTTGAAGTAAATGTAAGCCACTCATGAAAAGAGATGCGAAGTCAAATCACTGATATACTTGATTTTAATTATCGAATTTAATAGAGAATCTTGATGAACAAAAAAACAGAATCTTTCAAGTATTTGAGCACAGGATTAAACATTTCGAATACGTATAAAGGCATTTTTTTTTATGCCTTGAATGAATTATAAAGAATAAACAGAATAATACTTATTATTTGAATAATATAACAATTAATGGATTACTTGGCTGTACGAATTCAGCCTGAATATTAGAATGTCAATTCAAGAATAAAGTTACTTCCGTTTTTCGAATAGTTCAGAGAGAAAACCAGAATCAAATAATAAAAAAAGAAAAAGAATGAGTTTTGTTTCTCTCTCTGGTCACATGACTGTCTACTTCTGATCGGCTGTCGCCGTCACCGCTTCCCATGAATCAACAGGCTGGGCGGGACGGGAAGGCACCGGAGCAGGAGTCGAAATACTTGGAAAAGGGATCACCTGCGAAACCGGTCGAATAAGAGTTCCAGCAGAAGAGGTCTTAAGTTGGAGGACCCTGGCGATTCCGTCAGGTCCGGGAATCAACTTGATGATTCTTGCTAGATCCCAATGGAGTGGAGGTGATGCTTTATTTTTCAGGATGACGAGTTCCCCTGGAGAAAAGTTGTGACGGTGGTTGTTGGTTCTTTTGGATCTATGCAGCAAGGTTGGCAGGTATTGTGCTTTCCACCTCTTCCAAAACGTTTCCTTCATCTGCAATAAGAGCTTATACCTAGAAGAAAGACTAAGAGAATTGTTTATTAATGATAGTTCTGGCAATTCTAATAATGTAGATCCAATCAAGAAATGTCCTGGTGTTAAAGCTGCGCAATCATTAGGAGCATTGGACAATGGTGTTAGAGGCCGCGAATTTATAACAGCCTCTATTTGACATAGAAGGGTGGAAAGTTCCTCGAAAGTTAATATTGCTCCTTGTGTGATTTTTACCAAATGATGTTTGGCTAATTTTATCGACGCTTCCCAGAGTCCCCCAAAATTTGGAGCATACGGGGGAATAAAGTGCCAGGTTATTTGGTGTTGGGAAGCAAAATTTTGTAATTTTTCTTCTTTGAATAAAGAAAATAGCCGTTTTAGGTAAGAATGGGCTCTGACAAAATTTCTGCCATTGTCCGAAAATATGTCAGAGGGGTAGCCACGCCTACCTATGAAGCGTTTCAAGGCTGCGAGAAATGCTTCTGTAGAAAGATTTGAAACACATTCAAGATGCACTGCCTTTGTCGCCATACAGATGAAAAGGGCGATATATTATTTAAAGGTTGTCGCTTTTCGTTTATGTTGACATTTTGTCATTACTAGTCCCGCGAAATCGACACCAACTTCGAAAAGGGCCGAATGGGTGTGATTCTTTCTGAGGGTAGATCCCCCATCTTTGGAATTATTGGCTTAGCTGACAGTCGAAAACAGAGTATACACTGTCTTAATACTGATTTTACGGTGGAGCGTCCGTGAGGAATCCAAAATTTTTTTCTAAGGAGTGAAAGTACTAAATTGGGACCAGCATGGGAGCTTAAGTTATGATAATATGTTATTATCAAGGAAGTAACGTGATTTGCTTTGGGAAGTAATATGTTTTTCTTGAAATCGTAAGGATGGGTGGTTCCGCAGGCGTCCTCCAACACGAAGATTGCCTGCTTCATCCAGAAAAGGATCAAGAGAGAATAGATGGTGTGAAGGTTTTAAAAGTTTGCCTTTCCTTAGTAAGGCAATTTCAGGGATGGAACACGGGCGCAGAATTCATACCGGAATCCATTTAAGAAGTTTCTCTACCTATAATATCGTTGATTTAAGAAGTAGAAAATTTTCTTACATTGATAGTGGTATGAATTCTGCGCCCGTGTTCCATCCCTGCAATTTCATCACTAAATTCTGCATTTTGAATAATTTTTACAAGACACATTTCCGCTTGATTTTGCTCTATGGCCTTTAAAGGACCACTTTCCTTTGATTTGGTTTTAATTTTATTGATAAATCTCAGTACATAAGCTAGAATTCTTAAAAGTTTTAGATAGTTAGAGTATTTTGTGATATGTGATATAAAAGTGTTATTAGAAAGTGTAGGCTTAGAACTTGAATCTGTCGAATGTTGATGAGTTTGTTTCTGAACGGAAACTGAATGTAATGTGCACATTGGTGGTAGCTCAAAACTATGGAGCCATTTTGGCCCTTCCCACCACTCAGTTCTAGCTTTCAACTTAGCCGGGGACAATCCGCGTGTGGCACAATCGGCCGGGTTTTCTTTTCCTGGGATATGTCTCAAAAATTCTAATTGAGTAAGAGCTCTGATTTTGGTAGCTCTATGGGCCACGAAACTATTTCCTTTGTTTGAAGGGTTATTTATCCAGTTTAATACAATAGAAGAGTCAGTGTACCAGTATGTCGAATGAGTAAATTTAAGGGATTTTTGAATATTGCAAATTAACTCAGCTACGAGTACAGCCCCACACAATTCTAATTTCGGTAAAGTGAGTACTTTTATGGGTGCGACTCTAGTTTTAGCAGCAATTAGATATACCTGAATCGTGTTTGTTATGATCTTTAAATATGCGACTGCCGCATACGCCCTCGGAGAGGCATCACAAAAGCCATGCAGTTCAACTGTACAGTCTTTAGTATTTGAACCTACATAGCGTGGAATGGACATAGATTTAAACTCATTAATTTCATTATAAAAAGTTTTCCATTCTTGCAAAATATCTGGAGGTATAGGCTCATCCCACGTTGATTGCAACTTCCACAATTTTTGTAGAATGATTTTTAAAATGATAGTAGATGGCGAAATAATTCCGAGGGGATCATAAATTTGCGCAATTACGGAGAGCAACTGTCTTTTTGTATTAATTTGTTGATCAGCTAAGGTTCTAACTTGAAGAGTATCTTCACTTAAATCCCAGAACATTCCTAGTACTCTTTGATTTATTTTTTCTTTATCCTCAAAAAAATGAATGACCGAATTAGCCTTCTCTTCCTCTGGAATATCAGAGTTCTGGATGGCTACAAGCCCATTTCCTAAGTTTAAACCCTCCAGCTTGCATTAGAGCCTGCAGCTCCATTATTCTATCTTTTGCTAATTGAAGGGATTGTGCCCCTGACAATAAGTCGTCGATGTAAAAATTTTCCTTGGCAATTTCTGTTGCCAATGGAAAATTTTGTCCCTCATCCTCACATAATTGCTTAAGGGTGCGTAACGCTAAATAGGGTGCACAAGCTGTTCCGTAGGTGGCAGTATTCAATTCGTAAAAGGATAATTGGTCATTGGGAGATTCTCTCCAAACAATTCTCTGGTATATTCTATCTTTTCTATCAATTAAAATTTGACGATACATTTTAGCAATGTCTGCACTGAACGCTACAGGGTTGGCTCGAAATTATTTTCAAAAATATTTGACTGTAGTTTAGGACCAATATATAGAATGTCATTTAAAGTTTTGTTATTTGTTGTTTTAAACGAGGCGTCAAATACTACACATAATTTTGTTGTTTCAGAGTTTTCATTTACCACCGCATGATGCGGTAAATAATAATGTGGCGTTTCATTAATTTTGTCTGGATTTAGTTTTGTCATATGCCCCAAAGAAATATATTCGTTCATGAAATTCGAATACTCCCTCTTTAATTGTGGGTTCTTTTTAATTTTATTTTCAATGGAAAGAAATCTTGAAATAGCACCTGACTTACTGTCACCTAGTGCCTTATCTGGCTTAAAGGGTAGACGAACTACATATCTTCCCTGACTATTTCTTTTAGTTGTGGTCAAATAAATATTTTCCACAGGATCATTTTCTTTCTTTTTTGATTCTACATTTGGAATTGATTCTGTATCAAAAAATTGTTTTAAAGTGTTGTTGATATCATCATCAACAGTCATATGACAAATTAAACTGATATTTGTACATTGAAAACTGTTTATTCGTCCTGAAAGGAGGTAACCCAGCTTTGTGGGGAATGCTGTAGGAGTTCCTGCTGGCTCTTGAATTGGACTGCCATTGCAGATTGAGGCGACTATTTCTGCCCCAAGAAGAATATCGATGGGACCACTAGCATACTATTGTGGATCCGCCAGTTGTAATCCCTGTATATGTGGCCAATCGTTTTGCGCTAGTTGGAAATTAGGGAGAGGTGAGGTAACCCTATCAACTATAAAAGCGCTGACTGAAAATGACTCCGACGAAAAATGCGGAGTGAATTTAAATTCTGTTTCGTTGAGAGCAGTTTCTGCTAAAACGCAATTAATCCCTATTATACTATGCGACGTGCTCCGTAAGGGCAAATTTAGTCGCTTAGCACATTCCTTAGTAATTAATGAATTTTGACTAGCATTATCTATCAAAGCTTTACAACGCATAATTTTGCCTTTATTTGATTTAACCTTAATTAGTGCTGTAGATAACAAAACATTACTATAATAAAACTGAGCACTATTTGAAACTGAGATATCTGGTGATACATGATTCGCCCTTTCAGAATTTGAATTTCTACCGTAAACATGCAGTAGCATATGATGTTTTTCTGCACAATTTTTACAATTAATGTTTATCCTACAATTCTCCAGCCTATGATTTTGGCGTAAGCAATTTTGACATAACTTATTTAATTCAACAATGTTCCATCTTTCTTTAACCGGTTTTGAATTAAATGTCGGACATTTAAATAGCGCGTGACGCTCATTACAAAGAATGCACGTATTTTCCTTTTTCACAATTGTACTCAATACGTTTGATTTCTTCGAATTAGTGAATTTTACGTCTTGTTTACATTTTATCTCTTCAACACCGCGCGCTTCGCGCTCAACGAATTTCCTAAAAAGATCAAGATCAGGCAATTTATAACTGTCCAACATTAATTTCCATCTCTGTTTTAACGATTCATCCAATTTCCCCATCATGAATTTTATTATAATTAAGTCGCTTAACGCATTAGAATCTAAACCCAAAGTTTTTAAGTTTCTGACGGCTTCGTTACAAGTATCTAATAACTCAAGTAAAGTTTTAGCATTGTTTGCTTTTACAAGTTTCATAGAAAATATTTTGTTAATTTGACTCAATGCTAATTGTCTTTTATTTTCATATCTTTCATTTAATATTTCCCAACATTGATCTAAATTTTCCTCTTTTAGAGCGAATCCTCGAATTAATTTAGCTGCGTTTCCGCGCACTGAAGAATGTAAATATTGCAGTTTTTCAATTTTGGATAATTAATTATTCTGTAGAATTGTCGAATTAAAAATTTCTTTAAAAGAAATCCAATTTTCGGTTTCACCAAAAAATCGCGGAAGATCAAATTTCGGTAATTTAATAAGAGACGATTTTCCATTTTTCTCATCTTTATTTTCCGCGTGAGTATCTGAATCGCACGCGTTTACTTCTGTTTTGAACTCTAACTCCACCAGTAAATCAAAAACCACTCCCTTATATCTCAAATACATATCCATATAATCCTCATTCTCTTTAGCGGATAAATTTTTAAATATTGCCGCGATTTCATGATCAAACGATTGAACTTTGGTTTTTAATAATTTAACCTTAGATTGTTCATCTTTACTACACCCCTTTACTCTATCTCTAAAACTATCGATTTCCTTACATAAATTTTCAAATAATAAAACATGCTTAGATAATTTCGGCATTTTAGAATATATAAGTTTAAATACACATAACTATAGGCCTTCGAATTACAGAACAAACATTCAAGAACAAAAATAAATCATTGTAAGAATAAATGATTACGAATAAGAATAAGAATAAGAATAACAAATACATATTAAATATATATAGTTTTTTTTTTTTTTTTTTTTTTTTTTTATACATATAAATCATCGATAGCCTCATGGCTCAAGAACGGACCAAAAACATGTTGATTAATTATAACTAGACTCATGCATAAAGAATTGACCTGCACCAAAAACATTTTATTTAAACGAAACTAAGTTTTAGCATGCATAATATTAAGTTAAATCTAACTCACCTCTCTCCTGTATTTCCCGGATGCTTGAAGTAAATGTAAGCCACTCATGAAAAGAGATGCGATAGTCAAATCACTGATATACTTGATTTTAATTATCGAATTTAATAGAGAATCTTGATGAACAAAAAAACAGAATCTTTCAAGTATTTGAGCACAGGAATTCGAATACGTATAAAGGCATTTTTTTTTTATGCCTTGAATGAATTATAAAGAATAAACAGAATAATACTTATTATTTGAATAATATAACAATTAATGGATTACTTGGCTGTACGAATTCAGCCTGAATATTAAAATGTCAATTCAAGAATAATGTTACTTCCGTTTTTCGAATAGTTCAGAGAGAAAACCAAAATCAAATAATAAAAAAAGAAAAAGAATGAGTTTTGTTTCTCTCTCTGGTCACATGACTGTCTACTTCTGATCGGCTGTCGCCGTCACCGCTTCCCATGAATCAACATATTTATTTACAAAATGTTCAATTTGAGTTGTACGAAACTTTCTGTTTAGTTAAACACACACATTCATACACACACACACAGAGCTAACAACCCAATCCGGCAAATTGTTAGTCACGCCCCTTTTTCTACACCGCTTAATTTTTAACGTAATTTTCTTCAAATATATTTGCGATGAATTAAGAAGAAAAAAATTCTAAGAAATGACTGGTGTAGAAAAGGGAGCGGTACTAACATTTCGCCGTTTTATATTGGCAGCTCTGCACAGACAAAGAAGATAAAATTATTTGCATATTTAAAGACACCTTTAGAGGGAAAATATCAGAGGCAGTCGAACATAGTAACAAAAAAAAATAAATAAATAAATAAAATAAAATAAATAAATAAGTAAAAAGGATAGCGTATTTACTTACATGCATAGCACAGCTGCCAACATTTTAGTTTATTCCAGAGTATTTTTAGTGACGTCTTTATTTCATGCCACTTATTTTTGAAAAATAATTTTTTTTTTTTTCGAAGTTATATATTGGAAAATATTTTTTATAAATAAAATTTTGCCAAAATAAAGGCGGGGATAAATATACCCCGGAGTTGGTGTTTGGTGTTTTCGGAGTAAAGCCAATTGACTGCACTAGGACCCTAGTCTTAAGGGAAAGTGCCCTCCGTGGGGATATTTCCAAGTGGACCTAGCCCGTATTTACGCAAAAAAAAAAAAAAAAAAAAAAAAAAAAAAAAAATCCTGTAATAAAACTAAATGTTGGCATTTATGATGTATTGAGGCTCATTAAATAAACAACTTCGAAATAAACGCTTAAAAACATCTAAAAAACGATTTTTCGAAATATTTTTATAAAAAAATGTAAAAAATCCGTGTTTAAAAAAAGAAAAATATATATATGAACCGCCAAAGAAGGTAAATGTTACATTGTTCGATTCTGTTAGTTCCTTTTCCTCTGAGATTTGGTAGAGAGACAGAATGATAATTTAAAATGTGAAATAATTTCGAGCTTTTTTGGTGACAAAGCGAAGATCTCTCGCATCGGCGCATCAGATTGAAAAATAAAATTACGATTAGGAGAAACTATTTGGAAGTTGGCAAATAGAGTCATTTTATTAACAAGACGTTTTTAATTGGTAACGTCATTAATTAATGTGATTACAGTCTACAAGAAACATACTATACATTCCATTGTTCAGCAAACACCAGTACATCTTGCGACACTGACGATCTTCTCATTCATGCGCAGATAGAGCCGCTACGCTAGTTAGACAGCAGCGGAAGTAGCTTTTATTTATTTATTTATTTTTATTGAGAGAGAAAGTGGTGGAAGATTCTGTGAAAAAAAAGACGACGAGTCTGTACGAACAATGTACAGTTCCGTCATTTTTCCTCACTCATCCACCTCTATATTTATATTTCAGTTTTCACTTAACCGATTATGGAAATATAATATATAAGATTACAATACCATACCTGTCAATATTCTAATTAATTTTTCATAGTATTGTTAGCATACCCCCCCCCCCCCTTTGTTTTCCACACCATTTTATTTTTTGAGTAATTTTCTTCTTATAGTATTATGATTAATTTAGAAGAAAAATACTTTAAAAAATACTGGTGTGAAAAAAACGATGTATTACGTATTATTATTTAGAATGTTGGCAGGTATGCGAGATGTAAATATAAAATGTGGAAGAGGGGAAGAGTGTGGTGGAACTGTCACACAGGAAAAAGGAAGAACTGCCCGATGTATGAAACCATTTATTTAATACCTCAATTTATATCAGTGTAAAGACTTACAAAATTAAACGACATTTTATTATTCCATTTTATTTATTTTTTTATTTGCTGTAGCTAGACAGCTTTTCATGAAACAATGTTAAAATCGAAAAAAGAAATAATTTGCATTTCTAATATAATAGTGTTGTATTTCACCTAGTGAAGCTAACTTTTATAAAATCTGCACTAGTATTAATATAAAATTGTAAAAATGTTTGAGAAAAAATTAATAAAACTTATCATCCCTTTTGGCTTTCTTAAAGAAAAGATGTAGACTATTGCCCATACAACCCCCAGATAATCAGTTTGCTGCCTTCTATCATTTAATTTTTGATACAGAGTACACTGTCGTATACTGCTGTTTGCATGATGTAGCCTGTTTGCCTGATTATTGATCACACAGAGAGATGTAACGGAAATAGCTCTTAAAACATTTTTATTCAGTATTGTTGGTGTAAATAGAATATGAGTTGTAGATCCGATTTTTCTATGCAATTATATGTACAGTCAGCCAAAAAAAAAAAAAACGCCCCCCCCAACATAATTTCGCCATAAATCATCGCAGACACATGCGATTGGTACCGATCAGTTTGTAATAACGTCTAGTTTATAATGTTATAGTTAGATTTTACTTAGAGGGTGGTCTACATATTAAAACTGACATCAACTTCATTTTTTTCAATGGTAACCACCCTTTTTTATAATTTATTTGAATTCTTTGGATCAAATCATCACGGAAAATGGTATAGTTTATATATTTCGCTCAATTTTTCATAGAGTTATAAGCTGTCAAAGTTTGGGGATGCTAATGTTAAATGAATGTGACAAACATTAAATCATATCTTCCGAAATAATTATGATACTTAAATTCTGTTTTTTTTTATTCGTTAGAATGAAGTGACCCAAACATATTCCATGCAAATTTTTGCTAAAAAAACATTTTTTGAATTATGAAAATTATTAATAAATTCATATTTGAAAAAATTATGAATTATGACCTATGTTAATTTTTGCACGAATAGAAAGGGCATCATCAAAAACATGGGTTTCCAAATTTACAGCTCGTTCCTAACATTATTTTTTGAGTTACAGTGATATTTCACTTTTTATTCCTGTTAGGGGGCTGTCACTTGTTATAATCTGTAAGCTCTATAAGAAAAGGTTTGTATATAATTTGACGGAAAACTATTTTAATTTACCTTTATGTTATTTTTATTGTTTCCTAAGCAATATTTCGATGTTTATTATACAAATTGGCAGATTTTTGTAAAGTTATCACAATGTAGGCGAGGGATTGTGAAATAATTTCAAAAGAAAAGAAGCCCCGCCTCTGATTCGCTGAAACACTATTTAAAAAAAAAAGACTAATTTGCATATTCCTATTTGACTCTATATGTGACGCTGGTATGCATAAATCACAATGGTATTTACTACATCGATTATTGAAGACAAAAGTTAAATGATTTAATTACAAACATACAAAATTTTTTTGTTTTATATTATAAAGTTTTAGAAAATTTGTGAAAAGGCGTGGCTTACGGTACAAGAGAGGAATATATCCGATCCTAAAATGTTAAGTCTTTCTTCATAAGTATTAAATATCTTTTTCTAATATTTCGCTGCTAAAATTCTATTTTAACCTTGTTACACTTTTTTTCGCATTTCAATATTCAAGAGTACGTACACCTCTAGTTAAATATCATGTTTTAGAAAACACGGTACAGCGAAACTGATTGCATGAAACAGCAATTATGCATTCGACAATCGTTTTATTGTTATTATTATGAATATTTAATAATTTTAAAAAGATTTTTTACCATGAATTTTCTGTTTAATTTTTTGTTGTGACATATTTGCATTTGGTTACTGTACCGTTTGTAAGCTTTGTGTTATTTAAAATTTATCCCATAATGTAACATAATAAAATATCAAATTTCTATTAAAAGATTTTAATACAGAATCAAATAGTGAAAAATTGCTTTTTTTTTTTTTTTTTTTTTTTTTTTAAGTTTATAAGATCTATTATTGGAACATAGCTCAATAGTATTTATTTTCAATTTTCTAATCACGAAATCAAAGTCACAGTTATCATGGAATTAAAATTTAAAACAAAGGAATAGTCTTATTACTTTCAAATATATAGATATTGATCTTAGAGAATCCTGAAATTTCATTTAAAAGACTTTAAGCGTCTAAATTTAAAAATTCAAAATAAAATAAATTAATCTAAATGCTTTTAAAGTTGAAACGGGAAGATTTCAAAATATATGAAAATTGTCATTTGTGTTTTGAACATTTTGGTGCGGCAGATATTAAAAACAATATTTTAATGATGAGCTGAAGAGAGGGCGGAACCAGCTGTTTAGCACAAGTGATATCACCTGACTAAAACCAGAATAAAGAACTTTTTTTTTTTTCTTTAAGAGAAATTTATCTTACTTTAACATAGATTTTTACTTTTTACCGCTATCCACATGTGACCTTCAGCATTAGCATTTAAGAGAGAAGTCATCATCTTCTTCCAAAGCAAATTTTAAATAAACTTAAAATGATATATATTTGTGAAATTCCAAACAGATTTTTCCTACTAAGAAAGCAATTCCATACATGCGTAATCGGTCACTTATACGCCAGTTCACACCACAATATATTGGTAGGTAGGTGGGTTGGGTTTAATGTCGCACTAGTACTGCGCTATGGGTAATTGGCGACGGTCTGGGACACACCCCTACACGCCATCGTAATTTTTATCGTTCACGGAGACGATGGCGTCCCTGCTTCTGCTCCCATAGTTTATTGTTCAGATTTTTTATTTATTTATTTTTATTTTATTTATTTTATTTTACTTTTATTATTTTCTTTCTTTCTCCCCCCCCCCCTTTTTCTTTTTTAAATAGAGTAATGTAACATTTTGACCTTTTCAACTAAAGATTTAGATTAAGGGTAGTCAGCCTTTCTACACCCACCGTCCACTTCGGTATCTGTGTTAAGAGTAGAATTTTAGAACATCCCATTAAGTAGTAGGATTTATTATTTTGCATATTAATTTGTTACACATTATAAAATATAAAAGCAAAAGAATATCGTGGAGGTTTATGTAAAAGTTTTTAATAATGTCATGAAAAAATAAATAAATAAATGAAAATAAAAAAATCTGTTTTAATATTTTTAAAAAGTCAATTAAATTCAAGAAAATGAAAGTACTGCAGTATCAGAACAAACTCCCATTGTCACTGTGTAACGGCCGTGGGAACCAGGTTGAGTGCCACCGTTTCAGACAATTATACGGCAGCTTGAGTTAAAATAATTTTGAATTTTCAAACAAATTTAAAAACATTTACCTTTTTTTTCTTCTTTTGATAGATATTTTAATATCTATTCAAGCTACTTAATTTTCTTCGTATGAGGTGAACTAGTTGATATTTAATCAATAGAAACCAATAAAAATCTTTTAATTCATAAACTAACTCAGAGAGTTCTGTGAATTAGTCATTTCTTATTTTATAATTAACATTTCTGAATTTTTTTTCCTGCGTGAAACTTAATTAATAATGTATACTGGGTGGTAGATCATGATTTATATTTTCTAAATGTATAGACGGACCCCTAATACATTTTCACGTGTAACTCTATCTAGAATTCATTTAAAGTATATAAATAGTTATGTTTTCCGAACCGCCGTGATCTCAGAAATCTGAATATGAAATCAAAAATAGGGGTTGCTATTGAAGAAAATGAAGTTAATGCAAGTTTTAATATGTAGACGACCCCCTAGGCAAAATGTAACTATACCGTTATAAACTAGACGTTATTACAAATCGATCAGTACCAGTCAAATGTTTCTATGATAATTTACGGTGAAATTAGGTGGGGGGGGGCGTTTTTTTTTTGGCTGACTGTATAGTACCTTTAAACCTTTGTATCCCAAATTATTTTATTTTTGGAAAAAATAGTTCGAAAATTTCTTATTATATTTCTTTATGCCTGAGAATAATCTCATATTAACACTTTCGCGACCGCATGATTTTGAATTTTTGACAGTAAGGTCCGCCTGTGGGCGTTACTCTCCTATGTTATAATACACTCATGTCCATAAATTAAGGATAATGCTAGCTGGGGCAAATAAAGGTTCAGAAACAAAACAAACATGACTTATTCATAAAGCCCATTTATTAAACAAAAGATCAAGAACAAAAAAGGTGGTTTATGTAGGATATTACTTATAAAAACTACGATTTTTGCTACCTGAAGCAATTACAAAAAATATCTCCCTTACAAAAACTTAACATTACGTGTTTGGTATGATGGTTAATACATTGTATGTCTCTCAGATGATGAAATACAGTCCTTACAACGTCTAGGAATAATCAGTATTAAATTATTGATCTTATCTTGGGAAGATTACAGCACTCAGTAAGCAATGTTCTCCGAAGTTCCAGTACACATGTAGGAGATGGTTGACGAGCTGTGACTCGTCGGAAAAGCATGTCCTACACATGCTCTATCGGATTCTAGTCAGGTGAGAATGCTGGCCATTCCATGCGAGTTATAGCTTCAGGTTGTAGGCATCCGTGTACAATGTTTACACGGTGCGGACGTGCATTGTCACCCATAAATACAAATTCTCGGCTCATGGCACCCCTAAACAAACGTACATGTTGTTCCTGAATGATGTTCCTATAAATATGGCCTGTCATGGTTCCGATTTGAAATGCAGATCTGTTCTGGTGTCCAATATGACCCCCCCCTTCCAAAACGAGCACTCCTGCCCCACAGTAAAAGTGTCGTTCAGTGATGTTGTGGTGGTAACGGGTACCTGACGCTCTACACATAAATGTCTGGCGTGAATCACACTAAAATCTAAACCTGGACTCGTCGGAAAACACATCACACAAGCCCACTGTGCTGCTGTCGACATTGCATGTTGTCAACTCTAAGTTAACCGCTTGCAACAGTGCATTGCCTAGAGCGAAACCCATCTAACAGGCCTGCCAGCATATATACCAATATCTTCCAAACGTCTATACACGGTTTGCCTTCAAACTGTGGTACCCGTGGCTGCAGACACCTGACGAGATAGGTCTGTTGCTGTGCTTTATCTGTTCATTTTGCTAATTACGGTCAAATACCGGTCGTCATTCGGCATTGTAACTCGTTGTCGACCAGTACTGTAACGTCAACTAGCATTTCCATCATTTTGGAATCGATTCCAAAGCCTAGAGATGCCACTTTGGGCGATTCCAATTCCCCCCTTTACTTCTATTTGAGTACGCTCACATTCTAATCGGCCGATAATTCTACCACTTAAAAAATTATCTGCATGCGTCCTCTGTGTCATAACTATTCGGCTGTGGCACTGAGCGGTATACAGAACACTTGTGAACAATTTTACTTCTTTGCTCCCATTTCTTATCTACCCCCTTTTTACACTTTCGTCACTGTAACATCATATCGGCGTCATGTGATGGTTTCCCATAATTTGCATATTGTCCTTAAAGATGTGTGTGGTATTTCTACAGGTGAAATTTTTACATTAAAGTTCGATTTCCGTGTGATTCTGAATTATCCTTAATTTATGGACATGAGTGTATTTCAGAACAAAATTTTCTGTATTCACTTTTATATTAGAAATGGATATACATAATAATTATATTCTATATCTAATCAAAGTATTTGTATATTTCATTGTAAAAATGTGAATATTGGTTATATATTTAAGAAATAAATAGCATACAAATAGGAAAGAAACGCCCGCTGGTGGAGTTACAGATTTTCAAATGACGTGAATCTACGTCAGCGATCGCGAACGTACTAAATTTAGCTTAAACTATATCTTAACTATAGGGAAAGCTTAAACTATAGATATTCAAGCTTAAACTATAGTTCCAATGAAAACCTCTAATAAATTTAGGCTATATTGAAGAATGTTTTTGATGGGACAGTAAAGTTCCATTTCGATACAAAAATTTAACAGAGCTGCCAAGATTTTAACTTTTTAATAATAATTGACACCTAGGCACCTACCCTTTAATAATCAAGAAATTTTAAACTCTTAATCCGTGATTATGATCTTACGATCATAGATTTTGAAACACGTGTTTTCTACTTCTAACAAACTTCTATTAAATAATTTTTAACAGGGTTCGGCGTGATCATCTTTCCGAGTATCGCTTTTTATTATAGAAAAATTTAGTAATCGTTAGCAGTAGATTAAATAAACATTTCTACTTTCTCACAATTTCCCACAAAAAAAATATCTTTTTCGATGCTGCCCGTTTCGATACTAATTACTATTAATTTTCTTTTCTTTTTCGAAAAAAAAAAAAAAAAGATTTTGATGAAATTCTGGCAAAAGAAGAATTTATTTTACTATTGAGGACTAATAATAACAGGAGACTTGGCGTTGGAATATTAAAACCCGAATAAACTACTACGTCAGATATTACTGAAAGAAAAATATTTGAGGTGCATACAGCTGTTTCGTCACCCTTAAGCGTACCGTCTTTAGTGCAAAAATAATTCTGAATCTGGAGAAGTGCTCGTATATATAGGAGAGGGCCGAATTAGTTCAACCAATACAATTACGGGGAAGGTGGGGAGAGTGGCCAATAGGAATTTAGGAATGTTAGCTGTGTAAGCAGTAAAAAAAATAAGAAAATGTGAACTGAATGTAAAATTTCCAGCAATCCGACAAATAGGGAACAGCGAAATCACAATTTACAAGGTTTTTAAAATTTTTATAAATAAGAAAAGCTTCAAAGAAATCGAGTTCGTGATGGATTTAGGTCTGCAAATTATTTTAGCTGAATTAAATTTAAAATTATGATTTTCCTCCCAGCAATGTTTAGAAATAGCCGATTTATTGGTTTCTTGTTTGCGGACGTAATTCATATGTTCTTTTAGACGAAATTTAAGACTGAGTTTAGTTTGGCATTTATATGATAAACCACACTGGTAGGAAATACTATAAATGCCCCAAGAATTATGCATATCAATGGGAACTTTTAACTGAGAAAAGGTGAGTTTTTTGGAAGGCAAAAATATTATTTAAAAATCATATTGTTTGAGAATTGTAGCTATGGTTTGACTGGATTTAGGAAAATAGGGTAAGACAATACTGATATTAGAAGAGACTGATTTAGTAGACGAAATACGAGGGAGTTGTAACTTTTAGATAGCTTTGTCTATAATGGAAGGGTCATAACCTCTGTCAATTCCAATGGCTTTCAAGTATTTAATTTCAGATTTTAAGAAAATAGAATTTGAACAAATATTAAGGGCACGGTTTACAAAAGTATAGAAAGCAGCCATTTTTTAGTTAGGTGGATGACATGAACGCGCATGGGGAGGAAGGAAGATTGCAAAATTTTTACGATAGACGGTGGTTGAAAATCCATTTACAGTGCGAGAGACGAGGGTATCAAGAAGTGGAAGGGAGCCATTATTTTCTGTTTCATATGTAAACTGGATATTACTGTCAACTGAATTTAAAGTTTGTAAGACATGGTCAATATTGTGACGAGGTATGTCGATAAGCGTGAATGTGTC
This sequence comes from Salticus scenicus, assembly GCA_963930645.1. Lineage (NCBI taxonomy): Eukaryota > Metazoa > Arthropoda > Arachnida > Araneae > Salticidae > Salticus > Salticus scenicus. Next base: position 232,490,579 of record OZ005651.1, read on the forward strand.
GTCAACGTAACGGGCCCAAAAATGAAAAGATATTTTCTTAAAAAGCTTGCTATCGAAATTGTGTATTAAGTATCTGCGAGAATTGGGGAGAGAGGGAAACCCATGGCCAAACCTTCAGACTGACGATAGAATTTATTTTGGAAAGAAAAAGGGGTTTGTGATAAACAAATGCGGGTAATAGAAATTAATTCTTGTATTTCACAAAATGTGAAATGAAACTGTTTTAATCTATTTTCGAGTCAGCAGAGGGCGCCACTTACTGGAACATTAGTGAAAAGAGATTTCACATCAAAAGAAATCATAGTGAGATTAGTGTGAAAGCAGTTTTGAATATTTTTTGCAAAGTTTATGGAATTATTAACAGTATAACTATTAGCAGCAAGAAGGAGAGCAAAAATTGTGGTGAGAAATTTAGCTAAATTATAGGAAGCAGTACCGATATTAGAGACTAGGGGACGAAATGGAATATTGGGTTTGTGAACTTTCGGTAAAGCATAAAATCTGGCACAATTAGCAATAGAAGGTATAAGATGATGTTTAATCGAGTCCAATAACAAGGGGCAAGATTTTAAAGCAGATTTAATTTTATTTAATTCTTGAGGAGAGGGATCACGGGGCAGAGGAATATATGGGCCATCATTAATTAGTTCGGTAACGCTTGCGATTATTGTTTTTATCCAAAATAACAATCTGACCACCTTTATCAGCTTTAGTAATGATGATATTTTCATTAGATTTTAATTCTTTCAAGGTTTTTTTTTTCTGCAGGGCTGAGATTTGATTTAAAATTTTTAGAGTTGAAATTGGCATTATTAAGGATTAAATAATGACGAAGATTTTCTTTCTGTTGGTCAGTCAGTCGAGAATTTTTTAAAGCTTTTTCAACCGGTGCAATTAACTGAGGAAAAGAAGGAGGTTTAGAAATGGCAAAATTTGAATTCAGTTTGAGAACATAATATTGATTATTGGAAATTCCAGCATTGGAAAGGTTAACGATTGCATTTTTATTGACAACAGGAAAGTCGTTCGAATGAATAGAACACTGTGAATTACGATGGCTGGTGAATTTATCATGTAATTTAATTGTGTGTTTACGAGAGCGATTGTCACAATGAATCCAGGAATTGCGATCGATCAACATAAAATTAAGACGTTCAAAAGCTAACTTTAAGTGAAGAAAGAATAAATCTTTTTTTAATTTTAGCGACGTTGGTACGAGTTTCCTTAATAACTGCACGGAAAATATTGAAATGAGACCTGAGTACTGCTTTGCTTACAAAACTGGAACCAGAAATTTTGCATTTCCGTTAAATGAATTTAGGGATGATGCGGTGTCTCTTACACTGTAAAAGGAACTTCAGACGGTTGAGGGCACGAAACTTTTTAGTGCGTAATCGGTAGAAACGATTAACTAATTTTCATATTGTGAAATGAAGATAATGGCTCAAATTATTACTGACCTAATCTCCCCCTCTTATGAGGCTTCTCAGAACAGGTCCAATTCGGTCCTTCTCCTATATATACCAGCACTTCTCCAGATTCAGAATTCTTTTTGCACTGAAGGCGGTACGCTTAAGGCTACCGAAACAGCTGTATGAATCTCAAATATTTTTCTTTGGTGTTTCTGACGTAGTAGTTTATTCGAGTATTAATATTGAGGACTATTAGTTTTTTGTTTTTTTTTTTCAAATTATAATTTAGCTTTAAAATTATTCAATTATATTTTCGATAAATGTCCAACTATCATAAACTGGTATTGTAAAAATCCGTAGATTGAGATTAGTAGTCCTCCGTATTAAAAACTGAGCTTATTTTAGACAAAAGTAAAATATAAATCTGTGTTGCCATTTTCAGCAAATTTCTGCACCAATATTTTGAAATTACAATACATTTTTATGATATATTTGTACGATTGAGTAAATCAAACATTGTTATACAGAAAAAATAATGTTGAGAATTAGGTGCGACAGCAGCTTTGTATAAATTCTGAATTTTCCAAAAAATATTAAATATCGTATATGCCACACATTTTTTCTTTCTTCATTTTTTTTTTTTTTTTTTTTTTTAATACTTTATCTAAAATTATCATAATTTTTATAAGAAAAATGTTTTGTATATTTAGTAGATATATACACAAAAGAAATACCTAACTTAATAAAATTAATTTTGATATTTTATTCTTATATAACTCATTAAAAATGTTTTCTAAAAGTAAACATTTCACTTTAGTGTTATATATGATCATAAGTTTTTAAACCGCCTTCCTTTTGCGTACAAGTTTTCTGTGTACTGACTGTTTAAATTAATTATTAAGGTCAAATATGATATTGATTACCCATAATGATTCAAAAATTTGTAGACTCTAAATATCTTGTATTATGAGCCAAACTATTGCTAAAAACTTATATTAATTATTTATTTTGTATTTAAATTCCTTTGTCAAGATTTTTTTACGTGTACTGCATGTAAAATTTTATCTGTACCATAACATTTATATTTGTGACATTCGGATTTTATTTTATTATCTTTTCTAGATTAAAAGTTTTGTCAAACACAAACAATTTCGAATAAAACCAGAATTAATTAAATATATTCAAGTTTAATTGAAGTTGTTCGAATGTGTCTGGAATTTTCTAATATATTTGTTTTTCACATAACTCAGATGTTGTCATTAATTACAATAGGAATCCATTTAAATATCTTCTGACAACTTTGGTAACATTCATGAGTTATTTCGATTCAAATGAGTTATGTTACAATGCACTAGAATTTTGTACTGTAAGTTGTGCTAATCAGAAACTGGCGGAAATTTTACCGACTACATTAACTTTCTTACAACTTTTATATTTAAACTGCTTAAACTTCATATTCGTTAATCATATTTATGTTAATGTTACATGCAATTTTTAATACTAATTTATTCCAAATACTGAATTCGTTGTAGCAATGTTTCTTAAGTATTAATTTAAATAAACACAAATATTAAATTAAAGAAAAGAAAAGAAAAAGAAGCTGTAGAGTTAATAGCTTCTCATATTTTCTTATTTACCAACTTCATTTTTTTTTTTTTCTTTTTTTTTTTTTTTTTTTTTTTTTTTTTAATAGAAACGTTTGCTTCTAAATGTAAAAGAAATGTATTGTTGGAAAATAGTGACGGAAGACTTGGGGGAAAAAAAATCCATAAAATCCCTGTAACAAACGTCGTTATAGGCACAACCTGATTAAGGGGGAAGCACACATTATTTATACTTACACCGTTATTTTTTAACAAATACTTTCCTCCTATAATAAACAGAAAATTCTCATTAAAAATTATTTTAAAAGAATTCAGGTGTCTAATAACGGTGAGTAAATTGGATTGTTTTATACCGTTCATTTTTTATAAAAAATATTTCCTCGTCAAAGCGTGAAATTTCTATGACTTGAAGTGAAAAATAATTGTAAAAATATTCCGGTGAGAGCGGAGATACTGTGTGCTTCCCCCTTAATCAGGCTCTGGTTATAGGTGTTCCCAAAAATAGCCTTATTGAACCGGGTAAACTTTCATCACAATTTTAAAACAGTTATTTTTATTTTTAATTGATATAATTTTTCTTAGAATAAGGATAAATGGATTTTTTTTCTTTATTTTATTTATTTTTTATTTTTTATTTTTTTATTTATTTATTTATTTTTTTTTAAATAGTGTTACACATTTGGTTCTGCATAAATTAGAGTCTCGATCTTCACTATCATATTATAATAATCACCACCTAATTAAAGCACACCTTTACATAGATGCCAACATTTCTATTTATTCCGGAGTATTTTTAGCCCCGATTTTTTTCCTGCCACTAATTTCGTAAAGATAAATTTTTCTTATTTTATCGAAGTTATATATTGGCATACCCTCCAACATCCTAATTAATATTCCGTAGTATTGTTAGTTACGCCCTTTTTCTCCCACCAATAAATTTTTATAGTAATATTCTCCAAGTGCAATTGGAATTAAATATGAAGAAATATACTCTATAAAAAATTTACTGGTGGGAAAAAGAAGGCGGGCTAACAATATTACGGAATATTAATTAGTCTGTTAGAGGGTATGTATATTGGAAAAAAGTTTCTATAAATAAAGTGGTGCGATATAAAGGCGGAGCTAAAAATACTCCGGAATAAATTAAAATATTGACATTTATGACTTTATTATTTATTTCGAAGTGTTGTTAGTCCCTCCTCTTCTTCATAATATTTATGTGAAGAGAAATAAATACGGGATCAAAAAATAATCCGGTATAATTTATAAAAAATGACAACTCTGTTAAAAGTACTACTTTAATTCAGAATTGCACAAAAATTGTAGGAAGTGTTTAACAGTAAAGAAAATATATAATTAGCGTTGCCAAAATTTTAATTTATTACAGAATATTTTTAGCCTCGCCTTTATTTCATACCATTTTTTTTTTTTTTTTTTTTTTTTTAAGAATAATTGTTTCTTATTTTATCGTAGTTATAAAAATTCTGAATGAGAATATTTCATTCATTTAGAACGTCCGTTTTTTATTTATTTTTTATTTTTTTAATTTTTTTTTTTTTTAACGGAAACTAGTGGAAATCGCATTTTCGATTGATCTCTCTTTTTAGCGGAGTTGTTAAATTTACTTATTTTAAATATCAGTTGTTCAGGAAAGTTAACTCCGTTTTATTTTATCAGAGAATTTTTATTTTTAAATAAAACAAAAATTTCTAATAAAATTATTAGTAATTAAAATCCATAAATCTGGCATATAGTTTTAGTACCTTGAAAAAAAAATTACGAAAAAATAAAAACGCAACACATTTGCCTTTTTCTAAGGAAGTCAGAGGATTAAAAAGATATCTGAGGTCGTGTGCCTCGGAATTAAGCATCTGAAACTAAAAACCATTTGCTTTTTCTTGATCATGGATTTTACCTTTTCTTTTGAAGCATGTTTATTTCTTAATTATAGTCTTGATCATATTTAAAACGATGGTCATTATTACAAATGATTAATTCCCTAAAAATGAGGAGCTGGAGTTTTAGGACTGCACAACACTTGCTTACGAAAAAAAAAAAAAAAAAAAAAAGAAGAAGAAGAAAAGTATTTATATAACCAACTAAATATATCTCCTCTTCAGATTGTAATGTTTGCGTTTCGTTAACAAAATAGCTTTCAGAAATCTTTAATGAAAGAAATGAAATTAGAATCCGCGCAGTAGTAAGCAAGTGTTAAATATTTTCGCCGCAAATTTTCGTATAAATATGCAACTGATGCCGATAGATTACTACTGATAAACCGCAGAAGGATGATCCCTGGCGTCATCTGCGCATGGGTGAAAAAGACTGGTCCATTTATAAAATAGGAATGTCCGTAGTACCTAGGGATGTGCTTGTTTATGGGTATGAAAAAATTATAAACTCACTGATTGCATTTCTTTTCCTTCTTTGAACTGATTCTTGAATATCTGGTCATATAAATATTTTACGATTAATTAAAAGAAAGAAAATCTGATAATATTATAAAGGGATAGCTTAGATTTCAATATAAATATTACTCATTGAAAATGAAAAATAAAAGCTTTGTCAGTATTTTGAAACTTTTGAAGTGTGTAACACTAATTAAAAAATTATGTCAATTATTATTTACAAAGTAGTATATAACACCGTCAAAAATGACGGAATGTGAAATCAAAGAAGGCAATGAATCAACGAATGCTTTGCCAGCTTCGCTGGTCACTAAAGGAAACTAATGTGCAAGTTGTAACTAAAGGGACTAATGTGAAAGTTGTACCTCACTGAACTAATGTGCAAGTTGCACCGAACGAACAAACTATTTAAAATGACACTATTTAAAATTGTATGTTGCTTTAAATATTTGACACTTACTTTCATTTTGATATTTATTATTGAAATTCTTGAAGAAATAATTAAAATTCTTCAAACAATAACTTCTCCTTCTAACGCTTCTTTATCGCAAAACTTAATGACATTATGTACAATACGCTTCGATTCACTACGGAGAGGTTTAATCCGAAAACTTGTACCAGATTTATGATCCATTGATATAATTTTAGTATATCCCCACAGCTGAATTTGGCAATTTTTCTTTGACACCGTTTTGAACGATAACGATGTCGTTCTGGACTGTTTGCGATATAATATGGCAGCTTATATGTTGTTTATTTTGGATTTATGATTTTATGATTTAGATTATGATTTTATCATTTATGGTTTAGCCATAATCGCCAACAAAAAATCGCCAAATATCGTTGTGGGGTTATACTAAAGTTGTGTCGATTCTACACATAACAGAAGAAACAAGAATAATAGAAAAATTCCCCTCTCTCTTACTTCTTCCTTTGCTGTGTCTCCCAGCGAGTGAGTGGAATCGTCCTGGCACTTTGCCAACCAGGTATCAATCATCCGCGGGCGCACAGTAGTAACACCTATTTTATAATAAAACGTGCAGTGAAATTTTGTTTAGGGGGTCGTCAGCATATTAAAACTTGTACAAACTTCGTTTAATTAAATGACGACACCTTTTTTTTTTTTTTTTTTTTTTTTATTATTATTATTATTATTATTGTTTTACGTTATATGGATCAAATCAGCCCGGAAATTGTTATTGTTTACTTATTTCTTTTAAGTTTTCATAGAGTTATAAGCAGAGCCTGATTAAGGGGGAAGCACACATTATTTATACTTACACCGTTATCTTTTAACAAATACTTTCCTCCTATAATAAACAGAAAATTCTCATTAAAAATTATTTTAAAAGAATTCTGGTGTCTAATAACGGTGAGTAAATTGGATTGTTTTACACCGTTCATTTTTTATAAAAAATGTTTCCTCGTCAAAGCGTGGAATTTCTATGACATAAAGTAAAAAATAATTGTAAAAATATTCCGGTGAGAGCGGAGATAATGTGTGGTTCCCCCTTAATCAGGCTCTGGTTATAAGCTATTAAATCTGAAGAAGCTAATGTTAAATGAACGTAACAGATATTAAATCATATCTTTCTGAAAATTGTTAAATCCAAATTTCATTTTTAATGCGTTAGAATGAAGTGACCCAAACATATATTTCCATGATTTTGACTAAATACATATTTTTAATTATAAAATTATTAACAAATTCATATTCCAAAAAATATATATGAATTATAATCTATATTAAGTTTTGAACGAATACAGCTGGCATAATAAAGAAAAGCGGCTTTTTAAATTTATACCTTATTCATAAAATTATTTTCCTTGTTATAGTATTTCCTGCCAATGTAACTTATCCTATATTCGTCAATCTGAACACAGTCTTAAGTTCCAATTAAAAGAACACATCAGCTGCGTTCGGAAACAAAAATCGACAAATCAGTTACTTCTAAGCACTGAAAACCAAATTAAAAAATGACAATTTTAAATTTGATACAACTAAAGTGATTTGCAAGCTTACATCTACACTTGAACTCGACTTTTTTTGAAGATTTTTGCATTGGTAAGTATCTGAAAACATTGTTAATCATTATCTCACTGTACACTCCTCTTGTATGATTGTTGTAAATTTTACATTCAATCCACACATTCTTAATTTTTTGTAAATAATTTAGGAATACAGTTTCTAAATTTCCTTTTTGTTAATCCTCCACATTCCGCTCAGTCAGGGGTGCAAGAGTTTCCGTCTTATAACGGAGCACCAACACCTAGTGCATAGCCTCCTAAACGAGATGCCTCCCACGTGGCTCGGAAACTTGGAAACAGTTCAAGCGGTAGACAGCGCCATCTGGTATAGATTGTGCGACTTTTTTATTCAATATGTCACCAATAATTTTAAGAAGTGATATATGATATTTATAAAAACGTTTCTTCGGTTCTATTCGCCTTTTATGTATATCAAATCCCACTTTAAAAAATTTTTGGTGGCTGTTGAATAAAGTCGCGCAATCTGTACCAGGTGGAGCTGTCTATCCCTTGAACTGTTGCTAAGTTTCTGAGCCAAGCAGAACCCCAGTAGCACATAATGTTGCTACAACTAATCAGACTTATTCGCAACGCTATAACAATGTTATGTGCTACCTGGGAAGGCATCTAGTTTAGGAGGTCTAGTGTTGCCATACTTGGGGACATTTTTATTCAACTTCCACCAATTATTTTGAAAAATTATATTTTATATACATAATAGATGATTAATCTTCAGAGTGGTTAGTCAACCACTACAATTAAAATTTAGTGGTGGACATTGAATAAAAAAGTCCTAAAATCTGGCAACACTGCTAACACCGGTACTTTTAATTAAAAACTTCTATCTTATCCAATTGCAATAAGTTACTGCACAAATATGATAAAAATGTACTGGTGTAAGAGTTCCGTCTTGAGGCGGAAACTCTTGCACCCTTGCGCCCAGATCTATTTGTTGATAAAAAGTCTTGAAATCAATTTCCTTTCTTAACTGTAGGAACAATTTCTTTTCTTTTCTTCATGCATTGATTACAACAAGTGATTCCTCTTCGAGCTGTTTACTTCAGGTAAAACTAGGTGGTGGCATCGACCACTCTAGTTACTCCCAAAGTGCAGGTAATGATAACGATTATGCACTGATGACACATTGCCACCGAGAAAGCTGTCTGCAGGACTACCACAAGCAATTTTATTCTTATATTCTTTTCGTAGCCAGTGTTGCCAGACTTTGCAACATTTTTATTGAATAATCACCACTAATTTTGAGAAGTGATTTTTGATATACTGTATACATAATAGACGATTAATAGTTTATTATGTAAGGTGAAGATAGGAGAGTTTGCACACAATTCATAAAAAAAATCGAAATATTAATTTTCTGTTAAACTATTGAGGAATAATTTTGAGTTGACCTTCCTTCTACGCATTTCCAATGCTATTTTGTTGCTCTGTCATAATTTCAAACAAGAGCTGCAATAAAAGCAAGAGAGCTATTTTGAGAGCTATTCTCTCCTTATAGGGTAGGAGTGATTGCGCTTATTTATAGCTGCAATTACATTAATAATAATAATAATAATAATAATAATAATAATAAATTACAATGTTGTAAGGTATTTGTAAACAAATATTTTTTTTATTGGGAGTGGATACTTCAATTCAATAATTAAAAAATCAGAAAAATAAAAGAAATTTAAAGAGGACTACAAAAATTAATTAAGAGAAAAAATATTAAAGAAACAGAAAAAAGAACAAGACCAGAAAATAACATTTAGTTTCTAGATAACATGTTTAACATAATATTAGTACATTTCCTTTTCAGCTAGGATGGTTTCTTGTTTGCTGACCGAATCTCTCGCTGTCTACAATCATTGCACATATTGTTGTACATGGTGAAATTATTGTGAAAACACCTGCCACAAGTGAACCTGTTCGAGACGGATTATAATGCATTTCCACGCCTCCCCCCCCCCCCAAAAAAAAAAAAAAATGCGGTAGCGCCAGTGTTGATAGATCTGGCGGATTTATTATTCAATAATCACCAATAATATTGAGATGCGATATTTGATATACATAATACGCTATCAATTATCGAAGTGATTAGGTAAACGTTATAATTAAAAATTATTGGTGATTATTGAATAAAAAATCCGCCAGATCTGGCAGCACTGGGTAGCACACCGTATGTGTAATGATATATGACTAGTCCTGCTCACTTTAAAGCCCAGAATCCGTTTACCATTTGTTATTTATTAACGTTTTTCTTTTCTTTTTCTTTCTTTCTTTCTTTCTTTTTTTTTTTTTTTTTATTTCTCAAAATCTTCAGCTCATAAATGGTCAAAACACAAAACCCCAATTTCGCTTCATTTGAAATCTTCTCGTTTCAACTTTAAAATCATTTACTTTTTTTTTTTTTTTTTTTTTTTTTTTTTTTTTTAAATTTAGACGATTATATTCGTTAAAAAGAAGTTTGAGTAGGCTGATATTTTTGCTTGCATTTTGTTTTATTAATTCCATTTAAGCAGCTAACAGCTGCACAAAACTTGAGCATCATACTTGAAAGTATTGCAAAACTAAATTCAGATATACAGTAACAATTAAACACATACGATACATTTCTCATAGTTTAACAATAGCATTCGAGAGGTAAATCCCATCAGAGGTGTGACTTTTGTTCATCGTGCCAGTCCTGAATAGTGTTCAATTTCAGATTCTGAGGAGAGCCTCTTATAAGCTGCGCCGTCTCGAGTTGGTTGAACTACAGGTACTTGTCGAAGTTATTTCCTGTTACAGTTCCAGACATTAAACAAACTTATCCTCATTGTTTTGTTATTACAAATAAGATGCGAAATATCTACTAGTATAGCATTTTAAATGCGCAATCTCTTCTAAATAGCAAAAGCGCAAACTTTCCCATTTTTTGTAGGAGAGATTGCGCAGTCTTTTATTAAATAATTATTCGCCTTTAGAGAAAATCGTGGTGTTCGTACCGTTAGTCTAGTTTAGTAGCTTATGAAAGATTTTTTAACACTTTCGCGACTGCTGACGTAGATTCACGTCATTTGAAAATCTGTAACTCCGCCAGTGGGCATTTCTGTCGCAGTTTGTATGTCATTTATTTCTTAAAAATATACATAATATTCATATTTGTACAACCAATATACTATGGATATAAATACTTTGGTTATAAAGAGTATAATTATAATATATATCCATTTGTAATATGAATCTGAATATAGACATTTTTGTTCTGAAATATTGTAACTTGAGAGACTAACGGCCATAGGCGGACCTTACTGCCAAAAAAGATAAAAACATGCGGTCGCGAAAGTGTTAAATTAACCCCTTAACGCGCGCTGCAAAATTTCATCCCGGAAATTTTTTAGCAAAAATTCACGTTTATAAGATATCAGAAAAGGCCGGTTTTTTTAACCTTAAAATTTAAAATTTCTTTTAGTTTAATTTAGTTCATGAATTCCGGCGGCAGTATAATTTAAATGTTTTAAATTGTCTTGCACGGCAAAGGGTTAAAAATATTTCGTACTACTGCCATTGTATTGAATTTCTCAAGATGGGTTATGAAAATTCAAGCATTTATTTTCGAAAATTAGACAAAATAAACACGTTTTATCTTAAACTCTTAAAGCAATGAACATTCACATTCATGTAGGCGCTTCACTATCGATGTTGTACAACCATATAAAATTGCAACTAGCACACTCTACTCTTTCCTGACGATCCTCTATGTGTGCGATCTCACCTAGCTTTACCTTATATCAAATACAGAATTTCAAAATTAGTGACAATTGAATAAAAAAGTTACAAAGTCTGGCAACACTGTTCTTACACTATTTCCAAAAAAATAATTTTTTTACTATATTTATGCAAGTAAGTGACCACTTTGCCTATATAAATTTGTTATGAATTTTATGTTATAGAAATAGTGGTACTAAAATAATTAAAAAGGTAGCCTAAATCAGCGCTGTCTGTGTGTGAAATCATTATCCTTTTTGTTATTCAAAACTTTGAAGAATTTCCCTGTGTTTATCTTCGATTTATTCAACCGTAATATTTCGTTAGAATATAATCGATTTTTCTTGTTAAAATTTATTAGGATTCAGTAATCTGTAGGTTTGTCTACTCTAGTGTACAGACGTAACAGTAATTCTAATTTATTCGGCAGCATAGTCAGTACCTGGTTGTTTCCACCACTTTTTTGTAGAGTAATGTGTTATAATGTGTGATTACGATTAAATAAAAAGAAAATTAATTTTCAAAATAATAATAATAATAATAATAATAATAATAATGAGAAATAAAAACATGAACAGACTCGATACATAAATAGGGTCAAATCTGCGTATGTCTATTTTGGATTATACTATCGAGCTACAAGCAGTTAGCATATAGCATATAGTTAGCTCATAGCATATCCTTTTTGGGCAAATAACTTTGAATATTAGGAAAAAAAAAAAATCTTAGGGTGTATTACACAAAATGCAGCCCAAGGAGAAGGAAAATCTCAAACTTCGTGGATTAAATAGGATTAAATGTAAAAAAAAAATCAGCCAAATGAAAAGATGATTTCCAGAAAATAGATATACAATGGCAGGAATCTCGGCGTATGTGAAATAAAAACATTAGAAGATAGTGCTCCAGGAAAACACGCTATGACTCATAGTTACAGATCTGACACAATTTTAAACTTATTCCATAATATTGGTAGTGCCGCCATTTCTTTGATTCCATACTTTTTTGTGGAGTTGTTTTTTTTAAATACTTAATTAATATAAAATAAGAACTAAATTGTTATTTAAAAAAGTAATGTGAAAAAAAGTGGGTACTAGACACTGCTGTAGAATAAATTAGAAATGTTGGCAAATATGATTTTTTTTTCTTTGAAGTACACCACTCTGTGTTTCATCTATCTCTTTGAGACAAATGTGTGCCTTGAGTCAGGGCCTGATTAAGGGGGAAGCTTGCTCTTCACACATTATTTATACTTACACCGTTATTTTTTAACAAATACTTTCCTGCTATAATAAACAGAAAATTTTCATTAAAAATTATTTTAAAAGAATTCTGGTGTCTAATACCGGTGAGTAAATTGGATTGTTTTACACCGTTCATTTTTTATAAAAAATATTTCCTCGTCAAAGCATGGAATTTCTATGACATGAAGTAAAAAATAATTGTAAAAATATTCCGGTATGAGCGAGCTTCCCCCTTAATCAGGCCCTGCCTTGAGTATAAGTGATAACTGCTAACCAGAAAAAACATTCTGGATAGCTCGCTGTATATGAAAAAAATTACTGTTAAATCAATGTGAAAATAAATGTGAGTAACGACAGCGCTCCGAATTAATTTAGAAGTTTGGCACGGACAAAACATCAAGTAACATAAGCACGCCCCAAAGAATTTCTGCTTAAAATTTGATTATCGTTGCCATTACTATTATCAGTTTTAGATCTATCAATTGGTAATGGATAGTTTCAGGTGGGGCTAATTATATTCGAAACATATATAATTGAAAAAATGGATTAAATTGATTTTTTATAGCCTTATTGAATAAATAACATCACAATGTTTATTATTATTTTTAATGGAGAAGAATACTTTTTGTTATATTTGTCGCTAAATTTTAGATAAGCATCCTCACCAGCATTAATAATAGGTACCGATTCTTCCGATTTTTTACACCAGTATTTGTTAAAAAAAAAAAAAAAAAAAAAAAAATCATTTTTATTTGAAGATGAAAATTTTGCATATAAATAAGACGAATATAGCCATTTTATAATACTGATGTGAAAAAATTCGAAGATTAGGCGCATATGGCATTAATGTTTATAAAAAGTTTAATAATAAGCAAAAGTCATGTGTTCCACATGACGATTTCTTTACTCAGACCTTTTTTTATGACAATGATGATGATGTTGTAAAGTCGACTACCTGTACCATAATATGCATCTTACATAGCTGCCAACATACTAATTCAGGGGTCGTACTCTCCACATATTTTTCAGGACCAGGGATAGAACACGGGCGCAGAATTCATACCGGAATCTGTTTAAGAAATTTCTCTACTTGTAATATCGTTGATTTAAGAAGTAGAAAGTTTTCTTACATTCATAGTGGTATGAATTCTGCGCCCGTGTTCCATCCTTGCAGGATACACTCAGGAATATATATATATATATTTTAATTTATTGCTACCACTATTTTTATTGAATAAGCTCTACCCTGTATAATCATGGCGCAGTAATTTGTATAATTCCAGAGGTATTTCTGAATGAAGCGGACTCTATAGTGGGTGTTCTGTGCCGCTGTCCGTAAGCTCTGAGCTAGAGTGTAAGGAGTTATAACTGAACGGCGACTATAAAGGCACCTTAACATTGGTGGTGGAAATTTCTTATCCTTGAGAGTGTGACCCCTGCTAGTTATTATTCAGTAAAGCTCTAGTACTCTCTCCCTTTTCTACACCACATTATTTTTAGAATAGTATTTTACAAACGTAATTAAATAAGGAGAAAAATGCTCGAAAAACAAGCTGATGGGAAAAAGAAATATGGGTACTAACAATTTTACTGAATATTAATTAGAATTATGGCAGGTATGATCTTATAATCTGTTTCATTGATAAAACTTTTTGTTAAAAAAAAAAAATAAATAAATAATAATAACTAAATAAATTTGAAAATATATTTTGTGAAATGATTTAATCTGATTTTTGTTTAACAACCTTTTTCTTTTAAAAGTATGTTTTACTTATTTCTTGTTTTGAATTATATGCTTTATTTCCCATTTTATTAGTTAAAATATTTTGACAGAAGATGTTTTGAAAATTATATCTTTCGAAATCTATGATAAAATGTTTATAAAATTGCATCCATAGGATTTATTTTCCTACAGAAATTACCTACTCATATTTTTATAATAGACAGAGAAACACCCAATGTTAACTACATTTAGATATAGCTAAATATAAATACAAGATTTGCTTAAAAATTTTTCGACGGAAACTTACTAATTTATTCTTGAACAAAACAATTTAGAAACTTTTTTTTTCACTAAAAATGTTTTATGAAATATTTATCATAATGCAAACATACAATTATTAATATTTATTCATAAAAATACGATGGACCATCCTTCATTGAAAGCTTATAACGGAATTTTTCAAATATTTTACACTATAAGAAACACTGATTTTTTTCTAAATGTTTTGAACTTCAATTCGATATTATTCACTCTTTAATGTTAAATCTTTTGGAATTTAAAAACGGCGTATCTATAAATATTTTATGATGAACATTATTTTGTATACGAATTTATTATGAACGCAAAAGACTTTTTCTGATAATTAAATAACATTTTAAAATAGTGTAAAACAACAATTTTTTCCAAACAATATTTTTGTGAAAGTGTTCAGTTATTTATATTTAATATAAAATATACTTGCAATTTATTTTTAAAATATTTATTTTATTTTTCTTCTTTTTTATTAATATCATCTAAGAAAAGTAACCTTTAACCCGCTAATGCCCGCCGTCCCTTTTTATGGATGGTAGACGGTAATATGGCACTAATTAAATTGGTAAAATTGTATTGGTGTGACGTCTCCACTTCAGGTAGCGTCAAATTGAGATTATCACAACATGAAAATACACTTATTTATTTTTAAAATACAATTAATGGTAATCTAGATTAAATAGATTAAGGTAATGTAGGTTCCACAGGGAAAGTTGGTGTTAAGCAAGTAAAAATATAGTCTTGAGAATATGCCTTCACCAGGCTAAGCATCTGCTATTAAGTAAACTATAAAGTCATCTGCCGTTACCCGGCAAAGTTCTGACTTCAAAAAAAGAACAACTCGAGCCTCAGCTCGCACACCAAAACTTTATTCCTCTCTGTCTTCTCTCTCTTCCCAAGAAGAGTTGTTTTGTTTTTTTGGAGGGGGGTGAAATTGTCCTTTAAATCTCCAATAGTGTTTTAGACGGAGGTGATCCGTTGATCTCTCATTTGCTAACTTGTGGCGCCAGGTCGGAGAAATACGTCGCCTGCAATCCCTCTTTCAACATTTCTCCGGGAAGTTTAATACATATCAGGGCATTTTCAGGCCGGCTATCCTTTTGTTAACTAATGTCAAAATCGTAGACTTCCAGTCTACTCTGTTTGTTCGAAACATCACAGCTCGCCCCCCCCCCCTTAAGACGATTATATGCAAATTTTGCAGAGAATCGAAATTTGTATGGATTCATACAAGGTTACGCCCACAATATTCACTTTGGGTCCAGAGGCAAAAAAAATAACTTCCTCTAATACCCATTTGATTAATGTTAATTTTAAGAACCTTAATTCTAAAGTTCATTCAAAAATAATAAATTTACAATAATAAACTAAATACAATTACTACACTGATAAATCAAAGAAATTTTACAGTTAATTTTACACTAAATAAGTTTTAACATGATTATTATTATTTTTTTTTTTTTTTTTTCTTTTTACACACGAGAAAAATAAATGAATGAATGAATAAAATAAAATAAGAAATAAAGAAATAAATAACTCTAGGGTTTTTTTTTCTTTCTCGGAAAGAAATTCTCGGAAACCGAAAAGAAATTCTGTACTACAGAGAAGGTTCTTTTCGGTTTCCGAGAATTTCTTACTGAAATACAAAATATGGTGTTCTTCCACTTTTTCGTTTCTTTGAGCCATTATAACCCCTATTCCCTTATCCGAGGCATCTGTCTGTAGAATGAATTCCCTCGTATAATCCGGGGCATATAAAACAGGATTTCCCGTTAATTTTTCTTTTAATGTACTCAGAGCCCTTTCGCAATCTTCCGTCCATGTTATTTTCTCTTTCCGAATTTTTCCTTTTAATAAATTTGTTAACGGTTCAATAATTATTGCGTAGTTTTTAATATATTTAGCATAATAATTAGCCATCCCGATTAACCGTCTAATCTCCGTTTTCGTCTGAGGAGTCGGAAAATCTACTACCGCTTGTACCTTTGCTTCTGCGGGTGTTCTAAAACCCCCACCTACTAAGTGACCTAAATATGTTACTCTACTTTGCGCAAATCTGCATTTCGATGGCTCAATTTTTAATTTCGCGTCCTTAATTCTTCCCAAGACCTGGTCTATGTGCTCCAGATGATCCTCCCAATTATCTGAGAATATAGCTATGTCATCTAGGTACGGCACACAAAATTGTTCACAACCCCTTAATAACTGATCTATAAATTTTGCGAATCTGTAAGGAGCAGTTTTCAGGCCGAAAGGCATAACTAGAGGACGAAACACCCCGAAATTAGTGCAGAAAGCCGCTAAACGCTGCGCTTTAGGACTTAAAGGAATCTGCCAGTAGCCCTTGGTAAGATTAATAACGGTAATATATTTAGCTGCGGCCACTCGTTCTACTCTCTCTTCTATATTTGGCAACGGAAAATATTCGGTCCGAGTGATAGAGTTCAATTTTCTGTAATCAATGCAGAGGCGCCCTTCTTTACCTGGGGCTTCCACCAATATTAATGGAGACACATAATCGCTTTCCCCAATTTCTATGATTTTAAGATCCAGCATCCTTTTAATTTCATTCTTTAAAATCTCTGATTGACGGGGTGATGTGCGGTAAGGTTTTGAACTAACTGGCTGATTGCTGATCAACTCAATATCATGTTCTATCATATCTGTGCGCCCTGGGTCATTTGAAAATATTTCTCTATATTTCGTTAATTTTTTTCGTAGCCTCTCAAGTTGTTCACCAGAACATTTTTCTGTTAATTCACTTTCCTTTACTATTTCCTCAAAATCGAACACACTGGGCTCAGCTACGGGATAAGGAATATCCAAGTCTGATTCCTCCATTTCATGGCTACACCTTTCCTCTAAGGAATTCATTTGCTCCCCCCTTTTATAATAAGGTTTTAAAAGATTAATATGAAAGATCTGAGATTTCTCTCTTCCTTCGGGCAAGCTAACAAGGTAGTTCGTTTCCGAGATTTGGCGTTCTATTTTTCCCGGTCCGATCCAAGTAACGGAAAGTTTGTTTGGTTTTGAAGTTGCTAATATTAAAACCTAGTCCCCCGGTTTGAACTGCCTATGAATAGCGTCCTTGTCGTACCATTTTTTCCTCTTATCTCGCATCTCCGACATTTTCTCCACTGCTAACTCCTGACATCTCTGCAATCTATTTATTAGCTCGAATACATATCCGTGATTAGAATGTCCTCGCCTGCCGGTTCCACCCATTTTTCAAACAATAAGGTCTCAGGGGTCCTTAGATTCTTTCCAAACACTAACTCAGCAGGACTGAAACCTGTCGATTAGTGAGTTACGGTTCTTAACGTAAGTAAGGCTGCCGGTAATTGCTTCTCCCAATTCTGGCCTTGTTCTAGACATAGGACCCTTAATAACCTTTTAATCGAGCGATGAAAACGTTCGACTGGATTAGATTCCGGTCGATGGACGGAGCTATGTATCACCTTAATACCAAATCTCTCAAAAAACGTAGACGTTAGATTACTGGTGAAATACGTCCCTAAGTCACTTTGTATTTCCTTTGGAAATCCGACTCTACTGAAAATACTTAATAAAGACTCTACGATCGTCTCTGATTTAGTGTCTGAGATGGGAACTGCTTCTGGATATTTTGATGCTAAACACATAGCCGTAAGAATGAATTTATTTCCTTTCTCCGTAACGGGAAGGGGTCCTACCACATCAATATTTAATCTAGAAAACACCTCTCTTATAATAGGTACTAATTTCAACGGAGCTTTAATTCTCTCCCTCGGTTTCCCTATTTTTTGACACACCTCACACGTTTTAACGAATTCTTCGGCTTCGCAAATCACATTTGGCCAGAAATAGTATCTTAATATCTTATCTTTAGTTTTAGTTGCACCCGTGTGAGATGAAATGCCCTCATGACAAAGACTTAAAATTTTTTATCTAAATTCTTGCTGCGGTATGATCAATTGTTTGCGCTCCGTACCTCTGTCATCTACGGATTTTCTAAATAACAATTCGTTTTCTACGAAATATTCAGAGCCCCTTTCTTGTTTCGCTTTGTCCTACAGTTTACTTAAACTCTCATCTTTCGATTGTGCAGTTGGAAATCTAACGGAATCTATCTTAGCTAGGATTGACACTTCGTTTTCTTGTGTCGGGGGTAAATCTATTTCTTCCCCCTCCGTCTTTGCTTCGTTTTCTAGCTCTACACTAATTCTTTCACTTTCGATCCCGCTGGTCGCACCTGAACACTTTGTTATCTCTTCGCTTCGCATTTTCTCTTTCTCACTTTGGTTAATTTGGATACGGGTAATAACCTGATTTATACAATTGACGCGTATCTTTATTTCTTGAATAATTTCGGCTGTATTATTTCCTAAGAGATAATGAGACATATTTATACTTAAATCTACCACAGCCACTTTTGTTAAAAATCGACAAGTCTCTTTGAATTCTAGTTCTACCGTGGCTAAAGGTAAACACCGGAACTCATTTTCTAACGCGTTCTTTAACCAAATTGTTTCTCCATTTAAATTTTCATTTCTAACCGTTTGAATGCTGAAGCATTTTCTGAAACACATCCTTAACCGTTTGACTGCTGAAGCATTTTCTGAAATACATCCTTAAATTGCTATCGCTATTTCAGGCCTCAATAATAGTTTTTCCGGTGTGAATATTTACTTTTAGTTTTGTAAATAATTCGAAACCCGATCATGCCAACTGGAAAACCACGCCTTCCTGTAAAAAATTTAAAAAATCCAAGTAAGCAGAAAGTGAGAGGAAATGTATAAATGTGAATTTTTATGCCTAAATTATTTACCCTCGATAGCTCTTTCTACAAAAATAAAATATGAAATTTTCTAATGATCTATAAAAACACACCTAATTAATGAAAACCACGCCTTACTGTAGCGTTTTTAAAATGCCAATTTAAGTATCATTAAAGGATGAATAAAAACAAAAAACGTGTTTTACCATGAAATCCAATTTTGTTTTGCAAATATGCAATTCAGCGTAGTGAAAGGGGTATTTTGATAAAATTTTATCGAGACTCCGCCCATTCTTATTTTTTCCCAACTTATTTCCCAAATATAATTATATATATTTTAAAAATGATGAAACCGAGCGTCGTAATATTGTATGCTTCAAAAATCATGTTAGACAGTTCTCTTTCGAAAGAAATACATTTAATTGATTTCAGTGATTAGAGTATTGGCGTTGTTTTCTGGTAATATTTTTTGATCATTAAAATAAAAATATATACATATATAACATAATCACTCATACAATTGTCAGTTAATTTATTAATTCTTTTTATGTTTTACAAATAAATAATGAAAGAAAAGAACTTTATAAAATAAATAAACAAATATATATATATATATATATATATACAGAGCTGCCAACCTAATCCGGTTAATTGTTAGTACCGCCCATTTTTCTACACCACTTAATTTTTAGAGTATTTGTTTTCGTAATCATCGTAAATATATTTGAAGAAAATTCTCTATTTAAGTGATGTAGAAAAATGGGCGGTACTAACAATTTGCCAGATTAGGGTAGCAGCTCGTTATATATATATATATATATATATTTACTTCTTGTAAAAGAGAATAATGAAAAGATAATGTTTACCAACTGTGTTTTGGTTCTGAATGGTTGATTTTATTTACGTAAAAAAATTAAATTAAAATTCTGGTGATATCTGAATTGTACCTCTCGCAGCGCGATAGCGCTGCTTAGCAGTTTTCGAGACTGAACATTGCAGCGCTATCGCACTGCTCAGCAGTTTAACGGTTAAATTGCTATGGCTATTTCAGGCCTCAATAAAAGTTTTTCCGGTGTAAATTTTGAATTTTAGTTTTGTAAAAAATTCCTAACCACATCATGCCAACTGGAAAAGCTTTTTAATTTTTACTGCACGTCGTGCAGAAAAAATTAAAAAAAAAAATCCAAGTAAGCAGAAAGCGAAAGGGAATGTATAAATGTGTATTTTTATGCCTTAATTATTTAACCTCGATAGCTCTTTCTACAGAAATAAAATATGAAATTTTCTAATGATCTATAAAAACACACCTAATTAATGAAAACCACGCCTTACTGTAGCGTTTGTAAAAGGCTAATTTAAATATCATTAAATGATGAATAAAAAGAAAAAACATGTTTTACCGTTAATATTTGTTTACACACAATGTTTTACAAAAATGTACATACTTGCCAACCATCTCATTATGAACCGTACAATTTTTAGTATCCGCCGTTTTTTTTACACCAATAATTTTTTAGAGTAATTTTAGTCTTATTTAATCGTAAGAACATTTGGAGAGAATAACTCTAAAAATATAGTGGTGTAAGAAAAGGGGCGTTTTTTCAGGGGGCGTTAACAAATGCACGGTTATTAATGAGATTGTTGGCAAGTATGAATGTAGGATCAGCGAAAAAATCCAATTTTGTTTTCCAAATATGCAATTCAGCGTAGTGAAGGGGTGTGCATTTTGATAAGATTTTATCGAGACTCCGCCCATTCTTATTTTTTTTCAACTTATTTCACAAATATAATGATATATATTTTAAAAATGATGAAACGAGCGTAATATTTTATGCGTCAAAAATCATGTTAGATATTTCTCTTTCGAAAGAACTACATTTCATTGATTTCAGTGATTAGAGTTGTTTTCTGGTGATATTTTTTGAGCATTTAAATATATATATATATATATATATATTTAAATGCTCAAAAAATATTATATTTATATATATATATATATATATATATATATATATATATATATATATATATATATATATATATATTTAATAAAACACAATCACTCGTACAATTGTCAGTTAATTTATTGGTTCTTTTTATGTTTTACAAATAAATAATGAAAGAAAAGAACTTTACAAAATGAATAAACAAATATATATATACAGAACTGCCAACATAATCCGGCAAATTCTTAGTACCGCCCATTTTTCTACACCATTTAATTTTTAGAGTATTTGTTTTCTAAACTCATCGTAAATATATTTGAAGAAAATTACTCTAAAATTTAAGTGGCGTAGAAAAATGGGTGTTACTAAAAATTTGTCGGATTAGGTTGGCAGTTCGGTATATATATATATTTACTTCTTGTAAAAGAAAATAATGAAAAGGTAATGTTCAACAACTGTATTTTGGATCCGAATGGTTGATTTTGTTTACGTAAAAAAAATTAATTAAAACTCCAGTGATTTCTGAATTTTACCTCTCGCAGCGCGAGAGCGCTGCTTCGCAGTTTTCGAGACTGGACATTGCAGCGCTATCGCGCTGCTTAGCAGTCAAACGGTTAATGTATTTCGCTGAGATAAGGTCTACGCTACTCCCTTTGTCCCTGAGTACGGTCATCTGTTCACCATTTACGCGGGCTTTGCTCAGATAAGGTGAGAAAGAAGGGGCGAATTTTTCCGCTGTATTTAAATTACACACGCGGTCTCCTTTATTTAGATTGGGACGCATCGGTGAAATTTCGATCCACATTCATAACAGACTGGCTCTTTTCTTTTTTCAAAAACTTTTGACCTTTCCTTTTTCTCATCAAATTTCCTATCCCTCCAATTTTTATCAGTCTTCTTATTTCCCGTTATTTGGCCATCCCTTTTCTCCCGTTCGTTCTTTTGCGGCCTGTCAAAACTCCTCTTTTCGAAATCATTAGAATTCGAGTTTCTTTTAATTTTTCTTACCGCTTCATACTCGTCTAATTTACTCGCAACCTCTTCGGGGTCTTTTAGAATAGCCCATTGATCTATTGAATGATCCCGCGCTTCATGGGGGGCCCTTTTTTTAATTTGATCTGCGATCATCAATTTTTTTAGAGATTCGAAATCCTTAACTTCGATTCCACTCAACCACCCTTCAAGGTAGCTTCTTAATTCAAATACTAAATCCCTCCAAATTGAATCTGATGTCTTATTATGAGTTAAGAATTTAGTTCTAAAAGCCTCTGGGCTTAGTTTAAATCTATTGAGTAGAAATATTTTTACATATTCGTAATTTTCTATTGATTCCTCCGGTTCTCTCATCACAATCTCCGCTATATCTACCGGCACTAAGGCTAATAATTGAGTCACCCATTGATCCTCAGAGATGTGCAATTTCTTTGCTTGCCTTTCAAATAATGTTAAAAATATAGAAATATCATTTTTCTCAGCATCGAATTTTTGCATTACCTTTTTTAAAGATACTGTCGGCTTAGCACTTTCACTAACTTGCGAAGCTACGCTAACCGTTTCTGCGCTTTGTTGTAATTTAAGCATTTCTAATTCGTGTAATCTTTTCCCTTCTTCTTCCTGAAATCTGCGGTTCTCTTCTAAACGTCGTTGTTCCGCTTCCCTATCTTCTTTCGCTAGTTCAAGTTGCGCAAGAACAGCGATTTCGTTAAAATTTGGCTCGCTCGAAATCTTCTCTATAATATTTGCGATTTTATCACTAGGTAATACATCAATATCTAATTCCTCTGCTACTGTTTTCAAATCTGCCTTCCGATATTTCCATAACCCGGCCATTTTAATCCCTTTAACTGTTACACTAATAGTACACACTAATTAAACAGAATTTCAAATAAATTTTTAACATTAAATTTCTAGAACATACAAGAAATAAAACATGTGACAATAGACTATTTTAAGTTGTCTAACCCAATTTTTCAATAAATAATAGCACAAAATTTAAATTAGTGAGAAGGAATTTGTGTAATTTAATTCACATTTATTTTCAACAATTTAATTCCTTAAAGTTTTTCTAACTAAAACCTCAAAATTTTGGCTGCAAAATTCTGAATAAATAGAAAAAATATAAACATTTAATGGCATCAATTATCAATAATTTAGTTTTCAAAACTTCAATATCATTTTCTATTTCCCATAAAATTGATAACGAATAAGTGTTATTTCACTCACTTAACCCAAACCATTAGGAATATATTGCTATATTTCTTCAAAATAATTACTGCGAATAATACACAAAACTTTAAACAAAATTATCACATTAAAAAAAAATGATTTGCTAGAGTAAAAACTCTCAATTTGCAATCTGCTCTTTACCTTAAGATAAATAATGATTTTCTATAAATTTAGATGAAATATGCAATTTAGAATACCTCTAGAATGACCCAAAATAAATACTGAAAGAGCTTACCTTGTTCTTTCTCCATTTGGATCTTTATCTCTTCTTTTGAAAAGGCAGGGGGAGGAGAGTTTGGCATTCACAGAGTCTCGCTACGTTCAAATTGTCATCTCGGAAATGTTTTATCACAGGAGATGTCACTTGAGCATTCACTTCACCTTCTTTACCTATCCCACCGCTGCCACCACTTAAGCTGTGACGTCTCCACTTCAGGTAGCGTCAAATTGAGATTATCACAACATGAAAATACACTTATTTATTTTTAAAATACAATTAATGGTAATCTAGATTAAATAGATTAGGGTAATGTAGGTTCCACAGGGAAAGTTGGTGATAAGCAAGTAAAAATATAGTCTTGAGAATATGCCTTCACCAGGCTAAGCATCTGCTATTAAGTAAACTATAAAGTCATCTGCCGTTACCCGGCAAAGTTCTGACTTCAAAAAAAGAACAACTCGAGCCTCAGCTCGCACACCAAAACTTTATTCCTCTCTGTCTTCTCTCTCTTCCCAAGAAGAGATGTTTTTTTATGGAGGGGGGTGAAATTGTAATTTAAATCTCCAATAGTCTTTTAGACGGAGGTGATCCGTTGATTTCTCATTTGCTAATTTGTGGCGCCAGGTCGGAGAAATCCGTCGCCTGCAATCCCTCTTTCAACATTTCTCCGAGAAGTTTAATACATATCAGGGCATTTTCAGGCCGGCTATCCTTTTGTTAACTAATGTCAAAATCGTAGACATCCAGTCTACTCTGTTTGTTCGAAACATCATATTGGTATAACTTATAAAAGTGTATCAATCTATTCTTATACTTTTGTTAAACATAAGGATAGATTAGTACAGTTTTGAAGTTCAAATGTTTATTTTAGTAAGATTGAGACGCATTTTTCGAACCTTCCCAAGAAAGTGACGCCAGGCATTAATGGGTTAAGGAATATGGAAAATTTATACACTACATGTTCATACACGTGTTTTGCTTAATATAGAGAAGGGTTAATAATCGATTTATTGAATAAGATGTATTTTCAGATTGCAATTAAGAAGCAACAATCTTTATCAGCGCTAATAGAATATTCAGAACTAAGTCTTAGCTGCCAACATTTCAGTTTATTCCAGAGTAATTTCAGACCCGCCTTTATTTCGTACCACTTACTTTAAAGTGTATTGATTTATTTACTTATTTATTTTTATCGTGTTGGAGATAATTATTCTGTAAATAAAGTTGTGCGAAATAAAGGCGGGACTATAAATACTCTGGATAAAATTAAACTTTTCCGTCCCTATTTAACCATAGCCTCCTAAACTAGATGCTTGTCGCGTTGCTCGTAAACTTGGCAACAGTTCAAGCGGTAGACAGCGCCACCTGGTACAGATTGCACGACTTTTTTATTCAACTGTCATCAATAATTTTAAGAAGTGATATATGATACACATAATCGACGTTTCTTCGATTCTATTCGCCTTTTATGTATATTAAATCCCATTTTAAAAATTTTTTGGTGGGTGTTGAATAAAAATGTAACGCAATCTGTACCAGGTAGCGCTGTCTACCGCTTGAACTGTTGCCAAGTTTACGAGCAACGCGACAGGCATCTAGTTTAGGAGGCTATGATTTAACACTTTCGCGACCGCATGTTTTTGTCTTTTTGACAGTAAGATCCACATGTAGGCGTTATTCTTTTAAGTTACAATATTTGAGAACATTTTTTTTTTAAATTCAAATTTATAATACAAATGATTATACATTATAATTGCACTCTTTCTAATCGAAGTATTTGTATCCATAGTATATTGATTGTAAAAATGTGAATATTGGTTATATATTTAAGAAATAAATAACATACAAATTGCGAAAGAAACCACCACTGGCAGAGTTATAGATTTTCAAAATGACGTGAATAATGTCAGCGGTCGCGAAATTGTTAATTTCACTCCTTTGGTCACTGTTGCCAAATTTAGGGATTTTTTAATTCAATATGCACATTAAATAAAACTGTAACGACTGCCTAATTGCTTTGAAGGTTATTCGCCCATGAAGCATATCAAATATCATTCCTCAAAATTATTGGTGGTAATTTGATTAAAAGAGTCCGTAAAACCGGCAATACTATTTAGAGCGCGTTAGGGCCGACAAAAGGCTAAAATGTTGGCCGCTATCCTAATTGGGTGACTGTCTGATAATTCAACAATTCATATTAACGGCTTTAAAAATTTCGCATTTGCCAACATTTAGATTCTCTTTTAGAGAATAACCACTATTATTTCCTAATAATATTTTCCAATACAACTGTATATTACAAAAAGCAGGCAAAAGTTAACAAAAATTTTCTTTTGAAACCAGTTACTAAAATTATTGTTAAATCTGAATGGCAATATATCTTTAGCAAAAACTAGAAAAAATGATTGCTATGCATGTGCAATGTGTAAGATTTTTTTAATTACTAAATTATTTATTACCAATGTAATTATTGACATTATTATTAAATCATTGTGTTTTTTTTTAAGGATTAACTGTCATCCCTATTAGTGGTTAAGAAGGCCTGTTTTCAATGCTAGAAAATGGGAGTTTTGGGGTTCGTTAACAGGTCACGCTCGTCAGCCTAATAAGACGGAATTTTATGTTTTTTTTTTTTTTTTTTTTTTTCATAGAAACTCTTGTTAATACTCGCTAATATCCTTCAAAAAGGTCCATTTTGGCCTGCTTTCGGACTCTGGTATAGTAAACCAACAAAGATAAACTCTCTATCGAAATTAAATTGACTTAAACATCTGATCATGATTTTACGTCTCGTGTCAATGTGAACTACCGTAATTTGCTGCGTATAAGCCACTGATTAGATAAGTCAGTTTTGCACCTGATATTTTAATTATCAAATAAAGTTATATGTGTACCAGCTATTCCTTCGAACAAATGTAGATTTTTCTGTTGAATAAAATTTCTGGTCGAGGAATGACATATCTTTTCTGCAGATTATAAGCCGAATTACCGTAGCATGTTAAACCGTAAGGCTGATCATTTTGTTTTCATATATATATATATATATATATATATATATACCAGCCAACATCTTATTTATGATTTGAAGATTATTAGTACACGCCCATTTTTCCAGATTACTTTATTTTTAGAATAATTATAAATGTAGTTACGATTAAGTAAATATAAAACTACTCTAAAACAAATTGGTGTGAAGAAAAATGAGGGTACTAAAAATATTCCTTTTATTAATGAAATGGTTGGCAGGTATGTATGTTTAATTTGCGCATGCGCGTAAGGCGATAAAATACACGTTTAGAAACGGTAAGGAAAAAAAATAGTTTTATATTTCAATAGGAAAAAAAAAATCAACAGTGAATTTTCTTCTATATCAATCATTCTTAAGAAAGTGTTATGCCTTTTTAAATTGAATTTATACTCAATATCAATAATAATCGGTTATAAAAAGGAACAAAAGCATATATATATATTTTTTAATTCACATACCTTTTACAAAACTTTAAAATTTTGACATATTTACGAAATACAGAGGTCCCAAGTTACTACTAACGAAAAATCAATTTCATACCACAATAAAGAAAAAGTAAAACTTGTCCTATTAAACTACAGATAATTATTACAAAAGAATACATTAAAAAAATTACGGTATTAAGATTACGGACAATCAGTAATAACTTGGCACCTCCGGAATATTTGAAACAAAATACTCAAGAAACATATTCGAATGTTAATTGAATTTTAATTTTTAATACGGACTCTTATTAATTCCTGTAATACTATCACAATATTTAACGTTTAATACAAATAAAAAGTACTTAATTCTAATTGTAACTTTTATCGGCAAAACGATGTAAAAATGATTTACCTAATTTAAAACTCATAAACATAATTGTGATCTCTAATTATTGAGCGAGTTTTATTTTCCCAGTAATTTCCTCCTTTGAGAATATACAAATGAAACGAGTAACTCGATTCCTTCGATTATCATTTACGTATTCCTAGAATAAACATATGAAAACTATAAAAAATAATTTACTAGAAAGTAATGAGTTTAAAGATAGAATACAGAAACGTCCTTCAGAATGGAAGTGAGTCTGAAAATTAAATTTTAGTTTTAATAATATTTAAATATTTTTATTTAAATCAATGAGTAGTTTTTTTTGTTGTTGTTGTTTAATTCGGAATAAGATTAAAGTTATATGTTCCTTTGTATCTGATGACTGGGCTTTACCCTCCTATTGTACACCAGTGACACACACACAAAAAAAAAAAACCTTAATGCCATAGTTGCCTATTCTCCGTATTTTGACGGGAGACTTCATACTATACCAGAGCTGCCAACCAAATCCGGCAAATTGTTAGAACCGCCCCTTTTCTTACACCACTTAATTTTTACAGTAATCCTCTTCAAATATATTTACGATGAATGAAGAATACAAATGTTCTAAAAATTAAGTGGTGTAGAAAAAGGGGCGTTACTAACTATTTGCTAGATTAGGTCGGCAGCTCTACCATACATTTTCTACAACAGTTTTCACTTTATTTAATCGTAGAAATATTATACAAAATATTTTTACAAAATACTACTAATAACAAATCTGAATCATAGTTGCCAGGATTTGCGAGTTTTTTAATGAACATTATTTTATACGACATTATATTCTATTTAATGAAATTTCCTGTATGAAATGAATGCACCTGACGCAGTGTTGCCAGACTTTGTCTGACAAAACTGTGTCAATCGCTTTCATTTCATACCAGAAATTATATTAAATAGAATATAATGTCGTATAGTATAATGTTAAAAGCAGTCGTACTATCTATGTTCGCCTGTCGAAGGGTCGTGTCTGCTTTTGACCTGCAACAATTGTTGCAATTTCTTCCACTTTATAATGTTTAAAGTTTTGTACTTTTTACTTTTTGATGCCGGTTATGTGGTGCTTTTCTTTAGGAAATAATATATGTATATATATAATACAATTTTAGAACTTTCAAAGAATAGTCTAAAAGTGTTTATATAACTTTGTGAGAACGTTTCTCTAGAACCAATGGGTAAAGTTAAACGTGTTCTGTACCGTACTATTCGACGTCTTTAAGATGGACAGATAAACGCCTATAACACTTACAAGCTTAACGTTCATAGAACGTGTTTGAAAAACTATTTTTGAACGTTCAGAGAACGTTTCAACGTTTCGGTGCTACTTGGGATATTGATGCTGGTATACATAAACTTCAATGGATTCTACCAGTATTGCCAGATCTGGCGGATTTTTTATTCAATAATCACCAATAATTTTTAACTGAAATTTTTGCCTAATCACTTCGAAGATTGATAGTCTATTATATATATCAACTATTACTTCTGAAAACTATTGATGATTATTGAATAAAAAATGCGCCAAATCTACCAACACTGTTTACTACATCGATTGCAGAAAACAAAACTTAAATCATTTAATCGGGAATATATAGTACGAATTTGTTCTCTGATGTAAAGTTTTAGAAAAATGTGTAAAGGCGGGGCTTACTTTACAAGAAAGGAACATATACGATCATGATACGTTGGTTTTTTCATCTTAAACATTATATAACATTTCCTAATTTATCACTGCTAATTTTTTGTTTTAAGCCTGTTGTCCTTTTTTTTTTTTTTTTTTTTGTATTTGAATACTGTAGTGTTTGTATACCTCAAGTTAAATGTGATGTTTTAGAAAACACGATAAGGCGAAGCTTTCTGTTTGAAACAAATTAGATAATCATTTATTTTTATTAATATTTAATAATTTTTATAACATTTTTGCCACGATTTTTCTGTTTTAAACTTGTTGTCATATTTTTGTATTTGTTTATTATACGGCTTATAAGAATTATGTTATTTAAATTTTATCGCATGATGTAACACAATTAAATATTTAATTATTATTATTATTATTTTATATACTAAATCAAATTTTGGGCAACTGTTTAAAAAAAAATCTAGCTTGTCATATGTATTTTTTAAACAAAAAGGCAATGTTATTTATATTCGATTAGTTCTAATCACGGCATAAAATTCACATTTATTACGGAGAAATAATTTAAAACAAAGTATATCTTATCACTTTTAAAGATAAAGATCTTAATCGTTTCATAATTAGGAATTCATGTACGTAGACTTTTATACAACGCGGGAGATACTTTCTGCGCATTAGGAAATCGCATTGTGCGGGACTTACATTATCAGATCAATTTATGAAAGTTCAGTCAATCCTAAAAAAAGTTTATTTATTTAATTATTTGTTTATTGTGTTTTTTATTCTTTTCTAAATGAAGTTTCGATTTTTTCTATACAAATAATCTTATTTTTGCAAAATTAACGTATTGCAGGCTGGACATTTTGACGGCATTGCAAAATAATAACAAACCCCATCATCTGACTTCTTCTGAAACAGCAATACTTTTAAAATATTTCATTTTTATTAATTGTATTTTGTTTGACTCTTTATAGGACGCTGACATATTTAAACGTATGACATTTACCGTTTCGATTGTTGACGATAAAATTTCAGGTTTTCTTCAAATCACGAATTTGCTAAATAATTTGGTGCTTTAGAAGCGGGGCTTACTACTCAAAATAGGAATGATTTTGAACAGTATCAATTTTTTCTTAAATATTAAATAACCTTTCTCAGATTTTTACCGTTAATTCTTTGTTTAAATCTTATTATCTTATATTTTTTTAATATTATACATTGTAGGTTTGTACGTCTCAACTTAAATATAACACTTTATAGAAAAACATTCATGCGGGGCTTACTTTACAAAATAAAAATATATCCATCAGAAATAGATAAATTCATTTTTTTTAAATATTAAACATTTTTCTTAATTTATACCGCTATTATTTCTATTATTATGAGTATTATTACTGTTAAAGCCACGGTGTTTTTTAGAATTTGTTTATCTATTTACTTTTTTGTGGCAACAAAATTAAAGCCACGGTTTCTTTACAATTTATTTATTTTTAGTGGCAACAAATGTTTGCGTTTTGTCTTCGAATGTTAAAATTGTTAGTTGCTTGTATTTTTTTCATATTTAAGAGTTGAGTTTTATAAATTTGAATTATATGATGTTTTTTTTTTTTTTTTTTTTTTTTTTTTTTTTGAATAAACCTTTCTGATTTTGCATTTACAGTGTCACTGTAAATGGAAAATATAGTAAATATATAACATAATTAATATTCTATTTTGAAAATGAATAACGAAAAAATTACTAATATTATTTTATCTTGCTATCAACATTTTTCTAATTAAACATTGTAGGTTTCGTACGCGTAAGGTTATTTAAATTTTAACACATAATGTTACATAATAAAATATTTCATTTTCATTAAAATTAAAATTAAAATAAATAATAATAATTAATGAACTTTATTTAAGAAGAAAAAATGTAAGACATTTTGTAAGACGCCTTAGACTTATTAAAGTTTTGATTATCTGTTTGAAAATGTAAATTTATCTTACGGGTTATGTGAGACTGTACGAGTACTAGACGCTTTTTTTTTTTTTTTTTTTTTTTTGTCGTGTCTTTTATGTTAACGCGTCACACGAATGTCCCCTTCAGGTATTCTAATACGTTTAGATACAAATACGATACCTTTTACGAGGTTTGTCCGGAAAATACGTATAAAAGTTGAATAATAACTTTATTTTAGAATTATTCAGATATTACAATATGGTCTCCTTCAAAGTACTCTCCCTGAGACAAGATACACTTCTGCCAACGCCGTTTCCACTGTTGATAACATTGCTGAAAGTCTTCAGTTGTGATGCTGTTCAGTTGCCGTGTCGTTTCTGCCTTGATGGCTTCCACATCTCCCAAGTGCGGCCCACGAAGCACCGTTTTGCATTTCGGGAACAAGAAGAAGTCACAAGGGGCTAAATCGGGTGAATAAGGCGGGTGGTCTGTCACGGTGATTGAGCTTCGGGCCAAAAACTCACGCACAACGAGCGACGTGTGTGCGGGCGCATTGTCTTGATGAAGGATTCACCTGCCCCCTTGTGCCAAATCCGGTCAAACTCGGGCCACACGAGCTCTGAGGCGTCTCAAAACTTCAACGATGCGCTGTTCCTCAATCAGAGAGAGCTCCATGCCGACGCCAGGTGAAAAAGGGTAACTTTCAACAAGCAGCCGCACACTCCTACTTACACACTGAGCGCTCTGACTCGAACTGACCGTTGATGGGATTGGTTACAGCAGTAGTGCCTCCTGGCGGTGATTGCAAACTGTAAAATAAAGTTATTATTCAACTTTTATACGTATTTTCCGGACAAACCGCGTATGTTATTCAACTTCATTTTATTTCATAACTAATAATTCGGTATTTTTTTCCGGTATAAAAAAGAGGCGTGTACTTAAAATCTTCCGAAGTCCTTTTGAAGTAGGGTTGTGAAATTAAATGGGACCGTTAAAAGGTTAATAACTAAATTTTAGGCATTCGGTTGTTACTTATTGCTTCGAAATTACAGTCTTAGTTTAAATTTTTATATTAGTGTGTTTTCGAAAAAAAATTATCACACACAGTCACTTTAAAATTTCTGAAAACTCTTTCCGATCCCTTAAAAAGACCCCCTCGAAGAGTATTTCCTCCAAGACTAAGATTCTAGGGAACGCATTCAGCAATAAACCAGGTACCTTTCTTACCGTCCTTTTTCAGAACACTTTCGCAGACAAGACAATTTCGCCATTTTTTATGCTTTTTTTTTTTTTTTTTTTTTTTTTTTTGTACAATAATTGCTATCCTATTTAATCACGACACATGGCAAATAAAAATAGGATACATGTTTCTGTATAAAAATGGTGGTAGCGATAAAAAGGTGGAAATTCATCTTTTCTAACAGTGTCCTAAATAAAGGGCGGGGAGTACAACCTCTGCTCCTACCTGCCATTATTCCAATTAACACTTTCGCGACCGCATCTTTCTGTCTTTCTGGCAGTTAGCTCCGCCTGTGGGCGTTATTCTTGCATATTACATTATTTTAAATCAATGTTTTCTCCATTCATGTTTATAATATAAATAAGTATGCATTACAGTTATGCTCTTTCTAATCAAAGTATTTGTATTCACAATGCATTGATTGTATAAATGTGGATATTGGGTGTATTGTTACGCAATAATGTAATCTATGTAACCTAAAGAAACGCCCAATGGAAGAGTTACAGATTTTCAAATGACGTGAATTCACGTCAGCGGTCGCGAAAGTGTTAATATTCCATAAAATTGTTAGTTCCGCATTCCTTTTCACACCAGTCTTTTTCAAAAGTAATTTTCTTCTGATTTAATTGTAATTACATTTAGAGAAAATTACTCTAAAAGAACATGGCAAGGAAAAATGATCGGGTACTAACAATTTTACGGAATATTAATTAGAATGTTGGCAGGTATGTCTGCAATACACATACAATATATATAAAGCTTCCAGGATAGTGATTTTTCATGGCTGTAGGGAAGGCCTAAGACTATCTTGTGTGCAAAGCCTGATTAAGTCTTGGACTCACTACTTTCGATATTTTTTCAATAATTTTTAGCTATTTTATGACAGAAATTCTGTGCTTTAATATAGGAAATAATTATTAATAGAAAACTACTATTGTACTAGTCGCATACTCCGGTGTCAGCCTTTTTTTTTTTTTTTTTTTTTTTTTTTTTTTTCACATTTGACTTTATGAGTTTTTTACCTTTTCATCCCATGTTTTTACTTACGAGAATGCTTATGAGATTAACTTAAGCAGAGAAACAGGCAGATTTCTTTTCCAGATAAATTACCAGATTCCAGATTTCTTTAAATTAAATTACCAATTTAAACGATGACTTTTTTTCTTTAAAAGCCAAAATGCTTGTTAATAAACAAAGTGACAGTGTGCCACGGCTTTTATCAGGCTCTGCTCTGGAGTACAACTTAAACTTTATTTTTCTGTAAATTTTAAGTTCAGTTCCAAGTGATTTCTTAAATTAATTCATATCTAAAAAAATGTATACATTAAAAATGAAAAAAAATAATATTTAGATGTTTAAAACATTTTAATTTTTATTACATTTATACTCACAGGAGAACATTAAAATGTTTTGTATTCTTAACGAATTGAACGGTAAGATGATATTTTTTTTCTCTTATTAGGGTCTACATGATGATTTAATAGTATATTACGCTCTTTTTCAGTTGTAATAGAGTTTTTGAATTGAATTATAATTGAATAGAGGTTTTTTTTTTTTTCTTTAGGAAATTGAACTTTTAAAGTTTCTCAATGATTGCAACAAATATATACTTTTAGTATTCGTAAATATAACATAATTTTAATATTAGTAAATATAACATTAATTTAAAAAATATTAAATACCATTTGACGATATAATTATACGTAGAAAATATTTCTCTAATGTTTCCTTCTTAAAACTAACAGAAAAAGCAATTTAAAATTACGAATAAAATATGTCGAATTAAGAATGAAATTTCGTTCTCAACAAGATCAAAGATTTTTTTTTTCTCCTTCTTTTTCTTTCATTTTTTTCTTTTTTTAAGTACAAATCTTCAACTAAACGAAAAAAATTAATCAAGAAGAAATAAAAAAAAAAAAAAAAAATTAGACATTTTCATACTTATCTTTTTTAATGCGATTTTCTTAATGAGATATCGAATTTAAATTTTGAATCTCGTGAAATGAAAAAGAAAAGACGTAATAAGAAGTTGGTGTTATTTTCTTTGTTATAGCCATTGCATTTTAAAATAATTATAATGAGTTTCATTTGTAAAATATTATTATATGGAAACGAGAATTTATTATGCTCTTATTTCCAATATGTCCGGTACAAGACTAGAGTAGTGCTATTTCATAAGACTAATTAATCTAGTTGGCGCAAATATATTACTTTTTAATGAGTTATATGAGTCTCTTTTTCAAAATTATTTAAATTAAAAGTTATGTAATAATGAGTTCATATTATTTACCATTTACTGCCGTAGATATCATTTTTCCTCACACTAAAGCTTTGCCTAATTAAATATGTGTGTTTATATTTAAACCGTAGTACGTAACATATTTGATTTTTAATATTTTATGTTAGACAGATGGTGCACATTCTTTTTTATTTTATTTATTTTATTATTTATCTGGTACCTGGATGAACGAGTTTACTCGAACTTATCGTAAAAATCATTCGTTTTGTAGATACAGTAATATGTTTTCTGTTAATTATATTTCTTATTTGTTTGCCCACAATGGAGAGCCGGTTACCATTGAAAGCTAATTTTATTGGAGATAAGGAAAATTCAAATCAGATTATCATACCAAATCTCTAACAATAATTTTTTTTTATAAAAGTCGTACTAGCAAGTTCCCAGAAGATGAGATGTCTGCTATATATTGTTTCAGGCAGT
Organism: Salticus scenicus; assembly: GCA_963930645.1. Classification (NCBI taxonomy): domain Eukaryota; kingdom Metazoa; phylum Arthropoda; class Arachnida; order Araneae; family Salticidae; genus Salticus; species Salticus scenicus. Next base: position 232,525,616 of record OZ005651.1, read on the forward strand.
GTTGGGCATAATTGATTAAAAAGTAATTGAAGTACAATTGAATTACAATTAAATTATAATTATTTTACTGTCAATCGATTAACAAGTAATTGATTACAAATAAATTAAATAAGAAATTAAATTTATTTGTAATCAATTACTTGTTAATCGATTAACAGTAAAATAATTGTAATTTAATTATAATTCAATTACTTTTTAATCAATTCTACCCAACACTGGTTTCAGGCAAAAACTAGCAACAGCTATTTTTTTGAAGAAGAAAATAAGTAAAACCGGTATTTCATCTTAAAAAAAAAAAAAAAAAAAAAAAAAGAACTTTGACTTTTTTTTTTTTTTCAAAACCATTCCAGTGATTTCCAGGAAAACGAAGTTTATGTCGCAGTTCTTCCGGATGCTCTGCAGGTTACCAGTAAATGCTAATTATACTGCAGATATCGCAATATCATTTGAAAAACATAATAATAACTCTAAATATTTATAAAAAACATTCGAGTACTTAAAAATAAAAATAAAAATAAAATAAGTTTCTTTCTTTTTTCTCTGGGGGAAGCATGGATTACCGGTAAATGCTAATTGTTCTAAAGAGAATGTCAGTTTTTGTGAACACTTCATAAACTTTAAAATACCATAAATCCATTTTTTTTTTTTTTTATCATTCAAATAGTTCATAAGAAAACCATGTTTCTGCCATATTATTCCATGCGTGAAATGAGGGTTAACAGTGAATGCTAATTTTTTTGAAGATAGGAATAAATCATATGGGTTTCACATCTCAAAGAACCCTTAATGCTATGTTTCTATCGAAATCTTTAGAGCCATTTCCGAGAAAGCAATTTTTCTGCGGCAGTTTTATAACGGACGCAATGAGGGTTAACTGCGAACGTTAACTTTCCTGAAGATGGGGAAAATTCAGTTTTAATTGTTATCTAAAAAACCAAACATTAAGTATTTATCAAAACCATTCGAGCAGATTACAAGTAAACCAAATTCTAGCCCTATTTTGGCGCAATGAAGTGAGGGCTCAGGGTTTTTACAGATTGTATTTTTTCCCTGACTCTACCACCACGAGTTTTTTATAGTAACTTTCAATAATATGTTTCCAGGATAATTAAAGGTGAAAACTATTGTATAAATGTTCTGGTGAAAGAATCAGGGAAAAAAGGCGGGTTCGTGACAACCCTGTGATTAACACAATAGTGAACGCTAACTTCCCTAAAAATTAAAACATTTCAGATAGGTTTCTCATAAAAAAAAAAAAAAAAAAAAAAACTTACTTCTGCGTGTTTTTAATAAAATCATTTGATTTATTTTCGAGTAAACCAAGTTCTGCCATATTTTGAAATGAACGGTAAAGGGTTAACATTGAACATTAATCTTCGTAATGAAGAGGGAGTGTCAAATACCTTTAACCTTCTCAAAAAAAAAAAAAAAAAAAAAAAAATACGCTAAGTTTTTATTAAAATTGACATGTCCATTTCCTAGTAAACCGAAATTCTGCCATATTTTTAAACCGATGACAAATGGGTTAGCAACAGCTGCCAATTTTCTTTAAGATGAAAATAAGTCTACTCAATTTTTCACCATATAAAACACTTAACAGCAAAGTCTTTATATCTGTTTCCGAGTAAACTCAATTTCAGCCATATTCTGCAGCAGAATGATAAAGGGCTAACAGCAAACGAGAATTTTCCTAATATGAGAATACATCTAATCGATTTTCCACATTAAAATATCTTTAATACAAAATGTTCATTACAATCGTTATATATATTTCCGAGTAAACCAAATTTCTGCCATATTTTCCAACCAGCGGATAAAGTGTTAACAACGAACGCAAGATTTCCTGAAAATGAGCATGAATCTAATTAATTTTTATCTCAAATAACTCTTAACCCGAAATGTTCATGAATATCGTTATGTCCGTTTCAAAGTAAACTGAATTTTTGCCATATTTTGTAACCAACTGATAAAGGGTTAACAGCGGACGGGAATTTTTCTGAAGATTACTTTGATTAGAGAGAGTATGATTACAATGTATATCCATTTGTAATATAAATGTGAATGCAGAAAATTTTGTTCTCAAAAATTGTAACTTAGCAGAATAACGCCCACAGGCGGAACTTACTGTCAAATAGACAAAAACATGCGGTCGCGGAAGTGTTAATATTTCGTAGTATTATTAGCCCCGTCTTCTTTTTCACACCAGTATCTTTTTGGAGTATTTTTCTTATTATTTAATCGTAATTGAATTTAGAGAATTTTACTTAAAAATTTACTGGTGTGAAAAAAGGGGCAGGACTAACAATACTACGGAATATTAATTAGGGTGTTGGCAAGTATGGGTTCCCGGGAGGTTATAAAATTTTATTACATAACCACCACTTATTTTGAAAAGCATTAGTCTATTAGTTTAATTACAACATTTTTGGTTTTATTTTAACCCTCTGCCGGCTCTAAAGCGCTCTAATCAGTGTTGCCAAATTTTGGGACTTTTTTATTCACCTATCACCAATAGTTTTGAGGAGTGATAGTTGAAAACCATGACGGATGAATAATCTTCCAAGTTATTACCTAAACGTTACAGTTACCATTTAGTGCTGGATAATAAATAAAATATTCCCTAAATTTGCCAGCACTGACCAAAATATGAAATAAAATAGGAGCGGCAAAGGGTTAAAGTTACTGTTTTTTTAATAATAATAATGATGTACAAAATACAAAATTATATTATTCTCCTAGCAACCCTTTAATGCCATTTAACTATGTGGATCATATCACATTCACCATAATGATTCATGTATCATGTATTTTCCAATTTCATCCAATAGCAATAATTAGCAAACGTTCTTAATTAATTTTCACTTCTAAAGTGTAATGCTAATTGGTTAAACTGTAGCAAGAACTAAAACTTAATGAAAAGATTTTGTTTCTTTGATCAAATTAAAGTATAAGTTTTATAAAGTATTTCAACTGTTCAAATAATGAAATCGAACAGGATAATGAAATTGAAATTTCTGGAAATATAAGAGTAAATTAACAATGGATAATTCATCAAGATTTTTATTATATATATATATTAAAATAACTACAATAGGTCTAGTTTATGATAGTAACTGTTTCTAAACTTTTTCAGTTACGAAAATTTAGTGAAACATTCATCGTTTTTACCAAAAAAAGAGTTATTATTATTGAAAATTAATTTCTGACTTTTTATCGAATCTTTGGTATTTTTACTCAATATTATATTTTTACTCAATATTTACTGAAAAGTTTTTATTTCATTTTTTCTGTTCATAAAAAAATTAATGTATATCGTTAAATATGCCAGTATTTCTAATTTATTCCAAACCGTTCCTCTTTTTATTTATTTATTTATTTTTTTAATCGCGAAACTTTTTTGAAAAGAAACTTTCTATTCCAAAACTGCTAACTGAACAGAGATTTTTATGCCACTATTTTTGGTAAGTTATCTTTATCTTATTTAATCACAGAATTTTCAAAAATATATTAAAAAAGTATTTATGTTAAAATTTATTCGTACATAATTAAAAAAAAAGGGGGGGGGGATTTTCATTTTTCCTATTTATTTAATCATAATTACTTTTTGGAGAAAATTATTCTTAAAAAACAAAATTAGTGTTGAAAAAAAAAAAAAAAAAAAAAAAAAGTGGATGCTGGCAATGCTTCAGAATGAACTAGAAATTTCGATAATGTTATTTAGGGAAATCTAAAAATAAATCTTTACAGAAATTAAATTGCGTGAAGTATCCCCTTTTCAAAATGTTCTCTTTATTAAAACTAACAAAATATATTTTTTAAATGAAATTATTCATAAAAGTATTTTTTATTATTTTAAACTTTTTATTAGAACATATTTCAAAATGTTTTCCTCTTGCAATTTATCTTTGGCTTTATTTTGCGAGAATAACTTTGTGAAGATTTAAAATATTATATATATATATATATATATATATATATATATATATATATTATATATATATATGGGAGAAAAAAATGGAAACACAGAGATTCTACTTTAGCTCTTCTCTTTTTATTTGTATACCACGTATGATTTTAACAATGGGGAAACACTGATTTAGATTTTTGAAACTATCTATTAGCGCATTTATTTTACTTTAGCTTATAATACTGCAAACAATCTGTGTGAAGAAAATCACTTAAAATATTTTGCTGTTTTCCTCCGACTTCGTAAATATCCTGTTTCACTATAATGTTCCAGCGCCTTCAGACGACTACTTTACTTTCTCTAATTTATGAGCTTCCTTTTACTTCTGAAGCACACTTTTATTATGATAAGGAGAAAAACACTACGTTGATTTAAAAAAAAAAAAGAAAAATCATTAAGTAGCTATAATAAACTATTTTTATTGTAAAACTGGATGTTAATGAAAGTATACAGACAATCAACTATAAATTTAATTTAAAAATATGAAGGGAAAAAAAAAAGTGCAGTATGTAAATATAATAAAATAAATTTCGAGGTTTTTATTTATTCATTTATTTAATATGTTTTTCTAAGAACCATTTAAAATCAAGTAAACATTACATGTTTAACCATTGGCCGGTCCTAACGCTCAAAAGCGCTCTGAATATTGTTGCCAAACTTAGGGGTCTTTTCTATTTAACTATCACCAATAACTTTTAGGAGTGATATTTGATATACATAACGGATGAATAAACTCTGAAGTAAATAGGCAACCGTTAAAGTTAAAATTCAGGGGTGAATTTTGTATCGTATATAAAATCCCCCTAAATTTCACAACACTGACCAGAGGAGTGAAATTAAAAAGGACCAGCAAAGGATTAAATTGCATGTTTCTAAGGATATACACAGGATACAGTAAAGATCAGCGATCTCGAAATGCTTCCGAAATGCTATGTAGACAATAAGACTTTCTAAAAAATATTTTAACACATATAATCTCTTTAAATACAATCTTAAGAAAAGACATATTTTTAAAAAAAATCTTTATTTTGAGAAGCTGTTTCCAACGAGCTAACGATGACCCTCATTTTATTTGAAAGTTCAATATTGCACACTTTTGATAAATCTTATGTCCCAAAAACCAAATTTGATTTGAAACAAACGATATATATATATTTTACAATTCTGAAAAAATCCAAAGTTTCACGAGATGCGGTGGGAAGTTGGTGGAGTTTTAGCAAAAATTTCAATCATATCATAACTTCAAAAACAGGCATAGCAGGACTAAACATGTTATTAAAGAGTGTTTGTCTTAAAAATACATTTCTATCGAGCAAACAAATGTTTATCTCACAGATTCTCCCTATTTACTACAGCCCTGATGTTTTAATCTGAACAGTATCCCCCTCCAATTGCTTAAACACTTCACCGGCCATCCCGATATGACTCGGGCGAATTTAGAAATCTGAAAAATATAGTTATTCGTTGTCGCAAAAATTTTCATTTTATTATTATTATTATTATTATTATTATGATTATTTATTTTCCGGATACCTTCTTTTTTCCATTGCATTTTAAGAGTAACTACGAATACATTTAGTCATAGTATAATAAAACTTAATATTTTTATTCGCAAAGAATGTGTATTAATCGCAAAGAATGTCATTTAAATCTATCACCTTAATCGGGAGACATAACAATGACACTTGTTTAATACCTACGAACTCTTAAGAATTCTTCAGGAAGTTTTGAATCGAAGCAATTAACATTTGATATACATATATATATATGAAAAAATGTTGATGATAAATTATACGTACCGTAATTTTCGGTGTATAATCCGCAGTTCACGTGAGTCAGTTTTGCATCAGAAATTTTAATTGACAATTAAAGTTAGATTTGTACGACCTGTTTCTTTCAAAAATACAGATTTTTCTGTTAAATAAAATTTCTGGTAGAGGAATGATATATCTTACATGTGGATTCTATGCCGAAAATTACGGTATTTAAAAAATTCAAATTTTGTCAGTTATGATAGGTAAAAACAAATATAGTGTCTGCGATCAACCTATAAGGAACGAAATGCGTTTAACAGTAACAAAGATTAATATAGACCCTAAAGAATGTTTGGTCCATTTGTGCAGAAGTAACATGTTAAACAAAAAACGTATAAGCATTTGTTTAAAAATATCATAAACATTAGTAGCTTTTTTTTTTGTAATATGCATAGATTTAAATAATATCTGACGCTACTTTTAGAAAAAATTATAAAGTCATTTACAAATAATATACTGGAATATATAATTACTGCCCTCTAATTATGAAGGTAACCCAATCATTTCTTTTCTAGATTGTATTTTTAAAATATCCAAAGTTTAAGAACGTATCTCCAATGTTTCCTTCCTTCATAAGAAAAATACTGCAACATTTTAGAGCAGGTGTATATTTTAATGAATTTCTTTTATTTTCATTCTTATCATATGTAAGCATAAAATTCTATTCCGCGTCGACTGTAAAATTTTTTGCAATATAAACGTTTTACAGAAAAATGTCCAATTTTTGAAATTAAAAAAAAAAAAAAAAAAAAAAAGAAAAGAAAAGAAAAGAAAAAAGAAAAAGAAAAGAAAATGAAAATTTTAAAATTGTTAATTCTTTTTAGAAAGTTTTGTGCACTACAAGCGATTGGAAGATGTTTATTGTTTATTGAAGGTTTTAGGTGATTTTTTTTTTTCATTTTTTATTAAAAAATACATGTTTTTCACACTATAGCAAATTAAAAATAAGAATTTTTATTTTTAGATCCATCCTAGAATTTGGGTCACAAACGCAGTATTTAGATTTTCTCTAACATTGCATGCATACCAAAATCTGCAATATATATGTCATATATAGCTGCCAATTTATACGGTTGTTTGCTATTTTTAGCGATTTTCTGGGATTAATTATAATGACTTATTTTTTTTCAAAGAAATGGTGGTGTTAAAAAACTGTACAAGTTGGCACCTATGATGCATGTACAATAGAAACGAAAAAAAAATAAAAAAAAATCATTTAGCTTTACATTGAAAACTGTTTCTTGTTTATATTAAAATAATAATATGAAAAATCTACTCTTTATTTTAACTATCAATGAATTTATTTAAAAAATGAAAATGTCGCATGCTTTCCATGTGAAATATGAGATTTGTTGAAGGAATATGTATTTTACATTTGAATGACAAGGATATCGCTTAACTTTACTTTTTTTTCGAAAAATATGATTCAAACTCAATGATTTATGCATTATAAGAGCATAAGTGTTTGTCATTATCATTCAACTACTGACATGAATAAAGCCTATTTTTATTTATGATAAATTTCCTTTCAGAAAATCATAAGTTAAGATTTTAGATTATCCTTCAAACTGAAATAAATTGAGTAACGAAACGTAGAAAGGATGAACTTCTTTTTTATGAACAGGCATATGACTTTCATAATTTAGATTGAAAAATAGAGTGGACTTATGATATTTTTTCAGACGTATATGTAGATACGCAATAATATTTCTGTTTTTATAAAGACAGTCTGAACTTTTAGCACACATTTGGATTTTTTTTTTTTTTTTTCAAGAAATATTTAACTGTGAATAATGGGGAAATATGAATAATTTTGAGATAAATATATTTTGTAGTGGTCAATTTTCTTCAAAAGTAGTGTAGAGTATATTAAAAGTTAGAAAAATGTAAGAAAATAACATGGATGACTAAAATAAATTTACTAGTGTTTAATCGATTTAGTTATATATTAGTAGGAACACAGATTTAGATATACATAAATTCCCCATATTGTGGAATTTTTTTTTCTTTAGTATTTGAAGATCGCTGTTAAAAATTCTATCATTTCTAAATACTTCAGAGCCAGAATCATAAGTCTGACCCGCCAGGAAAAATGACTATTACAGGGATGGAACACGGGCGCAGAACTTATACTCATACCACTATCAATGAAACAAAATTTTCTACTTCTTAAATCAACGATAATATATGTACAGAAATTCTTTAAACAAATAAGAGAATGAGTTGTTAAAAAAAAAAAAAAAAAAAAAAAAAGAAGAAGAAAAAAAAAAATGGATTGAGAATTTTATGTGGATTATGCAATTTCAATCTAATGAATAATTCAGTAAATGTGAATGAATGTTGAAAAAATGAAAAGAAACTGCCATATGTTTCGTACAACCCTTATTTCTCAGCACCAGTAATATTTTTGTAGCAATTTTTGTCATAAAAAATCTTATAATTTTAAGAAAAATAAAATGTAAAAAATTGTTTGGGAAGAATCCTTACAAAAGGGCGGGTCACTTCAAACCCTGTGCCAAGGTTAAAGGGAGTGATATAAGAGAAACTCCTTTTAGGTCTATCGAATTCTCATTCCACTATATTTTATTCGAATTATTTTTTAATAATCATGTGCAACTACATTAGATGAATATTATTTACAATACGTAATAACATGGCACATATATTGACCGGATGTTTCTGCGCCGGAAATCGCAGTGTGTGCTTGCGTATATATATATAAATATATATATATATATATATATATATATATTAATTTTACACTTAAAAAAAATGAAATTTACTATAGAAGATATCTGTTAATAAGCCTCCAGCCTAAATCGGAGACTTTGCAACTATGTGTACGACAATTATCGTACGGGTGGCGGCGATGAGAAATACTACAATTAAACACTATAAGATCATTAATGTACCTAAAATATTTTACATCAGGACTAAAACTTTTTTCTCATAAAAATATAAAAATATATTAGCAATGGCACTACTAATCCCTTAACGGTCGCGCATTTTTCAAAGACACGCCCATAAAATACACATTTTTGTCTAAACAAAACAGTTTGAAAATACATATATGAATAATGTATATATTTATTCTGTACATATTTTTAAATACATTATATATGGTTTGGTACTGGCTGGTGCTTTCATGTACCCAGAGCCTGATTAAGGGGAAAGCACACATTATTTATACTTACACCGTTATTTTTTAACAAATACTTTCCTCCTATAATAAACAGAAAATTCTCATTAAAAATTATTTTAAAAGAATTCTGGTGTCTAATAACGGTGAGTAAATTGGATTGTTTTACACCGTTCATTTTTTATAAAAAATATTTCCTCGTCAAAGCGTTGAATTTCTATGACATGAAGTAAAAAATAATTGTAAAAATATTCCGGTGAGAGTGGAGATAATGTGTGCTTCCCCCTTAATCAGGCTCTGGTGGTGTTGCCAGATGGCATAGTGTTTATGTTGTTAATTTATTATTATTTTTGTTGTTGTTTTTTTAAACTTTCATTATATTTTCCCATTTTAAATAAGTTAGTGTGTTAAGTTAACAGTGTGTTGATTTAAGTGACACACAAATGAAATTAATGATTCAATGGTGATTTGATGTTAAGCGGTTTAATGAGATTAATAAGTAAAATAGTTTAATGTGAGTTAATGCTTAGTGGTTAAAAGAGCGAGCACACTTAAAGGTATGTTAAGTTACATAATGGTGTGTGCAAGAACATACTGCGTCAATATATATATATATATATACATACAAGCACATATTTCTATCTATAACGTATAAGCTTCAAATTGTATATATATATATATGTGTGTGTGTGTGTGTATGTGTATATATATAATTCCTCTTTCTATATTATTATTTGTTCATAAATCTATCTATATTTCAAAATTTAATATTTTTTTCTCACACCGGAAATTGTAAAGAATGATTTTTCCCTCATTTAACCGTTCGCACGTATTTGAGAGAAATATTCTATAAAATTTTTGGTGTGAAAAAAAGGCGGGGCTAAAATTGCTCCAGAATAAATTATAAAAGTCGGATATCTCCTTATTACTAACCGTACAATTGTTAACGCTCTCTGAAAAAACGGCCCTTTTCTCACACCACTATATTTTTAGAATAATTATCTCCAAATATTGTTACAATTAAATAAGACTAAAATTACTCTAAAAAATTATTGGTGTGAAATAAAAGGCGGTAACTAAAAATTGTACGGTTTGTAATGAGTTGGTTGACAAGTATAATATATGTGTATATATACATTATCATGGTTTCTTATTACAAAGTTTCTTTAATTATGCATACTTACCAATCTAACCCGGAATATTGTTAGTTCCAGCCCCTTTTTGTACTCCACTAAATTTTTTGAGTAATTTTCTTCAAATATGTTTACGATTAAATAAGAAGAAATGTACTCGAAAAAATGACTGGTATGAAAAAACTAGCGGAAAGGGGCAGGACTAACAATCTTCCGGGTTAAGTTGGCGAGTATAAATTATGCATATCTCTATGATCTTTCATGAGGACCAAGAATTTACATCTATATAATATCATAACCAGTTTCTAATTTGAAAATTATTAACCACCAGACTGCCTTGAGAAATGGCAAAATTGTAATGACGTTTTCCCTTTAAAAAACATTTATACCATTTTGTCATAAAAACATATCCACATGTAGATGAAGGTGAATTTTATGCATAGATGCCAACATTTTAATTTATTCTGGAGTATTTTCAGCTCCGCCTTTATTTCATACCACTTATTTTTTAAGAGTGAACTTTTCTTATTTTATCGAAGATATATATTGGAGAAAAACTTTCTATAAATAAAGTGGTGTGAAATAGAGGCGTGGCTAAAAATACTTTGGAATAAATTAAAATGGTGGCATCTATGCTTATGACTATTATCATATCTGGTAATATTTATAAATTATTCCGGAGTATTGTTAGTCCCGCTCATTTTTACAACAAGTATATTTTAAAAGCACGTTCTTCTTATTTCATTGTAATTACATACTGAAGAAAATTTCTTCAACCCTTACAGGAGCGGTGGTCAGAGCCTGATTAAGGGGGAAGCACACATTATTTATACTTACACCGTTATTTTTTAACAAATACTTTCCTCCTATAATAAACAGAAAATTCTCATTAAAAATTATTTTAAAAGAATTCTGGTGTCTAATAACAGTGAGTAAATTAGATTGTATTACACCGTTCATTTTTTATAAAAAATATTTCCTCGTCAAAGCGTGGAATTTCTATGACACGAAGTAAAAAATAATTGTAAAAATATTCCGGTGACAGCAGAGATAATGTGTGCTTCTCCCTTAATCAGGCTCTGGCGGTGGTATATATTTTATACCACCTAATTTCAGTTCTATCCTGCAAAATTTCATCCCAAAAATTTTATATAAAATTTTACTTTTTTACCTTATCTGAAAACATTCATTTATTACTTTTCTTCTAATCTTGATCTCAGACTCTGGAGGCAATTGTTTTTAAATTAACTTAAATTCAATGCCCCTGAAGGGGTTAAAATCAAAATGGTGTGAAAAAATGGCAGGAATAAACATACCTTGGAATAAATCATAGATGCCAAAATTTTAATTTATTCTGTAAAATTTTTTGCGCTGCGTTTACTTCGCACTACTATATATTTATAGAATTTTTTTTTCAATACATAACTACGATAAAATAAGAAAACTTTATACTTAAAAAATAAAAGGTATGGATTAAAGGCAGGCTAAAAATGCTGCTGAATAAATTATAAATGTTACCAGGTATGCTATTGTCAGAGAATCCAACATTTTAATTTATTCCAAAGCATTTTTTGTCCCAATTCTATAAGGTGCTGACGGTGAAAATATTTGCCTGATTTTTCCGTCAGTATATTTATATAATAATCTTTTGCTTAATTACTCTTGGAAACTTACTACTAAAAATTCCGAAAGAAAAATACTGGTGGAAGTATCAGAAAAAAAAAAAAAAAAACTCCGACTGTCGACACCCTGCTTTATTTCATACAGAATGGTTACAGAGTAAATTTCTCCCTGTTTTTTCCCCTAGCATTTTTCTTTTGGAACTTTTGATAATTACTTTGATTAATTAATTAAACAAGAAATTATCATATAAATATATTGGTGTAAGAATCAGGGGAAAAAATGCGGTCTGTTGCCACCCTGTCATACCATTTTTTTTCTCAAGAGTATTTTTTATTTATTTATTTTATTTTATTTTTTTCGCAGTTATATATTGGAGAGAAGTATTCTATAAATGATGTGGTGCGGAATAAAGGTGGGGTTAAAAGTGCTCCGGAATAAATGTTGACAAAAATGTTGGTGACTATGCTGTTATATATAATTTTCGCATTTTACTACAAGCAAAAAATTGTAATAAAATAATTTTAAATTATAAGTATGTTGCGAAGAAATCTGAGCTCAGTGAGTGAATATATCCGATCACGATCGTCAGGAGGTTAAAATCGAATTCAGTATGTTTAATGTTACTTGACTTCTAAGGTAAAATGACTGAATATAAATGTTAATTCATTTAAGTTATATTTATGTATCGAATATGTATTTTAATGTCTTTATAGAATGTTATTATAAAATTTTTTTTCTTAGTTATGCTAAAACAGAACGCTTTTTATTTAATGAAAATATGTATATTCTTTTGTATTTTATGATTCGCAATTGTTAACGAAAATACTCAAAAGTATAAATTAATGGCGAGAAATGCGATTAGAATTTTGTTATCCATTTGAAAAAAAAAAAAATATTAGGCTTAAATGCCTTCATTTTTTTTTTTTTTTTTTTTTTTTTTTTTAACATATATATTAAATTAATAAAGGATGAATATCATTAAATACATTTTTTATAACCATGCATAAATTTGTTGAATTTTATAGTTTTTATATTAAATAAGTATTTATATAAGGATCTATTATGTTTGTACAAAATGAAGAGGAAAAAAAAATTGTTTCTACATTTAAAATCTCTCCAAAATATATGCTACTATTGAACTCAAATAATGCATTTTACAACACAGCGAAAATTTTGTTTTCTGTAATAAAGCAATTATCTTTCTTTAGATAATTTATTAGGATAAATTCCTAGACTGAAAGTTCATGCACTTAATTAACACAGCGCTTCTTAATAGCTGCATTTCATTATTATCGTCCTAATAATAAAGAAACTACTAAGCATTATACACTCTACTATAAATCGCTAATAACATTATTACTGTGGTAAAGAAGACAAAATCTTAGAAAAGACTCCTAATAATCTTTTCCAAAGAATTCTTTGAATGTCAAATAATAAACATCTTCATTATGAAAAAGCAGTATGCACTATTCACAATAACAACAATTTTTGAGAAATCTTCATAAATTTAACGATTGATCAATGCCAGTTGAAAGCGTGAGCAGCAAAGGAATATGCTAATAATGTTCTGTTATATATATTTCTTTAGTATTTTAGGAAGTTTTACAAATATATTTTTAAAACTAAGTATTGTACTTCCTGCATAACGTATTTTGTGTTAGAAAATATATAGAAGGAATGAAAGAAACTATCATAGCAAATTATAAAAATTTATTCTGGCAAATCTCCAAAATTGCATTAGTTTCGAAAAATAAAACTAAACATTTTCTTTTTTTCAGATGAATAAATAAAAAAATAACAAATACATTAGATCATACAATCTATATTCCGTGAAATTTATCAAAAAGAAAAAAAAAATAAAATAAAAAAAGACAAATAACAGTTTTCAGTTTTGGTGAATTACTAATAAACTTAAAAGTATGTCCACGTCTTTAAATATTACTTTTAAATTGATCATGTTTTCGCAAACCGTTTTATTGTTCAGTTTTCCATTCCCTTTTGTTAAAATACACTAAATATTTTAGAAACGTACCATTTATCTTGCAGAGCTGCCAACCTAATCCGGCAAATTGCTTGTACCGCCCCTTTTTCTACACCAATATATTTTTAGAGTATTTGTTTTCTTAATTCATCGTAAATATATTTGAAGAGAATTACTCTAAAAATTAAGTGGTGTAAAAAAAGGGGCGGTACTAGCAATTTGCCGGATTAGGTTGGCAGCTCTGATCTTGTATTACTGAGCTGATGACCCTACAGATTTTTAACTAAATATCACAAGAGATCATTAAATGATACGAAGAATTTTAACAGAATTATTTGCATTATTTTCTTTAATAACGAGTATTTTGTGGTAAAATATAGGAAGATAACTTTACTGAAATAGTAGTAATAAAAAAATCAGAGGGTATGACAGATCTGATATTAAAACACCTACTAAGACTTATATTTTCTAAATATTTTTTCTTTTAAATAAAACTGTAATTAGTTTAAAATGATTAAGGTTTTTTAATTTATAGTGGTGGAAAGTCTCACGAAGAAATCGAGATAGTTTATAGATAATGCATTATATTATAAAAAATAAAAATTATTTAAAATTTGTTAACAACGTTACTGTTTTACTTTACATAAACTGGGATACGAACAACTTTACTAACCGTACTTACATACTTGCCAACATACTGATTAATATTCCGTAGTGTTCTTAGTCCCACCCTATTTTCACACCAGTAAATTTTTAAGGTAATATTCTACAAATGCAATTACGATTAAATAAGAAGAAAAATGCTCTAAAATGATACCGGTGTGAAAAAGAAGGCGGAGCTTACGGAAGATTAATTAGTATTAATTAGTAGATTTAGTATGTATTTACTATGATTCCTAAAATTTAAATCAGGTTTCATACCAGTATTTTTTGATAGAAATATTTCATATTACTTTTTCGTGATTAAATAAAGTGACATTTCTTATAGAACATTTCTAGTATGAAATTTCCCCCCCTCCCTTAAGTCGGAGATTTTGCAACTAGTGTACAATAATTATTGAACAGTTGACAATGATGATGGGAATTTGACACAGATTTCAAATAACTGTTTATGGAGAAAAATTTTCTTTTTCACATTTTCGTACTGACGTAGATTCACGTCATTTGAAAATCTGTAACTCCACCAGGGGGCGTTTCTTTCGCAACTTGTATGTTATTTGTTTCTTAAAAATATACACAATATTACTATTTGCACAATCAATATACTATGGATACAAATTCTGTGATTAGAGTGAGTATGATTATAATGTATAGCCATTTTTAATATAAATGTGAATTCAGTAAATTCTGTTCTAAAAGATTGTAACTTGAGAGAATAACGCCCAGAGGCTGATCTTATTGTCAAAAAGACAAAAACATGCATTAGCGAAAGTGTTAATAAATCTTAGATTGGAAAGATTATTTGTTTTTGTAAATAGTGGTATGAGTTCTGCGCCAAATTTCCATGCCTGCATAAAAGAGGAACGGAAATTAAAGCAAAAATTCATATTCGATATTTTCTCTGAAATGAAGCAAAAACGTTCTCCGCAGGTTGTATTTAAAATTTTTTTCCTCTAATTTCTAAATTTAATTAAATGATGAATGAAAAACAACCAAAGTTCGTATTTAATACGTAATTAAATAAAAAACGCTACTTTAGCTAAAATATTTAATAAATGTTCTTTGCGTTCGATAACTGTATAAAAATTTTTGGAAACAAAATAAATATAAGCATAACTGTCAATTTTTACGCTTTTCTGCTACCAAGAAATTTTAATATAATATTTTATATATTTCTGTAACTATTTTCACTGATTAAAAAATATAAAAATTTCTATTAAAATTTTCTGATAACTTATAAGAGCAAAAGTTGACAACAATGATTTATATCTCAGATTCATAAATTAATTTTTATTTTTCAACTAAGTTATTGAAAATACACTGACCTCAAAAGTCAAGGTACAACCTGTTTTCAAGTTTTCTTCTTTTGTGCAAAATATTGAAACAAATGAAAATATGAATATACAATTTGGATGGCATATTCGTTATCAAATCATTAGTCGAATTTTTTTATAACTTTAACATAATTAATAATTTTTAATCTGATGTAACATGTACATATTATACGCATGTTACATCAGATTAATGCATCATTGCATAGATGCCAGTATTTTAACTTATTCCGGAGTATCCATGCCACTTATTTTTTAAAAGCAGATTTTTCTTATTTTATGGAAGTTATATACTGGAAGAAATTTTTCTATAAATAAAGTATTGCGAAATAAGGCGGGGCTAAAAATACACCGGAATAAATATAAATGTTGGCATCTATAATCTTGATGTCTGACATCTTTCTCATTTAGTTTTCTTTGCTAAAATTATTTAAATTTTTCATTTCTTCCATTGCTCTTTCTTTTTTTTTTTTTTTTTTTGAGAAAAATTGAAAATTATCATTTTAAAAATTATTACTTATATTAAATTAAATTCGATAAATGATTTGATCCAAAATTTTTATTAACCTCTTCACGATCGCATATTTTTCAAAGAAATGCCCATAAAATCCACATTTTTGTGTAATTAAAAAAAAAAAAAAATAGATTGATACTGGTTTGGTACTGGCTGGTGATTTCATGTACCCTAAAATATTAAAAGAAAAATACACTTGAGGCGTGGTCACTGCCGAAAATATCAAGGGAACGAGAAGGAAGGGGTTAATATGTTCATTTGTTTTGAAATTATGTGCAAAAAAAGAAAACGAGAAAACAAGCTGTACCTTAACTTTTAGAGGCCAATGTTTGATTTTGGTTTAAAAATAAATAATAATTTTCAGCTTTGCATGTAACACAGGGTAATTTACTTATATATCGACAATATCTAGCTATCTAGCAATCTATTTAAATGTATAAATGTGTGTGTATGTGTGTGTTTGTAAACTTTTTTCAAATGTTTGGTATGTGATAAGCATAATTCAAAAGAGATTTATATTTAATCTGTGCGGTGGTAAATATTTTAATTATATCTATTAAAGATGTTTGATCTGTTAAAATGAAATAATGAAATCAACTCAATTTCAGTTATTTTTAACTAATTTCTTTTGTTAAAACGCACCCACTCATTTCAAATGTAGTAAATTTAGTTACTGTAAAGAACATACCCGAATTTTAGATATATATTTAAAAGATATGTAGAAATAAACATCGCACAGAAAAACAAAATAATAATAATATCATAAATAACGAAATCACATGTCATAATGAAGTCACATTTTACCTCTGTCGAGATTGAACGAAAGATTGTCTGAGTGTAAAACGAGTGAGTATCCTAGAGCTATGCCACACATTCAATCTATAATACTTAAATCGATGTTCTTAATCATTCTCAAACGATACTATTCTTATTCATCAGTTTTAGAAGAGGGAATTTGAGAAGTGGAGAAATTAAATCACTTTACAATACTTTACAATTTACGACAAATTTTCATGTTTTGAAATATAATGAAATTGCTCAACGCAGTCCTGCAGAATTTGTTGAATAACCGTCATTTCAAAACACCGTGTGCGGTTGATTTGTCTAGAAGTATTATTTGGTTATAATTACTATCTTAAGTATGTTAAAAAAAAAAAAAAAAAAAAAAAAAAAAAAAAAAAAAAACTACAAATTTGTAAGGCATAAAATCATAAATTATGACATGGAAAATATGATGGAATTAACAAAAATTACAGCAAATATTTATTATTATTACTTATAATAATACAGACCAGGAAATTCTGAAAAAGCCAAAACTGCTTTAATAATAACATACTATTCATATATAATATGTACAAACATCACACGGTCTCATTCAAATACCTTAAAAATAATAACTTTGTCAATTATAATAAAAAAATAATAATAAATAAATAAATAAATAAATAAATAAAATAATAATAATGATAATAATAATAATAATTAAGATGTACATATAAAAACATTTAAAATATATAAGTAAAAGTTTCGATACTCGCCCGAGTTTCATCACCAGTACTATAACAACATCTCTGCAAACTCACATATATATTCAAAGAATTTGTAGAAGGATTTAATACTGAGGTGCCAAAGCGCATGCCTCACCGATGGCTGGAAGTATGCTAACCTTCAAGTAAAATACGAAAGTTTTAAATTTTGCATCCTGTGTTTAATTTTTTTACATTTTCATAGTCAGGAATATGATCGGTTGCAATTGAACGAGTAACAATTCTAGTTGGTCACAATTTTTAAACGATCGTCTGTGTTCTTGGAGTCTAATTCCAGCCGGACGGCCAGTTTATCCTACATACACATAATTTCAATCTCGGCAGGGAATTAGATACACCACACCAGGTAGACCTACAGAGGGAATTTTAGAAAGTTAAAAATAACGTGTTTTAATTGTTTAATGCGACGGAAAGCAGTACAAATATTAGGAGGTTTAAGTAATTTAGCAATACATTCTGAGGGAAAATCAAAATATGGCATAAAATTATAAGTTTTTATAGTTGTTAGAGAAATGTTCATTTTCTAAGGAAGAGAGGGGGAATTGTAGAAGGGAGGGAAAAAGGGGGGAAGGGGATATTTTTTTCACGATAAACGCGATCTAACCAGCTAAGAGGATAATCATTATTTAATAAATTCTGAAATATTCTTTCAATTTTCATCTTAAAAAGTGTTTTTTACTGCATAGACGAACAGCTCTACTGACCAAAGTCTAGAAAACGACAGCTGTGTGAGATTTAGGATTAGAAGAATGGCAATTTATATATTGACATATAAAAGAGGCCTTACGATAAACAGGCTTTTAAAATATATTAAGTCATTTAGAAGTGCATTCAACAAGAAGATCATGGAAGGATGTGCACTATTTTGTTCAGTTTCCAAAGTAAATTGAAATTCTGGACATAATGAACATTAGAAAGAGGAAACACTTCATTTATATATTTTTCTTCAATTAATACAAAAGTGTCATCATCTAAGCCAAAAAGAAATTTTTTCTCTTAATCTATCATTAAATTTATTTTCCAAAAACTGCAAAACAATTTCTACGATGCAAACCGTTGCAGGTGAACCCATAGGTGTACCACAAATTTGTTTATAATATAAATCATTAAACTAATGCTATTAAAATATAAAGAGAAAAAAAAACTAATTTAAGAATTTATTTAGTATTAAGAATAGAATGATTACTATCCGATACTGATATATGTATTATTTAATAGAATTTTTTATGCCTTTTCAGTTAGTCCTATAATTAAATATTTAAAAAACAATTCTTATATAAGAGTTTAACATATTCATATCATGGTGTTATACTCTCTGAAATATGAGGAGTGAGATCTAACTCTAAAAGATAAGCCTATCACTCTTTGAACATGCCAAAATGGAGCCAACCTCTAAAGAGTGAAAAGTGTCTTTCCGGAAGAGTGAGATTTCTCACTTTCCGTTAAGAGTGAGGTTATTCCGAGTAATTCAAGGAATTTGATTGTTAATTTTTTCATTTTAAAAAAATCGTATGCACTAGAATATTATTTTTTTTTCTCTTGCGCATTAATTCCAGTTTAACGGGGAACATGGTACAGATTGGATCTTTTGGGAAACGAATACAGACCGTCCCCGTAGAAGGCCAGTGTCTTACCACTAAGCCACCGAGCCAGTGTTGCCAGATTGCAAGACTTTTTTATTCAACAGTCACCAATAATTTTGAGAAGTGATATTTAATGTGCATAATCGACGATATATCTCTATTATGTATATCAAACATCACTTCTCAAAATTATTGGTAACTATTAAATAAAAAATTCGCGTAATCTGGCAACACTGCACTTAGAAAAGTCGCTTAATTTCGATTAATAAATCTTTCTCATACGAGAATAATCACATTTATAAATTTTTACTTCATTTATCAACAATGTAAAATTATGGAATTCTAACAGACATTTTAGGATTAAAATTATTTTAAATTACTATAATTAGAATTATTTTAAAATCAAAATGTATACGTGAAAACAAATTCCCTAAGACAAACAGTTGTTTTTAAAGTAGCTTAAGAGAAAAAATAAGTTACTCGAGTATACAAGTTTAACCCTTTGCGGCGCAAGACAATTTGGATCATTTAAATTATACTGCCACCAGAATTCATGAAATAAATTAAACTAAAAGAAATTTTAAATTTTAAGGGTAAAAAAAAAAAAAAAAAAAAAAAAAAAAAAAAATGAAAAGTAAGGGTAAAACAAAAATTTCTGCTATGTTATAAACGTTAATTTTTGCTAAAATAATTCCGGGATGAATTTTTGCAGCTGAATCTTAAATTTTGCGTCCTGCAGCGAGGACAGCGCGCGTTAAGTGGTTAAAAAAAATAGTTAAATATGCGCATACAAATCTACAGAGTTGCTTGAAAAACTTGTCTGTTCAGGAGAATATATGTTCACATATGTTAAGTCTCTATGAATATAATAAAAATAAAAATTACTATAGATTTTAATCTGTTATGCATTAAATAGCTGATATTTTCTCTTATACTTTATATATTTCTGAATAAAACTACTTACTTTCTATTACGAATTTTGATGAGTTTTTTATGATTTTCGATTCTTTACGAATAATAACACTTCGTTTATGCAAATCATGTAATATGTATATATATATATATATATATAATGGTCTTTTAACATAATTATTTTCCTTTTTACTCATCAAAAATCTTCAGTAAATTACGTTAACTCTTTCCGGCACAGAGTAATTGTGCTCAAGTGAATTCAATAGCCACCGGAATTCAAGAACAATATTAGAAGACAAGACATAAATGAAGCATACCTCTATATTATAGAAGTAAAATTCTATAAAAAAAATTCCGGTATATGTCTTTGTACTTGGGAATTAAAGTTAGGTGTTGCAGGAGCTGTAACACTGTGCCTGAAAGGGTTTTAAACAAATGCATGCAACAGATCGTCCAGGAAATGTTCTTTATATTTCATTCCAAATATTGTTAACAGGTGGCGCCAGCAATTTCTCACTTTATAGCACTCTACAGAATGTTTATATTGCAATACATGATAACCTCACTTTTTGTGACAGAACGACTACACGCCACTCTAACGAAAAAAGTGAGAAATGTCACAATTTGAAGAGCGATAATACTGCTTACTCACCTTAACTGGTGTCAAAATTGTGGTCATTTTTTAAGGAGGGAGATTATCACTCCAGAAATTTTAGAGAGTGTATTATATTTTTCGTCGATTTGGTTAATGACATATTTACATCGTTTTGATTTCATGTTTTATCTAAACTCAATACTTACTAAATTAGATTAATTATTAATTTGACTATACTTTTAAGAGGTACCCCGTCAAAATAGCCCAAGACAAAATAGCCCCGACAAAAGAACCCCGACAAAAGAGCCTTGACAACAAAACAGCCCCGACATAATAGCCTCGACAAAACAACCCCGACAAAAGAGCCCCGACAAAATAGCCCCCGACAAAATAGCCCCAGACAAAATAGCCCCGACAAAACAGCCCCAGACAAAATAGCCCCAGACAAAATAGCCCCGACAAAATAGCCCCGACAAAATAGCCCCAGGACAAAATAGCTCCCGACAAAACAGCCCCGACAAAATAGCTCCCGACAAAATAGCCCCCCGACAAAATAGCTCCAGGACAAAACAGCCCCGACAAAATAGCCTCCGACAAAATAGCCCCGACAAAAAAGCCCCCGACAAAATAGCCCCGACAAAACAGCCCCGACAAAATAGCCCCAATACAAAACAGCCCCAACAAAATAGCCCAAGACAGAATTGCCTCAGCAAAATAGCCCCAGACAAAATAGCCCCGACAAAACAGCCTCGACAAAATAGCCCCAACAAAATAGCCTGGAAGCATTTATATGATTTAACAGAAAATTTATTTATTTAACTTCTCGACTAGCTAGATATTTAGAATAGCTCAAAATACGATGACAATGCATTTTTTTAATACTTTTAGCCAATTGTTTTGTGTCCCCGCTGCCTTCGGTAGCGTTTTTATGATTCAATAATCATATAACTTCCTAACTTAAAGGTCTGCACGGGCCGGGTTCGGGGCGAATTTTTAAATTTGCGCTCGGCCCGGGCTCGTGCTCAGTTATTTTGTGTATACTCGTGCCGGGCCGGCGTGGATGATATTTTTTCCGGTCCGTGTCAGCCCGAATCTTTTTTTAGTTTCCTCGTTAATCAAGGAAAATGAAAAAGATAAAAATATTTCTTCAGTCATTTATTTTACATAATTTCACAGGCTTGTGTAGCACATAAAATTTTATTTTGTTAAAAAATGTCTGTAACTTCAATTAAAATGAATATCAATGTGCCTGTTTGAGATTTCATTTTCCGCAGATATTTTTAGCATGTCTCGAAATTAATATATTTTATTTCATGTAATATTAGATGGTTCTTATTCAAAATAGTATGCATGTCATTATTAGTTTGCACACATGTACAAACAAAATAAATTAGATACGTTACTGTGTATAAGGCTTTGTGTCCTACGGTCTGAAGAGTTTAGGTTGTGTAAAGGCAGTAAAAATCATTCCACTGTAACTTTTTCGCGAAAGCTCCTTTTTCTTATCTCCTGTGCACTGGATGAAAGTACAGTCGGCTGCAAAATTATTCGAGCACTAGCCAATAATTCCTATGTTTAAAAAGTACACTTAAGACTGTTTTGCTAAGTAAATCCTTGTCGAATCATGTTCTTAGACTGATTAAGAACATGACTCGACAAGGATTTATTTAACAAAATTGTATTAAGTGTCCTTTTTTTTTGGCAAGGATTATTGCTAGTGCTCGAATAATTTTGCAGCCGACTGTAGCACCATTTCTAGCATGTGCAAAAGCATCTTTTCTATTGAATATGGTTGGATTAGCATTAAAGTTTTGTTTATCGGATCACATGAAAAATTCAGATACATTACGGTATATAAGAGTAAATGGTTGAAAATACATTTTTAGTTGTATTAATTATTTTAAATACTGTCCTACATTGTTTGATGAATGCTAATATTTTCGACTCGATTTTCTGTCGTCCTTTGAGTCTTTTGTACGTCTGTAATAATGAATTTCTGTTTATATATAATTATCTTGTAAAAGTTCAGCAGCTTTGTTAAAGGAAATTCTGTTAATTGGCTGTATAAAATCTCTACAAAACACACACTAAAAATTTTTTTCATAGAAAAACATGCATTTTTTTTTTTTTTTTTTTACATATTTTTGAAACGGGCCGGGAGGGGCTTGGGCCTCAAAATTTCAGCCCGTGCAGACCTCTATCTTGACTAGCTAGAAATTTGAAACTTTTAGAAAAGCTCAGAACACGAGGACGATGCATTTTTTTTATTACTTTCAGCCAATTATTATGGGTCCCCGCTGCCTTCTGTATCCTTTAAACATACCTGGTAACTTTTATAATTTATTCCGGAGTACTGTTAGCTTCGCCCTTTTTTCACACCAGTATGATTGTAGAGAAATTTTCTCCAATATGTAATTACGATGAAATAAGAAGAAAAGTGCTTTTATAAAAGTTACCAGGTACAGTCGGTAACAAAAGTCTCCGAACACTAGCAAAAATTCCTATGCAAAAAAAGTAAAGTTAATACTGTTTTGTTAAATAAGTCCTTGTCGAATCATGTTCCTAGACTGACTAAGAACAGGATTAGACAAGGATTTATTTAACAAAACTGTATTAAGTGTACTTTTTTTATATAGGAATTTTTGCTAGTGTTCGGAGACTTTTGTTACCGACTGTATGTTTATATGATTCAACAGAAAGATTTAAAAACATTGTATATAAAAAGTTCTTTTTATCTTGTAATTATTTATTGTAAAACATAATGTATTTCCATAAATTGTAAATGACTATTTTTTTTAAATGTGGATTTGTTATTTTCTTTTATATACCTAAATAGGGAATGAAATATTCCTGAAATTTTTTTATTTAAGGTTTTCTATGAATTTGCACATTTCGAGATATCTGTCTGTGTGTGCCAGCAAAAGTTCTGGTCGCTGTAACTAAATCAATAAGCAGAATTCAACAATACTTGATTTTTTTTTTTTTTTTTTCATCTTCAGTTAAATTTGTTCTGATTAACTTTTGTGATACATCGCCAAACAGGTGAGCTTTCATCCAGCGATTAAACTTATTTATTCTAAGGCCGTGGCGAACTCCCATTTGGGGCCTACTGTCCCTTAATCTATCCTCCAAATAACTTCACACTTTAATAATTAAAAAAAAAAAAAAAAAAAAAAAAATGCATAATTTTGTTTTAAGATAAAAATGATTTAATCAGCAACCACTTCAACATTATGTGTACATCGACGGCAAACGTCAGTGTTATTCTTCACTGAAATAATTTAATCTTGTGTAATTTTAAGCAACAACAACAACAACAACGAAAAAAAAAGACTGAAAAGGGGTGTAGTTACGTTGTAAATTTTGTTTAAATTTGTGTTTATATCGGCCGAAAGGTAGCGCTGATGCTCATATGCTGTCATTTTCTTTGTTTATGAAAAAGTTTATCTTAAAATATAACGGTCATAACTGCATCATTTTTTAAATTCTGTGAATATTACACGAAATGCTGTTTGTTATCGGTCGGAAGGTAGCGTTTTTTGTTGTAAATGTCTCTGAATTTTCCTTGCCTATGAAATACTACACATCAAAATCTATTGTTTATAAGTGCACCATTTTTTCCTACTGATGTTTAAGTTTTTGTGTGTATAGGCCGATAGGTGGCGCTAATACGCTGTATTTTTCTTTGATTCTGAAAAAACTATATGACACACTTCCGGTTATCCAATTTTCACCAAAAGTTCGAAAAATCATATGTACACCTGACCTGCCTAAATTCTGAAGTTTCGTAGTTCTATCTCTTTTTTTTATTTTTTTTTTTGAGATATGATAGTCAGAAGATTTTCCATGTACACAGAAAGATACATACAAATTTTGTCGGCGGCTGTTTTGTCGGGGCTGTTTTGTCGGGGGCTATTTTGTCGGGGCTATTTTGTCGGGAGCTATTTTGTCGGGGCTGTTTTGTCGAGGCTGTTTTGTCGGGGGCTATTTTGTCGGGGGCTATTTTGTCGGGGCTGTTTTGTCGGGGCTGTTTTGTCGGGGGGCTATTTTGTCTGGGGCTATTTTGTCGGGGCTATTTTGTCAGGGGCTATTTTGTCGGGGCTGTTTTGTCGGGGCTATTTTGTCTTGGGGCTGTTTTGTCTGGGGCTATTTTGTCTGGAGCTATTTTGTCGGGGCTGTTTTGTCGGGGCTGTTTTGTCGGAGCTGTTTTGTCGGGGCTCTTTTGTCCTTTGGGCTCATTTGTCGGAGCTATTTTGTCGGGGCTTTTTTGTCGGGGCCGTTTTGTCTTGGGCTTATTTGACGGGTCACGCTTTTAAGAAGATTAGCGGATTAAATGCTTTCATTTAAAAATTCGCTGAATTTCACATATATCGTATTTTCCTTCATTTTACCCGCAAGTGACATAAATTTGTCTTTCACAATAAACATTAATTAACAGGAAAAAGTAAATTTGTAGACGTTTATTACTGCATATAAATATAGCTTTGTCTGTTAATTAAAATTTCTGGAGTAAAACCGATTTATCTAACATGCGGATTATGTGTGGAAAATACGATAAATTAAAGTATTTCAAAAAGGTAAAAGTGAGGAAAAAAGTATGTACCGTAACTTTCAGCGTATCATCTGTAGGCAAAAAACAATCTTTTAACACCAGACATTTTATTTAATACATTATATATTTTTTGTCTGCAGTAGGAACATAACTAAAACAGTTAATTAAAAGTTCTGATGCTATTTTTGATTATGTCATCTGCAGATTACATTCTGGGAATTGCAGTATTATAGCTTGTCTTAATATTAACACTTTCGCGACCGCTGACGTGAATTCACGTCATTTGAAAATCTGTAACTCTGCCAGTAGTCGTTACTTTAGGTTACATAGGTTACATTATTTCTTAACAATATATCCAATATTCACATTTGTACTATCAAAGTACTATGAATACAAATACTTTGATTAGAAAGAATTGTAATGCATACCCATTTATATTATAAATATGAATACAGAAAACGTTGATATTTAATAATGTAATATACAAGAATAACGCCCACAGGCGGAGCTTTCTGTCAAAAAGACAAAAACATGCGGTCGCGAAAGTGTTAATGGAAAAATTAGAGTGGGTTTATAAGAACAAGGTTAATAACAACGTCTAGAACGCCAAAAATAAATAATATTAAATCAGACAGCGGTTTCGGTTGCAATCTGAGTAACGTCATCAGTGCATAAAAAGAAAAAAAAAAAAAAAAAAAAAAACTGAAGACGGTATGTTCAATGCTACCGAAACAGCTGTCTGTTTTCCTATTATTTATTTTTGGAGTTTTAGACGTTGTTATTTGCCTTATTTTTATATTACTTGTCTTGTTTAAAACTATCTTTAATAAAAGTACTAACTTGTTTAGCCACATTTTAAATTATTAATGACAGAAAATAATTAAATACATTAAATTCAGGGGTGGAAAATTGGCGCAGAACTCATACCAGTAATTATGAAACAATATTTTCTACTTCCTGAATCAACAATTTCATAAGCAGAGAAAATTTTCAAACAAATACCGGTATGAATACTGCGCCAAATTTCCACCCCTGTTAAATTTTTAAACATTTATTATTTACTAACGTTCTTTTAAGTAAAACTTACACAGCAGGAGGATTTTCAAAAACATCGTAAAGTATTGACAATGAATGTTTAAAATTGCAATCACCATCAGTAATACAACAAAGAAAAATTGTGGTGATCGGCTGGTAATGCTGAAGATAGAGAAATTTAGTTAACCTCGTCATTTGTTATCTGCATCTGCTGTAAAGTAAGTTTTAAACTGTGTTTTTCGACGGTGATGGAAGATTTTACTAATAATGAAAAAACGGACACGCATGCAATGTACGGTGCTGTTAATGGGAGCAGTAGAGCAGCGCTAAGACTGTGTCAGTAACGATTTCCAAACAGGTGCATGCCGATTCACAAAATGTTTGTATGGTTGCATCGGAACTTTTGTGAAAATGGTACATTTTTCGCTAATTCTGACGCAAGAACTAGAACAAGAACTGCTCGACATCCAGACACGAAGAAAACATTCTAAACATTGTGGATGAAACACCCGACACAAGTACAAGAGATATTGCACGTCGTGTACATGCGAGTCAGTCAACTGTTTGGAGAGTCTTACATGATAAACATCTACACCCATTCATTATTTAAAAAATCCAAGCATTGCAAGTAAGTGATTACCCTCTGCGCATAGAATTCTGCCAATTGTTCTAGCAACAGTGTGCGTTGCAGTAGAATTTTCGAACTTGTACTGTTCTTAGATGAGGCTATTTTTACACAGGAAGGCGTTTTCAACGTGTACAAAACTCATCTGTGGGCAACAGAAAATCCATACTCTATACGACCACATTCATTTCAAAAAAGTTTCTTGGTTAATGTTTGGGCAGGTATTGTGAACAATTACCTCATAGGCCCATATCTTTTACTAGCGCATCTCAATGGCTCATGTTACTCTATTTTTCTAAAAGAGGTTTTGCCGGTATTGCTGCAAGATGTTCCAGTTGTCGTGCGCAACTAAATGTGGTTTCAGAATGATGTTGCGCTAGCACATTTCCATATGGAAGGGAGCAATTACCTGCATGCCAGTTTTGCAGGGCGATGGATTGGACGGGTAAGATCAGTCCGGTGGCCACCCCGATCCCCAGATTTATCGAACATCGATTTCTTCTTATGGGGGCATCTGAAGGCCATCATTTACGAGACTCATGTTAATTCATCAGAGGACCCTATTGCTCGACTGTCCATTGCGGCTGCACACTTGCGCGAAGCACCTTGCATTTTTGGAGCTGTTCGCCCATCCACACTTCGAGGTATCAAGCATTCATTACGGCTGGTGGTCGCAAATTTGAACACTTATTATAAATATGGATGCAAAGAAGCACTTTGCTTTTTACTATTTGTTTTTATACATTTTACTTTCGTTTTTTGCTCAATGTATTTTATTTCAAATTTAATTTTTTGTGTTATGACTATACAAATGGTGCATGTTTTTGTAAACTGTTCAACCCCTTAATGTTTGTTCCATGCAGAGTACCCAATTTTTATAATTTATTCACGAGCATTTTTAGCCCCGCCTCTTTTTCATACCAGATATTAAAAGAATGATTTTCTTCTTATTTAATCATTGTCACATATTAAAGAGAAATAATCTACAAAATTTCTCCTACGAAAAGAAGGCGGGGCTAAAAATGCTCGTGAATAAATTATAAAGGTTGGGAACTCTTGTTCCATGACCGTTGAAATATTCCTATTTGAAACCCCACCTATTCTGCAACTTTTAAATTGATGTGTTACAGTATATCGAAACAATGTTCACAATATCAATATTTATTCAAGCAATGTGCATTATTCGGAAACAAAATTTTTATTGTGTATGACCTTTTGCATGATAAACAATTATAAATAGAATCTCTCTGTTAAATAATACATTATCAGGGATGAAAGTGGTTATTGTTATCGGCACCACTATTTTTATTTAGAATAGATGAGCGTATTTTTACTCTAATATCCTTTGATTAAATAGGATACAGATTATTGTAAAAAAATTCTGGTGGAAGAGTTCCGCCGGAAGTCCGAAAACTTTCATCTCTGATTATTCAAGAAAAACTGCAGTAGGCGGAGCTTACTGGTAAAAAACACATGGGTCGTAAAGGGTTAAAGTGACATTTGGGAACAGGGGTTCCTGTGCAATTCTGAGTCCTATTGATGTGTCCTACCTCCACTTAAAGTTTGTCCAATCATTGTTGAATCACCCTGTATATATGAGAACTTTTTTCTATAAATAAAATGGTGCGAAATAAAGTTACGTCTAAAAGTACTTCGGAATAAACCGAAATGTTGGCCGCTGTGCATATGTAACAAAATAAGTTGCATTTTTTATCACGTTATTATTATTTCATAATTAAAATTTTATGAAAAATTTACATGTAGACTAGGCTCTAGAAAAATTTTGAATATGCTCATGTTAATTGCACTGACAATATAGTTGCCAAATTAACACCTTTTGGGTGCCGGAAAATTATTATTATTATTATTTTTTTTTTAATTTCATTTTACTTTATCAGAGAAAACCGCTACAGTTCACTGATTAAATAAAATAAACATTTCGATTAAATTTTTCCGTCAGCTAAAAGGTGCTAAGTTGGCAACTACGAATGATCATGTATATGCTGAAAAATATAACGACAACAACTAAAAAATCAAGAGATATTTATACTTCAAAGTCACAGATACCTTTTTCAATTATCCAAGACATTTATCTACAGACTTAAAAGAGTTTTAAAATGATGTGTTTTTTAAGACTTTCGCGACCGCTGGCGTAGATTCACGTCATTTAAAAATCTGCATCTGTAAAAATCGGTGTTTCTTTTGCAATTTGTATGTTATTTATTTCTTACAAATATACACAATATTCATATATGTACAGTCACCCAAAAAAAAAAACGCCACCCCCCACCTAATTTTGCCGTAAATTATCGTAGAAACATGCGACTGGTACCAATCAGTTTGTAATAACGTCTAGTTTATAATGTTATAGTTAGATTTTACTTAGGGGGGCGTCTACATATTAAAACTGACATCAACTTCATTTTTTTCAATGGTAACCCCCATTTTTTATAATTTATTTGAATTCTTTGGATCAAATCATCACGGAAAATGGTATAGTTTATATATTTCGCTCAATTTTTCATAGAGTTATAAGCTGTCAAAGTTTGGGGGTGCTAATGTTAAATGAATGTGACAAACATTAAATCATATCTTCCGAAATAATTATGATATTTAAATTCTGTTTTTTTTATTCGTTAGAATGAAGTAACCCAAACATATTCCATGCAAATTTTTGCTAAAAAAACATTTTTTGAATTATGAAAATTATTAATAAATTCATATTTGAAAAAATTATGAATTATGACCTATGTTAATTTTTGCACGAATAGAACGGGC
Source organism: Salticus scenicus (assembly GCA_963930645.1). Taxonomy (NCBI): domain Eukaryota; kingdom Metazoa; phylum Arthropoda; class Arachnida; order Araneae; family Salticidae; genus Salticus; species Salticus scenicus. The sequence goes on from OZ005651.1 coordinate 232,555,405, forward strand.
ATCATCAAAAACATAGGTTTCCAAATTTTCAGGTCGTTCCTAACATTATATTTTGAGTTACAGTGATATTTCACTTTTTATTCCTGTTAGGGGGCCGTCACTTGTTATAATCTGTATCCTCTATAAGTAAATGTTTGTATATAATTTGACGGAAAACTATTTTAATTTACCTTTATGTTATTTTTATTGTTTCCTAAGCAATATTTCGATGTTTATTATACAAACTGGCATATTTTTGTAAATTTATCACAATGTAGGCGAGGGATTGTGAAAGAATTTCAAAAGAAAAGAAGCCCCGCCTCTGATTCGCTGAAACACTATTTAAAAAAAAAGACAAATTTGCATATTCCTATTTGACTCTATATGTGACGCTGGTATGCATAAATCACAATGGTATTTACTACATCGATTATTGAAGACAAAACTTAAATGATTTAATTACAAATATGCAAAATTATTTTGCTTTATATTATAAAGTTTTAGAAAATTTGTGAAAAGGCGTGGCTATTTACATTAAGCTTTGATATGGAAGCTATGTTGCTGTTTTTCGATGCTGCGAAATTTACAAAATATATTTGTGTTAATATACTATACAGATAGAAGAATAATTATATAATATCAACAAATCTTCTTTAATGAATATGTTTATATACATTACTGTATAGAAATATTTATCTATGAATATTGTATTTATTTTTAATGAGAGATATAAACACAAAATACTAAAAAAAAAAAGAAGAAAATGTGTTATAATTTTTTATAAATCAAGCAAAATATATATGCATACTTGCCAACCTAACCCGTAACATTGTTAGTTCCCGCCCCTGTGTGTACACAATTTAATTTTTAGAGGAATTAACTTCAAATACATTTACGATTAACTCATTGAGCGCCACGCGAATTCTTATGGAAATCCCATTCAGGCCACATGTGCTGCTTAGAAGCGTGTTATGTTTATCGAGTTTCAATAAACCCCATTAGGCCTTAACGATATAATCCTATAAAAATCCTATTAAAAAAAAAAAAAAAAAAAAAAAAACATGAAGTAAATTTTAAATAAATTGTCAGTAATTACTTAAAACTATGTAAGTTCTGTAGTTTTATATCATATTTTACACTGCCGGCTGACTTAGCCTAAATGGAAAGATCAGTGTCAGCCACCGATGGCTGACACGGCTCTAAAAAGACTGATGTGAAAAATATGTACGGAAAGGGGCGGGACCAGTAATCTTCCGGGATAGGTTGACAAGAAAGTATATACATAGAGCAATGCCAGAAAATGTTCTTTATTTTTCATGAATCAGATAAATGGTATTTTTTTTTTCTGAATAGTCTATTTATTAAATATAATGCTGCTTTAAATACCCTTTAAATGAAAAGTTTTATTACATAAAGTAATTTTCTGGCACTCTACAGCTCCCAAATGACACACAATACAAAACCCGCCTTTTTCCAGTGTTTAAAGGGTATTAACGTTTAATATGCTTTATATTCGTTTTGATCTTTCTTTCTCTTCCTTATCTTCTTCTTTTTTCCTTAAAAAAAAAAAAGAGTTATGTAACATTTTGACCTTTTCAAGTGAAGATTTAGATTAAGTGTAGTCAGCTTTTCTACACCCACCGTCCACTTCGGTATCTGTGTTAAAGTGTAGAATTTTAGAACATCCCATTAAGTAGTAGAATTTATTATTTTACATATTAATTTGTTACACATTATAAAATATAACAGCAAAAGAATATCGTGGAGATTTATGTAAAAGTTTTTAATAATGTCATGAAAAAAAAAAAAAATAATAATAATTAATTAAAAAAAAAAATAAAAAAAAATAAAAAAATCTGTTTTAATATTTTTAAAAAGTCAATTAAAGAAAATGAAAGTACTGCAGTATCAGAACAAACTCCCATTGTCACTGTGAAACGGCCGTGGGAACCTGGTTGAGTGCCGCCGTTTCAGACAATTATACGGCAGCTTGAGTTAAAATACTTTTGAATTTTCAAACAAATTTAAAACCATTCATCTTTTTTTTTTTTTTTCTTTTGATAGATATTTTAATATCTATTCAAGCTATTTAATTTTCTTCGTATGAAGTGAACTATCTGATGTTTAATCAATAGAAACCAATAAAAATCTTTTAATTCATAAACTAACTCAGAAAGTTCTGTGAATTAGGCAATTTTTTTTCATTTATAATTAACATTTCTAAAATTTTTTTCCGGTGTGAAACTTAATAAATAATGTGTACTGGGTGGTAGATCGTGATTTATATTTTCTAAATGTATACACGGACCCTTAATACATTTTCACGTGTAACTCTATTTAAAATTGATTTAAGGTATATAAATAGGTATGTTTTTCGAACTGCCTTGATCTCAGAAATCTGAATATGAAGTCAAAAATAGGGGTTGCTATTGAAGAAAATGAAGTTAATGCCAGTTTTAATATGTAGACGTATGTATATATATATATATATATATATATATATATTGTGCAGGAAAGCATTTTTTACTGTTAAATGCTTTATTAGTCCGAGTCACCGAGTTGCATCCTACTCTTTCTAGAAGTAATTAAACGTATTGCTGAGACACCCTGTATAAATCCCTTTAAATAACTTTAATGCGTCAAAATTATGACCAACATTTAATACGACACGAAAAGAAAACTGTACGCTGTTCCAAGTGGTCAACATTTATAATTTATTCCGTAGCATTGTCAATACCGGCCTTTTATGCAAGCCACTTTATTTGAAGAGAAATTTTCTTATATAATCGTAATTACTTATTGGAGAAAATTGCTCTGGAAAGAAATTGATATGTAAACAAGGTGAGTACTGTCAAGTCTTTAGAATAATTTAGAAATGCTTGCAGTTTCGCTTTTTTAGATAATTCTAAACTAATTATTTAAATCCATCAATAGTATTTTCTTTTTTGTAAACATCTGAATAGAATTCTTACTTTTTTATATACATTACTATACTTAAAAAATTATTTTAAAGTGAAAAATTTATTCGACATCAAATTATATATATATATATATATATTATTTTTTTCCAATTTTATTTTTATGAAACAACTTTCGAATCTCATTAGGTCTTTCGGAGAAAACACAATAATGAAGTGTAAACAAAGTTTAGAACTATCGAGGCTGGACACTCTGGATTATTTTGCGCTAATCCATTGAATTTCAGCGATAGTGCAGGTAGAAAATCTATTTAATGATTAAACGCTTGAGTAAACAGAGAGATGGTATTAAAAACTCTGTAAATAGGTCATATGTTTCATTAATGGAAATAAAACATCAATAAGACCGTTGTGTGAGGATGTATTTTAATAGATATAAGATTTTAAATTAGTTTTGTGTAAATGGCAATCGCTAAAGTAAAATTCCTATTGACTGCTTTAAATATTAATTCAGGTTTTCTAATAAAATTTCCATATACAATTGTATATTTTGTATGGTCGTAAGAATATCTACAAAGTAAGTCACGAATTGAAATCTTCCTTCAGAATATGTATATATATATAAAGAAATTCATAATTTTAAATTTATACATAGAAAAGGATATGTATTTTTATTATTTTTTCCAATGCAGAGTTTTTTAAAACAGATATTTTCTATTGGAAATAAAATGAAATCATGTCAAAATAAGTAAATAAATAAATAATATATATATATATGTATATAAGTGTTTTATTCAAAAACTTTATTGATGTGTTAAAAGAAAAAAATTTGATAATATTTTTATAGGGTTATTATTATTATTATTATTATTATTTTTACGTTTTTTTTTTTTTTTTTTTAAGATGTCCTAAAACTATAAAAATCTTTTCAAAAGATATTTCAAAAAAGGTTTCTACCTTTTTTTTTTTTTTTTTTTTTTTTTTTTTAATAATAAAAATATTTAGTAATCCTTTACATTGCTTTTCCTGTCTTGAAATTTACGAATATTGCTTTATCTAGATGGTAATTTTCAGGATACTCCCTGCGCCGAACTCTGTTATACGAACTTTCGGGTTAATTTCAAAGCGTGGTTAAGAACGTAGAGATAAGTACTAGACATGTCAAAATTTTAATTTATTTCGAAGCACTGATAGTACTCGCTATTTTTTTACACCATTTTATTTGTAGAGAAATTTTCTCCAATACGTAATTACGATTAAATAAGAAGAAAAGTACTCTTCAAGAAAAGTGGTGTGAAAGAAGCAATTACGAACAATGTTCAGGAATACATTAAAATGTTGGCATGCCTGATACTCATTGCCATTTTGAAACGATTAGTTTTGTCTTTTAATAGGCAAAAAATCCTTGATAATATAAGGAGAAAACTAAATTTTACAATCAGTGGTGTCTATCTGGTTATGTTTGAATTCATCACCCAGACATCACTATTTTCTTATAAAAGTTACAGGGGTCGTACTCTCCGACCTTTTTTCAAGACACTGTAAGGAATGATTTTTTTTTTTTTGTTTTTTTTTTATTGCTACCACTATTTTTTTGCAATAATCTCTACCCTATATAATCATGGCACATTACATTGAATATATCCTAAAGTATTTCTGTGTAATATTTATGGTGGCAAAAAAGGCAGCAATTTCTTATCTTGGAGAGTACGACCCCTTAAATTATTTTCTGATAAAACCGCAGACTTTCTATCATAAAAGACAAAAGTTACTGTTATGCTTCCCAAAATACTAATTAATATTCCGAAGTATTGTTAACCCCGCCTTCTTTTTCACGCCAATATCTTTTTAGATTATTTTTCTTATTTAATCGTAATTGCATTTGGAGAATATTACTCTAAAAATTTACTGGTGCGAAAAAAAGTGCGGGAATATCATCACTACGGAATACTAACAAGGATGTTGGGAAGTATGTTTACTGTAACAAATAATGATGACATTGTGCCAGGGAATTAATCAGGCTATGATTAACTTAATAAAGCAAATACCATTTTATATTTTTCTTAGTACAGTGTTTAATGAAGATAAAATATTATCACATGAAAATTAGGTTATGTCCTTGAAAAATAATATATCTTAAAATATATTTTTTAAAATTAATCTAAATTTTAGGTTCACTAATGTGCTTTAAAAGTAATAGGCTACTATTAGGAAATATTATCACTAAGAAGGGTAACGAAGTAACCTATTACTAAAAAGTAACTGTTTAGCCCATTTCTATTAAACATACCTTCATCGTATTCTTCACTTTCACATATTTAGTACATTATCATACTAGCCATCCACATCATTAATAACCGTACAATTGTTAACGCCCCCTGAAAAATCGCCCCTTCTTTCACACCACTATATTTTTAGATTAATTCTCTCCAAATGTTGTTACGATTAATTAAGACTAAAATTACTCTAAAAATTATTGGTGAGAAAAAAAAGGCGTGTACTAAAAATTGTACGGTTCATAATGAGATGGTTGGCAAGTATACATTATATACTTGAGTAAAATGTCGAATGGAACCTTTTATTTTTCTTATAGTTATTTTATTTATTTATTTATTTATTTAATGGCATCTCAGTGAAGAATATTAAAATTAAATAAATAAATAAATAAACAACTTTTTGCAATATTTTTCATTGTTTAATGTTTAACATTAATAACAAACACGAACGCTTTAAAAATTCATCTGTATTATTTTTAATATTCTGTTATCTTTAAACCTTAAACTTTATTTGTAACTTCGTAGTTAGTACAGATTGCAATTTAAAAATCTATATTTCAAGCACACTTCTTTTTATGTATAAAAAATTTGCTTCGAATAATTTGCAGAAAGTTAATTATTTTGCGACATTTATAATCATGAGATTGAAGTTTTACGCAAGAAAACACGCATAAAATAAAGTGAAAAAAATAACTTGTTAATATTCATTACTCAAAAGAAAAAAAAAGATAAAGAAATAATTTACATCAAGTACAAATATATTTTTCTGGTCAAGATTATAAATAATAAAAATGCAGAAGAAAATATATGAGTAAAAATCGCTAAGCATTTCGTTTTTTCCTGCTTTGATTTTCAATTTAAAAATAATTTCAGACAAATGACATTAACACCTATATTTCATACCACTTATATATATATATACATATAAAGTAATGCAATAAATTTTCGATGTAGTACATTAATATAAAAATTTTGTACAGTCACCCCAAAAAAAAACGCCACCCCCCCACCTAATTTTGCCGTAAATTATCGTAGAAACATGCGACTGGTACCAATCAGTTTGTGATAACGTCTAGTTTATAATGTTATAGTTAGATTTTACTTAGGGGGTCGTCTACATATTAAAACTGACATCAACTTCATTTTTTTCAATGGTAACCCCCATTTTTTATAATTTATTTGAATTCTTTGGATCAAATCATCACGGAAAATGGTATAGTTTATATATTTCGCTCAATTTTTCATAGAGTTATAAGCTGTCAAAGTTTGGGGGTGCTAATGTTAAATGAATGTGACAAACATTAAATCATATCTTCCGAAATAATTATGATATTTAAATTCTGTTTTTTTTATTCGTTAGAATGAAGTGACCCAAACATATTCCATGCAAATTTTTGCTAAAAAAACATTTTTTGAATTATGAAAATTATTAATAAATTCATATTTGAAAAAATTATGAATTATGACCTATGTTAATTTTTGCACGAATAGAACGGGCATCATCAAAAACATGGGTTTCCAAATTTACAGCTCGTTCCTAACATTATTTTTTGAGTTACAGTGATATTTCACTTTTTATTCCTGTTAGGGAGCCGTCACTTGTTATAATCTGTATACTCTATAAGTAAATGTTTGTATATAATTTGACCTAAAACTAGTTTAATTTACCTTTATGTTATTTTTATTGTTTCCTAAGCAATATTTCGATGTTTATTATACAAACTGGCATATTTTTGTAAAGTTATCACAATGTAGGCGAGGGATTGTGAAAGAATTTCAAAAGAAAAGAAGCCCCGCCTCTGATTCGCTGAAACACTATTTAAAAAAAAAGACAAATTTGCATATTCCTATTTGACTCTATACGTGACGCTGGTATGCATAAATCACAATAGTATTTACTACATGGATTATTGAAGACAAAACTTAAATGATTTAATTACAAATATTCAAAATTATTTTGCTTTATATTATAAAGTTTTAGAAAATTTGTGAAAAGGCGTGGCTTACGGTACAAGAGAAGAATATATCCAATTACTTTCAAATATATAGATATTGATCTTACAGAATCCTGAAATTTCATTTAAAAGACTTTAAACGTCTAAATTTAAAGATTTAAAATAAAATAAATTAATCTAAATGCTTTTAACGGGAAGATTTCAAAATATATGAAAATTGGCATTTGTGTTTTGAACATTTTGGTGCGGCAGATATTAAAAACAATATTTTTATGATGAGCTGAACCTGAGCTTAAGAGAGGGCGGATCCAGCTATTTAGCACGAGTGATATCACCTGATTAAAACCAGAATAAACAACATTTTAATTTATTCCGGCGTATTTTTAGCCCACTGTTATTCTTTTTTTTTTTTCTTTTTTTTCAACTTTCAACACTAGCTACAGTACGCTTACGTCCTATTTACATTAAGCCTTGATATGGAAGCTATGTTGCTGTTTTTCGATGCTTCGGAATTTACAAAATATATTTGTGTTAATATACTATACAGATAGAAGAATAATTATATTATATCAACAAATATTCTTTAATCAATATGTTTATATACATTACTGTGTGGAAATGTTTACATATGAATATTGTATTTATTTTTAATGAGAGATATAAACACAAAATACTAAAAAAAAAGAAGAAAATGTGTTATAAATTTTTATAAATCAAGCAAAATATATATGCATACTTGCCAACCTAACCCGTAACATTGTTAGTTCCCGCCCCTGTGTGTACACAATTTAATTTTTAGAGTAATTAACTTCAAATACATTTACGATTAACTCATTGAGCGCCACGCGAATACACGTGCTGCTTAGAAGCGTGTTATGTTTATCGAGTTTCAATAAACCCCATTAGGCCTTAACGATATAATCCTATAAAAATCCTATTAAAAAAAAAAAAACCATGAAGTTTAAATAAATTGTCAGTAATTACTTAAAACTATGTAAGTTCTGTAGTTTTATATCATATTTTACACTGCCGGCTGACTTAGCCTAAATGGAAAGATCAGTGTCAGCAACCGATGGCTGACACGGCTCTAAAAAGACTGATGTGAAAAAAATGTACGGAAATGGGCGGGACCAGTAATCTTCCGGGATAGGTTGACAAGAATGTATATACATAGAGCAATGCCAGAAAATGTTCTCTATTTTTCATGAACCAGATGAATGGTACTTTTTTTCTGAATAGTCTATGTATTAAATATAATGCTGCTTTAAATACCCTTTAAATGAAAAGTTTTATTACATAAAGTAATTTTCTGGCACTCTATAGCTCCCAAATGACACACAATACAAAACCCCGCCCTTTTCCAGTGTTTAAAAGGTATTAACGTTTAATATGCTTTATATTCGTTTTGATCTTTCCTTCTCCTCCTTATCTTCTTCTTTTTTCCTTAAAAAAAAAAAAAAAAAAAAAAAAAAAAGAGTTATGTAACATTTTGACCTTTTCAAATGAAGATTTAGATTAAGGGTAGTCAGCCTTTCTACACCCACCGTCCTCTTCGGTATCTGTGTTAAAGTGTGGAATTTTAGAACATCCCATTAAGTAGTAGGATTTATTATTTTGCATATTAATTTGTTACACATTATAAAATATAAAAGCAAAAGAATATCGTGGAGATTTGTGTAAAAGTTTTTAATAATGTCATGAAAAAAAAAATAATAATAATAATTAATTAAAAAATAAATAATTAAAATAAAAAAATCTGTTTTAATATTTTAAAAAAGTCAATTAAAGAAAATTAAAGTACTGCAGTATCAGAACAAACTCCCATTGTCACTGTGAAACGGCCGTGGGAACCAGGTTGAGTGCCGCCGTATCAGACAATTATACGGCAGCTTGAGTTAAAATAATTTTGAAATTTCAAACAAATTTAAAACCATTCATCTTTTTTTTTTTTTTCCCTTTTGATAGATATTTTAATATCTATTCAAGCTATTTAATTTTCTTCGTATGAAGTGAACTATCTGATGTTTAATCAATAGAAACCAATAAAAATCTTTTAATTCATAAACTAACTCAGAAAGTTCTGTGAATTAGTCATTTTTTTTATTTTATAATTAACATTTCTGAAATTTGTTTTCCGGTGTGAAACTTAATAAATAATGTATACTGAGTGGTAGATCGTGATTTATATTTTCTAAATGTATAGACGGACCCCTAATGCATTGTCACGTGTAACTCTATTTAAAATTGATTCAAGGTATGTAAATAGGTATGTTTTTCGAACCGCCTTGATTTCAAAAATCTGAATATGAAGTCAAAAATAGGGGTTGCTATTGAAGAAAATGAAGTTAATGCCAGTTTTAATATGTAGACGACCCCTTAGGCAAAAATTAACTATACCGTTATAAACTAGACGTTATTACAAATTGATCGGTACCAGTCAAATGTTTCTACGATAATTTACGGCGAAATTAGGTGGGGGGGTGGCGTTTTTTTTTTGGGTGACTGTACAAGACAGGTTTATTCAGGAAAAAAAACTGTAATGTATCCAGAAAGTTAAGCAAATTATGATCATGTTAATAAGATTTTAAAAAAGAAAAATGAATGTTAGTAAGGTAGAGTTAAGTAAGTTGACAAATACTTACTGACATACATAGAAACTTCAGCAATTTTTAACTACCGTAAAATTTTAATAGAAATTGTTATTTCATTTAATCAGTGAAAACTGTTACAGAAATAAATAAAAAAGAAAATCTATTAAAATTACATTAGTTAAAACTGCTAAAGTTGCCAACTATGCTTATTTCCATAGGTACCAACATTTTAATTTATTCTAAAGTATTTTTAGACCAGCCTTTATAGCGTACCACTTTTTTAAGGGTATTTTTTTTCTTATTTTATCGCAGTTATACACTGGAGAATTTTTCTATAAAGTTTTTCTAAGAATACATAATTTTTCTTTTTTATCATAGTTATATATTGGAGAAAATTAATCTAAAATGTAGTACGAAATAAAGGCGGGGCTAAAAATACTCCACAATAAATTAAAATGTAGGCATCTATGTTATTTCAGATGTTAACACTTTCGCGAACGCATATTTTTGCCTTTTTGACAGTAAGGTCCGCCTGTGGGCGTTATTCTTCCATGTTACAATATTTCAAAACAAAATTTTCTATATTCAGATTCACATTGCTAATGGATATACACAGAGCCTGATTAAGGGGGAAGCACACATTATTTATACTTACACCGTTATTTTTCAACAAATACTTTCCTCCTATAATAAACAGAAAATTCTCATTAAAAATTATTTTAAAAGAATTCTGGTGTCTAATAACGGTGAGCAAATTGGACTGTTTTACACAGTTCATTTTTTATAAAAAATATTTCTTTGTCAAAGCGTGGAATTTCTATGACATGAAGTAAAAAATAATTGTAAAAATATTCCGGTGAGAGCGGAGATAATGTGTGCTTCCCCCTTAATCTGGCTCTGGATATACATTATAGTTATACTCTTTCTAATTAAAGTATTTATATGCATAGTATATTGGTTGTACAGTCACCCAAAAAAAAAAACGCCACCCCCCCATCTAATTTCGCCGTAAATTATCGTAGAAACATTTGACTGGTACCGATCGATTTGTAATAACGTCTAGTTTATAACGGTATAGTTAAATTTTGCCTAAGGGGTCGTCTACATATTAAAACTGGCATTAACTTCATTTTCTTCAATGGCAACCCCTATTTTTGACTTCATATTCAGATTTCTGAGATCAAGGCGGTTCGAAAAACATACCTATTTATATACCTTAAATCAATTTTAAATAGAGTTACACGTGAAAATCTATTAGGGGTCCGTCTATACATTTAGAAAATATAAATCACGATCTACCACCCAGCATACATTATATATTAAGTTTCACACCGGAAAAAAATTTTAGAAATGTTAATTATAAAATAAAAAAAATGACTAATTCACAGAACTTTCTGAGTTAGTTTATGAATTAAAAGATTTTTATTGGTTTCTATTGATTAAACATCGGATAGTTCACTTCATACGAAGAAAATTAAATAGCTTGAATAGATATTAAAATATCTATCAAAAGAAAAAAAAAAAAGATGAATGGTTTTAAATTTGTTTGAAAACTCAAAATTATTTTAACTGAAGCTGCCGTATAATTGTCTGAAACGGCGGCACTCAACCTGGTTCCCACGGCCGTTTCACAGTGACAATGGGAGTTTGTTCTGATACTGCAGTACTTTCATTTTCTTTAATTGACTTTTATTAAACAGATTTTTAACAGATATTAAAACAGAATTTTTTTATTTTTATTTATTTATTTTTTTAATTAATTATTATTATTTTTTTTTCATGACATTATTGAAAACTTTTACATAAATCTCCACGATATTCATTTGCTTTTATATTTTATAATGTGTAACAAATTAATATGTAAAATAATAAATCCTACTACTTGTTCTAAAATTCTACACTTTAACACAGATACCGAAGTGGACGGTGGGTGTAGAAAGGCTGATTACCCTTAATCTAAATCTTCACTTGAAAAGGTCAAAATGTTACATAACTCTTTTTTTTTTTTTTTAAGGAAAAAAGAAGAAGATAAGGAGGAGAAAGAAAGATCAAAACGAATATACAGCATATTAAACGTTAATACCCTTTAAACACTGGAAAAAGGCGGGGTTTTGTATTGTGTGTCATTTGGGAGCTGTAGAGTGCCAGAAAATTACTTTATGTAATAAACTTTTCATTTAAAGGGTATTTAAAGCAGCATTATATTTAATACATAGACTATTCAGAAAAAAAAAATACCATTCATCTGGTTCATGAAAAATAAAGAACATTTTCTGGCATTGCTCTATGTATATACATTCTTGTCAACCTATCCCGGAAGATTACTGGTCCCGCCCCTTTCCGTACATTTTTTTTCACATCAGTCTTTTTAGAGCCGTGTCAGCCATCAGTGGCTGACACTGATCTTTCCATTTAGGCTAAGTCAGTCGGCAGTGTAAAATATGATATAAAACTACAGAACTTACATAGTTTTAAGTAATTACTGACAATTTATTTAAAATTTAATTCATGTTTTTTTTTTTTTTTTTTAATAGGATTTTTATAGGATTATATCGTTAAGGCCTAATGGGGTTTATTGAAACTCGATAAACATAACACGCTTCAAAGCAGCACGTGTGGCCTGAATGGGATTTCCATAAGAATTCGCGTGGCGCTCAATGAGTTAATCGTAAATGTATTTGAAGTTAATTACTCTAAAAATTAAATTGTGTAGACACAGGGGCGGGAACTAACAATGTTACGGGTTAGGTTGGCAAGTATGCATATATATTTTGCTTGATTTATAAAAATTTATAACACATTTTCTTCTTTTTTTTTAGTATTTTGTGTTTATATCTCTCATTAAAAATAAATACAATATTCATATATAAACATTTCCATACAGTAATGTATATAAACATATTGATTAAAGAAGATTTGTTGATATTATATAATTATTCTTCTATCTGTATAGTATATTAACACAAATATATTTTGTAAATTTCGCAGCATCGAAAAACAGCAACATAGCTTCCATATCAAGGCTTAATGTAAATAGCCACGCCTTTTCACAAATTTTCTAAAACTTTATAATATAATGCAAAATAATTTTGCATATTTGTAATTAAATCATTTAAGTTTTGTCTTCAATAATCGATGTAGTAAATACCATTGTGATTTATGCATACCAGCGTCACATATAGAGTCAAATAGGAATATGCAAATTTGTCTTTTTTTTTAAATAGTGTTTCAGCGAATCAGAGGCGGGGCTTCTTTTCTTTTGAAATTCTTTCACAATCCCTCGCCTACATTGTGATAACTTTACAAAAATATGCCAATTTGTATAATAAACATCGAAATATTGCTTAGGAAACAATAAAAATAACATAAATGTAAATTAAAGTAGTTTTCCGTCAAATTATATACAAACATTTACTTATAGATGATACATATTATAACAAGTGACAACCCCCTAACAGGAATAAAAAGTGAAATATCACTGTAACTCAAAAAATAATGTTAGGAAGGAGCTGTAAATTTGGAAACCTATGTTTTTGATGATGCCCGTTCTATTCGTGCAAAAATTAACATAGGTCATAATTCATAATTTTTTCAAATATGAATTTATTAATAATTTTCATAATTCAAAAAATGTTTTTTTAGCAAAAATTTGCATGGAATATGTTTGGGTTACTTCATTCTAACGAATAAAAAAAACAGAATTTAAATATCATAATTATTTCGGAAGATATGATTTAATGTTTGTCACATTCGTTTAACATTAGCACCCCCAAACTTTGACAGCTTATAACTCTATGAAAAATTGAGCGAAATATATAAACTATACCATTTTCCGTGATGATTTGATCCAAAGAATTCAAATAAATTATAAAAAATTGGGGTTACCATTGAAAAAAATGAAGTTGATGTCAGTTTTAATATGTAGACGACCCCCTAAGTAAAATCTAACTATAACATTATAAACTAGACGTTATTACAAACTGATTGGTACCAGTCGCATGTTTCTACGATAATTTACGGCAAAATTAGGTGGGGGGGTGGCGTTTTTTTTTTGGGTGACTGTACAGTCACCCAAAAAAAAAACGCCACCCCCCCCACCTAATTTCGCCGTAAATTATCGTAGAAACATTTGACTGGTACCGATCAATTTGTAATAACGTCTAGTTTATAACGGTATAGTTAATTTTTGCCTAAGGCGTCGTCTACATATTAAAACTGGCATTAACTTCATTTTCTTCAATAGCAACCCCTATTTTTGACTTCATATTCAGATTTTTGAGATCAAGGCGGTTCGAAAAACATACCTATTTACATACCTTGAATCAATTTTAAATAGAGTTACACGTGACAATGCATTAGGGGTCCGTCTATACATTTAGAAAATATAAATCACGATCTACCATTCAGTATACATTATTTATTAAGTTTCACACCGGAAAACAAATTTCAGAAATGTTAATTATAAAATAAAAAAAATGACTAATTCACAGAACTTTCTGAGTTAGTTTATGAATTAAAAGATTTTTATTGGTTTCTATTGATTAAACATCAGATAGTTCACTTCATACGAAGAAAATTAAATAGCTTGAATAGATATTAAAATATCTATCAAAAGGGAAAAAAAAAAAAAAAAGATGAATGGTTTTAAATTTGTTTGAAATTTCAAAATTATTTTAACTCAAGCTGCCGTATAATTGTCTGATACGGCGGCACTCAACCTGGTTCCCACGGCCGTTTCACAGTGACAATGGGAGTTTGTTCTGATACTGCAGTACTTTAATTTTCTTTAATTGACTTTTTTAAAATATTAAAACAGATTTTTTTATTTTAATTATTTATTTTTTAATTAATTATTATTATTATTTTTTTTTTCATGACATTATTAAAAACTTTTACACAAATCTCCACGATATTCTTTTGCTTTTATATTTTATAATGTGTAACAAATTAATATGCAAAATAATAAATCCTACTACTTAATGGGATGTTCTAAAATTCCACACTTTAACACAGATACCGAAGAGGACGGTGGGTGTAGAAAGGCTGACTACCCTTAATCTAAATCTTCATTTGAAAAGGTCAAAATGTTACATAACTCTTTTTTTTTTTCTTTTTTTTTTTTAAGGAAAAAAGAAGAAGATAAGGAGGAGAAGGAAAGATCAAAACGAATATAAAGCATATTAAACGTTAATACCTTTTAAACACTGGAAAAGGGCGGGGTTTTGTATTGTGTGTCATTTGGGAGCTATAGAGTGCCAGAAAATTACTTTATGTAATAAAACTTTTCATTTAAAGGGTATTTAAAGCAGCATTATATTTAATACATAGACTATTCAGAAAAAAAGTACCATTCATCTGGTTCATGAAAAATAGAGAACATTTTCTGGCATTGCTCTATGTATATACATTCTTGTCAACCTATCCCGGAAGATTACTGGTCCCGCCCATTTCCGTACATTTTTTTCACATCAGTCTTTTTAGAGCCGTGTCAGCCATCGGTTGCTGACACTGATCTTTCCATTTAGGCTAAGTCAGCCGGCAGTGTAAAATATGATATAAAACTACAGAACTTACATAGTTTTAAGTAATTACTGACAATTTATTTAAACTTCATGGTTTTTTTTTTTAATAGGATTTTTATAGGATTATATCGTTAAGGCCTAATGGGGTTTATTGAAACTCGATAAACATAACACGCTTCTAAGCAGCACGTGTATTCGCGTGGCGCTCAATGAGTTAATCGTAAATGTATTTGAAGTTAATTACTCTAAAAATTAAATTGTGTACACACAGGGGCGGGAACTAACAATGTTACGGGTTAGGTTGGCAAGTATGCATATATATTTTGCTTGATTTATAAAAATTTATAACACATTTTCTTCTTTTTTTTTAGTATTTTGTGTTTATATCTCTCATTAAAAATAAATACAATATTCATATGTAAACATTTCCACACAGTAATGTATATAAACATATTGATTAAAGAATATTTGTTGATATAATATAATTATTCTTCTATCTGTATAGTATATTAACACAAATATATTTTGTAAATTCCGAAGCATCGAAAAACAGCAACATAGCTTCCATATCAAGGCTTAATGTAAATAGGACGTAAGCGTACTGTAGCTAGTGTTGAAAGTTGAAAAAAAAGAAGAAAAAAAAAAGAATAACAGTGGGCTAAAAATACGCCGGAATAAATTAAAATGTTGTTTATTCTGGTTTTAATCAGGTGATATCACTCGTGCTAAATAGCTGGATCCGCCCTCTCTTAAGCTCAGGTTCAGCTCATCATAAAAATATTGTTTTTAATATCTGCCGCACCAAAATGTTCAAAACACAAATGCCAATTTTCATATATTTTGAAATCTTCCCGTTAAAAGCATTTAGATTAATTTATTTTATTTTAAATCTTTAAATTTAGACGTTTAAAGTCTTTTAAATGAAATTTCAGGATTCTGTAAGATCAATATCTATATATTTGAAAGTAATTGGATATATTCTTCTCTTGTACCGTAAGCCACGCCTTTTCACAAATTTTCTAAAACTTTATAATATAAAGCAAAATAATTTTGAATATTTGTAATTAAATCATTTAAGTTTTGTCTTCAATAATCCATGTAGTAAATACTATTGTGATTTATGCATACCAGCGTCACGTATAGAGTCAAATAGGAATATGCAAATTTGTCTTTTTTTTTAAATAGTGTTTCAGCGAATCAGAGGCGGGGCTTCTTTTCTTTTGAAATTCTTTCACAATCCCTCGCC
Source organism: Salticus scenicus (assembly GCA_963930645.1). Taxonomy (NCBI): domain Eukaryota; kingdom Metazoa; phylum Arthropoda; class Arachnida; order Araneae; family Salticidae; genus Salticus; species Salticus scenicus. The sequence goes on from OZ005651.1 coordinate 232,571,892, forward strand.
TACATTGTGATAACTTTACAAAAATATGCCAGTTTGTATAATAAACATCGAAATATTGCTTAGGAAACAATAAAAATAACATAAAGGTAAATTAAACTAGTTTTAGGTCAAATTATATACAAACATTTACTTATAGAGTATACAGATTATAACAAGTGACGGCTCCCTAACAGGAATAAAAAGTGAAATATCACTGTAACTCAAAAAATAATGTTAGGAACGAGCTGTAAATTTGGAAACCCATGTTTTTGATGATGCCCGTTCTATTCGTGCAAAAATTAACATAGGTCATAATTCATAATTTTTTCAAATATGAATTTATTAATAATTTTCATAATTCAAAAAATGTTTTTTTAGCAAAAATTTGCATGGAATATGTTTGGGTCACTTCATTCTAACGAATAAAAAAAACAGAATTTAAATATCATAATTATTTCGGAAGATATGATTTAATGTTTGTCACATTCATTTAACATTAGCACCCCCAAACTTTGACAGCTTATAACTCTATGAAAAATTGAGCGAAATATATAAACTATACCATTTTCCGTGATGATTTGATCCAAAGAATTCAAATAAATTATAAAAAATGGGGGTTACCATTGAAAAAAATGAAGTTGATGTCAGTTTTAATATGTAGACGACCCCCTAAGTAAAATCTAACTATAACATTATAAACTAGACGTTATTACAAACTGATTGGTACCAGTCGCATGTTTCTACGATAATTTACGGCAAAATTAGGTGGGGGGGTGGCGTTTTTTTTTGGGGTGACTGTACAAAATTTTTCTATTAATGTACTACATCGAAAATTTATTGCATTACTTTATATGTATATATATATATATAAGTGGTATGAAATATAGGTGTTAATGTCATTTGTCTGAAATTATTTTTAAATTGAAAATCAAAGCAGGAAAAAACGAAATGCTTAGCGATTTTTACTCATATATTTTCTTCTGCATTTTTATTATTTATAATCTTGACCAGAAAAATATATTTGTACTTGATGTAAATTATTTCTTTATCTTTTTTTTTCTTTTGAGTAATGAATATTAACAAGTTATTTTTTTCACTTTATTTTATGCGTGTTTTCTTGCGTAAAACTTCAATCTCATGATTATAAATGTCGCAAAATAATTAACTTTCTGCAAATTATTCGAAGCAAATTTTTTATACATAAAAAGAAGTGTGCTTGAAATATAGATTTTTAAATTGCAATCTGTACTAACTACGAAGTTACAAATAAAGTTTAAGGTTTAAAGATAACAGAATATTAAAAATAATACAGATGAATTTTTAAAGCGTTCGTGTTTGTTATTAATGTTAAACATTAAACAATGAAAAATATTGCAAAAAGTTGTTTATTTATTTATTTATTTAATTTTAATATTCTTAACTGAGATGTCATTAAATAAATAAATAAATAAATAAAATAACTATAAGAAAAATAAAAGGTTCCATTCGACATTTTACTCAAGTATATAATGTATACTTGCCAACCATCTCATTATGAACCGTACAATTTTTAGTACACGCCTTTTTTTTCTCACCAATAATTTTTAGAGTAATTTTAGTCTTAATTAATCGTAACAACATTTGGAGAGAATTAATCTAAAAATATAGTGGTGTGAAAGAAGGGGCGATTTTTCAGGGGGCGTTAACAATTGTACGGTTATTAATGATGTGGATGGCTAGTATGATAATGTACTAAATATGTGAAAGTGAAGAATACGATGAAGGTATGTTTAATAGAAATGGGCTAAACAGTTACTTTTTAGTAATAGGTTACTTCGTTACCCTTCTTAGTGATAATATTTCCTAATAGTAGCCTATTACTTTTAAAGCACATTAGTGAACCTAAAATTTAGATTAATTTTAAAAAATATATTTTAAGATATATTATTTTTCAAGGACATAACCTAATTTTCATGTGATAATATTTTATCTTCATTAAACACTGTACTAAGAAAAATATAAAATGGTATTTGCTTTATTAAGTTAATCATAGCCTGATTAATTCCCTGGCACAATGTCATCATTATTTGTTACAGTAAACATACTTCCCAACATCCTTGTTAGTATTCCGTAGTGATGATATTCCCGCACTTTTTTTCGCACCAGTAAATTTTTAGAGTAATATTCTCCAAATGCAATTACGATTAAATAAGAAAAATAATCTAAAAAGATATTGGCGTGAAAAAGAAGGCGGGGTTAACAATACTTCGGAATATTAATTAGTATTTTGGGAAGCATAACAGTAACTTTTGTCTTTTATGATAGAAAGTCTGCGGTTTTATCAGAAAATAATTTAAGGGGTCGTACTCTCCAAGATAAGAAATTGCTGCCTTTTTTGCCACCATAAATATTACACAGAAATACTTTAGGATATATTCAATGTAATGTGCCATGATTATATAGGGTAGAGATTATTGCAAAAAAATAGTGGTAGCAATAAAAAAAAAAAAAAAAAATCATTCCTTACAGTGTCTTGAAAAAAGGTCGGAGAGTACGACCCCTGTAACTTTTATAAGAAAATAGTGATGTCTGGGTGATGAATTCAAACATAACCAGATAGACACCACTGATTGTAAAATTTAGTTTTCTCCTTATATTATCAAGGATTTTTTGCCTATTAAAAGACAAAACTAATCGTTTCAAAATGGCAATGAGTATCAGGCATGCCAACATTTTAATGTATTCCTGAACATTGTTCGTAATTGCTTCTTTCACACCACTTTTCTTGAAGAGTACTTTTCTTCTTATTTAATCGTAATTACGTATTGGAGAAAATTTCTCTACAAATAAAATGGTGTAAAAAAATAGCGAGTACTATCAGTGCTTCGAAATAAATTAAAATTTTGACATGTCTAGTACTTATCTCTACGTTCTTAACCACGCTTTGAAATTAACCCGAAAGTTCGTATAACAGAGTTCGGCGCAGGGAGTATCCTGAAAATTACCATCTAGATAAAGCAATATTCGTAAATTTCAAGACAGGAAAAGCAATGTAAAGGATTACTAAATATTTTTATTATTAAAAAAAAAAAAAAAAAAAAAAAAAAAAAAAGGTAGAAACCTTTTTTGAAATATCTTTTGAAAAGATTTTTATAGTTTTAGGACATCTTAAAAAAAAAAAAAAAAACGTAAAAATAATAATAATAATAATAATAATAACCCTATAAAAATATTATCAAATTTTTTTCTTTTAACACATCAATAAAGTTTTTGAATAAAACACTTATATACATATATATATATATTATTTATTTATTTACTTATTTTGACATGATTTCATTTTATTTCCAATAGAAAATATCTGTTTTAAAAAATTCTGCATTGGAAAAAATAATAAAAATACATATCCTTTTCTATGTATAAATTTAAAATTATGAATTTCTTTATATATATATACATATTCTGAAGGAAGATTTCAATTCGTGACTTACTTTGTAGATATTCTTACGACCATACAAAATATACAATTGTATATGGAAATTTTATTAGAAAACCTGAATTAATATTTAAAGCAGTCAATAGGAATTTTACTTTAGCGATTGCCATTTACACAAAACTAATTTAAAATCTTATATCTATTAAAATACATCCTCACACAACGGTCTTATTGATGTTTTATTTCCATTAATGAAACATATGACCTATTTACAGAGTTTTTAATACCATCTCTCTGTTTACTCAAGCGTTTAATCATTAAATAGATTTTCTACCTGCACTATCGCTGAAATTCAATGGATTAGCGCAAAATAATCCAGAGTGTCCAGCCTCGATAGTTCTAAACTTTGTTTACACTTCATTATTGTGTTTTCTCCGAAAGACCTAATGAGATTCGAAAGTTGTTTCATAAAAATAAAATTGGAAAAAAATAATATATATATATATATATAATTTGATGTCGAATAAATTTTTCACTTTAAAATAATTTTTTAAGTATAGTAATGTATATAAAAAAGTAAGAATTCTATTCAGATGTTTACAAAAAAGAAAATACTATTGATGGATTTAAATAATTAGTTTAGAATTATCTAAAAAAGCGAAACTGCAAGCATTTCTAAATTATTCTAAAGACTTGACAGTACTCACCTTGTTTACATATCAATTTCTTTCCAGAGCAATTTTCTCCAATAAGTAATTACGATTATATAAGAAAATTTCTCTTCAAATAAAGTGGCTTGCATAAAAGGCCGGTATTGACAATGCTACGGAATAAATTATAAATGTTGACCACTTGGAACAGCGTACAGTTTTCTTTTCGTGTCGTATTAAATGTTGGTCATAATTTTGACGCATTAAAGTTATTTAAAGGGATTTATACAGGGTGTCTCAGCAATACGTTTAATTACTTCTAGAAAGAGTAGGATGCAACTCGGTGACTCGGACTAATAAAGCATTTAACAGTAAAAAATGCTTTCCTGCACAATATATATATATATATATATGTGTGTGTGTGTGTGTGTGTGTGTGAGTGTAGAACGAATAAGTAGGTGAGCGTGGGAGTAGTTGTCACAGGGGTGAGAAGTAATACGCAATTTACAAAATAGTTTGTAACATTTTTCATTAAATATTTTAATAAACATAATTCTTATGACGCGCTTTATAATGTAAGCACAATCGGTGCTCCACAAAAATGGTTAATGAGAGGTTCTGTACACGTGCTTCATTTTAGCTAGTTAGTGGGGAAAAAATATTTCGTAAATTTTGATTAAAGGTATGCTAATTTATACTTTAAAGAAATGTTTATAGATTTTTATTTAGTCTGTGTGTTGGGTTATAAAATGCATGTTTATTTTTTTGTATAAATCGTTATATATATATATATATATATATATATATATATATATATATATATATAAACAAATTATCGAAAATCATACGATGGGGCAAGTTGTAACATATTAGAGGAGTGGCTTGTGCAAATGCCTACAGCCAGAGCTCGAAGTCTCCGCTCATTTTCGGGAAACTTTCAGAAACGAAAAATTTTTCGTTTCTTTACCCGTACTTGCCAACACACTAATTAATATTCCGTAGTACTGTTAATTCCGCCTTCTTTTTCACACCAATATATTTTACATTATTTTTTTTCTAATTTAATCGTAATTGCATTTGGAAAATGTTACTCTAAAAATTTACTGGTGTGAAAAAAAAGCGCGGGTATATCATCACTACGGAATATTAATTAGTATGTTGGCATGTATATTGGCAAGTCTTTACCACTACTACATTCATGCAGAGCCTGATTAAGGGGGAAGCAGACATTATCTCCGCTCTCACCGGAATATTTTTACAATTATCTTTTACTTCATGTCATAGAAATTCCACGCTTTGACAAGAAAATATTTTTTATAAAAAATGAACGGTGTAAAGCAATCCAATTTACTCACCGTTATTAGACACCAGAATTCTTTTAAAAGAATTTTTAATTAGAATTTTCTGTTTTTTATAGGAGGAAAGTATTTGTTAAAAAATAACGGTGTAAGTATAAATAATGTGCGCTTCCCCCTTAATCAGGCTCTGCATTCATGCAGAAATATTTTCTGTGTTTTTATATTCTAATGCCGTGATTATTTAATCACGAATAATAATTACGATTTCATCTCGAATTAAAGAATTTTGCATAAAAATAGTGGTTAAAAAAAATCTCATGAATAAGAGTGTTCTGAAAAAAGGGCGGAGAATTCGAGCTCAGCTAAACTCTTTCTGTGGCAGAAGAATGTGTATAATGTTTAACCGTTTTAATGCTAAAGTACTTTCAGAAACACAACCTTAAATTGCTATCGGGTTTACAGGCCTCAATAAAAGTTTTTCCGGTGTAAATATTTAATTTTATCTTTGTAAAACATTCGAAACCCAATCATACCTAACTGGAAAACCACGCCGTGCTGTAAAAATTAAAAAAAAAAAAATCTAAGTAAGCAGCAGTCGACAAGGCATACATGTGTATTGTTATGCATAAATCCTTTACCCTAGATAGCTCTTTCTACAGAAATAAAATATGAAACTTTCTAATGATGTATAAAAACAAAACACACCTAATTTATGAAAACCACGCCTTACTGTAGTGTATGTAAAAAACAAATATAAGTATCATTAAAGGATGAATAAAAACAAAAAACGTGTTTTACCATTAATAGTTGTTCACACATAATGCTTTACGAAAATTTAAGAGCATCGAAAAAATCCAAATTTAATATAGTCTTCCAAATGTACAATTCAGCCAAGTCAGGGGTGTGTATTTTGAGAAGATTTTATCAAGACTCCGCCCATTCTTTTCTTCTTCCAACTTATTTCACAAATATAAGAACATATATTTTTAAAATGATGAAATGAGCGTCTTAATAATTTATGCGTCGAAAATTACGATATTTCTCTTTCGAAAGAACTACGTTTAATTGATATCAATGATCAGACTACTAACGTCGTCTTCTGTTGATATTTTTTGAGTATTAAAAAAAAAAAAAAAAAAAAAATTAAATAAACCCCAATCACTCATACAATATCAGTTAATTTATTAATTATTTTTGTGTTTTACAAAGAAATAATGAAAGAAAAGTACTTTACAAAATATATATATATATTTTTTTAGAAAATATATAAGAAAAATAATGAAAAGATGATGTTAACAATTGTATTTTCCTGCACAAAGGCCATGTAGCCTTTTTTTACAGCGAGCGCGGATGGGGTTGGAACGCTTTATCTCACTCTGCTTGTTACTGTAGACCATACATTGATGTAAATTTCTTCACTTTCTTAATTATTTGCTTCCAATGTCTCATCCTCCTTCTTATCATTACGCACCGAATCATCGTCCAAAATAATGTTGCGATGTAACATATGATAACCAACTGCTTCACATTATCTAGAAGTTCCGATTGACTGATTGATTTTTTTTATGTAAAAATTAAATTAAAATTCGGTGTTAACTGAATTGTATCTCTCGAAGCGCGATAGCGCTGCTTCGCAGTTTTCGAGACTAAACATTGCAGCGCTATAGCGCTGCTTAGCAGTCAAACGGTTAATTTGCAAAATATGAGCACACATTAAATGCATGAGAGGAACAAGATATCATTTTCTTGAATTAATTTCAATGATTAAGATTGACTTCTATTTTGATTTTATCTTTAACTTTCTCTTTATTTTACTAAAATCCATTTGATATAATTCAATGTTACTATACTAAGTAGGTTATAATTTAATATGAGTTATTAATTGCCTTTTTTATTAAGTTAATAATTGATTGATAACAAAAACATTTTGAAATAGTGTCGTTTTTACAGGGATGGAACACGGGCGCAGAATTCATACCACTATAAAAGTAAGAAAATTTTCTACCTCTTAAATGAACGATATTATAGGTATGGAAATTTCTTAAACAGATTCCGGTATGAATTCTGCGCCCGTGTTCCATCCCTGTTTTTATTGATAGGGTTCCCTTTGTATCCATTACACTTTGCCCCCCCCCCCCCGTGTGTTACAATTAGTCCCAAATCCGGGGCAAATTGTAACAGGCAAATAATTAATAATAGCAGGAGACTTGGCGTTGGAATATTAAAACAGGAATAAACTACTACGTCAGAAACGCCAAAGAAAAATTATTGAGGTGCATACAGCTGTTTCGGTAGCCTAAAGCGTACCGTCATCAGTGCAAAAAGAATTCTGAATCTTGAGAAGTGCTCGTATATATAGGAGAGGGACCGGATTTAGTTCAACCAATAGGAATACGGAAGAAGTGGGGATTGTGGCCAATAGGAATTAAGGAATGTGTAGCTATGTAAACAGTAGAAAAAATTAAGGAAATGTGGACTGAATGTAAAATTTCCAGCAATCAGACAAATAGGGAACAGCGAAATCACAATTTACAAGGTTTTTAAAATTTTTATAAATATGAAAAGCTTCAAAGAAATCGAGTTCATGAATGGATTTAGGCCTGCAAATTATTTTAGCTGAATTAAATTTAAAATTATGATTTTCCTCCCAGCAATGTTTAGAAATAGCCGATTTATTGGTTTCTTGTTTGCGGACGTAATTCATATGTTCTTTTAGACGAAATTTAAGACTGCGTTTAGTTTGGCCAATATATGATAAACCACACTGACAGGAAATACTATAAATGCCCCAAGAATTATGCATATCAATAGGATCTTTTAACTGAGAAAAGGTGAGTTTATTGGAAGGCGAAAATATTATTTTAAAATCATATTGTTTGAGAATTTTAGCTATGGTTTGACTGGTTTTAGAAAAATAGGGTAAAACAATACTGATATTAGATGTGACTGATTTAGTAGACGAAATACGAGGGAGTTGTAATTTTTGGATAGCTTTGTCTATAATGGAAGGGCAGGGATGGAACATGGGCGCAGTATTCATACCGGAATCCGTTGAAGAAATTTATCTACCTATAATATCGTTGATTTAAGAGGTAGAAAATTTTCTTACATTGATAGTGGTATGAATTCTGCGCCCGTGTTCCATCCCTGGAAGGGTCATAACCTCTGTCAATTGCGATGGCTTTCAGGTATTTAATTTCAGATTTCAATAAAATAGGATTTGAACAAATATTAAGGGCACGGTTTACAAAAGTATAGAAAGCAGCCATTTTTTGGTTAGGTGGGTGACATGAACGCGCATGGGGAGGAAGGGAGACTGCGAAATTTTTACGATAGACAGTGGTTGAAAATCCATTTACAGTGCGAGAGACGAGGGTATCAAGAAATGGAAGGGAGCCATTATTTTCTATTTCATATGTAAACTGGATATTACTGTCGATTGAATTTAAGGTTTCTAAGACATGGTCAATATTGAGATGAGATATGTCGATAAGCGTGAAGGTGTCGTCAACGTAACGGGTCCAAAAAGGAAAAGATATTTTCTTAAAAAGCTTGCTTTCGAAATAGTGCATGTAAATGTCTGCGAGAATTGGGGAGAGAGGGGAACCCATGGCTAAACCTTCAGACTGACGATAGAATTTATTTTGGAAAGAAAAAGTGGTTTGTGATAAGCAAATGCGGGTAAGAGAAATTAATTCTTGTATTTCGAAAGAGGTGAAATGAAACTCTTTTAATCTATTTTCGAGACAGCAGACAGCGCCACTTATTGGAACATTAGTGAAAAGAGATTTTACATCAAAAGAAACCATAGTGAGATTAGTGTGAGGGCAGTTTTGAATATTTTTTGCAAAATTTATGGAATTCTTAACAGTATAACTATTAGCAGCAAGAAGTGGAGCAAAAATTGTGGTGAGAAATTTAGCTAGATTATAGGAAGCAGTACCGATATTAAAGACTATTGGACGAAATGGAATATTGGGTTTGTGAACTTTTGGTAAAGCATAAAATCTGGCACAATTAGCAATAGAAGGGATAAGATGGGATATAGTCGAGTTCAATAACAAGGGGCAAGATTTTATAGCAGATTTAATTTTATTTAATTCTTGAGGAGAGGGGTCACGGGGCAGAGGAATGTATGGGCCATCATTAATTAGTTCGGTAACACTTTCGATGTATTGTTTTTTATCCAAAATAACAATCTGACCACCTTTATCAGCTTTAGTAATGATGATATTTTCATTAGATTTTAATTCCTTCAAGGCGTTTTTTTCTGCAGGGCTGAGATTTGATTTAAAATTTTTAGAGTTGAAATTGGCATTATTAAGGATTAAAGGGCGAAGATTTTCTTTCTGTTGGTCAGTCAGTCGAGAATTTTTGAAAGCTTTTTCAACCGGTGCAATTAACTGAGGAAAAGAAGGAGGTTTAGAAATGGCAAAATTTGAATTGAGTTTGAGAACAGAATATTGACTATTGGAAATATCAGCACTGGAAAGATTGACGATTGCATTTTTATTGACAACAGGTAAGTCGTTCGAATGAATAAGACTCTGTGAATTACGAAGCCGGGTGAATTTATCATGTAATTTAATTGAGTGTTTACGAGAACGGTTGTCACAATGAATCCAGGAATTGTGATCAATTTTTTCTACTGTTTACACAGCTACACATTCCTTAATTCCTATTGGCCACACTCCCCACTTCTTCCGTATTCCTATTGGTTGAACTAAATCCGGTCCCTCTCCTATATATACGAGCACTTCTCAAGATTCAGAATTCTTTTTGCACTGATGACGGTACGCTTTAGGCTACCGAAACAGCTGTATGCACCTCAATAATTTTTCTTTGGCGTTTCTGACGCAGTAGTTTATTCCTGTTTTAATAGGCAAATAATTAATATATATATATATATATATATATATATATATATATATATATTTATTTATTTTTTTGCTAAAACTAGCAACATTAAAGATTTTTTTTTTCAATGAATATGATAGATGATTAAGTATGCAATTGAAAAGAGCAATTATAAACAGGAAAACATAAATACCTTTCACAGTATATTTAATTTTCTAAAAACTGTTACAACCCGCCCCACGCAACCCTAGTCATTTTGTGAAACCCTAAATTAGAAATATAGATTTCCGAATCATTTGTAAGAGGTAAGCAAATAACTTGGATAAAGGAAATGATCACGAATTTCAATTCTTTACTTTTTAGATGATAAAACAATGTTATGAATATTATGAATCCTTTTTATTCTAAGAAATTCTCGCTTGATTTCCTAAAATCGGATCATAAAACAAAATTAAAGTTACTAAAGCTCGCATTTATTTGCAGAGATTTTTAAATAAGTTTGAAAACGATAATATAGGAAAATATTCCCGAATTCTAATAGACCTTTTTAGAAATATTTTGCAAATGAAACTATATTTTATAAGGATGACATGGAACTATTTGTATTAGAGTCGCAATTTCTAGATGTCAGTTACATATATATATATATATATATATATATATATATTCAGTGTGTCGTGGTGGAGTGCACAGAAACATAAGAAAAACAAATTCAATGCAAGTAAATTTTTGGTTTAATAATAAATGTTCATGAACATGGGTCAAAGACAGTGTACGCAGCTTCATCCACTCACTTTAATGCTGTCCTCACATTTACGGTGTATCGCATTTCGAATAATTTGATTACGCGGATCTCAGTACCCGTTTGGAAAATTAGAGACAAGCCTGAATTATTCCAGAATATTCGGAATTCCTTGCTTCTTAGATCTGAGGCCTGTATTGAAGTGTCAGTGGATGAAGCTTGGAACATTATCTTCGATCCATGTTAAGTTTCTTCCTGTATACACATTTATTATTAAAACGCATTCTCATTTACGTGACTTCATTTTTTTTCGTATTGTTTTGTGTACACTATCGGCTCTGGAAATCCCTTCCGATACCGCACTGCTATAAGATTCCAGGTCGTCGAAATGTACACTATTATTTTTGGAAGTTGCGAAATGTGGTGCTCAGACACCCTGTATATCACAACATTTTCTTTAGGTATTCATTTTCTGAGCTTTTTTTTTTTTTGTGTGTGTGTGTGTGCGAAGTGAATTTGCAATTAAATATACCGGAAAATTTCTATTTAAAAATCTAACAGAATTCTTCGTACTTATTTTGAACTTCGTATATTCAGAGTCTAACTAATATCAGTTTTCAAAGTAATTTTTGTTTATTTAAGATAGAAATTTCGTACTTTCATTAAAAAATGATTGTTATGAGACAATAGTAGTGTCTGACAGTTAAATTTGCACATCGTAAGGTGTTTATCGGTCCCTTAATTGAATACGCCTTTTTTAAATAGTTCGTATTATTCAACAAAAACATTGAAAATGAATACTGAAGTTTATTTTATCATAACTGCCAACCTGTACGCTTTTTTTGCAACCGGAAATTTTTAAATGAAAATTTATATATATTTTTTTGGCAGTTTTCTGCCATGATCAAGAGTCTGCAAAGATCATGAATTTTTTTATAGAGAGATATTGATGTTAAAAAACCGTATAATTTGGCACCTATGCTTTATAAATATGTGATAGTTCCTAAGATAAAAGCTCTGATTTCTCAAGGTAGATATCATTATAAAAGGTTGCTACGGGCTGTATTTTATCTCAGACTATTCCACCAGAAAATTGTTTATAGTAATCTTCAGTAACATATTTACATAATATATTAAAGTAAAAATTACACTATGAATGTTATAGTAGAAGATTCAGGGGAAAAAATCATGTCTATAGCGACTCTGTTATATTATAAAAATAGTGGTAATCTTATTTTAACGAGAGATTTCTGTCTATTATAAGACAAAGTATATTGTTCAAAAATAGTGGTGACAGTGTGTCCCGGTTTTAATCAGACTCGGCTGTATTGGTGCAATTTTGTGGTACAAGTATGGGAACAGATTTAACTGGGGACTAAAACAACTTTCTTTATTTTATTTTATTTATTTTTTTTAATAACTATATTTTGCATGTATGTTTCAGATTTAAAAAAAAATACTGATATATTTATAAAAAAAAAAGTCAGGTCTACTATAAAAATTTTTCATCAACATATTGATTGTTTATTGCGTATACTAGACGTAACAAACGTTGTACGCATGCTAGACTTTTCAAACGTTTAAGGATACATAAGTCTATACAAGTCAGAATTTTTAAATTTGGTAGAAGAGCTAAAATTAACCTTATGAAATACTGTTTTTTTTTCTATGATAGGAATCAAAATAAAATGTAAAAAGAAACACAATTTCTAAATTTATGTGGTAAGTAGGATTGTACTGTAAGTAGAGTTTCCCTTAATGTGCCAGATATTCCACGCAATTTCCTGGGATCACTATTCTTACTTTGTTGAAGTATCTTTTCTGATAGTGAGAAACGCTAAGCATTTCCTAAATCAGATTTTTGAAAAAAAAAAAAAAAAAAAGAGAGAAAATAAAAGAAATACGTGAAATGTTACTCTGGAAAAAAATATAGGATTTATGTGTGATTTTATTAGAATATAACTTTTAATTTTTAGCATAAACCTTTCGTGAATGATAGGAATTACATTTTACGTGACAGATTAGTCAAATCTTCCGGTACAGGTGGAATGTTTATTTCCAATATTTCTTTATAAAAGTGGAACATTACTTATCTCGAAATAATTTTATTGAAAAATTTTTGTTTGAAAATAATGCTATAATTGTTTAGAAAATGTTGGTAAATATAATATCATTAAATAATACACTCAAATTTTTAGAAAACAATGAAAAAGAAAAACATATTTAGTAAATATCAGAAGTATTTTGATTTGGATTTTCTTTCAAAGAAATCTTTTAACTGCAATATTATTTGTGGATTTTTAGTAATATTCGACATTTAAGTCTAAAGAGGATTACAGTTCTAAACTACTGGTTGAAAAATATTCGAAAATCACACACTGCATTATACACAGACTTAAACTTTAGCGCGAGTTTTACCTTTTATTTAGCAAAAGTTATAAGAAATTATTTCCAAAATAGTTATCTTAATAAGTTTTTTCTTTTCCCCATAAAATGGGCTACACTGTCCAAAAAAATCTTGTTTGCTACAGTTTGCTGCCAGAAATTTTTTAATTAAAATTCTGTAATTCAAAAAAATACGTTCTATCAAGGGAAAAATTAAGTTGATAGAACGTATTTTTCTGGATTACAGAAAATTTCTGGCAGCAGACTGCAGCAAACAGGACTTTTTTTTTTTTTTTTTTTTTTTGTCAGTGTTAAGTTCATTCCCTAATGAATGTTATTAAACCTATTTTTCGGCCTATTTTCTTTGCTATTGGAACTTAAAAGTATAACAAACCAAATTTATGCGTGTAACTACGAGTAATTATAACTGGGATGCTTAGAGCTTCTTACTCACAAGGAGAGGTCAGGACATGCACTGATAAAAAAATGCAACTTTGCTGCCAGGAATGTTCTGTAATTACAGAAAAAATAAATTAATACGATTTGTCAGCGTAATTTTTCCGTAATTTACGACTTTTTCTCAAATTACAAAGAATTTCTGGCAGCAAAGTTGCATTTTTTTAACAGTGTGGAAAATTAAGTTCGGTTCAGCAGAACTGTATACTGTTAAAAATTTCATTTTAAGATTGAACCAAAACTTTGGTACTAAGGTAGCTGCAATATGCTAGATTGAACCAAAAATTGATACTACAGTACACAGTCAAACAAAAGTCCTGTTTGCTGCAGTTTGCTGCTAGAATTTTGTGTAGTTCAGAAAAATACGTTCTGTCAACATAATTTTTCCATTGATAGAACTTATTTTTCTGAATTACAAAAAATTTCTGGCAGCAAACTGCAGCAAACAGGACTTTTTTTTTGACATTGTAGCTGCAACCATGCGATGGTGTAACATTCTAACACGATTTGATACATTTTGTTGAAAGAAGCACCAAATCATGGTAAAAAGGTCCCCCCCCCCCCTTTTTGTGGTTACAATAACTATAGTACCACGCTTTGATAGAACCAAGTCCCAAATCATGTTAAAATATTTCACCATCTCATAGTTGCAGCTAGTGTAGTACCATGTTTTGTTTCAACCTAAGACAAACTTTTTAACAATGTTGTATACTATGAAAATAACAGCAGATTATTGCAGTAGCACACACTAGCCAGTTTGAAAAGAAAAAAAAAAAAAAAAAAAAAAAGGCTTTTAAAGTTTCAGTGATAGCTGAAGTGTAAGTTATTTCGTCCAACTGTCGACGCAGCACATTGTAAAATATATGTTCTATTTATTGCCAGACATTCTCTGTAATTTAAGAAAACACGTTCTGACAACGTAATTTTTTCGTAAATTACGCGTATTTTCTCAAATTGCAGATAATTTTTGACAGCAAATAGGGCATATTTTTTACAGAGTTATGACGTATTTGATAGCGTGAGGTACCTCTGTCTGGAGATTCTGAGTTCGATTCTACCTGGCAGTATCTCGCTTTTCTTTTTTCTTTATCCTTCTTCGTATTTATTTATTTAAATACTTTAGTATTTTTATTTATTTAGTTAGTTAGTTTTTCTTTATTATATAATCGAAATATATCTAAAAGTTATTTTGGAACTTATAGAAAATTATAACACTATGAATATAAAAAAGCAAGTATATCACTATGCTTACTATATAAATTTTATAATTCACTATTTAGGAAATCTGTTTTGAACACCCACAAAAACTTTTTAAATAATTCTGGTGACGAAACTAAATTTATATATAAAAATATGATATTAGACTTTTTAAAAAACAATTACGTAAACATTATTTTTTACCTTCACTGTAGACACATCTTAATGAAATTAAAATATGTTATTCAAGTTCACTATTGGATGTTTCCTGTATAAAATGGAGGGAATACCACCATCGTGTTATACACAGGGACACTCAAAAGTATTCCAAGGCATTGCGTTCTATGAGAGATATTTTTATAAATCAAATTTTAATAAGTTTAGTTTCCAAAAATTTTAAGGAATTGAAATATGCTATTTATATGCACAAAAGAATGCTTTGCATACAGTATAGCATGTTTAGCATTATATTTACAGGGTGGCACAAAAATATCCAGATAAATTAAGAGCTATTAATAAACAATTGCTAGAATTGTATTTTCGTTTACGTTAAGCGTTTTTAACACTTTCTAACATTTTTTAAGTGTGAATATCATTTCAGTTTTGTGTATCTGCCTGTCCGTCTGTCTGTCTGCCTGTCTGTCTGTCCGAGATCTATCTCCCGTAAATATTTATGGAGTTTCTTAAAACTGATATATGTTATTCATGTTTACGATCTGATGTTCCCTATTGAAAATGGAGTTTGTACCTCTACTGGTTTGTGTACAGGTACACCTGAAAGTATTTCAAAGCATTATGTCCTATGAGAGGTATTTCGATAAACCATATTTTCTTACCTTTACTGTAGACATATCTCAATTAAATAGAAATATGTTATTCAGATTTCCTACTGGATGCTTCCTGTATAAAATGGAGGAAGTACCACTACTGATTTATGTACAGGGACACTTAAAATTATTCCAAAGCATTGCGTTCTATGCGAGTTATTTCTATAAATGAAATTTTAATATCTTTACTTTCTACGAAGTTTTAGGAAATTGAAATATGTCATTTATATGCATAAAAGAATGCTTTGAATAGAATATAGCATGGCTATCATTAGATTTACAGGGTGACACAAAAATTACAATTATATTAAGAGCAATTACATTAAGAGCAATTATATTAATTATATTAATTATATTAAGAGCAATTATATTAATTATATTAATTATATTAAGAGCAATTATATTAATATTTATATTATATTAGTGACAATTATATTAAGAGCTATTAATAAAAAATTGCTAGAATTGTACTCTCATTTACTTTAATTGTTTTTGAAACTTTCTATCATTTTTTTAGTGTGACTATAATTTCAATCTCTGTATCTGTCTGACTGTTCTTCTTTCCGTCTGTCTGTCTCTCTGTCTGTTTTACTGCGTTCTAATTCCCGTGAATATTCATGGAATTTCTTTAAACCGATATATTTTATTCAAGTTGACTATCGAATGTTCCCTATTGAAAATGGAGTGAATACCTGTTCTGGTTTGTATACAGGGACCCCCAAAAGTATTCGAAAGCATTGTGTTCTATGGGAGGAGTTTCTATAAACCATATTTTAATACCTTTAATGTATAGAAACTTCAATAAAATTTTAACATTTTATTCAATTCCCTATCGGATGTTTCCTATGTAAAGTAGAGTACATTTCTAACTGGTTTGTGTACAGGGCACTTGAAAGTATTCCAAAGCATTGTGTTGTATGAGAGCTATTTTTATAAACCAAATTTTAGTAATTTTATTCTCCACAAAGCTTAATGCAATTGAAATATATTATTCGTATGCACAAAAGAGTCCCTTCTATGTAATATCGTATAGTTAGCATTAGATTTACAGGGCCACACAAAAATAATCATTTACATTAAGAGCTACAAATAACAATTTGCTGGAATTGCACTTTTGTTTACATGAGCGTTTTAAAACTTTCTTATAATTTTAGTGGGAATATGATTTCAATTTGTGCATCTGTCTGTCCGATTGTCTACCTTTCTATCTGTTTGTCTCCGGCTCCTATCATCCGTGAATATTTTGAGAATTTTTAAAAAATGATACACCCAAGTTCCCTATGGAATGTTCCCTATTTAAAATGCCATTAATTGGTCCTGTACAACTAGTTTCTTTACAGGGACAACAATAAAAAAAATGTATTACGTTTTAGGACAGAATTTTTTAAAAGTTATATTTAAAAATCTTTCTGCTATAAAAATCATAGAAACATTGACATGCATTATTAATATTCTAAAATGATGTTTTGTATAGAACATGATATGATTAACTTACAGAATTACTGGGCAACACTAAAATATTCAGAGAGATTAAAAGCTGTAATTATAATCTGACGGCTGCGTTTTCTTTTGCGTTTAGCCTTTTTAACACTTTCCAAAATGCCTAAGAGTAATTTTAAAAGCAATTAGTCTATCTGCATGTTTTTCAGTTGTTCTGTCTGTTGTGTGATAAAGTAGGCAAATAATATTAAAAGTTATTCGATACATTTGCGCACAGTTGGAAAGTGTTACTAATCAATGCGTACTGCATGATTTTTCTTTCTTGTTTGTAGCTAACGTTAATATTTCCTGTTTCAGGATAGCACATAATCTGCTGACGAGTAGGTAGAATAATATAGATAATTGCTTGTTTATTGCGATTAGAATTTAAAAGCAACTTCCAACCAATACAACTACATTTTTCTAATGGGTATATGTGCAAAGATCGATAATTATTATAAATTTTCCGTAGCCATCATACAAGAATTAATTGCTAATATTATTTTGTAAAGATTACCTGCATTTGGGTAAGAGGAGTACTACTATTCCTAAATTGTGGTTCGTAAATTAATATCAGTTGGTAATAACTTGACACCTATGTCTATGGAACATATTTCTAAATGAAACAATAATATCCATGCAATGTGTTCCATTTTCTTCATATGTAAATATAAAAACTATTCTTTACGCATTTAATAATCTAAGGTGTTCTTCCTTATTAT
Source organism: Salticus scenicus (assembly GCA_963930645.1). Lineage (NCBI taxonomy): Eukaryota > Metazoa > Arthropoda > Arachnida > Araneae > Salticidae > Salticus > Salticus scenicus. Next base: position 232,589,899 of record OZ005651.1, read on the forward strand.
TTTTAAAAAAGAAAAAAGAAAATTGGAAATATTTATAGATTTTCAGTATGAAATCTCATAATTCGACGCAATTTAATTATGAAACTTTTCTTATTTTACTTAAAGAGATCCGGCATGATTGCCTCAAATGCACATATACAACCAGAGCCTAATAAAGAACAAGAAACACTGTTACAAATAATTTTTAACAATTATTTTTGGCACGCAATTAATAAAATTTCTTCTTTAAAAAGACATTGTTAAACAGTAGTGCGTTGTTAAACAGTCTCAATGCGTCCAGGCCTTACTCATGTTTTGTTTAGAGAATTTTACTTAGGGTCAGAAATTAAAAAAAAAGAAATCCTTCCTTATAAAACTTAATAAAACTGCTTCTATATTTCAAATATTGAAAGCAAGAACTTCCAGTAGCGTTTTGGTTAACAGACGTACACTTTGAAAAAAAAAATATATATATAAAATATATATAGATTCATTATTTTGTATTAAAATGACGCGTAAAACACTTAAAAAAAAAAAAAAAAAAAAAAAAAAAAAATTGTTTATTTTTTCTTTTCAAAATACTTATTTACAGATTCAATTGTAGCATTTGAATATATACATAATTTTTTTTCATACATTTTCAGAATAATGATTAATTTCTCATGTAAAAGAAAACAGTGTTTAACTTTTATGTCTATATATTTTTAACTTTATTAGTATTTATGTTTCATTTAAACTTTGTAATTAACAACTGTATGACGATAATAAAGTTTTAACTGAATTCACTTTAACCGATAAAATATGAACAATATTTGTCTTACGAAAAACTCAAGTTTTAGTTATAAAGATACAGAAAGCATGTTTCTGCGTATCTAAAACGTATTGATTCCTGCAATAAAATTTTATCCGTTGAATCTTAAAGAAATCTAGTTCATTCCATTAGCATTTTTTCTCGACATCTAAAGAACATTTCAAAGATATCCCTTTTTCGCAAAATGGATGACTGAAATTGAACTTTCCACGAGCTCCTTTTAAATCGAGTATTCACTCTTATTTATTTTTAGAAACTCTTAACAGATGCTTAATAACAAAAAAAAAAAAAAAAAAAAAAAAAAAAAATAGTTACTTGTGATTTTACTATTCGTATTAAAGTTTTACACTATAATAAAAAGAACAGATAAATAATGCTTAATAAATTTAGATTATTTTAAAGTTCAAATTGATCCATTTTTCTCTTTTTGCACACTGCTCTGTACAGTCAGCCAAAAATAAAAAAGCCACCCCCCCCCCACCTAATTTCACCGTAAATTATCGTAGGAGCATTTGACTGGTACCGATCGATTTGTAATAGCGTCTAGTTTATAACGGTATAGTTACATTTTGCATAGGGGGTCGTCTACATATTAAAGCTGGCATTAACTTCATTTTCTTCCCTATTTTTGGCAAGCCCTATTTTTGACTTCACATTCAGATTTCCGAGATCAAGGCGGTTCGGAAAACATACCTATTTATATAATTTAAATCAATTCTAAATAGACTTACACGTGAAAATGTATTAAGCGTCCGTCTATACATTTAGAAAATATAAAAAATCACGATCTACCACCCTGGATACATTATTTATTAAGTATCACACCGGAAAAAATTTTCAGAAATGTTAATTATAAAATAAAAAAATGACTAATTCACAGAACTTTCTGGGTTATTTTATGAATTAAAAGATTTTTATTGGTTTCTATTGATTAAACATCAAATAGTTCACTTCATACGAAGAAAATTAAATAGCTGGAATAGATATTAAAATATCTACCAAAAAAGGTAAATGGTTTTAAATTTGTTTGAAAATTCAAAATTATTTTAACTCAAGCTGCCGTATAATTGTCTGAAACGGTGGCACTCAACCTGGTTCCCACGGCCGTTTCACAGTGACAATGGGAGTTTGTTCTGATACTGCAGTACTTTCATTTTCTTTAATTTAATTGACTTTTTAAAAATTTTAAAACAGATTTATTTTTATTTTTATTTATTTATTTTTTTTACTAATCATTTTTTTTTTCATGACGTTATTAAAAACTTTTACATAAATCTCCACGATATTCTTTTGCTTATATATTTTATAATGTGTAACAAATTAATATGCAAAATAATAAATCCTACTACTTAATGGGATGTTCTAAAATTCTACTCTTTAACACAGATACCGAAGTGGACGGTGGGTGTAGAAATGCTGACTACCCTTAATCTAAATCTTCAGTTGAAAAGGTCAAAATGTTACATTACTCTATGAAAAAAAAAAAAAGGGGGGGGGGGGAGAAAGAAAGAAAATAATAATAATAAAATAAAATAAAAATAAATAAATAAAAAATCTGAACAATAAACTATGGGAACAGAAGCAGGGAAGCCATATTCTCCATGAACGATAAAAATTACGATGGCGTGTCTCCGGACCATTGTAGGTCGCCAATTACCCATAGCGCAGTACTAGTGCGACATTAAACCCAATCTAACTACCTACCAATATATAGTGGTGTGAACTGGCGTATAAGTGACCGATTACGCATGTATTTCAGTGTGGAATGGCTTCTTAGTAGGAAAAATCTGTTTGGATTTTCACAAATATATATGATTTTAAGTTTATTTAAAATTTCCATTGGAAGAAGATGATGACTCCTCATTTAAATGCTAATGCTGAAGGTCACATGTGGATAGCGGTAAAAAGTAAAAATCTATGTTAAAGTAAGATAAATTTCTCTAAAAAAAAAAAAAAAAAAAAAAAAGGAATAACAGTGGGCTAAAAATACCCCGGAATAAATTAAAATGTTGTTTATTCTGGTTTTAGACATGTGATATCACTTGTGCTAAATAGCTGGATCCGCCCTCTCTTAAGCTCATGTTCAGCTCATCATTGAAATATTGTTTTTAATATCTGCCGCACCAAAATGTTCAAAACACAAATGCCAATTTTCATATATTTTGAAATCTTCCCGTTTCAACTTTAAAAGCATTTAGATTAATTTATTTTATTTTGAATTTTTAAATTTAAACGATTAAAGTCTTTTAAATGAAATTTCATGATTCCGTAAGATCAATATTTGAAAGTAATAAGACTATTCTTTTGTTTTAAATTTTTATTCCATAATAACTGTGACTTTGATTTCGTGATTAGGAAATTGAAAATAAATACTATTGAGCTATGTTCCAATAATAGATCTTATAAACTTAAAAAAAAAAAAAAAAATTCACTATTTGATTCTGTATTAAAAGACTTTTAATAGAAATTTGATATTTTATTATGTTACATTATGGGATAAATTTTAAACAACACAAAGCTTACAAACGGTACAGTAACCAAATGCAAATATGTCACAACAAAATTTAAACAGAAAATTCACGGTAAAAAATCTTTTTAAAATTATTAAATATTCATAATAATAATAATAAAACGATTGTCGAATGCAAATTGTTGTTTCATGCAATCAGTTTCGCTGTACCGTGTTTTCTAAAACATGATATTTAACTAGAGGTGTACGTACTCTTGAATATTGAAATTTGAAAAAAAGTGTAACAGGGTTAAAATAGAATTTTAGCAGCGAAAAACTAGAAAAAGATATTTAATACTTATGAAGAAAGACTTAACATATTAGGATCGGATATATTCCTCTCTTGTATCGTAAGCCACGTCTTTTCACAAATTTTCTAAAACTTTATAATATAAAACAAAATAATTTTGCATATTTGTAATTAAATCATTTAAGTTTTGTCTTCAATAATCGATATATAATTGTGATTTATGCATACCAGCGTCACATATAGAGTCAAGTAGGAGTATGCAAATTAGTCTTTTTTTTTAATAGTGTTTCAGCGAATCAGAGGCTTCTTTTCTTTTTAAATTATTTCACAATCCCTCACCTACATTGTGATAACTTTACAAAAATATGCCAATTTGTATAATAAACATCGAAATATTGCTTAGGAAACAATAAAAATAACATAAAGTTAAATTAAAATAGTTTTACGTCAAATTATATACAAACATTTACTTATAGAGGATGCAGATTATAACAAGTGACGGTCCCCTAACAGGAATAAAAAGTGAAATATCACTGTAACTCAAAAAATAATGTTAGGAACGAGCTGTAAATTTGGAAACCCATGTTTTTGATGATGCCCGTTCTATTCGTGCAAAAATTAACATAAGTCATAATTCATTATTTTTTCAAATATGAATTTATTAATAATTTTCATAATTCAAAAAATGTTTTTTTAGCAAAAATTTGCATGGAATATGTTTGTGTCACTTCATTCTAACGAATAAAAAAAAAAAAACAGAATTTAAATATCATAATTATTTCGGAAGATATGATTTAATGTATATCACATTCATTTAACATTAGCATCCCCAAACTTTGACAGCTTATAACTCTATGAAAAATTGAGCGAAATATATAAACTATACCATTTTCCGTGATGATTTGATCCAAAGCATTCAAATAAATTATAAAAAAGGGGGCTTGCCATTGAAAAAAATGAAGTTGATGTCGGGTTTAATACGTAGACGACCCCCTAAGTAAAATCTATCTATAACATTATAAACTAGACGTTATTACAAACTGATCGGTACCAGTCGCATGTTTCTACGATAATTTGCGGTGAAATTAGGTGGGGGAGGGGTTGGCGTTTTTTTTTTTTTTTTTTTGGCTGACTGTATACTGCCTTTTCGTTATATTTTTAGCAGTATGCTTAAACACAGCTGCAAATATTTTTATTTCATTACGTAGAATTATTAATACCCACCTTTTATTTATACCACATTCCCCGATGAGTGTTTATCTTATTATTTAAACTTGATTACAGAAAATTGTTCCATAAAGAAAGTATTGTGAAAGAAAGGCGGGTACATAAAAAGGAATAATTTAGAAACGTTGGAAGCTCTAGATTATCCATTTGAAGAGCATGCTGCCATTACAGCATCGGCTAATTATAATTCCCAACGGCAAACTCTCACCCTAATTTCTTTCCTTTTTTTTTTTTTTTTTTTTTTTTTTTTTTTTTTTTTTTAAGAATTTTACAATATAGAGGAAAACTTCATTTATTTCTCCGCTTCTAACATTGCTCGTAAATTCTAATGCCTTTTTACAAAACTACACTGCCTCACAAAGGGATAAACAATAAATTTTCTAATTTAAAACGAATGTATCTGACTTGCAGCTTCTACGCCTCAATTTATAGTCATTCATATTTTTTATATAAATGAAGCTTCTTGAAGCAATTTAAGAAAAAAAAAAATGATATAAAGATTTCAAAAACTCCTTTTTTAATTAAGTTATATAAATGAGATTTTTTGGAAGATTTTAAAAAATAATATTCTGATCTAAGCATTTCAAATATCGATTTTTTTTTTTTTTTTCACTTGTATCATCATAAAAATATATGTGTGTGATATGTCATGAATATACAAAACAATAAAGCCTTTTAACGTAAAAAAATAAATAAATAAATAAATAAATAAGTAATTCTTAGTCTATCATGATTTAGTGTAGCATAATTCTCAACTTTTACGCTTTTTGACAACCGATAAATTTTAATAGATATGTTATTTATATTTCTTTAGCATTTTCCACTGATTTAAAAAAAAAAAAAAAAAATCTGTTAAATTTTTCCGATAGCCAAAAATTATAAAAATTAACAACTATGGCACAGTAAAACAAAGTTGCCAGATTTTGCCACTTTTCGTTCAATATTCACCAATAATTTTGAGAAGTGATATTTTATATACATATTAGACGATTAATCTTCGAAATGATTTTGCAACTGTTGCATTTTAAATTTAATGGTGCATATTGAATAAAAGTCCAAAACATGGCAAAACTGCAGTAAATTAACTCTTTGCATATTTTTTATTGTTTATTAAGAAATTTAATTAGTTTATAAACACTTATGTAGACATTTGTTTAGCATAATGTTTGTAATAATATGTAATACAATTTAAAACACTAAAGAAACAAGCAAAGAAATTTAAAACCTTTTTCTATCTTAAAATTTACAAATGATAGATACTGTAAAGATATATATATATATATATATATATATATACGAGGGTCATTTTTACTTTCTTCTATATGTAATATAGAGAAAGTATTGGATTCGCGAAAACTTTCGACCTCCGTTTTTTGACGGATCTACACGTTTTGAGATGTCCTGAACACGAATTGATAGTTTTAAAAAATGTCTGTCTGTGCGTCTGTCTGTCTGTCTGTCTGTGTGTCTGTGTGTCTGTCTGTATCATTTTTTTGTGGACGCTGTATCTCACGAACCAATGAATGAAATTTAACCAAACTTGGTATTTAGTTGCACCCTGACATGAACTGGTGCCCATTAGATTTGGGGATCAATAGCTCAACAGGTGGCGCTGTGATCGCATTTTATGCAAATTTTTAGCATGGCAGCATAGGACAAAATTCCGTATAAATGGGCATAATGAGAGTTATATTAAACTTTTGATTGTAAAATTAATATGAATTATTGATAATAGTAGTAGTTAACTAGGGAAAAAAATTTCTGCATGGGGGGGCATCGGTGTACCCCCCCGGGGGGGTTAAATTTTAAAGATGGGTATAATTCGAAAGATCTCGTCAATACCTTTAAAACGAATGGTTGAACCATAAATCTGTGATAATTTAAAACAAAGTTATCGATTTTTTTTACTTTTAACAAAAAAAAAAACTTTGAAAAAAAATCGTTTTTTTTTTTTTTTTTTTTTTTTTAACGAAATTTTACCAAATTTGGTATTTAGTTGGTCCCCGACATAAACTGGTGCTGATTATATTTGGGGATCACTAGCTCAACAGGAGGCGCTGTGATAGCATTTTATCTAAATTTTTAACATGGCAGAATAGGACAAAAATTCGTATAAATGTGCATAATAAGAGTTATTTTACACTTGTGATTGTAAAATTAATATGAATTATTGATAATAGTAGTACGTAACTAGGAAAAAAATTTTGTGCATGGGGGGGCATCGCTTCCCCCTCTTTGAAGATGGATATCATTCGAAAGATCTCGTCAATACCTTTAAAACGAATGGTTGAACTATAAATCTGTGATAATTTAAAACAAAGTTATCGATTTTTTTTACTTTTAACCAAAAAAAAAAAAAAACTTGGAAAAAAATTCGCAATTTTTTTTTTTAATATTGTTACTGATTGAATATGTATAGGAAAATATAGAAGAAAGTCTTGTGGTGGCCACAACATACTAGTTTAAGTAAGAACCGTTTTGCAATAAAGTATGAGAAACTTTATTTATGAACGTAAATTGGATTACAAACTAAAATATGAACATTTTTTCACTTTTCAACATAGTCACCATTAACATTTAAACATCTGTCAAGTTTTGGCAGCAGCTTTTGGATCCCATCATCAAAGAACTCTGCCGCCTGACCGTTAAAGCAGTTAGTAACAGTTTCTTTCAACTTGTCATCATTTTCCAAGCGTTTTCCACCAAGAAATTCCTTAAATTTTGGAAACAGATAAAAGTCTGATGGTGCTAAGTCAGGGCTGTATGCTGGATGATCCAGTACTTCCCAATGAAAATCTTCCAGTTGCGTCTTTGTTTTGCCGCAACGTGAGGCCGAGCATTCTCGTGAAGCAAAACTACGCCGCTAGAAAGCAGTCCTCGCCGGTGATTTTGAATAACGCACCTAAGCTTTAATAACGTTTCACAGTACTTCTCAGCATTTATTGTCATTCCTCTTGACAGAAAGCCTAACAGAAGAATGCCTTTCCGGTCCCAAAAACCGTTGCCATAATTTTTCGTGTTGAAGTTTCTCGTTTGAATTTTAGTGGTCGTGTCGCATAATTTGAATGATGCCATTCACTGGATTGGCGTTTACACTCTGGGGTGTAGTACGCAATCCACGTTTCATCACCGGTCACAATGTGACTCAAAAACTCGTCACCATCCTTGTGACAGCGCTCCAAAAAGGACAAAGAATGTGCCACTCGCTTTGTTTTGTATTCTTCTGTCAACATTTTCGGCAACCCATCTCGCACAGATTTTTTTGTAGTGAACTTTGTCAGTAACAATGTGATAAACTACTGATCTTGAAACTCGTGGAAATGTCTGATGAAGCTCGTCAATAGTGAAGCGCCTGTTTCGGCGAATTTCCTCATCAACTTTTTGTGTCAAGTCTTTATTCATGACAGTAGGCCGTCCAGATCGTTCTTCGTCATGAACATTTGTCCTTCCTTCATTAAAAAGCCTACACCATTTACGCACATTTCCATCATTCATTACACCTTCACCATAAACTTCAACAAGCTGCCGGTGAATTTCAGCAGGACGCGCTTTTTTTCCATTTAAAAACCGAATAACTGAGCGAACTTCACAGTCGGCGGGATTACTGATTGACATGGCGACAAACGAAGCAGTTTAACCATACAACCAACACCGGCAGAGACGTGAAACGTAATGGCGGCGTAGTTAGAGACTGGCAAAGAATGGCCGACCTTAAACTGACGTCACTTGACAGGATGCGCGGGCACGATGCGCAATCGGTTCTTACTTTAAAAATGACCCTCGTATATATATAATAATCTTTAAAATGTATCCCTCTTTAACAAACACAATGGAAGTATGTTATATACTCACTGGCTATGTTTTACACACTTTTCTTCACGCGTAATATTAGTCACCTTATAAATAAAATAGAATTAACAAATATCTCTCTCAAATCAAACTTCTTAGTAACACACTGCTTTTTGGCACTAGCACATTATTAATATATTTTGAACATGCTTTTATATAAATAAACATGATACAGTCGGGGAAAGAAAAAAAACGCAGCACTCGATGTAACTCCGTTGCTAATCACTGCACAAAAATGTAATAGGTATCATTCGACGGGGAATATGAGAGTAGATTCAGAAAATGAACGGAAATTTTGAATTGGGGGTCGTCTACATATTAAAACGCGCACCAACTTTAATTTTTTCAATGGCAATGCCCCATTTTTATTTTATATTTGAATTCCAGGGATCGAGACAATGCGAAAAAGTATATTGGTTGTATATTTTGCTTATTTTTTCACAGAGTTATAAGCGTTCAAAGTTTTAAGGTGCTAATGTTAATTTCATATTTCAAACTTTTATTAATATCTTCACAAAAAATAACTTGATCGATATAAATCTTTTTTTACGAGATACAGTGAAGAAACCCAAACATAATCCATCATTAAATTTGATTCTGAAAAATATTTTTAATTGTGAAAAATATTAATAAATTCATATTCATAAAAATTATGAATTATGACCTATATTAATTTTTACATTTAATGAATCCTAATGCTGAAAAATATGGGTGTGCAAATTTGCAGCTCATTCAGTTATTAGTTTTAGAGATATAAATAAATCTTTCTTTTGGAGTGGTTTAGGGGGCTGTCTCTTAAAAAATTTTGAATGAGATAACGAAGCAAATCTTAAAAAATAACGGAGAAAATTGAACAAAATATTTTTATTTTTTATTTAAGGGTCAAATTATGTAACAACAACGTCAAATGCAAATAAATGAAACAAAAATGTTGATTTTTAGACATTTGTGTTAGTATCAAGAATTCATGTTTCCTTTTATCGTTCTTTAAAACAAAACAATACAGAAACGAAAAGTGAATGTGACTTTGAGTATTCTTGTTAAACCCCTTATTTTACATTGACAAAAATATACACAAGTGGTATTTACTTCATCTATTACTGGTGATAAATTTAGAATCCTTTAAACGAACACTAGAAGAAAGAAATTAACTAAATAGGCGGGGTTTACAGTTTGAAATACTCTCAAAATAAAATATTTCAAAACAAATTTTCTGTTTCACAATTATATTACAGATGGATATACATTATAACTATATTCTTTCTATATAATATATTTCTATCCATAGTATATTTTGTTGCAAAAATATGAACACTGGGCACATGCTTAAGAAATAAGTAACACACAAATTACGAAAGAATCGCCCACTGGCATTGTTACAGATTTTCAAATGATGTGAATCTACGTCAGCAGTCGCGAAAGTTTTAATTAAGAAATTATATTTTCATTGAAATTATAAAACAAATCGTACAGTTCCAAAGAGTTCAACTGACCCAAAACTGGTAAGTGCTATTAAAATTGTTTAATATTTACTTTATGAAACCTTACAATAATTTATCCGAAAAGATTTAGTTTATGCGTTGTTGAATTATATATAGCTATATTATTTTAGTTTGTATATTATGTTACACGTACGAAAGAAAATTTAAGCTTTATTGGTGATCAGTAAATCCATGATAGATACTTTTTAATTGAAAAATATTGCACTTTTATAAAAAGTATTGTCTGACCAATCGTAAGTGTAATGTATTTAAATATACCTAAAATTATCTAAAAAAGTACTAAAGTATATACATATCCAAAAAACTAAATTCATGATAATTAAGATACAGCAAAGGTGTTAATATTTTTATTTCTTTTTATAACTCTTTTTTTCTTGAAATATTTCCGGTGTGAAACAGTATAATTTTGTCTAGTTTTTGTAGGTTCTTAATTTTATTTTTCTAATTAGAGATAGCCCCCTAACACATTTTTGATCATAACTCTATGAATACTAAAGATAAAGTATACAAACAGTATACTTTTCCGCACTGCCAGACTCTCAGAAATTTGAATATGAAATCAAAAGTGGTTGTTACTATTGAAAAAATCAAAGTTGGCGCTCATTTTAATATGTAGATGACCCTAATTCAAAATTCGACGACATTTTCAGAAAGTGCATTTCATTTCCTGTTGAATGGTGTCTATTAAATTTTTCTGCATCAATTAATAACGAAATACAATCAAGTGCTGCGTTTTTTTTTTCCCCGACTGTACATTTCCATAGAGAAATATGAAATATGAGAAACAACGTTCTTTTTGCAGTATATAATTACAAATCAACATTAGGTTCTGCATTGTGTCTTCGACTAATGATCATGCAACTAAAACCTCGAGAAATTTTAGGATAAATTACATCTTCTCCGTTATTAATTACAGTATGTGAAAAGTAACCACTAGCAGTTTGAGTTCCACAATTTTTACAACGGCTTTCGTCAACTGTAACTGTCATCTGTGGTCGAAATTTTTCATTCCCCGTAAGAACACCTGAAAAATAAAACCACGGATGTTAGAATGTTTTCATAAATTTGAACTCTCATGATTACTCAAAAATGTTTCATTTTATATTAATGTATTTTAAATTCATTGAAACATTACATAATTTCTTATAAATAAAAATGTAAAAATATAAATATACCTCGTCGCTCTCATGACAAAGAAACGTAAATTAAAATATCGAGATTTTTAGTTAAGCTGTTTTTTAAAAAGCGCAAGGGGATATTTATGACCTGTCAAACTCGCATAGCTCAATTCCTGTCAGTTGCCTAGTTATAAGGGATTTATTGTTTGCAGCAAAAATATTTGGCCCCTAGCGCTTTGGTACTTGCTGATAAGGTATTTATTTGACAGCTGTTTGAGACCTATAGCTGCAATGACTTTCGTCTCAAATGATTCACATTATGTGATTGCACAGTTACAAAGCACAATATCTTATATATTTCCCTAGCACAGTACTTTATTTGTCTCTGCTGAAAAAGTAATAATTTCAAGTTACGGCAGTTTTTCAGGAGAGAGACGATAAGTTGCCTTAATTTCAGTAGAAATTACGTACTTTCCAATATTTTTAATTTTTAAATCAGATTTGTCATCACTATTTTTTAACAGAAGTATGTCTTTTTTTTCTGAGATTAAATAAAGTGAAAATTATTGTACTAAAATCCTACCTGCCAACATTTTAATTAATATTCCGTAGCCCTGTAGTCCCCACTTTTTCCCCCACCAACCTTTATTTAGAGCCTTTTTTATTCTTATTTGAACGTAATTAAATTTGGAGAAAATTGCTCTAAAAATTAAGTGGTGTGAAAATAGAGGCGGTTATAACAACACTATAGAATATTAATTAGAAAGTTGGCAGGTATGACTAAAATGCAATTTAAAACATGTATAAACAAACAAGTCATTTTATTAAAAATTATTTACATCTAAAATATAGCTATGGTTTAGGTTATGCTGTAGAACATTAAAGTATATATTATTTTCGTCCCAAGAACTTTTTCGAAAATAATTTTTATCCTGGTGATGCTATGAACATAGCTGACAACCTAATCCAGAGAATTGTTAGTACACGATTCTTTTTCCACATCACTTAATTTTTGTTTTAATTCTCTTTGAATGTATTTACGATGAAATAAAAAGAAAAGTACTCTAAAAAAGGACTGGTGTAAAAAAAAAAAAAGCAAGTACTAACAGACATCTGAATTATTAATTAGGATGTTGGAAGCTCTGTATAATGGATCAAAGCGAAAAGCTTCGATCACGTATATAGATCGTGAATTGTAAATATTTTTAAATAAATCAAGTATTTTATACACATGTTTTGAAGTGTTTTTTAGTACAATAACATAATATACGTGTTTTTTAACTATTTTCTTCTCTTTGTTTAAAATGTAAAAATTGTTTTAGAAAATTTCAGGTATGAAGTCTCCCGTGGAAATCGGGATACTTGGCAATTATGAAGTTCCTATAACGTAATTCTAATTTAAATACCACATTTTTAGAATATCCATACATCACAATTAAATCGCATAAAAATTATGTGAATATCTTTTATGAAAATTTTTAAAACATTTCATTAATCTTTCTCTATGGATAAAATCATAGATACCAACAATTTAATTTATTTTGGAGTATTTTTAGCGCCGCCTTTATTTCGCACCACTTTATTTATAGATTTATTTTTCTCTGCAATATAAAACTTTGATAAAATAAGAAAATATTACTCTTCAAAAATGAGTGGTATGAAATAAAGGCTGAGGTAAATATACTCCGTAATAAATTAAAATGTTGGCATTTATGGTATTCTCAACATTTTCGCGACCGCTGACGTAGATTCACGTCATTTGAAAATCTGTAACTCCACCAGTGGGCGTTTCTTTCACCATTTGTATGCTATCTAATTCTTAAATATATGACTAACATTCACATTTTTACAATGCAATATACTATACATACAAATACTTTGATTAGAAAGAATATAATTATAATGCATATCCATTTCCAATATAAATTTGAATATAGAAAATTTTGTTCTGAATATTTTAACATAGGAGAATAACGTCCACAGGCGAACCTTACTGTGAAAAAATCAAAACTATTCGGTCGCGAAAGTGCTAACAATTTCGCGACCGCTTGATTTTGTCTTTTTGACAGTAAGGCTCGTCTGTGGGCGTTATTCTCAAAATTTACAATATTTAAGAAGAAAATATTCTGTATTCACACTTATATTACAAATGAATATACAATATAATAATATTCTTTATAATCAAAATATTTGTGTTCATAGTCTATTTCATTGTAAAAATATGAACACTGGGTGTATACTTAAGAAATAAATAACAAAGAATCTGAGAAAGAAACGTCCACTGGTGGAGTTACATATTTTAAAATGACGTTAATCTGCGTCAGCGGTCTCGCAAGTGTTAAGCGCAATATTCTTCATTATCTTCGAAAGACATAAAGACAAATCCTGTATCTGAGGAAACGATAACTGAATCTTTTTAAATCTCTAAACATAGCCACTTAAACTAGATGCCTTCCACGTTCCTCGGAAACTTGGTGGTAGACGTGGTACAGATTGCGCGACTACTTTATTCAACAGCCACCAAAAAGTTTTAAAAGTGGAATTTGATATACATAAAATGCGAATAGAATCGAAGAAACGTCGTTTACATATATCATATATCAGTTCTTAAAATTATTGGTGACGATTGAATAAAAAAAGGCGCAATCTGTACCAGGTGGCGTTGTCTACCGCTTTAACTGTTGCCGAGTTTCCGAGCTACAGTTTAGGAGGCTATGCTCTAACTCGACAATATGATTATCAATGAAGTTCTGTATAAATTCTCTCTTTCATCTATAAATCTCTATATTAATTACAAAATCATCAATCTTCTGTTTCCAAATTAAACAATCACTGTCTCATTTCAGTAGTTTAATCATTTTATTCATAATTTTCTTTTAAAATTTCTAATATTCTTTCATCATTTGGTTTTAAAGTGTCTTACAAAACCGTCAAAAGATTAAATGATTTTTTCTTAAAGATGGCATTTCCACTGGAAAACTGATATGGCGTTTATTTACAGGGGTGGAAAACTGGCGCAGAACTCATAACTGTATTTCTTTAAAAATCTCTCTCTACTTATGAAATCTTAGGTTTAAGAGGAAACAGAAATTCTGTCATAAATACCGTTATGAGTTCTGCACCAATTTTCCGTCCCAGTTATTTAATTCCTTGTTCCTCGTTAATTTAGGTTATATTGATCAAACGATGATTCATTTGAAATATAGAATAAATCATCAACGTTGGAATGTTCTTAATGAAGAGACTTCCAAATCTTTTATTGCTTTCCACTCCTGGGCTCATAAATTTCGATTATTTTAAAACTAACATAGTTTCTTCTTCTATCACCTTTTCTCGTGTGGATATCTATGAAGCTTTTTACATATTTAACAATTCGAGAAATCTTGTGAATGATATTGCTTCCACTCTGTTCTTGTCTAATGCTTGGAAAATACTCACTTAAATTAATTTTTCGTTTAGCTTTCAATTTTTTGACATTTTTAAGATTTTATTTTAATTTTAATTTTAATTTTAATTTATTTATTTTCTTCTTCCTCTGTTATAATCCGCCAAAGTCAAAGTAAGGGCTCTGGAGTACCTACAATTGCTCACAACCCTTGCTCATCTCCATCGAAAGTGTAAAAAAAATAAAGATATTTTTTTTAAATTAAAAAAAAAAAAAAAAAAAAAAAAAAAAAGCCAGAAAGGCTTTTAATTTAGAATTAATTCTTTGAAAAAATTCCTCACGTGAGCAAAGATTTTTAAGCGTAAAACATCAGAAAAAATTAAAAAATCTTTGAAAATTCTTAGGAGCAACAGAGGATCTGTTGCGTGCGTTGACTAGACGAGACTGAACGCCGAAAAGGAATTAAGACCCTCAGCAGGGCGCTCCAGGAAGCACAGGGAATTTCTCCGAGTCCCACAATTAGTAAAAAAAAAAAAAATAAATAAAAAAATAAAAAAAAAGGCGGGCATATATTTAAGAAAAATAGTAAAAATTACGCAATGAAAATTAAACCTTTGCTCCCCGCTCGTATCCAGCAGAACCAACAGGAAACTAAATTCCTAGAGAATCCCACAGGAGCAACCAGAAGCGAGAATCTAACCTTGATTTTTTTTTTTACAATCCTATTGAATTTTAGCTACCAAAAACTAGAGAGCATTATGTCGGAATCGACTCGTCCAGTCAGAGCTCGAGACTCTAAACAATCAGAGTTCTAGTTAAGACAAACCTCCCATAATACTAAGTCCTGAGATTACGAGTGCTAAAAAATGAGAAAAACTTAATAAAATTTGCTAAATAATTAACTATTTCGCGTCCGCATGCTTTTGCCTTTTTGACCATAAGGTCCGTCTGTTATTCTTCTAAGTTATAGTATTTCAGAACAAAACTTTCTGTTTTCATATTCATATTACAAATTGATATGCATCATAATTATAAACGCCCACAGGCGCAGTTACATATTTTCAAATGACGTGAATCTACGTCTGTGGTCGCGGAAGTGTTAAAGAAATATCCCAGCAATTCATAACTTTACAAAAATAAAATAAACTATTTACAAAAGAATAAAGCATTTCACAAGAAGGAAGGTCATGACTGAAGTAAAAGTTCAGTGGCTAACCCTTTCAGGAGCAAGCAAATTATCTTTATTTAAAATCAACAGCCACCAGAAATCACCAACAATATTAAAAGACAAGAAATAAATGCTGTTAATCGTAGACGATATAAAAGAAAAATTAAAAAAAAAAAAAAAAAAAAATCCGGATACAGTTTTTGCAAATTAGAATTAAAATTTGGGGTTGCACTATGCAACCACCGACCCTGAAAGGGTTAAACCTGATGGTAAGGTTAGTCAACTATAGAGAAAAATTTCGTTCGATCTAGGGAAAAAAAAAAGATAATTTCATGAAGAAATTCACTGTTAAGTAACTCCAGACGTAATTCTATTTTTCTCAGAGATATGATGAAATTTGTCCCCTCTAGTTAAAGTTTGTTTCTCTCCGTGACCGACTCTAGGATCGTGGTGGTGAATGGAGTCTAACCGAGGATTTCTAGCAATGCGAATGGATCTTTGAAACTTCATCATAAGTTTTTGAATTTCAGCATAAATTGGCTTAATTCGAAGATCCTGGTGCGGACATAACGAGTAGATTCAACAAACCGATGTAAAACCTTATTTTGGAAAAGCTAAATTTTTATTAGCTGACATTTAATAGCCAATCCGTAAATCATCCAAATATATGTGATGATCGAACGAATCATTGATTTATAAAAGAATAATTTATATTTAATTGACATGTGGCTATTCCAAGCCAATGAAGAATGAAGGACTTTCATGTCTTTGTCAGCTTTTTTCAGAGACTCTAAAAGGTGACAAGTCCACGTTAATTCAGAAACATGGTAAACTTCAAACTATTTGTAGCTTTGTTCCCAGGATTGTTTAAAGAAAAGACAAAGGAAGGTGTAATAATTCTTATTTGTATAGAATATGGCAGATTTTTTTGAACTGCTCATTTTTATAATTCTGGTTACATCAATATTTTTATTTACATTCGATTTTATTTGTTTTTGCAATTCCCTCAAATTCCCTTCAAGTGTTGACGCTTTGCTTGCAGCAATCGTGCCTACGTAGTTCGTCTGACGAAGTGTCGTGTGTTCTGAAGACCCGAAAACATTGTTGCGAGTACAAATGATCATTCCTGTTTTTTTTATTTATTTATTTATTTATTTATTTTTTAATATATAGAATGAACGGTTCTTTGAAAACAACAGGTCAAACGGAAAAATTCTTATGAATGGTACCAACGAAATGAAATTGGCATTTCAGTCTTTCGGTGGAAGATGGAAGCGATCGCCGTTTTTTAAATGAACTGCTTCTTCTTTCCACCCTTTTGTTGTGATAAAACACAGATGTCCTTAAGGAATGTGCAAAACACAGCCATTTTTTTTTCTTTCTAATTGACGCTTTAAAATACCTGGTTCAAATTTACCTGGGAATATATAAATCTTATTAAATTTTTGAGAATACTAAAATACGTTTTATGCATTTGATATCTAGAATTCAAACGAAGAAGAAAGAATTCGATTTTTAGGTTATACTAATATTTAATTTGATATTTAATTTTCTAGATTTATTTATTAATTTAAAATTTTGTAAAATCGATTTTTAATTCTTGTGGAAAATAGAAAATGCACGAAAATTTTGTTTGAAAAACTAAATAAATCTTCCTATTATATATATAAACTTTAAGATATATAATATATTGTGAAACTGAATATAAACATAATATAAACATAGATAAACTTTCGAATATGGAAAAGATCCGACATAAAAACACAGTGGGTACAATTTTTGCTCTTGAATTCAATCGGTCTACCAATACATGTATAAACAAAAGAGTCCGTTCGAAAATGCTTTTAATTTGTTTATTTTTAAAAGCTGCAATTAAATAAACCATTTATTTTTTTTTTGCAAGGTAAATAGGGGAGCGCGGGGCGAGTTGTTACAGTTTGCCTCCTATAGCATACATAATCATCTGTCATATTCAAAAAAAAAAAAATGTTAATGTTGCTAGTTTTAGCTCAAAAAATATTTTTCTGTTACAATTTGTCGCGGTTTTGGGGCTAATTGTAGCACACGTTGGGCAAATTATACCTGATACAAATGGAACCCTAAAAATAAAAACGGCAATATTTCAAAATGTTCTTTGTTATCAATCATTTATTAATTAATTAAAAGGGTAATTAATAACTAATATTAAATTATAACCTTCTTGATACAGTTACAATGAACTATATCAAATGGATTATAGTAAATTAAAGAGAAAATCAACATAAAAGTCAATCTTAGTCAAAATTTAAATTAATTAAAGCAAATGATATTTTATTCCCGCACATGCATTTAATATGAGCACAAATTTTGCAAATAAAGCATTATACCCATTTTACTGTCTCTGAGAAAGTTTAGCAATATGAAATTCTCCACCCTTTTTTCAAGACACTCTCACTGAGGATACAATCTTGCTTTTTTTTCTACCACTACTTTTATGCAATGTTCGCTAATACGTGATTAGATCGTGATTGTAATTCGTGATTAAATAATCACGACACTATAACATAAAAACAAAGAAAATATTTCTGTATAAATAGAATATTGTCAAAGAAGCCAAAAATTTTCATTTCTGAAAGTTTCTTGAAAATGGGCGGAGACTTAGCTCTGGCTTTAGGCATCTTCACAAGCCAATTCTCTAACATGTTACAACTTGCCCAAAATTTTGTTTCAACTTGCCTCATCGTATGATTTTAGATATTTTGTTTATTTATAAAAAAGATATAACGATTTATACAAAAAAATAAAACATGCATTTTAATCTCTACACACAGACAAAGTAAAAGCTATAAACATTTCTTTAAAGTATAAATTAACATACCTTCAATCAAATTTACGAAATGTATTTTTCCACTAACTAGCTAAAATAAAGCACGTGTATAGAACCTCTAATTAACCATTTTTGTAGAGCATCGATTGTGCTTACATTATAAAACACGTCATAAGAATTATGTTTATAAAAATGTTTAATCACAAATGTTTCAAATTCTTTCGTAAATTTCGTGTTGCTTCTTACCTCTGTGCAACTAGCCACATGAAGCCTTACATATTTACATATATAAGAATCTATCGACATTTTTTACTTTCATTTATATTCATAGGTGAATGTGTTAGTTTCCTGAACACAATTGGATTATTTTTAAACCATTTCCGTCTGTCTGTGAGTGACACAAAGTTCATGGCAACTCTAGACAGGGCCTGATTAAGGGGGAAGCTCGTTCATACCGGAATATTTTTACAATTATTTTTTACTTCATGTCATAGAAATTCCACGCTTTGACGAGGAAATATTTTTTATAAAAAATGAACGGTGTAAAACAATCCAATTTACTCACCGTTATTAGACACCAGAATTATTTTGAAATAATTTTTAATGAAAATTTTCTGTTTATTATAGGAGGAAAGTATTTGTTAAAAAATAACGGTGTAAGTATAAATAATGTGTGAAGAGCGAGCTTCCCCCTTAATCAGGCCCTGACTCTAGATCAAGGACTAATACACATAACTTAAAAATTATATTTCGTTGCATCTTGGCATATATTTTGCCAGTCGATCTCTCTTTCATATCAAACAATAGGTAACGTTGACATACTGTGATTTTCTTCATTTCTAGGAAAGCTTACTTAGCTTTTATATTGCATAGTAGCACGAAACGTAATGTGTAAAAGGGTGAAAGGGCTATTATGAAACATTATGTTAGTCAAATTAGGTATATATAAGCTGGCTGGTGCATCTTTTAAATTGCAATTTCCCCTGTGTAGTGAAAGGCTATATCTCAAATTTTAGAGAGTATAAATGCACCGAACTTGATATGCCACATGGCCAATACTACTTTTAGAGAAAAGAGACCACTTGAATTTTTTTTTTCCTTTTTTCTTTGGCAATAAAAATACAAAAAAGAAATATTAAAAATATATCTTAAAAATAAAATTTTGTGAAAACTAGAGAAATAGAAAAATGAATATTAACCATTAATTAACATTGAAGATTAACAAAATCATTCGTAACAAGTTATAAAATATAATAAAACTATGGTTCAAAGAATACGTGCAGGGATGGAACACGGGCGCAGAATTCATACCGGAATCCGATTAAGAAATTTTTCTACCTATAATATCGTTGATTTAAGAAGTAGAAAAGTTTCTTACATTGGTAGTGGTATGAATTCTGCGCCCGTGTTCCATCCCTGTACGTGTAAAAGAAATTATAAGAAATGAATACAGTAACCGTTGCTAAAGTATGCAACATAGTTACCATATGTCTTTATATAGATCAATGGACATAATAAAAAAATAAAATAAAAAAGTTGTCCTAAATTAAGTTTTATTGTATAGAAAATTATTTATTTATTTATTTTCAAAAGTTTGAAAATGGAAGGATTTTTAGCATTATCAAATTTTAAAATAATAATGACCGTCGTCAGATCAAACCAAAACAATGCATTCAAATTATCTTCAGCAAATAAAACTGAATCGTTAGATTATTATTTTTTTTTTCATCATATAAAACTGAAACATGTTCCGATGCAATAATATATGTTCTCATCAGAGGAACATGAACTGAAACGTTTTTGTATTAAATTAATCTTCATCAGACAAGTGATGCATTACATCGATATTCATGAAGCAAAATTGAAACAATTTATATTTAATCTATAATAATCTGATTGAGCTGAAGTGCATTTTCATTTATTTTTTTTCTCCCCATGAGATAAAATTGAAGCGATTCTTTCTTAATCTATATTTATCAGTTAAAACTGAAACGAAAGATTTAATCTATCATTACCCAATCAAACTAAAACATATTTCGAAGTAATAAATATGTTATCATAATAAAAAACTAAACTGAAATATATTTGGACACTTAAAAATATTCTTCATAAGACTAAAATAGAAGGAAACTCGTTTCGAAATATTAAATCTTTCTCGATAATTTCTTAAAACGATCTTTCTCATTTAAAACTAAACGAGCAATGCGTTTCGAGGCATTTTAATCAAATTAGATTAGATTGTTAACAATGGATTGAATCTATCATCATTAGATTAGACATATTTGTTAGAATGACGTCTAGTTACATTGACAGAACTAAAAATACTAATTCGGTTAGTGTAGTAATTGATAAATTAATTTCCTCTAAATGTAGAAAATTGAAAAACCTCAAATGAAATGTAGAAAATATAGAGTTTCGTTCGGTTCACTGTGTGACACAAAGATAAAAAAGAAAATTTACTATAATTTGAGCTTCAAATCAAAAATAAATTCAATTTCTATGCAAAAAAAAAATAAATAAATAAATAAATAAATAAATAAATAAATAACAGAATAGTTTTTCTCTTTATACCCATACAGTTAAAGATTTATTTGCAATTAAAAGGGATATATATATCATACAAATCCCCAATCTTTTTCTGCACCGAACTGTTCCAGTCCTCCGAACTGTTTTCCTGCTGCTAGCAATTCCACTGTTCCGAGCTTCTGAGTTACTCAGAACTGTTCTTCTGCTCCCAACAATCCACCTGTTCCGAATTGTTCAAATGCTTCGAACTGTTCCGACTTGTTCCGCAAAGTAAGACTGATTTTCTGCATAATTTTTAAATGAACAAATTTTTTATCGCAGTATCGCCAATCAAGCTATACTATTTTTTTTTCTGGAGCTCCATATTTTATTATGTAGATAGCCTTTATTTCTGGTAACCTTCGCCTCTCGCTTAAAACCGACATGTGAAGCCATCAAATGTAAGTGAAAGATAATCATTCTGCGTTGGATTAGCAAAAGTGAACATTTCATTTTGGCGTAAGTAAACAGTCAATTTTTGCGAAAGTGGAGAGTTCCTTCGGCTTTTTGCCCGGAACTGTTGTGATAAACTGTTCCTCATTATTTTACAAATCCCATGTAGCAATTTCCTAAATTTTATGGTGCTTATTTAAAGTTTTGTACATATTAATATGATATCACACTTTTCTTTTTTTTCAACATGTAAAGTTTAGATATTCTTTCGAAATTTCCGTCATCTATTTAGATTTTTTCATTATTTCTAAATAAATATTCATTTTTCAATAGCTTTTTTTGAAAATTTCAGAAAACGAAGATTTTGCGAGAGTAGAAAAATCTTTATTCTCTCCATAATAACAAGAAAATGGTTAACATAGAAAAGCGGGGTTTCTGCTGTCTGTATCTTCAATAAGATATTTTATTACTTTTTTTTTTTCATTTTTTAGTACTTCTGTAATATATTTGAACGACTAATTATGATAAATATTACCATATGAATTTATTGACATCTTAAGAAAGAAAAAAAATGGGCAATTCTGTTTTAACCTTAACATTTTTTCGACCACTGATGTAGAGATTCGCGTCTTTTGAAAATTTATAATTCCGCCAGTGGGCGTTTCTTTTTCAATTTGTATGCTATTTATTTCCTAAGAATACACCCATTATTCAAAATTGTACAATCAATATATTATTAATACAGATACTTCGATTAGAAAGAGTGTAATCATAATGTATCTCAATTTGTATTATAAATGTGAATACAAATAATTTTGTTCTAAATTATTGAAACTTTTGGAGAATAACTCCCACAGGCGGATCATACTGTCAAGATAGATTGACTATTTTTATTTATGCTCTGCAGGATTTCCTGTAATTTTCCTTTTACTTCATTTACACAATAATACAACAAACAGTACAATTCCATTTATATACTATTGCGGATTGTCGTATGAATGATCTGCACCTTAAAGCGCGTTACTATTCACAACAAAGTCTTTTCGGAACTACATAATTTTACACATATTTTGACGAACTAGTCAAACCTGCATGGTTAAGCACATTTGTTCCATGACCCAGATGGCTGCAGAAGGAATTACGATAGCCGTGAGCTATTCTTTCTAATGCTTAAAAATTTACGAATAAATAATCTGGTGCAACTTAATTTAAATTTCTAGGTATTAAAAAAAAAAAAAAAAGTTTTTTCATGGTTGCCTACAATTTAAATTATTGCATACTTGCCAACCATCTCATTATGAACCGTACAATTTTTAGTACCCGCTTTTTTTTCACACCAATAATTTTTTAGATTAATTTTAGTCTTATTTAATTGTAACAATATATGGAGAGAATAACTTCAAAAAATATAGTGGTGTGAGAAAAGAGGCGTTTTTTCATGGGGAGTTAACCATTGTACGGTTATTAATGAGATGGTTGGCAAGTATGTTATAAGATAAAATTTTAGTCCCTCCTTATTTTACGCCGCTTTATTAACTGAAAAATTTCTTCATTATGTAACTATGATAAAAAAATTAAAAAGTACTCTTAAATAAAAAGTCGTATGAAACAAACGCGGGGCTAAAAATGCTCCGTAATAAATTAAAATGTTGACAACTCTGGTAACACTATAAACATCTAGAACAGAAAACGGAAAAAATTTCTAGTTTATAAATTTTTGAATTGAAAAGCCGTGGTAAGGTTATTTTACACGCCTAGATTTTTTAATCGATTATTAATTCCATGGTAAATGTAGTCACACAAAAGAATATTTCACCTTCCTCTACCACAATAACTAGTATCATATTTAATCACAAAAATCTACTGTATTATCTACTGAAATGTAACATATCAATACAACGTCATGAGGTAGAGCTTGTTAATTAAATTAAAAGAACACATGATCCTGAAAATAGCATGAGTTGTATGTTGACGACAGCCGGAATACAAGGCATATATTTTAAATCGTTTATTGACGACTATCGTTGTTATAAGGGTTAATACTATAAATTGTTAACAGGCGAAAGAAAAAAATGGATTTTCTCTTCGGCAACAACAATTACTTGAAATTTTATTGAAGTAATTTTATCATTGATGCTTCCTTTTCAGATCCTTAAACAGTGTTATTAAGTTATTTTTCACACCTTATTAGTAGTGAGATTTTGGAAATAGTTCAGAACTAAGCTGTAAAAATTTCTTAGCATGGTTTATTAAGAGATAATTCAAAGGAATAATAAAATATAAAATTAAATTCCAATGCACTGTTTCTATAGAGATTAACAATAGCATACAGATTGTAATTATGAATTTATAAGTGAATATTACTTTTCTTAGAGACAGGCAGAACGTCGTCTCCTCCAGTTAAAAAAACTAACGGTTGTTTCGCTCCATGACCGACTCTAGGATCGTGTTGGTGAATGAAGTCTTGCAGAGCATTTCTAAATTTGGGAATGGATCGGTGAAACTTTATCATTAGTTTTCGAATTACAGCATAAATTGGCTTAATTCGAAGATACTGGTGCGGACATAGCGAGTAGCTTCAACAAACCTGCATAAAAACGTATTTTGGAAAAGCTGAATTTTTATTAGCTGAGTTTTCGTAGCTAATCTGTAGATAATACAACAATATATGATGATCGAAGGAATGATTGATTTATATAAGAATAGTCTACTTTTAATTGACATGAGGCTATTCCAAGCCAATGAAGAATGAAGTACTTTCACGGCTTTGTCAGCTTTTTTTAGAGACTCTAAAAGGTGACAAGTTCATTAATTAAGTTAATTCAGAAACATGGTAAACTTCAAACTATTTGTAGCTTTGTTCCCAGGATTGTTTAAAGAAAAGATAGTGGATGTGTCATAGTTCTTATTTTTAATGAATATGGCAGCACTTTTTGGACGGTGAACTTCTATAATTCTGGTCACAACAATATCATTATTTACATTCGGCGTTATAATTTTTTTTTTTTTTTTTTTTTTTTTTTTTTTTTTTTTTCGGGGGGGGGGGCTTTTCTGTCAAATGGTCTTTCTGTGTAGATGCTTTGGTTGCAGCACTCGTGCCTACGTAGTTCATTTGACGAAGTGTCGTGTGTTCCGAAGACCCGAAGCCTTTGTTTCGAGTACATTCCTGTTTTATTATTATTATTATTATTATTCTTATTTCTTTTTTTTTTTTTTTTTTTTTTTTTGGAATGAACGGTTCTTTTGAAGACTCGGAACTTTTCCGTAACAGTTAAAATGGAAAAAAACCAACCGGAAATTCTTATGAATGGTTTCCGGAATGCTCCCTGAGCTGTGCCAACGAAATGAAATAGGCATTTCAGTGTTTCGGTGGAAGACGGAAGAGATCGCCGTTTTGAAAAACTGCTTCTTCATTCCATCCTTCTGTTGTGATAAAACACGGATGTCCATAAGGAATGTGTATAACACAGGGTTTTTTTTTTCTTTCTCATTACAGTTTTAAAACACCTTATTCAAATTTAACTGTCGATATATAGATTATATTCAATTTTTTCAGAATACTAAAATACTTTTTAAGCATTTGATGTCTAGAAATCACACGCAGAAGGAAGAAATTGATTTTTCAGTTTATACTAATAATTAATTTGATTATTAATTTTACAGAATTATTTATTAATATAAAAAAAATGTAAAATCGATTTTTAATTTTTGGGGAAAAATAATAAAGTTTAGTTCCAATATTTCTTTATAAAAGTGCTCTGCATTACTTATTTCGAAATAATTTTACTGGAAAATTCTGTTTGAAAATAATGCTATAATTGATCAGAAAATGTTGGTAACTATAATATCATTAAATAATACACTCACATTATCAAAAAATAAAGAAAAAAAAAAACATATTTAGTAAATATCAGAAATACTTTGATTTGAATTATCTTTCAAACGTACATTTTAATTGCAGTATTATTTGTGTTTTTTTTTGGTAATATTAAGTGTAAAGAGGTTTAAGTGTAAATAGAATTACAATTCGTAATTACTGGTTTAAAAAAATTCGAAAATCACACACCGCATTATCCAGACTTAGACATTTGTGCAGACTTTTCCTTTTATTTAGCAAAAGTTATAAAAAATATTTCCAAAATCGATATCTTAATAATTCTTTTCATTTCCCCGTAAATTGGGATAACGTTCATTCCCCAATCAATGTTATTAAACCTATTTTTTGGCCTATTTTCCTTACCTTTGGAGCTTAAAACTATAACAAACCAAATTTAAACGAGTAACTAACTATAAATGGAATGCTTAAAGCTTGTGACTTACAAGCAGAGGTCAGGACATGCACTGTTAGAAAAATGCAACTTTGCTGCAAGAAATTCTCTGTAATTACAAATAAAAAATAATCTGGTGTGTCACTCACACGACTTTCTCTTACCCTGAAATTTGATGCTTATAAATACAGGTTGGAGATTAAGAGGTAAGATAACGATGTTATGTAAAACTATGTTGAACAATTCAAATTAGGCTTCGGGAGAGTTTTTTACGATAATTAGTTCTGTATGAGACCCCCTCAACCCCCCGTTTCATTTATGCACTTACATTTATATAGAATTTAATTCGGTTATTAAAAAATAATTTACTAAAATTGTTATTTAAAAAAAATATCTTTTATGATAATACAGACGATTTCTATAGTAGAAAAGTAGTATAAATCCAAATATCCAAAAAAGTCTATTTTATTCTCAATATTAAAAAATAAAAAAAAATCTGTTTTTTTTTTTTTTTTTTTGTTAAAAGTAAAAAAAATCGATAACTTTGTTTTAAGTTATCGCAGATCGATGGTTCAACCATTCGTTTTAAAGATACTGGCGAGCTCTTTTGAAAGATACCCATCATGAAAATTTACTCCCCTTGAAGGGGGACTCCCCCCTCAGTGGGGAGGCGAGTCACCTACATACACAATTTTTTTTTTCCCCAGTTGAATATCTCTATTACAAGAAATATATCTGTACTGATAACTATAAAGGATTTTAGTCCATATTCTTGATTTTTCAGGAGACGAAAAATAAAGTTAAACTAACTAAAAACAAATCAGCAGAATTGATTAGGAGAAAGGGATTATGTTGGTTTATACGCTGTATACCATTCAGTGATTGTCAATCTTCATTTAATAAAGGGAAAAAATTGAATTAAATATTTATACCAAAGATTAATGCTAAATTTCTGATTTGAATATTTTTTTACCAATGGATTTTCTCAAAGACTAAATGACATGGATTTAAATCCTTTATACCAATCGATAGAGAATTTTTTTCTGAGTCTGACTAAGTACTTAACTCAAAATCGACATTTTTGTACCTAAATCCTTTATACTTATCAGTACAGATATATTCTTCTCGTTTGGTTTAGTGCAGTCTATAGACGTTAAACTCTACTTACCTGCAATTTTTCCCATAGACCTAATGTATAAGAATTCTCTTGATTGTCCCTGTACACGAATCATTTGCTTGCTCTTAACGAAAAGCTTACTGTAGCATCCCTATATGATACACATTTAGAATACCAAGTTTGGAATGTCTGCTACTATTTGTTCTTGAGATATGCTGATAACAGACAGACACACAGACAGACACACAGACACACACACAAACATACACACAGACCATTTGCTAAAAACATGATTTTCCTATTCATGGGACCTCAGAACATATAAATATAACAAAAACTCTCGTTCGAAAATTTGACCCAAAAACAATACTTACTCTACCTTATGGTTAAGAGAAAGTAAATAATCTGGTGTGTCACACACACGACTTTCTCTTACCCTGAAATTTAATAATATAAATACAGGTTGCAGATTAATAGGTAAGATAACGAGTACTGTTATGTAAACCTATGTTAAACAATTCATATTAGGCTTCTGAAGAGTTTTATATGATAATTAGTTCTGTGTGAGGGGGCTACCACCCCCCTCACCCCCCCCCCCCCGTTTCATTAATGCACCTACATTTATATAGAATTTAATTCGGTTATTAAAAAGTATTTCTCTTTTTAAAAAATAATTTATTAAAATTATTATTTTAAAAAATTATCTTTTATGATAAGGCAGACGATTTCCATATTGGAGACGTAGTATAACACCAAATATCCAAAAAAGTCCATTTTATTCTCAATATTAAAAAAAAAAAAAAAAAAAAAAAAAAAAAAAGTACGATTTTTTTTTCGAAGTTTTTTTTTCGTTAAATGTAAAAAAAACGATAACTTTGTTTTAAATTATCGCAGATCGATGGTTCAACCATTCGTTTTAAAGGTATTGGCGAGCTCTTTTGAAAGATGCCCATCATAAAAATTTACTCTCCTCGAGAGGGGACTTCCCCCCCCCCCCAGGGGGGGAGGCGAGGCTCCTACATACACAAAATTTTTTTCCCAGTTAACTGTCTCTATTACAAAAAATATATATTTGTTTCATTTGGTTTAGTGCAGTCTATTGACGTTAAACTCTATTTTCCTGCAATTTCCACCATAGACGTAATGTATTAGAATTCTCTTGATTGTCACTGTACACGAACCATTTGCTTGATCTTAACGAAAAGCTTACTGTAGCATCCCTATATGATACACATTTAGAATGCCAAGTTTGAACTTTCTGCGATAATTTGTTTTTGAGATATGCTGATATGCTGATTTTGATATATGCTGACACACACACACACACACACACACACACACACACACACACAGACCATTTCCTAAAAACATGATTTTCGTATTCAGGGGAACTCAAAACGTGTAAAGATAACAAAATCTCGCGTTCGAAAATTTGACCCAAAAACAATACTTTCTCTACCTTATGGGTAAGAGAAAGTAATACTTTTTGTCAATGTAATTTTTCCGTAATTTACGACTTTGTTCTCAAAATACAGAGAATACCTGGCAGCAAACTTGCATTTTATTAACAGTGTTGAAAATTCAGTTCGGTTCAGCAGAACTGTACGCTGTTAAAAGTTTCATTTTAAGATTGAACCAAAATTTGGTATTAAGTTAGCTGCAATATGCTAGTTTGAACCAAAACCTGGTACTACAGTAGCTGCAACCATGCGATGGTGTAACATTCTAACACGATGTGATAAATCTTGTTGAAAAAAAGCACCAAATCATGGTAAAAAGATCACCCCATCTTATGGTTGCAACAACTATAGTGCCACTCTTTGGTAGAAACAAGTCCCAAATCATGGTAAAATGTTTCACCATCTCATAGTAGCAGCTACACTGTAAAAAATATGTCCTATTTGCTGCCAGAAATTATCTGTAATTTGAGAAAATGCATTCTGACAACGTAATTTTTTTTTAATTACGTGTATTTTCTCAAATTACAGAGACTTTTTATCAGCAAATAGGTCATATTTTTTACAGTGTAGTATAGTACCATGTTTTGGTTCAACTTAAGACAAATTTTTTAATAATGTAGTATACTATGAAGATAACAGCATATTATTGCAGTAGCACACACTAGCCAAACAGTCTGAAAAAAAAATGCCTTTAAAGTTTCAGTGATAGCTGAAGTATTAGATATTTCGCCCAACTGTCGACGCCCTACACTGCTAAAAATATCTCCTATTTGCAGCTAGAAAGTCTCTGTAATTTGAGAAAACACGTTCTGACAACGTAAATTTTTGTAAATTACGCGTATTTTCTCAAATTGTAGATAATTTCTGGCAACAAATAGGACATATTTTTTATAGTGTTTGATAGCGTGAGGTACCTCTGTCTGGAGATTCTGAGTTCGATTCTACACGACGGTATCTAGCTTTTCTTTTTTCCTTGTATTTATTTTTTTTTAGTTTTGCTTTATTATGTAATCCAAATAAAGTTATTTTGAAACTTAAAGAAAATTATAACTTTTTAAATAGAAAGAAGCAAGTATAATACTATACTTTCTATATAATTTTTATGAGTCACTCTATAGGAAATCTGTTTTGAACACCCACAAAAACTTTTTAAATAATTCTGGTGTTAAAACTAAATTTATATATAAAAAATATGAGACTTTTTGAAAAACAATTACGTAAAAATTATTTTTTAATGCGATGTTTTATTCAGCGATCCCACATGATGGTTTCAGAGGGCTTCAGACTGTTGAAGCTTTGGTTGAACTATTTTTTTTTTTTTTAAACTTTGAAGTAACTCGTAAACTATTAGACATATATACTTTTCTCTTTATATTTAGCAGAAACACACATTTGGTGATTAGAGTTGCTTTTTTTTTAATTTTAAGCTAAATAAAATCTAAATAAATAAATTTCACACTATTACACACAACTTCATCAACTCAAATTAATCTTTTCTAATCTTTATTCTGACAACTGAAACACTGTTAGTAGTTGACATACATTTTAGGTAATTTCCACTTCGTTCGATTGTATCAACCCTTTATAGCAGAAGTAATTGATTGTTGATTTCATAAAGTTAGAAAAGGTAAATATAACAGCTTATTTGGAACTAACGTTAGTCTTTCCTGTTTCGGGATAGCACATAATCTGCTAACGAGTAGGTAAAATAACATAGATAATTGCTTGTTTAATGCGATTAGAATTTAAAAGCAACTTCCAACCAATACAACTACATTTTTCTAATGGGTATATATGCGCAAAGGTCGGAAATAATAATAAATTAACCGTAGCCATGATACAAGAATTAATTGCTAATATTATTTTGTAAAGATTACCTGCATTTGGGTAAGAGGAGTACTACTATTCCTAAATTGTGGTTCGTAAATTAATATCAGTTGGTAATAACTTGCTAATATTATTTTGTAAAGGTTACCTGCATTTGCAGGGATGGAACACGGGCGCAGAATTCACACCACTATCAAAGTAAGAAAATTTTCTACCTCTTAAATCAACGATATTACAGGTAGAGAAATTTCTTAAACGGATTCCGGTATGAATTCTGCGCCCGTGTTCCATCCCTGCATTTGGGTAGGAGGAATACTACTATTCCTAAATTGTGGTTCGTAAGTTAATATCAGTTGGTAATAACGTGACACCTATGTCTATGGAACATATTTCTAAATGAAACAATAATATCTATGCAATGTGTTCCATTTTCTTCATATGTAAATATAAAAACTATTCTTTGCGCATTTAATAATCTAAGGTGTCCTACCTTATTATTTTTAAAAAAGAAAAAAGAAAATTGGAAATATTTATATATTTTCAGTATGAAATCTCATAATTAGACCCAATTTAATTCTGAAACTTTTCTTATTTTACCTAAAGAGGTCCGGCATGATTGCCACAAATACACATATACATCCAGAGCCTAATAAAGAACAAGAAACACTGTTACAAATAATTTTTAACAATTATTTTTGGCACGCAATTAATAAAATTTCTTCTTTAAAAAGACATTGTTAAACAGCGTCCAGGCCTTATTCATGTTTTGTTTAGAGAATTTTATTTAGGATCAGAAATTAAAAAAATTCTTTTCTTATAAGACTTAATAAAACTGCTTCTATATTTCAAAAAGTGTAATGAAGAACTTCCAGTTGCAGAGTTGCAAACCTAATCCGGCAAATTTTTAGTACCGCCCCTTTTTCTACACCGCTTTATTTTTAGAGTACTTATTTTCTTCATTCATTGTGAACATATTTGAAGAGAAATACTCTAAAAATTAAGTGGTGTACGGAAATGGGAGGTACTAACAATTTGCCGGATTTCGTTGGCAGCTCTTCAGTAGCATTTTGGATAAAAGACGTTGAAAGTTATTAATATGAAGGTTTGTTATTTTTTATTAAAATGACGCATAAAATATTTTTTTTTGAAAAATTGTCTGAATAATAATAATAATAATAATAATAATAATAATAATAAAAGGGCTTTGTTTATTATTTATTTTGAGAATACTTTTTTTACAGATTCAATTGTTGCATTTGAATATACACATTAAAAAAAAATCAAACATTTCCAGGATAGTGATTAATTTCTTATGCAAATGAAAACAGTGTTTAACTGTTATGTCTATATATTTTTAACTTTATTAGTATTTATGTTTCATTTAAACTTCGTAATTAACTGCTGTATGACGATAACAAAGTTTTAACTGAATTCACTTTTACCCATAAAATATGAGCAGTATTTGTCTTACGAAAAATTCAGGTTTTAGTTATAAAGATACAGAAAGCATGTTTTTGAGTATCTAAAACGTATTTATTCCTGCAATAAAGTTTTATCCGTTAAATCTTAAAGGTAGGTTTCTAGTTCATTCCATTAGCATTTTTTCTAGACATCTAAAGAACATTTCAAAGATATCCCTTTTTCGCAAAATGGATGACTGAAACTGAATTTTCAAAGAAGCACTCCTTTCAAATGGAGTATTCAGTCTTTTTTATTTTTAGAAATTTTTAACAGATGCTTAATAACAACAACAACAAAAAAGTTACTTGTGATTTTACTAATAAATTTACTTAATAAATTTAGATTATTTTATTTTAGATTACAAATTCAACTCATTTTTCTATTTTTACGTACGAAATTCTATAGATTCTGTTTTTGGCCCACCAGTGACGAAAAGCATGCTGTATCTGATTTTTTTATTAATAATTAGCGTTGAAAAATACATTTTAGAAGTAATTTCCGATATCAAAATTTCTTTGAGCTTGGAACTAAAATGTTAGAAGACATCCGTATGAACAACATTAAGGTAATTAAAAAAAAAAAAAAAAAGTGTTATAATTATTTTTTTATTTTTGCTTTTATTTTTGTTTATATATGCTAAAAAAATATTTTAATGGTTTAACATCAATGTTTACAGTGCATAAAATTAGACATGTTTTACTCTACAGCATATATTTATTGTGCGTAATTATTTTATGCGCTAGTTATTGTGCGCATAAATTAGTGAAAGGTGAAATTTACTTGTGTGTGACTACACATAACATGGAATTAATATTCGATTAAAAAATCTAGGCATGGTAAATAACCTTACCATGCCTTTTCAATTTAAAAATTTATAAAATTGACAATTTTTCCGTTTTCTTTTCTAGATGTGTATAGTGTTACCAGAGTTGTCAAAATTTTAATTTATTCCGGAGCACTTTTAGTCCCGTGTTTATTTCATACGACTTTTATTTTAAGAGTAATTTTTACTTATTTTATCATAGTTACATAATGAAGAAATTTTTCTGTTAATAAAGTGGCGTGAAATAAAGGAAGGGCTGAAATTCTCTTCAATAATTTAAAATGTCGGCAACTATGGTATAAATATTTATTTTTTTTTATTCATAGAAATTTAAATTAGTTGCACCAGATTATTTATTCGTAAATTTTTAAGCATTAGAAGGAATAGCTCATGCATTTTTTCGTTCTAAAGTTAATGGAATAAAATTGGTCATGAAACAAACGTACATTAACTTGCAGGTTTGCCGAATTTGTCAAAATATGTGCGAAGTTACGCAGGGCACTAGTTCCGAAAAGCTCTGGTTTAAAATGGAAGCGCGTTGTAAGTTGCAGATCTTTCATTCGACTATCCGCAATTGTATAAAAAAGGAACTGTACTGATTTTAAAGTTTGTTGTCTTATTGTGTAAATAAAGTAGAAGGAAAATTACAGGAAATCCTGCAGAGTATAAATAAAAATAGTCACTCTATCTTAACATTTTACAGGCCGAATTTAGATCCAGGTATATTTTTCATTAGTTATTTGCATATTTTACTTTATAATATTTTAGTTAAGGGATGTTAATCATTTAAATGTAAAAAAATACATACATACATATTAATTGTCATTAATAATAATTATTAATATTCTTAAATTATTAAGATTAATATTATAGATTATTAATATAATCTGATTAATATTATCAAGTTTGATGTCCTTTATGATAATACGAGCTGTTTAAAATAAACCAACTGATATTCATAGTCATCGGATACTTTCAAATTTTTATGCATTTTTTTATTTGTACTCTATGGGAAGAAATATGAAAATGATCATTTTGGGGATTTTTTTGTACAGTTACCAACTAATGATAGGGATGTTGCTTCTGTTTTAAAAAATCAAGTCATCTTTTAAGTATGTCCACTATTTTTTTCAAGTCAAAATTAGTGCAATTTAATTTTTTAAATAAGTTTTAATTTGATGTTCCCAATTGGGAACATTGGCCTGTAAAAGGTTAACACTTTCGCGATCGCACGTTTTTGTCTTTTTGACTGTAAGGTCCGCCTGTGGGTGTTATTCTCCCAAGTTACAATAATTTAGAACGAAATGTTTTCTATTCGCATTTATAATACAAATGGATATACATTATAATTACACTCTTACTAATCGAAGTATCTGTATTCATAGTATATTAATTGTACAGTAGGCAAAAAAAAAAAAAAAAAAAAAAAAAAAAAAAAAAAAAAACCGCCATCCCCCCTACCTAATTCAGCAGTAATTTGTCGTAGAAACATATGGCTGGTACCAATCGATTTGCAATAACGTCTAGATTATAATGACATAGTTACATTTTGCTTAAGGCGTCGTCTAGATATTAAAACTGGCATCAACGTCATTTTTTACATCCGTATGAACAACATTAAGGTAATTTAAAAAAAAAGTGTTATAATTATTTTTTTATTTTTGCTTTTATTTTTTTTTATATATGCTAAAAAATATTTTAATGGTTTAACATCAATGTTTACAGTGCATAAAATTAGACATGTTTTACTCTACAGCATATAATTATTGTGCGTAATTATTTTATGCGCTAGTTATTGTGCGCATAAATCAGTGAAAGGTGAAATTTACTTGTGTGTGACTACACATAACATGGAATTAATATTCGATTAAAAAATCTAGGCATGGTAAATAACCTTACCACGCCTTTTCAATTTAAAAATTTATAAAATTGACAATTTTTCCGTTTTCTTTTCTAGATGTGTATAGTGTTACCAGAGTTGTCAAAATTTTAATTTATTCCGGAGCACTTTTAGTCCCGTGTTTATTTCATACGACTTTTATTTTAAGAGTAATTTTTACTTATTTTATCATAGTTACATAATGAAGAAATTTTTCTGTTAATAAAGTGGCGTGAAATAAAGGAAGGGCTGAAATTCTCTTCAATAATTTAAAATGTCGGCAACTATGGTATAAATATTTATTTTTTTTTATTCATAGAAATTTAAATTAGTTGCACCAGATTATTAATTCGTAAATTTTTAAGCATTAGAAGGAATAGCTCATGCATTTTTTCGTTCTAAAGTTAATGGAAAAAAATTGGTCATGAAACAAACGTGCATTAACTTGCAGGTTTGCCGAATTTGTCAAAATATGTGCAAAGTTACGCAGGGCACTAGTTCCGAAAAGCTCTGGTTGAAAATGGAAGCGCGTTGTAAGTTGCAGATCTTTCATTCGACTATCCGCAATTGTATAAAAAAGGAACTGTACTGATTTTAAAGTTTGTTGTCTTATTGTGTAAATAAAGTAGAAGGAAAATTACAGGAAATCCTGCAGAGTATAAATAAAAATAGTCACTCTATCTTAACCTTTTACAGGCCGAATTTAGATCCAGGTATATTTTTCATTAGTTATTTGCATATTTTACTTTATAATATTTTAGTTAAGGGATGTTAATCATTTAAATGTAAAAAAATACATACATAAATATTAATTGTCATTAATAATAATTATTAATATTCTTAAATTATTAATATTAATATTATAGATTATTAATATAATCTGATTAATATTATCAAGTTTGATGTCCTTTATGATAATACGAGCTGTTTAAAATAAACCAACTGATATTCATAGTCATCGGATACTTTCAAATTTTTATGCATTTTTTTATTTGTACTCTATGGGAAGAAATATGAAAATGATCATTTTGGGGATTTTTTTGTACAGTTACCAACTAATGATAGGGATGTTGCTTCTGTTTTAAAAAATCAAGTCATCTTTTAAGTATGTCCACTAATTTTTTGAAGTCAAAATTAGTGCAATTTAATTTTTTAAATAAGTTTTAATTTGATGTTCCCAATTGGGAACATTGGCCTGTAAAAGGTTAACACTTTCGCGATCGCACGTTTTTGTCTTTTTGACTGTAAGGTCCGCCTGTGGGTGTTATTCTCCCAAGTTACAATAATTTAGAACGAAATGTTTTCTATTCGCATTTATAATACAAATGGATATACATTATAATTACACTCTTTCTAATCGAAGTATCTGTATTCATAGTATATTAATTGTACAGTGGGCAAAAAAAAAAAAAAAAAAAAAAAAAAAACGACATCCCCCCTACCTAATTCAGCAGTAATTTGTCGTAGAAACATATGGCTGGTACCAATCGATTTGTAATAACGTCTAGATTATAATGACATAGTTACATTTTGCTTAAGGCGTCGTCTAGATATTAAAACTGGCATCAACGTCATTTTTTTCAATAGTAACCCCCATTTTTTATAATTTATTTGAATTCTTTGTATCAAATCATCGCGAAAAATGGTATAGTTTATACATTTTGCTCAATTTTTCATGGAGTTATGAGCTGTCAAAGTATGGGGATGTTAATGTTAAATGAAAGTGACAAACATTCATTCATATCCTCCCAAAAAATTATTATATTCAAATTCTGCGTTAGAATGAAGTGACCCAAACATATTCCAAACATATTTTTGATAAAAAGAATATTTTTTGAATTATGAAAATTATTAATAAATTCATATTTGAAAAATTATGAATTAGGACCTATGTTAATTTATGCACGAATAGAACGGGCATCATCAAAAACAAGGGTTTCCAAATTTACAGCTCATTCCTAACATTATTTTTTGAGTTACAGTCAGAGCCTGATTAAGGGGGAAGTACACATTATCTCCGCTATCACCGTAATATTTTTTCAATTATTTTTTACTTGATTTCATAGAAATTCCACACTTTGACGAGGAAATATTTTTTATAAAAAATGAACGGTGTAAAACAATCCGATTTACTCACCGTTATTAGACACCAAATTCTTTTAAAATAATTTTTTATGAGAATTTTCTGTTTATTATAGGAGGACAGTATTTGTTAAAAAATAACGGTGTAAGTATAAATAATTTGTGCTTCCCCCTTAATCAGGCTCTGGTTACAGTGATATTTCATTTTTTACTGCTGTTAGGGGGCGTCAATTTTTACAATTTGTATCGTCTGTGAGTAAATATCTGTAAATATATTTTACGAAAAATTATTTTAATTTATATTTTTGTTATTCTAATTGCTATCTAAGCAACATTTCGATGTTTATCATACAAATTGGCTATCTTTTTTAAAATTACCGCAATGAAGGCGAGAGTTTGTGAAAAATTTCCAAAAGAAATGAAGCCCCGCCTCCATATTAA
The DNA here is from genome assembly GCA_963930645.1 of Salticus scenicus. Lineage (NCBI taxonomy): Eukaryota > Metazoa > Arthropoda > Arachnida > Araneae > Salticidae > Salticus > Salticus scenicus. The sequence goes on from OZ005651.1 coordinate 232,626,819, forward strand.
AAAAACTAGTTTGCATATTCGTATTTGACTCTATATATGACGCTGGTATGCATAAATATCAATGACATTTACAACATGGAATGCTGAAGACAAAATTTAAATGATTTAATTGAAATTATATGTAATATATATATATATATATATATATATATATATATAATGTAAAGTTTTAGAAAATTTTGTAAAGCGTGGCTTCCGTTTCAAAAAGGAATATACTCGATCCTGAAATGTCAGGTCTGTCTTCTTAAATATTACATAAATTTTCCTAGTTTCTCGCTGCTAAAATTTCATTTTAACCCTGTTATTCCTTTTTTTTTTTTTTTTTTTTTTTTTTTGACTCGAATATTGTAGGGTTCGTACACCTCAAGTTAAATATCATGATTTAGGAAACGCGGTAAGGCGTGGATTATTGTTTGAAAAAGAAATACGCAGGGAACAATCATTTTTTCTTCTTTTTTTAAATTATTATAATTAGCATTTAATAATTTTGATAAGATTTTTTTTCAAACGAATTTTCTGCTTTAATTTTTTCGTGACATTTTTGCATTTGTGTACTGTACCGTTTGTAAGCAAACGTTATTTAAATTTTATCGCATGACGTAACATAATATTAAATTATTATTATTATTATTATTTATTTTTTTTTTATTCTGAATCAAACAGCGGAAGATTTTTTTTTTTTTTTCACATTTATTATGGGAAAACAATTTAAAACAATGTAATATGTCTTATTACTTTTAAAAATATAGATCTTATACATTTAAAATTAAGCATTCTAGTACAGTAGACCACTATATAACGGCGGTTTTTTTTCTGGGTAATAGGAAATCGTTTTATATGGGACATATTATATCAGACCAATTTTTGCAAATTCAGTCCAGCATTGAAAACTTCTATTTAATTTAATTTGGTTGTTTTGTTTTGTTTTTTATTATTTTCTAAGTAAGATTTCGATAATTACGAATTAGTCTATTTTTGTAAGATTAACGCATTCCAGGCGCGAAATTTTGCATTCCAAATGGATAATAAATCCACCCTCTGACTTTTTCTGAAACAATACTTTACTTTAAAAAATATTTCTTGTTTCCTTAATTTTAGTTTGTTTGACTCTTTATAGAACTCTAGAATATATAAACGAGTGAAAGTTTCCGTTTTGATTGTTGATGACAATATTTTAATTATTCAAAACTTTCGTGACAGCTGACGTAGATTCACGACATCTGAAAATCTGTAACTCCGCCAACTGGCATTTCTTTCGATATTTTTATTTATTATCTTAAGTATATAACCAAAATTTGTATTTTTAGAATGAAATATAAAATTAATACAAGTATTTTGATTAGAAAAACATAATTATAATGTATATCCATTTTTAATATAAATGTGATTACAGAAAATTTTGTTCTGAAATATTGTACATTCGAAGATTAATGCCCACAGGCGGACCTTACAGTCAAAAAGACAAAAGCATGAAATCGCAAAAATGTTAATCATGCGTTGTTTTAAATAATTTGATGTTTTAGAGAAACGTATGAAGGGTGACCGATTACCCAAAATAGGAATTATATTGAACCGTATCTCCTTTCTATTGAATTTTAAATACCCTTTCTCAGATTTAAGTTTAAATCTTGTTATCTATACATTTGTGTATTGCATGTTGTAGGCTTGTACGCCTCAAATTAAATGTAAAACTTTATAGTAACACTTTCATGCGGGGCTTACTGTATAAAAGAAAAATATACCCAAAAGAAGTACATAATTTTTTTTCTTAAATTAAACATTTTTTTTTTCTTTTTAACCCTATTACTATTATTATCATTATCACTGTTATTCTTTTATCTTCCTATCTAGATTTTTGTAATTCAACATTGGAGGGTTCATATAACTCAAACTTTTTAAATTTTTACGTATGAAGTATTGCATGAAACTAATCTACGTTTATTAAATATAAACCACTTGAAATTTTTTATTTTGTAAGTTAATAAGTTTTTTGTTTTATAATTAAAATTTCTGTACTTTTTTTTCCGGTGTGAAACTTAACAAATAATGTCTAGTCCTTGGTAGATCATGATTTATTTTTTTCTAAATGTATAGACGGACCCCTAAAAATTTTCGCTTGTATCTCAATCTAGAATTTATTTAAGGTGTATAAATAGGTATATTTTCCGAGCTGCCTTGGTCTCATAAATATGAATATGGGGTCAAAAATAGGGGTTACTGTTAAAAAAAATGAATTTGATGCCTGTTTTAATATCTAGATGACCCCTTAAGCAAAATCTAACTATGCCATTATAAACTAGACGTTACTAAAGATCGATTGGTACCAACCGCATGTTTTTACGATAATTTAGATCAAAATTAGGGATGGGGGGGGCGTTTTTTTTTTTTTTTCTTTTTACTGATTAAGGGGTATATTCTTAGGAAATAAATAACATACAAACTGCGGAGGTAACGCCCACTTGCGGAGTTATAGATTTTTAAAAGACGTGAATGTGTACGTCAGCGGTCGCGAAAATGTTAAGTTTAAAACAGAATTGCCTTTTTTTTTTTTTTTTTTTTTTTTTTTAAGATGTCAATAAATTTATGTGGTAATATTTAACTTAATTAGTCGTAGAAATATATTACAAAAGTATAAAAAAAAAGTAATAAAACAACTTATTAAAGATACAGTCAGCAGAAACCCCGCTATTCTATGTTTAACAATTTGCTTGTTATTAGGGAGAGAATAAAGATTTTTCTACTCTCACAAATCTTCATTTTCTGAAATTAAAAAAAAAAAAAAAAAAAAAAGCTATTGAAAAATAAATATTTATTTAGAAATGAAAAAATCTAAATAGATGACGAAAATTTCGAAAGATTATCTAAACAGTACGTGTTGAAAAATATGAAAAGCGAAAATTCATATTAATACGTACAATACTTTAAATAAGCACCATAAAATTCAAGAACTCGCAACAAGGGATCTGTAAGAGAACGGGGAAAAGCTCACGAGAACAATTCCGAGCAAAAAACCAAAAGAACTCTTCGCTTTCTGTACTTTTTTCTGGTGTGAAACTTAATAAATAATGTGTATTCTGTGATAGATCATAATTTATGTTTTCTGTATGTATAGACGGACTTCTAATACCTTTACGCTTATAACTGTCAAAAATTGATTTAAAGTATATAAATAAGACTTTTTCTGAACCGCCTTGATTCCAGAAGTTTAAATATGATTTAAAAAATAGGGGTTGCTATTGAAAAAAAAAAAATGAAGTTGATACCTGTTTTAATATGTAGGTAACCCCTTAAGCAAAATCTAACTATATCATTATAAACTAGACGTTATTACAGATAGATCGGTACCATACACATGTTTTTACGGTAATTTACTGCAAAATTAGGTGGGGGGTTACTTTTTTTTTTTTGCTGAGTGTACATAGCTTTCCCTTTGAAATAAAAGAAAATGTGAACATTTTAACTCTTTCAGGGACTAGCAAAGTTTCTTCAATTAAAATCAACAGCCACCAGAAATCCACAACAACATTAAAAGACGCGAAATAAATGAAGTTATTTGTCGCAGTTATAAAAGAAAAATTTTATAAAAGTTTTCTGAAGACAGTTTTTGCAACTTTGAATTAAAACTTGTGGATGCACAATGCAGCCACCGCTTCTAAAACGGTTGACACTTTCGTGACCGCTGACGTACACTGTAAAAAAATAACTATTCCCAGCTGCAAGAAACTCTCTGTGATTGGAGAAAATAATTATTTTCTCCAATCACAGAGAGTTTCTTGCAGCTGTTAATAGTTATTTTTTCACATTGTAGATTCGCGTCATTGGGAAACCTGTGACAACGCCAGTGGTCGTTTCTTTTGCAATGTGTATATTACTATATTTCTTAAAAATATCGTCCATATTTATATTTATTCAATGAAAATACTATGGATAAAAATACTTTAATCAGAAAGAGTATAATTATAAAGTATATTCAATTTTAAATAAATATGTATACGGAAAACCTTGTTATGAAATGTTAGAGCTTAAAAGATTAACGCCCAGAGGCGGAACTTACTATCAGAGAGACAAAAACTTGCGGTCTTGAATGAGTTAAGCGAAAGTTTTTCGATATTTTCCCCTAGCTTTAATCGATTTTTAGACATTTGTTCTTCCCCCCAGGGCCTGATTAAGGGGGAAGCTCGCTCTTCACACATTATTTATACTTACACCGTTATTTTTTAACAAATACTTTCCTCCTATAATAAACAGAAAATTTTCATTAAAAATTATTTCAAAATAATTCTGGTGTCTAATAACGGTGAGTAAATTGGATTGTTTTACACCGTTCATTTTTTATAAAAAATATTTCCTCGTCAAAGCGTGGAATTTCTATGACATGAAGTAAAAAATAATTGTAAAAATATTCCGGTATGAACGAGCTTCCCCCTTAATCAGGCCCTGCTTCCCCCGTTCGGTACATTGCAGCAGTAATCTCGAATCTAATTAACGATATACCAGTTACATACCTATACAGAAGTCACTAAATTTCTTAGTAGGCACGAGTGTACCTTGCTATATTGATGGTGCAATGTCTGTGTATGTTTGTCGTGTTGTAAGCAAACGGAGTAATAGAATTTTGCTTGGAGGGCAGTTATGATCTCTCCTGGGGCACTTCAAAACACGACATCCGAATTTTTCATTAGTTTTTCCAAATTATTAAAATATATAAATTTTTGAAATGGTCGACTCTAGAAATAGGAATGTAAACGTAAGAAGTTTTTGTGTGGTCCATTAGCTCAGTTGGTTAGAGCGACATGCTAATAACGTGTTAGTCGTAGGCTCGATCCTCTAAGGGCGATCCTTAATATGTTAATGTTTGATAATAATCAATAGAAAATGTGTCCATTGATTAAAAAAAAAAAAAAAAAAAAAAAAAAAAACTTTCAATGTTTTCTCAGTATCGTAAGCCGTATTACTGTCGAGAATGTGAAAAAAACAAAGTTTAACATATAGGTATATTGGTTGCTTTAAACGCAAATAGCTCATCATAGAGCTACAGAATTAGCATGGCTTTCCGTTTTGACATTTCCTGATGCAACTCGAAGCTCGATTTTTGAAATTTTTCTACTTGTTTTGTGATTAATTAAAAATCTTGCCGCTCGGGAATTTGCTTGGTGTTGCCATCTGTTGTCATCGAGTTAAGATGATAATCAGACCGTCAAATGTCTGTCTAAAAAACGTAGTTCTTGAATAAGAGCAGAACCATTTATAGTTAAATGGCACCTTAATTGAAATGTCAATTGAAGAGCAAATGCATGCAGTGGGATCCCTGAACCAATATAAAGCAGTCGGGAAAGACGCTGTGGAAGCAGCTGGTGTTTTAATTGATTTAAATGAAATTTTCGTTATTATTTATAAAATTCATTGAAATATAGTGATTATTATTATTATGTTATTTTTGAAAATTACGTTCAGTATAGCGACTAGCAAAACAGGATAATTATGTCAGTATATACAGGGTGATTCAACGAAGACAGGACAAACTTCGAGGGGAGGTAGGACACATCATTAGGACTCAGAATTGCACAGGAACCCAAGTCCCCAAACGTCATTTTAATCCTTCACAAACAATGTGTTTTCTGTGTTTATTACCAAAAATTTCCGCCTACTACCATAGCTTGTAAATGGTGCTCTATTTAACAGAAATGTTCTGTTTTTTACTGTTAATTTTACAAAATATATGATAAAACTGTTGTTTCCGAATACTTCACACTAATCTTATAAATGCTTATATTGAGAATAAATTTTTAGATGTACTGTAACTTACGAAATGTAAAACTTACATAGTAGGCGGAGTTGCAAATAAATCAGTGGGTATTGACAATAAATGTTTAAAATTGCAATCACAATCAGTAATACAGCAAAGCAAAATTGGGGTGATTGGCTGGTAATACTGAAGGTAGAGAACTTTAGAGGGTCTGACCCTTCGTTACCCGCATCTGCATAGCTGCCAATATTTTAATTTATTCCGGAGTATTTTTAGCCCCACCTTTATTTCGTAAAACTTATTTTTTAAAAGTAATTTTGTCTTATATTTTCGAAGTTATATATTGGAGAAATTTTTTCTCCAAAAAAAGTGGTGCGAAATAAAGGCCAGGCCAAATGTACTCTGGAAAAAATTAAAATATTGGCAGCTATGCATCTGCTGTAAAGTATAGTTTTAAACTGTGTTCTTCCATGGTGATGGGACATTTTACTAATTATGAAAAAGCAGACATGCATCTAATGTACAGTACTGCTAATGGGAGCAGTAGAACTACGACTCAATCAGGAACGATTTCCGAACACGCTCATGCCGAATTACAAAATATTTGTATGGTTGCATCGGGACCTTTGTGAAAATGGTACATTTTTCGCCAATTCTAACGCAAGGACTGGAACAAGAACTGCTCGACATCCAGACATGGAAGAAACCATTCAAAACATTGTCTATGAAACATCCGACACAAGTACAAGAGATATTTCACGTCGTGTACATGCGAGTCAGTCCACTGTTTGGAGAGTCTTATATGAACAATATCTACACCCATTCCAAATACAGAAAGTCCAAGTATTGGAAGAAGGTGATTACCCTCTGCGCGTAAAATTCTGCCAATGGTGCTTGCAATAGTGTGCGTTGCAGCAGGATTTTCGAACTTTAGTTCTGTTCTTAGATAAGGCTATTTTTACACAGGAAGACGTTTATAACTTTCACAATACTCATCTGTGAGCAGGAGAAAATCCACACGCTATACGCCCACATTCATTTCGAAAAGGTTTCTCGGTTAATGTTTGGGCAGGTATTGTGAACGATTACCTTATAGACCGATATCTTTTACTAACGCCGAACAATGGCTCACGTTAAGCTATTTTTCTAAAGGAGGTTTTGCCAGAATTGCTGGAAGATGTTCCAGTTGTCGTGCGCAATTAAATGTGGTTTCAGCATGATGATGCATTAGCACATTTCCATATGGAATTGCGCAATTACCTGGATGCCAGTTTTGCAGGGCGATGTATTGGAAGGGGCAGGTCAGTCCGGTGGCCACCCCGATCCCGAGCATCTATTTTTTCTTATGGGTCCGTCTGAAGACCATCATTTACGAGACTCCTGTTTATTCATCAGAGGATCCCCATTGCTCGACTGTCCATTGCGACTGCACAATTGCGTGAAACACCTGGCATTTTTGGAGCTGTTCGCCAATCCACACTTCGAGGTATCAAGCATGCATTACGGCTGGTGGCCGCAAATTTGAACACTTATTGTAAATTTTGATGCAAAGAAACACTTTGTTTTTACTATTTGTTTTTACATTTTTTGCTTTCTTTTTTTGCTCAATGTATTTTTTTTTCATATTTATTTTTTGTGTTCTGACTATACAAATGATGTATGTTTCAGTAAACTGTTCAACCCCTTAATGTTTGTTCCACGACAGTTGACATATTCGTATTTCAAACTCCACCTACGCTGTAACTTTTAAATTCGTGTGTTACAGTATATCTAAAAGATGTTCACAATGTTAATATTTATTCAAGCATTATGGATTATTCAGAAAAAAAAATTTTTCTTATGTATGACCTTTCGTGTGATAAACAATTATAAACAGAATCTCGATGTTAAATAATACATCATTCAAGAGGAATGGCAGTAGGCAGAGCTTACTGGTAAAAGACACAGAAAACACATGGTCCGTAAAGGGTTAAATTGACGTTTAGCAACAGGGGTTCCTGTTCAATTCTGAGACCTAATGATGTGTCTTACCTCCCCTCAAAGTTTGTTCAATCAGCATTGAATCACCCTGTATATATATTGTAGCGAAATTGTGAATAATAGTCGTTTTTATTATGTAATATCATTTAAAGAGTCTTTGTCACATCATAAAATGTTAGTTTTCTGCATTTTTATCTTGTTTTGACATTAAAATAGCTCAGTTTTCTTTACAAACGCATTAAAAAGATTGACCATGTCAGACAATTGCCATGGCGATAAATCTGGCGAGTTTGTAGTCCCATGGCGACATTTGGCGATTTTGGCAAGAAAATACAATTTTCGATACATTCATTACCCATAGCTGCCAAAATTTTAATTTATTCCGGAGTACTTTTAACTTCCTTTTTATTTCGCACCACTTTTATAATAGAAAAAATGTCACCGATATATAACTTCGATAAAATAAGAGAAAATTACTTTTAAAAAATAAGCGGTACGAAATAAAGGTGGGGCTAAAAATACTCCGGAATAAATTAAAATATTTGCAGCTATGCATTACCTAAGCTCTAAGTTCAATATTTCGTGAAATACTGCAAAATTCTTGAAATATAGGAGACTGTATAAAAGGATAGTATTTGGACAAATCTTTGAGTTTTACGCCTAACCATTGCGGTATAAAGAGCAATGCTTGACCAGGCCTCTACTGTCGATTACAGCAAAAACTGTATGTTAATGTCTATTGTACATATTATGCTGCGTTTTTTTTTTTTTTTTTTTTTTTTTTTTTCAGTAACCTTCTTGAGGAAAGCCAGAAGTCAGTGTTTACTAACAAAAATAGTATAATTAGCTGATCGAAAAAGTTATTAAAAGTAGAAATTTACAATATTTTTTAATAGCTTGAAAAATATTTATTATAGGCTTTTTCTCTTGGTGAGTTTTATTTTCCAACCATTTGCGTTTAGATTAAGCAGTTTCTCACTCACTGTAACTTTCATGAATGTAAAAGTTCAATGAAAATCTTTATTTTTATATCCATGTTATTGTTTACTTTTTAAAGTACATGGTATATCAGAAAATGAAAATATCTATAACTGTTTTATGCGCTGTCATTGTGCTCACTACAAACGTAATCATAATGAAAGAGTAAGGAGTTCCACTTTAGTTAACTTAATGTACAGTCACCCAAAAAACAAACGACACCCCTCCCCCACCTAATTTCGCCGTAAATTATCGTAGAAACATGCTTCTGGTACCTATCGATGTGTAATAACGTCTAGTTTTTAATGGTGTAGTTAGATTTGGCTTAAGGGGTTATCTACATATTAAAACAGGCATAAACATTAATTTTTTTCAATGACGACCTCTTTTTTTTTTTTTTTTTCCTCATATTCAGATTTCTGAGATCAAGGCAGTTCGGAAAACCTACCTATTAGGTTAATTTCTTTAGAAATCGACCTATTGCAATCACTTCGTTTATCTATCTATCTATCTATCTATAATGAAAATTTTGTCATCACGATAACTCCCGAAATAATACTTTAAATTGAACCAAATTTGGACAGTGAACTGATCTTATAAATATCTTGGATGAGTTCGTTAACCAAGTTGCTCCGACTTTTTGTTTTCAAGTGGCAGCCACTTGAATATTTCTAACCCACATTGTAAAAAGCGTATTTAAAGCAATATTTGCTTGAATTTTTATGTAAATCTAGACTACATAAGAGTTTAAAGGAACTTTATTAGTGAAATTTAACTGCCATTTTTAATAAAGTGGCGGGTATCTTAAGTTAAGTGGGGCCACTTGAAATCAGGCTACCACTTGAAAATTTAAAATCACGATTACTTCCGAAATAATACTCCAAATCGAACCAAATTTGGACAGCGTCTTAACTTGTGTTATGAATATTGGATGAGTTTCTTAACCAATATGCTCCACCATTTTGTTTTCAAGTGGAGACCACTTGAAATTTTCAAATTCAAATTGTATATAGCGTATTCCGAATTTGTGTGAATTTTGATGTATATATAGACTATATAAGTGTCTGAAGTTTTTTAATAAACATATCCGCCATTTTTAATAAAGTGGCGGATATCTTAAGCTAAGCAGGGCCACTTGAAATCAGGCTACCACTTGAAAATTTAAAATCCCGATAACTTCCGAAATAGTACTGCAAATCGAACTAAATTTGGACAATGTCTTAACTTGTGTTATGAATATCTTGGATGAGTTTCTTAACCAAGTTGTTCCACCATTTTGTTTTCATGTGGAGACCACTTGAAAATTTCAAATTCAAATTGTAAAAGCATATTCCAAATTTGTTTGAATTTTGATGTATACATAGACTGAATAAGTGTCTCAATGAAGTTTATTTATGAACTATGGGCGCCAAAAAAGTTACCAAGTGGAGAAGTCGCCAAATTAGGCGCTAAATACATTACCTGCTATATTGGAGCTTTTTAATGCGTTTTTAAGGGAAAATTAGGCTATTTTAACGTTAAAACTCTTTGAAAGAATTTTTACCAAAAAAAAAAGAAGAATTATTTTCAAATTTGCAACAATATCTTAGATTAATTAGTTCACTGAGCAACTTTCTCTGCCATTTTTATCCAAGTGGCAACCACTTAATTTTTTAACACGATGACTTTTGAGATTCTGAATTAATTCCAACTATATTTGTACAGTAGTCTTATCTCACAAATGCATTTGGTATATTTATCAACTTGGCTTATCATCTTGTTTCCAAGCGCCGGCCACTTGGAAATTTTAAATTCACATAAAAAGGTATTTATGAAACGATTTGCTTAAAACTCCATATGTAGATAGCCTACATCATTTTTTCTACAAATTCGTTAATAATTTGTAGCCATCATTTTGAAACAAAATGACGGCTACTTGATGAGGAAAAAGAAATCAACCTACCCTTCCGAATAAGCCGGAAGGACTTTTTATTTATATATTGTAAATCAATTCTAAACAGAGTTACACGTGAAAATGTGTTAGGGGACCGTCTATACATTTAGAAAAAATAAATCGTGAGCTACCACCTAATACATTGTTATTTATTAAATTTCACACCGGAAAAAAAGTTCAGAAATGTTAGTTTTAAAATAAAAAACGATTCTAATTCGCCGAACATTCTGTGTTAGTTTATGAATTAAAAGATTTTTATGGTTTCTATATATTAAACATTGAATAGTTTAATATATCACTTCACACGAAGAAAATTAAACAGCTTGAATCATATGAACCCTGCAGTGTTGAATTACAAAAATCTAGATACCAAGCTAAAAGAATAATTGTAATAATGATAATAATATCAATAGCGGTTAAAAAAAGAAAATAAAAAGTGTTTAATATTTAAGAAAAAGAATTATCAACTTTTGTTGGGTATATTTTTATTTTATACAGTAAGCACCGCATGAATGTGTTACTATAAAGTTTTACATTTAATTTTAGGCGTACAAACCAACAATAGATAATATACAAAAATATAAATAACAAGATTTAAACTAAAATCTGAGAAAGAATAGTTAACATTTTCGCGACTGCTGACGTAGTTTCAAGTCATTTGGAAATCTGTAACTCCTCCAGTGGGCGTTTCTTTCACAATTCGTGTTTTACGATATTTCTTAAGAATATTCCTTATATTCATATTTATATAAACAAAATAATATGAAAACAAATATACTTTCACTAGAAAGAGTATAATTATTATGTATATCCATATGAAAATAAATATGGATATAGAAAAAACAGTTTCCTATTGCCTAGAACGAAAGTTCCCCGTTCTCCAGTCGTCTACTGTACTTGAATTCTTAATTTTAAATGTGTAAAATCTATATCTTTAAAAGTAATAAGACATATTACATTGTTTTATATTGTTTTCCCAAAATAAATGTGAGTTTTATGCCGTGATTAGAATAATCGAAAATAAAAAACATTGCGCTTTGTTTCAATAATATATTTAATGAAAAAAAAAAAAAAAATCTACCACTGTTCGATTTTGTATTAAAAAAAAACATTAAATAAAAATTTAATATTATGTTACGTCATGCGATAAAATTTAAATAACACAAAGCTTTCAAACGTACAGTAAACAAATGCGAAAATGTCATAACAAAATTAAAACAGAAAATCCTTTTGAAAAAATCTTATAAAAATTATTAAATGTTAATTTTAATAATTAAAAAAAAAAAAAAATGCGTATTCCTCTTTCAAACGATATTCCTCGCCTTACCGCGTTTCCTAAATTATGATACTTAACTTGAGGTGTACGAACCCTACAATATTCAAGTAAAAATAAGAGGGACAACTGAGTTAAAAAAAATTTTAGCAGTGAGAAACTAGGAAAAGTTATGTAACATTTAAGAAGAAAAACTTGACATTTCCGGATCGGGTATATTCATAGCTGCCAATATTTAAATTTTTCCTGAGTACTTTTAGCCCCGCCTTTATTCCGCACCACATTCTTAATAGAAAAAGTTTGTTCAATACATAATTTCGATAAAATAAGACAAAATACTTTAAAAAAATAAGTGGCACGAATTAGAGGAGGGGCTAAAATTACTCCGGAATAAATTAAAATATTGGCAGCTTAGTATATTCCTTTTTGCAACGGAACCCACGCCTTTACATAATTTTCTAAAACTTTACATTATAAAAGAAAATTTTTTTACATATTTGCAATTAAACGATTTAAATTTTGTCTTCAGCATTCGATGTATTAAATGCCATTGACATTTATGCGTACCAGTGTTATACACAGAGTAAAATACGAATATGCGAATTAGTTTTTTAATATTGTTTCTGCAGTATGGAGGCGGGGCTTCATTTTTTTGTGGAATTCTTTCACAATCTCTCGTCTGCATTGCGATAATTTTATAAAAATTAACCAATTTGTATGATAAACGTCGAAATGTTGCTTAGAAAGCAATTAGGATAACAAAAATATAAATTAAAATTGTTTTTCGTCAAAATATATACAGTTATTTACTCACAGAGGATACAAATTATAACAGGTAACAGCCCCCTAACAGCAGTAAAAAATTAAATATCACTGTAACTCATAAAATAATGTTAGGAACGAGCTGTAAATTTGGAAATCCATGTTTTTGATGATGCCCGTTCTATTCATGCAAAAATTAACATAGGTCATAATTCATATTTTTTTCATATATGAAATTATTAATAATTTCCATAATTCAAAAAATGTTTTTTTTATCAAAAATATCCATGTAATATGTTTGGGTCACTTCATTCTATCATATAAAAAAAGCAGAATTTGAATATCGTAATTTTTTTGGAAGATATGAATTAATGTTTGTCACATTCATTTAACATTAGCATCCTCATATTTTGACAGCTAATAACTCTATGAAAAATTGAGCAAAAAATATAAACCATACCATTTTCCGCGATGATTTAATCCAAAGAATTTAAATAAATTATAAAAAATTGTGGTTACCATTGAAAAAAATGAAGTTGATGCCAGTTTTAACATGTAGACTACCCCTTAAGCAAAATTTAACTATACTATAATAAACTACACGTTATTACAAATCGATTGGTACCAATCACATGTTTCTACGACAACTTATGGCGAAATTAGGTGGTTGGTGGGGGGGGGGGGCGTTTTTTCTTGGGTGACTGTACACTAAGCCTAGAATTCTTCTGAATAATCGAACACATAAGCAGTTATGGCGCATTTCATTACTCTTGAATTTTAATTTTCTGAAACTAGATACATTAGAAAATAGAATAAGTCATTAACACCTTCGCGAACTCTGATGTAGATTCACGTCATTTGAAAATCTGTAACTCCACCAGTGGGCGTTTCATCGTAATTTGTATGTAATTTGTTTCTTAAAAATATACACAATATTCATATTCGTACAATCAATATTCTATGGATACAAATACTTTGATTAGAGTGAGTATGAATATAATGTATATCCGTTTGTATTATATCTGTTTGTAATGTATATCCATTTAAATTCAGTAAATTTTGTTTTGAAAACGTGTCACTTGGGAGAATAACGCCCACAGGCGGACCTTACTGTCAAAAAGACAAAAACATGCGGTCGCGAAAGTTGTTACTGCTAGGACGGCCATGTTTTCAAAGCATTTGGACAAACATGTTATAAGTTGAAAATTGATTAATCTGCTCGTATAAAATGCTATGCTGCCTCCAAAAATTCTTCAAATTTGTAAGCACGTGGATACTAATTTTATCAATAAAACGCTGATTGTAATATATATATCATAGTTGCCAACATTTTAATTTATTACCATACTTGCCAACATCCTAATTAATATTCCGTAATCTTATTAGTCCCGCCCTTTTTCTTACAACAATAATTTTTTTAAGTAATATTCTATAAATGCAATTACGATTGAATAAGAGAAAAAATACTCTAAAGAGATACCGGTATGACAAAGTAGGCGGAGATAACAATACTACGGAATATTAATTAGTAAGTTGGCAAGTATGTATTACTAAGCATTTTTAGCCACGCCTTTAATCCCTATAACTTATTTTTTAAGAGTAATGATCTCTTATTTTAGCATAATTATGTAATGGAGAAAATTATTCTATAATTAAAATGCTGTGAATTAAAGGCAGGGTTAAAAATGCTCTGGGGTAAATTAAAATGTTAGTATTTCTGCCATATACATATATAGTTGCATATTTATGCTTATGCTAGAAACGTAATTCTGTCACATCCGATAATGCTTCTGATTGGCGACGAAAATTATATGTAACTTTGGATGTGTATCTATCTTTAATATAAATAAAAAAATTAATAAACTTGTATGAATATGTATTTATTTTAATTTAACATATAGAACAGATTTGCCAACACTTTAAATTTATCCCAAAACATATTTTGTAATCACCTTTTTTTCACAACATTTTTTTTTTTTTTTTTTAATTGTAGTTTTCTGTAAAGATGCTTACTTACAAGTGTTGGCATTCCCATTTGATTTAACTAGCAAGGTTATTTGCATGAAGGTAAAAAATATTGCTGCAGCGATCCTATGAGGAAGTTCAATAACAGAGCGCATGCTCCAAACTAACTAGTTCTGCAAACGTAAATATATCGCTGCCTGCTAATCCAAGTTCAGGAATGAATGTTTGTGGTGTATTTTATGTGTGAAATATATAAGGAAATTGTGCATTGTTATTGTGAAATTATGTATTATGGATCAATCGAGACACTCAAATGCATACCCAACCCATGTGCTAGCTTCTTATAATATAGTAACTTTATTTTGAATACCAATAGAGTTCAAAAATACATTTTTATTAATTTGATTGAATAGCATGTAAAAAAACCTTATGAAATTACTAATCTTTGTAAATGAATAAAAATATGTTAAAGTTACTATAAGGGATTTTTCCCATAAAAGAACTTTTCTAATGTGATTGAAATAATTTGATCTCCAAATTAAATACTAGTACTAAATAAAATAATTTAATACAAATTAAATACTTACCAAATACGGCAAATTGTTACTACCGTCCCTTTTCCTACACCACTTTAATTTTGGAGTAATTCTCTTCAAATATATTTATGATAAATGGAGAAAATAAATACTCTAAAAATTAAGTGTTGTAGAAAAAGGGGTGGTACTAACATTTTGCCGGATTAGGTCGGCAGCTCTGAAATACGCAGAATGTGAAAAAACCCTTATGAAATTTCATCTGTGGAAAATACGTAAAATCTAGCTCACTTTTTTTCAAATGAGCTTTTGATTAACATTGCTCAACATATCTAGCTTTCAACCTATGTAATAAAAATTCTTCTATCTTTCGCGCATGCGCAGTAAAATAATATTTACGATAAAGGCTCATATTTCAACGAAAATTTCACTCGTGAATTGTTTTGTTTCGGAATAATGTATCTCTAATGTTTTGTCAATTTTTCAGTAAGTTTTGTAAAATTTTATGAAAATCTGCTCTAGTTATAAGCAAAAAATTTATTAAAAAAATTAGTAATTTTTGAAAAAAAAAAAGATATATATATGTATGTATATATATATATATAGGCAGAGCCTGATTAAGGGAAACACACATTATCTCCACTCTCACCGGAATATTTTTACAATTATTTTTTACTTCATGTCATAGAAATTCCACGCTTTGACGAGGAAATATTTTTTATAAAAAATGAACGGTGTAAAACAATCCAATTTACTCACTGTTATTAGAAACCAGAATTCATTTAAAATAATTTTTAATGAGAATTTTGTGTTTATTATAGGAGGAAAGTATTTGTTAAAAAATAACGGTGTTAGTATAAATAATGTGTGCTTCCCCCTTAATCAGGCTCTGTATATATGTCTAAATAACTGTGCAATTCCCACACCAAAACATACTAATATTGTAGTACAGTCAGCCAAAAAAAAACGCCCCCCCCCCACCTAATTTCGCCGTAAACTATCGTAGAAACATGCGACTGGTACCGATCAGTTTGTAATAACGTCTAGTTTATAATGTTATAGTTAGATTTTACTTAGGGGGTCGTCTACATATTAAAACTTACATCAACTTCCTTTTTTTCAATGGTAACCCCCCTTTTTTTTATAATTTAATTGAATTCTTTGGATCAAATCACCACGGAAAATGGTATAGTTTATATATTTCGCTCAATTTTTCATAGAGTTATTAGCTGTCAAAATTTGGGGATGCTAATATTAAATGAATGTGACAATCATTAAATCATATCTTCTGAAATAATTATGATATTTAAATTCTGTTTTTTTTATTCGTTAGAATGAAGTGACCCAAACATATTCCATGCAAATTTTTGCTAAAAAAACATTTTTTGAATTATGAAAATTATTAATAAATTCATATTTGAAAAAATTATGAATTTTTACCTATGTTAATTTTTGCACGAATAGAACGGGCATCATCAAAAACATGAGTTTCCAAATTTACAGTTCGTTTCAAACATTATTTTTTGAGTTACAGTGATATTTCACTTTTTATTCCTGTTAGGGGGCCGTCACTTGTTATAATCTGTATTCTCTATAAGTAAGTGTTTGTATATAATTTGACGGAAAACTATTTTAATTTACCTTTATGTTATTTTTATTGTTTCCTAAGCAATATTTCGATGTTTATTATACAAATTGGCATATTTTTGTAAAGTTATCAGAATGTAGGCGAGGGATTGTGAAAGAATTTCAAAAGAAAAGAAGCCCCGCCTCTGGCTTACGGTACAAGAGAGGAATATATCCGATCCTAATATGTTAAGTATTTCTTCATAAGTATTAAATATCTTTTTCTAGTTTTTCACTACTAAAATTCTATTTTAACTCTGTTACACTTTTTTTCGCATTTCAGTATTCAAGAGTACGTACACCTCTAGTTAAATATCATGTTTTAGAAAACATGGTACAGCGAAACTGATTGCATGAAACAGCAATTATGCATTCGACAATCGTTTTATTATTATTATTATGAATATTTAATATTTTAAAAAGATTTTTTACCATGAATTTTCTGTTTAAATTTTGTTGTGACATATTTGCATTTGGTTACTGTACCGTTTGTAAACTTTGTGTTATTTAAAATTTATCCCATAATGTAACATAATAAAATATTAAATTTATGTTAAAATTGTGTTTTGAACATTTTGGTGAGGCAGATATTAAAAACAATATTTTAATGATGAGCTGAACCTGAGCTTAAGAGAGGGCGGATCCAGCTATTTAGCACAAGTGATATCACATGACTAAAACCAGAATAAACAACATTTTAATTTATTCCGGAGTATTTTTAGCCCACTGTTATTCCTTTTTTTTTTTTTTTTTTAAGAGAAATTTATCTTACTTTAACATAGATTGTTACTTTTTACCGCTATCCACATGTGACCTTCAGCATTAGCATTTAAATGAGGAGTCATCATCTTCTTCCAAAGCAAATTTTAAATAAACTTAAAATCATATATATTTGTGAAAATCCAAACAGATTTTTCCTACTAAGAAAGCCATTCCACACTGAAATACATGCGTAATCGGTTACTTATACGCTAGTTCACACCACAGTATATTGGTAGGTAGGTAGGTTGGGTTTAATGTCGCACTAGTACTGCGCTATGGGTAATTGGCGACGGTCTGGGACTCACCCCTACGATGGTCCAGAGACACGCCATCGTAATTTTTATCGTTCACGGAGACGATGGCTTCCCTGCTTCTGTTCCCATAGTTTATTGTTCAGATTCTTTATTTATTTATTTTTCTTTTCTTTATTTTCTTTTATTATTATTATTTTCTTTCTTTCTTCCTTTTTTTTTTTTTTTTTTTTTTTTTTTTTTAATAGAATAATGTAACATTTTGACCTTTTCAACTGAAGATTTAGATTAAGGTTAGTCAGCCTTTCTAGACCCACCGTCCACTTCTGTATCTGTGTTAAGAGTAGAATTTTAGAACATCCCATTAAGTAGTAGGATTTATTAATTTGCATATTAATTTGTTACACATTATAAAATATAAAAGCAAAAGAATATCGTGGAGATTTATGTGAAAGTTTTTAATAATGTCATGAAAAAAAAAATTAAAAAATTAAAAATATATATATATATAAATAAAAAAATCTGTTTTAATATTTTTAAAAAGTCAATTAAATTAAAGAAAATGAAAGTACTGCAGTATCAGAACAAACTCCCATTGTCACTGTGAAACGGCCGTGGGAACCAGGTTGAGTTCCACCGTTTCAGACAATTATACGGCAGCTTGAGTTTATATAATTTTGAATTTTCAAACAAATTTAAAACCATTCACCTTTTTTTTTTTTCTCGTTTGATAGATATTTTAATATCTATTCAAGCTGTTTAATTTTCTTCGTATGAAGTGAACTATTTGATGTTTAATTAATAGAAACCAAAGCAATCTTTTAATTCATAAACTAACTCAGAGAGTTCTGTGAATTAGTAATTTTTTATTTTATAAATAACATTTCTGAAACTTTTTTTCCGGTGTGAAACTTAATAAATAATGTATACTGGGTGGTAGATCATGATTAATATTTTCTAAATGTATAGATGGACCCTTAATATATTTTCACGTGTAACTCTATTTAGAATTGATATAAAGTATATAAATAGGTATGTTTTCCGAACCGCCTTGATCTCAGAAATCTGAATATGAAGTCAAAAATAGGGATTGCTATTGAAGAAAATGAAGTTAATGCCAGTTTTAATACGTAGACGACCCCCTAGGCAAAATGTAACTATACCGTTATAAACTAGACGGTAACAGTGAAATGTTTCTACGATAATTTACGGCGAAATTAGGGGGGGGGGGCGTTTTTTTTTTTTTTTGGCTGACTGTACATAGTATGTGCAACAATGTATTAAAGTTACAAGTCATTTGTAGCTTTTTGTAATCGAGAGTGATCGAAAGTCATTTCGCTTTTATTCTATTTGTGGTTGGTTCTCTTTCGAATATGGAAATGATCCGTCATAAGAACACAGTGCGTAAAATTTTTGCCCTTAAATTCAATCAGTCTATCAATATATGTATAAACAAAAGAGTCCGTTCGAAAATGTTTTTATTTATTTGTTTTTAAAAGCTGCACTTAAATAAACCATTTTTTTTTTTTATTTAGCAGGGTAAATACATATTTACATATACAACAGTCTATCCCCATTTTTTACTTCCATTTATATTCATAGGCGAATGTGTTAGTTTCGTAAACAATTACGACTTCCGATTTTCGACGAAATGATTTGTTTTGGAATTCTTGAACACAATTTCATTTTTTTTTTTTTTTTTCATTTTTGTCTTGTCCGTTTTTGTGTGACAAAAAGTTTATGGCAGCTCTAGGTCAAGGACTAACGCACATAACTTAAAAAAATATATTTAGTTGCATCTTGACGTAAATTTTGTCAGCTAACCTCTCTTTCATATTGCCAATAAGGAAACGTTGACATACTGTGATTTCCTTCATTTCGAGGAAAGCGTTCTTAGCTTTTATATTGTACAGTTGCAAAAAACGTAATATTTAAAAGGGTGAAAGGGCTATTATGAAACATTACGTTAGTCAAATTAGGTTTAAATCGGCTGGCAGGTGAATCTTTTATGTTGCGATTTTATCTGTGCACTGAAATGCTAGAACTCACATTTTAGAGCGTATAAATGCACCAAACTTGATATGTGACATGGCCATCACTACTTTCACACAAAAGAGACTACTTGAAAATCTTCTTTCTTTCTTTTTTTTTTTTTTTTGTTTCTTTTGGCAAAAAAAAAAAAAAAAAAAAAAAAAAAAAAAAAAAAAAAAAATTAATTTAAATAAATAAATAAATAAAATTAAATAAAATAAAAACAAATATTAAAAATATATATAAAAATAAAATTGTTTGAAAACGTAATAGAGAAATAGAAAACAAGAAAATTAATCATTAATTAACATTGAAAATTAACAAAGTAATTGGCAATAAGTTATAAAATATAATAAAACTATTGTTCAGAGAATATGTGTAAAAGAAATTTTACGAAATGAATACGTTAACCGTTGCTGAAATATGCTACATATTTACCTTATATCTTTATATAGATCAATAAACTTAATTAAAAAATAAAAAAAGCTGTCCTAATGTAAGTTTTATTTTATAAAAAAATATTTATTTATTTATTTTCCAAAGTTTGAAAAGAGAAGGATTTTTAGCATTATCAAATTTTAAAATAATTATGACTGTCGTCAGATCAAACGGAAACGACGCATTGAATTTATCTTCACCAAATAAAACTGAAACGTTAGATTATTTTTTTTTTATCATATAAAACTGAAACATGTTCCGATGCAATAACATATGTACTCATCAGATGAACATGGACTGAAACGCTTTTGTATTAAATCAATATTCATCAGACAAGTGATGTATTAAATCGATATCCATGAAATAAAATTAAAACAATTTATATTTAATCTGTAATTTGATTGAGCTGAAGTGCATTTCCATTTATTTTTTTCTCCCCATGAAATAAAATTGAAGCGATTCATTCTTAATGTTAAATCTGAAACGAAAGATTCAATATATCATTACCAATCAAACTGAAACACGTTTCGATGTAATAAATATGTTATCATCATAAAAAACTAAACAGAAACATATTTGGACGCTTAAAATTTGTCTTCATCAGACTAAAATATTAGGGGGACCGGAAAATAATGTCGTTTTGAATTAATAAAATGAAACCGGAAATTTTTGTTTAACAGTGTTTACATCGTACTTTACAAATAACCTTCTTATAAGTTACCTAAGAATATCTTAAATTTTATCCAGGATAAATTTCCGATGTCAGTATTTTAATTCAAAACGACATTATTTTCCGATCCCCCTAATAGAAAGAAACGCGTTTCGAAATATTAAACCTTTCTCGATAATTTCTTAAAACGATCTTCTTCATTTAAAACTAATCGAACAATGCGTTTCGAGGGATTTTAATCAAATCAGATTAGATTGTTAAAAATGGATTGAATCTATTATCATTAGATTTGGCTTATTTTTTAGAATCGCGACTTGTTACATTGACAAAACTAATAATACTAATGTAATTAGTATAGAAATTGATAAATTAAATTCCTCTAAATGAATAAAATTGAAAAACCCTCAAATTAATTGTAGAAAATATAGAGTTTAGATCTTTCCACTACGCGACACAAAGATAAAAATTAAAATAAAATAAAATATGATCTTCAAATCTAAAATGAATTCAATTTCTACGCAAAAGAAAAAAAAATAACAGAATAGTTTTTCTCTTTATACCTATACAGTTAAAGACTTATTTGCAATTAAAAGGGATATGTATATCATACACATCCCCAAACCTTTTTCTGTTCGGAAGTGTTCCACTCCTCCGAACTGTTCACCTGCTGCCAGCAATTCCACTGTTCCGAGGTTCTGAGTTACTCAGAACTGTTCTTCTGCTCCCAACAGTCCGTCTATTCCGAATTGTTCAAATGCTTCGAACTTTTCCGACTTGTTCCGCAATTTCAGACTGATTTTCCGCATAATTTTTAAATGAACAGAATTTCTATCCCAATATCGCCAATCAAGCGATACTATTTTTTTTTCTGAAGCTCCATATTTTATAATGAAGATAGCCTATTTCTCTGGTAACCTTCGCCTCTCTCTTAATACCGACATGTAAAGCCATGAAATGTAAGCGAAAGATGATCATTTACCGTTGGATCGGCAAAAGTGAACATTTCATTTTGGCGAAAGTGAAGAGTTCCTTCGGTTTTTTGCCCGTAACTGTTCTGATGAACTGTATTCTTTTACCCGAAACTTGTAGCGAGTTCTTCAATTTTATGGTGCTTATTTAAAGTTTTGTACTTATTAATATTATCTTTCACTTTTCCGTTTTTTCAACACGTTAAGTTTAGATATTCTTTCGAATTTTTCGTTATCTATTAAGATTTTTTCTTTTTTTCTAAATAAAGATTTATTTTTCAATAGCTTTTTTTGAAAATTTCAGAAAACGAAGATTTTGTGAGAGTAGAAAATTTTTTATTCTCCCCATAATAACAAGCAAATGGTTAGACATCGAAAAGCAGGGTTTTTGCTGTCTTCATCTTCAATAAGATGTTTTATTAAATTTTTTTAATACTTCCGTAATATATTTGAACAACTAAATTAAATATTAATATATGAATTTATTGACATCTTAAGAAAAAAAAAAAAAAAAAAAAAAAAAAAAAAAAAAAGGCAATTCTGTTTTAAACATAACATTTTCGCGACCGCTGACGTAGAGATTCACGTCTTTTGAAAATATAAAACTCAGCCAGTAGGCTTTTCCTCCGAAATTTTTATGTTATTTCTGTCCTAAGAACATACCCATTATTCAAAATTGTACAATCAATATACTATGAATACAGGTACTTCGATTAGAAAGAGTGTAATAATAATGTATATCCATTTGTATTTAATGTGAATACAAAACATTTTCTTCTAAAACGTTGTAACTTGGGAGAATAACACCCACAAGTGGACCTTACTGTCAAAAAGACAAAACCATGGGGTCGCGAAAGTGTTAAGATAGAGTGACTATGTTTATTTATGCTCTGCAGGATTTCCTGTCATTTTCCATAGACTTTATTTACACAATAAGACAACAAACTTTAGAAACAGCAGAGTTCTATTTTTATACTAATGCGGATAATAGTATGAATGATCTGCACCTTAAAACGCGTTCACATTTTCAACCAGAACTATTTGGAACTGGTACCTTGTTCCACGTAATTTTACACTTATTTTGACACACTCGTCAAACCCGCAAGTTAATGCACGTTTTTTTCACGACCAAAGAACTACATTTATTCCGCCATGAAAAGTATGAGCTATTTCTTTCAATGCTTAAAAATTTACGAATAAATAATCTGGTGCGATTTAATTTAAATTTCTACGAATAAAAAAAAATAGTTCTTTCATAATTGCCTACATTTTAAATTATTGGAGAGAATTTTAGCCCCGCCTTTATTTCGCGCCACTTTATTAACAGACAAAATTCTTCATTATGTAACTACGATAAAATAAGTAAAAATTACTCTTAAAATTAAAGTCGTATGAAATAAAGGCGGGGCTAAAAATGCACCGGGATAAATTCAAATGTTGACAGCTCTGGAAACACTATAAACTAGAACGGAAAACGGAAAAATTGTCAAAGGGTTAAGCATATGAAAACAGCACGAGCGTCGAATGAAGAGTTCTTGCCTTCTATTTATTGTTCTTTATCTGAAGCATCTTTTGCACACAATTTTAAAGTTCTACCCTCACCGATTAGGGAGTAATGGGGGTGGCAATCTAAAATGTTATTATTATTATTATTATTATTATTATTATTATTATTATTATTTTAACTATTCAAGTTATCTTATCGAGGTTGAAACTATTTATAAATGTTTATGAAGTACATAATATATATATTTTTCAGAATTTTCACTCGATTTTAAACGGTAGAAAATGATAAGTATATTTTTGATGGGCGATTTTTTATACTATCCACCAAAGTGACACCTGCCAAAAAAATACAGTTTATTTCTTTATTATTTAGCTATTACATATAAAAATTACAGAACTGTCAAACTGCGGAAACGGAGTGAAAAAAATAATAATCACTTAATAATAATATCAATGATATAATATTTATCTTTAAAAACTACTTAATAAATAAACAATGCAAGGAAATATAAAGATGCTCTATTAACATTTGTTATTTAAACGTAACAATTAGCAATTAAAAAAAATATTCTATTTGATTATTATCAGGGATCTTACATCTTGCCCTTTTTTCAAGACACTTTTAGCGACGAGAAATTTCCGTAATTTTTGCTACCTTTATTTCTATATAATAGTCTCTACATTGTTTAATGACGTCATAACACTACAAAAATATTGATATAAAAATTTCTATATGAAAATAGCATAGATGGCAAAATTTAAATTATTCCGGAATATTTTTTGGCCCCGCCTTTTATCCATACCACTTATTTTTTAAGGATAAACTTGTCTGATGTTATCGAAGTTACATTTTTCATGAAATATTTCTATAAATAAAGTGGTGCTAAATAAAGGCGGGGATAAAAGTACTCCGGAATAAATCAAGATATTGGCATTTATGAAAATAGCACTAGCAAAAATAAAAAAGGCGGGAGTCCCCCCCCCCCGCCCATTTAGCAGCAATATTTCACTATTTGTCAAATGGTCAATGGAAATCAAAAATTGTAAAACCAGCTGAAATATTGACTTCAATACTTCATAAAACTAGTGTAACTATCACTACTGAAGAAAATAGTGATGATGATTAAATCTTGATTGAAAAGGATTCTTTTTTGTAATTTATCTTTGCTTTTTATAATTGATTCTAAAGACATAAATTACTTTATACGGATACCTGTATTGGATTTCATTTTTTAAACTATGGTCTACTTGTTTGACACTTTTGTTATTTTTGTATGTAATAGCAATCTAATAAACAAGCAAACTTTTATTTTTGGTAGATGTTACTTCGGTGGATATATACTATAAAACATCGTCCACCAAAATATACGTCATTTTTCTCAGATTTAAATCGAGCAAATGAAAAAAAAAATAATAATAATATATATATGTATACATATTATATAATATATATTTCACAAACATTGATAAACAGTTTAAACCTCAATAAGATATCCTATTTCGAATCATTTTATTTGCAGAAAATTTTTCTCCAATATATAACTTACATTTCATCCTTAAAATAAATTGTATGGAAAAAAGGCGGGGCCAAAAATACCCCGGAATAAATTAAAAAGTCAGCATCTATAATATTTTCATACAGAAATCTTTATGTCAGTATTTTCATAGTAATATGTCGTGATTAAACAGGAATAGAGACTAGTGTACAAAAATAAAGTAGAAAAAATTAGGGAAATTTCTCATCCCTAATTTTTTCTACTTTAAGTAGTACTACTGTAAGTATCTTGAAAAAAAAAAAAAAAAAAAAAAAAAGGCGAGATGTAAGATTCCTGATAACAATTAAATAAAATATTTTTTTTATTGCTAATTGGTACTTTTTAATATCAAATATTAATAGAGCATTTTTATATTTGCTTGCATTGTTTATTTATTAATATTAAATGGTTTTTAAAAATAAATATTACTCATTGGTATTATGACAGGGATGCAAGAGTTTCCGTCTCAGGTCGGAAAACTTACACCAGCGTATTTTTATCAATATTTTATATGATATTTGTGGTTTATTTAATATGATAGAAATTATTGATGACGAATGCTGGTGTAAGTCTTTTATTTTGAGGGTGACAACTTTTGCATCCCTGTATTATTATTAAATGACTATTTTTTTTTTTTCATTGCGTTTCTGCAATTTCACACTTCAGTAATTTTTATATGAAACAGCTAACTAATAGTTAAAAAAACTGTAATTTTTTGGTAGGCGTCACTTTGGTGGATAGTATAAAAAATCGCCCATCAAAAATTTATTTATCATTTTCTACCATTTAAAATCGAGTGAAAATTCTGAAATATATATCGCTATATATATATATATATATATAATATGTACTTCATAAACATTTATAAATAGTTCAACCTCGATAAGATATCTTGAATAGTTTAAAAAAAATTAAATTTAACCTTTTAGGTTGAAACCTCCATTACTCCCTAACCGTCGAGAGTAGAAGTTTAAAATTGTGTGCAAAAGATGTTTTAGATAAAGAACAATAAATAGAAGGCAAGAACTCTTCATTCGACGCTGGTGCAGTTTTCATATGCTTAAACTGCAATACCCTTTATAAATTTTTGAATTGAAAAGGCGTGGTAGGGTAATTTACCACGCCTAGGTTTTTTAATAGATTATCAGAGCTGCCAACCTAATCCGGCAAATTGTTAACGCCTATTGCAAAACGCCCCTTTTTCTACACCACTTAATTTTTAGAGCAATTCTCTTCAAATGTATCTATGATGAATTAAGTAGAAAAATACTTAAAAATTAAGTGGTGTAGAAAAAGGGGCGGTACTAACAATTTGCCGGATTAGGTTGGCAGCTCTGGATTATTAATTCCATAGTAAATGTAGTCACACAAGAATATTTCACCTTCCACTACTATATACGCACAATAACTGGTATCCTATTTAATCACAAAAATATACTGCATTATCTACTGAAATGTAACATATAAATACAACGTCATAAGATAGGGCTTGTTATTTAAATTAGACGAACACACGAACCTGAAAATAGCATGAATTGTATGATGACGGCAGCAGGAATACAAGGCATACATTTTAAATCGTTTATTGACGACTATCGTTGTTATAAGGGTTAATACTATAAAGTGGTAATAGTTAAAAAAAATAAATTTTCTCTTCGGCAACAAAAATTATTTCAAAAGCATTGAAATAATTTTAGTTTAACATTTATACTTCCTTTTCAGATCCTTAAACAGAGTTATTATGTTATTTATCACACCTTATCAATAGTCAGACTTCGGAAATTCTTTAGAGCTAAGCTGGAAAAATCCCTTAAAATGGTTTATTTAGAGACACCTGATAGGAATACAAAACCATAAAACCACAAAACCCAATGCATTTTTTCTACAGATATTAACAATAGCATACAGATTGTAATTATGAAGTTATAAGTGAATTTTAGATTTCTTAGAGACAGGCAGAAAGGCGTCTCCTCTAGTTAACTAATACATATATTTAAACTCTGTTTTCAAATTCAGAAAATTCCCAACTGTTAAATTGACACATCTTTATAAAAAACGTATTTTTTTTTTCTTATTATTTTATTTTGAAATTACAAAATGAAAAATTTCACATATTGAAAATTCGTATTTTGCAGCTTCAAAATAATATATATATATATATATAATACATTTTTTAAAAAAAGTCCATCAATATAACTGTTGCGAATTTTCGAAATGTGAAAACAGAATTTAAATATATATATTAGTTAATGAGTTATAAGCAAAGAAAATTCCCCATAGAATAACATTATCTTCGGCTCACGGCGACGACGATTGAAGCGGGCCATTAAGGTGCATATGCCACAGGTCAGATAAGTCCGATTTTTCAAAAATGTATCTAAAGCAAACGTAATTATCAGAGTTAACAACTTTCTTAATTTATTCTGGAGCAATTTTTTTTCTTTACACCACAATTTATTTAGAATAATATTATCCAATATATGACTACTATTAATTACGAAGAAAATTACTCTTCAAGATATTTTTCTGAAACAATGACGTGTACTAACAGTACTCCAAAATAGTTTATAAAAGTTGGCAGCTCTGAATTATGTATCTAGCTAGTATATGTATATGGCAAAACATAAACAGATAAAGAATAATAAAAAACCTCCCATATATTTTACAGTATAAAATGTTAGCATATTGGATACTATCACGTTTTGTTTTAAATTTATTGCTGTGCTGTAAATTCTAGGTTGTTCAAAAATACGAGGAGTGACAGAAATGTTCTTCGCCTAACCATGAAATATTTGTCTTAGCCGAATTTTATTCCTACTGTATACAGTAAGTATCTTTAAAAGTTTCCTTACCTAATTTCATACTGATCTCAATATTTTTCTTTCTGTTACTGAAGAATGAATGGGAAAATAATAGCAGTTTTTCGGAAATGATAAAGAGAGCAAACGAGCTGTGATTCAATATCTTCTAAAAAAAAGAATGCAAAAACAGGAGAAAATGGACGGGAAAAAAAAAAAAAAAAAAAAAAAAAAAAAACGAGAAAAGTGGAAAAAGTGATCCTCCATTAAACGTGGATGGTGGAATTTAAGAGCTCGGCCCAAGATGTCCATCGCAATGAAAGGCCAGCAACTGAGGATCTCGTGATGGCAGACAAAAGTGTGACAGAACGTTTCATGGCATACAAAAAGAAAAAAAAAAATGTCTGATGCCCAGACTTACTTTCATTGATAGTCCGAGAAAATAAAACTCTTCTGTTTAACCAATCGAGAGTTGAACGGGAGCCAACCGTGCAGTACGATAAGAGCTTTAATATTGAACAACTCAGTTACTTATCAGTTCTCAGTAATTCTTGAGCAAGATGAATCATTTTAATTTATCAATATTTTTTTTTCTTCACTTAACGACAAAGCAAAAAAAAAAATGTTTTCGCTTGATTTGATTCGGTTTGATGGTCGGTTTTGTGATGTGGTAAATGTTTGCAAATTAAAGGTCTTTAGACTAGGAACTGCGATTTAAAGTGGTTTAAGAACCACTTCTCACATCTCATCTCTAAACCAGAATTAGAACTTGGCACCTAGCCATATTTTGTTTTGATGTTTTAACTCAGAATACTACATTAATATTATTTGAAAATCAAGAAAAATTTTTGAAGGTACATTTTGTTTGAAATTTTAAATTAGCTTTCAAAAGAAATTAAAATGTAAATGAACTAAATTAAACGCATACGGAAAAAAAGTTAACTTCTTTTTCATAAAACTGAAGAATATCTTAAATAATTCTCACTAGTAAAATCAATATATGTCTCGTGTTTCTAAGGGATTAACTGGGTTGTTTTAAGAGACTGATTGACAACCCTCCAATTTTAATTATTAGTAAACTATTATAGCTATCTTTTGAATTTTTTTTAATATCATAAGTTTTAATTAACATAAAAAGATGCACATAATAAACGGGTTCACGTTTTTAAATTTGCGTATAAATACACGTAGTGTTCCTTACGTTTATACTTTTTTACTATATCACTTTAAATAAATATTTTCATTCATTTTCCAACTATTAATGACCAAAGCTAATGCTTCAAAATATGTCACATCTTGCCATTTGTATATAAAATTATGTTTTGTATGAAATTTTGTGTGTGAAATTGTATGTTATATTTTTCAAAAAAACGTTTAACTTTGACTTTTTAAATGTATATTCATCCAAATTTCTTTGTATATTTTTTAAACAGTTACAGAAAGCTAGATGATTGTAATAAATAAATAAATAAATAAAATAAAATAAAGTAAAATAATAATAATAACAATAATTCTTGAAAGATATATGATGAGAGATATGGTGATTAAAATGCACCACAAAACTAACAGCAACGGCTGTAAAATTTTATTTGCGTTTGTTCGTGTCCGAGCTTAAAGCTGTTTGTCTACACTAGGTACCTGGAACTAAGGGTGAACGCTTTAAGCTGGGAAAGAGGGGCTTTCTAAGAGTTCTGAATCCGTATTTGCGTGAGTTTTGAAGAAAACGTGGAAAACCCGAACGGCGACATGGGATCGAAACCGACCCTTACCATCTACCGGCGTTGAGCTCAAAACCTCTCCTGTAAAATACGGACTTTCATTGTTAAAAGTCGTAGCTTTGTACACTGTCTTTTCATTATATTTTTAGCAGTATGCTTAAACACAGCTGCAAATATTTTTATTTCGTTACGTAGAATTATTAATAACCACCTTTTATTTATACCACTTTCCTCTATGAGTGTTTATCTTCTTATTTAAACTTAATTACATATTACAGAAAATTGTTCCATAAAAAACGTATTGTGAAAAGAAGGTGGGTACATAAAAAGGAATAATTTAGAAACGTTGGAAGCTTTAGATTATCGATTTGAAGGGCAGTGCTGCCATTACAGCATCACCTAATTATAATTCCCAACGGCAAACACTCACCCTAATTTCTTTTTTTTTTTTTTTTTTTAAGAACTTTACAATGTAGAGGAAAAACATCTTTTATTTTTCCGCTTCTAACATTGCTCGTAAATTCTAATGCCTTTTCACAAAACTACACTGCCTCACAAAGGGATAACCAATAAAATTTTTAATTTAAAGCGAATGTATCTGACTTGCAGCTTCTACGCCTCAAATTATAGTCATTGATATTTTTTATAAAAATGAAGCTTCTTGAAGCAATTTCAGGAAAAAATTTGATTTAAAGATTGCAAAAACACCCTCTTTTTTAATTAAGTTGTATAAATGTGATTTTTCGGAAGATTTTAAGAAATAATATTCTGATCTAAACATTTCAAATATCAATTTTTTTTTCACTCGTATCATCTTAAAAATATATGTGTTTGATACGTCATGAATATATAAAACAATAAAGCCTTTTAACGTTAAAAAAAAAATAAAAAAAAAAATAAGTAAAAAAAATAATGCTTAGTCTATCATGATTTAGTGTAGCATAATTGTCAGCTTGTACGCTTTTTGGCAACCGATAAATTTTAATAGATATTTTATTTATATTTCTTTACCATTTTCCACTGATAGGAAAAAAAAATAATCTGTTACATTTTTCCGATGGCCAAAAATTATAAAAATTAACAACTATGGTACTATAAAACAAAGTTGCCAGATTTTGCTACTTTTTCTTTCAATATTCACCAATAATTTTGAGAAGTGATATTTTATATACATAATAGACGAATAATCTTCGAAATGATTATGCAACTGTTATATTTGAAATTTAATGGTGTATATTGAATAAAAGTCCCAAAACATGGCAATACTGCAGTAAGTTAACTCTTTGCATATTTTTAATTGTTTATTAAGTAATTTAATTAGTTTATAAACACTTATGTAGACATTTGTTTAGCATACTGTTTGTAATTATATGAAATACAATTAAAAACTCTAATGAAACAAGCAAAGAAACTTAAAAACTTTTTCTATCTTAAAATTTACAAATGGTAGATACAATATATATATATAATAATCTTTAAAATGGATCCCACTTTAACAAACACAATGGAAGTATGTATTATGCTCACTGTCTATGTTTTACACACTATACTTCACGCGTAATATTAGTCACCTTATAATTAAAATAGAATTAACAAATATCTCTCTCAAATCAAACTTCTTAGAAACACTCTTCTTTTTGGCACTAGCACATTATTGACATATTTTGAACATGCTTTTATATAAATAAACATGGTACATTTCCATAGATAAATATGAAAAATGAGAAACAACGTTCTTTTAGCAGTATATAATTACAAATCAACATTAGGTTCTACATTGTGTCTTCGACTAATGATCGTGCAACTTAAACATCGAGAAATTTTAGGATAAATTGCATCTTCTCCGTTATTAATTACAGTTTGTGGAAAGTAACTACTAGCAGTTTGAGTTCCACAATTTTTGCAACGGCTTCTGTCAACTGTAACTGTCATCTGTGGTCTAAATTTTTCATTTCCCGTAAGAACACCTGAAAAATAAAAACACGGATGTTAGAATGTTTTCATAAATTTGAACTCTCATGATTACTCAAAAATATTTTATATTATCTTAATGTATTTTAAATTCACTGAAACATTACATAATTTCTTATAAATAAAAATGTAAAAATATAAATATACAACGTCTCTCTCATGACACAGAAACGTAAATTAAAATATTGAGATTTTGAGTTAAGCAGTTTTTTAAAAAGACCAAGAGCATATTTATGACCTGTCAAAGACGCATAGCTCAATTCCTGTCAGTTGCCTAGTTATAAGGGATTTATGGTTTGCAGCAAAAATGATATTTGGCCCCTAGCGCTTTGGTACTTGGTGATAAGCTATTTATTTGACAGCTGTTTGAGACCTACAGATGCACTGACTTTCGTCTCAAATGATTCACATTATATGAATTTACAGTTACAAACACAATATCTTATATATTTCCCTAGCGCAGTATTTTATTTTTCTCTGCTAATAAAAGTAATAATCTTGAGTTACGCCAGTTTTTCATGAGAGCGACGATAAGTAGCCTTAATTTTAGAAGAAATTACGTACTTGCCAATATTTTTAATTTTAAATCAGATTTGTCATCACTATTTTTTAACAGAAGTATGTCCTTTTTTCTGAGATTAAATAAAGTGAAAATTTTTGTACTAAAATCATACCCGCTAACATTTTAATTAATATTCCTTAGACCTGTACACCCCGCCTTTTTTTCCCCACCAACCTTTTTTTAGAGTCTTTTTTTTATTCTTATTTCAACGTAATTAAATTTGGAAAAAATTGCTCTAAAAATTAAGTGGTGTGAAAAAAGAAGCGGTTATAACAACACTACAGAATATTAATTAGAATGTTGGCAGGTATGACTAAAATGCAATTTAAAACATATATAAACAAAACAATTCATTTTATTAAAAACTATTTACAACTAAAATATAGCTATGGTTTAGGTTAAGCTGTAGAACATTGAAGTATATATTATTTTCTTCCCAAGAACGTTTTCGAAAATAACTTTTATCCTGGTGATGCTATGGTGATAGCTGACAACCTAATCCAGAGAATTGTTAGAACACGATTCTTTTTCCACATCACTTAATTTTTGTTTTAATTCTCTTTAAATGTATTTACGATGAAATAAAAAGAAAAGTACTCTAAAAAAGGACTGGTGTAAAAAAAAAAAAAAAAAAAGCAAGTACTAACAGACCTCTTAATTATTAATTAGGATGTTGGAAGCTCTGCATGATGGCTCAAAGCGAAAATCTTCGATCACATATATACATCGTGAATTGTAAATATTTTTAAATAAATCAAGTGTTTTATATACATGTTTTGAAGTGTTTTTTAGTACAATAATATAATATACGTGTTTTTTAACTATTTTCTTTGTTTAAAATGTAAAAATTGTTTTAGAAAATTTCAGGTATGAAGTCTCCCGTGGAAATCGGGACACTTGGCAATTATGAAGTTCCTATAACGTAATTTTAATTAAAATACCACATTTTTAGAATATGCATACATCACAATTAAATCACATAAAAATTATGTGAATATCTTTCATGAAAATTTTTAAAACATTTCATTAATCCTTTCTCTATGGGTAAAAATCATAGATACCAACAATTTAATTTATTTTAGAGTATTTTTAGCGCCGCCTCTATTTCGCACCACTTTATTTATAGATTTTTTTTTTCTCTCCAATAGAAAACTTTGATAAAATAAGAAAAAAATTACTCTTAAAAAATGAGATGTACGAAATAAAGGCTGAGGTAAATATACGCCGTAATAAATTAAAATGTTGCCATTTATGGTATTCTCAACACTTTCGCGACCGCTGACGTAGATTCATGTCAGTTGAAAATCTGTAACTCCACCAGTGGGCGTTTCTTTCGCCATTTGTATGCTATATATTTCTTAAATATAACTAATATTCACATTTTTACAATGAAATATACTGTATACACAAATACTTTGATTAGAAAGAATATAATTATAATACATATCCATTTCCAATATAAATTTGAATACAGAAAATTTTGTTCTGAATATTTTAACATAGGAGAATAACGTCCACAGGTGGACCTTACTATGAAAAGTTGAAAACCATTCGGTCGCGAAAGTGCTAACAATTTCGCGACCGCTTGTTTTTGTCTTTTTGACAGTAAGGCGCGTCTGTGGGCGTTATTCTTAAAATTTACAATATTTCAGAAGAAAATATTCTGTATTCACACTTATATTACAAATGGATATACAATATATTAATATTCTTTCTAATCAAAATATTTGTATTCATTGTCCATTTCATTGTAAAAATATGAATACTGGGTGTATACTTAAGAAATAAATAACATAGAAACTGAGAAAGAAACGCCCACTGGCGGAGATACATATTTTAAAGTGGCGTTAATCTGAGTCAGCGGTCGCGCAAGTGTTAAGCGCAATACTCTTCTCTATCTTCAAAAGACATAAAGACAAATCCTGTATCTGAGGAAACGATAACTGAACATTTTTTAATCTCTAACCTCCTAAACTAGATGCCTCCACGTATCTCGGAAACTTGGTGGTAGACGGGGTACAGATTGTGCGACTACTTTATTCAACAGCCACCAAAAAGTTTTAAAAGTGGAATTTGATATACATAAAATGCGAATAGAATCGAAAAAAGGTCGATGATATATATCATATATCAATTCTTAAAATTAGTGGTGACGTTTGAATAAAAAAAGCTGCAATCTGTACCAGGTGGTGTTGTCTACCGCTTGAACTCTTGCCAAGTTTCCGAGCTACGCGTAAGTCAGCTAGTTTAGGAGGCTATGCTCTAACTCGAAAATATGATTATCAATAAAGTTCTTTATAAATCCCTCTTTCATCTATAAATCTCTATATTAATTAAAAAATCACCAATCTTCTGTTTCCAAATTAAACAATCACTGTCTCATTTCAGTAGTTTAATCATTTTATTCATAATTATCTTTTAAAATTTCTAATATTCTTTCATCATTTGGTTTTAAAGTGTCTTACAAAACCGTCAAAAGATTAAATGATTTTTTCTTAAAGATGGCATTTCCACTGGAAAACTGACCTGGCGTTTATTTACAGGGGTGGAAAACTGGCGCAGAACTCATAACTGTATTTCTTTAAAAATCTTTCTCTACTTATGAAATCTTAGGTTTAAGAGGAAACAGAAATTCTGTCATAAATACCGGTATGAGTTCTGCACCAATTTTCCACCCATGTTATTTAATTCCTTGTTCTTCGTTAATTTAGGTTATATTGATCCAACGATGATTCATTTGAAATATAGAATAAATCATCAACGATGGAATGTTCTTAATGAAGAGACTTCCAAATCTGTTATTGCTTTCCATTCCTGGACTCATAAATTTCGATTATTTTAAAACTAACATAATTTATTCTTCTATCACCTTTTCCCGTATGGATATCTATGAAGCTTTTTACATATTTAAAAATTCGAGAAATTATGTGAATGATATTGCTTCCACTCTGTTCTTGTCTAATGCTTGGAAAATAGTCACTTAAATTAATTTTTCGTTTAGCTTTCAATTTTTTGACATTTTTAAGATTTTATTTTAATTTAATTTTTTTTTATTTATTTTCTTCTTCCAATGTTATAATTCGTCAAAGTCAAAGTAAGGGCTCTGGAGTACCTACAATTGGCGACAACCTTTGCTCATCTCCATCGAAAGCGTAAAAAACATAAAGATATTTTTTCAGATTTAAAAAAAAAAAAAAAAAAAAAAAGCCAGATAGGCTTTTAATTTAGAATTAATTCTTTGAAAAATTTCCTCACGTGAGCAAAGATTTTTAAGAGTAAAACATCAGGAAAAAAATTTAAAAATCTTTGAAAATTCTTAGGATAAACAGGGGATGTTGCGTGTGTTGATGAGACGAGACTGGACGCCGAAAAGGAATTAAGACCCTCAGCAAGGCGTCCCAGGAAGCATAGGGAATTTCTCCGAGTCCCACAATTAGGAAAAAAAAAAGGCGGGCATATATTTTAAGAGAAATAGTAAAAATGTCTCAATGAAAATTAAATCTTGCCAGCCGCTCGTATCCAGCAGAACCAACCGGAAACTAAATTCCTAGATAATTCCACAGGAGCAACCAGAAGCGAGAATCTAACCTTGAATTTTTTACATTACTATAGAATTTTAGCTACCAAAAACGAGAGAGTATTATTTCGGAATCGACTCGTCCAGTCAGAGCTCGAAACTCTAAACAATCAGAGTTCTAGTTAAGACAAACTTCATTTAAAACCAAGTCCTGAGCTTACGAGTGATAAAAAATGAGAAAAGGCTTTGCTAAATAATTAACACTTTCGCAACGGCATGCTTATGTTTTTTTGACCATAATGTCCGTCTGTGGGCGTTATTCTTCTAAGTTATAATATTTCAGAACAAAACTTTCTGTTTTCATATTTATATTACAAATTGATATGCATTATAATTATAAACTTTCTAATCAATGTATTTGTATCCATACTATATTTGATTGTACAAAAGTGAATATTGAGTGTATTCCTAAAAAATAAACTACATACAAATTTTAAAAAAAACGCCCACTGGCGGAGTTACATATTTTCAAATGACGTGAATCTACGTCTGTGGTCGCGGAATTGTTAAAGAAATATCCCAGCAATTCATAACTTTACAAAAATAAAATAAAATATTTACAAAGAAATAAAGCATTTCACAAGAAGGACGGTGGATATTTATGACTGAAGTAAAAGTTCAGTGACTAACCCTTTCAGGGGCAAGCAAATTATCTTCATTTAAAATCAACAACCACCAGAAATCACCAACAATATTAAAAGGCAAGAAATAAATGCTGTTATTCGTGTAAAATATAAAAGAAGAATTTTGTAAAAAAAAAAATTCCGTATGCGGTTTTTACAATTTAGAATTAAAATTTGTGGTTGCACTGTGACACCACCAACGCTGAAACGGATAAGCCTGATGGTAAGGTTAGTCAACTCTAGAGAAAAATTTCGTTCGATCTAGGGAAAAAAAAGATAATTTCTTGAAGAAATTCACTGTTAAGTAACTCCAGACGTAATAATTACCGGGATGGAACACGGGCGCAGTATTCATACCGGAATCTGTTTAAGTAATTTTACTACCTATAATATCGTTGATTTAAGAAGTAGGAAATTTTCTTACATTGATAGTGGTATGAATACTGCGCCCGTGTTCCATCCCTGTAATTCTATTTTTCTCAGAGACATGAGGAAATTTGTCTCCTTTAGTTAAAAAAACTAAAGTTTGTTTCTCTCCGTGAACGATTTTAGGATCATGGTGGTGAATGGAGTCTAACAGAGGATTTCCAGCTTTGCGAATGGATTTGTGAAACTTCATCAAAAGTTTTCGAATTGCAGATAAATTGGCTTAACCCTTTGCGGCGCAAGACAATTCGGATCATTTAAATTATACTGCCACCGGAATTCATAAACTAAATTAAACTAAAATAAATTTTAAGATTTAAAAAAAAGGCCTTTTCTGCTATGTTATAAACGTAATTTTTTGCTTAAAAGTTTCCGGGATGAATTTTTGCAGCTGGATCTTAAATTTTGCGTCCTCGCAGCAAAGACAGCGCGCTTTAAGGGGTATTCGAAGAACCTGCTGCGGACATAACGAGTAGATTCAACAAACCTATGTAAAAGCGTATTTTGGAAAAGCTGAACTTTCATTAGCTGAGTTTTATTAGTCAATCCGTAGATCATTCAACCATATGTGATGATCGAACGAATCATTGATTTATAAAAGAATAATTTATTTTTAAATGACAGGTGGCTATTCCAATCCAATAAAGAATGAAGGACTTTCATGGCTTTGTCAGCTTTTTTCAGAGACTCTAAAAGGTGACAAGTCCACGTTAATTCAGAAACATGGGAAACTTCAAACTATTTGTATCTTTGTTCCTAGGATTGTTTAAAGAAAAGATAGAGAAGGTGTAGTAGTTCTTGTTTGTGAAAAATATGGCAGCACTTTTTGAACTGCTCATTTTTATAATTCTGGTTACATCAATATTTTTATTTACATTCGACTTTATTTGTTTTTGCAATTCCCTCAAATTCCCTTCAAGTGTTGACGCTTTGTTTGCAGAAATCGTGCCTACTTAGTTCGTCTCACGAAGTGTCATGTGTTCTGAAGACCCGAAAACACTGTTGCGAGTACAGATGATCATTCCTGTATTTTTTTTTTTTTTTTTTTTTTTTTTTTTTTAATATATAGAATGAACGGTTCTTTGAAAACAACAGGTTAGATGGAAAAATTCTTATGAATAGTACCAACGAAATGAAATACGCATTTCACTCTTTCGGTGGAAGATGGAAGCGATCGCCGTTTTTTTAAATGAACTGCTACTTCTTTCCAACCTTCTGTTGTGATAAACCACAGATGTCCATAAGGAATGTGTAAAGCACAGAGATTTTTTTTTCTTTCTAATTGAGGCTTTAAAACACCTGTTTCAAATTTACCTGGGAATATATAAATCTTATTAAAGTTTTGAGAATGCTAAAATATGTTTTATGCATTTGATATCTAGAATTCAAAAGGAAAGAAAGAATTTGATTTTTAGGTTATACTAATATTTAATTTGATATTTAATTTTCTAGATTCATTTTTTAATTTAAAATTTTGTAAAATCGATTTTTAATTCTTGTGGAAAATAGAAAATGCACGAAATTTTTGTTTGAAAAACTAAATAAGCCTTCATATTATATATATATAATCTTTAAGATATATAGTAATATATTATAAAACTGAATAAAAACATAATATGGACATAGATAAACTTTCGAATATTGAAAAGATCCGACATAATAACAAGTGTGCAATTTTTGCTCTTGAATTCAATTGGTCTATCAATATATGTATAAACAAAAGAGTCCGTTAGAAAATGTTTTTAATTTGTTTATTTTTAAAAGCTGCAATTAAATAAACCATTTTTTTTTCCTTGCAAGGTAAATAGGGGAGCGTGGGGCGGGTTCTAACAGTTTTTAGATAATTAAATATATTGTGAAATATAGTTACGTTTTCGTCTTTATAATTGTTGCTTCCTATAGAATACATAATCATCTGTCATATTAAAAAAAAAAAAACTTTCGTTAATGTTGCTAGTTTTAGCTCAAAAAATATTTCCCTGTTACAATTTGTCCCGGATTTGGGGCTAATTGCAACACACGTTAGGCAAATTATACCTGATACAAATGGAACCCTAAAAATAATAACGGCAATATTTCAAAATGTTTTTTGTTATCAATCATTTATTAATTAATTAAAAAGGGTAATTAATGACTAATATTAAATTATAACCTTCTTGATATAGTCACAATGAAGTATATCAAATGGATTATAGTAAAATAAAGAAAAAATCAACATAAAAGACAATCTTAGTCAAAATTTAAATTCATTCAAGCAAATGATATTTTATTCCATCTCATGCATTTAATGTTTGCACACATTTTGCAAATAAAGCATTATACCCATTTTACTGCCATAGAGAAGGTTTAGCAGAATGAAATTCTCCGCCATTTTTTCAAGACACTCTCATTCAGGATACAATTTTGCTTTTTTTTCTTCCACTACTTTTATGCAATATTTGCTAATTCGTGATTAAATCGTGAATGTAATTCGTGATTAAATAATCACGACACTATAACATAAAAAAAAGAAAATATTTCTGTATAAATTCAACATTGCCAAAGAAGCCAAAAATTTTCATTTCTGAAAGTTTCTTGAAAATAGGCGGTGACTTCGAGCTCTGGATTTAGGCATCTTCACAAGCCACTCCTCTAACATGTTACAACTTGCCCCAAAATTTTGTTTCAACTTGCCTCATCGTATGATTTCAGATATTTTGTTTATTTATAAAAAAGATATAACAATTTATACAAAGAAAAAATTAAACATGCATTTTAAACTCTACACACAGACAATGTAAAACAGCTATAAACATTTCTTTAAAGTATAAACTAACATAACTTCAATCAAATTTACGAAATATATTTTTCCACTAACTAGCTAAAATGAAGCACGTGTATAAAACCTCTAATTAACCAATTTTTGTACAGCATCGATTGTGCTTACATTATAAAACACGTCATAAGAATTGCGTTTATAAAAATAATTAATCACAAATGCTCCAAATTATTTTATAAATTTCGTGTTACTTCTTACCCCTATGACAATTAACCACATGCAGCCCTACATATTTACACATATAAGAATTTATCGACATTTTTTACTTTCATTTATATTTATAGTTGAATGTGTTAGTTTCTTGAACACATGTGGATTATTTTTAAACCATTTCCGTCTGTCTGTGAGTAACACAATGTTCATGGCAACTCTAGATCAAGGACTAATGCACATAACTTAAAAATATATATTTAGTTGCATCTTGGCATAAATTTTACCAGTCGACCTCTCTTTTTTATATCACCCAACAGGTAACGTTGACATACTGTGATTTTCTTCGTTTCCAGTAAAGCTTTCTTAGCTTTTATATTGCATAGTAGCGCGAAACGTAATGTGTAAAAGGGTGAAAGGGCTATTATGAAACATTATGTTAGTCAAATTAGGTATATACCGGCTGGCAGGTGCATCTTTTAAATTGCAATTTCCCCTGTGTAGTGAAAGGCTATATCTCAGAATTTAGAGTATAAATGCACCGAACTTGATATGGTACATGGCCAATACTACTTTTAGACAAAAGAGACCACTTGAAAATGTTTTTTTTTTCTTTTGGCAATAAAAGTAAAAAAAACAAATATTAAAAATAGATCTTAAAAATAAAATTTTGTGAGAACTAGAGAAATAGAAAAATGAATATTAATCATTAATTAACATTGAAGATTAACAAAATCATTCGTAATAATTTATAAAATATAATTAAACTTTGGTTCAAAGAATACGTGTAAAAGAAATGATAAGAAATGAATACAGTAACCGTTGCTAAAATATGAATCATAGTTACCATCAGGGCCTGATTAAGGGGGAAGCTCGCTCATACCG
This sequence comes from Salticus scenicus, assembly GCA_963930645.1. Classification (NCBI taxonomy): domain Eukaryota; kingdom Metazoa; phylum Arthropoda; class Arachnida; order Araneae; family Salticidae; genus Salticus; species Salticus scenicus. The sequence goes on from OZ005651.1 coordinate 232,667,304, forward strand.
GAATATTTTTACAATTATTTTTTACTTCATGTCATAGATATTCCACGCTTTGACGAGGAAATATTTTTTATAAAAAATGAACGGTGTAAAACAATCCATTTTACTCACCGTTATTAGACACCAGAATTCTTTTAAAATAATTTTTAATGAAAATTTTCTGTTTATTATAGGAGGAAAGTATTTGTTAAAAAATAACGGTGTAAGTATAAATAATGTGTTAAGAGCAAGCTTCCCCCTTAATCAGGCCCTGGTTACCATATATCTTTATACATATCGATAGACATAATAAAAAAATTAAAAAGTTGTCCTAAATTAAGTTTTATTTTATAGAAAATTATTTATTTATTTATTTTCCAAAGTTTGAAAATGGAAGGATTTTTAGAATTATCAAATTTTAAAATAATAATGACCGTCGTCAGATAAAACGGAAAACATGCATTCAAATTATCTTCAGCAAATAAAACTGAAACGTTAGATTATTATTTTTATTTTCATCATATAAATCTGAAACATGTTCCGATGCAATAACATATGTACTCATCAGATGAACATGAACTGAAACGCTTTTGTATTAAATCAATCTTCATCAGACAAGTGATGCTTTAAATCGATATTCAAGAAGCAAAATTGAAACAATTTATATTTAATCTATAATAATCTGATTGAGCTGAAGTACATTTCCATTTATTTTGTTCTCCCCATGAGATAAAATTGAAGCGGTTCATTCTTAATCTAAATTTATCAGTTAAATCTGAAACGAAAGATTTAATCTATCCTTACCCAATTAAACTGAAACATGTTTCGATGTAATAAATATGTTATTATCATAAAAAACAAAACTGAAATATATTTTAAAAATATTAAAACTTAAAAATTGTCTTCATCAGACTAAAATAGAATAAAACGCGTTTCGAAATATTAAATCTTTCTCGATAATTTCTTAAAACGATCTTTCTCAATTAAAACTAAACGAGCAGTGCGTTTCGAGGGATTTTAATCAAATTAGATTAGATTGTTAACAATGGATTGAATCTATCATCTATCATCATTAGATTAGACTTATTTGTTGGAATGACGTCTAGTTACACAGACAGAACTAATAATACTAATGCAATTAGTATAGTAATTGATAATTTAAATTCCTCTAAATGTAGAAAATTGAAAGACCTCAAAATGAAATGTAGAAAATATAGAGTTCGGTCCACTGTGCGACACAAAGATAAAAAAGAAAATTTAATATAAATTGAGCTTCAAATCAAAAATAAATTCAATTTCTGTGCAAAAGAAAACAAATAACAGAATAGTTTTTCTCTTTATACCCATACAGTTAAAGATTTATTTGCAATTAAAAGGGATATATATATATATCATACACATCCCTAGTCTTTTTCTGTTCCGAACTGTTCCACTCCTCCGAACTGTTTACCCGCTTCCAGCAATTCCACTGTTCCGAGCTTCTGAGTTACTCAGAACTGTTCTTCTGCTCCCAACACTGTAAATAAATAACTATTACCAGCTGCAAGAAACTCTCTGTGATTGGAGAAAATAATTGTTTTCTCCAATCACAGAGAGTTTCATGCAGATGATAATAGTTATTTTTCCGAATTGTTCAAATGCTTCGAACTGTTCCGACTTGTTCCGCAAAGTAAGACTGATTTTCTGCATAATTTTTCAATGAACAAATTTTCTATCCCAGTATCGCCAATCAAGCTATACTATATTTTTTCTGGAGCTGAATATTTTATAATGAAGATAGCCTACTTTACTGGTAACCTTCGCCTCTCGCTTAAAACCGACATGTAAACCCATCAAATGTAAGTGAAAGATAATCATTCTGCGTTGGATTAGCAAAAGTGAACATTTCATTTTGGCGGAAGTAAACAGTCAATTTTGGCGAAAGTGAAGAGTTCCTTCGGCTTTTATCCCGGAACTGTTCTGATGAACTGTTCCTCATTCTTTTACAAATCCCTTGTAGCGATTTCCTGAATTTTATGGAGCTTATTTAAAGTTTTGTACTTATTAATATGATTTCTCACTTTTTTTTTTTTTTTTTTTTTTTTTTTTTTTCAACACCTAAAGTGCAGATATTCTTTCGAATTTTTCGTAATCTATTAAGATTTTTTTTTCTAAATAAATACCATAATTTCTGGTAGATACCCGGCAGGTTATATAATCCAGTTTTGCACCAGCAATTTCAATTGATAAATAAAGGGTATTGCAGGTTAAGCATATGAAAACTGCACCAGCGTCGAATGAAGAGTTCTTGCCAGCTATTTATTTTTCTTTATCTGAAACATCTTTTGCACACAATTTTAGACTTCTACCCTCAACGATTAGGGAGTAATGGGGGTGGTAACCTAAAAGGTTAAATTTAATTTAAAAAAAAAAAAAAAACTATTCAAGATATCTTAACGAGGTTTAAACTATTTATAAATGTTTATGAAGTACGTATTACATATATTTTTTTTCAGATTTTTCACTCGATTTTAAATGGTAGAAAATGATAAGTATATTTTTGATGGGCGATTTTTTATACTATCCATAAAAGTGACACCTACCAAAAAAATACAGTTTATTTGTTTATTAGTTAGCAATTACATATAAAAATTACAGAAGTGTCAAATTGGTAGAACGTAGTGAAAAAAATAATAATCACTTAATACTAATACCAATGATATTATATTTATTTTTAAAAATTATTTAATATCAATAAATGAACGATGAAAGCAAATATAAAAATGCTCTATTAACATTTGTTATTAAAACGTAACAATTAGCAATATATATATATATATATATATATATATATATATATATTTTATCAGGGATCTTACATCTCTTTAAGACCTTAAAACCTTCAAGTCACTTTTAAGGATGAGAAATTTCCGTAATTTTTGATACCTTTATTTTTGCATAATAGTCTCTATCCTGTTTAATCACGTCACAACACTTCAAAAATACTGATATAAAAATTTCTATATGACAATAGCATAGATGGCAAAATTTAATTTATTCCGGAGTATTTTTTAGCCCCGCCTTTTTTCCATACCACTTATTTTTTAAGGCTAAAATTGCCTCGTTTTATTGAAGTTATATTTTTTATAAAATTTTACTATAAATAAAGGCGGGGCTAAAAGTACTCCGGAAAAAATCAAATTACAGTGCGTGTCGAAATGATAGGTCCACCAGTAAAAACGAAAGTTATGTTGGTAAAAAAGGTTTTATTGTGTACAAAGTACTGTTTTATAAATTACATTACTTCATTCAATGTAAAATAATACATGAATAATGTACAAATAATAGGAATAATAAGGAAAATAAAAATTACATGGAAAAGCTGTTTCAAAAAGATAGGTCCACTGAACCAAGCATCAAATTAATGTTGAATTAATAAGACATTTTTCCACCTTGTTTCAGAATAAGCTCATAAATCTTATTCGGCAGGGTTTCTACAAGTTTTTGCAAACACATTTTCTCGATTTTTGACCAATTTCGGAGGAAATAGCCTTTTTCAAGTCTGCAGTACTGTTGTACTGCCTTCCGCCTGCATACACCGCTCTTGCGAGTATACCCCACATGTTTTCTACCGGATTCAGGTCGGGGCTGCAAGGTGGCCAATCGATAACATGTACACTATTATCCAGAATTTATTTGAAAGTGGACTTTGCAGAGTGCACAGGAGCATTGTCCTGTTGGAACATGAAGAATGGGCCCCCAATGTACTCTGCTTGTGGAAGAAAATATTGTTCAAGCAGCTGTTGTTAGCCTGCAGCATTCAAACTATTGTCTACAAATGCTATATCAGTTTTTCCTGCACCTCCGAATCCGGCCCATACCATAACGGAACCACCACCAGCTTGCCTCTTTGAGAATATCTGTCTATCATTACGCAGATCGTGCCAGTAGTATTGCCAGCCATCTGGACCATCCAGGTTGAATTTGTTTTCATCACTGAATATCACACGATGCCAATCTTGTTTCCAGGACATCACTTCATGTGCGAATTTTAATCTCTTTTCTTTGTGCTTTTTAGTCAATTTCGGAGCCGCTTTCCTCTTCACGTAAACTATATTTCCGAACTTCTTTACCACTCTATGGACTGTAGATTTTGATATTGGAGGGTTTTGTTGTCTGGCCACAGTGGATAAGCTCATATTTCTAGATTTTAACTCCTTTACGACAGTACTTCTTTGTCGGGGTGTCACTTTTGATGGGCGGCCAGATGATTTTTTACTGCCATAAGCATTTCTAAGTCGCAAATAATTGTTTACAACATTATGTGATCTGTTTAAAAGTTTACCTATTTCTCTATTCGATTTTCTACACGTTTTAAATGCATCAATTGTCCCCTGCTCAACCAGCGAAATACTGCAACGACGACCCATTTCGTTTGATTACAACGTGATGTTCAAATCTGTTTAAATACCTCTACAGCAGCCAGCATACTCCCGCAGTAAGACTAAGCAACGATATTTATGCAATTTTTCTGGAAATAAACGTGATTGGTGCAAAATTTCTGAAGGCGGACCTATCTTTTCGAAACGGTCTGAAAATGAAAATTTGCATAAAATGAAAAGAAATTATTTATTTTTAAGAAATGTCTTCATAAATAGTTATAACAATTACTGATTAATTATTTCTACCAAAAAAGTGATTCTTATTCTCAATTAAGAGTCCAAATTTTGAAAAATGCGGGTGGACCTATCATTTCGATACGCACTGTATTGTTATCTATGAAAATAGCAGTAGCCAAAAAAAAAAAAAAAAATGGAAAGAAAAATCATGCAGTACGCATTGATTAGTAACACTTTCCAATTGTACGCAATTGTATCGAATAAATTTTAATATTCTTTGCCTACTTTATCACACAACAGACAGAACAACTGAAAAACATGCAGATAGACTAACTGATTTTAAAATTACTCTTAGGCATTTTGGAAAGTGTTAAAAAAGCTTAACACAAAAGAAAATGCAGCCGTCAGATTATAATTATAGCTTTTCATCTCTCTGAATATTTTAGTGTAGCCCTGTAAATCTGAAAGTTAATCATATCATGTTCTAAAACAGCATCATTTTAGAATATTAATAATGCATGTCAGTGTTTCTATGATTTTTAGAGCAGAAAGATTTTTAAATATTATTTTTAAAAAATTCTGTCCTAAAACGTAATACATTATTTTTTTTATTGTTGTTGTTGTCCCTGTAAACAAACTAGTTGTACAGGACCAATTAATATTATTTTAAATAGGGAACATTCCATAGGGAACTTGGGTGTATCATTTTTAAAAAATTCTCAAAATATTCACGGATGATAGGAGCCGGAGACAAACAGATAGAAATGTAGACAATCGGACAGACACATGCAAAAATTGAAATCATATTCCCACTAAAATTATAAGAAAGTTTTAAAACGCTCATGTAAACAAAAGTGCAATTCCAGCAAATTTTTATTTATAGCTCTTAATGTAACTGATTATTTTTGTGTGGCCCTGTAAATCTAATGATAACCATACTATATTTCATAGAAGGCACTCTTTTGTGCATACGAATAATATTTTTCAATTGCAGTAAGCTTTGTGGAGAATAAAATTATTAAAATTTTGTTTATAAAAATAACTCTCATACAACACAATGCTTTGGAATACTTTCAAGTGCCCCTGTACACAAACCAGTTAGAAGTGTACTCTACTTTACATAAGAAACATAGGGAATTGAATAACATGTTAAAATTTCATTGAAGTTTCTATACATTAAAGGTATTAAAATATGGTTTATAGAAACTCCTCCCATAGAACACAATGCTTTCGAATACTTTTGGGTGTCTCTGTACACAAACCAGAATAGGTATTCACTCCATTTTCAATAGGGAACATCCGATAGTCAACTTGAATAAAATATATCGGTTTAAAGAAATTCCATGAATATTTACGGGAATTAGTAGTAAAACAGACCGAGAGACAGACAGACGGGAAGAAGAACAGTCAGACAGATACAGAGATGGAAATTATATTCATACTAAAAAAAATGATAGAAAGTTTCAAAAACGCGTAAAGTAAACGAGAGTACAATTCTAGCAAATTTTTATTAATAGCTCTTAACATTTTGAGAGGGCGCTCTTACGGAATTCTATGGTGAAGCGTGACAGATGCTGTCACAGCCCCTTTCAAAAGGTTAATATAACTGAATATTTTTGTGTCACCCTGTAAATCTAATGATAACCATGCTATATTCTATGCAAAGCATTCTTTTGTGCATATAAATGACATGTTTCAATTTCCTAAAACTTCGTAGAAAGTTAAGATATTAAAATTTGATTTATAGAAATAACTCTCATAGAACGCAATGCTTTGGAGTACTTTTAAGTGTCCCTGTAAATCAGAAGTGGTATTTCTTCCATTTTATACAGGAAACATCCAATAGGGAATCTGAATAACATATTTCAATTTAATTGAGATATGTCTACAGTAAAGGTAAGAAAATATGGTTTCTCGAAATACCTCTCATAGGACATAATGCTTTGAAATACTTTCGGGTGTACCTGTACACAAACCACTAGAGGTACAAACTCCATTTTCAATAGGGAACGTCCGATAGTGAACTTGAATAACATATATCAGTTTCAAGAAATTCCATAAATACTTACGGGAGTTAGAGCGCGGGCAGGCAGACGGTTAGACAGACAGATAGACAGACAAACCGAAGTCATAAATACTTTTCAACCTTGTTGGAAAGTGTTAAAAATATTAGAAAGTGTTAAAAACGCTTAACGTAAACGAAAGTACATATCTAGCAATTTTTTTATTAATAGCTCTTAATTTATCTAGATATTTTTGTGGCACCCTGTAAATATAATGCTAAACATGCTATATTGTATGCAAAGCATTCTTTTGTCCATATAAATAACATATTTCAATTCCTTAAAATTTGTGGAAACTAAAGTTATTAAAATTTGATTTATAGAAATATCTCTCATTGAACGCAATGCTTTGGAACACTTTTGAGTGTCCCTGTGTATAACCCGATGGTGGTATTCCCTCCATTTAATACAGGAAACATCCAATAGTGAACTTGAATAACATATTTCAATTTCATTAAGATATGTCTACAGTGAAGGTATTGAAATATGATTTATAGAAATACCTCTCATAGAACACAATGCTTTGAAATACTTTTGGGTATCCCTGTACACAAACCAGTAGAGGTAAAAACTTCATTTTCAATAGGGAACGTGCGATAGTGAACTTGAATAACATATTTCAATTTCATTAAGATATGTCTAGAGTAAAGGTATGAAAATATGGTTTATAGAAATACCTCTCATAGAACACAATGCTTTGAAATACTTTCGGGTATCCCTGTACACAAACCAGTAGAGGTACAAATTCAATTTTCAATAGGGAACGTCCGATAGTGAACTTGAATAACATATATCAGTTTCAAGAAATTCCATAAATATTTACGGGAGTTAGACCGCGGACAGGCAGACAGACAGACAGACGGACAGACGGACAGACAGGCAGACGGGCAGACAGACAGACAGACAGACAAACCGAAATCATAAACACTTTTCAACCTTGTTGGAAAGTATTAAAAAGGCGGGTGGTTCCCCCAACTCCGAACGTGTAAAAGGGGGCATGGAATACGAGCCATATAATTAGCTGTAAATATAGCTGCCAACATTTTTTTTTTAATTCGTAACATTGTTAGGCAGTTACTGATAATGTTACAGAATGAATTTTTTAAATCTATTTGCGCTTACTTCAATATATAAGTTGTAACAACTTTGCTAGAGAATGAACCCCTTGACATACAGTAATACAGAATTTTATACGTCTGAAAAGTACTATTTAATTTGGCTAAAGTATATTTATAAGCTTTTCCGTTCTTTTAAATAATAATATTTTGATAAAGGTCTACCAATTCATTTATTCTACATGCGTAATGTTTTATTCATTTATTTATTTATTTACAAGTGTGATTTTTATAAATCATCTACTATTGTTAAACGTAGTCAGGTACAATTGACATAACATCCTTTATAAAAATTTCACATACTTCCGCCCATTAAAAATGACATAGTTCGTACAGTCCTTGAAACTTCTTAATTTTCTGCACCATTATTAATATTTAGCAATTTTTTATATTTAAAATATTTTATAATTTTAAAGGAAATATATTCCATAAAAGTACTGGTGGTAGAATTCTTGAAAAAAGGCGTGGCCATTATGAATTATGAATGGAGAAACAGCTCTTGACAGATGCATGAAAAAAGGCGGCGCTAAAAATATTCCGGAATAAATTAAAATGTTGGCATCTATGCTCTTTTCATACAGAAATCTTTATATCAGTATTTTCATAGTAATATGTCGTGATTAAACAGGATAGAGACTAGTGTATAAAAATAACGGTAGCAAAAATTAGAAAAAATTCTCTTTCGTAAAAATGTCTTGAAAAAAAAAGTTTAGATGTAAGATCCCTGATAACAATTAAATAGAATATTTTTTTATTGCTAATTGGTACATTTTAATAACAAATGTTAAAAGAGCTTTTTTATATTTGCTTGCCTTGTTTATTTATTATAAAATAGTTTTTAAAAATAAATATTATATCATTGGTATTATTACAAGGGTACAAGAGTTTCCGTCTCAGCACGAAAAACCTATACCAGCTTATTTTTATCAATAATTTATATCATATTTGTAGATTAATTTATTGCGATTGACAATAATAGAAGTTATTGATAAAGAGAGCTGGTGTCAGTATTTTATTTTGAGAGTGAAACACTAGCACACAAGTATTATTGTTAAATGATTATTATTTTTTTCACTAGGTTCTACCAATTTGACACTTCTGTAATTTTTATATGTAATAGCTAAATAATAAACAAATAAACTGTATTTTTTTGGTAGGTGTCACTTTGGTGGATAGTATAAAAAATCGCCCATCAAAAATATACTTATCTTTTTCTACTGTTTAAAATCGAGTGAAAATTCTGAAAAAAAATATACATTATGTACAGTAGGGAAAAAAAAAAAAAAAAAAAAAAAAAAAAAAACGCAGCACTCGACGTAACGTCGTCGCTAATAGATGTAGAAAAATGTAATAGGTATCATTCGAATGGGAATTGTGAGTAGTTTTAGAAAATGAACTGAAATTTTGAATTGGGGGTCGTCTTAATATTAAAACGCGCACCAACTTTGATTTTCTCAATGGTAATGCCCCATTTTTATTTTATATTTGAATTTCTGGGATCGCGACAACGCGAAAAAGTATATTGGTTGTATACTTTACTTATTTTTTCTGAGAGTTATAAGCGTTCAAAGTTTGAAGGTGCTAATGTTAAATTCATATTTCAAATTTTTATTAATATCTTCACAAAAAATAACTTGATCGATATAATTTTTTTTTTTTTTTTTTTTTTACGAGATTCAGTGAAGAAACCCAAACATAATCCATCATTACTTTTGATTCTTAAAAATATTTTTAATTTTAAAAAATATTAATAAATTCATATTCATAAAAATTATGAATTGTGACCTATATTAATTTTTACATAAAATGATTCCTAATGCTGAAAAATATCGGTGTGCAAATTTGCATCTCATTCCAGTAATTAGTTTTCGAGATATAAATAAATATCTCTTATGGAGTGGTTTAGGGGGGCTCTTATAAAGTTTTGCACGAGATAATGAGTCAAACCTTAAAAAATAACAAAGAAAATTAAACAAAAAATTTTTATTTTTTTATTTACGGGACAAATTTTGTAACAACAACGTCAAACACAAAGAAACGAAACAAAAATAATGATTTTTAGACATTAGTGTTATCATCAAGAATTCCTGTTTTCTAAAGACGATAAGCCCCTCCTTCATCGTCCATCAATTCAGAAAAGAAAAGTAAATGTGACACTGAGTATTCGTGTTAAACCCCTTATTTTATGTTGACAAGAATATGCACAAGTGGTATTTACTTCATCGATTACTGGTGATAAATTTCGAATCTTTTAAACGAGCACTGGAAGAAAAAAAAAATAGGCGGGGTTTACTGTTTTGAATAGAAAAATTGGTAAATGTAAAAATTGTCTATTAAAAAAAAAAAAAAAAAAGAATGGAATTGGAATGCAAGACAGACATGTAAAATTGTCTCTTAACTACCGTTATAGTTAAAGGTTTAATCATTTGCTTCATATATTGCTTTATTTTTATTTATTTATTTCGTAAGAGGGAGGATTATTATTTTAAGGATACTTTAGTCTTTAAAATTTTAATAATATATTTTAATTATATACATATATATATATATATATATATATATATATATATATATATATATATATATATATATATTTAAATATACTTTTACTTTTATAAATATGATTTAACACTTTTTTCGACCGCAGGATTTTGTACGTTTTACAGTAAGATCTGCCTATTCTCTCAAAATAAAGTATTTCAGAACAAATTTTCAGTATTCACAATTACATTACAAATGGATATACAGTATAATTATATTCTTTCTAATCAATATATTTCTATCCATAGTATATTTTATTGCAAAAATATGAACACTGGATATACACTTAAAAAATAAGGAACACACAAATTACGAAAGAAACGCCCACTAAGAGAGTTACAGATTTTCAAATGACGTGAATCTGCGTCAGCAGTCGCGAAAGGGTTAATTAAGAAATTATATTTTTATAGAAATTATAAAACAAATCGTACAGTTCCAAAGAGTTCAACTGACCCGAAACTGGTAATTGCGATTAAAATTGTTTAATATTTACTTCATGAACCCTTACAATAATTTATCCGAAAAGATTTAGTTTATGCGTTGTTGTATATATATATATCTATATTATTTCATTTCGTATTTTATGTTACACCTACGAAAGAAAATTTAAGCTTTATTGATGATCCCTACAGCCATGATAGACACTTTTACTTGAAAACTATTGCACTTTTTTCGAAGAGTACAGTCTGAACAAAATCGCAAGGGTAAATGTATTTATATAGACCTAAAATTATTTTAAAAAGTACTGAAATATACACAAATCTAAGAAACTGAATTCAGAATAATTAAAGAACTAGCAAAAGGTCAATCCTAGGTACTTCTATCATAGGGCTGGGCCATTTGAAGAGTAGCCAATCAGAAGCAAGCAGAAGTGAAACGTCACATGGCGGAAGACAGAAACAAACTACGATACAAGATATACATCTGTTAACCCAGAGCTAGCTATTACTTACTAAAAAATATATCCCATAATCTGATATAAATATTACCCAAAAACGAAAATCAAGAACGGTATTAGATGAATAAAAGTACATTCGTTAAAATATTTATTTTAATATTTATTTAATAAATATATTTATTTAATAAATATTTATTTATTTTAAGTTCATAAAAAATTATAAAGCTTTCGCGTTTTCGGCAACATTGCTATGCATTTGTTTACATTTATAATACTTCAATAAAACGATGAATTTCAATTATATTAAAATGAAATGAAATAAAAATGCAGTTATTTAATTGTTTTATTCAAAAGAAAGCACACATATTTTTTTAAAAGAATGTAAAATATATACATTTTACTGTACGATCGCGATATGTTTGTTTACATTTCAGATATTTCAGTAAAATTATGAATTTTAATTTTATGAGTAAAAATGAAATATAAGCACATTTTTTTAAATATTTGTTCAAAATAAAACACTTATATTGTTCAGTTTAAAAAGAAATACACAATATATGAAGTTATCTGTAATATTATGATATGTTTGTTTACCTTTTAAATACTTCAACATTGTCATAAATTACTTCAATAAGACGATGAATTTCAATTAAAATGAAATGAAAGAAAAATGCAGTTATTTAAATGTTTTGTTCAAAAGAAAGCGCACGTATTTGTTTAAAAAAATCTAAAATATATAAATTTTGCTGTGCTAGCGTGATTTGTTTGTTTACATTTCAGATATTTCAGTAAACTTATGAATTTTAATTTTATAAGTAAAAATGAAATAAAAACACATTCTTTAAAATAGTTTGTTCAAAATAAAACACTTATAATTTTCAATTTAAAAGGAGATACATAATATAATCAGTCATCTGTAATATTATGAGATACCACAATTTGTTTCATGTTTCATAAAGATATTAAATTTTAACAAAATCTTAATTATGTCCCTATTTGAATAAAAAAATATATATATCACTTTTGACAGCAGACAACAGGCATTGGCTACTGTCAGCTTTCAAAAGAGTATACTTGAAAATCGAAGGGAAGTAGCATAAAAATTTAACAAACATACTTATTACATAATTATTGGTAATTTAATATCCCTTTGATTTATTACTTATGATATAATATACACGATGATATATTAGTTACATGATTTGATTTTATGAGCAATCTATCTATTGCTATTATATATCCAAGTTTTTCATCAATGTTCTATCACTTTCAACAATCTATTCTTTAAGAAAATTATGTGCTCTAATACGGAGCACGTTAAAGAAGCAACAAAAGACGTAGATTAAGATTATCACACGGTACATTTCGATTCGAACAAATTCGATTAAAAGAACATTTTTTCGAAATTTTTTCGAACAAATTCGATTAAAAGAAAAAAAATTAAATCATAAAAACGCAATTTAAACACACTTATTTCAAAAGTAAACAAGATTTGATCCATTCGCCTTATGACGTAGTGCGCGAGAAATCTCAAATAGCTAAAAATTCGCGCATCTATGAAATGGCACCCCCCTTGGTCAATCTTTTTATTAATTTTCATATTTCTCTTTCTCCTGAAAAATTTCCGGTGTAAAACATTAAAATTTTGTCTATGTCTTATAGGATCTTAATTTTATTTTTCTACATTTACTGATAACCCCCTAACACATTTTTTATTATAACTCTATAAATACTAAAGATAAAGTATACAATCAGTATACTTTTCCGCACTGCCAGACTCTCAGAAATTCGAATATGAAGTCAAAATTGGGTGTTGCTATCGAAAAAATCAAAGTTGGCGCTCATTTCAATATGTAGATAACTCATAATTTAAAATTCGACAGCATTTTCAAAAACTGCATTTAATTTCCTGTTGAATGGTGTCTATTAAATTTTTGTGCGTCAATAAATAATGAAATTACAGCGAGTGCTGCGATTTTTTCCCCCGACTGTACTTCATAAACATTTATAAATAGTTTCAACCTCGTTAAGATATCTTGAATAGTTTTTTTTTAAATTAAATTTAACGTTTTAGGTTGCCACCCCCATTACTCCCTAATCGTTGAGGGTAGAAGTCTAAAATTGTGTGCAAAAAATGTTTCAGATAAAGAACTCTTCATTCGACGCTGGTGCAGTTTTCATATGCTTAACCTGCAATACCCTTTATATTTGTACGAGATCTTCCTTCGAAAAAATATAGATTTCTCTATTAAATAAAATTTCTGGTAGGGAAATGACGCATCTTACCTGCGGGTTATCTACCAGAAATTACGGTATTTATTTTTCAATAGCTTTTTTTGAAAATTTCAGAAAACGAAGATTTTGTGAGAGTAGAAAAATCTTTATTCTCTATATAATAACAAGAAAATGGTTAACACAGAAAGGAGGGGTTTCTGCTGTCTGTATCTTCAATAATAAATTTTATTACTTTTTTTTAATTTTTAGTACTTCTGTAATATAATTGAACGACTAATTATGTTAAATATTACCATATGAATTTCTTGACATCTTAAGAAAGAAAAAAAAAGGGCAATTCTGTTTTAAACTTAACATTTTTGCGACCACTGATGTAGAGATTCACGTCTTTCGAAAATCTATAACTCCGCCAGTGGGCTTTTCTTCCGCAATTTGTATGCTATTTATTTCCTAAGAATATACCCATTATTCAAAATTGTACAATCAATATATATTTTTAATACAGATACTTCGATTAGAAAGAGTGTAATTATAATGTATGTCCATTTGCATTATAAATGTGAATACAAATCATTTTGTTCTAAATTATTTTAACTTCGGAGAATAACACGCACAGGCGGATCGTACTGTCAAGAAAGATTGACTATTTTTATTTATGCTGTGCAGGATTTCCTGTAATTTTCCTTCTACTTCATTTGCACAATAAGACAACAAACTTTAAAAACAGTACAGTTCCATTTTTAAACTATTGCGGATTGTCGTATGAATGATCTGCACCATAAGCGCGTTTCTACTCTCAAACAAATCCTGAACTACGTAATTTTATACATATTTTAACAAACTCGTCAAACCTGCAAGTTAATGCACGTTTGTTTCATGACCAAGATGGTTGTATGAGGTATGGTGAAAGTTATGAGCTATTCCTTCTAATGCTTAAAAATTTACGAATAAATAATCTGGTGCAACTTAATTAAATTTCTAGGAAAAAGAAACATAATTTCTTCCATGGTTGCCTACATTTTAAATTATTGGAGAGAATTTTAGTCCCGTCTTTATTTCACGCCACTTTATTAACAGAAAAATTTCTACATTATGTAACTATGATAAAATAAGTAAAAAGTACTCTTAAATAAAAAAGTTGTAGGAAATAAACGCGGGGCTAAAAATGCTCTGGAATAAATTAAAATGTTGACAACTCTTGTAACACTATAAACATCTAGAACGGAAAACGGAAAACGGAAAAATTGTCTAATTTGTAAATTTTTGAATTGAAAAGCCGTGGTAAGGTTATTTTCCACTCCTAGATTTTTTAATCGATTATTAATTGCATGGTAAATGTAGTCACACACAAGAATATTTCACCTTCCACTACTACAATAACTAGTATCCTATTTAATCACAAAAATCTACTGTATTATCTACTGAAATGTAACATATCCTTAGCTGCCAATATTTTAATTTATTCCGGAGTACTTTTAGCCCCGCATTTAATTCGCACCACTTTATTTATAGAAAAATTTTCTTCAATATATAACTTAGATAAAATAAGAAACAAATGCTTTTGAAAAATAAGTGGTACGAATTAGAGGCGAGGCTAAAATTACCCCGGAATAAATTGAAATATTGGCAGCTATGCATATCAATACAACGTCATAAGGTTCAGCTTGTTAACTAAATTACAAAAACACACGCTCCTGAAAATAGCATGAGTTGTATGTTGACGACAGCCGGAATACAAGTCATACATTTTAAATCGTTTATTGACGACTATCGTTGTTATAAGTGTTAATACTAGAAAGTGTTAATAGGCGAAAGAAAAAAATGGATTTTCTCTTCGGCAACAGAAATTACTTGAAAAGTATTGAAGTAATTTTATCGCTGAAGTTTCCTTTTCAGATCCTTAAACAGCGTTATTACGTTATTTTTCACACCTTATCAATAGTGAGATTTTTGAAATTGTTTAGTACTAAGCTGGAAAAATCTCTTAGTATGGTTTATTTAGAGATACTTGAAAGGAAAAATAAAATATATTAAATTAAATTCCAATTCACTATTTCTATACAGATTAACAATAGCATACAGATTGTAATTATGAATTTATAAGTGACTATTACTTTTCTTAGAGACAGGCAGAAAGTCGTCTCCTCTAGTTAAAAAAACTAACGGTTGTTTAACTCCGTGACCGACTCTAGGATCGTGTTGGTGAATGAAGTCTAACAGAGCATTTTTGAAATTGGGAATGGATCTTTGAACCTGTATCATACGTTTTCGAATTTCAGCATAAATTGGCTTAATTCGAAGATCTTGGCGCGGACATAGCGAGTAGCTTCAACAAACCCACGTAAAAGCGTATTTTGGAAAATCTTAATTTTTATTAGCTGAGTTTTCGTAGCTAATCCATAGATCATACAACAATATATGATGATAGGACGAATGATTGATTTATATCAGAATAGTTTACTTTTAATTGACAGGAGGTAATTCCAAGCCAATGAAGAATGAAGGGCTTTCATGGCTTTTTCAGCTTTTTTCATAGACTCTGAAAGGTGACAAGTCAACATTAATTTTAATTTAACGTAAACTTCTAAGTATTTGTAGCATTGTTTCCAGGACTGTTTTAAAAAAAAGATAGTGGATGTGTCATAGTCCTTATTTTTGATGAATATCGCAGCACTTTTTGGACTGTGAACTTCTATAATTCTGGTCACCTCAATATTATTATCTACATTCGACGTTATTTGATTTTGCTTTTCTCTCAAATTGCCTTCAAGTTTAGACGCTTTGATTGCAGCACTCGTGCTTACGTAGATCATTTAACGAAGTGTCGTGTGTTCTGAAGACCCGAAACCATTGTTGCGAGTACATTCCTATATAATTTCTTTTATTATTATTATTATTATGGAATGAACGGTTCTTTTGAAGACTCGGAACTTTTCCGTAACAGGTAAAATAGAAACAACCAACCGGAAATTCATATGAATGATTTCCGGAACGCTCCCTGAGCTGTGCCAACGAAATGAAGTAGGCATTTGAGTCTTTCCGTGGAAGATGGAAGAGATCGCCGTTTTTGAAAAACTGCTTCTTCTTTCCACCCTTCTGTTTTGCTAAAACACAGATGTCCATAAGGAATGTGCATACCACAGAGTTTTTTTTTTTCATTGCAGCTTTAAAACACCTCATCCAAATTTAACTGGGAATATATAGATTATATTCAATTTTTCAGAATACTAAAATACTTTTTAAGCATTTAATGTGTAGAAATAACACGCAAAAGGAAGAAATTAATTTTTCAGTTTATACAAATAATTAATTTGATAATTAATTTTCCAGAATTATTTATTAATACATAAAAAAAAAAAAAAAATGTAAAATCGAGTTTCAATTCTTGGGGGAAAATAATAAATTCATGAAATTTTTGTTTGAAAAAATCAATAAGCATGCATAATAATATATATAAATTATAAGATACATAAGGTATTATAAAACTGAATAAAAACTTAATATGAACGTAGCATAACTTTCGAATATGGTAAAGATTCTTCATAAGAACACAGTGGGTACAATTTTTGCCCTCAAATTCAATCGGTCTATCCATATATGTATAAATAAAAGAGTCCGTTCGAAAATGCTTTTAATTTATTTTTAAAAGCTGCAACTATATAAACCATTAAACCATTTTTTTATTTATCAATGTAAATACATAGTTACACATACGTTACACATTTTTTTTTACTTCCATTTATATTCATTCGCGAATGTGTAAATTTTGTAAAAAAAAAAAAAAAAAAAAAAAAAAAAAAAAAAATGTGATTTAGTTTTTATATTGTATAGTACCCTGCCTTTTTTTGAATTTGGGAAATGGGGTGTATATCACAAAATTTTCTTTATCTATTCATTTTCCAAAACATTTTTTTTTTTTTTTTTTTTTTTTTTTTTTGTATGAAATGAATTTACAATTAAAAATTACGGAAAATTTCTATTTAAAAATCTAATAACTAAATTCTGCGTACCTTTTTTCAATTCCGTATATACAGAGTCTGACACAAAATTTTCTTTATCTATTCATTTTCCAATTTTTTTTTTTTTTTTTTTTTTTTTTTTTTTTGTATGAAATTAATTTGCAATTAAAGATAACGGAAAATTTCTATTTAAATTCTAAAAATTCTAATAACTAAATTCTTCGTGAAATCTTATAACTAAATTCTGCGTACTTTTTTTCAATTCCGTATATACAGTGTCTGACTAATATTAGTTTTCCTAGTAAAGTTTGTTTATTGAAGACAGAAATTTCGTACTTTCATTAATAAATTATTTCTATGAGAAAATTGTAGTGTCTGAAAATTAAATTTGCACATCGTAAGGTTTTTATCGGTGCCTTAATTGAATATATCTTTTTTAAATAATTTGTATTATTCAACAAAAGCACTGAAAATTAATACTGAAGTTTATTTTATCATAACTGCCAACATGTATGCTTTTTTGCAACCGTAAATTTTTATATTTTTAAAATTTAATATATTATTTGGCAGTTTTCTGCGATTAAGGTTCATGAATTTTTTTTATAAAGAAATATTGATGTTAAAAAACCGTATAACTTATCACCTATGCTTTATAAATATGTGGCATTTAAATTATTTCTTAAGATAAAAGCTCTGATTTCTCAAGGTAAACTTCATTACACAAAGTTTCTACGGAGTGTATTTTTTCTCTGACTATTCCAAAAGAAAATTGTTTATAGTAATCTTCAGTAAAATATTTACATAATATATTAAAGTAGAAATTACACTATGAATGTTATGGTGGAAAAGTCAGTAAAACATATCGGGTTTATAGCAACTCTGTTATAATAGAAAAATAGTAATATTCTTGTTTTAACGAGAAATTTCTGCCTTTTATAAGACAAAGTATATTGTTCAAAAATAGTGGTGACAATGTTTCCCGGTGTTAATCATGCATGGCTGATATTGGTGCAATTATGTGGTACAAGTATGGGAATAGTTTTAACTGGGGAGTAAAACAACTTTCCTTTTTTTTTTATATAACTAATTTTTTTATGTATTGTAAAGGTTATTAAATAAATAAATAAAAGAATTCTGATATATTTATAAATAATAAGTCAGGTCTACTATAAATTTTTTTTATCAACATAATGTTTGTTTATTACGTAAACTAGACGTAACAAACGTAGTACATATACTAGATTTTTCAAAAAGTTTAAGGATACATAAGTCTATACAAGTCAGAATTTGAAATTTGGTAGAAGAGCTAAAGTCAACCTTATGAAATGCTATTTTTTTTCTCTTCTATGTAGGAATGAAAATAAAATGTTAAAAGAAACACAATTTCTAAATTTATGTAGTAACTACGATTGTTTTGTAAGTAAAGTTTCCCCTAATGTTCTAGATATTCCACGCAATGTCCTGGGATCTCTATTCAAACTTTGTTGAAGTATTTTTTCTGATAGTGAGAAAAGCTAAGCATTTCCTAAATAAGATTTTTGAATAAAAAAAAGGTAATAATAATCCGTGAAATTATACTCAGAAAACAATAATAGGATTTATGTGTGATTTTACTAGAAAATAATTTTTAATTTTTTGCATAAACCTTGCATGAATAATAGAAATTGCATTTTACATGGCGGATTTGTCAAATCTTCCGGTACAGGTGGAAGGTTTAGTTCCGATATTTCTTTATAAAAGTGCTCTGCATTACTTATTTCGAAATAATTTTACTGGAAAATTCTGTTTAAAAATAATGCTATAATTGTTCAGAAAATGTTGGTAAATATAATATCATTAAATAATACATTCACATTATCAAAAAACAATAAAAATAAAACATATTTAGTAAATATTAGAAATATTTTGATTTGAATTTTCTTTCAAATAAAAGTTTTAATTCCAATATTATTTATGTTCTTTTTTTTTTTAGTAATAATAAGTGTAAATAGAATTACAATTCGTAATTACTGGTTGAAAAAAAAATTCGAAAATCACATACCGCATTATACAGACTTAGACTTTTGTGCAGGCTTTTCCTTTTATTTAGCAAAAGTTATAAAAAATATTTCCAAAATCGATATCTTAGTAATTCTTTTCTTTTCCCCATAAATTGAGCTAAAGTTCATTCCCCAATCAATGTTATTAAACCTATTTTTCGGCGTATTTTCTTCACCTTTGGAACTTAAAACTATAACAAACCAAATTTATACTAGTAACTAGCTATAAATGGAATGCTTAAAGCTTGTTACTTACAAACAGAGGTCAGGACATGCACTATTAGAAAAATGCAACTTTGCTGCAAGAAATTATCTGTAATTACAAATAAAAAATACGTTTTGTCAATGTAGCTTTTCCGTAATTTACGACTTTCTTCTCAAATTGCAGAGAATATCTGGCAGCAAAGTTGCATTTTATTAACAGCGTAGAAAATTCAGTTCGGTTCAGCAGAACTGTACGCTGTTAAAAAGTTTCATTTTAAGATTGAACCAAAATTTGGTATTCAGTTAGCTGCAATATGCTAGTTTGAACCAAAACTTGGTACTACAGTAGCTGCAACCATGCGATGGTGTAACCTTCTAACACGATTTGATAAATCTTGTTGAAATAAAGCACCAAATCATGGTAAAATATCACCCCATCTTATGGTTGCAACAACTATAGTTCCACGCTTTGGTAGAACCAAGTCCCAAATCATGGTAAAATGTTTCACCATCTCATAGTAGCAGCTATCACTGTAAAAAATATGTCCTACTTGCTGCCAGAAATTCTCTGTAATTTGAGAAAATATGTTCTGACAACGTTTTTTTTTTTGTAAATTACGCGTATTTTCTCAAATTACAGAGAATTTTTATCAGCAAATAGGTCATATTTTTTACAGTGTAGTGTAGTACCATGTTTTGGTTCTACTTAAGGCAATTTTTTTAACAATGTTGTATACTATGAAGATAACAGCATATTATTGCAGTACCACACACTAGCCAAACAGTGTAAAAAAATGGCCTTTAAAGTTTCAGTGATTGCTGAAGTATTAGTTATTTCGCCCAACTGTCGACACCCTACACTGTAAAAAATATCTCCTTATTTGCTGCCAAAAAGTCTCTGTAATTTGAGAAAACACGTTCTGTCAACGTAATTGTTTCGTAAATTACGCGTATATTCTCAAATTGCAGATACTTTTTGGCAGCAAATAGGACATATTTTTTACAGTGTTGCGGTGTGTTGATAGCGTGAGGTACTTCTGTCTGTAAATTCTGAGTTCAATTCTACCTGACGGTATCTAGCTTTCCTTTGTTCCTTATTTTCTTTGTATTTATTTATTTAGTTTTGCTTTATTTTATAATCGAAATAAATCTAAAAGTTATTTTGAAACTTATAGAAAATTACAACGCTATAAATATAAAAAAGGAAGTATAACACTATATTTAATATATAACTTTTACAGTTCACAATTCAGAAAATCTGTTTTGAACACCCCAAAAAATTTTTAATTAATTCTTGTGTCGAAACTAAATTTTTATATAAAAAATATGAGACTTTTTGAAAAACAATTACGTAAAAATTATTTTTTAATATGATGTTTTATTCAGCGATCCCACATGATGGTTTCCGTGTGTTTGAGACTGTTGAAGCTTTGGGAAAACTATTTTTTTTTTTAAACTTTGAAGTAACTATTATGCATACATACTTTTCGCTTGATATTTAGCAGAAACACACATTTCGAGATTAGAGTTGCTTTTATTTTTATTTTAAGCTAAATAAAATCTAAATAAATAAATTTCACACTATTACACACAACTTAATCAATTCAAATTAATCGATTCCATCCTTTATTCTGACAACTGAAACACTGCTATTAGCTTACATACATTTTAGGTAATTTCCGCTTCGTTCGATTGTATCAACCCTTTATAGCAGAAGTAATTTATTGTTGATTTTATGAACTAGGAGAAGGTAAATATAACAGCTTATTTGGAACCAACGTTAGTCTTTCCTGTGTTGGGATAGCACATAATCTGCTTACGAGTAGGTAAAATAACATAGATAATTGCTTGTTTACTGTGATTAGAATTTAAAAGCAATTTCCAACCAATACAACTACATTTTTCTAATGGGTATATATTTGCAAAGATCAGAAATAATTATAAATTTTCCGTAGCCATCTTACAAGAATTAATTGATAGTATTATTTTGTGAAGTTTACCTGCATTTATGTAAGAGGGATACTACTATTCCTAAATTGTGGTTCGTAAGTTAATATCAGTTGGTAATAACTTGACACCTATGTCTATGGAATATATTTGTAAAGGAAACAATAATATCTATGCAATTTGTTCCATTTTCTTGATATGGAAATATAAAAAAAAATTCTTTACGCATTTAATAATATAAGGTGTCTTTCCTTATTCTTTTTAAAATGAAAAAAGAAAATTGGAAATATTTATATATTTTCAGTATGAAATCTCATAATTAGACACAATTTAATTATTAAACTTTTCTTATTTTACCTAAAGAGATCCGGCATGATTGCCTCAAATGCACATATACAACCAGACATGCACATATAAAGAATGCACATATAAAGAACAAGAAACACTGTTACAAATAGTTTTTAACAATTATTTTTGACACGCAATTAAAAAAATTTCTTCTTTAAAAAGACATTGTTAAACAGTCTCAATCCGTCCAGGCCTTATTCATGTTTTGTTTAGAGAATTTTAATGAGGGTCAGAAATTAAAAAAAAACCTTCCTTATAAGACTTAATAAAACTGCTTCTATATTTCAAAAAGTCTAAGCAAGAACTTCCAGTTGCAGAGCTGCCAACCTAATCTGGCAAATTATTAGTACCGCCACTTTTTCTGCACCGCTTAATGTTTAGAGTACTAGAGTAAGGTCATTGTGCCTAAATGCGATAACCCGTAAATGCGACAAAGTGCTTCTACTGAAAATCTAAATCCATAAATCGCATACTTATGAATCATAATGGAGCATACACATTTCAAGAATGGTTCGCGAAACTTTTCATTAAATTTTAAAGGTTTTTTCTGGTAGAATTTTCTTTTGCAGTAAACTTTGTTCATTATGGCTTTCCGCCGTCTTTTCCTAATTGCGATGAAATATTTTTAAATAGTAACTGTAATTTTATCCTTTTATTTTTCAAGGTCAAATAACCACTGTTACGTCATGTGCTTGAATACCCTTTACATTTACCAGAAGAAAATTAAAGAAAATACTACAAATTTTTAAAAAGAGGGGTTTAAAATTTTTTATCGCATTTAAGGGTCTGTATACACCATATTCCTAAATGCGACAAATTTTATCCCTTAAATGCGAAGAGTTTTACAGTTGATATATAAAGGTAACTTTAAGCATTTTTTCCTTTTTAACACTTTCCAACAAGGTTTACAAGTGACTTCGGTTTGTTTGTCTGTCCGTCCGTCTGTCTGCCTGTCTGCCCGCGCTCTAACTCCTGTAGGGACACCCGAAAGTATTCCAAAGCATTGTGTTCTATGAGTGGTATTTCTGTAAGCCATATTTAATACCTTAACTGTATAATCTTAGTGAAATTGAATCATATTATTCAAGTTCACTATCTGATGTTTCATATATAAAATGGAACAAATGTCAACACTAGTTTGTTTACAGTGACACTCGAAAGTATTCCAAAGCATTGCGTTCTATGAGAGGTATTTCTATACACCAAATTTTAATAACTTTACATTGCACAAAGCTTAATGAAATTGAAATATGTTATTCATATGCACAAAAGAGTTCTTTCTTTAGAATATAGTATGATCAGCATTAGATTTACAGAGCCACACAAAAATATTCAGTTACTTTATGGGCTGTTGATAAAAATTTGCTAGAATTGCAATTTCGTTTACATTAAGCGTTTTTAATACTGTCTAATAATTTTTATGTGTGAATATGATTTCAATTTAAGTATCTGTCTGTTCGTCTGTCCATCTGTCTGTTCGTCTGTCCATCCGTCTGTTCGTCTGTCCGCGCTCTAACTCCCGTAAATATTTATGTAATTTCTTGAAACTGATATATGTTACTTAAGTTTACTATCGCATGTTCCCTATTGCAAAAGGAGTTAATATCTCTACTGGTTTGTGTACAGGGACACTCAAACCTTTTCGAAAGCAATGCGTTCTATGAGAAATATTTCTATAAACCATATTTTAATAGCTTTACTGTACACAAATCTTAATAAAATGGAAATATGTTATTGCAGTTCACTATCGGATGTTTTGTATATTAAATTGAGTAAATACCACCACTGGTGTGGGCACAGAGACACTTGAAAGCATACCAAAACATTGCGTTATATGAGAAGTATTTCTATAAACCAAATTTTAATAACTTTACTTTCCACAAAGCTTAATGAAATTGAAATATGTTATTCATATGCTCAAAAGACTGCTTTCTATAGAATATAGTATGTTTAGTATTAGATTTACAGAGCAACACAAAAATATTCAGATACATTAAAAGCTATTAGTAAAAGTTTGCTGGAATTGCACTTTAGTTTACATTAAGCGTTTTTAGCATTTTCTAACAATTTTTAAGTGTGAATATAATTTCAATTTGTGTATCTGTGTATCTGTCCATCTGTCTGTCTTTCGGCACTCTCACTCCGGTAAATATTTATGGAATATCTTGAAACTAATATATGTTTTTCAAGTTCACTATCGAATGTCCCCTATTGAAAATGGAGTGAATACCTCTACTATTTTGTGTACATTGGCATCGAAAATTACTGCAAACTTTTCTTTTCTATGAGAGGTATTTCTATAAACCATATTTTAATACCGTTACTTTACACAAATCTTAATGAAATTGAAATATGTTATTCAGTTTCACTATCGGATGTTTTCTATCTAAAATAGATACAATATTTCCACTGGTTTGAGTACAGGGAGACACGAAAGTATTGTATTGTATGAGAGGTATTTCGAGACACCAAATTTTAATAACTTTACTTTGCACAATGCTTAATGAAATAGAAATATGTTATTCATTTGCACAGAAGAATGCTTTTTATAAAATACAGTATGATTAGCATTTGTCTTACAGGGCCACATAAAAATATTAAGTTACATTAAGAGCTATTAATAAAAACTTGCTGTAATTGCATTTTCTTTTACAACAAGCGTTTTTAACACTTTCTAACAATTTTTAAGCGGGAATATGATTTTTATTTGTTTATCTTTCTGTCCGATTGTCTATCATTCTATCTTTTAATCTGGTTGTCTCTCGTCTCAAAAGTTCTTAAATATTTTCATAATTTTTTAAAATTGATATATGTTATTCAAGTTCACTATCGAATGTTTCTTATTTAAAATGCCATTAATATGTCCTGAACAAGTGTACAGGAAGCTTTCAATGCTTTGCGTTTTAGAAAAGATATTTTTATAAATCACATTTAAATAACTTTCTACCGTAAAAATTATAAATTTATTGAAATGTATTTTAATATTCTAAAATAATGTTTTGTATAGAATAAGATATGGTGAACCTTCAGATTTACAGGACTACACTAAAATATTCAAATACGTTAAGGGCAGCAATTATATTCTAATGGCTGGATTTTCTTTTGCATTAAGCCCGTTTAACGTTCTTCAACGATGTCTAAGAGCGGTTTTAAATTCAATTAGTCAGTCTGTATATTTTTCTATTCTTCTTTCTATTGTTTGATAATGCAGGCAAAGAATATTGAAAGTTATACGATACAAGAAGCACGTATAGTTGGAGAGTGTTAATAACCAGTGCGTAGTGTATGATTTTTCTTTCTTGTTTTAACTCTTTCCAAAAAGGTTGAAAAGCGTTAATGATTTCGGTTTGTCTGTCTGTCCGTGCTCTAACTCCCGTAAATATTTATGAAATTTCTTGAAACTGATAAATCGTATTCAAATTCACTATCGGATGTTCCCTATTGAAAATGGAGTGAATTCGTCTCATGGTTTGTCTACAGGGACACCCAAAATTTTCCAAAGCATTGTGTTCCATGAGAGATATTTCTATAAACCGTATTTTGATACGTTTACTTTACACAAATCTTAATGAAATTGAAATATATCATTTAAGTCCACTGTCGATGTTCCCAATGTAAATAGAAGTAAATACCATCACTGGTTTGTATACAGGGACATCCGAATGTATTTAAAAGCATTGCGTTCTATGGAAGGTATTTCTAAACACCAAATTTTAATGACTTTACTTTGCACAAGTCTTAAAAAAATTAAAATATATTATTCATATGCACAAAAGACTGTCTTCCATAAAATACAATATTCTTAGCATTATATTTACAGGGCCACACAAAAATATTCAGCTACATTAAGGGGTATTAATTGGAAATTTGCTGGAATTGCATTTTCGTTTACATTAAGCGTTTTTATCACTTTCTATATGTTTTTAACACTTTCCAACAAACCTGAAAAGTGTTAATGACTTAAGTTTGTCTGTCTGTCTGTTCTCTATCTCCCGTAAATATTCATGGAATCAAACAGAGTTACACATACACTGTTCAGAAAAGAAGTGTTAAACACAGGAGTTACACACTCTGTTAGAAAAAGGCAAAGTTACACAAACAATTACACACAAACTGGCAGAGTTACACACAGAGCTACGTACACACTGTTAGCATACACACTGTTAGCACACTGTTAGCTTTACACACATTGACAAAAAAAAAGAGATTTACATACGGAGTTACACACACTGTTCATAAAAAGGCGGAATTATACACAGTTACATACTCAGTTAATAAAATTGCAGGGTTACACACGCACACAGTTAAAAAGAAGGCAGAGTTACACAGAGAGTTACACACGTACTGTTGGTTTTATACATGGTTACACACACACACTGTTAGTTACACATAGAATTACACGCACTTTTAGCAAAAAATGAGTGATACACACAGAGTTAAACACATTAAAAAAAAAAAAGAATTAAACATTGAATTACACACGCTGTTAAAAAAAAGGCAGAGTTACACACATACTTTTAATTACATACAGGGTTACACACACACTGTTAGTTACACATAAGTATAATTACACACGCTGTTTGAAAAAAATCAGCGATACACACAGTGTTACACACACAATATTCAAAAAAGAGGAGTTACATACACTATTAATAAAAAACAGAGTTACACACACTGTTAATAAGAAAGAAGAGATACACACACACTGTTAATTGCATACAGGGTTACACACACAGTGTCAGTTTCACATAGCGTTACGTACACTGTTAGAAAAGTTCAGCAATACACACAGAATTACACACACACACATTGTTAAAATAAAAAATAGAAGCGTTACACACTATTAACAAACAGCAGAGTTACGCACAAAGTTCCACACACTGTTAATAAAAAGGAAGAGTTTCACACACTATTAAAGGCAGAGTTACACGTAGAGTTACATAACACTTTATCTTCAAATAGTTATGCGATATTAAATGTTTTATAAACTATAAAAAAAGACGAAAAATCATGCATTACGCAATGATTAATAACACTTTCCAACTGCACGTAATTGTTGTATCTTATAACTTTCAAAGTTCTGTACCTACGTTATCACACAACAAACAGACAGTAGTTCTGAAAGGCATACAGACAGACTAATTGAATTCCTAATAATTCTTAAGCATTGTTTTAAAGTGTTAAAAATGCTTAACAGAAAAAGAAACGTAGCCCTTAGATTGTAATTCCAGCCCTTAATCTATTTGAAAATTTCAGTGTAGCCCTGTAAATCTTAACGTTAACAAAATCATATTTTATACAAAACGTTATTTTAGCAAATTAACAATGAATATCAATTTCTTTATGATTTTACAGTAGAAAGTTCCTTAAATGTAAATTATAAAAATGTATCTCCTACAGTGCGATGCATTGGCATTTTTTTGCGTGTCCCTGTCCGTGTACATAAAAAAGTTGCATAGGACCTATTAATGCCCTTTTAATTTAGGAACATTCAATAGTGAATATGAACAACATATATAATATTTTAAAAATTCAGAAAATATTTACGGACAATGAGTGCGGTAGACAAACAGATAGACAAATGGAGAGTCGGACAGATAGATGCAAAAATTGAAAACACGTTAAGACTTAAAAAATTTTAAAAACTGTTAAATTGCTTGTAAACGAAAATACAATTCCAGCAAATTTTCAATAAAAGCTCTCAATGTAGTTCAATATTTTTGTGTGGCCCTGTAAATCTAACGCTAATCATACTTTACTCTATGGAAAGCATTCTTTAGTGCATATGACTAACATATTTTAATTTCATTAAGATTTGTGCAAAGTAAAGTTTTTAAAGTTTGGTTTATAGAAATACCTCTATTAGAACGCAGTGCTTTAGGGAATACTTTCGAGTTTCCCTGTATTCAAACTAGTGATGGTATTTACTCCATTTTCAATGGGGAACATCCGATAGTAATGTTGAATAACATATTTCAATTTCATCAAGGTATGTGTAAAGTAACGGTAATAAAACATGGTTTATGAAAATACCTTCCATAGAACATAATACTTTGGAATACTTTCGGGTGTTCCTGTATACAAACAAGTAAAGGTACACATTCCATTTTCAATAGGGAACATGTTATAAGGAACTTGAATAATATATATCAGTTTCAACAAGTTCCATGAATGTTTACGGGAGTTGGTGCACGGACAGACGTAGGGATGGAATTATTAGCGCTGGTATATTTTTTTCATAAATTACAGACATTTTTTTTAATTTCTTAAAAAGTAATGACACAAAACACAAGTTTAGAACTACGAGTGTAATGTTCAACCATTTTCTCTTTCTTTTCATACTTATTTGTTTACTAAAATGGCATAAGTTTCCTAAATGCGATAAACTTACCAAAAATCACGTCGCATTTAGGCACAATGACCTTACTTATTTTCTTAATCGTAAACATATTTGAAGAGAATTACGCTAAAAATTAAGACAGACGGACAGACGGACAGACCCAAACCTAAGTCCATAACAGTTTTCAACCTTCTTTGGAAAGTGTTAATATCATTCAAGCAACTCCCATACATTAAATGCATTATCGCAATTAGGGAGTTTGAACATCGCATTTAGTATATAGTATCTTAAATGCGACAAAAATTTCCTAAATGCGACGCTGGTATATTTTTTTCATAAATTACAGACATTTTTTTAATTTCTTAAAAAGTAATGACACAAAACACAAGTTTAGAACTACGAGTGTAATGTTCAACCATTTTCTCTTTCTTTTCATACTTATTTGTTTACTAAAATGGCATAAGTTTCCTAAATGCGATAAACTTACCAAAAATCACGTCGCATTTAGGCACAATGACCTTACTTATTTTCTTAATCGTAAACATATTTGAAGAGAATTACGCTAAAAATTAAGTGGTGTAGGAAAAGGGGCGGTACTAACAATTTGCCGGATTTGGTTGTCAGCTCTTCATTAGCATTTTGGATAAAAGACGTACACAAAATTGTCTCAAAAAGAAAAAAAAAGGTTTGTTATATATCTTCAAAATACTTTTTTACAGATTCAATTGTTGCATTTGAATATACACATAAAAATTTTTTTCGAACATTTTCATGATGATGATTAATTTCTTATGTAAACGCAAACAGTGTTTAACTGTTATGTCTACATATTTTTAACTTTATTAGTATTTACGCTTCATTTAAACTTCGTAATTAACAGCTGTATGACGATAACAAAGTTTTAACTGAATTCACTTTTACCCATAAAAAGTGAGCATATTTGTCTTACGAAAAATTAAAGTTTTACTTATAAAGATAAAGAAAGCATGTTTTTGAGTATCTAAAACTTATTTATTCCTGCAATAAAGTTTTATCCGTTGAATCTTAAAGGTAGGTTTCTAGTTCATTCCATTAGCATTTTTTCTAGACATCTAAAGAACATTTCAAAAATATCCCTTTTTCGCAAAATGGATGACTGAAATTGAATTTTCAAAGAACCACTACTTTCAAATAGAGTATTCAGTCTTATTTATTTTTAGAAACTCTTAACAGATGCTTAATAATAACAAGAACAACAACAACAAAAAAAATACTTTTGATTTTACTATTCTCATTAAGGTTTTAAACTATAATAAAAACAACAGATTAAATAATGCTTAATAAATTTAGTTTATTTTATTTTAAATTACAAATTCAACTCTTTTTTCTATTTTTACGTACGAAATACTACAGTTTCTGTTTTTGGTCTACCAGTGACGAAAAGCATGCTGTATCTCATTTTCTATTAATAATTAACGTTGAAAAATACATTATGGAAGTAATTTCCGATATCAAAATTTCTTTGAGCTTGGAACGAAAATGTTAGAAGTTATCCGTATGAACAACATTAACGTAATTAAAAAAAAGTGTTATAATTATTATTTATTTATTTTTACTTTATTTTTGTTTATATATGTTAAAAATATTTTAATGATTTTACATCAATATTTACAGTGCATAAAATTAAACATATTTTACTCGGCAGCATATATTTTCACAGCGCATAAAATAGTTATAGATCTTTTCATTTTCTGATATACCATGTACTTTAAGAAGTAAACAATAACATGGATATAAAATAAAGATTTTTCATTGAACTTTTGCATTCATGAAAGTTACAGTGAGTGAGAAATTGCATTCTAAAGACAAATGATTGGAAAATAAAACTAACCAAGAGAAAAAGCCGATAATAAAATGTTTTTCAACTTATTAATACAAAATATTGTAAATTTCTTCGTTTAATAACGTTT
This sequence comes from Salticus scenicus, assembly GCA_963930645.1. NCBI lineage: Eukaryota > Metazoa > Arthropoda > Arachnida > Araneae > Salticidae > Salticus > Salticus scenicus. The sequence continues at coordinate 232,697,516 of OZ005651.1, forward strand.
TTCGATCAGTTAATTATACTATTTTTGACAGTAAACCCTAACATCTAGCGTTCCTCAAAAAGGTTATTAAAAAAAAAAAAAAAGGCAGCATAATCTGTACAATAAACATTAACACACAGCTTTTGCTGTAATCGATAGTAGAGGCCTGGTCAAGCATTGCTCTTTATACCGCAATGGTTAGGCGTAAAACTCAAAGAATTTTCGAAATGCTATCCCTTTATACAATCTCCTATATTTCAAGAATTTTGCAGTATTTCACGAAATATTGAACATAGAGCTTAGGTAATGCAGAGCTGTCAATATTTTAATTTATTCCGGATTATTTTTAGCCCCGTCTTTATTTTGTACCATTTATTTTTTTAAAGTAATTTTGTATTATTTTTGTATTTATTTAAGTATCGGGGGCAATTTTTCTATAAATAAAGTGGCTCGAAATAAAGGTGGAGTTAAAAGTACTCCGGAATAAATTAAAATATCGGCAGCTATGGGTAATGAATGTATTGAAAAATTTATTTTCTTACCAAAATCTCTAAATGTTCCCATGGGAATACAAAGTCGCCAAATTTATAGCCATAGCAATTGTCTAACATAGTGAATCATTTTAATGCGTTTTTAAAGAAAACTGAGGGTTTTTAATGCCAAAACAAGATAAAAATGCAGAAAACTTACATTTTATAATATGACTAAGCCTTTTTAAATGAAATTCCATAATAAAAACGACTATTATTCACAAATTTGCAACAATATATATGTATATATATGTATATATATATATATATATATATATACATACTTGCCAACATACTAATTAATGTTCCGTAGTATTCTTAGCCCCGCCTTTTTTTCACACCAGTATCATTTTAGAGTATTTTTCTTCTTATTTAATTGCAATTGCATTTGTAGAATATTACTCTAAAAGTTTATTGGTGTGAATAAAAGGGCGGGACTAACAACACAACGGAATATTAATTAGGATGTTGGCAAGTATGTATATATATATATATATACAGGGTCATTCAACGACGATGGGACAAACTTTGAGGGGAGGTAAGACACATCATTAGGTCTCAGAATTGAACAGGAACCCCTGTCGCCAAACGTCATTTTAACCCTTTACGGACCATGTATTTTCTGTGTTTTTTCCCAGTAAGCCCCGCCTATTGCCGTTCCTCTTGAATGATGTATTATTTAACATAGAGATTATATTTATAATTGTTTATCATACAAAAGGTCATACATAAGAAAAATTTTGTTTCCGAATAATGCATAATGCTTAAATAAATATTAATATTGTGAAAATTTTTTAGATATACTGTAACACACGAATTTAAAAGTTACAGCGTAGGTGGAGTTTGAAATACGAATATTTCAATGCTCGTAAACAAACATTAAGGGGTTGAGCAGTTTACTAAAACTTACATCATTTGTATAGTCATAACACAAAAAATTAAATATGAAATAAAATACATTGAGCGAAAAAAGAAAGTAAAAGTATAAAAACAAATAGTAAAAACAAAGTGTTTCTTTGCATCAATATTTCAGGGATGAAACACGGGCGCAGAATTCATACCACTATCATAGTAAGAAAATTTTCTACTTCTTAAATCAACGATATTATAGGTAGAGAAATTTCTTAAACGAATTCCGGTATGAATCCTGCGCCCGTGTTCCATCCCTGATATTTACAATAAGGGTACAAATTTGCGACTACCAACAGTAATGCATGCTAGATAGCTCGAAGTGTGGATTGGCGAACAGATCCAAAAATGCCAGGTGTTTCACACAATTGTGCAGCCGTAATGGAATGTAGAGCAATGGGATCCTCTGATGAATCAACAGGAGTCTCGTAAATAATGGTCTTCACACGCACCCATAAGAAGAAATCGATGCTTGACAAATCTGGGGATCGGGGTGTCCACCGGACTGACCTGCCCCGTCCTATACATTGCCCTGCAAAACTGGCATCCAGTAATTGCTCACTTCCATATGGAAATGTGCTAGCGCATCATCATGCTGAAACCACATTTAATTGCGCACGACAAATGAAACATCTTCCAGCAATTCTGGCAAAACCTTTTTTAGAAAAATTGCGTAACGTGAGCCATTGAGCGGCATTAGTAAAATATATGGGTCTATGAGTTAATCGTTCACAACACATGCCCAAACATTAACCGAGAAACCTTTTTGGAATTGAATGTATGCGTATAGAGTGTGGATTTTCTCTTGCCCACAGATAAATATTGTGCAAGTTATAAACGTCTTTCTGTGTAAAAATAGCCTCATCTAAGAACAGAACAAAAGTTCGAAAATCCTGCTGCAACGCGCACTGTTACAAGAACCATTTGGAAATTTTACGCGCAGAGGATAATCACCTTCTTTTAATGCTTGGACTTTCTGAATATGGAACGGGTGTAGATATTCTTCATGTAAAACTCTAAAAACAGTTGACGGACTCGTATGTACTCGACGTGAAATATATCTTGTAATTGCGTCGGATGTTTCATCCACAATGTTTAGAATGATTTCTTCCATGTCTGGATGTCGAACAGTTCTTGTTCTAGTCCTTGCGTCAGAATTGGCGAAAAATGTACCAATTTCACAAAGGTTCCGATGCAACCATACAAATTTTGTGATTCGGTATGCGCGTGTTTGTAAATCGTTCCTGATACAGTCGTAGCGCTGTTCTACTGATCTCATTACCAGCACTGTACATTAGATGCATGTGTGCTTTTTCATAATTAGTAAAATGTCCCATCACCATGGAAAAACATACTTTAAAACTGTACTTTACAGCAGATGCATAGCTGCTAATATTTTAAATTTTTCCAGAGTACTTTTAGCCCCGCCTTTATTTCGCACCACTTTCGAAAATATAAGACAAAATTAATTTTATAAAATATAAGTTGTACGAAATAAAGGCGGGGCTAAAAATACTCCGGAATAAATTAAAATATTGGCAGCTATGCAGATGCAGATAACGAAGGACCAGACCCACTAAAGTTCTCTACCTTCAGTATTACCAGCCAATCATAGCAATTTTGCTTTGTTGTATTACTGATTGTAATTCCAATTTTAAACATTTATTGTCAATACTCACCAAAGTATTTGCAACTCCGCCTACTATGTAAGTTTTACATTTCGTAAGTTACAGTACATCTAAAAATTTATTCTCAATATAAGCATCTATACGATTAGTGTGAAGTATTCAGAAACAACATTTTTATCATATATATATATTTTTTAATTAACAGTGAAAAACAGAACCTTCCTGTTAAATAGAGCACCATTCACAAGCAATGGTAGTAGGCGGTGCTTTCTGGTAATAAACACAGAAAACACATGGTCCGTGAAGGGTTAAAATGACGTTTGGAGACTTGGGTTCCTATGCAGTTCTGAGTCCTAATGATGTGTCCTACCTCCCCTCGAAGTTTGTCCCATCATAATTGAATCACCATGTATATACTAACAGAATTTGCCTGTTTTGCTAGTTGCTATATTGAACGTAATTTTCAAAAGTAACATAATAATAATAATCACTATATTTCAATCAATTTTATAAATAATAATAAAACTTTCATTGAAATCAATTAAAACACCAGCTGCTTCCACAGCGTCCTCTCCGACTGCATTATATTGGTTCCGGGATCCCACTGCATGCCTTTGACAGGACTGCCAACCATCTCATTAATAAGCGTAGACTTGTTAACGTCCCTTGAAAATACGCCCCTTTTCCCACACCACTTTATATTTAGAGCAATTCTCTCCAAATAGTGTTACGATTAAATAAGAATGAAATTACTCTAAAAAAAACTGGTGTACAAAAAAAGGCGGTGACTAAAAGTACTACGCTTCATAATGAGATGGTTGGCAAGCATGCTTTGATCTTCAATCGACATTTCAATGAAGGTCCCATTTAACTATAAGTGTTTCTGCTCTTATTCAAGAACTAAGTTTCTTAGACAGACATTTGACGGTCTGATTATCATCTCAACTCGATGAGAACAGATGGCAACACCACGCAAATTCCCGAGCGGAAATTTTTTTAATTAATGACAAAACAAGTAGGAAAATTTCGAAAATCGAGCTTCGAGTTGCATCAGAAAACGGAACGCCTCGCTAATTCTGTAGATCTACGATGAGGATCGAACCTACGTCTAACCCATAATTAGCATGTCGGTCTAACCAACAGAGCTAATGGACCACACAAAAACTTCTTATGTTTACATTTCTATTTATATAGTCGACCATTTCAAAAATTGATATATCTTAATTAATTTAGAAAAACTAATGAAAAATTCGGAAATTGTGTTTTGAAGTGCACCAAGAGCGATCATAACGGCCCTCCACGCAAAATTCTATTACTCAGTTTGCTTACAACACGACAGACATACAAAGACATTGCATCATCAAAGTAGCAAGGTGCATTCGAGCCTACTAAGAAATTTAGTGACTTCTGTATACGTCTGTTTCTGATATATCATTAATTAGATTCCAGATTACTGCTGCTATGTACCGAACGGAGGAGGAATAAAAGTCTAAAAATCGATTAAAGCAAGGGAAAAATATCGAAAAACTTTCGCTCAACACATTCAAAACTGCAAGTTTTTTTTTTTTTCTCTCTGATAGTAATTTCCGCCTCTGGGCGTTATTCTTTTAAGCTACATCATTTCAGAACAAGGTTTTCTGTACCCATATTTATTTTAAAAATGAATATACATTATAATTATACTCTTTCTGATTAAAGTATTTTTATCCATTGTAATTTGGTTGAATAAATATAAATACAGTAACATACACATTGCAAAAGAAACGCCCACTGGCGTTGTCACAGGTTTCCAAATGACGCGAATCTACGTCAGCGTTGACAAATATGTCAACCGTTTTAGGGGCTGTGGTTGCATAGTGCATCCAGAAATTTTAATTCAAAGTTGCAAAAACTGTCCTCGAAAATTTTAATAATTTTTTTCTTTTATAACTTAGACAAATAACTTAATTTATTTCGTGTCTTTTAATGTTGTTGGGGATTTCTGGTGGCTGTTGATTTTAATTGAGGAAACCTTGCTAGCCCCTGAAAGAGTTAAAATGTTCACATTTTCTTTTATTTCAAAGGAAAAACTATGTACAATCAGCAAAAAAAATGCAACCCCTACCTAATTTTGCCGTAAATTATCGTAGAAACATGCGGATGGTACCGATCGATCTGTAATAACGTCTAGTTTATAATGTTACAGATAGATTTTGCTTAAGGGTTTACCTACATATTAAAACAGGTATCAACTTAATTTTTTTTTCAACGTCAACCCCTATTTTTGATATCATATTCAAATTTCTGGAATGAAGGCGGTCCAGAAAATGTTTTACACTGTAAAAAATGAACATGCCAGATTACATCACAATGTGCGGGTAAAAAAATCGCCAACACCATGTGCGTTAAATTTCAAGTCTGATGTAAATAAATGCGTGCTTGAATTTTCAAAGAGGCTGTTTTAATTTACAACACGCTTTGTTGTATTTATTTTTTTCATTCAAAAAAAAAAAAAAAAAAAAAAAAAAAAGGGGGGGGGTGAACTATATTTGTTTTCTTTTTTAATTCATTTTTATTTATTTTATTTATTTATCTTAATCTGTATGTGTTTTAATCTTTATTTAAGTTATTTTGTTTTAATTTTTTATTTATTCCAACTTTATTATTCTGTCAATATAAGTTTGTAAAGGTTATAATTTTTAAAACATGAAATATAATACCTTTAAAGCTTTCAATAAATTCTATTTTATGAAGGAATGTTAGAATTATAATACAGTAACGACTTCGTTTCAAAATAAAAGTATTTAACCATTTAAATAATAATAATAATAATAAAGTGTTTTATTAACAACTTATATTGCTATTACTATTAAAATAATAATAATAATAATGCATAATTTTTTAATTTACTAAAGACATATTAAAAAAAAAAAAAAAAAAAAAAAAAAAAAAAGTCAGATCAGAAGCTTTATATTTAATAAGTACATCAAATAATTAAAACTTATAATTAATATTTTTTAAACGCATGAAAATTAAAATGACCTTTTTCCAATGCTTTATTAAACTATATTTTGTAGCATACATATATCTGACACAATTTTAGTAAATATATTAATGTTACAAAATAAACAAGAAATAAAAACTTTATCAATACATTCTACGTAACAAACTACAACGAAATTATCTGAAAAAGCGAACAAAATTTAAAAAATAAAATATAATCATAATACATGCAATTTATAAAGGAAACTTGAAAGAAACAAAACTAAACTAAAAAGTAATGAAATACTAAAAAACGTACAAAAATTTCATATTAAATATTTATTAAATAATGTTCTATTTTAAATACTATAATATTTTTCAGAATTAAAAACTAATACATCATTTTTCATCATCAATAGGTAACAGTAATTTAAATCATTTTTAAAATAAATTAGTTTGAAAATGTTGGAGTTTAATAGTTTTATTTCGGGAGGAAATAATTATTGTGTTGGAAATTTTAATGCTCATAATTTAAAATACAGTTTCATGAGACAGATCTTTTAAATAAGATTAAATTTTATTAATAAAACGCAGGCACTTATCAAACTTATATTGACAGAATTAAGAAAGAAAAGAAATAAAATCAAAATTAAAACAATTATAACTTACTTGTTACTTAAAATTTTGTGTTGGTCATAATATGAATCCTAATCGTGGCTTCGTTCCTCCATTTTATGCGTTTTCCGTTTATGATAGCAAAAGGCGTGGCGTAACATAACAAACATTTAAAAGTTTTATTTCATGTTTGAAGGTCATTGGCGTATCTGTGTCACATGACTCTTTGATGCCATAGTGAGTGTAAAAAAAACAGCACGTTTTGCTTGAAAATTTTTTACAGCACGAATGCGTGATTTTATCACATCACAAGATGAGGGATATTCGTTGTAATTTTACAACATTTTTTTACAGTGTATTTATATACTTTAAATGAATTTTTGACAGAGTTACAAGCGAAAAGGTATTCGGGGTCCGTCTATACATTTAGGAAAAATAAATCATGATCTACGACAGAATACACACTATTTATTATGTTTCACACCGGAAAAAAAAGTACTGAAATATTAATTATAAAACAAAAAACGAAGGCTCTTTATAGGATGCATTGTGTTTGATTATGAATTAAAAGTTATTAAATAGTTTATTTTTAACAGACGTGGAGTAGTTTAATACGTCACTTCCTACGTAAAATTTTAAGTAGCTTGAGTCATTTGAATCCTCCAATGTCGAATTACAAAAATCTAGATAGCAACATAAATGATAACAGTAATAATAATACAAACGGTAAAAAAAAAAAAAAAAAAAAAAAAAAAAAAAAAAGGTTTAATATGTGTGATTATATATATATTTCTGTTGGGTATAGATTTATTTTATACATTAATCCCGGCATGAAAGTGTTACTCTAAAGTTACGAAAAAGTCTTATTTATATACTTTAAATCAATTTTTGACAGAGTTATTATAAGCGAAAAGATATTAGTGGTCCGTCTATACATTTAGAAAAAATAAATCATGATCTAGCACAGAATACAAATTATTTATTAAGTTTCACACCGGAAAAAAAGTACAGAAAGTGAAGAGTTCTTTCGGTTTTTTGCTGGGAACTGTTCTGCTGAACTGTTCCTCATTCTTTTAACCATACCTGGTAGCGAGTTACTGAATATTATGGTGCTTATTTAAAGTATTGTCACATTAATATGATTTCTCACTTCACATTTTTTCCAACGCGTAAAGTTTAGATATTCTTTCAAATTTTTCGTCATCTATTAAGATTTTTTCTTTATTTCTAAATAAATATTTATTTATCAATAGTTTTTCTTTTTTTTTTTTTTGAAAATTTCAGAAATAATTTTGTGAGAGTAGAAAAATCTTTATTCCCTCCATAATAGCAAGCAAACGGTTAAACATAGAAAATCGGGTTTTCTGCTGTCTGTATCATCAATAAGAAGTTTTATTACTCTTTATTTATTTAATTATTTATTTTTTATTATTTCAGTAATATATTTAAACGGCTAAGGACACAGACGAATGATATTGGTCAATTTTGAAAATGTATAATTAATTTATTTCTGCATCTATGCATCTAAAATAAATTTCTTTTTCATGTATCAACTTTAAAGAATACAAATTCATGATATTTATACTTTAAATTACAGTAGTTTGAGAAAAAGAAATGAATGAAGATGAACGTATAGGAAAGATCGTTGCCGAATTCTTAAAGAATCCACAGAAACTATGGAACATTGCTAACATAACATTGCTAAAAACTTAAAAATTCCCAGAAGTACTGTAAATAGAGTATTAAATAGATTTAATGGAACATTTTCAACGAAAAGGAAATCTCGCTGTGAAGAAAAATTTGGAGCTTATGATATTCAACATGACAAAATATAGAAAAAACACAATGTCGAAATCGAGGAATATCAGTCAGAGATGTAGCAAAAAACATCTAACAAATATATCAGTAGTTCAAAGAGTTAAAAAAAACATTGAACTTAAGAAAGAATAAAAAACAAAAAATACCTAAAGTGATAGAAAAATAAAAAAAAAATACCTTTAAAAGTAAATGCTAGAAAATTGTGTGAATATACAAGCCAGAATAAGTTTCATTGGATTTTAGACGATGAGACTTACATCAAAGCTGAATTTTCTACTCTTCCTGGCCCTCAAAAATATACAAAAAAGAACTTTGAACATCTGCCTGGATCAGAGACATCCATTAGTTTGAAAATATTTGGAAAAAATATCTTATTTGGATCGCTATTTGTCAGTGTGGATATAACAGCAAGCCATTTGTAACGGAAGGTACAACTGATCAAGAAATTTATGTAAATGAATACCCTAAGAAACATTTGCTGCATTTTTTAAACAAACACGATATGCCTACATTAATTTGGCCTGGTTTAGCCAAAGCTCATTATTTAAAAAAAATGCAACAAATTTTATGAAAAACAAAAATTTCATTAATTTCCTGCCAAAAACCATAAACGCACCGAATGTCCCACAGAGTCGTCCCATTGCGAGATATTGGGCTCTATTAAAAAAGAAAATTAAGATCCTCAAAGAAATGTGCCACCAGCAAAGATCATTTCACTCGTTTGGTCGAAAAAGCTATCAAGGGGGTCCCAAAAGAGACCGTCAAATCACTAATGAAAGACATTCGTAAAAACCTACGAAAAGAATATGAAAAACAGTAAAAGAATTTTGTTTTCACTGCTAACATATTTTTGTACACCCAATTCATCATACTCATACAAAGATTGCTGAATAAATTTAAAATTAATAAGCAATACATTTATTTGAAAATGACCAATATCATTCATCACGGTTCTTATTTAAGTTAAATATTACCATATGAATTTATTGACACCTTAAGAAAGAAAAAAAAATGGGCAATTCTGTTTTAAATTTAACATTTTTGCCACCGCTGACGTAGAGATTTGCGTCTTTGACTGCACGCTTTAACTGCAGCACTCGTGCTTACTTTATTCGCCTGATGAAGGGTCGTGTGTTTTTTCAACCCGAAACAATTGTTGCGAGTTTATTGCATTTTATGGTGTTTATTCAATGTTTGTAAGTTATAATTTTTACAACGCCAGTTTTGTGGTGCTTTTTTATTAACAATCGATCTGTAGTAACGTCTAGTTCATAATGGCATAGTTAGATTTTTCTTAATCCTTTGCGGCCCAAGACAATTCGGATCATTTAAATTATACTGTCAGCGGAATTCATGAACTAAATTAAACTAAAATAAATTTTTAATTTTAAGGTTAAAAAAAAAACGGCCTTTTCTGATACGTTATAAGCGTAAATTTTTGCTAAAAAATTTCCGGTATAAATTTTTGCAGCTGGATCTTAAATTTTGCATCCTCGCAGCGAGGACGCCGCTCGTTAAGGGGTTAAGGCGTCATCTAGATGTTAAAACAGGCATCGAATTCATTTTATCCAAAAGTAACCCCTATAGTTCGGAAAATATACCTATTTATACACCTTAAATAAATTCTAGATAGAGATACAAACGAAAATGTATTAGTGGTCCGTCTATACATTTAGAAAAAAATAAATCATGATCTACCACAGACTAGACATTATTTGTTAAGTTTCACACCGGAAAAAAGTACATAAATTTTAATTATTAAACAAAAAAAACGAACCTGATTTACATAATGTACTTTTTTAACCTATAAAATAAAAAAATTTAAGTGGTTTATATTTAATAAACATATATTAGTTTCATGTAATACTTCATACGTAAAAATTTAAATAGCTTGAGTCATATGAATCATCCAATGTTGAATTAGAAAAATCTAGATAGCAAGATAAAAGAATAACAGTGATAATAATAATAATAATAGGGGTAAAAAAAAAAAAAAAATGTGTGAAATATTTAAGAAAAAAAAAATACATCTGCTTCTGTTGTGTATATTTCTATTTTATACAGTAAGCCCCGCATGAAAGTGCTACTATAAAGTTTTACATTTAATGTGAGGCGTGCAAACCTACAACATGCAGTATACAAAAGTACAGATAACTAGATTTAAACTAAAATCTGAGAAAGGATATTTAAAATTCAATAAAAAGGAGATACTGTTCAATATAATTCCTATTTTGGGTAATAGGTCACGCCTTCATACGTTTCTTTAAAACATCAAATTATTTAACAAAACCCTTGATTAACACTTTCGCGACTGCATGCTTTTGTCTTTTTGACAGTAAGATCTGCCTGTGGGCGTTAATCTTCAAAGTTACAATATTTCAGAACAAAATTTTCTGTAATCACATTTATATTAAAAATGCATATACATTATAATTATGTTTTTCTATTCAAAGTAGTTGTATCCATTTTATATTTCATTGTAAAAATACGAAATTTGGTTATATACTTAAGATAATGAAGAAAAATTTCGAAATGCCAGTTGGCGGAGTTACAGATTTTCAAATGTCGTGAATCTACGTCAGCGGTCACGAAAGTTTTAAATAATTGAAATTTTGTCATCAACAATCAAAACGGGAACTTTCACTCGTTTATATATTCTAGAGTTCTATAAAGAGTCAGACAAACTAAAATTAAGGAAACAAGAAATATTTTTTAAAGTATTGTTTCAGAAAAAGCCAGAGGGTGGGGTTTCTTATCCTTTTGGACCGGGATCTTTATTTTCTTATCCTTTATCCGGGACTGCATGGATACCCTCGTATCTGGGTCAGTCGATGATGGGGCGCGCTTGCGTGTCACCTGTCTTATCCTTTTGTAATGGAAAATTTCGCGCCTGGAATGCATTAATCTTACAAAAATAGACTAATTCATAAACTTCGGAACCTTACTTCGAAATCAATAAAAAACAAAACAAAACAAAACAACAAAATTAAATTAAATAAAAACGTTCAATGCTGGGCTGAATTTGCATGCATTGGTCTGATACAGTATGTCCCATATAAAACAATTTCCTGTTGCCCAAAAAGAATATCAGCCGTTATATAGTTGTCTACTGTACTCGAATTCTTAATTTTAAATGTGCAAGATCTATATTTTGAAAAGTAATAAGACATATTAAAATTGATTAAAATTGTTTTCCCATAATAAATGTGAAAAAAAAAAAAAAAAAAAATTCCACTGCTTGATTTTGTATTAAAAATAATAATAATAATAATAATTTAATATTATGTTACGACATGCGATAAAATTTAAATAACGTTAGCTTACAAACGGTACAGTAAACAAATGCGAAAATGTCACAACGAAATTAAAGCAGAAAATTCGTTTTAAAAAATCTTATAAAAACTATTCAATGTTAATTATAATAATTTAAGAAAAGAAAAGAAAAAAAAAGGATCGTTCCCTGCGTATTCCTCTTTCAAACAATAATCCACGCTTTACCGCGTTTCCTAAATCATGACATGTAACTTAAAGTGTACGAACCCTACAATATTCAAGTAAAAAAAAAAAAAAAAAAAAAAAAAAAGGAACAACAGGGTTAAAATAGAATTTTAGCAGTGAGAAAGTAGGAAAATTTATGTAATGTTTAAGAAGAAAGACCTGACATTTCAGGATCGAAAATATTCCTTTTTGAAACGGAAGCCACGCCTTTATAAAATTTTCTAAAACTTTACATTATAAAATCAATTTTTTTTACATATTTGCAATTAAATCACTTAAATTGTGTCTTCAGCAATCGATGTTGTAAATACCATTGATATTTATGCATACCAGCGCCATATATAGAGTCAAATACGAATATGCAAACTAGTTTTTTTTTAATATTGTTTCCGCGATATGGAGGCGGGGCTTCATTTCTTTTGGAAATCTTTCACAAACTCTCGCCTTCATTGCAGTAATTTTATAAAAGATCGCCAATTTGTATGATAAACATCTAAATGTTGCTTAGATAGCAATTAGAATAGCAAAAATATAAATTAAAATAATTTTTCGTCAAATTATATACACATATTTACTCACAGACGATACAAATTATAACAAGTGACGCCCCCCTAACAGTAGTAAAAAAAGAGTATCACTATAACTCAAAAAATAATGTTAGGAATGAGCAAATTTGGAAACCCATGTTTTTGATGAAGCCCGTTCTATTCGTGCAAATATGAACCTAGGTCATAATTCATAATTTTTTCAAATATGAATTTATTAATAATTTTCATAATTCGAAAGGTATTTTTTTATCAAAAATATGCTTGGAATATGTTTGAGTCACTTCATTCTAAAGCATAAAAAAACAAAATTTGAATATAATAATTTTTTGGGAAGATATGAAAAAATATTTGTCACATTCATTTAACATTAGCATCCCCATACTTTGACAGCTTATAATTCCATGAAAAATTGAGCAAAATGTATACTATACCATTTTCCGCGATGATTTGATCCAAAGAATTCAAATAAATTATAAAAAATGGGGGTTACCATTGAAAAAATGAAGTTGATGCCAATTTTATTATATAGTCGACCCCCTAAGCAAAATGTAACTAAACCATTATAAACTATACGTTATTACAAATCAATTGGTACCATCCACATGTTTCTACGACAACTTACGGCTGAATTAAGTTGGGGGGAGGCGTTTTTTTTTGTTTTTTTTCGATTGTACAATGGATATGCTAGGAATACGGATACTTCGATTAGAACGAGTGTAATTACAATGTATATCCATTTGTATTATAAATTCGAATACAAAACATTTTGTTCTAAATTATTGTAACTTGGGAGAAGAACACCCACAGGCGGACCTTAGAGTCAAAATCACAAAACGTGCGGTCGCGAAAGTGTTAAGATAGAGTGACTATTTTTATTTATGTTCTGCAGGATTTTCTTCGACTTTATATACACAATAAGACAACAAACTTTAAAAACAGTACAGCTCCATTTTTATACTATTGCGGAGAGACGGATGAATGATCGATAACTTGCAGCGCGTTTCTATTTTCAACCACGTCTTTTTCGAACTGGCATTCGGCGTAACTTTGCACTTATTTTGACACATTTATCAAACCTGCAAATTAATGCACGTTTGTGACATGACCGAATATTTCAATTTCTGGTTTAACGAAACGTATGAGCTATTACTTCTAATGCTTAAAAATTTACGAATAAATAATCTGGTGCAACTTAATTTAAATTTCTAGGAATAAAAAAAAAAAAAGTTATTTCATACTTGCCTATATTTTAAATTATTGGAGAGAATTTTAGCCCTTCCTTTATTTCGCGCCACTTTATTAAGAGAAAAAATTCTTCATTATGGAAATACGATAAAATAAGTAAAAATTACTCTTAAAATAAAAGTCGCATGAAATAAAGGCGGGGCTAAAAATGCTCCAGAATAAATTAAAATGTTGACAACTCTGGTAACACTATAAACATTTAGAACGGAAATCGGACAAATTGTCAAATTTATAAATATTTGAATTGAAAAGGCGTGGTGAGGTTATTTACCATGCCTAGATTTTTTAATCGATTATTAATTCCATGTTATGAGTAATCACACACAAGAAAACTTCACCTTCCACTACTTTATACGCACAAAAACTAGAATACTATTTAATCACAAAAATCTACTGTATTATCTACTGCAATGTAACAAATCGATACAACGGCATAAGGTAGGGCTTATTATTTAAATTACAAGAAAACACGATTCTGAAAATAGCATGAATCGTATGTTGACGATAGACGGAATACAAGACATACATTTGGAACCGTTTATTGACAACTATCGTTGTTATAAGGGTTGATACTATAATGTGTTAAAAGGTGAAAAAAAACAATTGATTTTCTCTTCGGCAACAGAAATTACTTGAAATGTATTGAAGTAATTTTAATTTATCATTGATGCTTCCTTTTCAGATCCTTAAATAGCGTTTTTAAGTTATTTTTCACACCTTATCAATAGTGAGATTTTGGAAATTGTTTAGTGTTAAACTGAAAAAATCTCTTAGGATGGTTTATTTAGATATACATGAAAGTAGTAAAAAAATGTAAAAGGAAATTCCAATGAACTGTTTCTATAGAGATTGACAATAGCATACAGATTGTAATTATGAAGGTATAAGTGAATTTTAGTTTTCTTAGAGACAGGCAGAATGCCGTCTCCTCTAGTTTAAACAAAAGGTTGTTTCTCTTCGTGACCGACTCTAGGATCGTGTTGGTGAATGAAGTCTAACAGAGAATTTCCAACTTTGGGAAAGAATCTGTGAAACTGTATCATACGTTTTCGAATTTCAGCATAAATTGGCTTAATTCGAAGATCTTGGCGCGGACATAACGAGTAGCTTCAACGAAACTACGTATAAGCATAATTTGGAAAAACTGAATTTTTATTAGCTGAGTTTTCGTAGCTAATCCGTAGATCTTACAACAATATATGACGATCGAATGAATCATTGATTTGTATAAGAATAGTTTAGTTTTAATTGATAGGAGGATATTCCAAGCCAATGAAGAATGAAGGACTTCCATGTCTTTTTCAGCTTTTTTCATAGACTCTGAAAGGTGACAAGTCAACATTAATTTAGATTTAAGGTAAACTTCTAAGCATTTGTTGCATTGTTTCCAAGAATGTTTAAAAAAAATGATAGTGGAGCTGTCATAGTTCTTATTTTTGAAGAATATGACAACACTTTTTGGTCTATTATCTTTTATAATTCTGGTCACATCAATATTAATATTTACATTCGACTTTAATTGTTTTTGCTATTCTCTCAAATTGCTTTTAAGGGTTGACGCTTTGATTGCAGCACTCGTTACTACGTAGTTCACCTGACGAAGTGTCGTATGCTCCGATGACCCAAAACCGTTGTTGCGAGTATAGTCCTGTTTTTTTTTTTTCTTTCTTTCTTTTTTTATGATTGAACGGTTCTTTGACAATTCGGAAATTTTCCGTAGCAGGTAAAACGTAAAAAAACAACCGGAAGTTCTTATGAATGTTTTCCGGAACGCTCCCTGAGCTGTGCCAACGAAATGAAATAGGCATTTCAGTCTTTCGGTGGAAGATGGAAGAGATCGCCGTTTTTGAAACGAACTGCTTCTACTTTCCACCCTTCTGTTGTGATATATCGCAGATGTTTATAAGGAATGCGTATAGCA
This sequence comes from Salticus scenicus, assembly GCA_963930645.1. Lineage (NCBI taxonomy): Eukaryota > Metazoa > Arthropoda > Arachnida > Araneae > Salticidae > Salticus > Salticus scenicus. The sequence goes on from OZ005651.1 coordinate 232,713,168, forward strand.
CAGAGATTTTTTTCTTTCTATTTACGGTTTTAAAACACCTTATTCAAATTTAACTGAGAATATATAGATTTTATTAAATTTTTCAGAATACTAAAATACGTTTTAAGTATTAGGTGTCTAGAAATCAAACGCAGAAGAAATAAATTGATTTTTCAGTTTATACTAATAATTAATCTGATAATTAATTTTCCAGAATTATTTATTATCTTAAAAATTATGGAAAATCGATTTTTAATACCTGGGGAAAATAGAAAATGCATGAAATTTTATTTTGAAAAAATAAATAAGCATGCGTAATAATATATATAAGCTATGAGATATATAAGGTATTATATGAAGGTAAGATATTAATATGAAGGTTTGTTATTTTGTATTAAAATGACGCGTAAAATACTTTAAAAAAAATTGTCTCAATAAAAAAAAGGGCTTTGTTTAATATTTATTTTCAAAATGCTTTTTTGCAGATTCAATTGTTGCATTTGAATATACACATAAAAAAAAATTTCAAACATTTCCAGGATAATGATTAATTTCTTATGTAAACGAAAACTGTGTTTAACTGTTATGTCTATATATTTTTAACTTTATTATTATTTATGTTTCATTTAAACTTCGTAATTAACAGCTGTATGACGCAGGGATGGAACACGGGCGCAGAATTCATACCGGAATCCGTTTAAGAAATTTTACTACCTATAATATCGTTGATTTAAGAAGTAGAAAATTTTCTTACATTGATAGTGGTATGAATATTGCGCCCGTGTTGCATCCCTGTATGACGATAACAAAGTTTTAACTGAATTCACTTTTACCCATAAAATGTGAGCAGTATTTGTCTTACGAAAAATTAAAGTTTTAGTTATGAAGATACAGAAAGCATGTTTTTGAGTATCTAATGCGTATTTATTCCTGCAATAAAGTTTTATCCGTTGAATCTTAAAGGTAGGTTTCTAGTTCATTCCATTAGCATTTTTTCTAGACATCTAAAGAACATTTCAAAAATATCCCTTTTTCGCAAAATGGATGACTGAAATTGAATTTTCAAAGAACCACTCCTTTCAAATAGAGTATTCAGTCTTATTTATTTTTAGAAATTATTAACAGATACTTAATAACAACAAAAAAAAGTTACTTGTGATTTTACTATACTTATATAGGTTTTACACTATAATAAAAACAACAGATTAAATGATGCTTAATAAATTTAGATTATTTTATTTTAAATTACAAATTCAACTCATTTTTCTATTTTTACGTACGAAATTCTATAGATTCTGTGTTTGGCCTACCAGTGACGAAAAACATGCTGTATCTGATTTTTTTATTAAAAATTAACGTTGAAAAATACATTATGGAAGTAATTTCCGATATCAAAATTTCTTTGAGTTTGGAACTAAAATGTTAGAAGTCATCCGTATGAACAACATTAAGGTAATTAAAAAAGAAAGAAAAGTGTTATAATTACTTATTTATTTTTGCTTTTATTTTTGTTTATATATGCTAAAAAGTATTTTAATGGTTTAACATCAATGTTTACAGTGCATAAAATTAAACATGTTTTACTCTACAGCATATATTTATTGTGCGTAGCTATTTATTGTGCGTAATTATTTTATGCGCTAGTTATTGTGCGTATAAAGTAGTGAAAGGTGAAATATTCTTGTGCGTGACTACACTTAACATGGAATTAATAATCGATTAAAAAATCTAGGCGTGTTAAATAACCTTACCACGCCTTTTGAATTCAAAAATTTATAAAATTGACAATTTTTCCCTTTTCTTTTCTAGATGTTTATATTGTTACCAGAGTTTTCAGAATTTTAATTTATTCCGGAGCACTTTTTGCCCCGCGATTATTTCATACGACTTTTATTTTAAGAGTAATTTTTACTTATTTTATCATAGTTACATAATGAAGAAATTTTTCTGTTAATAAAGTGGCGTGAAATAGAGGAAGGGCTAAAATTCTCTTCAATAATTTATAATGTCGGCAGCTATGGTATAAATATATATTTTTTTTATTAGCTGCACCAGATTATTGATTCGTAATTTTTTAAGCATTAGGAGGAATAGCTCATGTAATTTTTGGATTCGAAGTTACAGAATAACTCGGTCGTGAAACAAACATGCATTAACTTGCAGGTTTGACGAATATGTCAAAATATGTGCAAAATTACGCAGAGCACGAGTTCCGAAAAGATCTGGTGGAAAATAGAAGCGCGCTGTAAGTTGCAGATCTTTCATTCGACTATCCGCAATTGTATAAAACTGGAACTGTACTGTTTTTAAAGTTTGTTGTCTTATTGTGTAAATAAAGCAGAAGGAAAATTACAGGAAATCCTGCAGAGTATAAATAAAAATAGTCACTCTATCATAACACTTTCGCGATCGCACGTTTTTGTCTTTTTGACTGTAAGGTCCGCCTGTGGGTGTTATTCTCCCAAGTTACAATAATTTAGAACGAAATGTTTTGTATTCGCATTTATAATACAAATGGATATACATTATAATTACACTCTTTCTAATCAAAGTATCTGTATTCATAGTATATTGATTGTACAGTCGGCAAAAAAAAAAAAAAAAAAAAAAAAAAAAAACGCCATCCCCCCCTACCTAATTTAGCCGTAATTTGTCGTAGAATCATATGGCTGGCACCAATCGATTCGTAATAACGTTTAGTTTATAATGACATAGTTACATTTTGCTTAGGGCGTCGTCTATATATTAAAACTGGCATCAACATCATTTTTTTCAATAGTAACCCCCATTTTTTATAATTTATTTGAATTCTTTGTATGAAATCATCGCGAAAAATGGTATAGTTTATACATTTTGCTCAATTTTTCATGGAGTTATGAGCTGTCAAAGTATGGGGGTGTTAATGTTAAATGAATGTGACAAACATTCATTCATATCCTCCCAAAAAATTATTATATTCAAATTCTGCTTTTTTTATGCGTTAGAATGAAGTGACCCAAACATATTCCAAACATATTTTTGATAAAAAAATATTTTTTGAATTATGAAAATTATTAATAAATTCATATTTGATAAGATTATGAATTATGACCTATGTTAGGTTATGCACGAATAGAACGGGCATCATCAAAAACACGGGTTTCCAAATTTACAGCTCATTCCTAACATTATATTTTGAGTTACAGTCAGAGCCTGATTAAGGGGGAAGCACACATTATCTCCGCTATCACCGGATTATTTTTACAATTATTTTTTACTTGATGTCATAGAAATTCCACACTTTGACGAGGAAATATTTTTTATAAAAAATGAACTGTGTAAAACATTCCAATTTATTTACCGTTTTTAGACACCAGAATTCTTTTAAAATAATTTTTAATGAGAATTTTCTGTTTATTATAGGAGGAAAGTATTTGTTAAAAAATAACGGTGTAAGTATAAATAATGTGTGCTTCCCCCTTAATCAGGCTCTGGTTACAGTGATATTTCATTTTTTACTGCTGTTAGGGGGGCGTCAATTTTTACAATTTGTATCGTCTGCGAGTAAATATCTGTAAATATATTTTGACGAAAAATTATTTTAATTTATATTTTTGTTATTCTAATTGCTATCTAAGCAACATTTCGATGTTTATCATACAAATTGACTATCTTTTATAAAATTACCGCAATGAAGGCGAGAGTTTGTGAAAAATTTCCAAAAGAAATGAAGCCCCGCCTCCATATCGCGGAAACAATATTAAAAAAACTAGTTTGCACATTCGTATTTGAATCTATGTATGACGCTGGTATGCATAAATATCAATGACATTTAGAACATCGAATGCTGAAGACAAAATTTAAATGATTTAATTGAAATTATATGTAAATATATATATATATATATATATATATATAGGGAAACGGCTACTGACCAGTATAACATTTAACAACATTTATTTAAAACATAAAGGGGACATCACATAACTATTACATTTAAAAACGAAACATTGGTTTACATCCAAGCGGGAACATCTTTCCCTCGACAACGATTAAACATCTCTGATTAAAACAGGTGCGCCTCTCGGTGCGTGCGCATACAGTGAAAAAGGATGATACAAACAGTGACGTATACACGTGATAGGTACGTACACAGTGACATCACACAACGGATATGATAGCTGAGAAATATAATTTCCCATATCGGCCATCATGACCAAGGAGGCGGCATCGCCTGAAGGTTATCAAACACAAGAAAAAAAAATTAAATTATACAAAAACAAAAGAAAAAAAAAATAAATAAACAATATACAACACTACATAATAGAATTATAGATACAGTAATAATATAGCTGCATTAATAAAATAAAAAAAAAATGTATACATTACCAAATGGAAAATAGTGTAAATATTACACTCAAACTTGAATCATATCATCAAAATACTAAAATAAAATAAGATAAGATGTTAATATACATACAAGTAGAAAAAAAAAAAATAGGTAGATAATTTTCACCAAAATTAAAAAAAAATAATATGGCAGGAATTTTTTAGTATGTTAATCTAAGTTCAAAAATGTCTCTTATTTTGGCAAATTCAAGTTTAGCAAAAAAAAAATAGTTCATAAAATGAGTTGAAGTTCAATGTATGATTGAAAAAAAAAAAAAAATTAAATTTGTACAAAAAATGTCCAAGGAAGAGTTCTTAAAAAAAAAAAATAAATAAATAAAATAAAAAATAAAAAGTCTTGGAGAAATATGTCAATTAAGTCTTTAAAAAAAAATAAATAAAACGTCCTGAAGAAATATGTCAGTTAAGTTTTTGAAAAGTGTCGGTCCAAGGTTTCAGGAATTCAGCGCATGTGCTGGTCTTGAATGGGCCTTCTACGAAGTCACACTTGACGACGTCATATGTGTCGTTTGGTTTAAGTTTTGTTATCTTATATGGACCTAAAAATTTCTGTTTTAGTTTTAGGCCTAGCCCAAACTGGGTGCGTTTAAGGTATTATATGAAGGTAAGATATTAATATGAAGGTTTGTTATTTTGTATTAAAATGACGCGTAAAATAATTAAAAAAAAATTGTCTCAATAAAAAAAAAGGGCTTTGTTTAATATTTATTTTCAAAATACTTTTTTGCAGATTCAATTGTTGCATTTGAATATACACATAAAAAAAAAAAAAAAAAATCAAACATTTCCCGGATAATGATTAATTTCTTACGTAAACGAAAACTGTGTTTAACTGTTATGTCTATATATTTTTAACTTTATTATTATTTATGTTTCATTTAAACTTCGTAATTAACAGCTGTATGACGATAACAAAGTTTTAACTGAATTCACTTTTACCCATAAAATGTGAGCAGTATTTGTCTTACGAAAAATTAAAGTTTTAGTTATGAAGATACAGAAAGCATGTTTTTGAGTATCTAAAGCGTATTTATTCCTGCAATAAAGTTTTATCCGTTGAATCTTAAAGGTAGGATTCTAGTTCATTCAATTAGCATTTTTTCTAGACATCTAAAGAACATTTCAAAGATATCCATTTTTCGCAAAATGGATGACTGAAATTGAATTTTCAAAGAACCACTCCTTTCAAATAGAGTATTCAGTCTTATTTATTTTTAGAAATTCTTAACAGATGCTTAATAACAAGAAAAAAAAAGTGACTTGTGATTTTACTATTCTTATATAGGTTTTACACTATAATAAAAACAACAGATTAAATGATGCTTAATAAATTTAGATTATTTTATTTTAAATTACAAATTCAACTCTTTTTTCGATTTTACGTACAAAATGTTATAGTTTCTGATTTTGGCCTAGCAGTGATGAAAAGCATGCGGTATCTGATTTTCTACTAATAATTAACATTGAAAAATACATTATGGAAGTAATTTCCGATATCAAAATTTCTTTGAGCTTGGAATTGAAATGTTAGAAGTTATCCGTATGAACAACATTAAAGAAAAAAAAAGGTATAATTATCATTTTTTTTATTATTATTTTTATTGTTTATATATGCTAAAAAATATTTTCATGATTTAACATCAATCTTTACAGTGCATAAAATTAAAATTTTTTTATCATACAGCATTTATTTTCACAGTGTCTAAAATGATAATAGACATTTTCATTTTCTGATATACCATGTGCTTTAAAACGTAAGCAGTAACATGGATATAAAGATAAAGATTTTTCTGTGAACTTTTGCATTCGTGAAAGTTACAGTGAGTGCGAAATTGCTTAATCTAAACGCAAATGATTGGATAATATAACTCAGCAAGAGAACAAGCCTATAATAAATATTTTTCAAGCTATTGATACGAAATATTGTAAATTTCTACTTTTAATAACGTTTTTCGATCAGCTAATTATACTATTTTTGAAAGTAAGCCTAACTTCTGGCTTTCTGCAAAAAGGTTACTGAAAAAAAAAAAAAACAGCATTTTATGTACAATAAGCATTAACACACAGCTTTTGCTATAATCGATAGTCTAGGCCTGGTCAAGAATCGCCCTTTATACCACAATGGTTAGACGTAAAACTCACTGAATTGTCGAAATGCGATCCCTTTATACAGTCTCCTATATTTCAAGAATTTTGTAGTATTTCACGAAATATTGAACTTAGAGCTTAGGTAATGAATGTATTGAAAAATGTATTTTCCTGCCAAATATCGCCATGGGACTACAAACTCGCCAGATTGATTACAGTGGCACTTGTCTGACATTAGTGAATCATTTTAATGCGTTTGTAAAGAAAACTGAGCTATTTTAATGCCAAAACAAGCTAAAAATGCAGAAAACTAACATTTTATGATATGACTAAGCCTCTTTAAATGAAATTGCATAATAATAATGACTGTTATTCAAAATTCGTAACAATATATAAATATATATATTAGGGGGACCAGAAAATAATGTCGTTTTGAATTAAAATACTGACATCGGAAATTTATCCTGGATAAAATTTAAGACATTCTTAGGTAACTTATAGGATGGTTATTTGTAAAGTACCATGTAAACACTGTTAAACAAAAATTTCCGGTTTCATTTTATGATTTCAAAACGACATTATTTTCCGGTCCCCCTAATATATACAGAGGTTGTTCGCTCATTTTTTAGACGATTTTATTTCGCAGTAAGAAAAAATCGTTTGCATGGAGAATTTTATTTTCACAACAGTTATATTTTTGGAAGTTTTATTTATCTTCTGATATTTAGAATTTTTGTTTAGATGCAAAAATGCGCTTTTAAAATGGCAGTGGATGGAAGGATAGGTTTCCGCTCTTTCCAAAGTTAATTTTTAGTGAAATTTTTATGAAAAGCATTTATCATGAGAAAAATGGAAAAAATTTGCAACAACAGAGGAATCTTGGGTCTATTTAAGTGGTTGCAATAAAAAAAAAGGTCAATTTATTATCACAAAAGGGAAGAAAATAAAAATTTGCTACATGGCTCAAAGCATCAAAAGAAAGTTTTTCTAAAGGATTTATGATTGCCACTGGTTTTTCATACAAGCGCAAGATAAAAGCAAAAAAAAAAAAAAAATGGTGACAAAAATGTCAAAATCAACTCTAAATACTCTCAAGAACATATCTTAATTCCAATTTTTAAAAATGAAAATCCAGATCTTTATCCACAATGCTATCAATCCGTCGAACTGTATCAAGACAAAACAAGCAGCCACACATCACAATCCGCAATTGCTTTTCTAGAAAAAAATGGAACAAAAAACGGGAATGAAAACCATACCCTTCACTGACATTCCTGCTAAATCTTCTGATGTATCACTGCTGGATTTTTGTGTTTTTCGACTCTTAAAATCAACATTATCCAAACAGCGACCTACAACGCTTTGTGGACTCTGGAAAGCCGTTCAAGAGGAGTAGAAAAATATACTTCTTCCGATATTATAAAAAGCATTATTATCATAGAAATTATGATGTAGAATGTTAGTTAAGAACAAGGGCTATCAAACTGAACAAATAGAACTCGAAACATGAGTGAAATTGCTTCAGTACACTCCATCAAAATCGTCTAAAAAATGTGCGAACAGCCTCTGTATATATATATATATATATACAGGGTGATTCGTCGGTCATGGAACAAACTTTGAGGGGAGGTAAGATACATCATTAGGACTCAGAATTGCACAGGAACTTCTGTCGCCAAATGCCATTTTAACCTTTTTCGGACCATGAATTTTCTTTGTTTTTTACCAGTAAGCTCCGCCTACTGCCGTTCCTCTTGAATGATGTGCTATTTAACAAAGAAATTCTATTTATAATTGTTTATCATAGAAAAGGCCATACATAATAAAAATTTTGTTTCCCAATTACGCATATTGCTTGAATAAATATTAATATTGTGAAATTTGTTTTAGATATACTGTAACACACGAATTTAAAAGTTACGGCATAGGTGGAATTTCAAATACAAATATTTGAACGGTCAGGGAACAAACATTAAGGGGTTCAACAGTTTTCTAAAACATACATCATTTGTATAGTCATAACATAAAAAATTAAATATGAAATAAAATACATTGAGCAAAAAAAGAAAGTAAAAAGTATAAAAACAAATTGTAAAAACAAAGTGTTTCTTTGCATCGATATTTACAATCAGTGTTCAAATTTGAGTCCACCAGCCGTAACGCATGCTAGATAGCTCGAAGTGTGGATTGGCAATCAGGTCCAAAAATGCCAGGCAGAGCCTGATTTAGGCCGGGACACTTTCTCACCGGAATATTTTTACAATTATTTCTTACTGCATATCATAAAAATTCCATGTTTTGACTTGGAAATTATTTTTATAAAAAATGAACGGTGTAAAACAATCGAATTTACTCATGGTTATTAGACACCAGAATTCTTTTAAAATAATTTTTAATGAGAATTTTTTGTTTATTATAAGAGGAAAGTATTGCTTAAAAAATAATGGTGTAAGTGTAAATAATTTGTGCCCCGGTCTAAATCAGTCCCTGATGCCAGGTGTTTCACGCAATTGTGTAGCCGCAATGGACAGTCGAGCAATGGGGATCCTCTGATGAATCAACAAGGGTCTCGTAAATGATGGTCTTCAGATGCCCCCATAAGAAAAAATCGATGCTCGATAAATCTGGGGATCGGGGGGGGGGGCACCGGACTGACCTGCCCCGTCCAATCCACCGCTCTGCAAAACTGGCATCCAGGTAATTGCGCACTTTCATATGGAAATGTGCTAGCGCAACATCATGCAGAAACCACATTTAGTTGTACACGATAACTGGAACATCTTCCAGCAATTCTGGCAAAACTTCTTTTAGAAAAATTGCGCAACGTCAGCCATTGAGCGGCGTTAGTAAAATATATGGGTCTATGAGGTAATCATTCACAATACTTGCCCAAACATTAACCGAGAAACCTTTTGGAAATGAATGTGGGCGTATAGAGAGAGGACTTTCTCTTGCCCACAGATGAGTATTGTGCACGTTGTTAACGTCTTCCTGTGTAAAAATAGCCTCATCTAAGAACAGAACAAAAGTTCGAAAATCCTCCTAATACGCACACTGTTGCAAGAACCATTCCAGAATTCTACACGCAGAGGGTAATCACATTCCTTCAATGCTTGCACTTTGTGAATATGGAATGGGTGTAGATATTCTTCATGTAAGACTCTCCAAACAGTGGACAGACGCGTATGTACACGACATGAAATAACTCTTGTACTTGTGTCGGATGTTTCATCCACAATGTTTAGAATGATTTCTTCCATGTCTGGATGTCGAGCAGTTCTTGTTCCAGTCTTTGCGTGAGAATTAGTGATAGATGTACCATTTTCACGAAGGTTCCGATGCAACCATGCAAACATTTTGTGATTCGGCGTGCGCGTGTTGGGAAATCGTACCTGATACAGTCGTAGCGCTGCTCTACTACTCCCATTAGCAGCACCGCATATTAGATGCATGTCTGCTTTTTCATTATTAGTAAAATATCCCATCACCATAAAAAAACTTTAGCATTACCAGCCAATCACCCCAATTTTGCTTTGTTGTATTACTGATGGTGATGGCAATTTTAATTAGTTATTGTGAATATTTCGCGATGTATTTGTAACTCCGCCTACTGTGTACGTTTTACGTTTCGTAAGTTACAGTACATCAAAAAATTTATTTTTAATATAAGCATTTATTCCATTACTGTGAAGTATTCGGAAACAACATTTTTACCATATATTTTGTGAAATTAACAGTAAATAACAGAACCTTTCTGTTAAATAGAGCACCATTCACAAGCAGTGGTAGTAGGCGGAGTTTTGTGGTAATAAACACAGAAAATACATGGTCCGTAAACGGTTAAAATTATTTTTGGGGACTTGGGTTCCTATGCAATTCTGAATCCTAATGATGTGTCTTACCTCCCCTAAAAGTTTGTTCCATTGTCGTTGAATCACCCTGTATATACTAACAAAATTTGACGGTTTTGCTAGTTGCTATATTGAAAATAATTTTCAAAAATAAGATAATAATAATAATAATAATCATTATATTTCAAACAATTTCAAACAATCATTATATTTCAAAAAACTCATTTAAATCAATTAAAACCTCAGCTGCTTCCACAGCGTTTTCTCCGATTGCGTTATATTGGTTCTGGGATCCCACTGCACGAATTTGCTCTTCAATCGACATTTCAATTAAGGTGCCATTTAACTATGAGTGGTTCTGCTATTATTCAAGTACTACGTTTTTGAGACAGACATTTCACGGTCAGATTATCATCTTAACTCGATGACAACAGATGGCAACACCTCGCAAATTCCCTAGCGGCAAAATTTTTAATTAATGAAAAAAAAGTAGAAAAATTTGGAAAATCGAGGTTACAGTTGCATCAGGAAAGGTCAAAACGGAATGTCATGCAAATTATGTAACTCTAAGATGAGCCAATCGCGTATAAAACAACCACTATACCTATAAGTTAAACTTTGTTTTTTTCACATTCTCGTCATTAATACCGCTTAGGATACTGTGAAAACACTGAAAGATTTTTTTCCCTATCAATAAACACCCATCGCCGTTGGCAATGAAGATTACATTGAAAAACAAAAGTTTATAAGTGATAATTTTTCTTTAAATGAGCTGATAACAATCAGTAGTTTATTAAATGTCTCTTTTGACGGTACTAAAGAAGAGTTACGTGACAGATTATTGTCAAAATTATGTGATATTGAATCACTAATAGATGAAAATTCTGAAAATGAATCGGATATTGAATCCGAAAACGAATCGCAAAGTGGCGATAGTGACGTCACGAAAATTGATTCCTCAGTGCAATGCCATAATAATAATGATGATAAATGCCATACTGAAAAAAGTTCTGGTTATTGTGTTAATATTAAGAATTCTGGAACACACGGTGCAGCCATTTCATTTACTGATTTTGAGAATAATATTTCTAAATTTAGCGGTGAGCCGCATGAAAATATTAACTTATGGTTTACTGAATTTGAAGAAATTTCTGAAATGTTTAATTTAAATGGACTACAGAAAATTATTTTTTGTAAACGATCTTTGGAGCGGAAACGCTTTATTGTTTATTAAATCTGAAAATGTGTTGCTTACATATAAGCAGGGACTGATTTAGACCGGGGCACAAATTATTTACACTTACACCATTATTTTTTAAGCTATACTTTCCTCTTATAATAAACAAAAGATTCTCATTAAAAATTATTTTAAAAGAATTCTGGTGTCTAATAACCATGAGTAAATTCGATTGTTTTACACCGTTCATTTTTTATAAAAATAATTTCCAAGTCAAAACATGGAATTTTTATGATATGCAGTAAGAAATAATTGTAAAAATATTCCGGTGAGAGAGTGCCCCGGCCTAAATCAGGCTCTGCATATAAGAAATTTAAAAAAGCTCTGATTGAAGAGTTTAAAACAGAAAAAAATTCAGCTGCTTTACATGAGATACTGTGTAAAAGAAAAATGCGATTTGATGAAACAGCTACTGAATATTTCTTTAAAATTAGGGAATTAAGTAAAAATGGGCATATTGATGATGCTGCTATTATGCACTATATGATCCAAGGAATTAATGACAAATATGAAAATAAAGTTATTTTGTATGGTGCAAAAAAATTTTCGCGAATTTAAAGAGAAAATTAAAATGTATGAAACATTTAAACTAGATAATTGTAAACATAGATTTGATAAAGTAGAGCATAATGCAAAATTGAAACCCATAAGACATAATGTAGTCGAGAAATTTAATCCTAAAAGTGAAGTAAATAAAATCTGTTATAATTGTGGTGATAAAAACCACTTATCTAGAGACTGCCCCCATAGAGCTAAGGGATTAAGTTGTTTTTCATCTAAACAATTTGGGCACAAGAGCTCGGAATGTCCGGGTTCGAAACCCGAAGTCGAATCACTAATTATTACTGTAAATCAAAATCTGAACAAAAACATTCAAATAAACAATGTGAATTTTACTGGTATTATTGATACGGGGAGTGAGGCCACATTACTGCGTAAAAGTGCCTTTAATAAATTGAATGTTAATAGATTAAATCCTATGAGTTCCACTTTGAAGGGGATCGGGAAAAGTTTCTTAAAGCCGTTAGGCTCATTTGACGCAAACCTTAAAGTTGATGATTTTGAATCTAAAACCAATGTTTATGTTGTAAATAATGATTTTATACCCTATGACGTAATCATCGGAATGAACTTGTTAAAGTTAGGCGAGACGACGATAATTGAAAATGGTATTTTTGTAAAAAACAAATCTAGTCCCATCGAAGTAAATTTAGTAACAGTTCTTCCAGTAAATACATATCAAAATGAAGTTAACACTGACATTGCTATTGACGCTCCCATTAATTTTGTAAAATTTCTGAGACGTTCCCAGAAATAAATAAAACATTAAATAGTGTTGAAAAGTGTCAAAATAAAACCCTTCAACCTATTAAGTTGTCGAAAAAATCATTAGAATCTTCCGAAAAAGCTGCAAGTGAAAATAATGACTATGACGAAAGTAATGACGAAAATGATGATGATAAAAAGATGCTTTTAAAGGACGATAATAGTGAAGATGATGACAGTGAGGAATAGGAGGAACCTCAACGAAAGAAACACAATGAGATGAACATTTCACAAATGAAATCGCAAAATCAAAAAAAAAAAAAAAAAAAGAAAAAAAAAAAAAAAACTCCTTCAAAGAAAGACGAAAAACAAATCCTACATGAAAAGGTTTTGCAGTTAGCAGAAGAGCTGAAAGAGTTGAAGAAAAAAGTTAAAGAAAATTCCAAACTTCTTAAAAGAAAGAAATTGAGAAGACAGCCTTTCACAATAGATTCCATTGATTGTAAAAGACAAAATGTCTCAAAAGAAGAGACTGCCAGTATAAATGTGAAAAAATTGTTGATTTCATCACTTCCAATAGAGACTACAATTAACGAAATAGCTGCATTATTTCCCAAGGCTGTGCAAATACAGTTAGAAGTTTCCTCTACACATAAAAGTGCTACTGTAACTGTTATGACCGAAGAAGATGTTGCAGAGGCTTTAAAAGAGACTAAAACTAGAAATGACAAAATAGAGGTTCTCGAGATCGAATCCCAAGCTGACTTTGAGTCCCAGAGTAAAGATTTGCGTAAACATGCAAAAGGACAATTTTTTAAAGTTAAAGAAAAAAATAGAAAAAATTATAACTTGCGAAGACAACAACCGAAAACTTACGAAGTAGGCGACTAAGTTGCCATGAACTTGAAATCGAACTACTTTGGCCCCTATAAAATTGTAAAAAGGAAAAGTGGAAACACATATGATGTAGTTAAGGAGGGATGCCATGAAAGCCCCCTTTGCACATCCACTCATGCCAAATATCTTAAAGAGAGAATAACTTAAAGGTGATATTTAAAAAAAAAAATCAAAATTTGTATATATGTTGTACATAAGCTTATTATTTTGTGTTGCTTTTGTGTTTGTTTTTTCTTTTTGTATTTTTCAGTGTGGCCGCCTGGAGGACCAGTCGTGGAAGGACCATGGTGGAAGGATGGTGGAAGCACCATGCTCTTCGAACATTTGATTCTGAAACCAGCTTTGCACAGATCTATTTATCTCACTACAGTGACGAGAACCTTGATGAAATGACGTGACCTAGAGCTCCTATAATACAGGCTGACGCATCGGCGGCCATTTTTACGCTTCAGAACTAAAACGTGTTACTTGCTTGGCGTCATTATTGCTTTTACGGAGAAAATATTTGACTGGTTTAAATAATGTCGGTCAATTTTCGAGATTACTTTAAGAAAGTGAAATGTAACATTCCTGTATTTAGAACAACTTTTCTAACAGAGTTCAAGAATCACAAGAATGCTAATCGGTGATTAATGGAAAATTACATTATTTATTATTTTATTCAACAAAATTTGAAATGTTTGTAAAAGAAGTAATGAAAAAAAAATCTTAATACAGCTAAAGAAGGGATGAAGACATCCCCCATTGATATAATTTAAACAGTTTAAAAGTAATTTATGAAGAATAAGCAGGCCCATTAAAATATTACATATTCATATCACCTTTTTTTTTTTTTTTTTTTTTTTTTTTTTTTAATGCTATTAGAGAAAATATGTCAAAATTTTAATATATCTCAGTGTCTTTGAAATAACAATTAATTTACATAATTAATCTCATTTTCGATTAATAAAACAAATTTGTGTCATTTATTCTTATTACATGTGATCATTATAAATAAATAATACTTAAATTATTATAGTAAGAAATTACACTTTTTGAAATATTTAACATTTCTGTCATTGGCTGGTATTTAAAATGTCATTATTTTCTTTTAATCACTTATAGTATCACATATTTTACCCTCACATTATACAACTTAAAAAAAAATGTCCTTAATTAAAAGCTAGCATATTGTGGCCATCATAAAACTTTCGTCTATATCATTCCATATAATAGCACCACACACAAAAGTCAATCATAGCTTCTTGAAATAAATATTTTGGAATTTGATGCCCATATTTACGCAAGTTTCGGAGAAAACCCCCGAAAACTCCGAATGGCTAGGCCGGCGAGCGCGGCCTGGAATTGAACCCGGCACCTCACATCTACCAGTTTAGAGTATAGAACCTGTCCGCAGCTGGTAGGTCGATAACTTAAAATATTTAACGTTATGCTGTTTATTATTACTATATTATGCATTATTCTTTTAGTTTGGGCATTGAACATTTTAAGTATTTAAAAAAAAAAATTAAGTCATATGGTTAAGAGATTAAGTAATATGGTTAAGTTGCTTAAATCATATGGTTAAGAGATTATATCTATACCGCTGCTCAAAATTTTTACTTGCTACCTAGCATTTTTCAAAATGTTGAATCCAGATATATATCGATACATGTCTGTATATAAATTAGATTGCAAACAGCCTACTATTTAAAGAGTCAAAAACTTTATTAATTCATTTATTTTCATTTTCTAAAAATATCGATAACTGAAATCATAAAATAATCGCAAAATTCAGCTATCATTGATGGAAAGAATAGTAACAAACAATATTCTCTCTCTCTCTCTCTCTATTTTTTTTTTTTTTTTTTTTCAAATCATTGTTAATGAAAATCGCAATTAAGTAAATTAAGTATTAGGATTTTAAATACACAATTTTATACTTTATTTTTTTTTTTTTTTTAAATACAAAATTCTGTTAGAATTTAAATGGAGAAAAAAATCAGTTCGCGTCTGACATTGTTTAAAGATTAGTAAACATTGGCGAACACTGTGAAAAAATTCGCCAACAACCCTAGTAAATTTGATAACCAAATAATTATTTTCATCGTTACAAAAATACAATTTTTTAAAATTAAATCTGTAAATGAGTCATTTAAATGCCTTTCAGGATGTTAATGTAGAACTTAAAACTTAAAAATAAAGCTCCTTAATATCAAACAGGTAACAATATTTCGCAAAATTCAGCTCTTGAATTTTGAACCACTTCTACAACTTTTTAATCCATTTTCTCCATTTTGCTCTATCAACTGAAAACTTATACAATCGAAATTGTCACTAGTGTAATTTGTACAATTGACGGCTACACAATCACCCATATTTCACATAAACAATTATCTGAAAATACGTTTAAAAACAATCACGCGCAATCCACACTGAACAGAAGAATGTACTTATGTTAACCTTTGAGCGTAAGAATGGCGGATGCGTCAGCTCCCTATATAGGAGTCTTAACGTGACCAACACGTAGCTGTGATGTCAGGTGTCGTCATTATCATCCCCTGCGTGCGCATACTTCTGTGTGGAGTCATGAAGCAAGCGCGCTGAGACGGTAGATGGCTGTTTGGATTTCGACGATGGCAGAATCGAGCTTCGCTACGTTATTCACGATAGACGGTTGTAATAACGGGATGTTCTTAAAACTGTTAGTCGAATGCTTTCAATGGACGGAATGTCCAAAGTTTCTATAAAGTGTGGTGACTGAAAACTTTATAGAACTGATGCTAAAAAGAGAATCAGTAACTATTAAAATACAATTGAACTGTTATGATTTGACTTTTACAAGTGACTGTTTTGGTCGGCTGTTTAATATTAATTCGTACTATAATCTTGTAAATAGTGTATCATAGTTTTTCTTTATTAAATTTTAAATAGTTAATAGTAATATTAATTAATTATTAACGCCAACTTAAGTTCCCCACTATATATATATATATATATATATATATATTTCTGTTGGGTATAATTTTATTTTATGTAGCAAGCCCGGCATGAAAGTGTTACTCTAAAGTTTTACATTTAATTTGCCTCATACAAACCTATAATATAAAATACAAAAATATAGATAACAAGATTTAAACTAAAATGTCTAAAGGATATTTAATATTCATTAAAAAGGAAATACTTTTTAAAATCATTCCCATTTTCAGTAGGTCACGCCTTTATTCGTTTCTCTGAAATATCAAATTATTTAACAAATTCAAGATTACATAACTGAAATTTTGTCATGAACAATCGAAACGGTAAATTTCAGTCGTTTATATATGATAGAGTTCTATAAAGAGCCAAACAATCTAAAGTTAAGGAAGATGAAACATTTTTTATTATTTAAGTATTGTTTCAGAAAAGGCCAGTGGGTGGGGTTCATTTTTCTTTTGGAATGCCATCAAAATTTTCCGCCTGCAATGCGTTAATTTTACAAAAATAGATTAATTTGTATAGTAAACATCGAAACCTTACTTAGAAAACAATAAAAAACAAAACAAAATAAATTAAAATAAAAATTTTCCTTATAGAACTGAATTTGTAAAAATTGGTCTGATAAAGTATGTTCGATCATAGCCTTCTAAACTAGATGCCTTCCACGTGGCTCGGAAACTTGGCAACAATTAAAGCGGTAGACAGCGCCAACAGGTACAGATCGCACGACTTTTTTATTCAACTGTCACCAATAATTTTAAGAAGTGATATATGATATATACAATCGACGTTTTTCCGATTCTATTCGCCTTTTAAGAATATAAAATCCCACTTTTAAAATATTTTTGTAGTTGTTGAATGAAAAAGTCGTGCAATCTGTACCAGTTGGCGCTGTCTACTGTTTGAACAGTTGCCAAGTTTCCGAGTAACGCGGAAGGCATCTAGTTTAGGAGGCTGTGGTTCGACATAAAAAGATTTCCTATTGCACAGTACGAATATCCCCCGTTAAGCACTCGTCTACTATACTGGAATTCTCAATTTTAAATGTATTAGATCTATATCTTTAAAAGTTCTGAGACATATTACAGTGTTTTAAATTCTTTTTCCATAATAAATGTGAATTTTTGGCCGCGATTTGAATAATCGATTATAATTAATATTGCGCTTTGTTTCAATAATAGATTTTAGAAACTGAAAAAAAAAAAAATCTTTTTTTTGATTCTGTATTAAAAAATAATAATAATAATAATAATAAAAATAAAAATTTAATATTTTATTATGTTACCTCATGCGATAAAATATAAATAACATAAGGCTTTCAAACGATACAGTAAACGAAAACGAAAATGCCACAAAAAGATTAAAACAGAAATTTCGTTTAAAAAAATCTTATAAAAAGCATTAAATATTAATTATAATAATTTAAAATAATCTGATGTGTCACTCACACGACTTTCTCTTACCCTGAAATTTAATACTATAAATACAGGTTGCAGATTAAAAGGTAAGATAACGAGTATTGTTATGTAAACCTGTGTTAAACAATTCATGTAAGGCTTCTGAAGAGTTTTATATGATAATTAGTTCTGTGTGAGAGGGGGGTGTACCGCCCCCTCAATTCCCCGTTTCATTAACGCACCTACATTTATATAGAATTTAATTCGGTTATTAAAAAATAATTCTGTTTTTAAAAAATAATTTATTAAAATTATTATTTAAAAAAATTATCTTTTATCATAATGCAGACGATTTCCATATTAGAGCAGTAGTATAACACCAAATATCCAAGAAAAGTCCATTTTATTCTCAATAATAATAAAAAAAAAATTAATAAAAAAAATAAAAATACGATTTTTTTTTCTTTTTTTTTTTTTTTTTTGTTAAAAGTAAAAAAAAAAAAAATCGCTAACTTTGTTTTAAATTATCGCAGATCGATGGTTCAACCATTCGTTTTAAAGGTATTGGCAAGCTCTTTTGAAAGATACCCATTATGAAAATTTACTCCTCTCGAGTGGGGACTTCCCCCCCCCAGGGGGGAGGCAAGGCTCCTACATACACAATTTTTTTCCCAGTTAACTATCTCTATTACAAAAAATTTATTTTCGTTTCATTTGGTTTAGTGCAGTCTATAGACTTTAAACTCTACTTTCCTGCAGAATTCTCTTGAGTGTCCCTGTACACGAACCATTTGCTTGATCTTTACGAAAAGCTTACTGTAGCATCCCTATATGATACACATTTAGAATACCAAGTTTGAACTTTCTGCTATAATTTGTTTTTGAGATATGCTGATAACAGACTGACACACACACAGACACACAGACCATTTGCTAAAAACATGATTTTCGTATTCAGGGGACCTCAAAACGTGTAAATATAACAAAATCTCGCGTTTGAAAATTTGACCCAAAAACAATACTTCCTCTACCTTATGGGTAAGAGAAAGTAAAAAGGGGAAAAAAAAAAAAGGGATTGTTAAATGCGTATTGCTTTTCCAAACAATACGCCCTCGCCTTACCGCGTTTCCTAAATCATGATATTTAACTTGAGGTGTACAAACCCTACAATATTCGCGTACAAAAAAAAAAAAAAAAAAAAAAAGGACAACAGGATTAAAATAGAATTTTATCAAAGAGAAAATAGGAAAAGTTATGTAATATTTAAGAACAAACACTTTACATTTTAGGATTGGGCATATTCCTTCCTGCAGCGTAAGCCACATCTTTACACATTTTTCTAAAACTTTACATTATAAAACAGAATTATTTTACATATTTGCAATTAAATCATTTAAGTTTTGTCTTGAGCATTCGATGTAGTAAACACCATCGAGGCTTATGCATACCAGAGTTACATAAAGAGTCAAATACGAATATGCAAACAAGTTTTTTTTTTTTTTTTTTAATACTCTTTTAGCAATGCAGATGCGGGGCATGATTGCTTTTGGAGTTCTTTCACAATCCCTCGCCTGCATTACGATAATTTTTTAGAAATAAATCAATTTTTATAACAAAAATCGAAATCTTCCTTAGGAAACAATAAGAATAACATAAAGGTAAATTAAAATAGTTTTTCATCAAAATATATACAGATTTTAATTACAGAGGATAAATATATTATAACAAGTGTCGCACCCCTAAAAGAAACGAAAAATGAAATATCACTGTAATTCAAAAAATTATGTTAGGTACGACCTGTAAATTTGGAAACACATGTTTTTGATGATGCCCGTTCTATTAGTGCAAAAATTAACATTTGTCATAACTCATAATTTTTTGAAATGTGAATTTATTAATAAGTTTCGCAATTCAAAAAATTTTTTTCGATCAAAAATATGTTTGGAATATGCTTCGGTATAGCCTCCTAAACTAGATGCCTGTCGCGTAGCTCGGAAACTTGGAAACAGTTAAAGCGTTAGACAGCGCCACCTGGTATAAATTGCACGACTTTTTTATTTAACAGTCACCAAAATTTTTAAAAGGTGTATATGATATAAATAAAAAGCGAACAGAATCGATGAAACGTCGATTATATATATCATATATCACTTCTTAAAATTATTGTTGACAGTTGAATTAAAAACTCGCGCAATCTGTACCAATTGGCTCTGTCCATCTCTTCAACGGTTGGAAGATCCGAATCATGCGACTGGCAACTAGTTTAGGAGGCTATGGTTTGGGTCACTTCATTCTAACGCATACAAAAAATAAATAAATAAATAAATATAATAATTTTTTGGAAAGACATGAATTAATGTTTGTCACATTCATTAAACATTAGCATCCCCATACTTTGACAGATTATAACTCAATGAAAATTTGAGCAAAATATATAAACTATACTGGGTGAGTTTGACATAATCTGCCAAACGAAATAAGGTGATAGAGCAGTCCATGGGGAGCATAAAACACCATAGAAACCCTGTCCTATCTCTAAACGTTTCCGAGTTATGGTAGATAGAAGAAAAATCTGTTTTTTTCAATCCCGTCTGAAAAAACCCAAATTTGTGTGCTTTCTGAACTTACACACAAAATAAGCCCATATTTGGAAAGAGCAGAAAAAATCCTATCGGGTGACACCATTTACATCAGGATAGCTTAATTTGATGGCGAGCTACAAGCGCTAAAACATTGGTAAAGTTTAAAATCGAGTTTTTGCCAAATTCTTTTACCGGCAATTCAGCAAACACCTTTCAAGCTACAATCGGTCAAATTTACTAAAAACTTCTTCATTTCACAAGCTTTAGAATGAGCCCACAATAAATCGTATCGGTGTCCCAGTTCAGGAGAAATTTAGCCTTTTGTTTGCAATACATAACTGTAAACGGCGTTAGTCGAAATTCGGCAAACGAAACGATGGTGAGTAAATGGAACGTATGTAGATTCGTGACTATCTTCATATGGACTCTTTGTGATATGCAGATGTATTCCAACCTTCCTTCGAGCGCATCCCACTTGCGGGTACAAAAGGCGAGTCAATCTGTAACAGCTCATTAGCTCGTCAGCGTCTTTTACGTTTTATGCTAATTCTTGCTTTAGCATTTTCTGGACTTTGCCTGAGCTCGGCCGATTGTTTCCACGCTGATGACACGTCTACTTGCTCTCTCTTAGTTCATACTTAGTATGTTTTCCTGCATTAGTACGAATTAACCAAGTTGATTCGCTGATTCTTATTCTTATCCTAGACCAGCAACCTGGCTGAACAATATAATAACTAGAAAGCCCCTAAGGTTCAAATTAAAGCGCATCTATGCCTTCCTTCAAGATTTATCAAATTCAACAAACTAAATTCCTTCTCTATCTTTCCTTAATTTTTCTCCTCTCCTACATGGCGAATACTGGTCATGTCTGATGCTACAGAATTCCACTGAAGTGCTCTCGGAAAGCAATCATCCTGCGCATGATGTTGCTAACCAACATTGTTCTTAGGGTGTTTGGGCTTGATATAAAGACTGCGAGAACATTGTATAAAGACTGTGAAATTTGTACATTACCTGAATGAACTTTGTAATTAGGCTTCCACTTGGCACCGGTCCTCTTCACTTTCATGCAACTTTGTCGCCTTTTGTCGCGGGAGAGCTCTGCTCTGGCGACCTTTGTAATTTTTTTTTTTTTTTTTTTGTTATTTGCTATGCAATAAACAACGGGGGAGGCTTAACCTTTGGAGACGGGCTCTTCTGAATCTCCACAGTGGCTTTGGAGCCCCTCTCTAAAGGTTAAAAACGCTCAAAACCACTGCAAAGTGGTGAGCGGCTTCTTTCCGTCTTAGAATCTTAGAATCTTAGAAGTTGATTCTTATTCTGTTGCACTTTTTTTCTTCTACTTTTGTAAATTAATATTAAAATTTTATTCCTTTTTGTTTACCCTTCTGACTTTTATTTTAAATTGAAGTCATCCCAGGGATCAAATTGTCATACTATCCAACCTGTAAACAGATATGCTTAATTTTACAAAAGAAGAGTACGCGGATATGCAATTTGTGTGTGGATTTTGCAATGGTAACTCTCGGAGAGCCGAAGAAGTGTACCGTCTACGTTATCCACATCGTCGTGCGCCCAACTGTGCTGTATTTGCCGCAATTCATCGAAGGCTTAGGGAGAGTGGGTGGTTCGGTTGAGTGTACGATTGGGGCAATGGTCGCAGCAACGCCACCGCTGAGGAGTCCGTACTCGACCGAGTGGAGGAAAATCCAAATATGAGTTCACGCATACTTGCGAGAGAAAGTGGAATCTCCCAAAGTAAAGTGATGAATGTTTTGCGCAAAAACCAGTATCATCCATACCACTTCACACAGGTACAAGAATTACGCCTCTAATATTTCCAAAAGTGGGTAACATTCTGCCGCTGGCTTTTGGAGCGAGATATTGAGGAACACCATTTCCTTAGAACGATACTGTGAACAGATAAGTCACTTTTCACTCGGGATGACATGCTAAATTTACATAAGTGGCATCATTACACTCAACAAAATTTATTTGTAACACGAAACTCATCATTCCAGACGCGATTCAGCTTAAATGTTTGGTTTGGAGTGGTTGGCGATCACTTGATAGGTCCACATGTGTTCCAAGGTCATCTGACCAGCAATACATATTTGGACTTTCTGGAACATTATCTTTCAGGATTACTTGATGTCATTCCTGTACCCCAACCAGCGGAAATCATTTTTTAACACGATGGGCCCCTGCACATTCTTCCAATGCCGTTCGGGACTTCTTAGCTCAGCAGTATCCGCGATGGATTGATCGCAATGGACCAATTCCTTGGCCTCCTAGATCGCCAGATCTCACTCCATTGGACTTCTACGTTTGGGGTTTCCTGAAGCAAGAAATTTAACGCACAGAAGTTGCCAGTTTCCAAGATTTAAGCAGCCGGTTTGATGATGCAATAATAAAAGTGAGGGATGAGCTTTCGCTAAGCGCTAGTGTGGTTTCCGTTCGTAAGCGGTCAAGGGCATGTATGAGGTGTGGGGGTGACCAATTTCAGCAGCGGCACTAAATTTCATGCATCCTTTCGAATGCATATGTGCTTTAATCATAAATGTCAGATACGTCATTTTTTTGCATATTCCTATGTGAAAGACGTGAGAAACTTCATACTTCTTTTGTTTCCATTCCATTGCGTTTGTAAGCTTAATACAACTGCTACTGTTCTTATTTGTCTTTAAAAATTTCTTTTTTGCATCTGACAATACAGCGGGCTGAAATCGGACATGAAATCAGGAACGACCATGGCACCCCGTGAATCTCCTTCTCGACGAACGTCGAGTTCAGTGATGAATGTTTTTCAAACAAAAGGCTAAATTTCTCCTGAACTAGAATACCGAAATGGTTTATTGTGAGCTCATTCTAAAGCTTGTGGAATTGAGAAGTTTTTGGTAAATTCGACCGATTGTAGCTTGAATGGTGTTTGCAGCATTGCCTGTTAAAGAATTTGGCGAAAACTCGATTTTAAACTTCGCCAATGTTTTAGCGCTTGTAGCTCGCCGTCCAATTAAGGTATCCTGATATAAATGGTGTCATCCGGTAGGAGTTTTTCTGCTCTTTCCAAATATGGGCTTATTTTGAGTCCAAGTCTTTTAGAAAGCTCACAAGGCTTTTTTCAGAAGGGATGAAAAAAAACAGATTTTCCTTCTATCTACCATAACTCGAAAACGGTTAGCGATAGGACAAGTTTTCTATGGTGTTTTATGTTCCCCATGGGCTGTTCTTTCACCTCCTTTCGTTGGGCAGATTATTTCAAACTCACCCTGTACAGTTTTCCGGGATGATTTGATACAAATAATTTAAATAAATTATAAAAAAGTGGGTTACCATTAAAAAAATAACAAGTTGATCCCATTTTCAGGGATGGAACACGGGCGCAGAATTCATACCACCATCAATGTAAGAAAATTTTCTACTTCTTAAATCAACGATATTATAGGCAGAGACATTTCTTAAACAGATTCCGGTATGAATTCTGCGCCCGTGTTCCATCCCAGCATTTTTAATATGTAGACGACCCCTAAGGAAAATCTAAATATACAGTTATAAACTAGACATTATTACAAATCGATTGGCACCAGCCGCATTTTTCTACAACAATTTACGGAGAAATTGGGTGCGGGAGGGGTTGCATTTTTTTTACTGACTGTACGTTAAAAGATTAATATGTAATATATAAAATATATGTAAAATGCTTTATCATGTTTTCTCTGTTATTCAGGAATTTCAATGTTTGTAGATTTATGTACAATAATTTATCTATGGTACTTTACGTTTGTTGTATTTTGGTTTATAAGAATTTCAATAACTATAAAACTTGGTTTAAGATTTTTCGCAAGAAATCATTTGTTACTTTACTTGTTTTTGTTTCCATAGCATAATATTTGATTATAAAAAAACACGTTTTGCTACTCCTACATATTTTGTGCTAACCATTATACGACTTTTACATCTGGTAAAAGCAAACAATTTAGCGTAAATATTAAGTCAAAATGATGGATACAATAAAATTACTACTATTAAAATTGCTATAAAAAAAAAAAAAAAAAAAAAAAAATTAAGTTATCTGATATTATTCTTAACATTTCCGCGACCGCTGATGTAGATTCACGTCATTTGAAAACCTGTAACTCCTCCAGTGGGCGTTTCTTTCGCATTTTGTATGTTACTTATTTCTTAAATATATACCCAATATTCATATTTTGACAATGAAACGTACTATGGGTACAAATACTTTGATTACAAAGAATATAATTATAATGTATATACATTTGTAATATAAATGTGCATACAAAAAATTTGGTTCTGAAATATTGTAACTTGTTAGAAATGTTACAACTGGCTGACCTTACTTTAAAAAAGACAAAAACATGCGGTCGCCAAAGTTTTAATAAATATCCTCACAATAATCCTAAACAAAAATATACTAGCACTTTGTTGTTCCTTACGCATTAATTTCGTTTAGACTTTTTTTTTTTTTACGTAAGTACTACTAAACCGTTAGGTGGTATGTATATGATTTCTCTTAAACTTAACTATGGAATTTTTTACGGAATTGATCAAACAACGTGCGCAATAAGTTGCTCACTAGAAACGTGATCATAATGACAGAGTAAACAGTTCAACTTTAGTTAACTTAATGTACAGTCGGGGAAAAAAAAAAACAAAAAAAAACGCAGCACTCGACGTAACTTCGTTGCTAATAGATGTAGAAAAATGTAATAGGTATCATTCGACGGGGAATTGTGAGTAGTTTCAGAAAATGAACTGAAAATTTGAATGGGGGTCGTCTACATATTAAAACGCAGAGCAACTTTAATTTTTTAAATAGTAATGCCCCATTTTTCTTTCATATTTGAGTTCCTGGGATCGCGACAACGCGAAAAAGTATATTGGTTGTATATTTTACTTATTTTTTCACATACTTATAAGCGTTCAAAGTTTGAAGGTGCTAATGTTAAATTCATATTTCAAACTTTTTTTAATATCTTCACAAAAAATAACTTGATCAATATATATATATATTTTTTTTTTTTTTTTTTTTTTTTTTTTTTTACGAGATACAGTGAAGAAACCCAAACATAATCCAAGATTACTTTTGATTCTGTAAGATATTTTTAATTTTGAAAAATATAAATAAATTCATATTCATAAAAATTATGAATTATGACCTATAATAATTTTTACATAAAATGAATCCTAATGCTGAAAAATATCGGTGTGCAAATTTGCAGCTCATTCCAATTATTATTTTTCGAGATATAAATAAATCTTTCTTTTGGAGTGGTTTAGGGGGCCGTCTCTTATAATGTTTGGCATGGGATACCGATTCAAATCTTAAAAAATAACAAAGAAAATTAAACAAAATATTTTTATTTTTTATTAACGGGACAAATTATATAACAACAACGTCAAACGCAAAGAAATGAAACAAAAATGATGATTTTTAGACATTAGTGTTAGCATCGAGAATTCCTGTTTTCTAAAGACGACAAGCCCCGCCTTCATCGTTCTTCAATACAGGAAAGAAAAGTAAATGTGACATTGAGTATTCGTGTTAAACCCCTTTTTGTATGTTGACAAAAATATGCAGAAGTGGTATTTACTTCATCGATTACTGGTGATAAATTTCAAATCTTTTAAGCGAACACTAGAAGAAAAAAAAAATAACTAAATAGGCGGGGTTTACTGTTTTAAATAGAAAACTTGGTAAATATAAAATTGTCTATTAAAAAAACGAATGGAATTGGAATGCAAGACAGATTTGTAAAATTGTTTCTTAACTACCGTTATAGTTAAAGGCTGAATCATTTGCTTCATATATTGCTTTATTTTTATTTATTTGTTTTGTAGGGGGGGGATTATTATTTTAAGGATACTTTAGTCTTTAAAATTTTAATGATATATTTTAACTCTATATATGTGTTTTTAAATATACTTTTACTTTTATAAATATATTTTAACCCTTTTTGCGACCGCAGGATTTTGTAATTTTTACAGTAAGATCCGCCTAAGATCCACCTATTCTCTCAAAATAAAGTATTTCAGAACAAATTTTCTGTATTCACAATTATATTACAAATGGATATACAGTATAATTATATTCTTTCTAATCAATATATTTCTATCCATAGTATGTTTTATTGCAAAAATATGAACACTGGGTACACACTTAAGAAATAAGGAACACACAAATTACGAAAGAAACGCCCACTAAGAGAGTTACACATTTTCAAATGACGTGAATCTACGTCAGCAGTCGCAGGGTGTTGCTATTGAAAAAATCAAAGTTGGCGCTCATTTCAATATGTAGATAACCCCTAATTCAAAATTCGACAGCATTTGTAAAAAAGTGCATTTAATTTCCTGTTGAATGGTGTCTATTAAATTTTTCTGCGTCAATTAATAATGAAATTACAGCGAGTGCTGCTTTTTTTTTTCCCGACTGTACAATAAGCCCAGAGCCTGATTAAGGGGGAAGCACACATTATCTCCGCTCTCACCGGAATATTTTTACAATTATTTTTTACTTCATGTCATAGAAATTCCACGCTTTGACGAGGAAATATTTTTTATAAAAAATGAACGGTGGAAAACAATCCAATTTACTCACCGTTATTAGACACCAGAATTCTTTTAAAATAATTTTTAATGAGAATTTTCTGTTTACTCTAGGAGGAAAGTATTTGTTAAAAAATAACGGTGTAAGTATAAATAATGTGTGCTTCCTCTTTAATCAGGCTCTGAATAAGACTACAATTCTTCTGAATAATCGAACACATAAGCAGTTATGGCGCATTTCATTACTCTTGAATTTTAATTTTCTTAAACTGTATACCTTAGAAAATAGAATAAGTCATTAACACTTTCGCGACCGCTGATGTAGATTCACGTCATTTGAAAATCCATAACTCCACCAGTGGGCGTTTCTTCGCAAATTGTATGTAATTTGTTTCTTAAAAATATACACAATATTCATATTTGTACAATGAATATACTATGGATACAAATACTTTGATTCCTATACAAATTCACTCAATAACAAAAAAAAAAAAAAAAAAAAAAAAAATAGGATTTTTTTCCAAGTTTTTTTTTCGTTGAAAGTTAAAAAAAAAAAAAAAAAAAAAAAAAATCGATAAATTTGTTTTAAATTATCACATATTTATAGTTCAACCATTCGTTTTAAAGGTATTGACGAGACCTTTCAAGAGATACCCATCTTGAAAATTTACTCCCCCCTCCCCGGGGGTACTTTCCTCCAGGGGGGGGGAAGCGATGCCCCCACATGCACAATTTTTTTTTTTACTAATTAACTACTATTATTATCAATAATTCATATTAATTTTACAATCGCAGGTTAACAATAACTCTCATTATGTACATTTATATGAAATTTTGTCCCATACTGCCATGTTAAAAATTTAGAAAATATGAGATGACAGCGCCACCTCTTGAGCGATTGATCCTCAAATCTAATCAGCACCAGTTTATGTCAGGGGCCAACTAAATAACAAGTTTGGTTAAATTTCGTGAAAAAAAAATTACGATTTTTTTTCAATTTTTTTTTTTTTTTTTTTTTTTTTTTTTTTTGTTAAAAGAAAAAAAAAAATCGATAACTTTGTTTTAAATTATCACAGAATTTGGTACTATACTTTTGTACTATAATACGGAATTTTGTACTATACTGCCATGTTAAAAATTTAGAAAAAATACGATCACAGCGCCACCTGTTGAGCGACTGATCCCCAAATCTAATCAGCACCAGTTTATATCAGGGGCCAACTAAATACCAAGTTTAGTTAAATTTCGTTAAAAGTTTTTTTTTTTTTCGTTAAAAGTAAAAAAAAAAAAAAAAATCGATAACTTTGTTTTAAATTATCACAGATTTATAGTTCAACCATTCGTTTAAATAATTCTCTTCATGCACATTTATACAAAATTTTGTCCTATATCACCATGTTAAAAATTTAGAAAAAGCGGGATGGCAACGCAACCTGTAAAACAATTTTTACCAAAAGTTGATAGGCACTAATTAATATCAAGGTGCAACTACATACCAACTTGTATGAAATTCTGTGCAGTAGTTCCTGAGATTCAGTTGCCACAAAATTTTGTCACACACACACAGACTGACTGACAGACAGACAGACATTTTCTAAAAATGGTCAAATCATGTTCTACAGCTCTCAAAACGTGTAAATCCATCAAAAACCCGAGGTCGAAAATTTTTACTTATCCAATACTTTCTTCTATTGAATGTAGAAGAAAGTAAAAATCTGACATAGGTCACTCATGGCTTTAGGAGTAAAATGATATTAAAATAGCACTATTTATTTACGGCCTCAAACTTTGACTTCCTCTCTAGGTCAAACAAATGAAATTCAGAAAACATTAAATTTCGCTTTTTCTTATCACAATACTACTAACATATCCTGAAAGTTTCGAGAAAATTGAAGATGTCAACTATCAAAAGTGTCCAACTTAAAAAAAAAAAAAAAAAATGACTCTTAACTGTTAAGACGCCCATGTATTCAAAGCATTTGGATGAAAATATTATAAGTTGAATACTGATTAATCTCCTCGTATAAAATGCTATGTTGCCTCCAAAAATGCTTCAAATCTGAAAGCACGTGGATACTAATTTTATCAATCAAACACTGATTGTAATATACAGAGCTGCCAACCTAATCCGGCAAATTGTTAGTACCGCCCCTTTTTCTACACCACTTAATTTTTAGAGTATTTTTCTACTTAATTCATCATAGATATATTTGAAGAGAATTGCTCTAAAAATTAAGTGGTGTAGAAAAAGGGGCGTTTTTCAATAGGCGTTAACAATTTGCCGGATTAGGTTGGCAGCTCTGAATATATATATCATAGTTGCAAACATTTAAATTTATTCCTGAGAATTTTTAGCCCCGCCTAAATCCATATAACTTATTTTTTAAGAGTAATGATCTCTTATTTTAACATAATTATGTATTGGAGAAAATTATTCTATAATTAAAATGCTGTGAATTAAAGGCAAGGTTAAAAATGTTCTGGAGTAAATTTAAATGTTAGTATTTATGGTATATATATATATGTATAGATAGTTGCATATTTATGCTTATGCTAGAAACGTAATTCTGTCACATACGATAATGCTTCTGATTGGCGACGAAAATTTTATGTAACTTTGGATCTTTAATATATGCATATCAAAAAATTAATAAACTTGTATGAATATGTATTTATTTTAATTTAACACACAGAACAGATTTATTTGCACAACTTTAAATTTATTCCAAAACATTGTTTGTAATCGCCTTTTTTTCACAACATTTTTTTTTTTTTTTTTTTAATAGTAGTTTTCTCGAAAGATGCTTACTTACAAGTGTTGGCTTTCCCATTAGATTTAACTCGCAAGGTTATTTGCATGAAGGTAAAAAATATGGCTGCAGCGTTCCTGTGAGGGAGTGAGAGAAATACATTCAATAACAGAGCGCATGCTCCAAACTAACCAGTTCTGCAAACGTAAATATATTGCTGCCTGCTAATCCAACTTCAGGAATGGATGTTTGTGGTGTGTTTTATGTGTGAAATATATAAGAAAATTGTGCATCGTTATTGTGAAATTATGTATTACGGATCAATCGAGACACTCAAATGCATATCGAACCCATGTGCTAGATTTTTATTGAATAGTAATTTGATTTTGAATGTCAGTAGAGTTGAAAAGTACATTTTTATTCAAAACATGTGATTGAATAGTATGTAAAAAAACACTTATGAACTTACTAATCTTAGTAAATGAATAAAAATATGCTAAATTTACTAGGGGTTTTTCACAAAAAAAGAACTTTTACAATGTGGTTGAAATAATTGGATCTCCAAATTAAATACCAGAGCTGCCAACCAAATCCGGCAAATTGTTAGTACCTCCCCTTTTAATACACCACTTTATTTTTAGAGTAATTCTCTTCAAATATATTTACGATGAATGAAGAAAATAAATACTCTAAAAATTACGTGGTGTAGAAAAAAAGCGATACTAACTATTTGCTGAATTAGGTCGGCAGCTCTGAAATACGCAACATGTAAAAAACCCCTTATGAAAATTTATTTGTGGAAAATACCTAAAATCTAGCTCATTCTTTTGCCAACAATTTGCTTAATTTTTACTGTATTCAAATGATCTATTGATTAAAATTGCTCAAAGTATCTAGCTTTAAACCTATGTAATAAAAATCTTTCGCGCATGCACAGAAAAATAATAATTACTATAAAGGCTCATATTTCAACGAAAATTTTACTTGTGAATGTTATGTTTCAAAATAAAGTGTCTCTAATGTTTTGTCAATTTTTCAGTAAGTTTTGTAAAATTGTATGGAAATCTACTCTGGTTATAAGTAAAAAATGTATAAAAATAATAGTAAAAAAAAAATATATATATATATATATATATATACGTCTGTGCAATTCTAACTGTGCAATTCTCACACCAAAACATACAAATATTGTACAATGTATGTGCAACAATGTATTAAACTTACATATTATTTGTAGCTTTTTGTAACAGAGAGTGATCGATAGTATTTTCGTTTTTCTTTAATTTGTGGTTCTCTAGTTGTAATCTGGACTAAATCGATAGCAAAAAATATGAGTTTTTAAATGTACTTTACATGTATGGAATTTCAGTTCAGTTCGTCTAGTATTTTTTCAGATAATCGACAAAATTTCAAAATTACAACAACAATAATAATAATAATAATAATAAAAAAAACAAAAATAAGTTCTAATAATTTGAACACCAGCTCTAATAATTTTTTTCTTTATGCACTAACGGTTAAAACGGCTTCACTGACCGTTGCTGGAAACCCAAGCCCAATGTTATTCTATGGGAAATTTTGTTTACTTGTTACTCATTAACTAATACAATTTTTTTAATTCTGCTTTCACATTCAGAAAATTCAAATCTGTTAGATTGACGGAGATTTTTTAAAAACGGATTTTTATTTTTATGTTTAAATTTAAGTGTTTTATTTTGAAGCTGTAATTTACGAATTTTCAATATGTCAGGGATGGAACACGGGCGCAGAATTCATACCACTATCGATGTAAGAAAATTTTCTACCTCTTAAATCAACGATATTTTAAGTAGAGAAATTTCTTAAACGGATTCCGGTATGAATTCTGCTCCCGTGTTCCATCCCTGATATGTGAATTTTTTCAGGTTATAGTTTCAAAAAAAAAAAATAATAATAATAATAATAAATAAATAAATAAATAAATAAATAAAATAATAATAATAATAATAATAATAATATATATATATATTAAAAGTGAAAGTCATTCGTTTATAAAAAAACATTCGTAAACTTAACATTTGTGAATTTTCTGAATGTGAAATCAGATTTCTAAATGATGTATTAGTTAATGAGTTATACGTAAACAAAATTTCCCATGGAATAACATTGGCATGGTGTACAATTCAACAGAACGATGTAAACAATCCAAATATTATTTTTTTTGCTAAACCGTTGGTGCATAACTTTGAATTTATCCTACTTCTATGTACTTCTTTTATTATTTTGTTACTCTGTTATAATTTAAAAGAACAGCTATAATAAAACCAAGAGAGCTCTTTTGCGCAATCTCTCCCTATAGAGTACCATTGATTGCGCAAATGGGTAGGAGAGATTTCGCTGAATTATAACTACAATTACATTGTTAATAATAATAATAATTGCACTTAAATGACATTGTTGCAAGGTTTTTGTAAACAAATCTTTTTGTACTGGGAGTAGATATTTTAATTCAATAATAATAATAATAATAATAATAATAATAATTTAAAAAAAAAAATCAGAAAAATAAAATAAATTTATAACTACAAAAATCTATTTAAAGAAAAATATATATGTATCATTAAGTTGCTAGATAACACGTTTAACTTCAAATTAGTACATTTCTTTTTCAACTTAGATGATTTCTTGTTTTATGATATAATCTAACAGGGGTCGTACTCTCCGCCCTTTTTTCAGGACACTCTCAAAGATAAGATATTTTCGTCTCTTTCGGCACCCCTAATTTCATGTAGTAATACATCTACTATATTTATAGGCATATGCCACGATTGTACAGCATAAAGGTTATTTTATAAAAAATAGTGGTAGCAATGAATTGAAAAATTTTTCATTCATGACAATGTCCTGAAAAAATCGCGGAGAGTACGACCGCTGATCTCAGCAAAAAAAAAAAAGTAGCACATTGTTGTGCAATGATATATGGCTAGTCCCGCCCATTTTTAAGCCCATAACCCGCCCACCGTTTACTATTTATAAAAGGTTTTATTTTCTTGCCCTCAAAATCTTGTCCATTTCTTGACCACAAAACAAACTCTAAATTTCGCTTGGTTAGAAATCTTTTCATTTCAACTTTAAAATTCTTTGAGTTTATTTAATTAAATTTATTTTATTGAAATTTAGACAATTACGGTACTTAGAAAGAAGTAGTTGTCTGATATTTTTGCTTTTACATTTATCGCTTCTATTTAAGCAGGCGACAGCTGCACAAAACTTGAGCATCATACTTGAAAGTATTGCAAAACTAAACACAGATATACAATAACATTTGAATACTTTGCGATAAATTTCTCACAGGCTAACATTAGCATTTGAGAGGTAAATCCCACCAGAAGTGTGGCTTTTGTCTATCGTGCCTCTCCTGAATAATGTTCATCTTCAGATTCAGGGGACATCCTCCTAAAAGATGAGCCGTCTGAAATGGGTTGAACAGTTGAATTGGTCCAGTCGCTTGTCGAAGTTATTTCCAGGTACAGTTCCAGACATTTCACGAACTCATCCTCATTCTCCTGTCATTACCAATAAGCTAAAAACTCTCTGTTAGTATAGAACTTTATATATATATATAAAAAAAAAAAAAAAAAAAAAAAAAAAAATCAAAGCGCAATCACTTTTAAATAGCAAAAAAGTAAACTCTCCCATTTTGGTAGGAGAGATTGCGCATGTATATATATAGATATATATATATTAATAATTATTCACTTCTAGAGAAAATCGGGGTGCTCGTACCTTTAGTCTACGTGAGTAGCTTATGAAAAATTGTTTAAATTAAAAATATTTTTTTCTACTACCATTGTACTTAAATTCCTGGGAAAGTTTATGAAAATTCAAACATTTATTTTTGGAAATGAAACAAAATACCTAAGTTTTATCTTAGACTCTTGAAGCAATCAGCATGTACATTCAAATGGGTACTTCCCTGTTGATGTTGTACAACCACCTGAAATCGCAACTCGCCCACTCTACTCTTTCCTGCGATTCTCTATGTGCGCAATCTCTCCTACCGCGCGATCTCTCCTAGCTTTACCTTATACGCATAGGTTCCATTATTTTAATATCAAATGCTTTTTGTACCACTATTTGCGAATAGTATCCACCATCACGTTTAGTCTTAGATATTTACCACAAATTAGTTCTACTCAAAAAATGGTGTATGGAAAATTAACAATAAACAAGACTGCAGAAATTTTAGTTTTTCAAAATAAATTTCCTTGCCAATATTTTTAAACATATATTTTTTATAATAAATTTTAGTGATTAAATAAAATAAAATTTCCTTTTACAGAAGTACTAGCGTCATATCACCCAGAAAAATTAGGCACCTTAGCATCTGTACCACTTGAGTAAATTAAACAGAATACTTCTATATTTTATTTATAAAAAAAAAGTGAATTTTGTTTAAATTATGAAAATTTTATTCACATCCTTAAATACAGATTTTACAGTAGTCCAAAAATTATTTTTCTACAAAGTATAAGAGCTATATTGAGATATTATTGATTTGTTAAATATTTAAAGACATAAATATGGAGAACATTATGAACATTACCGTTCTTTCAAATCACATGCACAAAATAGTCAAGATATTACAGATGAAGTATATTTTACTTATCTAATTTTAATAATCTGTATCAACGAGTAAAATATAAGTAAAGTAATAACTTGTGTAAATAAAATACAAAAATATATTTTTCTTACAGAAGAAAGTATGCAGTCAGTAACTTCCTTTGCCCATATAAGGTAGTATTTTATAAAAATATAACAGATAATAGCTAAAGATCTTTATATAGTTTACATATAATTTTTCCCAAAATATTGAAAATAAAATAAACAGTGAATTTTTAATTGCAAATATGGCATTTAATAACTATTTTAATTATTTATTTTTACTTTTTAAAATATTTTTCTCAATTCGACAATTTAAATAACTTAAGTAATGAAGTTTTTAAGAAAAAAGCTAAAAATAATTTCAAATATAAAATGTAAACATCATTTTTTTAAAACAATCTAAATTAAATTAAATTTGTAAAGTAAACAATATGTTAAAAGTACTGTATTTTAATGGCCGTTTTCACTTACCGTCGCGGGAAGCTCGAGCCAATGCTATTCTATGGGAAATTTTCTTTACTTATAAATTATTAACTAATACATATATTTAAATTCTGTTTTCACATTCAGAAAATAGCCATCTGTTAAATTGACGCACTTTTTTAAAAATGTATTTTTTTAATTCTTAATATTTTATTTTAAAATTGCAAAATGAAAATTTTCACATATTGAAAATTCGTATTTTGCAGCTTCAAAATAAAGTATAAAAAAATGAAATAAAAATACATTTTTTAAAAAGGTCCGTCAGTTTAACAGTTGGGAATTTTTGAAATGTGAAAACAGAATTTAAAAATATGTATTAGTTAATATGTTATAAGTAAAGAAAATTTCCCATAGAATAACATTAGATCCGGCTTCCGGGGACGTTGAGTGAAGCAGCCCTTAAGGCGCATATGCCACAGGTCAGATAAGTCCGATTTCTCAGAAATGTGTTTAAAGCAAACGTAATTATCAGAATTACGAACTTTCTTAATTTAATCTGGATCTGTTTTTCAAGGATGGAACACGGGCGCAGAATTCATACCGGAATCTTTATAAGAAATTTCTCTACCTATAATATCGTTGATTTAAGTAGTAGAAAATTTTCTTACGTTGATAGTGGTATAAATTCTGCGCCCGTGTTCCATCCCTGTTTTTTTTTTTTTTTTTTTTTTCTTCACACAACAATTCACTTAGAATAATATTATCCAATATGTGACTTCGATTATGTAAGAAGAAAATTACTGTTTAAAGATACTGGTACGAAAAAAAAAAGACGAGTACTAACAGTACTGTACTCCGGATTAATTTATAAAAGTTGACAGCTCTGAATTACGTATCTGCACGGGAAAAAATAAACAAATAGATAAAGAATAAAAAAAAAATCTCCAATCTGTTTTTCAGTATAAAATGTTAGAAATCTGGATACTATCACTTTTTCTTTTAAATTTATTGCTGTGCTGTAAATTGTAGGTTGTTCAAAAATAAAAGGAGGGAATGAAAAGTTCTCGGCCTAACCATAAAATATTTGTCTTTGCCGAATTTTATTCCTACTATATACAGTACGTATCCTTACAAGTGTCCTTACCTAATTTCATACTGATCTCAATATTTTTCTTCCTGTTACTGAAGAATGAACGGGAAAAGAACAGCAGTTTTTCAGAAATGATAAAGAGAGCAAACGAGCTATGATTCAATACCTTCTAAAAAAAAGAATGCAAACAAAGGGGAAAATGGCGGGAAAAACACCATACAAGTGGAAAAAGAGCTCCTCCGTTAAACGTGGGTGGTGGTATTTAAGAGAGGAGGCAGCTCGGTCTAATATGCCCCTCGCAATGAAAGACCAGCAACTGCCTGCACACAGGAAAACATCGCAGCAATCGAGGATCTCGTGATGGCAGACAAAAGTGTGAAAGAACGTTTCATGGCAGACAATAAAAAAGCTTGATGTCCAGACTTACTTTCTTTGATAGGCCGAAAAAATAAAACTCTTCCGTTTAACCGATCGAGAGTTGAACGCGGGCCAACTGATCAGTACCAGTAGAGCATTAATATTTAACAACTCAGTTACTTATCAGTTCTCAGTATATTACACTAATATTATTTTAAAATCAAGAAAAATACTTGAAGGAATATTCTGTATGAAATTTTAAATTAACTTTCAAAAGAAACTAAAATATAAACGAACTGGATAAAACTGAAAAATATCTTAAGTAATTCTCACTAGTAAAATCAATGTATGTCTCGTTGTTCTAAGAGCCTGATTAAGGGGGAAGCACACATTATCTCCGCTCTCACCGGAATATTTTTACAATTATTTTTTATTTCATGTCATAGAAATTCCACGCTTTGACGAAGAAATATATTTTATAAAAAATGAACGGTGTAAAACAATACAATTTACTCACCGTTATTAGACACCAGAATTCTTTTAAAATAATTTTTAATGAGCATTTTCTGTTTATTATAGGATGAAAGTATTTGATAAAAAATAACGGTGTAAGTATAAATAATGTGTGCTTCCCCCTTAATCAGGCTCTGGTTGTTCTAAGGGACTAACTGGGTTGTTTTAAGAGACTGACTGACAACCCTCCAATTTTAATTATTAGTAAACTATTATACCTATCTTTTGAAAAATTTTTAAATATCATAAGTTTTAATGAACATAAAAAGATGCACGTAATATACGGGTTCACGTTTATACATTTGTATATAAATACACGTAGTCTTATACTTTTTACGTTTATACTTTTTAACTATATCACTTTATATAAATAAATATATTTCCATTCATTTTTCAACTATGAATGACCAAAGCTAATGCTTCAAAATATGTCACATCTTGCCATTTGTACACAAAGTTATGTTTTGTATGAAAATTTTGTGTATGAAATTGTTTGTTATATTTTTCAAATAAATTTTTAAATTTGACTTTTTATTGTATATTCATCAACATTTCTCTGTATATTTTTTAAACAGTTACAGAAAGCTAGATGATTATAAAAAATAAATAAATAAAGTAAAATAAAGTATAATAACAATAATAATAATTTATGAAATTCGAGATATGATGATCAAAATGCACCACAAAACTAACAGCAACGGCTGTAAAATTCTATTTGTGTGTGTTCGTGTAAGAGCTTAAAACTGATTGCCTACACTAGAGACCTGGGACTAAGGGTAAACGCTTTACGCTGTGGGGGGGGGGGGCTTCCTAAGAGTTCCGTACGTGTATTTACGCGAGTTTTGGAGAAAACGTTCAAAACTCCAAACGGCGATATGGAATCTAACCCGACACTTACCGTCTACCGGCGTTGATCTCAGAACCTCTCCTGTAAAATAAGGAATTTCATTGTTAAACGTCTTACCTTTATACACTGCCTTTTCAATATTTTTTTAGCAGTATGCTTAAACACAGCTGGAAATATTTTTATTTCATTACGTAGAATTATTAATACCCACCTTTTACGAGTCATTATCTTCTTATTTATACGTAATTACATATTACAGAAAATTGTTCCATAAAGAAAGTATTGTGAAAGGAAGGCGGGTACAAAAATAGAGAATAATTTAGAAACATTGGAAGCCCTAGATTATCCTTTTGAAGGGCAGCGCTGCCATTGCAGCATCACCTAATTATAATTCCCAATGGCAAACACTCACCCTAGATTTTTTTTTTTTTTTTTTTTTTTTGAGAATTTTACAATTTAGAGGAAAAATTTCCTTTAGTTCTTCGCTTCTAACATTGCTCGTAAATTCTGATGGCTTTTCACAAAATTACTCTGCCTCTCAAAGGGATAAACATTGTATTTTCATTAAATAAATTTTTTATTGTAAAACGGATGTATCTGACTTGCAGCTTCTACGCCTCAAACTATAGTAATTTATAATTTTTATATAAATCAGGCTTCTTGAGGCAATTTCAGAAAACTTTTTATATAACGATTGTAAAAATGCCCTAATTTTTAATTAAGTTATATATACAGGATTTTTTGGAAGATTTTAAGAAATAATTTTCTGATCTAAACATTTCAAATATCGATTTTTTTTTTTTTTTTTTTTTTTTTTTTTTTTTTTTTTTTTTACTTGTATCACCTTAAAAATATGTGATGAGTATATAAAACAATAAAATATTTTAACATAAATAAATAAATAAAAATGATTAGTCTATCATGCTTTAGTATAGCATAATTGCCAATTTTTACGCTTTTTGGCTACCGATAAATTTTAAAAGATATTTTGTTTATATTTATTTAGAAATTTTCACTGATTAAAAATAAAAATAAAATTTTTGCTAAATTTTTCCGATAGCGAAAAATTATAAAAGTTAACAACTATGGTGCAGTAAAACAAAGTTGCCAGATTTTGCTATTTTTTTGTTCAACAGTCACCAATAATTTTAAGAAGTGATATTTTATATACTTAATACACGATTAATCTTCGAAATGATTATGCAACCGTTACATTTAAAATTCAATGGTGGATATTGAATAAAAAATCACAAAACCTGGCAATATTGCAGTAAAATAAATCTTTGCAGATTTGTAGGTGTTTATTAAGCAATTTAATTAGTTTATCAAACTTTTTTGGAGATATTTATTTAGCATACTGTTTGTAATTATAATAAATACAATTTAAAACACGAAAAAAAAAACAAGCAAAGAAACTTAAAACCTTCTTCTATCTTTAAATTTATAAATGATATAATAGATACCAAAATATATATATAATAATAATAACACTGCTCAGCATGTAAATTACCTCTGACACCATTTCAACATGTTCTTATATAAAATGACCTCCTGAATCCGAATATGACACCCATTTTTAGGAATGGCCCCCTATTTTTATCATTTTTCGGGGATTTTATGACTATAAATTTAATTTTTAGGAGGCAAGAGGATTATTTTAATCATTAAATATCTTCTGAGGGGCTATAGATTTGGAAAATTGTAACATGGACATTCGCGACAAGGGAAAAATTTTGTGGGAGATTTGCCACTGAAATTATACATTACATATCTTATATTTTTAATCTGTTATTAATGTTATTTTTTAAACTTTATATTTTTTGGTTTTTAGGTGTGAAATTAATTCTTTTTCATTCTTCAGATCAAATTCATGTTCATAAAATTATCGAATAGAGAAAGAAATTGAGGGAGGGGTGATGTATCTAGAAAACGGTGGGTGACTGGGCGAAATGGGAGTCATATTCGGATTCAGGAGGTCATTTTAGATTAGAATAACAAGAATAGTATCAGATCTATATTTTTTTTTTCAGAGCAGTGCAATCTTTAAAATGTATCCCACTTTAACAAACACAATGCAAGTATGTATTATACTTCCTGGATATGTATTACACACTACTCTTCACGCGTAATATTAGTCACCTTATAAATAAAACAGAATTAATAAACATCTCTCTCAAATCAAATTTGTTAGTAACACTCTTCTTTTTGGCACTAGCACATTATTGATATATTTTGAACATGCTTTCATATAAATAAACATGATACATTTCCATAGATAAATATGAAATATCAGAAACAACGTTCTTTTTACAGTATATAATTACAAATCAACATTAGGTTCTGCATTGTGTCTTCGACTAATGATCGTGCAACTTAAACATCGAGAAATTTTAGGATAAATTACAGCTTCTCCGTTATTAATTACAGTTTGTGGAAAGTAGCTACTAGCAGTTTGAGTTCCACAATTTTTACAACGGCTTTTGTCAACTGTAACTGTCGTCTGTGGTCGAAATTTTTCATTCCCCGTAAGAACACCTGGAAAAAAAAGCCAAAGATGTTAGAATGTTTTCATAAATTTGAACTTTCACGATTACTCAAAAATATTTTATTTTATATCAATATATTTTAAATTCATTGAAACATTTTATAATTTCTTGTAAACAAAAATGTAAAAATATAAATATAGAACTTCGCTCTCATGACAAAGAAACGTAATACAAAATATCGAGATTTTCAGTTAAGCTGTTTTTAAAAAAGCCCAAGGGGATATATATGACCTGTCAAAGTAGCATAGCTCAATTCCTGTCAGTTGCCTAGTTATAAGGGACTTACGGTTTGCAGCACAAATGATATTTGGTCCCTAGCGCTTTGGTACTTGGTGATAAGGTATTTATTTGACAGCTGCTTGAGACCTACAGCTGAAATGACTTTCGTCTCAAATGATTCACATTATATGAATTCAAAATTAAAAGCACAACATCTTGTATATTTCTCTGTCACAGTATTTTATTTAGTTCTGCAAAAAAAGTCATAATTTTTAGTTACGCCATGTCATGAGAGCGACGATAAGTTGCCTTAATTTTAGTAGAAATTACATACTTGCTAATATTTTTAATTTTTAAATAAGATTTGTCATTGTCATAACTATTTTTTAACAAAAGTATGTCCTTTTTTTCTGCGATTAAATAAAGTGAAAATTATTGTACTAAAATCATACCTGCCAACATTTTAATTAATATTCCGTAGTCCTGTTGTCCCTGCCTTTTTTTCCCGACCAGCCTTTTTTTAGAATCTTTTTTCTTCTTATTTAAACGCAATTAAATTTAGAGAAAAGCTCTAAAAATTAAGTGGTGTGAAAAAAGAGGCGGGTATTAAAAATTATTTACAACTAAAGTATAGCTACGGTTTAGGTTAAGCTGTAGAACATAGAAGTACATATTGAATGCATCCCAAGTACTTTTTCGAAAATAACATTTATCCTGATGATGCTATGATCATAGCTGACAACCTAATCCAGAGAATTGTTAGGATACGATTCTTTTTCCACATCACTTAATTTTTGTTTTAATTCTCTTTAAACGTATTAATGATGAAGTAAAAAGAAAAGTACTCTAAAAAAGAACTGGTGTTTGAAGAAAAAAAAATCAGGTACTAACATTCCTCTGAATTATTAATTACGATAACGGAAGCTCTGAATGATGGTTCAAAGCGAAAAGCTTCGATCATATATATATATATATCGTGAATTATAATTATTTTTTTAATTAAATCAAGTGTTTTATATACGTGTTTTAACGTGTCTTTTAGTACAATAATATAATATAAGTGTTTTTTAACCATTTTCTTCTCTTTGTAAGACATAATGTCTCTTTTAAAATATAAAAATTGTTTTTGAAAATTTCAGGTATGAAGTCTCCCGTGGAAATAGAGAGACTTAGCAATTGTGAAGTTCCTATAACGTAATTCTAATTAAAATACCACATATTTAGAGTATGTATACATCGCAATTAAATCACGTAAAAATTTTGTGAATATCTCTTACGAAAAATTTTAAAACATTTCATTAATCCTTACTCTTCGGGTAAAATCATAGATGCCAACATTTTAAATTATTGTGGAGCATTTTTAGCCACGCCTTTTTTTCATGACCGCTGACATAGATTCACGTCAGTTGAAAATGCGTAACTCCACCAGTGGTCGTTTCTTTCGCAATATTTATGCTATTTATTTCTTAAATATATAACCAATATTCATATTCTTACAATGAAATATACTATGGATACAAATACTTTGATTAGAAAGAATATAATTATAATGTATGTCCATTTCTAATATAAACGTGAATACAGAAAATTTTGTTCTGAAATATTGCATACTTGCCAACCATCTCTGTACGAAACATACAATTTTTAATACCCGCCTTTTTTTTCACACCAATAATTGTTTAGAGTAATTTTAGTCTTTTTTAATGGTAGCAACATTTGGAGAGAATAATTCTAAAAATATAGTGGTGTAAGAAAAGGGGCGTTCTTTCAGGGGGCGTTAACAATTGTACGGTTATTAATAAGATGGTTGGCAAGTATGATATTGTAGCATAGGAGAATAACGCCCACAGGCAGACCTTACTTAAAAAAATTCAAAACACTTTCACGACCGCATGGTTTTATCTTTTTTTTCGGGTTGTAACAGTTTTTAGAAAATTAAATATATTGTGAAATGTATTTACGTTTTCCTATTACATATGCTGTTTTCAATAGCATACATAATCATCTATCATATTCATTGAAAAAAAAAAAAAACTTTCGTTAATGTTGCTAGTTTTAGCTCAAAAAATATTTTTTTTTTTTCATTATTTGCCCATTACAATTTTCCCCGGATTTGGGGTTAATTGTATTATACGTGGGGCAAATTGTAACTGTTACAAAGGGAACCCTAACAATAAAAACGACAATACTTCAAAATGCTTTTTTGTTATCAATCATTTATTAATTTAATAAAAAAGGCAATTAATAACTAATATAAAATTATAACATTCTTGGTATAGTAACAATGAACTATATCAAATGGATTATAGTAAAAGAAAGAGAAAATTAAAGTTAAAAACAATATAGAAGATAATCTTAATCAGAGTTGAAATTAATTTAAGCAAATGATATTTTGTTCCCTCTCATGCATTTAATGTGTGCTCACATTTTGTAAATTAAGCATATTATACCCATTCTACTGCCACCGATAGGATTTAGCAGAGATGAATTCTTAGCCCGTTTTTCAGGACACTCTCATTGATGACAGACTTTTGCTTTTTTTTTCTACCTCTATTTGTATGCAATATTCTCTAATTCGTGATCAAATTGTGATTGTAATTCGTGATTAAATAATCACGACTCTATAATAAAAACACAGAAAATATTTCTTTATAAATATAATAGTGGCAAAGAAACCAATTTTTTTTTTCATTTCTGAAAGTTCCTTGAAAATAGGCGGAGACTTTGAGCTCTGGCTTTAGGCATCTCCACAAGCCACTCCTCTACCATGTTACAACTTGCCCCATCCTATGATTTTGAATATTTTGTTCATTTATAAAAAAAAATATATATATAGTATGGTTATACAAAAAAATAAGCATGCATTTTAAACTCAACACACAGATTAATTAAATAGCTATAAACATTTCTTTAAAGTATAAATTAATGTAGCTTTAATCAAACTTTACGAATTTTTTTTTCCACTAACAAGCTAAAATGAAGCACGTGTACAGAACCTCTCATTGACCATTTTTGTGGAGCACCGATTGTGCTTACATTATAAAACACGTCATAAGAATTATGTTTATAAAAATTATTAATCACAAATGTCAAAATTATTTCATAAATTGAGTGTTACTTCTTACTCCTCTGATAACCAACCCCACGCTGCCCTACATATTTACATAGATAAGATTCTATCAGGGATGGAACACGGGCGCAGAATTCATACCACTATCGATGTAAGAAAATTTTCTACTTCTTAAATCAACGATATTATAAGTAGAGAAATTTCTTAAACGGATTCCGGTATGAATTCTGCGCCCGTGTTCCATCCCTGTTCTATCTACATTTTTTACTTTCATTTATATTCATGGTGATTGTGTTAGTTTCATAAAAATTTGCGACGTCCGATTTTCGACGAAATGACATTTTCTGAAATTCTTGAATGCAATTGGATTATTTTTAAACAATTTCCGTCTGTCTGTGAGTGATAAAAAGTTTATGGCAACTCTAGATCAAGGACTAATGCACATAACTTAAAAAATTATATTTAAATGCATCTTCACATAAATTTTGCCAACCAACCTCTCTTTCATATCACCCAACAGGTAACGT
Organism: Salticus scenicus; assembly: GCA_963930645.1. Taxonomy (NCBI): domain Eukaryota; kingdom Metazoa; phylum Arthropoda; class Arachnida; order Araneae; family Salticidae; genus Salticus; species Salticus scenicus. The sequence continues at coordinate 232,757,365 of OZ005651.1, forward strand.
TGACATACTGTATTTTCTTCATTTCCAGGAAAGCTTTCTTAGCTTTTATATTGTATAGTTGCACGAATCATAATATGTAAAATGATGAAAGGGCTTTTATGAAACTTTATGTTGGTCAAATTAGGTACATATAGGCTAGCAGGTGCATCATTTAAATTGCAATTTCCCCTGTGTACTGAAAGGTTATATCTGAGATTTTAGAGCGTTTAAATGCACTGAACTTCATATGTGACATAGATGGCTATTATTACTTTTAGACAAAAGACTTTTTTTCTCTTTCTCAGACTTTTTTTCTCAGACAAAAGACTTTTTTTTCTCTTTTGTCAATAAAAACACAAAAAACATATATTAAAAATAAAATTTTGTGAAAACTAGTGAAATAGAAAATTGAATAGTAATCATTATTTAACATTGAAAATTAATAAAATCATTCGTAACACGTTATAAAATATAAAACTATGGTTCGAAGAATACGTGTAAAAGAAACTTTTAAAAAAGAATACGCTAACCGTTTCTAAAATATGCAACATAGTTACCATATGTCTTTATATAGATCAATAGCATACTTGCCAACCATCTCATGAACCGTACAATTTTTTGTACCCGCTTTTTTTTTTCACACCAATAATCTTTTAGAGTAATTTTAGTCTTATTTAATAGTAACAACATTTGGAATGAATAACTCTAAAAATATAGTGGTGTGAGAAAATGGGCGTTTTTTCAGGGGGCGTTAACAATTGTACGGTTATTAATGAGATGGTTGGCAAGTATGCAATAGACTTAATTAAAAAATAAAAAAGTTTTCCTAAATTAAGTTTTATTTTATAGAAAATTATTTATTTATTTATTTTCGAAAGTTTGAAAATGGAAGACTTTTTAGCATTATCAAATTTTAAAACAATAATGACCGCCGTCAGATCAAACGGAAACGATGCATTCAAATTATCTTCAGCAAATAAAACTGAAACGTTAGATTATTATTTATTGAAATTTTTTATTTTTCCGACTGAGTGAAAATAATGCCTGGACCGGGAGTCGAACCCCGGATCTTTGACTTACAAGGTCAAGGCTCTACCAACTGAGCTATCCAGGCCGACACCCGATCGACATTACTCACTCAGACAACCTTTTTAGGCAGAAACAATCTGGTCTATCTATCATTTAGATAGCTCAACAGAAATAAGCCGCAGGTAATGGAAAACACCATTAAACAACGGGAGAAAGAAATACATTTTTTTTTTTAATAAGATCACACAATCAACTGTGGAAGAAAATCATATTTATTGAAATTTTTTATTTTTCCGACTGAGTGAAAATAATGCCTGGACCGGGAGTCGAACCCCGGATCTTTGACTTACAAGGTCAAGGGTCTACCAATTGAGCTATCCAGGCCGACATGATTATGATTTTCTTCCACAGTTGATTGTGTGATTTTATTAAAAAAAAAAAAAAATGTATCTCTTTCTCCCATTGTTTAATGGTGTTTTCCATTACTTGCGGCTTATTTCTGTTGAGCTATCTAAATGATAGACCAGATTCTTTCTGCCTAAAAAGGTTGTCTGAGTGAGTAATGGCGATCGGGTGTCGGCCTGGATAGCTCAATTGGTAGAGCCTTGACCTTGTAAGTCAAAGATCCGGGGTTCGACTCCCGGTCCAGGCATTATTTTCACTCAGTCGGAAAAATAAAAAATTTCAATAAATATGATTTTCTTCCACAGTAAATTGTGTGATCTTATTAAAAAAAAATTGTTAGATTATTATTTTTATTTTCATCATATAAAACTGAAATATGTTCCGATGCAATAATATATGTACTCATTAGATGGACATGACCTGAAACGCTTTGTATTAAATCAATTTTCATCAGACAAGTGATGCATTAAATCGATATTTATGAAATAAAATTGAAGCAATTCATATTTAATCTATAATAATTTGATTGAGCTGAAGTGCTTTCCATTTATTTTTTTTCCCCCATGAAATAAAATTGAAGCGATTCATTCTTAATGTTAAATCTGAAACTGAAGATTCAATCTATCATTGCCCAATCAAACTGAAACACGTTTCGATGTAATAAATATGTTATCATCATAAAAAACTAAACTGAAATATATTTGGACGCATAAAAATTGTCTGAGACTAAAATAGAGTGAAACGCGTTTCGAAATATTAAATCATTCTCGATAATTTCTTAAAACGATCCTCTTCGTTTAAAACTAAACGAACAATGCGTTTTGAGAGATTTTAAACAAATGAGATTAGATTGTTAACAATGGATTGAATCTATCAACATTAGATTAGACTTATTTGTTACAATGACGTCTTGTTACATTGACAAAACTAATAATACGAATGTATTTTGTGTAATAATCGACAAATTAAATTCCTCTAAATGTAGACAATGCGAAAAACCTCAAAATTAAATGTAGAAAATATTGAGTTTATTTCCTTCCACTGCGCGACACACAGACAAAAATTAAAATTTAATATGATTTGAGCTTCAAATCAAAAATGCATTCAATTTCTATGCAAAAGGAAAAAAAAATAATAACGGAATAGTTTTTTCTCTTTATACCTATACAGTTAAAGATTCATTTGCAATTAATATGGATATATATCATACACATCCCTAATCTTTTTCTGTTCCGAACTGTTATACTCCTCCGAACTGTTTTCCTGCTGACAGCAATTCCACTGTTCCGAGCTTCTGAGTTACTCAAAACTGTTCTTCTGCTCCCAACAGTCCGCCTATTCCGAATTGTCCAAATGCTTCGAACTGTTCCGACTTGTTCCGCAAAGTAAGACTGATTTTCTGAATAATTTTTAAATGAACAGATTTCCTATCAAAGTATCGCCAATCAAGCGACTTTTTTTTTTTCTGGAGCTCAATTTTTTATAATAAAGACAGAGTAACTGACTGGTAACCTTCGCTTCTCGCTTAAAACGGACATGTGAAGCCATCGTATGTAAGTGAAAGATAATCATTCTGCGTTGGATTGACAAAGCTGAACATTACATTTTCGCAAAAGTAAATAGTAAATTTTGGCAAAAAAGAAGAGTTCCCTCGGTTTTTTGCCCTGAACTGTTCTGATGAACTGTTCCTCATTCTTTTACCCATCCCTTCTAGAGAGTTCTTGAATTTTATGGTGCTTATTTAAAGTTTTGTACTTATTAATGTGATTTTTCCCTTTTCCTTTTATCAACACGTAAAGTTTAGGTATTCTTTCGAATTTTTCGTTATCTATTAAGATTTTTTCTTTATTTCTAAATAAATATTTATTTTTCAATGGCTTTTTTTCAAGGTTTCTGAAAATGAAGATTTTGTGAGAGCAGAAAATTTTGTATTCTCTCAATAATAACAAGCAAATGGTTAAACATAGAAAAGCAGGGTTTATACACTCTGTATCTTCTATAAGAAGTTTTATTACTTTTATTATTATTATTATTATTATACTTCTGTAATATATTTGAAAGACTAATTAAGTTAAGTATTAACATATGAATTTATTGACATCTTAAGGGAAAAAAAAAAAAGGCAATTCTTTTTTAACCCTTTCAGTCGCAGTTTTCCCGCTGATTGAACACCTAATTTTAATTCTCAAGCGCAAAAACTCATCCCGGAAATTCTTTAGCAAAAATTTGCGTTTATAACATAGCAGAAAAGGCCTTTTTTTTAACGTGAAAATTTAAAATTTCTTGTATTTTAATTATGTTCGTAAATTCCGGTTGCTGTGTAATTTAAATGATCCGAATTACCTTGCGCCTCAAAGGGTTAAAATACTCCGGAACAAACTGAAATATTGATATCTATGCAACTTTTACGAGTTTTTGTTGTCGATAATGTTTACTCATAAAGTGATTTATTTATTAAATTAAATAATATTTAAATTTAAAAAGGTTTATTTATAGATGTTTCAAACCGAAAATTTCTCGAAAAGGAACAATGCTATTTTTTATTTTTAAATATTTATGATCAGCTATGTGTCTAAAAGCCATTTTTTAAATTAGTTTAGTAATTTTTAAATAAATTAAGTAGTGAATGTTAAAGGGTTAAACTGAACATTTTCGCGACCGCTGACGTAGAAATTCACGTCTTTTGAAAATCTATAACTCCGTTAGTGGACGTGTCCTCGTAATTTGAATGTTATTTATTTCCTAAGAATATACCCAATATTCAAAATTGTACTGTTACTATGAATACAGATGCTTCGATTAGAAAGCATGTAGTTATAATGTATACCTATTTGTATTATAAATGTGAATACAAAAAGTTTTGTTCTAAAATATTGTAACTTTGGAGAATAACACCCACAGGCGGACCTTACTTTCAAAAAGACAAAAACATGCGGGCGCAAAAATGTTAAGATGTAGTGACTATGTTTATTTATGTTTTGCAGGATTTCCTGTAATTTTCCGTCTACTTTATTTACACAATAAGACAACAAAATTTAGGAACAGTGCAGTTCCATTTTTATACTACTGCGGATAATCGTACGAATGATCTGCAACTTAACCCCTTCAATGGCAATGAATTTAAGCACATTTAAAATCAATTGACACCAGAGGCTGGGATACAGATTAGAGGAAAAGTAATAAATTAATGTATTCAAATAAGGTAACAAAGTAAAATTTTATATAAAATTTCTGAGATGAATTTTTGCAGTTGAGAACTGAAATTAGGTGGTATAAAATATATACCACCGCCCCTGAAAGGGTTAAAGCACGTGTCTATTTTCAACCAGAACTTTTCGGAACAGGTACTGTGCGTAGTTTTACAGATATTTCGTCAAACTTGCAAGTTAATGCATGTTCGTTTCATGACCGATGGAGATTATATAATAGATAGTGACAAGCACGAGTTATTCCTTTCAATACTTAAACATTTACGAATAAACAATCTGGTGCAACTTAATTTAAATTTCTAGGAATAATAATAAAAAAAAATTTCATAATTGCCTACATTTTAAACCTTATAGCTCGTATGCCCTTCTGAGAGGACATTAAAAAATTGGGCCACGAATTAAGCTGTTCCTATGCAAATAAAATGTTATTTTTCTAAAACGTGTAACTATAAGCTGCCTTTCGGCTTCCGGAAAATTTTAACAGAAAGATTTATTTTCTTTAATGATGAAGTAAAATAAAACAAATTATTAGAATTTTTCGGTAGCCAAAAGTTAGTAAGTTGGAAAGTATACGTGTGACGTTTTCACGGAACGCCAAAAGGCGTGTCTTACTGTTCAAATTAGGAAAATATGCCGAGCGTTAAGGGTTAAATTATTGTAGAGAATTTTAGCCCCGCCTTTATTTCGCGCCACTTTATTAACAAAAAAAATTCTTCATTATGTAACTACGATAAAATAAGTAAAAATTACTCTTAAAATAAAAGTCGCATGAAATAAAGGCGGGGCTAAAAATGCCCCAGAATAAATTAAAATATTGACAATTCTGGTAAAACTATAAACATCTAGAACGGAAAACGGAGAAATTGTCAAATTTATAAATTTTTGAATTGAAAAGGCGTGGTAAGCTAATTTACCACTTTTAATCGATTATTAATTCCATAGTAAGTGTAGTCACAGACAAGAATGTTTCACCTTCTACTACTATATACGCACAAAAACTAGTATCCTTTTTAATCATAAAAATCTACTCTATTATCTACTGAAATGTAATATATCAATACAATGTCATAAGGTAAGAGCTTGTTATTTAAATTAGAAGGACACACGAACCTGAAAATAGCAAGAATTGTATGTTGACGACAGCCGGAATACAAGGCATACATTTCATATCGTTTATGACGATTATCGTTGTTAAAAGGGTTAATACTATAAAGTGTTCATAGGCAAAAGAAGAAAATGGATTTTCTCTTCGGCAACAAAAATTACTTAAAATCATTGAAGTAATATTAATTTATCATTAATGCTTCCTTTTCAGATCCTTAAACAGCGTTATGTTATTTTTCACACATTATCAATAGTGAGATTTTGGAAATTATTTAGAGCTAAGCTGGAATAATCCCTTAGAATGGTTTATTTAGAGATACCCGAAAGGAATAAAAAAATATAAAAAGAAATTCCAGTGCACTGTTCCTATAGAGATTAACAATAACATACAGATTGTAATTATAAAGTTATAAGTGAATTTTAGTCTTCTTAGAGACAGGCAGAAAGTCGTCTCCACTAGTTAAACTAGTATGTTGTGGCCACCACAAGACTTTCTTCTATATTTTCCTATACATATTCAATCAGTTACAATATTTAAAAAAAAAAAAAAAAAAAAAAAAAAACGATTTTTTTCTAAGTTTTTTTTTTTTTTTTGTTAAAAGTAATACATATTCAATTAGTAACAATATTTAAAAAAAAAAAAAAAAAAAAAAAAAAAAAACGAATTTTTTTCTATTTTTTTTTTCTTAAAAGTAAAAAAAATCGATAGCTTTGTTTTAAATTATCACAGATTTATAGTTCAACCATTCGTTTTAAATGTATTGACGAGATCTTTCGAATGATACCTATCTTCAATATTTACCCCCCAGGGGAGGAAGCGATGCCCCCCCCCCATGCACAATTTTTTTTTCCTTGTTACGTACTACTTCTATCAATAATTCATATTAATTTTACAATCACAAGTTTAAAATAACTCTTATTATGTACATTTATACCAATTTTTTTCCTATACTGCCATGTTAAAAATTTAGATAAAATGCTATCACAGCGCCACCTGTTGAGCTATTGATCCCCAAATATAATCAGCACCAGTTTATGTCGGGGACCAACTAAATATCAAGTTTGGTAAAATTTCGTTAAAAAAAAAAATTGCGATTTTTTTTCTGTTTTTTTTTCGTTAAAAGTAAAAAAAATCGATAACTTTGTTTTAAATTATCACATATTTATGGTTCAACCATTCGTTTTAAAGGTATTGACGAGACATTTCGAAAGATACCCATCTTGAAACTTTGCCCACGGGGGGGGGACCGATGCCCCCACATGCACAAAAAATTTTTCCTGGTTAACTACTACTATTATCAACGAGATCTTTCGAAAGATACCCATTGTGAAAATTTACCCCCCCTAGGAGGGGGAAGCAATGCCCCCCCCGTGCACAAATATCTTTTCCTAGTTACATACTACTATTATCAATAATTCATATTAATTTAACAATCACAAGTTTAAAATAACTCTTATTATGCACATTTATAGGAGTTTTTGTCCTACACTGCCAAGTTAAAAATTTAGATAAAATGCTATTACAGCGCCACCTGTTGAGCTATTGATCCCCAAATACAATCAGCACCAGTTTATGTCGGGGACCAACTACATACCAAGTTTGGTAAAATTTCGCTAAAAAAAAAAAAAAAAAAAGATTTTTTTTTTCTGTTTTTTTCGTTAAAAGTAAAAAAAATCGATAACTTTGTTTTAAATTATCACAGATTTATGGTTCAACCATTCGTTTTAAAGGTATTGACGAGACCTTTCGAAAGATACCCATCTTGAAACTTTGCCCCCCCCGGGTGGGTACATCCCCCCCCGGTGGGGGGGAACCGATGCCCCTCATGCACAAAAATATTTCCCAGTTAACTATTACTATTATCAACGAGACCTTTCGAAAGATACCCATCTTGAAAATTTACTTCCCCGGGGGATACGTCCCCCCCAGGGGGGGAACCGATGCCCCCACATGCACAAATTTTTTTCCTAGTTAACTGATACTATTATCAATAATTCATATTAATTTTACAATCACAAGTTTAAAATAACTCTCATTTTCCCATTTATACGGAATTTTGTCCTATGCTGCCATGTTAAAAATTTGCATAAAATGCGATTTCAGCGCCACCTGTTGAGCTATTGATCCCCAAATCTAATCAGCACCAGTTCATGTCAGGGTGCAACTAAATACCAAGTTTGGTTAAATTTCATTCATTGGTTCATGAGATACAGCGTCCACAAAAAAATGATACAGACAGACAGACATTTTCTAAAAACTATTAATTCGTGTTCTGCACATCCCAAAACATGTAAATCCATCAAAAAGTGGAGTTCGAAAATTTTCGCGAATCCAATACTTTCTCTATATTACATATAGAAGAAAGTAAAAAACTAAAGGTTATTTCTCTCCGTGACCGACTCTAGGATCGTGTTGGTGAATGAAGTCTAACAGAGCATTTCCAACTCTGGGAATAGATCTGTGAAACTTTATCATAAGTTTCGAATTAATTCAGCATAAATTGGCTTAATTCGAAGATCTTGGTGCGGACATAGCGAGTAGCTTCAACAAACCTACGTAATAGCGTATTTTGGAAAAGCTGAATTTTTATTAGCTGAGTTTTCGTAGCTAATCCGTAGATCATACAACAATATATGATTATAGAACGAATCATTAATTTGTATAAGAACAGTTTATTTTAATTGACAGGAGGCTATTCCAAGCCAATGAAGAATGAAGGGCTTTCATGGCTTTTTCAACTTTTTTCATAGACTCTGAAAGGTGACAAGTCTACTTTAGTTTAGATTGAAGGTAAAATTCTTAGTATTTGTAGCATTGTTTCCAAGATTGTTTAAAAAAAGTTAGCGGAGGTGTCATAGTTCTTAGTTTTGAAGAATATGGCAGCACTTTTTGGACTGTTAACTTTTATAATTCTGGTCACATCAATATTATTATTTACATTCGACTTTATTTGTTTTTGCTTTTATCTCAAATTGCCTTCAGTTGTTGACGCTTTGATTGCAGCACTCGTGCCTACTTAGTCCATCTGACGAAGTGTCGTGTGTTCTGAAGATACCATTGTGCCTCCGAAACCATTGTTGCAAGTACATTCCTGTTTTTTTTTTTTTCTTTTTTTTCCTTTTTTTTTTTTTTTTTTTGGGGGGGGGGTGAAATGAACGTTTCGTTGAAATGTCGGAACTGTTCCGGAACAGGTCAAATGGAAAAAACCAACCGGATGTTCTTATGAATGGTTTCCGGAACGCTACCTGAGCTGAGCCAGTGAAACGAAATAAGCATTTCAGTCTTTCGGTGGAAGATGGAAGAGATCGCCGTTTTTTAAATGAACTGCTTCTTCTTTCCACCCTTCTGTTGTAATAAAACACACATGTCCATAAGGAATGCATAAAGCACAGAGATTTTTTTCTTTCTAATTACGGTTTTAAACACCTGATTCAAATTTAACTGGAATATATAGATTTTATTCAATTTTTCAGAATACTAAAATACGTTTTAAGTATGTGATGTCTAGAAATCAAACGCAGAAGAAAGAAATTGATTTTTCAGCTTATACTAATAATTAATTTGATAATTAATTTTCCGGAATTATTTATTATTTAAAAAAGAAAATTAAATCGATTTTTAGTTCCTGGAGAAAATATAAAATGTATGGAATTTTTGTTTGAAAAAATAAATAAGCATGCTTAATAATATATATAAACTATAAGATATATAAGTTACTACAAAACTGTATAAAATCATAATATGAACATTGCATAACTTTCGAATATGGAAAAGGCCCGTCGTAAGAACACAGTGTGTATAATCTTTGCTCTTAAATTCACTCGGTCTATCCATATATGTATAAAAAAAGAGTTCGTTAAAAAGTGTTTTTAATTTAATTATTTTTAAAAGTATTAACTATATAAACCATTAAACCTTTTTTTTTTTTTTTATGAAGGTAAATACATATTTACACATACAAGAGTCTATCTCCATTTTTTACTTTCATTTATATTCATTGGCGAATGTGTTAGTTTCGTAAAAAATTGCGACTTAGTTTTTATATTGTATAGTTGCCCAAAACATAATATGTAAAGGGTTAAAGGGCTAGTATGAAACACTATGTTAGTCAAATTAGGTTTATACCGGCTGGCAGGTGAATCTTTTAAGTTGGAATTTTCCCTGTGTACTGAAAGGCTATAACTCAGATTTTAGAGCGTATAAATGCGCCAAACTTTATATGTGACATGTGCATTCCTACATTCAGACAAAAGAGACAACATGATTTTTTTTTCACTTGGCAATAAAAATATAAAAATATAAAAAACAAATATTAAATATATATATTAAAAATAAAATTGAGTGAACACGTACTAGAGAAATGAAAAAAAAAATGAATATTAATTATTAATTAACATGAAGAATTAACAAAATAATTGGCAACTAGTTATAAAATATATTAAAACTATGGTACCAAAAAATATGTGTAAAGAAATTTTAAGAAATGAATACAGTAACCGTTGCTAAAAAATGCAACGTAGGTATCATATATCTTTATATAGATCAATAGACTTAATTAAAAAATAAAAAAGTTGCCCTAAATTAAGTTTTATTTTATAGAAAATTATTTATTAATTTATTTTTGAATATTTAAAAATGGAAGGAATTTTTTTGCATTATTAAAATTTAAATTAATAATGAGTGTCGTCACATCTTATGGAAACAATGCATTGAATTTATTTTCAGCAAATAAAACTGAAACAATAGATTAAAAAATTCTCATCAAATAAAAGTGAAACATGTTCCGATGCAGTAACATATGTACTCATCAGATGAAAATGAACTGAAACGCTTTTCAGTGTATTAAATATTTCTTCATGAGACAAGTGATGATTAAATCGATATACATAATATAAAATTGAATTACTTACCGGATAGTTATTGCAATTTGAAACTTTTATAACAGCTCAAAAAACGATACCAACGAATTTTTTTAATACTTTTAGCCAATTGTTCCGGGTTCCCGCTGCCTCTGGTAGAGTTTATATGATTCAACAGAAAATTTAAAAGCATGGTATATAAAAAGTTCTTTTTACATTGTAATTATTTATACTATTGTATTTATACTATTGTCGTATCGTATGATCTGTACCGTAAAACATGTTTATATTTTTAACCAGAACTTTTCGGAACTGGCACTCTGCGAAGCTCTTCACATATTTTAACGAACTCGTCAAAAATGGAAGTTGATGAAACTTTGTCCCATGACCGATCGACATCACCTATTGAGGAACAAAGAGCATGAGCTATTCCCTTCAGTGCTTAAACATTTACGGATAAGTAATGTGGTGCAACTTGATTCAAATTTCTAGGAATAAAAAAAAAGTTATTTTCATAGTTGCCAACATTTCAAATTATTGTAGAGAATTTTACCCCACCTTTATTTCGCGCCACTTTATTAACAGAAAAATTTCTTCATTATGTAACTACAATAAAATAAGTAAACATTACTTTTCAAGTATAAGTCGTATGAAAAAAAAGTGGGGCAAAAAATTCTCAGGAATAAATTAAAATGTAGGCAACTCTGGTAAAACTATAAACAATTAGAACGGAAAACGAAAAAAAAAAAATGTCGACTTTTGTAAATTTTTGAATGGGAAAGCCGTGGTAAGGTAATTTACCACACCTACATTTTTTTAATTTATTGTTAATTCCACGGTAAATGTAGTCAGTCACACACAAGAATATTTCACTTTTTACTACTATATAAACACAATAACTAGTATCCTATTTAATCACAAAAATCTGCTGTAATATCTACTGAAATATAATATATCAATACAATGTCGTAAGGTAGGGCTTCGTATTTAAATTAGAAGAACAGACAATTCTGAAAATATCACGAATCGTCTGTTGACGATCGCCAGAATACAAGGCACACATTTGAAATGGTTTATTGACGACCATCCAGCGTTCCCAACTTTTATAATTTATTCACAATCATTTTTAGTCCGCCTCTTTTTCATACAGGAAATATTGAAAAATGATTTTCTTCTTATTTAATCGTTGTCATATATTAAAGAGAAATAATCTACTAAATTTCTGGTGCGAAAATAAGTGGGTCTAAAAATGATTGTGACTAAATTATAAAAGTTGGGAACTGCGACCATCGTTGTTATAAGGGTTAATATTTTAAAAAGTAAATAGGCGCAAAAGGAAAATGGATTTTCTCTTCAGCAAAAAAATTTTTTTGAAAAAGTATTGAAGTAATATTTATTTATCATTGATGCTTCCTTTTCAGATTCTTAACCCGTTAGTAGTCGATTCGCCGTCCATCCCTTTAGACGATTATTCGAGTCGATTCACCTTTTATGTATATGAAATGCCACTTCTGAAAATTTTTGTTGACTATTGAATAAAAAAGTAGCGAGACTGAAAGGATGGGCGGCGAATGGACACACTAGCGACTACTAACGGGTTAAACAGCGTTATTTTGTTATTTTTCAAACCTTATAAATAGTGATATTTTGGAATTTCTTTAGAGCTAAGGTGGAAAAATCTCTTAGAATGGTTTATTTAGCGATACCTAAAAGGAATAATATAAAACTAAATTGGAAATTCCAAAGCACTGTTTCTATAGAGATTAACAATAGAATACAGATTGTAATTATGAAGTTATATGAGAATTCTACTTTTTCTCTAGAGACAGGCAGAAAGTCATCTCCTCTAGTTAAAAAATCTGAAGTTTGTTTCTCTCCGTGACCGACTGTAGGATCGTGGTGGTGAATGGAGTCTAAGAGTGGATTTCCAACTTTGAAAATGGCTCTGTGAAACTTTATTATAAGTTTTCGAATTTCAGCATAAATTAGCTTAATTCGAAGATCCTGGTGCGGACATAACGACAGTGGCGGCTCGTGAACCGAAAATAGGTGAAGAGCTCAAAAATAATATTTAAGTAATTTAATCATAATTTTTATTAAGCATGGTTTTAACCAAAATTAACTGAAAATATTTATTTAAATGCAAAATTATATTCCATAAATGAATACAGCCTAAAATACAGTGTGATTCTTCACCAATTTTCGGTGCACGAGCACCTACTGCATAACGAGTAGCTTCAACAAAACTACGTAAAAGTTTATTTTGGAAAAGCTGAATTTTTATTAGCTGAGTTTTCGTAGCCAATCCGTAGATCATACAACTATATGTGATGATCGAACAAATCATTGATTTATATAAGAATAAATAATTTTAATTTAGTTGAGGCTATTTCAAGCCAATGAAGAATAAAGGGCTTTAATGGCTTTTTCAGCTTTTTTCAGAGACTTTGAAAGGTGACAAGTCAACCTTACAAGGAACCTTACAATTTCTTTCTTTAATATCAACAGCTACCAGAAATAACCAACAATATTAAAAGACAAGAAATAAATGAAGTTATTCTTCTAAGTTATAAAAGAAAAGTTTTATAAAAAAAAAAATTCGGGCCAGTTTGGGCAATTTTGAAATAAATTCTGCGGTTGAACTATACAACCACCGCCCCTGAAAGGATTAAAACGATCTTCTTCATTTAAAACTAAACAAACAACGGGTTTCGAGGGATTTTCACCACATCAAATTAGGCTGTTAACAATGGATTAAATCTATCATCATTAGATTAGACTTATATTTTCAGATAACCTTTGTAACTTTGACAAAACTAATAATACAAATGTAATTAGTATAATAATTGATAAATTAAATTCCCCTAAATGTAGAAAATTGAAAAACCTCAAAATTTTTTTCTTAATAAATATTTATTTTTCAATAGCCTTTACTGAAAATTTCAGAAAATGAAGCTTTTTCGAGAATGGAAAAATTTTTATTCTGTCCATAATTACAAGCAAACTGTTAAACATAGAAAAGTCTGTAACTTCATATAAAGTCTGCTGTCTGTATCTTCAAGAAGCAGTTTTATTATTACTATGTTTTTTTATTATTATTATTATTATTATACTTATGTAATATATTTCCAAATAAATTTATTGAACTTACGACAGAGTGACTATGTTCGTTTATGCTCTGTATGAGTTCCTTTAATTTTCTCTCTACTTTATTTACACAATAAGGTAACAAACTTTAGAAACGGTACGGCTCCATTTTTATACTATTGAGCCTATTCGTAACATATGATCTGCACCATAAAACACGTTTCTTTTTCCACCCTGAACTTTTCGATATCCGCCCTCGGCGTAATTTTACTCAATTTCGTCAAACCCACAAGTTAAGGCAAGTTTGTTGCATGATTCATATCGATCATATCTTCAAAAATAAAGAAATTGAGCTATTCCTTTCAACGCTTAAAAATTTACGAATAAATAATCTGGTGCGATTTATTTAAGTTTCTAGGCATTAAAAAAATGTTATTTTCATAGTTGTCAACTTTTTAAATTACAGAACTGCCAACCTAATCCGGCAAATTATTAGTACCACCCCTTTTTTATTGCATTTAAATTAAATTTTTTTTCTTCACTGAGATAACATTGAAGCGATTCCAAATTAATTTATATTTATCAGTTAAATCTTAAATTAAAGATTCAATCTATCAGTACCCAATCAAACTGAAACACGTTTCGATGTAACAAATATGTTACAATCATATAAAACTTAACTGAAATGCATTTTGATTCTTAAAATTTATCTTCATCAGTTTAAAATAGAATGAAGTGCATTTCGAAATATAAAATCTTCTTTTATAACTTCTTAACCCTTTCAGGGGAAGCAATTTTTTCTTTAACCTCAACAGCTACCAGAAATAACCAACAATATTAAAAGACAAGAAAAAAATGAAGTTATTCTTCTATGTTATAAAAGAAAAGTTTATAAAAAAAATTTCGGGCCAGTTTGGGCAATTTTGAATTAATCTCTGCGGTTGAATTATACAACCACCGCCCCTGAAAGGATTAAAACGATCTTCTTCATTTAAAACTAAACAAACAAAGCGTTTCGAGGGATTTTCACCACATCAAATTAAGCTGTTAACAATGGATTGAATCTATCATCATTAGATTAGACTTATATGTTCAGATAACACTTGTAACTTTGAGAAAACTAATAATATCAATGTAATTAGTATAATAATTGATAAATTAAATTCCCCTAAATGTAGAAATTTGAAAAACCTCAAAATTAAATGTAGAAATCATTGAGTTTAGTTTGGCGCATTGCCCGACAGAAAGATAAAAAATAAAATAAAATAAAATATGATCTTCAAATGAAAAATTATTTCAATTTTTATGCAAAAGAAAACAAGTAACAGAATAGTTTTTCTCTTTATATCTATATAGTTAAATCTGTATTTGCAACTAAATGGACTATATATATCATACACGTCCCCAATCTTTTTTTGCTTCTAGTAGTTCCACTGTTCCGAGGTTTTGAGTTGCTCATAACTGTTCATCTGCTTCCAACAGTTCGCGTTCTCCGAACTGTTCAACTGCTTCGAACTGTTCCGACTTGTTCCGCAAAGTAAAACTGGTTTTCTGCATAATTTTTAATTTAACAGATTTTCTATCCTCTTATCGCCAATCAGCGGATATTGATTTTTTTTTTTTTTTTTTTTTCTGAGGCTCCATAGTTCATAATAAAGACAGCGTATTTGTCTGGTAACCTTCGCCTCTCGCTTAAAATGGACATGTGAAGCCATCGTACGTAAGTGAGATATAAACATTCTGCGTTTGATTGGTTAACGTGAACATTTAACCCCTTAACGCGTGGTGTCCTCGCTGCGAGGACGCAAAATTTAAGATCCAGCTGCAAAAATTCATCCCGGAAATTTTTTAGCAAAAATTTACGTTTATAACATATCAGAAAAGGCCGGTTTTTTTTTAACCTTAAAATTTAAAATTTCTTTTAGTTTAATTTAGTTCATAAATTCCGGTGGCAGTGTAATTTAAATGATCCGAATTGTTCTGCGCCGCAAAGGGTTAATTTTGACGAATGTAAACAGCTAATTTTGGTAAAAGTGAAGAGTTCCTTCGGTTTTTTTTCCCGGGACTGTTCTGATTAACTATTCCTCATTCTTTTACCCATCCCTACATTGTAAAAAAATAACTATTACCAACTGCAAGAAACTCTCTGTAATTGGAGAAAATAATTATTTTCTCCAATCACAGAGGGTTTCTTGCAGCTGGTAATAGTTATTGTTTTACAGCGTAGTTGCGAGTTCTCGAATTTTATAGTGCTTATTTAAAGTTTCGTACTAATTAATATGATTTTCCCTTTTTCAATTTTTGAACACGTAAAATTTAGATATTTTTTCGAAATTTTCGTCATCTATTAAGATTTTTTTCTTAATAAATATTTATTTTTCAATAGCCTTTACTGAAAATTTCAGAAAATGAAGCTTTTTAGAGAATGGAAATTTTTTTATTCTGTCCATAATTACAATCAAACTGCTAAACATAGAAAAGTCTGTATCTTGATATAAAGTCTGCTGTCTGTATCTTCAAGAAGCAGTTTAATTATTACTATTTTTTTTTTAAATTATTATACTTATGTATGATATTTCCATATAAATTTATTTAACTTAAGACAGAGTGACTATGTTTGTTTAGGCTCTGCATGATTTCCTTTAATTTTCTCTGTACTTTATTTATACAATAAGGTAACAAACTTTAGAAACGGTACGGCTCCATTTTTATACTATTGAGCCTATTCGTAACATATGAGCTGTACCATAAAACACGTTTCTTTCTCCACCCTGAACTTTCCGATATCAGCTCTCGGCGTAATTTTACACAATTTCGTCAAACCTGCATGTTAATGCAAGTTTGTTGCATGATTCATATCGATCATATCTTCAAAAATAAAGAAATTGAGCTATTCCTTTCAACGCTTAAAAATTTACGAATAAATAATCTGGTGCGATTTATTTAAGTTTCTAGGCATTAAAAAAATGTTATTTTCATAGTTGTCAACTTTTTAAATTACAGAACTGCCAACCTAATCCGGCAAATTATTAGTACCACCCCTTTTTTATTGCATTTAAATTAAATTTTTTTTCTTCACTGAGATAACATTGAAGCGATTCCAAATTAATTTATATTTATCAGTTAAATCTTAAATTAAAGATTCAATATATCACTACCCAATCAAACTGAAACACGTTTCGATGTAACAAATATGTTACAATCATATAAAACTTAACTGAAATGCATTTTGATTCTTAAAATTTATCTTCATCAGTTTAAAATAGAATGAAGTGCATTTCGAAATATAAAATCTTCTTTTATAACTTCTTAACCCTTTCAGGGGAAGCAATTTTTTCTTTAACCTCAACAGCTACCAGAAATAACCAACAATATTAAAAGACAAGAAAAAAATGAAGTTATTCTTCTATGTTATAAAAGAAAAGTTTATAAAAAAAATTTCGGGCCAGTTTGGGCAATTTTGAATTAATCTCTGCGGTTGAATTATACAACCACCGCCCCTGAAAGGATTAAAACGATCTTCTTCATTTAAAACTAAACAAACAATGCGTTTCGAGGGATTTTCACCACATCAAATTAAGCTGTTAACAATGGATTGAATCTATCATCATTAGATTAGACTTATATGTTCAGATAACACTTGTAACTTTGAGAAAACTAATAATATCAATGTAATTAGTATAATAATTGATAAATTAAATTCCCCTAAATGTAGAAATTTGAAAAACCTCAAAATTAAATGTAGAAATCATTGAGTTTAGTTTGGCGCATTGCCCGACAGAAAGATAAAAAATAAAATAAAATAAAATATGATCTTCAAATGAAAAATTATTTCAATTTTTATGCAAAAGAAAACAAGTAACAGAATAGTTTTTCTCTTTATATCTATATAGTTAAATCTGTATTTGCAACTAAATGGACTATATATATCATACACGTCCCCAATCTTTTTTTGCTTCTAGTAGTTCCACTGTTCCGAGGTTTTGAGTTGCTCATAACTGTTCATCTGCTTCCAACAGTTCGCGTTCTCCGAACTGTTCAACTGCTTCGAACTGTTCCGACTTGTTCCGCAAAGTAAAACTGGTTTTCTGCATAATTTTTAATTTAACAGATTTTCTATCCTCTTATCGCCAATCAGCGGATATTGATTTTTTTTTTTTTTTTTTCTGAGGCTCCATAGTTCATAATAAAGACAGCGTATTTGTCTGGTAACCTTCGCCTCTCGCTTAAAATGGACATGTGAAGCCATCGTACGTAAGTGAGATATAAACATTCTGCGTTTGATTGGTTAACGTGAACATTTAACCCCTTAACGCGTGGTGTCCTCGCTGCGAGGACGCAAAATTTAAGATCCAGCTGCAAAAATTCATCCCGGAAATTTTTTAGCAAAAATTTACGTTTATAACATATCAGAAAAGGCCGGTTTTTTTTTAACCTTAAAATTTAAAATTTCTTTTAGTTTAATTTAGTTCATAAATTCCGGTGGCAGTGTAATTTAAATGATCCGAATTGTTCTGCGCCGCAAAGGGTTAATTTTGACGAATGTAAACAGCTAATTTTGGTAAAAGTGAAGAGTTCCTTCGGTTTTTTTTCCCGGGACTGTTCTGATTAACTATTCCTCATTCTTTTACCCATCCCTACATTGTAAAAAAATAACTATTACCAACTGCAAGAAACTCTCTGTAATTGGAGAAAATAATTATTTTCTCCAATCACAGAGGGTTTCTTGCAGCTGGTAATAGTTATTGTTTTACAGCGTAGTTGCGAGTTCTCGAATTTTATAGTGCTTATTTAAAGTTTTGTACTAATTAATATGATTTTCCCTTTTTCAATTTTTGAACACGTAAAATTTAGATATTTTTTCGAAATTTTCGTCATCTATTAAGATTTTTTTCTTAATAAATATTTATTTTTCAATAGCCTTTACTGAAAATTTCAGAAAATGAAGCTTTTTAGAGAATGGAAATTTTTTTATTCTGTCCATAATTACAATCAAACTGCTAAACATAGAAAAGTCTGTATCTTGATATAAAGTCTGCTGTCTGTATCTTCAAGAAGCAGTTTTATTATTACTATTTTTTTTTTTAAATTATTATACTTATGTATGATATTTCCATATAAATTTATTTAACTTAAGACAGAGTGACTATGTTTGTTTAGGCTCTGCATGATTTCCTTTAATTTTCTCTGTACTTTATTTATACAATAAGGTAACAAACTTTAGAAACGGTACGGCTCCATTTTTATACTATTGAGCCTATTCGTAACATATGAGCTGTACCATAAAACACGTTTCTTTCTCCACCCTGAACTTTCCGATATCAGCTCTCGGCGTAATTTTACACAATTTCGTCAAACCTGCATGTTAATGCAAGTTTGTTACACGATTGAAATTGATCACCTCTATAGAAACAAAAAAGAGGGAGCTACTCCTTTCAATGCTTAAAAATTTACGAATAAATAATCTGGGGCGATTTATTTAAATTTCTAGTCATTAAAAAATGCTCTCTTGATAGTTGTCAACTTTTTAAATTAGTGAGCTGCCAACCTAATCCGGCAAATTGTTAGAGTACCACCCCTTTTTCTACACCGCTAATTTTTTAGAGTTTCTTTCTTCTTAATTCACCGTAAATATATTTGAAGAAAATTACTTTAAAAATTCAGTGGTGTAGAAAAATGGGCGGTACTAACCATTTTGCCGGAATAGGTTGGCAGCTCTGAAATTATTGTGGAGAATTCTAGCCCAGCCTTTATTTCGCGCCACTTTTTCATAAGAAAACATTTTTCGTTATGTAGGTAACTACGATAAAATAAGTAAAAATTACTCTTAAAATAAAAGTCGTATGAAATAAATGCAGGGCTAAAAATGCTCCGGAATAAATTCAAATATTGGCAACTCTGGTAAAACTATAAACAACTGTAACGCAAAACGGACAAAAAAATGTCCATTTCTATAAATTTTTGAATAAAAAAGGCGTGGTAAGGTAATTTACCACGCCTAGATTTTTTTATCTATTATTAATTCCATGGTATCGTAATTTTCTGCATATAATCCGCAATAATATGTCCTTAAAGTATGTCATTCCTCCACCAGAAATTTTATTTAACACAAAAATCTATATTATTTTGAAGAAACAGCTCGTACAAATTGAACCTCGTTTGCTAACTGAAATTTCTGGTAAAGAAGTGACTTACCTGACCTGCGGACTATACACAGAAAATTACCTTAAATCTTGTCACCAGAGTTCCCAACGTTTATAATTTATTCACGAGCATTTTTAGCCCCGCCTTCTTTTCGTACCAAAAATTTTGTAAATTATTTCTCCTTAATATGTGACAACGATTAATTAAGAAGAAAATCATTTTTCAAAATTTCTGGTATGAAAAAGAGGCAGGGCTAAAAATAATCGTGAATAAATTATAAAAGTTGGGAACTCTGGTAATCACACCCAAGAATATTTCACCTTTCACTACTATGTACTCACGATAACTAGTATCCTATTTAATCCCAAAAATCTGCTGCAATATCGACTGAAATGTAATGTATCAATACAACGTCATAAGGTAGGGCTTCGTATTTAAATTAGAAGAGCAGACGAACTTGAAAATAACATGAATCGTCTGTTGACGACCGCCGGAATACAAGGTACATATTTAACCCGTTAGTAGTCGCTATCGACAGCGCCACCTATTACAGATTGCAAAATTTTTATTTAACTGTCACCAATAATTTTAAGAAGTGATGTGATCGACGTTAAATCCATTTTATTTGCGTTTTATGTATATCAAATGCCACTTCTAAAAATTTTTGGTGGCTATTGAATAAAAAAATCTGGAAAAACTGAAGGATGGGCGGCAAATCGACCAACTAGCGACTACTAACGGGTTAAATCGTTTGTTGGCGACCATCGTTGTTATAAGAGTTAATATTATAAAGTTTTAATAGGCGCAAAAAGAAAAGGGATTTTCTCTTCGGCAACAAACTTTTTTTGAAAAAATATTAAAGTAATTTTAATTTATCATTGCTGATTCCTTTTTAGATCTTTAAACAGTGTTATTATGTTATTTTTCATAACTTATCAATAGTGAGATTATTGAATTTGTTTAGAGCTAAGCTGGAAAATTCTCTTAGAATGTTTTATTTAGAGATACCTGAAAGGAATAATATAGAAGTAAAAAAGGAAATTCTAATGCACTGTTTCTATGGAGATTAACAGTAGCATACAGATTGTAATTATGAAGTTATTCATATCATAAAAAGCAGGAGAAAAGCATAATTAAGTTCGGGCCTCACTCTCAACAGCTTTTACAAAAATAAATTTTGACTTATAATGCAGAGAAATCACTCCTTAGATAAAAATACAATTCACTTATAAAATAGTAGCGTCCAATTTGCGATGTGTAACTTCGATTTGCCCGGCATTAAAAATTTCTTATAAAAATAAATTATTAACTAAACCATGGAAGTTCTATTAAAATTCGAGACATTTTTAATTTATAGTTGTAACAACGTTCCTCAGTTTTAATCAGGCTCTGATTACAATATAAAAAACAAATCGAAAATAACTGCAGCAGGAATGTCTATGAAAAATGTGTTTCCGAAACTGTTAAGACATTCAAATCTTCATCTATCATCATCATCATTTTCATTATCAGATTTTTACCAATCCACTGCAGGATGAACGCCTCTCCTAGGTGATTCCAAACTTCCCTGATTTCTGCAATTTTTTTCCATTCCGCTCGTCCAAACTTCACAGTTTCTTCTCTCCAACGACACAGTGGTTTCTTCTTAGGTTTTTTTTTTTCTTTTTATCTCTTGATATCCAAAACAAACTATCCAAAATAAAACTGGTCTATCTATCATCATTTCTTCTCGCAAGGTGCCCAGCCAAGCTCTATTTTAACTTCTTGGCTCTAGAAAAAACCTTAGTAACTTTGGTTTGTTACGAATAAAAGTACATTTCTTAAGTTAAGTCCATAAAAGTAAAATTCTATGAATTTTGAATACCACTATTTTTGATGCATATATATATATATATATATATATATATTTGATTTTCTCCAATTAAATAAGATGAAAAAAAATATTATAAATAGTGGTGCACAAAATGCGGAGAAGTTGCAACTGCGGATAACCATTCTACTTATATACAGGGGTAGAAGTGTTTGGCATTCAATGCTACAACTATTTCCATACGAAATTTTACTGCATTTTTGCAAATATTTTTCGTTATTAATTAGGATAAAGATTTAGTGTAAAAAAAAAAAAAAAAGGGAGTAAAAGGCAAATGTTGTCATTGCTGTTTAGATTTGACATTGTATTTCATACAACCATGATTTTATAACTTTTTTCCACGCCTTGTCGCGTAGGAATTTCTTTTAAGTTAAAATTATTTTAATAAGTTTGTTTTTCAATAGAAGATTTCAGAGAGATATCCCAGCTTTAATTCCTATTAGCACAACCAAGATTTTATAAGTTGTTTCCACGCCTTGTCGTGTAGGAATTTCTTTTAAGGAGTTTGTTTTTTAATAGAAGATTTCGCAGAGATATCACAGCTTCAATTCCTATTAGCTACCTCTCTCAGACACTCAAACTAACTTACGTTACTTATTAATCTTAAGTTACATATGGATCCATCTTTTTTTTTTCTCCACATTCCCTTAAATTCACAGTGTTCTCAGTAATCCCTATTTTAAATATCCTTTGTTGTAGTAATCTTAATTAATAGTTTGTAGTATATATTTTCGAAAAATAATACAAATATTGCTTTATACAAAAAGTGCATTCAACAGAATGCCCACTGTGAGCCTTGATTTATAATCACCATTTATGGCAAAATTTGCTATTTAACCCGTTAGTAGTCGCTAGTTGGTCGATTTGCGACCCATCCTTCAGTTTTTCCGGATTTTCTTATTCAATAGCCATCAAAAAGTTTTAGAAGTGACATTTGATATACATAAAACGCGAATAAAATCGAAGAAACGTCGATCACATCACTTCTTAAAATTATTGGTGCCAGTTAAATAAAAAGTGCGCAATATGTAATAGGTGGCGCTGTCTATAGCGACTACTAACGGGTTAAAATCATCTGGAAAATAAAGAAAGAAAAATTAACTGTAAAATCCCAAAATCTGTCACATAAATATTTTATTCAATGATTTATTTCGAACAATGTAATCCAATAAAGTATCATCGTTATTTAGTTATAAAAATCCAATGTACCGTAATTTTCTGCATATAATCCGCAATAATATGTCATTAAAATATGTCATTCCTCCACCAGAAATTTTATTTAACACAAAAATCTATATTGTTTCGAAGAAACAGCTCGTGCAAATCGACCTCGTTTGCTAATTGAAATTTCTGGTGCAGAACTGACTTACCTGACCTGCGGGTTATACACAAAAAAATACGGTACTTGTTGAAAATGTATTCCATTTGAAAACTGTAAAAATATTTTATCATAACAGCAGAGATACCAATATTTTAAATTACAGGTATTAAAGAACATAGTTAGTGGCCATTCTTTTTTTTTTTTTTTACACTACTTTTTTGAAGGGTATTTTTCTTCTTATTTAATCGTAATTTCGTTCGCACTGAAAAAATTATATCACATACAAAGTGGTGTATAAAAAGGGCAGGTAGTTGAAGTACTTTGTAAGAAATTAAAATAATCGCAGGTTCATACAATGTTAAAAAAATGCAGAAAAAATACAGAAATTCTCTGTAATTTCAGAAAAAAAGGCGTAAATTACGGAAAAATTACGTAGACAAAACGTATTTTACGACTTTATTTCTGAAATTACAGAGAATTTCTGTATTTTTTCTGCATTTTTTTTAACAGTGTAGCTGGTAAAATATGTAATTTATACCGGGGCATTGTTAGTACCTGCTTTTTCCATCACATTACTATTTTAAAGAACATTTTGCTTCGTATTTCATCGCAAGTATACTGTTAAAAATTTTGTCCTTGGCTGAAACAAAACATGGTGCACAGTAGCTACAACCATGATATAGTGAAACCTTTTATCATGATTTGGTACTTGGTTCTCCCAAAGTTTGTTATTGTAGTTGCTGTAACTTTTATATGTCTAATTTAAAAAAAAAAAAAAAAAAAATCAGCATTCGATCGAGACAGGGATTGAACTGAAGACCGTGTTGACTCCAGTCTAACACTTTGGTACTGTGCCATGCTTTCTTGCCCTCTGACGTTTTGTCGATTTTGATGAAAGGGGCTAAATTTTCTAGAGTCTTATCTTGACCCATGGGTGAGGTGTTGCACAAAATTTGTACTTTACTCTATGTTTTCAACAACGCTCTTTAATTTGAGCTTTGTTTGGTTTCAAAAAGAATTTTACTGATTCATAATTCCTGGACTGTGTGTAATAGATTTGTCTCTCTTCTTAAAAGGTTATACATCAATAAATTTTCTTAAAGTAACATCTGGTTAGTTATTAACTGAATAAAGAACTCTTTTTTACTTTCTCTTACCCATAAGGTAGAGAAAGTATTGTTTTTGGGTCAAATTTTCGAACGCGAGATTTTGTTATATTTACACGTTTTGAGGTCCCCTGAATACGAAAAACATGTTTTTAGCAAATGGTTTGTGTGTCTGTGTGTCTGTGTGTGAGTCTGCGTGCGTGTGTGTCTGTGTGTCTGTCTGTTATCAGCATATCTCAAAAACAAATTATGGCAGAAAGTTCAAACTTGGTATTCTAAATGTGTATCATATAGGGATACTACAGTAAGATTTTCGTTAATATCAAGCAAATGGTTCGTGTACAGGGACAATCAAGAGAATTCTAATACATGGGGGAATTGCAGGTAAGTAGAGTTTAACGGCTATAGACTGCACTAAACCAAATGAAACAAATATATATTTTTTGTAATAGAGATAGTTAACTGGGAAAAAAATTTTGTGTATGTAGGCTCCTCACCTCCGCCCCTGGGGGGGAAGTCCCCCCTCGAGGGGAGTAAGTTTTCATGATGGGTATCTTTCAAAAGAGCTCGCCAATACCTTTAAAACGAATGGTTGAACGATATCTGCGATAATTTAAAACAAAGTTATCGAATTTTTTTTTTTTTTTTTTTTACTTTTAACGAAAAAAAAAAAAAACTTAGAAAAAAAATCGTTTTTTTTTTTTTTTTTTTTTTCGAGAATAAAATGGACTTTTTTTGGATATTTGGTGTTATACTACCTCTCTAATATGGAAATCGTCTGCATTATCATAAAAGATAATTTTTTTAAATAATAATTTTAATATATTATTTTTTTAAACAGAATTATTTTTTAATAATCGAATTAAATTCTATATAAATGTAGGGTAAATGTAATTCTATATAAATATTCTGTATAAATACAGTAATGAAACGGGGGGTTGAGGGGGCGGTAGCCCCCCTCACACAGAACTAATTATTATATAATACTCTACAGAAGCCTAATATGAATTGTTGAACACAGGTTTATATAACAGTACTCTTTATAATACCTATTAATCTGCAACCTGTATTTATAATATTAAATTTCAGTGTAAGAGAAAGTCGTGTGAGTGACACACCAGATTATTTACTTTCTCTTACCCATAAGGTAGAGAAAGTATTGTTTTTTGGTCAAATTTTCGAACGCGAGATTTTGTTATATTTACACGTTCTGAGGTCCCCTGAATATGAAAATCATGTTTTTAGCAAATGGTCTGTGTGTCTGTGTGTGTGTCTGTGTGTGTGTGTGTCTGTGTGTTTGTCTGTTATCAGCATATCTCAAAAACAAATTATGGCAGAAAGTTCAAACTTGGTATTCTAAATGTGTATCATATACGGATGCTACAGTAAGCTTTTCGTTAAGATCAAGCAAATGGTTCGTGTACAGGGACAATCAAGAGAATTCTAATACAATACGTCTATGGGGGAAATTGCAGTTAAGTACAGTTTAACGTCTATAGACTGCACTAAAACAAATTAAACGAATATATATTTTTTGTAATAGAGATAGTTAACTGGGAAAAAAATTGTCTATATAGGAGCCTCGCCTCTTCCCCTGGGGGGAAGTCCCCCCCCCCCGGGGTGAGTAAATTTTCATGATGGGTATCTTTCAAAAGAGCTCGCCAATACCTTCAAAACGAATGGTTGAACCATCGATCTGCGATAATTTAAAACAAAGTTATGGATTTTTTTTACTTTTAACAAAAAAAAAAAAAAAAAAAAAAAAAAAAAAACTTAGAAAAAAATCGTATTATTATTATTATTTTTTTTAATATTGAGAATAAAATGGACTTTTTTTGGGATATTTGGTGTTATACTACTACTCTAATACGGAAATCGTCTGCATTATCATAAAAGATAATTTTTTTAAATAATAATTTTAATAAATTATTTTTTAAAAACAGAATTATTTTTTAATAACCGAATTAAATTCTATATAAATGTAGGTGCATTAATGAAACGGGGGGTTGAGGGGGGCGGTAGCCCCCCTCACATAGAACTAATTATTATATAAAACTCTTTAGAAGCCTAATATGAATTGTTTAACGCAGGTTTACATAACAGAACTCGTTATCTTACATTTTAATGTGCAATATGTATTAATAGTATTAAATTTCAAGGTAAGAGAAAGTCGTGTGAGCGACACACAAGATTATTTTTTCTTGTAATAAATGTTGGTTTTGAATGACATAATCACACGCGATCTCATTACACAGATTTAATTTTCAATCTCCGGCTTACACCTGGTGATTTTCAGCACGCTTGGGGCACCATCTCCTGAAAACGAAGGGAATTGTAATTGCATGTGCGTCGAAACACTTCCCTTGTGTGTGGATGTATAGTAGCTCCAAGTTTTGGTGCAACTGAAATTCAATAGCAAAAAGTAGAAAACTAAAAAGTAAGGTTGAACCGTATTATGGTATTGATTATAACTTTACTCCACATAGTGGTTCAAGTATTTGAAGTATATGATGACAACGAAAATAATTTAGCGATTTAATCGAGGTAAAAGAAAACTCATATCGTTGTAAATGATTAAAGTGATGTAATTTTAACTAGACAATTTTTATTTTAAGCAATATGTGTACTTTTTTCACTAGTCCATTAAAATAATATTATCGTTTAAATAACATTATCCATTGAAACAATAATATCGTATATTCTACAAATGTTTTTACACGCGATCACATTTTTTTAAAATGTTTTCATTAATCATTATTATGTAAATATTTAAAAAAATAAATACTATTAATTCAGGTATCAGTAATATGTAATAATTTGTAATCCGCAAATGAAAATCTACTTTTCTTTCCATTAAAATTTTATACGATCTTCATTAATCAAATATCCTTTAAACCGCATTGTTTTAATATCGCCTAGTGGCTGTCAAATAAAAGATAGCGTACTAATGTTTTTATTATAAATATCTGAAACGCTATTAAGATGAACGAAACATGAAATAACTCTAAATATGCCAATATGTATATGATTGATGTGCATAATTTTTAATGAACCGTTTTTTTTTCACCTTGTAATCCATCAACCTTCGCCATATGTTAAAAGCATAATTGATGGTATGGTATGTATATGGCATGCATATTTATAAAAATGTATCAGCTTACGACAGAAATCCGATTTACGCAATCACTGTTGAGCAAGTCATAATAAAAAAATAACTTTATATAACAAGAGTATTGTGTATTATCTATATGCTTTATGCATGTGATCTTTCAGAATAAAAAATAGTTGCATTCACTGAAAAATATCTTCAAAGTTTAATTTTTAATAATTTGAAAACACCATGAGTAATTAAGCTTTTGTTAATACAAATTTCGTATTTTAATGACATACATTAAACATACTGTTTTAAAAAACAAGTTGGAGAATTTATTATTATTATTAAATGCCTATTACCTAGGTATGTGTTCAATCGACCTATAAAGACTACCGTTATTTTCGGCATATGATCCGCATGTCAGATAAGTCAGTTTTGCACCAGAAATTTTATTTACCATTAAAATTATACTTGTACCAGCTGTTTCTTCATGAACATACCGGTTTTTCTGTTAAATAAAATTACTGGTGGAGAAATGACATACTTTAACCTGCGGATTATACGCGGAGAATTACAGTGCATTGTTGATTTGATAAACAATAAAATGTAATTGCTTCAATATTTAAAAATATTAAATATTATACCAACGAATATATATTTAAATAACATTAAAGAAATAAAGTGAAACATTATAATACACATATCGTTTAAATTTCTTGTGCATTTAAATTCCTTTGTATATTCGGTAAATATAAATTTTATGAAAGGAATTTTAAGTAAAAATATTCTAATAACAATGTATGCATTATAGCTACTTTACTTTAGTTAGGTAAATTGAAAGCACAAGAGAAGCACGTTTTGAAATAACGTGAGAATTTAAAACATTTTTTTTTTCTTTTTTAGATATTCTGAACACAAATAATTTAATTCATTAAAGCGCAGCACTATAAAATAATCATGTTAAAGTATATATTTTACAGTTATGAAAAGCTACAAATAAAGTTTAAGGGAATATTTGTAATATTTTTAATACCAAGGACAATAATTATAGGATAAATTGGATTTTTCTTTAATCAAAATATTTTTTCATTCGGTAGAATTTTTTGATAGTATTAATAGGTATTGAAAATACAATTTTGATTTTTAAATTGATGAAAATTTTGCATAATTTAAAAATTCAAATTGACAAAAACTCCATGCATGCTATGGTTCCGCATTTTCCCCTGATTTTTCTGCCACTACAATTATATTGCAACTTTCAATAGCACATTTTCACGATCATTTAATAGAAAAATTACTATTTAAATAGAGTGGTGGGAGAGTCACGAAAAAATGCGGAACGTAGCATGTATTAAATTTCTAATTGTCCCCATAAGTATTAAAAATTTCTATTTTTTAATTTAATCCAATTTTTAAAAAAAATACGGAATTAAAAAAGATATAGAAGAACATATTCCTTTATTTTTAGAATTATTGTAATTATTATTTCTAAATAGTAGTTTATTAATCATTCAGTTAAAAATAATATAAAAGAAAAAAGAAAACAGGAAAAACAGTGTTTGCTCTTATAAAAAATGGTGTTTGCGTTTTAATTATTTGTAGAGGGAGAAAAAAGCAACCCACAAAATAAATTGTCATAAATTATTTTAATTAACACTACTAGTTATTTAGTTTCCAAATATTCTGATCTTTCAGGCATAAGCAGTTTAATGATAAATGGAACTGTATATTTCTTTTGATTTATGTATGAAATCTATCACAATTGTAAAAAAATAATAAACACTTTGAAGAAATGTAAATAAATTAAACTGGCCACTTTTGAAAATTTTGTAAACGTTTGCGTGATATGATATGTGGTTGCATTTCATTCATACACCTTACACGCAAACTAAAACGCAAACTAAAACATGAAATGACTTACAATATTTTTCATTTACGTTTTAAATCAATTGTTCTAAAATGTATTCTTCGAGTTCGGCTGATTAGCTTTTAAAAATGAATGGCGTGCAATATTTTGAATGTTTTTATGCATTTAGTTCAGAGCTTATAAAAAAAAATTAGCTTGTTTCTCAAGATTATTTTCTGCTTCTAGAAAGCAAATGATCTGTCAAACATGCAATATTTTGTGTTGTGTAAAAATTTTAGACAGGTGCATGTTAAGTAATTATTCATCACTGTTAAAAATGAAGTACTCAAAAATGAGTAAATGGACATACTCATTTCCAAACGAGTAATTTTGTTTCAAAAAGGAATAAATGCTTGTCTCTTTTGTAAAATATCCCATGGTTTCAAATCACCGTAATTTTCTGCATATAATCCGCAGATAAAATATGTCATTCCTCCACCAGAAATTTTATTTAACACAAAAATCTATATTATTTTTGAAGAAACAGCTAGTACAAATCGAACCTCGTTTGCTAATTAAAATTTCTGGTGCAGAACTGACTTACCTGACCTGCGGATTATACACAGAAAATTACGGCAATATCTGTGCATTTCATATTTTTTTATAACTATGCGGGACTAAAAGAAGTTCTTTAATAGAATTTCTACAAATTGAAACAGGAAGTGTTCAAACACAAAATTTACTACCTCAAATCTCTAGAGTTATATTTCTTGACAGTTTCATACTCGTTTGCGAAAGAATACATGAATGAGAATCTATGTTTGGGATATTGGGATTCACGATGGCTGATGCCAATTTTTGAGTATGTCAATGTACCCAAAACAGAGTACATGGGATTTTTAAATTTGAGAATCCTTGTTTTGGAGCTATTTTAAGTATGTGAGATACTCAAATTTGATACAATTTTACTCATATTTGAGTAATTTCAATCCTTTATTTTTTTCAGTGAGGGTTTGTTTCTATTCTTATTCCTGTGCTGTAAATTTACAGCTGATTAAACTGTTAAATATTCTTATAAGTAGTTCTTTGTATTATTATGTATGTTGTAATAATTTTTGTAAATTAAATATTTTCTTTATTGTATACTGTCTGTATTTTTTATGTGCAAAAATGCGTGTAAGTGCATACGTTTTTATTGTATTCGAAAATAAAACTGTATCAGACCTTGATTAATACCGAGACCCAGAAACATAACAATCGTTTGAAAACATTTTTACACTTTTATGACAGTAATTTTGGGACTTAACCCTTTGCGGCGCAAAACAATTTGAAACATTTAAATTATACTGCCACCGGAATTCATGAATTAAATTAAACTTAAAGAAATTTTAAATTTTAAGGTTTAAAAAACCGGCCTTTTCTGATATGTTATAAACGTGAATTTTTGCTAAAATATTTCCGGGGTGAATTTTTGCAGCTGGATCTTAAATTTTGCGTCCTCGTGGTGAGGACACCGCGCGTTAAGGGGTTATTTAGAGATTACATTGCTATTATTTATATATAGAAGTCTTTAAGAATTAATTTACAGAGGACTAAAAAAAAGTACTACCATTTTCAAAGTATAGTTATTTTTCTCTTTCAATGGTCAATTTTTATCTATTTAAGACACATATAATTGTTAGAAAATTGTGCTAAAAGTATGTTACCGGCTAAGCATTCTGTGGCTTTGAGCGTATGTTTGATTATTTTTTTTCTTTTTAATCTCAGGATAGAATTAAGATATTTGGATCAATTGGAATTGAGTGGAACTGGAATTTAGATGTTTGAATGCAACTTGAAATAACAGTCAAAATGGAAGCATCTACATATTTATACCAATTATGAATTAGAATGAACAAAATGGGTCTATATTGAATTTTATTTACAATTTTGTTTAATTATTACAAATGTAAGCACACCGTATTAAAATAAATCTTCTGTTTTTTATATTAAGTTTTTTATATATTAACAAAAATTATTTTTAAATAGGTAAGATGTAGCCCATTGATTTATCTTTCTCAGCATTTGACGGGTACACACATCAGATATTCGAAAAGCCTGCTTAAAATCATTAAGCACTATTTTAGCTGTTTTTAACAATACAGTCGGCAGCAAAATTATTCGAGCGCTAGCAATAATTCCTATATAAAATAGTACACTTAATACTACATTTTAAAATAAACCTTTGTTGAGTCATGTTCTTAATCAGTCTAAGACCACGATTTAACAAGTATTTATTTAACAAAACAGTATTAAGTGTACTTTTCTTTTACATAGGAGTTACTAATACATATTTAATACCAAAGCTTGCGATTTAATTAGGAATTACCGTAATTTTTAGCGTATAAACCGTACTCCACACAACACATTTTATAACAGAATTTTTTCCCAATAAAATATAATATTTTTGTATTTGATACAAACATAACTCTAAAATTTCCGGTGCAACACTGATGCACATTACTTGCTGTTTATATGCAAGAAATTACGGTAATTATTACTTGAAAATATAAGTGTTTAAGAATCTAATTTGGCAGAGGCATATAGAAAGAAAAAAAATCTAAGTTTAACGACGAATTTCTGTGAATTATACATCGAAAATAAATTTTAAAAAGTAGTAGTAGTTGTGTACCCCGGCTTTAACTCTTTTAGTGACAGTCTATAGAACCTCTAGAAACTTTAATAAAACAACTCCCACATTTATTTGTTCCCATAAAACAATACATAATTAAAGAAAAAAATGTGTATTGTTATAAGAAAATTAATTAAAAAGAGCAAATTGAAAATCAAATATATTAAAAGTGGTGATGAGGTTTGACTCCGGCCTATTAATCAGGCTTTGGGTATTGGAAAAATATTTTTAATCAAAATTTCCTATCTACAGCAAGTATTTATACTTATTCATTTTTTAAATTTCTTTATTAACATGACATATACTCACCTTCTAAACCTTTACTTTTATACATTATGATGAATATATACTAATATTTAACGAATTTTGAGAGAAAAACTGCCTCTTAGGTGATAAAATATTTACCTATCCGTTATTTAACTGCACTAAAACGATCAGTAAATTTAATACATATGAATAAACATTAAATAATTTCAGTAAGAATTACAAAGTATTTTAGTACGTACCGTCATTTGCATTTCCTGCATCGAGTTTTGTAGATGATGATGTAGGATTATTATATTTATCGGCGTTCATCAGTGACTGCCTAACGTTCTTCTCAGGGTGAAACAGAATTATGTATAGCTTGTTAAAGAAAAGGCAAACTAAAGTTACTGTTGCACTTAAGTTTATTGTTGCAGACATCATAAATGTATTGATTTCCACGTGAGATGATGTAGTAAAGTAAATAGGTATAAACGCTAACCATATTATGCATGTTGTATACATTGTAAATCCAATAAATTTTGATTCATTAAAAGCCTCTGGGATTTTTCTTGTTAATATTGCATAAACGGTGCATATAAAAATGAGTAACATTGGATATGCAAATGCAACCATATACGTTGCATCTACAGCAGCTGCGCATACTAATTGATTTTCATCTCTTGTACGATAGTAATGTATAGCCTTAGGTGGGATAAAGAGAAGCCACATAGCAGATATTATTAATTGCACCATTGTAATACATCCACATATGAAAAGCTGGGATTTTGGGCTTATACAGCTTGGACGTTTAGTACTACGAGCACCAGCATTAAATATTCTTGCAATACGATTAGTTTTGGTTAACAAAGCACTGTACACAACTGTAAAACATGAACCTATTCCCACTTGTTGAGCCGCACATTTTAAATCAGTGGGTTGTTCAACTAAAATAAAAGTCATGCTGTAGCACATAAGAATACCAAATAAAAGAACGTAACTTAATTCTCTACCCGATGCTTTTACCACTGGAGTATCATTATACTTGATAAATACTAACACAGTGAATAATGTGGCACATATACCTAATGATGAAAATGATAAAGCACCAATTGCCCAACCGCTATCAATACGCATGTATCTTAGAGGAATTTCTACACATTCTGTCTGATCTTCATTAGGAAGGAATCCCAGAGGACATTCGTAACACATACTGTCAGATGTCAGAATTTGATATTTTGTGCACATGAGACAGTGCCAACAACATTTTTCTCCTTCAACAAACTTTTTAGCTTCACCTTTACCACATGGTAAACTGCAAACAGAGGATGGCATAGCCGGTTCATCCAATCGGAAACGAATGTCTGAAAAATTCAATTCGAGTTCTCCATTTTGATATTTTCCTACCCGAACCCACTGGTAATTTCCAGGAGATACTTGCTTGAAATGAATTATATTGTAACGAGCTGGTCCGTCTCCGTTTTCAGAAAACTGGAAATGATCTCCACTGAGACCTGTAAGAAAACATATTATTATGTAAGTTACTCAAGACTTCAGAAATAATTATAAATACATAAAATTCGTTTTACGTATGCATATATTCAGAGATTAAACAATTATATTAACCCTCAATTTCCCAATATGGGGTCATTTTGACCACATTTTGTAGTTGAAATTTAGTTAAGCCAGCCTTATTCAAAAAATGCGCTAATTTGCCAGAGATAGCAAACGTAACCAGTAGAATATTGCATGACGATTTGTTCTAAATGATAAAAAAATGGCGCGTTGCTGGTGAATTTCGCCAAACATGCCAAGCGGCACCCGAAAGCAATTCTTCTGCAGTAACGCCATGGTTTTGGGAAATCGAGGGATAAAATCTAATGGTGACCTTTGATAGTTAAAATATGAAAGGAAAATATCTTTTAAAGACAAAAATATATATTCCCCAAGAAAAATTAATATTTGCAGAGATATTTACTTATTTAACAAATAAATTAAAATTTTAAATTGAACTTTAAAACACATTTTAAAAGAAAACACATATTTTACTATAAACAATCAATGAGCCTAAATAGATTTCATTTAATTATTATTTCTTATATATTTACTGATATTGAGCGTTAAAAACTTTCTGCATGTGCTACAGCCTCCTATATTTTGGCAAAATTTTTATAATACATTTTGACTTACTCAGATGTCGAATTTTTGGGATTAAAAAATTAATATATACTATAAAGTTAGTAATCTTCAAAATTTAGAAGGCTGTAAGCCCTATTATTGTTATTATTATTTTTTTTAATCGGTACATAATTAAATGTTGTATAATAGAGTACAGTTTGATATAAACAATCAATTTGAGAAATATTTGTACCATTGGTATTAAGTTACAGACTTAAGTGGTGCATAATTAGATAGATCTTTAGAACTATGAAAATGAAATCTTATTCGGAATAATTTTAACTTTGTTAAATTGTACAAAAAAAAAATTATGTTATAAATATAGAAATAAAGGGCTACGTTTAACACTTTCCAACAAGGTTGAAAAGTGTTAATGACTTCGGTTTTTCTATCTGTCTTTCCGTCTGTCTGTTTGCCTTCCGCGATCTAAATGACGTAAATATTCATCTAATTTCTTGAAACTGATATATGTTATTAAATTTACTTTCGGGTGTTCCAATTGAAAATGGAGTGATAGATATCTCTACTGGTTTGTCTACAGGGACACCGGAAAGTATTCTATAGCATTGTATTCTATGAGATTTTTTCTATAAACCATAGTTTAATACCTTTAATTTACAGAAATTTTAATGAAATTGAAATATGTTATTCTAGTCCACTATCGGATGTTTTCCAAAGAAAAAATGAGTAAATACCATCATTGGTTTGTTTACAGGGACACCGGAAAGTATTCCAAAGCATTGCGTTCTCTGAGAGATATTTCTTTAAACCAAATTTAATAACTTTACTTAGTACAAATCCTAATGAAATTGAAATGTGTTATTTATATGCATAAAATGTAGTTTGTTTAGCATTAGATTTACAGGGTCCCCCAAAAATATTCCGTTGCATTACGGGCTTTTCTTGGAAATTTGCTGGAACTGCATTTTTGTTTACATTAAAAGTTTTTTAACTTTTTATAACAATTTTCAAGTGTGAATATAATTTTAATGTCCGACTGTCCATCTGTCTATCTGCCCGACTGTCCTCTCCCTGCGTCCGTAAATACTTTCAGAATTTATTAAAAATGATGCATCTTATTTAAGTCAACTATTAAATGTTTTCTATTTAAAATGACATTAATGGATCCTGTTTAACTGGTTTGTGTACAGAAACATCCCCTCAAAAAAAAAAAAAAAAAAAAAAAAAGACATCGCATTTTAGAACAGAAATTTTTATAAATCACATTTAAATAACTTTCTTCTGCAAAAATCATAAAAAAAATAACATTTATTGTCAATACGCTAAAATAGTGTTTTGTATAGAAAAAGATACGCTTAACCTACAGATTTACAGTGGTACACTAAAATATTCAGATAAATCAAGGGCAGCAATTAGAATCTAAGTATCTGAATTTTTTTTACATAATCATTTTTAACACTTTCTAAATGTGTTTAAGAATAATTATGAAATCAATCAGTCTATTGCTATGCCAGTCAGTCCTTCTATCTGCCCGTTGTGGGATAACTTTGGCAAAGAACGTTGAATGTTATACGATACAAGTACGTACAGTAGGGACGTGTTAATGTATTTTCTTTTATGATACATAATCATTTTAACGCTTTCTAAAAGCGTTTAAGAATAATTATGAAATCAATCAGTCTATCGGTATGCCTGTCAGTACTTCTATCTGCCCGTTGTGGGATAACTTTGGCAAAGAACATTGAATGTTATACGATACAAGTACGTACAGTAGGTACGTGTTAATGTATTTTCTTTTACATAATCATTTTTAACACTTTCTAGAAGTGTTTAAGAATAATTATGAAATCAATCAGTCTATCGGTATGCCTTTCAGTCCTTCTACCTGCCCGTTGTGGGATAACTTTGGCAAAGAACATTGAATGTTATACGATACAAGTACGTACAGTAGGGACGTGTTAATGTTAATAATCAATGCGTACCGCATGACTTGTCGTACTTGTTTATTTTATACATTTATGAGTTGTTTATTTAGTTTTCCTAGACTTAAAAAACAAATGTGTTGACGGCTGTAGGTTCATAATTATTATATTATAGAGATATGTCTTAAAATACTTTTTCTTTTTTACCAGAACAGTAAAAGTTAATCGTATACTGTGACTGTATGTTTACATTTGAAAATTTGAATAGCAAAATTTGAAAAATTCTGAAATGAACTTCAAATATATTTAGCATAGTTTCCACCTTCACTTCTGTTTCTGGAAAAAATAACATTATAATTTCCTAATAGGAATTTACAATATATTTATTCATAGATTTTTATTTTCCAATATATTGATAAAAAATATTTTGCCTAAATTGGGGAACTTTATAACAGAGATTTAGTTTTAATTTTACTTTAAATAATAATACTGTTAAATGCTAAGGATAGTTAATAATATAAACTAAAATGGATAAATTATGTTAATGTTTTTGTAATTATAATGTAGTTAATTAATATTAGAATTTATATATGAAAACTTTAACAAAAAATTAGAAATTTTATTTCTTCAACTTTATAAACTGACATGAAATTTATATATTTTAAAATAAAAAATGTTCGTATTGGTAAAAAATATAGCTTCGTTTCAGCGTGATTAGATACTGTCCATTTCAATTAAAATTGCTTCTTTTCTCATATCTTACGTGCTTTCGATATATTTTAATAAATATAAAATTAATTTAACTCTGCTTCTTACCATGTTTTTTTGTGATAAGTAGATGGCACGAATAGCTATCATCAATCTATAAATATAATAAAATAAGATGTTTGTGTGTGTGTGTGTCAGTGTGTGTGTATATCCGGAGCTTTTTACGAAAACGGCTGATCTCAGAGCTACTCAAATTTGCAAGGAGGTTCGTAATGACCTCTTCTGATGCACCTTGAAGCCCGATTTTCGAATTTTTGATTAGTTTTATTTTAATTAGATGTTTTTGTTTTTTTGAAATTGGATTTTGCCATAGTGTTTCCGTGTCACATTTAAAATAAACAAGGCGTTTCCATTTTGGAGTAAATGTGAGGATTACGATATGTCGGTCAATGGTTTAGTCGGTTAAAGCGTCAAGTTGTTAAAATGGATGGTCGTGGGTTTGATACTCGGTGGCAGATTTGTTACGTCTCTTGCGAGTAATTAATACATAAGATTTCAATTGTAAAAGAAAGCATTTCAATGTTTAAACAGTATTCTAAGAAATTCTGATTAGTTATTTTTTATTTTATTTTTTATTTTATTTTTATTTTTTAAGTTTTATTTAAAATTTCTTTTAGTTATTAAAACGCACAAAATAAAAATTTAACTGCAAGAAAAAAAAAAAAATGGAGCCCTAAAAACCATAAAATAAATATTTATTTCTTGCAGAGACATGGTTATAAATGTATAAACGTTTCATCAATAAGTAAATTTTAAAGAAAAATATAGATGTTTTAATTTTTTGCAAAAGATGGCATTTTTTTAGTAATCAAAATATTTTAAAAAGCATTCGAGAACAACATTCGAGATTCTTTTTATATTTGTTCGATTTTACATTTTTTTAAAATTAATTAAACTATGAAAATAATTTCTTTATATTAGTTTTAAAATTAGCCATTTTAATATTAATTTTAAATTTAATTGTTGACAGAAAAGTTTTCCAGTTCATTTCTTTCGACAAAAAAATAAATATATTTTCACGCGAATAATGAAAAATTTGCTACTGAATAATGAAACTTAAATATTTAATAGATGCTGAGATGCTGTCATTATTTAAATCGTAGTTCCTAAATTATAACAAATCTACCTGCCGTCAATAAATACCCAAATTGAAGCACCCGGAAAAGACCTTTCTGCAGGCAGTGGTAACCTGGACCCGATGCAGCGCGGGCGAAAATAGACCAGCCGTAGGCTGCAGATACCCGAAGCAAGGTTCATGGCAATTTCAATGTAGGTTTTTTATTTTTTATTTATTTATTTATTTTTTTAATTTATAGTGCTATATAAAAATAAATAGTAATTCCATTCTATTAAAAAATCATTTAAATATAGTGACCAGCGAAGCGGAATATTTATTTACAACTATAGTTGTAAATAAATATGGTTTTATGTATATTGTGTAAAAATAAAATTGTATTATTTGTGTTTGAATATCATCAGAAACGAATGCATTTTTCTTCCACTTTTTCTTCTAATACAATTTCCATGCAGAAATCGTTAATATATTTTTACAGTAATTTTCTTGATTGAATAAAATTGATATTTTAATTTAAAAAGAATTACAGCAAAAGAATAAAAACTCTTTAAACCCAAATAACAGTTATGCATGGGTTATATTTCAATTAATAGATTATCTTGACACGTCATTGTTTTATTGACATCAAAGACAAAAACACGAATTATATTCCTAAACTTTCCACATGTTTATTTATTTATTTATTTATATTTATTTTTTAATACACAAAGTAATTTATTATCTTATTTTTCCAGGAGATTTTAGTACATTATAATAAGTTGAAATTCACTAACTAGGGATAAAAAAGTGAAATGAAAAGATTAAGGGAGTCATACTATTGTAAAAATCGCAGCTATCGTAGATCACAAATCGGATCGTATAGTCGGCAGCAAAAGTATCTAAGTACTAGCAATAATCTCTGTCTAAAAAAAGTACACTTAATACTACTTTGTTAAATGAATCCTTGTCGAATCATGTTCTTAATCAGTCTAAGAACATGATTCGACAAGGATTTATTTAACAAAGCAATATTATGTGTACACTTTTTTTGACGGGGATTATTGCCAGTGCTCGGATATTTTTGCTGCTGAATATACGATCCGACTTGTGATCTATGATAGCTACGATTGTTACAATAGTATGCTTCTCTAAAATGTTTTGTTCGACAATGTTAGAAATCTGTTACTGCTGATAATTATATATGCTGCACTAAAATCTATGATTCAAAATATATAAATCTGTAATTCTTTGGGTTTCAGGGTAATGACGATCATTTGTTCTAGGAAGCCATCAGAATTCACGAATAAAGTTAAAAGGAAAGGAATAAATGCCATTTTCCCGCTATGTCTCAAAAAGAAAGTTTCCTTGAAAAAAAAATCTAGGATGATTTTTTGCAGTTAAGAATTAGTAAATGCATACTCATGGCAAGGATGCTGCGCGTTATTGGTTTAACTAACTACCCTAACAGCACAAGTTCTCCAAATGACACCCTCAAGATTTCCTATGGATTAAAATGACATTTTCAGGATGTATTATGGACAAGCGTGTTGTTAGGGTAGGGACCGGTATGGGCGAATGATTTCTAATATTGTTATTTGGTAGTCTTTAAAGTAAATTTCTTGGGTAAAACTTTGCCTTTGTTTTACAGCATTAAACTCTACTATAAGAAAATGGTGGTGCGAATAAGGTGCCTAGCGTGATCCCTGAATAAAAGCTAATAGCTAATAAAACAATTTATAGAATTTAATTTACGGTGTATAAGCCGCAGACCCAATACCAGAAATGTTATATAATAAAATGTAATAGTTTTGCACTAGTCACGAAAATAACTGTTATTTCAAATTTCTGATGTCA
This sequence comes from Salticus scenicus, assembly GCA_963930645.1. NCBI lineage: Eukaryota > Metazoa > Arthropoda > Arachnida > Araneae > Salticidae > Salticus > Salticus scenicus. Next base: position 232,797,070 of record OZ005651.1, read on the forward strand.
AACTGATATATCTGCTCTGCAGCTTATATACCGGAAATTATGATATCCATTATATGATATAACACATTTTCCATGCTTACAAATATGGGTTATAAGCATAATGAAAAAAAAGGTATTTAATATTAAAACTTTAAATGTGTTATGTTACAACGTACATAAAGCAGAAAAATGAATGAAGTACTGAGGCTGAAACTTAAAAAGCAAATAAAACGTATGAAAGTACTAAAATGGGCAAAAACTCACAAAAATTGTTTTGTACTGAAATAATAGAGCCCGAACATTTTTCAGGTAAGAACCATAGACATGAATCAGTATGGAAGTGGCAACGTACCACATAAAAAATGTTGTCTTATGATACATATATAAAATTACTTTATACATATATATATATATTCTTTTTTAACGGACTAAAAAAATAATTTATTATTTTTCTTCAACAAAATATTTGGGCGTTTATTATTATAAAGAATTCAATTCTTACCTTGAAAGTTTACGTACCTTAAACAAGTAGCTTCCAGTTATATGTCACTGTTTTAAAATTTGTCTTTTTAGTTTTATAAACATAATAGAAAATAAAGTTAACTAAATACGTACCTCTGAATGAAACATTTTTCAAGTAGCCAAGTAAAGTAAATCCATCAACTGGGCGCATTTTTGCACAAAGACCGGGCATCCCTCTACATAAATCTTTGTGCATCGCTTTTATTGCATAAGAAAATGCAAGAACTGCATCACTAACGAACTGTAGCTGTCTCTCTGCTTCATAACCAGTTTCACTCGACATTACCTCTTGCCCAGTGCAAAGGTTATCCTTTTGATTATAAGGTGTAATAGTGCTATTTGGCCATTTGCAATCGAAAAAGTGCTCCCAAAATTCAGTGAACCAAGGATTCCTTGGATTATTTTCAATAGTTAAATTTAAAAAGTATTCTTCAAAACCAGTAACAGGGTGAGCACGTGGTTGCACAGAAAGTGTTCCTTCCACTTGGTCTTCATTACCTTCAAAGACTAGTGCTCTAGCACTCCATCCATCACTTCCGATCCAGGAAAAACTTCCTGTAGCATTATTGCGGCGAACAGCTCTCATGACACCAGCCACTTCTTGATCTGAGCCAAATATAATGACACCTGTAAATAAAAAATGATAGGAAAATCACGATTTAAAAAATGACTGAAAATCTGCTTTTTAAATAAAATATGTTTTGTTACAAATTTTTACTTGAAAAAAGTCAGAGCGCTTGAAAAATGTCAGTTTATTTTGTACTTAATTTAACCCACTTTTGTTTTTTGCAAGATAAATTGTTCAATTTTTCAATAAATCAATATAAATTGTTACATTTTTTCTGTTTATTTAAAATATCTGAATATTTAAATATAATAAATGTTTCTGTTTATTTAAAATTCTTAAGCTAAAAATAAAATCAAATGTATTTTGTGCATTACTGTTTTAACTCGATAGTAAGAATCTCAATAAATACGTAGCACATTATCGTGCAATCTTATTACTGACAGTCCTGCTTTTGCCTCCAAAGCAGTAGCACGTATTTTGCACCTGAAGAAGAAATGCCACGTCCTTTCGAAACCTGTAGTACTTTCGAAACCATTAATTGTATGGTGTGTGAAAAGGTTTTTCAAGTTTAAATATAGTCATTTTTTTACTTAATAATTGACAGCTTTTCATTAATGTCATTTATAGATAATTATATTTTAAATATTCTAACTTTTTTGGTTCTGCGTAAATTAAAATGCTAAACAACTTTATATTTTAAACCTTAATTAGACGTCCACAAAATGAAGGTTTCATCACATAACAATAATTTAAAAACTTTAATCCTTCATTCAGGAAGCTTATCGAGACGCCATCTTTATTTGCTACAAAAAGTCATTTCTTATGTAAGAATAGCATTTATGTTACAAATGCATCAACAATTTTTGATGAAAGACTAATAGCAATATACCTCTAGTTTAATCTGCTTGTGATTATGTTATATAACATAATATGTTATATACTGAAAATATAAAATTTCTCAATGGTTATTTATATTAGTTTATATGACTTTTGATTAAATGAAAAAATATTTTATGTGGAAAAATAAGCAATTTTTGTAAATATTTCATGTTTAGTAATTCTTTTTATATCTCTGTTACATTATTGCGTAATTATAAAACGAAAACTTCAATACATTGTTGAAATATATGACAAACATGAGCTTTCTGTGATTAAAACTGCCAAAATTAAGGTAAAAACGACAGCATTTTTTATTTCCGATTATGCGAAGGCAATATGACATTTATAATAATAATAATAATAATAATAAAGATTTTACCCGTTTTATTGCAAATAGTTTGGTATAAGGAGAAATTATGGAATTACTATTTTGTATATATAAATTTATTATTTCTTTGAAAAATTTTAGTAGACACTATTATTTAAATTTCTGGAACGCAAAAATTAAATTATCGAAAGCGTATTTGTGGTTTTTTAATATATACATACATACATACATATATATATATATATATATATATATATATATATATATATATATATATATATATATATATATATATATATATATTGTTACAAAGGATTTTCTATTCCTCTGCATCAATTGTTCTGTTGCAGTGAAAGTAGTTTTACAAGCAAATTGAAAATAAAGGGCAGTCTATTCACTTTGAATGAGGTTAGCCTTGTAGTCAAACTTGGCAACTTAGCGACCAATTTTGGCAAAAAATAGTAGTTTATGGTTTCCGAAGTTTCAAAGCTCTCTGACCCATAGCACGCGAGATCTAGAAAGCCCCAGAACCGAAAAGCATAAATAGGAGTGAGTTGATTTCTGAGTGAGCGTGTGTAGTCACTTCGATTCAGAGTTGTTCAAAGACTTATTTTGAATGATTGCACTTTGGAGTTTGGAGATTGAGTTCTACGCGACTAAACTTTGTTCATTAGCTAGCGATAAATTCTGCTCTGGAGTATTTGATACTATTTGCTTTACTCCTGTGGAACAAGTGACCGTTTCCTTGGACTGTCCCAGAACATTAGTCGAATAGTGACTTTTGCGGTATTAGTGAGAGCTTTATTGGACTGCTACTAGAACATTGGATAAAATAACAGTACTATTGGACTGTTTCGAGAATATTCACTGTAATCACAGTTTCATTGTACTGATTCGAGAAGTTGCGTTGAATAAAGAGTATTCATCGAGTAGAACCTGCCTGTTTCTTCACGATCTACTTTCTTACACAAGAAAATTGACAAGTTTTTCGTAACACTTGGCGCCCAAAGTGGGGCAGTTGGAGTGAATGCGAATAACATGAAGTATGTCCGATGCAATGGAGAAACTTCTAGAGTCTTTATCTGCTCAGTTAAGCAAGATGGAAGCCAAACAAAACGTGATGAGAGTGGTGCAAGATGAGATGAAAGACAGACAAGACGAGATGAAAGCCGGACAAGACGAGATGAAAACCGGACAGGATCAGTTAAGAAGAGAGTTAAAGTCTGGACAAGAAGAGCTGAAAACTGTACAAAATAAGCTGATAGGGATGATGAAAGCCGAACTGGACTAGATGAAAGCCAGACAAGATCAGCTTGTGTAGGAGATGAAAGTCGCACAAGACCATTTGAAAGAGGAGATGGAAGCCGGATAAGACAAACTGAAAGAAAGAATAGACTTGGCGAAAGGCACATGCGTTCCAAAATTCAAGAACAGTTACAAGGACTGACAGAAGATTTTGAAGGAAAAGTCTAAGATATGAAGGAAAATGTCCACAGCGAATCCAGACCTTGGAAAAGAAAGATAAACCTTGGAATTGCGACACGATACAGCTCTATATAATGGCTCAATGACATTTTGACTCAGCGTGAAGCGGATGAGGGAGAAATTTCGATGGACAGACCTCATGTGCTGTATTCAAAACACAATTCGACGTTGTAAGTTTCATGAATGGATGGACTTATTTAGTTAAAGCAAGCCAAATAATTACCGCTCTTCGAGGACTTGCTGCAAATGTACTTCAATGCATCCCATCTGATAAACTAACCGATCTGACTACTGTGGGGAAGGCCCTGGAAAGCCGATTCGCTGATAGTTATTTGACACAATTTTGACGGTTTGAACTGAAAACTTGCCGACAAAAACCTGGCGAAAGTCTCCAGGTCTTAGCAGCAGATATCAAAAGGCTGGCCAACCTTCCCTATTCGGATTGCCCAATGGACGTGAAAGAATGTTTAGCAGCACAGTTCTTCGTCGACGCTATTCGATATGAAGACACTCAACAATCAATACGTCTGGTACATTCCAAAGACCTTAAAGGCGCACTAGCCTACTGTATGAAATACGAGGCTACCAAATCTCTCACAAATTCTGCCAGGCTAATGAGAACAGCGTAAATAAAAAATGATGGAAGTAATCTGGCGAAGAGCTTTAAAGCCATATTGAACACTTTAAAGAACAAGGATAACTAAAAGAAATGGCTACGTCTCAGTTCCAGAATTATGTGCTGGAAATGCAGACAGAAGGGACATTTTGTGAGAGACTGCGCCAAGAATTAGAAATCAACGCACTGAAAAAAAAATAAGATGGCTATACGGGGGAAGCTTAAAATCGCTCCATACCACTGTATCATAGTGAGTGACACCCTTCCGTCTAACAAGCCAACCAAGCGAAAATCATCGACGATACTTCGGATGGCTAAGTAAATTAATGTTTTTCCCCAAGTCAGTCAACCAATGCTCTATTGGCGTAACACATGAAATGTTTCTCAGTGAAGAAATTTGAAAAGTTTCTCTTATCAATAGGAAATGGTAATATTTGCTGCAGCATTTGTACTATTATCGTGCAAATGGGGGACTTAGTTTTTCTTACCTAATACTTCTAGATGACTTATCCAGCCTTAGGTAATTTACATTATTAAATAATTTGGTTGTGCTTAACTTTTCATTAAAATTTTGGTGTCAAATTCTGTGTTCACTACCACTCTCTGTTTTAACATACATTTAAAGTTCCTTTATGACAGATAGCAGTGGCGGATCCAGAACTTGACTTTTGGGGGGGGCTAAGATTTTTCAAAGTGTTATTTTAGACGAATAAAAAATTTACAATTGCAATATTCAATTGTGAATGTCAGAGTTTTTGAAGGGAGGGGGGCTTCAGCCCCCTAGCCCCCCCCCCTTAAATCCGCCACTGACAGATAGAGTACGCATAAATAAAATAGTTTATAATTATCAATAGAAAACAGTTGTGTTTTTAAAGGTTGCATACACATAAGAACATTTTTTTTAAATGACCTTCTCCTCCTTTTAATCTTCTTACCGCTGGTTAATTATATATTCTGTCACGCAGTTGTTGTTCTTTTGTAAACCACATAAAAATCACTATGGTAACTATCGAGTGTTTTGGCTCGAGGTTAAATTATCACTATCAGTGATTATTTTCTACACCAGATGATTTTTCACTCTCAAACCCTCTAAGAATTTCCCAACAAAATCAAACATTTCCTGATTGAGTACAAAATGTCGCTAAAGAATTCGCACAACATGAAATGCCGCAGTTTTCCGTACAGAGGTCACGTGAGAAGGGTTTTATGACAGAGCCCTTTTCATAATTATACTTTCCAACTATATTTTAAGTGTGAACTTTACGTATAATAGTCCTAAGTTTTCTTTCAAACGAATATTTTCTAATTCAAATTTTGAAACTCGCGTAAATACGGGCTAGGGCCTCTTATATAGATCCCCACGGAGGGCAGTAGACCTACAGGCCTAGGACCCTAGCTTAGTCAATCGGACTTTAACCCTATAACCAACCAACAACCTAACTCAAATCGAAATAATGTTCATTATAACACACTATAAAATAGATGGATGGATAGATGGATTGGTTTTACGTCGCACTAGTGCTGCGCAATGGGCAATTGGCGACGGTCTGGGACTCACCCCTTGAGGCGGTCCGGAGACATGCCATCACAATCTTGATCCTCCACGAAAGGGATGGCTCTCTCGCTTCGGTGACCCCCGAGAGGTATAATTTTGATGGGAACATGGAGGGCATTGAGGCCACGACAGATTTTACGTGCACCAGCCACCATTAGTGTAAACGACGGTCTTTGGCCGGCTCGAGTACCGAACCCACAATCTTCCAATTACGAGACCGGCGCTCTACCGACTGGGCTACTGCGGCCATAAAATAGATGGAAAAATGCTTTTACAAAGCAATCGGATAATTAATGTACTTTCTATGTCACAGATATGCTAAAATTTACTGCTTAATACAGTGTTTAGATTGCTCTTCCCTTCATAAAATTGCGGTAGTAGTCGTTATCTGTATAATTGTGGTGGTGGTATTATCATTAAAATAATTGCTCTTCTATAAGCTTTAGTCAGAGTTAAAAGTCCCCCGTGAGGTCCATTCTAAGCAAGGTTTCTACAGTGTGTCTTTTCTCCTGACTCTTACACCACTATATTTATAATGTAATATTCTATAGCAGTCTCCCACTATCAGTTAAGGGGGAAATATGTATATAATTTTAGAGGTGGAAGAGTCGGGGGAAAAAGAGTGAGCGTAGCAACACTGTTATGAAACCTACAGAGTACTTATATCCCCTAGACCATCTGAGTTTGGAGAAAAACTCGAAAAACTCCAAACGGCCTGGCCGACGCGAATAACTAAGTCAAGACTCGGCCCTTCCCGTCTATCATCTTAAAGAAGTGTACCTCTAGGCCACTGACCATAGATATAAGTGAAATGTTACTGTAAAGATAATAGTACCTCTATACCAGTCCTTTATTTAGATTAAACTGATAATTGCAATATATGTGTGAAAATTACTTTTGAATTTATTACAGATTAATAGTATTAATTTACATTAAAAACGATACACTATTTCAGCCGTTACTAAATGACGTCGTTGAGTTTTCAAAATAAACTATAAATTGGATAAGTATACATTAAAATATAATTATGTGATACAAGTGATTATTCATGAGAATTTATATACTTACTTCTCTAATGAAAACGCAAACACTGAATAGAATTCCATTGGTAAATATACAACACATGTAATATTATTTGAATGAATGAATGTGAAACCATAAATAATCCTCTTCTGCCATCAATAACTTCATTTAATTTCATATAGTCTATTTCAATCCTTATTTCGCAATGTAAAAGCATGATATGTTTCACAAGCTTTCACTAAATTACTCGATATTATATTTTAATTTGTAAAATGAAATTTAAACAGAATCTCAATTTATGGAAGATCATCAGTAATGTGTTTCATATCATGGAATAAATAGTATACACTCCTTCTCATATTTATAAGGACACTATATGTTTTGAAATAACTAATGTAAAAATAATTGTGAACAAGATTATACTAAGTGCACTTAATATATCTAGTATTCTAAAAACCAAAACTGTTATATTTTTTTTTATATGAAACAAATTTAATAAAAAAAAAATGCAAAATGTTTTTTTCTCCACGTTTTTAGATGTTCATAATTATAAGGACAATCAAGATTTTTTTCGTTTTATTTAACTAACAAGCGGATAAATTACAATTGACATGTGAATTTGTTAACTACTGGGCTAGATTAATTCATATATAAGCCTTTAATTTTTCTTGGACGGACATTACTGATAAGTCCTCGAAAAAAAGAACGTTCATGTAGCAGGGATGGAACACGGGCGCAGAATTCATACCGGAATCTGTTTAAGAAATTTCCATACCTATAATATCGTTGATCTAAGAGGTAGAAAGTTTTCTTACATTCATAGTGGTATGAATTCTGCGCCCGTGTTCCATCCCTGATGTAGTGAAGTATGATAAATGTGTTTTTTAAGTGGAAATGTAATTTAAATCAGCCGAATTTCTAATGAAATTCGAAGATCTAAAATTGCTGACGGTTGAATGTTTAAAATAATAAATAATATGTTAAAATGAATAAAAAACCTGTAATAATCAATAAGCATTTAATGGGGGAAAGCACGCATGTGTTAAAGTTGAATAAAGACAATATTAAATGGTAAAATATTGCATTTTCGGATGAAAAACATTTTATTCTTGATTAACCAAATGGTTTTAACAGTTACTGACACGATCTGAAGATAGCGAAAGATAGAGCAGATTTTTTTAAAGGCAGATATGAATCGGGTATTTTAAAGGTGGATCTATGGTGCTCTGGGGAGCTGTTTCTACTGAAGGCAGAAGGAATTTAGTAATTTTTTTCTATTATTATGAACATCAAGAGAATATCCGCAAATTTTAAACGTGGAATTCTCATATTTTTGTTAGATTTTGAGGGGTAATAATATTTTTTTTGAACAAGACTTACATTTTTGCTCTACTTCTAGAACAATAGGAAATAGTTTGAAGAAAGAAACTTCTGTATGATTACATTTCCCGTGGCCTAAAAGTTGAAAAGAACCTTAACTTATCATATTAGTAAAGTGCATGCAAGTGGAAAGCAATTTTAAATAGTTTAAATGTATTCAGAATATCATCTATGATGTATGAAATGGCATTGAAACTGAATAAAAAAAATGTATATATATATATATATATATATTTACCACAGAGAATGTCTGACTGTTTCACCCTAACAAGAGACCTTTATAGAATAACTGAAAAAAAATTACTAAGATTCGAGCTGTCCTTATGATTGTAAACACCTGAAAAATCAGCTTTTTGACCATATTTAAAGTTTTTTAAGATAGAAAAACAATAAAACTTTTTAAATATAGTCTATTAATGAAATTCAAATTAATACAAAATATATTTGTTTAAATAATAGTGTTCAGTGTTTAGTTAATATAGAAAAACGGGTGTCCTTATAATTATGAGAACCAGTGTATAAACTAGAAATTGATTTCAGATGATTATTTAGGAAGTCTAATGTTAGTCTTATTTTGTGGAAGGAAATTACTTCTATAGAATAAAAACTTCCTAAACCTTCCTTAAAATCTTCCAGTATGGCGGTTATGGATAATCCGTACAACCAATACTCATATATGGAAAAAAAAAAAAAAAAAAAAAATAGAATGATGAGATAGATTTTTTCTTTTGTTAATTATATCTGGATGTCTAAAATCAAATTCTAAACTTAATAAAATTATATAAAATGTAAAATTGATTTATTTCATAGCAAAATAAGTTTTTTAAACTTTTGCATTTGTTTAATAAAGAGTACATTGATAATTTTAACAATTTCAAACTTGGATTTTATGTATACATTTACCAAAAAATAATGTATTACAAACCGTTACCTCTAGCACTTGGTTTTGCCATTATTCTTTTAACAATATTATTGTAATATGATTCTCCTGCCACACCTGAATCTTTCGTTAATCTCTCTTTAACAGCAATACATATATCGTTTTTCAAAAGTAATTCTTCTAATACTGTAAAAGCCTGTAAAAAAATACACGAATTAATAGAATAGAAATAATTTTTAAAAGTGTAATGCAATAAATATTATAATTAAATTGTGAAACTGATTTCCAATCTACAATTTACATGATTATTTCTATAAGAGAAAATAGCTATTAAAGATATTAAACACGCTGGCAACAGTAAAAATATAATAATGAAACATATATTAGATTTTCTCGTTCACACCACTAAAATATTTCCAACACTGTTAGCATTTGTAGGGATCTAAACGTTGCTAAATTTTTATGTGTATTTTATTATTTTCTCACCACTATTTCAGAACAGGTGTTGTGCCACTTTTTCTTTTATAGCATTAAAAATCTCTCCCCAAAAAAGTTCATTTTAAAAGTAGTGGTAATAATAAAATAATATTTTAGGAATTCTACCAGCACTGCATTCGTGCCTGAGCATTTCATAGTTGCAATTTAACTCAAATACAGAGTTTCTACGGACTCGCCTTTCGTAAGGACTCGGAAAGTAAACATTATTTAACAGTAGAATCGCCGAGCTTTCTCCCTACTATAGTTTCCAATATTTTAATTTATTCCAGAGTATTTTTAGCCCCGCCATTATTTCGCACCACTTTATTTATAGAAAAATTTTCTCCAATATATAACTTTGAAAAAATAAGAAAAAAAATAGGCTGAAACAACGAAATCAGTTGGTACGCTACCATTTTATAAGTAGTCGTACGCTTTCAATATAAATTAAAAATTAAAAAACTGGTGTGAAATACATAAATAAACTCTAAAAACTCGTTACATACCATAAAATAAATCAAACATTAGTAGCTTCGAAAGAACGTGATCTTTCTTCTTCAGCTGCAAAAAAAAATATATATTCTACAAACTTAGAGGCAAAAGTAAGACTTTAAATAAAAGACGTTTAATTGAATACTTCGAAAAATTCTTAAACAATAATTCCCATAATTCAAGCGTGTAAAAAACTATATTATATTACACTTTTCTTTTCTTTTACAATAAAATCAGATTGTTTTGGATCACTTTGTAAAAAGTAATGCTTGGAATACGATATGTCTGTAGTATGAAATTATGCAGCTTCTTTTGATTATATGCAAGCATGTGCATAAGATTAGAACAAGAAGTTGTCATAGAAATATACAGGTTTCTTTAAATAGTAGAAGAAAATTTCCATTTTTTTATCTTAACATGTAGAGTATTAAATGCAGTGCAAAACTATCTTTAAGAAACTTGACGTGTTACATTAGGCATAAAAAAAAATGCAGTTAAATTATAAAAATATTAAATATCTACAGAGATATGATCATTTTAAATAAAAAAAATTATAACTACGCACTCGCAAGCTTCAACAAAATTGAATTTTTTACATTTTGCCAAATGTACAAAACTATTTATCTGAGCCACTCCAGGAAATATAGCAAAATTACCAATAAGTATTCGGACATTTTCTAATTTAGACATTTTTTTTCAAATACTTTAAATATATACGTATATATTTGAGAGTTATCATGAAACTATAGAAGTATAAAGAATATGGTGTACCTCATATATTTCAGCAAGAATTTTGTCCTACAGAGAAAAAAGGAACCAGTAAAAAATTAAACAAATATCAAAATGTTTTGGATCAGCCTGTAAAAAATTATGCTTGAAATGCTTTTTTGATGTAGCATGTGACTATGAGGATTCTTCTAAATAACTATATAAATTTTTATGTAGCTGCAAAATATATTCTTTGAGATATACAGGTTTCTTTAAAAAATACAGTGTAAATTCAAAAAGTTATGGAAGTTAGAATTAAAAAAAAAAAAAAAAAAGGAAGAAAGAAAGAAATGAAAATAACAGGGGATTTTATTAATATTTATTTATAATCAGTGAACACTGTATTACCATTGGGCATTGATTGAATCAAAATTAAAATGTGAGTAAACCCCCCTATAGTTTAGTTTTTATTTTGAGAGGAACTGAAACCCTATTACCCTATTATTAACCCTATTATAACTGAAACCTGTTTATTCTATATCTCATAATTTTCTTTTATATATATACGCGATAATTGTTTGGGGCTTTCATATAAGTAGCTCAATACATTTGGCTATTAAATTTTGCAAATGGAAATTTTTAATTCTTACTCATGTGTACAGAGACTCCAACATCCTAATTAATATTCCGTAGTGTTGTTAGTCACGCCCTCTTTTACACACCAGAAAATTTTTAGAGCAATAGTCTCCAAATGAAATTACGATTAAATAAGAAGAAAAATACTCTAAAATGATACTGGTGTGAAAAAAAAGGCGGGGCTAACGATACTACGGAATATTAATTAGTATGTTGGAGTCTCTGTGTGTATAGTTAAAAATTATTTTGCAAAAATGCACACATTTCGTAAAATATTTAGCATTTTTGCATTCTGATTGCAGTATGCTGTGTCTGATGTAGTATGCCAAGTTTCCTAAAAAGGGTTTTGCACTGGGTCTAATACCCTACGTGTTATAATTAAAAAAGTGGATTATTATTATTTTTTAATATTTTAAAGAAACGATTATATTTTCATAAATCTATGTGGTAGCATCATAAAAATTTATGCAAATAATCAGAAAAATCCTAATCACATACTGTAGCCAAAATGTATTTCAATAATTACTTTTTACTTCTTTAAAATATGAAGAGTGATATTTGACTTTAAAAGAGAAGCATATCACTCTCTGAACATGTGAAAATGGAGCCAACCTCTAAAGAGGGAAAAGTCTTTTTTCGGAAGAGTGAGATTTCTCACTTTCCATTAAAAGTGAGATTATTCCGAGTAATTCAAAGAGTTTGATTGTTTATTTTTACTTTAAAAAAAATCGTGTACACTAGATGATATTATTTCTTTTTCCCTTGCGCATTGATTCCAGCTCAACGGTGGACAGGATACAGATTGGGTCTGTCGGGAATCAAAACTAGACCGTCCCCGTAGAAGGCGAATGTCTTACCACCGAACCACCGAGCACATAGACAAGTCGTTTGTTCAGGAGTATATATGCTCACATATGTTAGGTGTCAATGAATATAATAAAAATAGAAATTTCTATATATTTCAGGGATGGAACACGGGCGCAGAATTCATACCGGAATGTGTTTAAGAAATTTTTCTGCCTATAATATCGTCGATTTAAGAGGTAGAAAATTTTCTTACATTGATAGTGGTATGAATTCTGCGCCCGTGTTCCATCCCTGATATTTTAATGTGTTGCATTGATATTTTCTATTATAGTTTATACATTTCTGAATAAAACTACTACTTTCTATTACGAATTTCGATGTGTTTTTATAATTTTCGATTCTTTACTAATAATAACACTTCGATTTTCTAAATTGTGTATATATATTTATACATACTTGCCAACATACTAATTAATATTCCGTAGTATTGTTAGCCCAGCCTTCTTTTTCACACCACTATCTTTTAGAGTATTTTTCTTCTTATTTAATCGTAATTGCATTTGGAGAATAGTGCTCTAAAAATTTACTGGTGTGAGAAAAAGGGCGGGACTAACAACACTACGGAATATTAACCCTTTGCGCTCGACATATTTTCTGTAAGACACGCCTTCTGGCATTTCTTTAAAATGTCACACGTACAGTTTCCAACTTACTAATTTTTGGCTACCGAAAAATTGTAATAAGTTGTTTTTATTTTACTTCATCATTAAATAAAATAAATCTTTTTGTTAGAATTTTCCGGTAGTCGAAAGGTAGCCTATAGTTACACGTTTTAGAAAAATAACATTTCATTTGCAGAGGAACACCTAAAGGCAGGGCTCGATTTTTTAATGTCCCCTCAGAAGCGACAAACGAGCTATAAGGGTTAATTAGGATGTTGGCAAGTATGATTTATATATAAATATACCAAATGATCTTGTAACGTTAAAGTATAAATTGAATGTCTGATACATGCATTTTACACCAGAAATTAGATTTAATAATATAGAAAATAAATAGAATGGAATGTACCTTGAACAAATATAGCTTAGTTTAAAACCCGAATAAACAACAACTACGTCAGAAACGTCAAAAGAAAAATATTTTTGATGCATGCAGCTGTTTCGACAGCCTTAAGCGTACCGTCTTCGGTGCAAAACGAATCCTGTCTTCAGTGGAAAAAGAATGCTTCATTCTTTTATACTGAAGACGGTACGCTTAAGACTACCGAAACAGCTGTATGCATCGCAAATATTTTTCTTTTGGCGTTTCTGACGTAGTTGTTTATTCGGGTTTTAATATTCCAACGCCAAGTCTCCTGTTATTATTTATAGCTTTGTTTGTTAATGTAATTTTTTTATTTTAAAATGATATATCAGACATACAAATTACACGCAGAAAAATAAGATATTTCAGAATTTTAGATTGTTAATACTGTTTTGTATATTTATTTATTAATTTATTTTTATTTGCAGATGCTTGGAAAAATCTCAGACCTTTAAATTTACACATATATATGTAAATATGTAAATATTTTGTCCATTAAATTTTAAATATTTTACACCTATGAGTTACTAGAAAAGTTGAATGAATTAAAATTTCATAGTAGGGAATAATGTTACTTTACAAAATTATACGAAATTTTAATTTATATAAAAATAATTCACATTTAATTCTTCACTCATTGTTTAACTAGATTATAAATGTTTGACGTCATAATTTTATATTATCTAAAGTTATAACTGTAAACAGTATCTAATTGGATATTTCTGATTTGACTTGCTTTCAACAAATTTTGGAATATTCGGAGATCTCTACACTGTTTAAATGCAAATATGTTTGCATTGTCAGGTAAAATATTTGAGACGTTGTAATTCAAATGAGAGTTTAATTTACTTTTGTCACATATATTTGATAGAAAAGCGTGAAACCTTTCAAATGACATTTTGTTTATAGAATATTTTTGAATTAATTCTGGTTCATTGTGTAAATATTAAAGTATTTCGCATTTATAAATTTGATTTAGTGTATTTAGTTATCCAAAATTCAATCTATGTTTTATAAATTTCATGATTTATTTTTAAATTTTAAACGTTTGATGTATTTAACAGGTATATTTTATCAATTTTTGCTTATAGAATAGTGATTTCGTAAAAATACATAGATGAATTTTAAATAAAAAATTTTGCTATGCATACAGCATTGTCGTACATTTGGAAAAACACTGTAAACAAAACGTCTAGATAAATTTAAGCAGTATTTTTTTTTTTTTTTTTTTTTTTGTGCCTGATGGTACAGGCATTAATTTATATCCTATTTTTATATATTAATAATAAATGTCTACTAGTTCTGCTTTTTGTTGTCGTTGTTGTTTATTTTAAGCTTCAAATGACTTACGGTAACTTCTGGTGTACAGTCACCCCAAAAAAAAAAAACGCCACCCCCCCACCTAATTTCGCCGTAAATTATCGTAGAAACATTTAACTGGTACCGATCGATTTGTAATAACGTCTAGTTTATAACGGTATAGTTAAATTTTGCCTAAGGGGTCGTCTACATATTAAAACTGGCATTAACTTCATTTTTTTCAATAGCAACCCCTATTTTTGACTTCATATTCAGATTTCTGAGATCAAGGCAGTTCGAAAAACATACCTATTTATATACCTTAAATCAATAATAAATAGAGTTACACGTGAAAATGTATTAGGGGTCCGTCTATACATTTAGAAAATATAAATCACGATCTACCACCCAGTATACATTATTTATTAAGTTACACACCGGAAAAAAATTTCAGAAATGTTAATTATAAAATAAAAAAAAAATTACTAATTCACAGAACTTTCTGAGTTAGCTTATGAATTAAAAGATTTTTATTGGTTTCTATTGATTAAACATCAGATAGTTCACTTCATACGAAGAAAATTAAATAGCTTGTATAGATATTAAAATATCTATCAAAAGAAAAAAAAAAAAAAAAAAAAAGATGAATGGTTTTAAATTTGTTTGAAAATTCAAAATTATTTTAACTCAAGCTGCCGTATAATTGTCTGAAACGGCGGCACTTAACCTGGTTCCCACGGCCGTTTCACAGTGACAATAGGAGCTTGTTCTGATACTGCAGTACTTTCATTTTCTTTAATTGACTTTTTTAAAATATTAAAACAGATTTTTTTATTTTTATTTTTTTAATTAATTATTATTATTTTTTTTTTCATGACATTATTAAAAACGTTTACGTAAATCTCCACGATATTCTTTTGCTTTTATATTTTATAATGTGTAACAAATTAATATGTAAAATAATAAATCCTACTACTTAATGGGATGTTCTAAAATTCTACACTTTAACACAGATACCGAAGTGGACGGTGGGTGTAGAAAGGCTGACTACCCTTAATCTAAATCTTCACTTGAAAAGGTCAAAATGTTACGTAACTCTTTTTTTTTTTTTTAAGGAAAAAAGAAGAAGATAAGGAGGAGAATGAAAGATCAAAACGAATATAAAGCATATTAAACGTTAATACACTTTAAATACTGGAAAAAGGCGGGGTTTTGTATTGTGTGTCATTTGGGAGCTGTAGAGTGCCAGAAAATTACTTTAAGTAATAAAACTTTTCATTTAAAGGCTATTTAAAGCAGCATTATATTTAATACATAGACTATTCAGAAAAAAAAAAAATACCATTCATCTGGTTCATGAAAAATAAAGAACATTTTCTGGTTGCTCTATGTATATACATTCTTGTCAACCTATCCCGAAAGATTACTGGTCCCGCCCCTTTCCGTACATTTTTTTCACATCAGTCTTTTTAGAGCCGTGTCAGCCATCGGTGGCTGACACTGATCTTTCCATTTAGGCTAAGTCAGCCGGCAGTGTAAAATATGATATAAAACTACAGAACTTACATAGTTTTAAGTAATTGCTGACAATTTATTTAAAATTTACTTCATGTTTTTTTTGTTTTTTTTTTAATAGGATTTTTATCGGATTATATCGTTAAGGCCTAATGGGGTTTATTGAAACTCGATAAACATAACAGGCTTCTAAGCAGCACGTGTGGCCTGAATGGGATTTCCATAAGAATTCGCGTGGCGCTCAATGAGTTAATCGTAAATGTATTTGAAGTTAATTACTCTAAAAATTAAATTGTGTACACACAGGGGCGGGAACTAACAATGTTATGGGTTAGGTTGGCAAGTATGCATATATATATATTACTTGATTTATAAAAATTTATAACACATTTTCTTCTTTTTTTTTAGTATTTTGTGTTTATATCTCTCATTAAAAATAAATACAATATTCATATATAAACATTTCCATACAGTAATGTATATAAACATATTGATTAAAGAAGATTTGTTGATATTATATAATTATTCTTCTATCTGTATAGTATATTAACACAAATATATTTTGTAAATTTCGCAGCATCGAAAAACAGCAACATAGCTTCCATATCAAGGCTTAATGTAAATAGCCACGTCTTTTCACAAATTTTCT
Organism: Salticus scenicus; assembly: GCA_963930645.1. Taxonomy (NCBI): domain Eukaryota; kingdom Metazoa; phylum Arthropoda; class Arachnida; order Araneae; family Salticidae; genus Salticus; species Salticus scenicus. The sequence goes on from OZ005651.1 coordinate 232,813,954, forward strand.
AAAACTTTATAATATAAAGCAAAATAATTTTGCATATTTGTAATTAAATCATTTAAGTTTTGGCTTCAATAATCGATGTAGTAAATACCATTGTGATTTATGCATACCAGCGTCACATATAGAGTCAAATAGGAATATGCAAATTTGTCTTTTTTTTTAAATAGTGTTTCAGCGAATCAGGGGCTTCTTTTCTTTTGAAATTCTTTCACTATCCCTCGCCTACATTGTGATAACTTTACAAAAATAGGCCAATTTGTATAATAAACATCGAAATATTGCTTAGGAAACAATAAAAATAACATAAAGGTAAATTAAAATAATTTTCCGTCAAATTATATACAAACATTTACTTATAGAGGAGACAGATTATAACAAGTGACGGCCCCCTAACAGGAATAAAAAGTGAAATATCACTGTAACTCAAAAAATAATGTTAGGAACGAGCTGTAAATTTGGAAACCTATGTTTTTGCTGATGCCCGTTCTATTCGTGCAAAAATTAACATAGGTCATAATTCATAATTTTTTCAAATATGAATTTATTAATAATTTTCATAATTCAAAAAATGTTTTTTTAGCAAAAATTTGCATGGAATATGTTTGGGTTACTTCATTCTAACGAATAAAAAAAAACAGAATTTAAATATCATAATTATTTCGGAAGATATGATTTAATGTTTGTCACATTCATTTAACATTAGCACCCCCAAACTTTGACAGCTTATAACTCTATGAAAAATTGAGCGAAATATATAAACTATACCATTTTCCGTGATGATTTGATCCAAAGAATTCAAATAAATTATAAAAAATGGGGGTTACCATTGAAAAAAATGAAGTTGATGTCAGTTTTAATATGTAGACGCCCCCCTAAGTAAAATCTAACTATAACATTATAAACTAGACGTTATTACAAACTGATTGGTACCAGTCGCATGTTTCTACGATAATTTACGGCAAAATTAGATGGGGGGGGGGTGGCGTTTTTTTTTGGGGTGACTGTACAAGCTATAAGTACATGAAGTATAAGCGTATATGCAGTTAAATTTGTTTTAAACGAAAAAAAATATTTTACGGACAAAGTTATATTTGTACCATGTAATAAAAAATTGAATTTTATTAAATAAAATATCTAATACCAAACGGGCATATTTGACCTGCAGTTGTTATGCAAGACATAACAGTAATTTTTTACGTTTTTATTTAATAAAATTCACATCAATAAGTTATAAATTGATTATATGTATAAAACAGAGATTTAAATTCTCATCACAAAAATTTTATATCCACAAAAAATAAATCCATTAACCACGTCTGTCATTGTTTTATTTACTTTTATTTTCTCTTTTCAGAATTTACCTTTCGCTATTTGTCATAAAGCCAGACATTATTCCGAAAAATCGAAATGAAAAACTGGAGTGAAAAATAAATAAATAGTTAAAAAAAAAGCTCTCAAACAGTTTTATCTTAAGTTACATTTTCTTTATGCTTTGTGGACACAGCATCTGTGATGAAAGTAATTTTATTTTTAAACGACTTAAAATTGAGAATCTACTGTGACTGGAAAAGACATCATGACTTAAACCATTTTTAAACTAAGTGTATTGCCAGGAGGAATGTAAAACTTAATATAAATAGGGTTTGTTACTATTCAAAAATTGATTTCTCTCTCAAAATGCAATTTTTCTCTGATATATAGGAAACGTTTATGGATCTTTAGCTTACAGAAGCATGTTTACAGTTGTAAGAAACAAGCAAGTTGTAAAAAAGTCATTTATATAAAATTTGAATTTCTAAAACTGAATATATTACTAAAGGTATGCTTTAGAAATCGTTTCCTTAGCGTTTTGTAAACTTGCTAGTAAATGTATAAATTATTTTGCATGTTTCACGAAAGTTTGACCAATTAAGGAATTAGAAAATAAATTATCAAATAAGGAATAATTCATAAAACAACTACATAAATTAACAAATACAAAAAATCCACTTTTACAAATAAAACTTTTAAACAACTGTTCATATAAAAGCAAATTTTTTCAAGTAATTGTAATTTAGTATCATTTGTTTTCCTATGAAAGCACTTCATTTCATACATTAACGTTCATTTTCCTGAAGGCAGTAGATTAATTTTAAAATTAATTATACATAAAAATATTGTAGAATATATTATATATAAATAGTTATTATTGGCAATTTTTAATGATTGTTATTTTTATTTTTACTTTTACTAGTCGACTACCATAGATATAGGAAGTAATGCATTCGGTAAAAAATTTGATAATCGTGTTGTGATTTACATGTTTCAAAGTCCTCCTGGATCATAAATATGATTTTTGGAAATTGGTCTGATCAGTGTGTGTGGGGGGGGGGGGGATTCACCTGATTATCATACCTAAAAGACGAAAAGAGACAGACCGACAAAACTTCATTAGTTATATAAGAACGGTGTAAAGATTGTGTTTCGAACTTTTGGTTAAATTTGGGGAACCGGAAGTGGGACCATCAAAAACTACTCAGACGATATTCTTCAAGTTTGTTATATAAATCCCATTTTAGACGCCCTTTCGTTTGCATAAGATGGATACTTCAGGAAAATGTGTAAATGTTCTGACTAAACTCGTGAATTTTTGTTCCCGCAAGTGTGTTTCTTAAAAAGCAGCTCTGTGGATTTCCTTCAAAATCATCTTATTAACTCCTTTTTAAATGTTCTTTCGTGTATAACTGTTGGTTTCCAGTGAAGAGTTAACAGAACTTTTGGTGAAAATCGGCAGTGGAACTGAATGTCAGCACTCGAAAACAGCTCTTACGATTTTTTCAAACTTGGAGCATAAAAACCTTTAAAGATTATTTTCGTATGTATTGATTGGCTATTACAAGAAAATTAATAATCGTCCTCATTAAGTAGGTCAGTTTTCAGATGATTAAGTAGGTCAGTAGTCAGTTTTAGGTCTCGGAACTAGGTGTCTCAAAAAGGGCAGATGTCGATTTTCTTTTAACTCGTCGTATCTCATTTAAGTGACTTTAAGAAATGTCATTTAAGTGACTGACGTATATTCTTTGGTTATTACAGAAAATTCGGTAGGCGTCTGATAAGTAAGAACAATTTTCCTCATAACTATATTATGCTTAAAAGCAGTTTATAATATGTGTAGTAGTGTGCAATAGAAATCGTCGGGTTGTTACACACCACATATTTTAAACATCAATTTTAATAATAACTTTAGATTTATCCTAAAAAGCATCGTCAAAAAATGTATTATATATTAAACTACAACACGCGTTTTACATTTAAAAATGACATATTTTGAAAAAAAAAAATGTTAAGTAAAATGATCCTAAAATTGATACATTAACCCCTTCGGGCCCCATGCACATTGTAATGTACATAACACTTTTCGTGCTGTATTTTATGCTGTATAGGTTTAAACTTCGTTTCAACACCTAATGTACCTACAAGTGATCATCTAACATGAAAGAATAACGTCTATAACGCCATCTGATTTTTGTGTGTTGAGTTATAGTGCTTCTTATGTGAGTAGTTTGAAATTCGAATGGCCGTGACTGCAGTAAGTAGCAAATATTGTTAACTTTTCGTTCTTATTTTTCAAATGAGTGTCAAAACATATATACATCACTAAAGTATGTATGGGTCTACGTAATAATGAAATTGTACAAAAGATATTTACTTTGGCTTCGTATTATAACCTCTATAAAAATATGTAGTACATCCTAATGTACATCCTGTCCCAATCAGCGGAAACACTGTACAAAGTTTTCGATTTGAAATTTTTGCGAGTAATAGTTAGACATACAATTCTTGAAAATATTTTTGCAGATTATTTTATCCTTCAAGATGAATAAGAAACTAAATAAATCTAATTTAGAAAATGAAAAATATGTAGATAAACTATTAGAATTGTTGGAAAATGGGGATGATTCGGATATTCATGACATAGAAGAAAGTGAAGATGAAGTTGGTGAAGATGAAAGAGTAAGAAGAGAACGGGAAGTTGAGGAAATCGGAGACAGTACAGAAGATGAAATTTTAAATCCAGAGCCCACTACAGAAGGTTTTCGAAATAAGAAAAGAGTACGATGGAGGAAACAAACACCCGATGTACCAAAATTCGAATGGATAGCGAATGACAAAATTGGCGATTCTATTGTATTGGATCCTATGCAATATTTTTCTAAATATATAACAGATGAAATTTTTGAACAGATGGCCGAATGTACAAACATATACGTACTTCAACAAGGACAAACTCGATTCAAACCAACAAATGTTATTGAAATTGAAACTTTATTTGGATTACATATTATGATTGGATGTCTAAATAAGTTCCCACGCATACGAATGTACTGGAGTTCCGTTCTTGGCATAAATGTTTTCTTGGAAAACATGTCAAAAAATAGGTTCTTTCAGCTATGGACGATGCTACATTTGGTGAATAATTTAGAAAGGCCTAACGCTTGCACAGATAAATTTTACAAGGTCAAATATAAAGACCAGGCGCTAAAGCGCTGTAAGGAATATTTCCATAGACGAACAAATGATCCCATTCACAGGAAAAATAAACATGTTGCAATATGTTCAAAATAAACCATGTAAGTGGGGATTAAAAATTTTTGTATTATGAAGTCCAAATGGACTTGCCCACAATTTTATACCATATCAAGGTAGTACCACAGAAATAAACAGAGACAACGTGAAAAAATATGGCCAAAGTAGTGCAATTGTTTTAGAAATACTAGAAATCGCAAAGAAAGAATGTCATACAGTGAATTTTGACAATTATTTCAACTCTTATGCTCTTCTTCTGCGATTATTGGAATTGAAAATGTATGCTGCTGGTACAGTTCGTATGAATAGGTTTTATAAACCACATTTTATATCTGATAAAGATATAAAAAAGAAGAAAAGAGGCTATTCCGAAGATCTAGTTAGTCAGGATGGCATTATCATGGTAAAGTGGCTGGACAACTAACCAGTTCATATGGCTTCCAACTTTGTTGCACTGGAACAATTGATAAAGCAAAACGGTGGGATAAGCAAAAATCAGCATATATCGAAATTGATAGACCTGTAGTTGTAAAGCAATATAACAACAACATGGGAGGAGTTGATCTGCTCGATATGTATATAAGTTAATATAGCATATATATTAGATCTCGAAAATGGACTTTTCGAGTAATTATGCATTTTGTGGATTTTGCTCTATCTAATAGTTGGATAGAGTATAAACAAGATTGCATCGAAGATAAAATTCATAAAAAATATATTATGGATTTGTTGGAATTTCGTATGCACGTTTCCAAAAGTTTAATTTATAAGAACAAGCTTGTAAATGTAAAGGAACGTGGTCGCCCTTCAAAAAGTGAAGGAGAAATTACCCCGGACAGAAAATTTCGTTGCTGTGAGAAAAGACCAATAAGAGAAATTCAACACGATAATGTGGACCATATGCCCCAAATCGATGATAAAAAAGAAGCAACACGATGCAAGATGTCATTATGCAAAGGAAGGACACATTTTTATTGTGACAAATGTCGTGTCCATTTGTGTTTATTAAAAGAGAGGAATTGTTTTGAAAGATTTCACAGAAAATAATAATTATATATATATATATAGCTGCTTATTCAAAAGGAATTATTTATAATATAATAATAAATTATTTATAATATAGTAAGAGAATTTTTTTTCATACAAATATCACTCAAGATTTCCTATGCTACAAATTTTGAATAAGGACCATATGTCCATTAAAATGTACATTTAAAAATTATATATAAATGAGTAAATATTTTTGTAAAAAGTATATTGTTGCTTTCATTCACATGAATTAAGTTAATTTTAGTATAAAAATAATTTTTTCCTAAAAATTCGGGTCTGAAGGGGTTAAGTTAGAAAATTATTGTTCTATAAAACATACTATAACGCTGCCTTTTAGTATTACAAATGGCTAAATTTTTTTTTTTTCAAAAACTTCATACTTTTTGCAAATACTTATTCAGATCAAATTGCTACATCAAAAACTGTAAATTATTTGTAAAATACGATTGATTACTTCCAAGCAACTATTTAGTAATAACTGTTGAACTTCATCTATATTATTAAAATCAGATTTTTGTCTGTAAATATCTCAGAATAAAAATCTGTCTGCGATATCTTCACGTTTCCCACATCGTTGGGCGAGGTACCCGAATAGGTCCTTTGTCGCTTCCGCGCTTGAGTGTAGGTTGATCTGAATTATTTTTATGGCGTCTGGTCTCTTTGTGTTGTTACTGTTCTGTTGTGTCTGTGTGCTATTGTTTGTTTCTGCAGTGTCTTCACCGTCCATAGTAGTATCTATTTTGTGGACGCCTATTTTGGGCATTGTTGCTTCTTTGCTGCTGGCCTCCTCTTCTGTATGGTTTTCTTCTTCTGGTTACCATTTGGTAACCCTCCTGGTCTTTGTTTTGCTGATTGTATTCTATTTGAGGTCGTCCATCTTCAGCATAGTGGATTGATGTATTCCCTGTTATTACATCCATTGCTTTTGTCAGTTGAGTTTTCCCCCCTCCACTTCTGCCTTTCGGATCGCCAATAATTGACGATACACGTAGCAGAAGCCGGAGTAGGCTGTATGTTCTGTCACTAGATTAAGTTTGTTTGTGTATGCGGTCTGGTTGTTATAGACTGTGCATGGGTAGCAACAAGTCTTGTCAGATGCACACTCTGCCGTTTTATGCTTCCCGGCGCACCGTGCACAGCGGGTTTCCCACCTGCACGTCTGCGCCGTGTGGTCATAACCCTGGCAGTTGTAGCATCTGATTACAATTACTTTTGGTTTGATTAGACATTGCTTCAGACCTAGACACAGTGACTTTTTTTCAAGAAGCGCATCCGCTATCGGTGCTGGCAGCTGAATGGTGTAATTCTGCAGATGCAGGTCCTTCTTCGTGAGGTTGTCAAGAAATCTGATGTAATAGTCAGCGTCCGGCTTCAAGTTCAGAGTACTTATGACTTTGTCCTGGACTGTTCTGGCTCCTATTTTCTCTGGTACATCTTTAATTACAATTTTCTTCTTTCTTACTCCTGCAGTTTGAATACTTGCATTGCTTGTAATTTCTTCTGAGTCTTTGAGGTTCGTTTTGACTTCCTCCGCTTCCTTCGCGGACCGAGTATCACGTGAAAACGACTGGACGGATTTCAGTAACACTTGGCTGAGGTTTAAGTCTTTACCCAACTTAAAATTATATCCATCAAAAATTTCCAAATTTCACTTAGATTTATGGATATGAACAAAAAAGTTTCTATAACCAATCAAAAATTAAATCTAGTTATTCAGATACGTTAACTGACTATATTTGAACAAAAAACTTGACTTTGTATTTGATGTTATTTGGTGTCTTGCAGTAAACCTTGCGTTCTCTTACATAAACGATATCTTTTCTTACTTTTGAATGTTCTTTTAAAATTTATATTTTCATTTAAAAGTTAGATTGTTTTGTATGCACTACTTACCAATAAGTATTTGGACATTTTTGAATTTAGACGTTTTGTTAAATATCTAGAAAAGTTCTTAGGCTAACAAATATATTCATGAAGATACAACAATTTTTTTTTTTGTTGGGGAGTAGGGGATCTACTTTTTACAAATATAACGCATACGGTATTAGAAACAGTGCAAAGACACTTTCAGAAAATTTGGCATACTACATTAGACACAGCATACTGCAATCAGAATGCAAAAATGTTAAATATCTTACGAAATATGATCTTCTTTATTAGATAATTTGTAACTAAACATGCACTAGCTTTTAAAAAAGTACTTTTGCATAATTTAATTGCCAAAAGTACTGGGCAAGTTATATGAAAACCCCAAACAAATATCGTGTAAATTCAAACAATTATGGGAGATAGAATGAACAGTATTTCAGTTCTTTTAAAATAAACGCTAATTTCTACGGGGTTTTGCTCACATTTTTATTTTGATTCAGTCAAGCTCAAATGGTAATACAATTTTCGCTGACTGAAAATAAATATTGATAAAACACCCTAGCATTTACATTTTTTTTCCGAGAAAAAATGAAATTCTGTTCATTCTATCTCTCATAACTATTTGAATTTAATCGATATTTTTTGAGATTTTTACACAAGTTGTTCAATACTTTTAACTATTAAATTATGCAAATGAATTTTTTTAAAGCTAGCGCATGCGTAGTTAAAAAATATTTAGTAGAAATGCTCATATTTTGGAAGATATTTAAAATTTTTGCATTCTGATTGCAGTAGGCTGTGCTGAATATAGTATACAAAATTTCCTAAAAATGACTTCGCACTAGGTCCAAAACCCTACGTGTTATAATTAAAAAAGTAGAAATTGTTCTTGCAATAATATATAGATGTGGTAGCCTCTTAAAAACTTATACAGATAATGAAAAAATCGTCATAATAACATGCTACAGCCAAATCGCATTTAAAGGATTACTTTTTACAGGTTGATCCAAAACATTTTGACTTTTGTTTAATTTTTTACTCGTCCCACATTTTTTGCTGAAATGTATGAGGTATAACCTTTACTCTAACAAACTGTTAAGATGAGTCCTAAAGAACACTTCTAGATATTTGAGAAAACTTCATATTCCAAATATTTATTGTTAGTCCAAATATTTATTGTTTGATAGTGTGTAAAACATATTTTATCGCAAACAATAATGATTCACAGGTAAGATTGTTTTTACATTTTATTTTTCATAACTTTTAAGTAATTATTTTTGTGAAGTTCTTTTTACTGTAAAAAAAAAAAAATAATAATAATAATAATAATAATAATAATAATAATAATAAAGTTTTATAAAATTTTATTGGAATTACACTTACCTTTGGTCGATTGTATTAAGTGAAAAAATATGTTTGAAACGCTGAAAATGTAATATTTTATACAAGTTTTGCTTGCTCTATCTTTTAATTAAAATAAAACATTCAAAATCTCTGCAATCAACTGACTCATCAGCTGACAAACTTTCTTATATTCCAGTCATAAAGCAATGCACCGTCCACTGTAATACTCTGTTTAAGTGTAAAAGTTAATACATCAGTTTCCGCATTTTGAACCAAAATATACTTTTGCTAATTTAAAAGTAATTTGTAGGTAAAGTAAAGTTGATTAAACACATAAAATTGTGTTTTTTGCGAAGAACGGGCATAACAGCTAGTTTAAAAATAGGGGAGAAAAGTTTTATGGGCATTATATTTGTTGCAGTTCTAGGATGACAAATATTATTAGCAAGTTTTGATCAAAATTCACGCAACATCATATAATATCTGTGAATCGAATTGTTGTTTCAATCCTTAGCTTTGTACAACTAAATATGAATATGTATTTTGCACGTATAAGATTACATAAATTTCTTATGTGTAAAATACAGTATGTTAAGAAAACAAGAAGTAAATGGTAAAATCAAAATATTGTGTGTTAAATGAAAATCCAGGACGTTACTGGGAAATTTGGGGTAAATGAATGCCCAATATTTACAGGTAGTGTTTCTAGAATAATTCAATAACCATAAAATATATTTTTAAAAATAATACTAAAATGATGAAATATGGAACGTTTCGTGTAGAAAAACCTGTTCTTTACAGGTATCTGATCCATACTTATTAAAACAAGAAACGTTGACAAAATGTTTCACAGCGTGACTGTTTATCGCTTCGGAGAGCAAAATAATTTACGCTAAATTAATTGTGATATCAGAAGAAATTAAAAACGAATTAAAAAAAAAAGAAATTAAGCACCTTTTAAAAATAAGTAATAGAAATAAAATTCTGGTAAAAAATTCAGAGATTAAATTTTGCAATTGAGAATTATAATAGCGTCTTCAGCATTTAAGGGCCCTCTTCACAATAAACTTATAAAAAAATTAAAACACTTATAAAAAAATTAACCTGCCATATAAAATTTGATTATCTGTGGATTTAAAAAAAAAAAAAAAAATCTTCTCTATCCATTTCTTTGACAAAATTTTTAATTAATTGAACTTTAAAATTTAGTATTAGTATAACAAATCAAAAGTCAAAACTTCTTATTTGAGTGACTTAGTTTTCTCTTGTATGGAGTACTTATTTACGTAGAATTAGAGTGACTTTTTCCTTTTACTGAAATCCTGTATGATGTTATGAAGCCAGCTAATGACGTTTTACATATACTTAAAATATTAAATGAATATAAATCGTATGATATGAAGTACAGTAAACTCTCGATTATACGAGAGCATTTTATCCGCGATTTTCATTTTCCTTGGCTTTTTTGCTACAATAAGTTACGATGGATTTTAAAAATTACAATTTATACGATTAGGTATACAATTAAATTCGTAAATAAAATAAAAATTGAAGACAACATATATATAAATCAAAGTCCCAGATAATATTTCAATACCGCGGATAATCGAGATTTTATTGTGTTGATTAAAAACTTTCTATCGTTATGATATGTGAGAGACATCGTACTTGGCGAATTTTAATTTAAAAGAAAAATATATCTGTGAATTTGTGGAATTAAGTTTACTTTATTTGGAAAGCTAAATCAATAATAAGAAATCATAATCAAGCTAACATTTATTATTAACAATATAAACTTTGCAAAGTGTGTTTTTACATAGATTTGATTTTCATTATTTCGGAGATTTTAGAGTGCAATTTTCACCACTCTTTATAAATAGAAAGCAATTGTATTTTAGTATATATATATATTAGTTAAATAATCGTCTTAATAATAAAACCAGATTTTCTGGAAAGTAACATTCTAAAATGATGCTATTACTTAAACAATTTATTGAAATAAATAAACCTTTTTCCCCCCTTGCTTTAGAATAATGAATAATAATAATAATAATAATAATAAGTAAAAAATCATTTTTTTTTTTAAGATTAGAAGCTTTTTATTGTAAAGCCCTAAAAAGCATAAAATAAAAAAATATTGAGGTAAAGACATGCTATAAAGAAATGAAAGTTTTAACACTAATGAAATTTTAGAGAAAAATATAGATATTTCCCTTTTGCAAGAGATGGAAATTTTTAAATATTCAAAATATTTTGAAAAGCATTCGAGACCAATATTCATAGCTATTAGCATTTGTTTTGTATAATTATTCGTTAAGCCATAAATTTCAAAGGTCTCGAAAGCTTTTCAAAATATTTGGAATATTTAAAAATTTTTATCTCTCGCAATAAAGAAATATCTATATTTTTCTCTAAAATTTCATTGATGTTAAAACTTTCATTTTTTATAGCATGTCTTTACCTCAATATTTTTTTATTTTATGCTTTTTAGGGCTTCACAATAAAAATCTTATAATTTAAAAAAATGATTTTTTACTTAAATTTTTATTTTGTGTTTTTTAGTTATGAAAAAGCTTCTTGAAATTCAATAAAAATTTCTCGGATAATGTGAAGACAACTGAAGATTTTCTTTTAGATACTGACACTTTTTTTAAAATTATCTGAAGAAAAATAAATAGCACGTCGGCCTTCGAGGATTGATCCCACGACCAACGCGTTATCAGCATAATATTCTAACCAAAAGGCAAAGAATAATTAACAAAGGTCATAGAACATGCCATAAATATCTAAGTAATGCAAAAAAATATTGTTCTTGAATGCTTTTCGAAATACTTTGAATATTGAAGAATTTTCATATCGTGTAAAAGTGAAATATCTACATTCTTCTTTAAAATTTTCTTATTGCTGGAACTTCTACTTTTTACAGCACGTCTCTGAAAGAGCAAAATTTTATTTATTTTATTTTATGTTTTTTAAGGCTCCACACGAAAAAGTTTCCAGAGTTTTTTTTTTTATTTTTTATTTTTTTAGTTACTAAAAAAAGAAAAAAAGCTTCTTAAAAAAACTAATAAAAATTTCTTAGGTTACTATCTAGGACATGAAAGGTTTCGCTTTTAACAAATGACATTTTTTTTTTTTAAATTAATTATCTACAAAAAAGTAACACGTCGGCCTCTGAAGACCGAACCCACCCACCACCATCGTGTTATCAACATGACGCTTTAACCATTGAACGATGTAAATATTTCTTACATTCACTTGAAAGTGGAAGCGCTTTGTTTTTTCAGCATGACACGAAGTCGCGATGACAAAATACAATTTCAAAAGAAAGAAGTTAAAAAAAAAGTATTTATTTAATATTTATTAATTATAAATTTCTTAGGATACTGTGTAAGCAACGAAAAATTTTCTTGTATCAATTGACACATTTTCTTCTAATGATCTGAAAAAATCTACGCCGGACCTTCCGGGGACCGAACTCTCGACCACCACGTTATTAACGTGACGCTCTAACCAACTGAACCAAGGAGCAAAAAACGGAATGGCTTATATTTACTTTAAAATGAAGGTGCGTTGTTTACAAGCGTGAAACGAAGGCACGATGGCAAAGTCAATTTCGTATAAAATGCTTTTAATAATGAAAAAAAGATTATTTTTCAAAGGAAAAAAAAGGAAGAAATAAAAAAACAAAAACAAAAAAGTATAAAAGTAAAAAAGAGTTTAGTTGCAACAATACATTAAAAAAAATTGACTTCCTCATTTAAAAAATTAATCATAAGTCCAAATGAGGATTTGAAATAAAAGATGTATTCCTATGTATAGATCACAGATTGGCGATTTAGTAGATTTTTTTTTCTTTGCACCGCTATTTAACACGTTAACTGCCGTGTCACCCGTATTCGGGTGACAGCAAAAGTTCTCATCAGGCCACGTCACCCGTATTCGGGTGACAGCAAGAGTTCTCATCAGGCCACGTCGGGTGACTCCTACCAAAGGATTTCCGAACATATTTAGATAAATATATGACAGGAGATAATAATACTGTTGAATTTTTTATTATGAAACTAGAATGTATTTGGCAGATTCTGAAAGTGATTGCGATCACTAGACTCTTTTGGTTGCTTTGGAATCGGATTTTGAAAAAAATTCAGTGAAACTCAAAAAAGGTTTGGGGGCGGAGTAACAGCAGGCGAAGGTCTTCACGAAAAAGGCCCCTGGCCAAATGGTTCAACGTGCAAATTTCCCGATTGTTTTATTATGAAACTAGAATGTATTTGGCAGATTCAGAAAGTGATTGCGATCACTAGACTCTTTTGGTTGCTTTGGAATCGGATTTTGAATAAAATTCAGTGAAACTCAAAAAAGGTTTGGGGGCGGAGTAACAGCAGGCGAAGGTCTTCACGAAAAAGGCCCCTGGCCAAATGGTTCAACGTGCAAATTTCCCGATTGTTTTATTATGAAACTAGAATGTATTTGGCAGATTCAGAAAGTGATTGCGATCACTAGACTCTTTTGGTTGCTTTGGAATCGGATTTTGAATAAAATTCAGTGAAACTCAAAAAAGGTTTGGGGGCGGAGTAACAGCAGGCGAAGGTGGCCTGACGGGGATTTTGTTGTAAACACGCGTGGCAGTCAACGTGTTAAAGCTAAATTAATGTCAAAACATTTAACTAAGTTAGAGGAACACGTAAAAAAAAAAAACATTTCAAATGATTACAATAAATGGTTTAGTGATATTTAAAAAATTAAATAGAATATGAATTATAATACGTTAAAACAGAAAATAAATAAATAAATAAATAGGATACTTTTCTGTTATCGGAATTCGATCTAGGTTGAGTAAAAATGTGTAATAAATTTGAGATATTTGGGTGTTTTCCCTTCTTTAAATAAACTAGCGACAATATTGATAAAAATGCGCTGAAGATAATTTTCACAAATAAATAAATTTAAATTGTATTTCATTACTCGAATTCCCTTATTTAGGTTTTAAAAAAAATTGCATTTATTATTATTTTTTCCCCATAATTAATCATTTTATCACGACACTTGGCCTTTGTTTTTGATTCAGCGAGTATGGCCAATTTAAAAATTTAAACGTTTGAAAATATCGCCCGCTAGGTAGGGAAAGGCCGATAGGTTATAAAGAAGGACTATCTGTGAAAAAAAAAATACCGTACAAATCATAAAACGAATACCGAGAATATTTTTAGTCCTGATTTTTAATAAGCTTAAAACATTTAAATATTTAAGTTTTTGTGCACCAATTATTTAAAATAAATTTATACAAAATAAGAGAGAGTTAAAAAAAAAAAAAAAAAAAAAAAAAAAAAAAAAAGCCTTTAACATCTTTCTCAAAACAGTAAATTTATGTCCAAAACAAGTATTAGAAATTTTACGTTTTTCCAGTTTATACACCTCTATTTCCATATAATAATCTTTAATAATAACTTTCTGCCAATAAATAAATGCGAAAATATTATTCTTCATATTGTGGCCAAAGCTGCGACCTCTGTACTATTGTGAATATTAAAAAAAATTTCTGATTATATACTAGAAATTAAATATTATTTGAGTGATTATGTGCTTTTGGTCTGCATTAATGTTTCATTCTGATAGTGCTTATTTGGTAATGCTATGTATACTTAAAAGTATATATATTCGGGGAATAATTCATTTTACGGTTGATGAATTTAATTTATACTGATTAGATATGAAATGATACTTTATCATTATCACTGTCACCAATGTCACTACCAGTTGTGTCCCTTTACGATATGCTAAATTAACTGGTAGCACCTTTTATTCATAATGTTTATCTCCAGTAAATCTGATGGTTATGAAGAGGAAGTTTGAACGATTACTTTGCAATATAATAATACAATTTTATTTTAATATAATTCTAATCAGACATTAGATCATAAATACAAGAGACATTAAATGTAATTAATTACATTGTATAAATGTACGCTTTTATTGCTTGACAATTAATTAGCTTTCAAAATATAAAGACGGAATTGATATACAGTACTTACATTGTACTTACATACAGTACTTACATAATCATTTTACATTGAATAAGAATAATTATAATACATTTGTTCCTAAGATATTACAAGGTTCGACTGAAACATGTCATTTCACACACACACACACACACACACACACACACATATATATATATATATATATATATATATTATATAAATAAAATTCAGTAAATTTTTAATTTTTCCATAACATTTAATCCATTGTCAATATATGATCATACCCTGTTTTTTCATTAGGCAGAAAAGGCCTTGGTCTAAGTATCCCAACTTCTTAGCGTAACATTAAACATTTTTTTAAAAGATTATTTTTATTTTTCATGTAATATTTCGTAAAAAATGCTACCTTTTTAAATTAAAGCTTCCTTTTAACATTTTTTCTAATTTTCTAAAACGATTTAAAAATTGCAAACAAGCAAATTTATTTAAATAGATTTTGAAACGTCCAATGTTGTTGCTGTTGTTGTTGTTGTTACATATGGCAAAGAAACTTAATTCATTACATCACGCCACTCGCGATAGAGACCATCATCAAAAAATAACAATCAATACACAACCATAATCATAATTTGACAATACCAGAACATCGACAGTTCATTAAACATTAATATTACGATAAAAGCGTATAAAACATATAAACTTATAAAACATGAAAATGTGATAAGTAAGAATTTTAAAACATACAGTTTGTTAAATCAGACATATCAAGTAAAAATGGAGAAATATCTGGAAAAGGAAACATTATAATGTTCTCACTCGGTAAACTGTCACTTTTAATCACATTGTCCAAACTGTAAAAATTAAACAACTGCTTGGTTAAGAGGACCCCTTCAACCGAATTTTTCCTATAGTCAAGAGTTTTATAAATCGGCCATATATACGATAATTACATTATGAATAACAGAGGTTCCTTTTTTTTTTTATCCTCATGTAATAAATATTTAATATTAAACATTTTTATCCGATTTAAGAATACCATTTAAAATGCATCAGTAGGGATATTTTATGCACCTAAATATGCAGATAAATAAAGCTTTGCCACATGTTATAACATGCAGTTTAGTTATAAAGGTTTATGTAAATTGTTTAATTAAAATTAAATTTTGCCCGCATTTATGCATTCTGAATGACACTGCTTTAAAATAGTTTTCTTTATCTCTGCTTCCTTTCTTTCTGCTTTAAAATAGTTTTCTTTGAAGGATTTTACTCTTTAGACAAAGCAATTTTTTTTTTTCTGTCAAAATAGCAGTATTCAAAATGTGTAAAGATGACAATTATGATGATATTTTATATATATACATACATATATATAGCCTTTTTCGACTGCTAAAAAAGTCACTTTGGCTCATAACAATACTATAAAAACTGCTGCTTTTATAGCGTGAAATGCTGTAAATTTCAGAGGTTTGTTTTCTCAAAAAAGAAGAAATCATGCACATAGTAATAATTTGTCGCTGCTGGGATTCGAACAATGATTATCTGAAGTACAGTCAAAAACCGTAACACTACAGTACGGTTTCGCATTTCATTTGGTTAATTTTATGCTCTCAATCATTGAGGAATCATTTTCTAACGTTTACGAAAATCAGTTTTCAAAACCCGAAGAGTAAACGGAGACGCCAGTCTCACTAGAACTACATCATCCAGTCAATCCAAAACTTTGTCGATCGGTTTGATTGGGTTTAGTTTCTCGCTCTTCAGTATTTTTTTTACTACTAGGGCTAATTAGATCTGCACCTACAGCTTAATGTTGATTTACAATTTTACAATCATCCATGCTGGTACCGGGAATCGAATTCGGTACTTGGCAACTGAATGCCCGAGCGCAACAACAGTTGAATCGTACTTGATATCTTATTTAGGTCAGGAGGGCAGCTGACTACTCTATACGCTGCATAGTTTACGCGTCAAGCACAACTCAAGATATATGTGATACGGAATTATTTTATTTAAATAAAAGTATCCCCAATGGCTATAAGTGGTAGGTACGACATGGTGTCGTTTTATCTGACAGTTAAAAGCTCGTCTTTAGATTTTTGTAACTTTTGATTGTCAAATAGGCATTCCGAATAATCTCAAGTACGTTCTTTTACTTAAGCTGATTCCGTTCCAAATTAGTAATTCACGTCTTCTGCATATAATCATTTTCGAAAAAGCGTCGGTATATTTCGAAGTATGCTTTCCATGCAAAAAAACAGCGAAAAACGGGCAACTCACCTTTCGGTTTAGAGCTTGGACACGTGAAGTGTACCCGCCTCACGGACGACATATCATAACTCTCCAGCGACCCCACGGACAGGGGCACGGGCCTGGAGGAGCCCGCGGGAAGGGAAGACCCACAAAATCGCAAGCAAACTATGCATTTATCTCCGGCGGGTGTGCTAGGCCGGGTGCTGGAACTCACTTGAGCCTATTAGAGGAACAAGGCCAGCGGTGAAGAGTCGGTGACAATTACAAGTAGGACTGCATCAACGCCAACATATCGGATATAATATTCCAGGGTGTATCGGAATTTACCATGATCGGGACTCTTCAATCGTACCTGACTCTTATAACGTCACGTCAAATCTCGATGTTCAGCAGCCCAAATTCTTCAAGCCGCTTGGTGTCTTCCGGTCAAAAGATTTCAAACCACAATTTAGTAAAGCCAGTGTGCATAGAGGCTAAACTAAAATGAAACTTTTTAAAAATTGTTTAGCTTGGCATAGTCCCTCCTTTTCTATAAGAAGCTTCTATGGAACCTGTCTATAATTGACGGCTCTGCCTCGACGAGTTTCCAGCGGTAGATGCTGATTATTTTTTTTTCTTTGGTGCAGCATTAATACTTTTTCCGCAATCGATATCTGACGCATTTTGTTTTTGGAATCGATATCGTAGACCCCTGGATTCAAGTCTTCGGAAATTTCGCCAAGACATTGAATCCTGTAAATCATGCTGTTGGGAAAAGTTATTGTCAGTCATAAAGAAGATTAAAATTTTCTACCGCTATTTCTGTGCAAAAATCTTTATCGTTCATTAACAGTAAATAGTATAGTCATTATTGATAGAAAAAATTGGTGGCATAGAAAATATCTCTATGTGTAACTCTTTTCTTCTATTTTTGCTACACTTTAGACAGTGCATGTTTTATTTTACGTTAAATAACAGTTGGACTATTTGTATATTTATTTTAAAATATATGTGCTACTCTAATTTTTTTTACCAGTTTATATTATAAGTTCTAGTCATTCAACATTGTCTTAAGTAAAAGTGAATTAAAAATGAAAATGTTTTGCCCAGTCCTTTCTTTTTATAAAACAGGTTTTTAAACAATCAAACCTTGACTTTATATAAAAAATCAAAATTATACTTTTGTTTCAAATAATAGTTAAAATTTATTAATGAGAATCGTATTGTTTGATTCTGATCAGCAATCAGTGTTTTTGTTCTATTTACGTTACTTTACAGATATTTATTTAATGCAACATCTCTAAACAATTACTTTCAGGAAAGAAGATGTTGCTATTTCTATTATTATTTAAATTCTCTTGAAAATTTAAAATACTATAATTTCATTATTTCCCAATTATTTTTACATGTATGCTTTTCAATATACATTGCTATTTTCAAACGTAATTCAGTATGTTTTGCACCCTATCAAGTGCACTTTGTACTCGTCTCAACAAAGACTTACAAGCAGACATATTTCATAAAAGTAGGATAAATTTGTTAATAATTAAATAAATAAATAAATAATAACTATCAAAAATTAAATCTGTACTTAACACAACAGTAAACAACTTTTTTTAAAACGAAATGTATATTTACCTGAATTCCATAGGTTGATTCTTCGTACAGTATTGATATATAAGTCCAGTTTAATCGTTGGACTATCTGAACCATTGCATCAGCTTGATTTAAATCAGAAGGAACAGTTCTGAGGAAATATTCAAATCGGTTTTTGTTACTGAGCTCTGGACTAGTAGAAAAAAAGCTGACCTAAACATAAAAAGCATAACCAAGTTATTTACTAGATTAAAGGGTTTAAAATATAATTCTACACTTTCATTTATCAATTTTTGAAGTACCTGTGGTATTTTGAATAGGCGAAGAAGGTTTGCTACTTGAATTGATGTAACACTTGAAGCTGCTCCTAATACCCCCGATATTTTCTTATGTCTAATGGTTGGAGAAGACCCATCTGGGCATCGGTATGATCCTTCATCAATGTTACTCATGGATCCTGAAAACATATAGTTTATAAATGCATGATATTTAGAAAAATTACACAGTATAAAAAGTAAATAATTTTTAAATGTTTACTGATAATATGTCCATTAAACACATTATAAATAAAATAGTAAGAAGTATAAACTAAGTAAAATTGAGGCATGCAAACATTATAATTATTTACTCTTTTATTCTGGAAATACTTTTTCCAAATTGGCAAAAATAGTTCGTAATTTTTTGAAAATGATATATAAGGTTTGGTAGGAAATGTAAGCTTTGCAACCATTATCTGCAAATTTCAGTCTAATCTAATGTTTTCATTTATCTAGATTAAATTTAAATTATTGATTAATCTTAAAGCAATAAAAACCAAAAAATATGTTCTTTGTCATGAAATATTACGAAGAAATTTTGTGACGGAAATTTTACAAATTAACACGTCCGTCATTTAGAGTATATATATTCTAATAGCCGGGGTGTTTCAAAGCTCATTAATACGACTACTTTTCCATAATAATAGTTTATTACCTTTTTTATAACTACTCTATAAAAAAGGATAAAAGTGCATCAAATAATGACGTAAAAACGTTTCTCAGCCCTCAAATACCAAGTTCTACAGATTTTTGCTATTGCACTGAAATTTGTTGCTCCATATTTTGACTAACGGATACCATAAGTTGTAGTTTACGCCATATTTTTCAAAGTTAAAGTAAATGCTTCAAAAGGATTTATTTACATTTAACAAAAAGAAAACTAAAATATCTATGTTAAAATGTTTGTTAAAGAAAAAAGAAATAAAAATTGATCTGACATATATCTTTTCAAGCATCGGCATTTTTAATGAATATCTAAAGTCAAGTAATGAGAATCAGTTTTTTAAGAAGCCCATAAAATATAAAGAACAATGCAGTGTAATGCTTGAATTCATTTAAATGCATAAGTATGCTGTATTTTTATTACATTAAAATTTAACACATGTAAAAATTTCTAAACGTTAACTATATAATTTTCCTACTGACCTGACAACCTTACTGATTTTTAATCTCATACTACTTATTCAAGAAATTCTGAAGCTTTGTTGTAAAAATGTTTTTTATTAAATACTATAGAAACTTGTATAGAATTCATTTACCGTAAGCTTTCACTTCTCAAAAGCTTCTACTTGTCGCAAGAATCACTTTCCAGTATATTTCTTTTTATTATTATTATTATTATTATTATTATTATTAAACAATTCCAATATTCTTTAATAAGTTCATTGAACTCCTTTATCTTGTAGATATATGAAGTAAATAGAAAATAAGACTTATTCACACACCATAAATTTTAAGCCAGCACAACTGGTTTCGAAAGGACGTAGCCTTCCTTCATCAGGTGCAAAAAAACACGTGCTACTGCCTCCAAGGCAGTAGCACGTGTTTTTTTTTTTTTTTTCACCTGTTGAAGGAAGGCTACGTCCTTTCGAAACCGGTTGTGCTGGCTTAAAATTTATGGTGTATGAAGAAGTCTTATTTTCTATTTATCGTTTGTACACCAGTTTTGCATTTAGTTTTGGTGATATGAAGTAAATGTTGGCAAATAATATAAGATACATTCTCAATTGAAAATATTTAAGAACGTGTAACTAACAATCAAAGATATGAAGTTCATGGTGCGATTATATCGTTCGCGGCTGCAGAACAGAAGAATTCAGTTCGCAATCCAACAAACAGAGATTTTTTTTTTTTTTTTTTCAAAAAATGTACAGAATTACCATAATTTTACCACACAACAATTCACAACTGTGTTGTACATTTACATCATTATTATGGTACAGTGCTAACAACTGAATTGCGAGTATTTTAAGCTGTAAATTTACGTGAACTTTTTTTTTTTTCGGTATTAAAAGTTTAATTTTATAGTTCTTGAATAGTCCAATAGATCACGTGAATTATCCAAAAAAATCACAGCTATGCTTGTAATGACCAATTAGAAATTTTTTAAAAGCTAAACAAACTTTCATTTTGGTGTAATATACCAGAGAGAGTACGATGATTTAAGATTTTATCAACGAAAGCATTAGTGCGTTTGAAAAATAAACAGATAGAAGAGCGAAATCATATAAATATATATTCGTTTCAAACGAAAAATCTGCTTCAGCTGAAAGTAACTACTTCTGAGTTTATAATATTAATTTTCTGCGAAATTTTATTACTGTCAGATTTTTTTTTCTTTTTGACAACTGTGAACATATGTTATTTCGTTTTCATCCCACGCTATTCTAATCTGCGGGACTCACATAATATGCGGAATCTATAAACCACAAACGACGATTGTACTGCCAGATTCACGGTCTGCATTTTTTTTTCACTTGGATACATTTATATTATTCTAGATAAATACTTTTACTGAAGCTAGATTATTTTCTTTTACACTGGTGATTATGAGACATTTTTTCCCCTTTCATACTATTTTCTATGCAATTCTGAGAAACGGTTCCAAATTTTGATAGAGAAATGCATGAAAAAAAATTCATATTATCACAAGTATGGAAACAAAGGAAAGAAATTGGCATAAATAAATCATTACAGTAAATTAGTTTAAGAAAAAGTACCAAAGAAAGAAATTACATATCAGTTGTTAAACAAATTTAATCATCCTTTAAATTTTATGCTTCCTGCTTATTTTGTAACCATCACTCCTGTCAATTTGATTTAAAATAGTATGACACCAGCAAGCAACAGACACAAAAAAGTTACTAAGAAACTGAAATTAAGAGAATTGTCACACTATATATTAAACAGTAAAATGAAAATAAAATTTGATGTGGGAGGTTGAAGATAACTGTGTATGTCTGTATGGCGATAAGATTAATTTGTTTGTATATATTTAATAATTGCCGAGGAAAAAGATTAACTATTTTTGATTGTTAAAGAAGAATAAGATAAATGATTATTTCTATGGGAAAAAGTTTAATATTGAAGTAAATAGCAAGGTGAAATTTTTCAAAATCCTATTTTATTTTTTAACTTTCATCGTAACTTAAAGTTCGAAATCAGTATACATTTCATTTCAAAAACTTTATTTATAAATAATGAATTACTATCATTCAAACTAAAAAACTATTTTAAACTAACCACATTTTAAGTATTACAATTTGATTTTTCTTTTCTTTCCTTCTTTCTTTCTTTCTTTTTTTTTTTTTTTTACATTTTGAATAAAATATTTTTTTACAAAGTAAAAATGCTCTCTAACTGTCTGTTTATTATTGAAATATCTATCTATCTATATATCTATATAAATTTAAATCTCCATTATCTTGTCTAGGTGGGATTTAATAGAAAAGAGAAATAGTTAACATGGACTTTTCTTAAGTCCATTTTTACTCCGTATTGCTTCATTTTTAAATTTTTACTAGCATAAATTTTGAAAATATATATTTATACTTATTCAATAATTAAAAATGATTTTAAATATATATAGTAACAATAATAATAGTAATAATAATTCATTACAATGATCAGACACCAAGAAGGAAAAACAGAGTTAATGAACATAGAATCATGTAAACTAGAAGAAGAAGAAGGGGCATAGTCCACCACAATTGAAGACGAATGGAGCAGGTTAAAGAAACTTTACAGGCGTCCAAATTTCCCCAAAATCTCTATAAGACCATTTTGCAACATACTGAATAGTTAAAATAGAGATAAATATTAAGGAAGAAAAAACTTAAAGCGAAAACCGTGAATGATTTAATGAATTAACATAATATTGATATTACCATAAAGTGGAGAAATTGGTATGGTTTAAAATGAGAATAAAGACTTTAAGGAAGGTGAGAAATTTTAAGGATATAAAGAATTGTGTAATTAACATTTCATATTATTTAAAGAAGTGCAATAAAATCAATTTCAATTAAATACAATAATTTAATTATTATCTTAGAAACATTCATTAATAACTTTATATCTTTTAAAAATACAATTGCGAACAAACAACGATAAGTTTAAATGTTAATTTAAACTTATGTTATGTATTTACTTAGATTAACCCATAATTTAAAGCTTAAAGTTTATTAAACTCATAAAAGTTATTACACAATAGTGTTAATAATTAATATTAAATTTGTTATAATATAGTTCAATTCAAATGAATTCGATGTATGAAAGACAAAAGTTCAATAAATAAATGTACTGGAATGCGATGATTCCGCTTTTTTAATTCCTTGCCGGCTCAATTTATTCGCAAGGTGGCAAGAATTTCTCAGAAAAGGGAACTGACACCAGTATTTTTTATTAACAATTGCTATCACAATAAATTTCTGCATAAATATGATAGAAATTTTTGATAAAGAATAGTGGTGTATTCTTTATTAATAATTGCTATCACAATAGATTACTGAATAAATAGAATAGAAATTATTGATAAAGAATAGTAGTGTCAGTGTTCCATCTTCAGACGGAAACTTTTGCACACTTGTTTGTTCGCCTGCCCGAGCTAAGCGCGGGATAAGCCGGGAAGGGATTAATTTTAAACTTCAACAAACCATCCAACAATCCAACCCAAGCAACACCACCTTACCTCCTAAATCAAGCGTCTGCCCACCCAACCTCCATTTTTTTTTTTTTTTTTTTTGCTTTTAATTTATTTTATTATTTTATTATTATATTTTATATTACCTTCTATTTTTTTTAAAACAAGACCACAATTTTACGGATAAGTAGTGAATAAATAAATTTATTGGGGAAGACAGAGTGTGTTATATCATAAAGAATATTGTTGATATTTTTATTTTTAAATTTTTATGAACACTTTTTTTTTTTTTTTTTTTTTTTTTTTTTTTTTAAACAGATGGTTAAGAATTATATTTCTAAAAACAGATGAATGGAGACAGAATTTAAAATGTATATATATATATATATATATATATATATTGCTTTAATTCTAAAATGTTCTGTTTGTCATATAAATCAATTAATACTTTCTTATTTTTTAATTTAATCTTTAAATAGAGAATGTTTATAATATTATTATTTAGACAACTTTTAGTTAAAGTTAAATTAGGAGAATAGTTAAATTTAAGATAGTTAATGTTTTCATTATCTGCAGATATTACTATTATATCATCAATATATCGACGAAATTGTATATACTGTTATAGTTAAAATAACTTTTATAGAAATAAAGGTAGAGATCAATTAACATATTGGGACTACAACCCTGTTGTAAAATTCCGACTTTTTGTCTTGTTGAAATTTGGTAAATTTGGTATCTTTCAAGAATTTAATGATTAGTTATACAATTAAGAAGTGTGTGAAAATAATTTTAATCAATGTTATCTGAATTTTTAAATTCATTTATTTACGAGTAAATTAATATATTTATGACATTGTCAAGTTCAGCCACATTTATGTTATTAAATAAATCTTAAAATCAATAGTTTGTATATTATTTACTTTAATATATATATATATATATATATATATATTTTTTTTTTTTTTTTTTTTTTTTTGAGGTAACCCAGATAAAAAAAAAAAAAAAAATCTTCTGCAGATAATCTGAAGGTATCTGGAACAATCCCAGCTTATATAAAGTCTTCAAAAAAAAAAAAAAAAAAAAAACTATAAAAATTAAGAAAAATTTTAGTTTAAAATGAAGTTTAAGGGGGAAATTGTTTATGGAGGGGGGAAGTTACCTACAATGAGACAGACGGACGGGAAGATGAACAGACAGACAGATATATCAAATCACATTCACACTTAAAAATTGTTACAAAATGTTGAAAACGCTTAATGTAAACCATAATGCAATTCCAGCAAATTTTCATTAATATCTCTTAGAGTAACAGAATATTTTTATGCGACTCTGTAAATCTAGCGTTAAACATACAATATTCTATACAAAGCATTCTTTTGTGCCTATAAATAACATATTTCAATTTCATTAAGCTTTGTGCAATGTAAAGTTATTATAATTTGGTTTATAGAAATACCTCTCAAAGAACACATTGCTTTGGAATACTTTCTAAAGTCCCTGTACTCAAAATAGTGCTGGTATTTATTCCATTTTACGTAAGAAATATCCGATAGTGAGCTCGAATAAAATTCTGATTTCATTAAGATTTGTGTAAGTTAAAAGTACTAAATATGGTTTATAGAAACACCTCCCATAGAACACATTGCTTTGGAATACTTTTGGGTGTCCCTGTACCCAAACCAGTAGAGGTATTCACTTCATATTCAATTGGGAACATCCGATAGTGAACTTGAATAACATATAACAGTTTCAAGAAATTTCATAAGTATATTATATGGGATGTTAGAGCGCGTACAGACAGACAGACGGACAGACAGACACACAAACCGAAGTCATTAACACCTTTCAATCTTCTTGGAAAGTGTTAAAAATAGATGGTCAATAACACAAATATGTAATAATAATAATAAAAACAGGTATAGAACAACTCAGTAGCATCACATTATAATAGAATGAAAATTAATGGTTAAAAAAAAAAAAAAAAAAAAAAAAAAAAAAAACTATGAATAGATTTGCATATACAATTTTTAAAAATCCTGTCACGTATATACTATTATAGTTAAGATTCAATAGTGTATACAAGGACATAGAACTGTTTATGTCTCTCTCAGGTGAATCTATTGTAATATTTCAAATACAAATGTCTGGATATATAAAATATTTAATTTATAAAGCGTGATATATTAAGGCCTTTTCATTAAAGAAACGTAGACATACTGTAAAATCTGACACAAATTACCGTAATTTCTGGTAGATACCCCGCAGGTTATATAATCCAGTTTTGCACCAGAAATTTCAATTGATAAATAAATTTGTATTTGTAAGAGCTCTTCCTTCGAAAAAGTATAGATTTGTCTATTAAATAAAATTTCTGGCGGAGAAATAACACATCTTACCTGCGGGTTATCTACCAGAAATTACGGTAGTTTTTTATTGCGTCCTAAAACTACAGGTTGAACTCATTTGATTTAATTCAGAAAGAGCTACGTAAACTTATAAATGAGTAAATAGAATACATTTCAGAATATGAATTTGCGCATCATTTTAGAAACTGTTTAAATATTCATAATGTTCAAAAACAGAAAATTCATTTAAAAAATTAAAGTCTTTTCCTGCGTTCAGCAAGAAAATTTTGAAAAGAATTATGTTTCCCCAGAGCCTTAGCTAATTTAGCTTGTAAAATGAGATTTTAAAAAATTGATGGAATTTTTCTTGAAGTTTCTCAGTTTTTCCTGATTTCTATGAATTATTATCTCCCGCACACAAACATATTGTAAATTCAGAATATATATTTGCTGCAAGAAAAATATTGTGCAATAAATCTTTCTTAGAAAGTAACAAATTACATTTTTTTTTTTTTTTTTTTTTGGTAATATAAAAAAAAAATAAATAAATAAATAAAAACCCCTATATATTTTTGAAATTGAAAACATTTAAATGAAAATAATTTACGTATCAGTTCTATGATAGTTAGTTTTATCTTATTTTATATAAGATAGCTTATTTTTTCTTACATTCAAATATATTTCTTAACATTACAATTTTCCGTTTGACTACACTTTATAATTTTTAATGACGTCTCTTAAAAAACTGTATATAATGTAAAGCTAGGACAGATCGCGCGGTAGGAGAGATTGCGCACATATTTGATCGGCGGGAAAGAATAGAGTGGGCGAATTGAAATTTTAGGTGTTTCTACAACACCAATAGTGAAGTGCCGACATGAATTTGCATATGGATTGCTTCAAAAGTTACGATAAAACGTGGTTATTTTGTCTAGTTCTCAAAAATAGATGTTTGAATTTTCATAACCCTTCCTAAGAATTTCAATGCAATGGTAGTAGTAGCAAATAGTTTTTTATTAAACAATTTCTCAAAATCTACTGACCTACACTAATGGTACAAGAAACGCGTATTCCTGTAAACCACTGGGCAATCTCTCCTACCAAAATGGGAGAGTTTGCACTTTTGCAGTTTAGGAGAGATTGCGCATTTAAAATTCCATACTAGCAGGAAATTTGCAGCTTATTGGTGATAACAAGACAATGATGATGAGTTTTTTCAATGCCTGGGACTGTACCAAATCCTAACTTTGAAAAGTGATTGGAGTAATTTAAACCATTCAAAACGGCGCGCCACCTTTATGGAGACTTTCCACAGAATCTGAAATTCAACATTATTCAGAAGTGGCACAATCGACAAAAGAAGCACCTCTGAGGGGATTTACCTCTAGAATGCTATTAGCCTATGAGAAATTTATCGCGAAGATTTAAATGTTTTTTGTATATCTGATTCAGTTTTGCAATACTTTCAAGTATGATGCTCAAGTTTTGTGCAGCTGCCTGCTGCTCAAATGGGAGAGATAAAACTGAATCCAAGCAAAAAATATTAGCCTACTCAATCTCCTTTTTAAGTAATGTAATCTTCAATAAAATAAAATAAATAAAATGAACTTAAAGAAGGTTAAAGCGTAAAGAATTTTAAAACGTAAAGGATTTTTTGGCGGAAAATTTTGAGGAAAAAAATTTTAATAAATAATAAATTGTGGATGTATTCTTCACTTAAATATGGGCGGGACTAACCACATATCATTGTACGCACGGTGTATATATATATATATATATATATATATATATTTTTTTTTTTTTTTTGCTCGGAAATGCCACCGTCTCGAACAGGTTCACTTGTGGCAGGTGGTTGCACAGTGACTTGTACAATAATATGTCCAATGATTCTGGACAACGAGGGAATCAATCAGCAAATAAAAAAACATCCTAGCTGAAAAGGTAATATACTAATTTTAAGTTTAACGCGTTAACTTGTAACTTAATATTATTTTCTGGTATTGTTCTTTATCTAATTTTGTTCTTTTTCCGTTTTCTTTTTTAATACTTTTTTCAGTTAAATAACTTTTTGTAGTTCTTTTTAAATTTCTTTTATTTTCTGATTTTTTTTAAATTATTATTGTTATTATTATTGAATTGAAATATCCACTCCAGATGCAAAAATATTAGTTTAGAAATACCTTACAACGATGCCATTTAAATAAATAATTAGTACTGATAATGTAATTGTAATTTAGAATTTTTTTAACAACCATGAAAATTCAGTTTTGATAGAATGGAATAGAAGGCTGACATTTTACCAACTATGTGAAAAATACCAAAGTCGTGAATCGAATCTGGGCCATTCCGCTAAACGCGCGGAATGGCCCGGGTTCGATTCCCGGCTCTGGTATTTTTCACATAGTTGGTAAAAAATCAGCCTTCTACTCCATTCTTTCAAAAAAAAGTAATTGTAGTTGTAATTAAGCGCAGTCTCTCCTACCCATGTGCGCAATCACTCCTACCTATAAGGAGAGATTGCGCAAAATAGCTCTCTTGGTTTTATTACAATTGTTGTTTTAATACAGAGAAACAAAATAGCAATGGAAATGCATAGAAGAAGGATCAATTCAAAGTTATGCACTAAAATTTTAACAAAAAGAAATATTTGGATTTTTTATATAATTTTGTTGAATTGTGCGCAAACTCTCCTAGCTTTACCTCATATATATTGTTTGTGAATAGTAGTGGAATCCATATGAATTGTGTGAAAAATTATATTTTTAAACGCTAAGAAATTTTTATTAAAAAAATGTGCAACTAAGCCATTAAAATTTACAGTTATAAAAATCAATGTCATTATTATATATAGTGACATCAAAGCTGCCTGTTTCTACACTTTTTTAAATACTAGTTTAATTCATCAAAATTTTTTCTTTCATTTTTTCAATAACAACTGTTACAAAAATTTATAAATGATTTCTATTAAAAATTTCTGGTAGCCAAAAAGAGTAAAATTTTGGAGTTATATATTACCGTTGCGTGCATATAAAGTTTTTTAAGGTTTGTGAATTTTATTTTTAGATTATCTACTTTAATTTATAATACGAGACAGATGGTTCATTTTCTTACAGAATAATTACATCTTTTAAGACATTTTAATTACAAAACATATTTGTAGTTTTGAAAGAAATTTTCAAGTAAAATAAATAAATTTTTTCGTTGCATTTTACTATCTCCTTAACTCTCTGACCCATTATCTCGCGTGGACATGCTTTATCTACCTTGGACATGCGATAGAATCTGAAACTAATGGAACACAGTACAGGCTGGAACCTCTTAAAAATACCGCAACAAAAGGACCTAGGTCTCTATTGTAGAGAATCGGTCTTTATCTCTACACTACCAATACATCAAAAAAGCGAAAGCATGCTATGAAAAACTTTCTTTACTAAATATGGCTTTATACAGCGCATAGTACTATACAGATTAAAATATTAAAATAAAGCATATAAGATAAAGGTAGGAGAGTTTGCGCACAATTCAACAAAATGATATAAAATATCCAAATATTATTTTTGCTAAACTATTGGTGCATAACTTTGAAATTATCCTTCTTCTATGCATTTCCACTGTAATTTACTTGCTCTGTTGTAATTTAAAACAGCTGTAGTAATAATAAAACCAAGAAAGCTATTTTGCGCAATCTCTCCTTATAGGGCAGGAGTGATTGCGCATATGGGTAGGAGATATTGCACTTAATTATAACTACAATTACATTATCAATATTAAACTTTCACTTAAATTGCATTGTTGTGAGGCATTTGTAAACAAATATTTTCGCACTGGCACTGGATATTTCAGTTCAATAATAAATAAATAAATAAAAAAAAATATAAAAATTTATTTAAAAAATATATATCAAGAAAACACACACACACACACACACACAAATAAATAAAGAAAGAAAGAAATAGCTAAAGAATATTATCAGAAAAAAATAAAAAGTTACTAGTTAACACGTTTAACTTAAAAATAGTATATTACCTTTTCACCTAGGATGGTTTCTTGTTTGCTGACATAATCTCTCGTTGTCCAAAATCATTGCACTTATTATTGTACATGTAAAGTTATTGTGCAACCACCTGCCACAAGTTAACCCATTCGATGTGTATCCGTCTGGAACAGACATTTCCGAGAAAAAAAAAAAGTTAGCACACCGTGCGTGCAATAATATGTAGTTAGTCCCGCTCATTTTTAAGCGCAGAATCCACCCACCATTTACTATTTATTAAAAGAATTTACTAAAAATCTTCAACCAAAAAATCTTTTACGTTTTAAAATACTTTACGCTTTATGGTCCTTTAAGTTTATTTTATTTTACTAAAATTTAGGCGATTGCATTCCTTAAAACAGGGGGTTGTACTCTCCGCCCCTTTTTAAGGGCACTCTCGCAGATAAGAAATTTTCACCATTTTTGTCACCACTAATTTCATGTAGAATTATTCTGGATACATTTATAGCAATGTGCCACGATTATACAGGTAGAGATTATAGTATAAATATAGTGGTAGGAATATATTTGAAAATTTCTTATTTCTGAGAGTGTCCTCAAAAAATGGCGTAGAGTACGACTCTTACCTTAAAAAGAACTGATAGACTGATATTTTTTGCTGAAATTAGTTTTATCACTTCTGTCTAAGCAGCCGATCGCTTCACTGAAAACTGAAAACTTGAGCATCATACTTGAAAGTATTGCAAAACTAAGTAGATGTACAGAAACATTTAAATCCTTTGCGATAAATTTCTCATAGGCTTACAGCATTCCAGAGGTAAATCCCATCAGAGGTGCGGCTTTTGTCGATTGTGTCACTCCTGAATAATGTTCAATTTCAGATTCTGTGGATAGTCTCCATAAAGGTGGCGCACCATCTCGAATGGTTTGAATTAGCCCAATCACTTGTCGAAGTTAGGTTTTGTTACAGTCCCAGGCATTGAACAAACTCATCATCATTGTTTTGTTATCACCAATAAGCTGAAAAATCCCTGTTAGTATGGAATTTTAAATGCGCAACCTCTCCTAAACAGCAAAGGCGCAAACTCTCCCATTTTGGTAAGAGAGATTGCGCAGTGTTTTATTAAATAATTATTCACCTTTAGAGGAAATCGTGGTGCTTGTACCGTTAGTCTAAGTCAGTAGGTTATGAGAAATTGTTTAATTTAAAAATATTTTTCACTATTACCATTGTATTGAAATTCTTAGAAAATATTATGAAAATTCAAGCATTTTTTTTTTTTTTTTTTTTTTTTTTAGAACGAGACAAAATAACCACGTTTTATCGTAAACTCTTAAAGCAATCAATATGCAGATTCAAGTCGGAACTTCAATACTGATGGTGTACGACCACCTAAAATTTCAATTTGCCCACTCCACTCTTTTCTTCCGATCCCCTATATGCGCAATCTCTCCTAGCTTTACCTTGTATATACGCTTTCCAATTTGTAGACTTAATTTATCACAAAATTTGCTGTTTAAAATTAGTAGCGAATTATTCGGGCAAAAAGTATGGACCGTATTAACTCGGTATCAATATTATTTGAGTATGTCTCCTTTCAATAAGAAAAGCACATGCATAATTACTAACGTTTCAACAAGTTTTGCACGGATCCGCCATTTCCCAAAGACAATTTCACCAGTCGTTCCAAATGATATATTTCATTTTACGTTTGTGGGTTTAAATATAGCAAAAATTGTTATAGAAAGTTAGTGGTAGAGAAAAATCAATGAAATTCAAGGATGTTACGAATGTTGTTCCGTTAATACAGTACCATTTCTGATACTGTATTAACGGAATTCATTGGTAAAGTTTCCTACTGCTTAAAGCAGAGTTGTTTGTATTTATTCCAGAACATTGCTAGTGCCCTACTTTTTATCAGTGCCCTATTTTTTTTTGTAGAGCAATTTTCTGCAATATCTTATGAAAGTTAAGTAAAAGAAAATACCTTTTTCAAAAGAAGAAAAAAAAAAGTATAAAAATTGTTGGTACTAACGATGGTTCGAAGTACATAATAAATATTGGTATTGGCAACTATGCTTAATGTAATAAAATATTTATAGACCAAATATAATGGTACAAAATCATAAAAAAGTAATTTTGTTTACAGGTATGCATCCGCATAGGATAGAGCTATGTAAAATTTTCAATAGCACTTATTTAGAATAGAAATTTTGCTGAGATTTATTATTAAAAATAGTGATGCTATAGAACTTAACACTATGAGATTTCTGAAAATTCCGTAAATGCTATTATTTTTAATCCTTGAAAATCCCTACAAAATACTCTACTGATAAATACCTTAAAATTTCAGAAAACATTTCGTCGTTCTCTAAAAAAGATTCCAATAATTCTATTTTTAGAGAATTAAAAGAACATAAAAATCCTCTTCTCAGAAAAATCGTTAAAAGATGTTGTTGTAAATGAATCAGTTATCGACAAAGATAAGAAAAATTTCTCCTTTTCATGGACTAAAAAAAAAAAAAAACTATACAAAAGAATAGAATAACAAACCAGGCAAGGAAAATTAAGAGAAAATGTAGGTTTAATAAAATGGTAAGATAATGTTACGATTTTTTGAAAATTCTTGTTTTAAAGTGTTTCTTGAGATTTTTTTTCTTAATAAAAGACAGCATTTTTTTTTTTTTTTTTTTTTTTTTTTTTTTTTTTTTTAAGTTTTTATTTTGAGTGAATACTTTTATTGTATTTCATATAATGTGGAATGGTTACTACATCGTCATTCTCAGAAAACAATTTCCTTTTGTCTTCATATGTTGTATTCAGATCTAAATTTCTCGTTGACGTACTTCTGATCTAGTTTTTACAGAAAGCTTTCACTATATGAAATGATTTTACGAGTAAAAAAAATCATTTACAAAATTCTAAGCGTTTCGCGTGTTAGGGTTTTATTCCTTTCAAATAAGTGCTTGAATCTAATTTTTATGTAGTTTTCGTTGTATTTTTTGCATTTAAATCTTCAAAGGCTTGTTTCTGTAGAAGTAAAAATTTTAATGGATATTCCTTCTAATACATTCATGATAAAAATGCTTTTTTTTTTTTTTTTTTTTTTTTTTAATAATTTAAACAGACAGTACTTATATTTATGTATTGTTAATTATTAACATAAAAATCTTGATTCAAATTACGCTTAGATAAAGATGTATATATTAAAAGTTTTTAATCAAATCAAATTTACAAGATCTTTTTTTATTTCCTTTAATATACGAAATATGCAATCTAATGCTTTGGAATTGAATCTAATATGGCAAAATTTTGGATTCGCACTACCTACAATAATAAAATAATGAAAAATTTTATTTGTTTATTTATTTATTTATTTATTTGTTATTTTATATTATTTATATACTACCAAACAGCACTATAATGGAGAAAATTTAGTTTCAGTTTCAGTCAAATAAGAATATGGTAGATTACGATAAAAATATTTATTACAAATCGATGTGTAGAAACTTGGCAGTGTTCTGCTCTGTCAAGATTAAACAAGCATTAAATCATTATTTAAATTTACAAAACAGGAAAATAAAATGGCGAAAAGCTACTAGTGTATATTATGTGGATAGAGCTTCTTAGACTTTTCGACTACCTGTAAATAAGCCCCACGGCCTCCGAAACCTATGAATTTTTGCACAGCTCTTGGGCGTACTATTAAGACAAAGCATACTGATTTGCAAGTCGATCCGAATTAAGGGGTCAAAGAACTGTAACTAGAAACTCTGGTTACTTTCTTCTTCGTCTCCTTCTTCTTGTTCAGTTTGACAATTGTAGTACCTAGAATGTCTCCCCCTATTGAACTGAAAATTTGCATGAACAACCCTCCTAACATGTACTGGTGCCTTTTCCAATAAATAAATTTTTTTTGGTCAATATACAGTAGTAAAGTTTACTACAAAAATTCCATGAAATCGTCATGAGATGACGTCCGTTTCGAATGAATTTCAAATTGAGAGTAAAGAGTCCATCATCTTGTCGGGCACTATAATGGAGAAAATTTAGTTTCAGTTTCAGTCAAATAAGAATATGGTAGATTACGATAAAAATATTTATTACAAATCGATGTGTAGAAACTTGGCAGTGTTCTGCTCTGTCAAGATTAAACAAGCATTAAATCATTATTTAAATTTACAAAACAGGAAAATAAAATGGCGAAAAGCTACTAGTGTATATTATGTGGATAGAGCTTCTTAGACTTTTCGACTACCTGTAAATAAGCCCCACGGCCTCCGAAACCTATGAATTTTTGCACAGCTCTTGGGCGTACTATTATGACAAAGCATACTGATTTGCAAGTCGATCCGAATTAAGGGGTCAAAGAACTGTAACTAGAAACTCTGGTTACTTTCTTCTTCGTCTCCTTCTTCTTGTTCAGTTTGACAATTGTAGTACCTAGAATGTCTCCCCCTATTGAACTGAAAATTTGCATGAACAACCCTCCTAACATGTACTGGTGCCTTTTCCAATAAATAAATTTTTTTTGGTCAATATACAGTAGTAAAGTTTACTACAAAAATTCCATGAAATCGTCATGAGATGACGTCCGTTTCGAATGAATTTCAAATTGAGAGTAAAGAGTCCATCATCTTGTCGGGTAACCCAATTTTACCCGAAGTCATTCGGGTACAGCTGACTGATTCCCGTCTTGCGTACTGGGTTGACTGATATTTTTTTCTTTCAGATCGGTTCCAGGTCGTCCTTAGTTTAACCCTTTCAAGGGTGGTGATGTGACTTCATCATCACCTAATTTTTAATTTCAACTTCACAAACTCATCCCAGAACTTTGAAATACAAAATTTTACTTTTATTACATAGCAGAAAATGTCGTAAATTTCTTTTATTTAAATTTTGTTCTTGAATTCCAGTGGCAGTGTAATTTAAATGATCCAAATTACCTTGCGCCGCAAAGGGTTAAAACAACGAGTCGTTTCGTGATCAGAATAGTCTTGAAAATATTTTACAATAATAAGTAAGAATTTGTTTTATAAAATTATAACTATATAACTCATATAAAGGTGTTATATATACATATGATTAAATATACGCTTATCCAATTTTTTATAGTAATGTAAACATCCGTATCGGGCAAAAACAATAAAGAAAGGAACTTTTTTTTTTCTTTTTAAATAAAAATATTTAAAATATAAGTTTTTAACAATAAATAAAACTGAACCTGAAGCACATTTTTGTACATTTGAAGTACACCATAAAGGATTAAAAGTTATTATTAATCTATTTTTCAGATTTTTTAATACTTAACTCAATGTATTAGTAATCACGTTTCCAATTCTTTTTTACAATAGATTTCCAATTGTGTGACAATGCCAGGGATGGAACACGGGCGCAGAATTCATACCACTATCAATGAAAGAAAATTTTCTACTTCTTAAATCAACGTTATTATAGGTAGAGAAATTTCTTAAACACATTCCGGTATGAATTCTGCGCCCGTGTTCCATCCCTGCAATGAACATTTTCTTAATTTTTTAACTTAAAAGAAAAAAAAAAAAAAAAGTGTGACTTTTAGAATAGTCAGTATACCGGTTTCAGATCGCATTTCTTTATAAAAATGTCTAGTTCGTGTCGGGTTCGGGTCAGGTTAATTTAAACAGATCAATTTGTCGCGACTCTATAATGGATAGGACTTAGTGTAGGACTCTAATTGAGAGACATTAGAACGATTCACAGTGTAATAAACAAATTTTTATTCTACCATTATAAGTTGAAGTCTAAATTATTCTCTAATTCAATGTATTGAAACGCCTGGTAACTACTAAATATTCGAAAAGTTGCGTGAAGTCAATCAAGATTCTTATGTCTGAAACTACAAGAACTGAAAATGACATAAGTGAATTTAAATAGAGTTCAGAAAAGAAGCACACCACAAATTCATTCGACTGTGAATATGAAATTCACACACTTCTTATGAATACGCATTTTTTAACATATTGTATCTAAGTAATCTAATTGCACGCATATATTAAAGCGATACATTGTTAATGCCAACAACATTCAAAATATAGTTTTAAATCAGGGTAAATTTTAGCACTCAGGATATACATTATTAATGTCAGTTGTCAGTTACTTTCATTAAAGCAATTGATTAAAGACTTTAATGGGGATTAAATTAGAAATTAATACTTACGCTAATGATTGTTTATTAGACTCACACACGTAAGCCATCAAATAATGAATTTTTCGTTTGAAATTTAAAAATTACATCATCAGAAACCACCAATGCAAAAAAAAAAAAAAAAAAAAAAAAAAAGAAGCAAAGGTATTTTGAAATTTGAATTGGAATTGGAAAATTCTCAAAACTAGAAGGACTCCAACATCCAGAAAAAGAGCTCTAATATTACAAGATTTCGGAAACTGTATAGCTTAATTAAGTAAAAAAAAAAAAAAAAAATACAATGTTTGTTCCTATCTTGCCACAATACCTAACTTTGAAAAGGAAGTAAAGAAATAATTTTAACAAGTCAGAGATTTACCCCATCAGGCAAACAGGATATTAAAAAAAATATATCCACATGTTTTGAAACACGGAATTTACACAAAACGAATTGCCAATACATACTTGCCAATCATCTCATTAATAACCGTACAATTTTTAACGCCCTCTGAAAAAAACGCCCCTTTTCTCACACCACTATATTTTTAGAGTTATTCTCTCCAAATGTTGTTACGATTAAATAAGATTAAAATTACTCTAAAAAATTATTGGTGTGAAAAAAAAGGCGGGTACTAAAAATTGTACGGTTCATAATGAGATGGTTGGCAAGTATGCCGATAGCATTTTATCTCAGTAAGTAATATATATATATATACTATTTATAAATGTGTGTGTCTGTATCTGTGCATAACACACACGAATTTTAAAAACGTTTTATCTAAATACCCGTTATCCATACGTATTATGATTATAATCACCCATACTAATCTGCAAAAATATTTTATATCTCATAAAAACAATATACATAAAAGCCACCACGCCCAGCAAATCTCTCATCTTCATTAACCCCTTCTTTCTCGCTCTCGTGATATTGACAGGCTGTGACCACGCCCCACGTGTGTATTTTTTTCTTTAACATTTTAGTGTACATGAAAGCACCAACCAGTACCAAACTATATATAATGTATTTGGAAATATACACCGAATAACTTTATATATTACTCATATATTTATTTTCCCTCTATTTTTTTAAATTAAACAAAAATGTAGACTTTATAGGCGTGTCTTTCAAAAATATGCGACCGTTAATGGGTAAAGGCAGCGTTCCCAACTTTTATACTTTATTCACAATCATTTTTAGCCCCGGCTCTTTTTCATACCGTACATTTTGAAAAATGATTTTCTTCTTATTTAATCGTTGTCACATATTAAAAAGAAATAATCTACTAAATTTCTGGTGCGAAAAGAAGGCGGGGCTAAAAATAATTGTGAATAAATTATAAAATTTGGAACGTTGGGTTAAGGAGCCAAAAAACTTATTAATAACAATTCTGTCAGAAAAATAAAAAAAAAATAAAAAATAAATAAATAAATATATATATATATAGGAACACCGTCAAAAAATTATTTTAAATTTTAGCTTTATCACGTAGACCCCCCCCCAAAAAAAAAAAAATAAATAAATAAATAAATAAATAAATAAATAAATAAAATAAAATAAAATAAAATAAAAAATAAAAATAAATAAATAAAAAAAACATTGCTAACAAGGGAGATTGAAAGCTGTAAAGAATTCTTAGAAAGGTATACATAAAGGGACTGGCACATGGCGCGAAATTCCCAGGAATTTGTAGCCGCAGAGAATTCGGATATTAATTCTTCTTCTTTTTTTTTTTTTTTTTTTTCTATCTAAGAAACATAAGATTATGTGCTGGGCGGAGTGACTTTTAGAATAGTATATTTATTTATTTATTTATTTATTTATTTATTATTTTTATGAGATTTAAATATGTATAGTTCTTTAATTTAACCCTGCTTCTTTTTCCCAACCTCGGCATCATAATCTGTTCATCGATCATTTTGGAAGGTTTGGATTGATAATAAATCATCTAATTAATTTGGATATCGAACAGTTATATTTTATTCAAAAAAACGTTCGCTCATTTTACCCAGTCAGGACGAATTAACATTAATAAAGTCAGTAAATGTAGAACGCAAAAAAAATTAAAAGTGAGAATGCAGACAGCTGTTTTGGTAGCATTGATGCAATAATGGTGGTATGATCCTTGATATCGAAACAGATGCAGGCATTCTCACTTTTAATTTATTTTGTATTGTATGCTGTAGTCTTTTCCTTTGTTTAATTTATCATGCGAAATGTTTTCTTTTGATAAGAATTGATCTGCCACTATGTCTGAACGTGAAAGTGACACTTTTATTTTTGAGGAATAATAATTTTAAGCAAATATGTTTTCGAATATGAAAGAATCAACATTAAAAGCAAGCGGAATGAAATCAAAACTAGTCCTTCTGCCTCAGTCGGAATAGTAGAATAACCAAAGTGCCCGCCATTTTGAAACAAGATGGTGGATCAATTTTGCTAAATACTTATCAAAGGTAATTTTAAGATAAATCTACTGTCTAAATTTAATTAAAAAAATTTCAGAAAATTATCGTACTGCAGAGCTGCCAACATCTTAATTAATAATCCGGAGGATTGTTAGTTACCGCCTATTTTTTCGCACCAGTCTTTTTTAGTTTTTTTTTTTTTTTTTTTTTTAATTGGATCGTAAATACGAGGGTAAGTCATTAAGTAAGTCACAAATGGATATGGCATAATTTAAAGTAGTAACAGATATCTCCAAAGAATGGGGATAGATGGCAGCACAATACGGCTTTATGATATTCAATTCATATTGAATAGGTAGCATTCACACGCATGCATAAGGCAGTTTCAAAAATGGCGATGGTGCTGAATGAATGTACGATAGAAGAGCAGCGTGCCGTGGTCCATTTTTTGTGGTCAAAAGGACTTAAATAAAAAAAAGTAATCATAAAGAAATGGGAAATGCTACAGCATACACCTTACAGCGAAGACATTGCCCCAAACGATTTGCATCTGTTTGGTCCACTGAAACAACATCTTGGAGGCAAACAATTTGCATATGACGACGACGCTCAACATGAAGTCCTACTGTGGATGAGGCATCAACCCAAAGAATTTTATGCAGCTGGAATTGGGGCTCTGATAAAACGATGGGATAAGTGCATTAACGTTGCTGGAGATTATTTGGAAAAATAAAAATTGTTTCAAGAGATTATCATGGTAATTTTTTTATTATCTCTTGTGACTTACTTAATGACTCTTCCTCGTATATTTAAAGAGAATTACTATAAAAATTAAGTGGCGGGGTAAAGGTGGCAGGTACTAACAATTCTCCAGATTAGGTTGGCAGCTATGATACTGCCAAATTTTCAAGTTGCCGACTTTTTAAAACAAAATTGTACACCAAGTTAATCAATAAATTTCGGTGAGATCCTAATTTGTGTTATGCATACATTGAATTTTAAGAAAATTTGTTCTTAAATACATTGCTTAGGATGTAAGTTTGAAATTTTCGAGTGGTCGCCGATCGTAAACAAAATGGCAAAACTTACTACCCAGAGGACTCCTCCAGGATATATCTAATGCGCACTTTTGGTTCGGATTGCTTCAGTATTTTGAACGTTATCGTGATGACAAATTTACAAAAATTCGCATTATTTTAAGCGGTTGCCATTTTAAATCAAGATGGCAGAACAAGATGACTAATAAATTTGTTCTCAACGTTGGTATAGGCTCTCTAATTAAGGAGTTTTAAGCAAACCGTTTTATAAATGCGTTTTTAATGTAAATTTTAAGTTTGCAAGTGGCCGTCACTTGAAACGAAGATGACGGATCAAGTGTTCCAACCATAGCTGCCAAGTTTTTTAATTTATTCCGGAATGTTGTTATTCCCGCCCCCTTTTCACACCGTTGTCTTTTTAGAGTATTTTTTTTTTTCATATTTAATCGTAATCATATATTGAAGAAAATTTTTCTATAAAGATTATGGTGTGGAAAATGGACGGGACTAACAGCATTCCGGAATAAATTGTAAAACTTGGTAGCTATGACCAACGAACATATCTAAAATATTTCTAAGATAAATCCACTGACGAATCTTACTTTGAATTAATGCAGTACTTTATAATTTATTGAAATCAAAATTTTCAATTCGCCGCCTAATTTTTAGTGGTTACCAGAGTTGCCAACATTATAATTTATTCTGGAGCATTTTAGCCCGTTTTTAATTCATACCACTTATTTTTTAATGTTTCTTTCT
Organism: Salticus scenicus; assembly: GCA_963930645.1. Lineage (NCBI taxonomy): Eukaryota > Metazoa > Arthropoda > Arachnida > Araneae > Salticidae > Salticus > Salticus scenicus. The sequence continues at coordinate 232,854,259 of OZ005651.1, forward strand.
TATTTTAACGTATTCATGTGTTGGACAGATTATTCAAAAAATAAAGTTGTGCGAAATAAAGGCGGGTCTAAAAATGCTCCTGAATAAATTAAAATGTTACCATTTTGAACGAAAATGACAAATCAAGCGATTCATGATTTTTATTATTATTATTATTATTATTATTATTATCGTGGTATGTATTAATCAAAATTTAAGCAAATCCGATCTTAAATACGTTTTTTGTGATGTAAGTTTGGAATTTTCAAGTGACCGCTATTTGTAAGGAAAAAAAAAATGAAGTAGCTAAATTCACAGCGAACTTATCCAGGCTATTAAAAAAAAAAAAAAAAAAAAAAAAAGATTGCTGTCAACTTTGATTCGAATTGACTAAGTATTTTTTAAATTATTGTAATGACAAATTTTCCTTTAAATGCAGGGAGAGGTATTGTTGGATGGATAAAAAGGTGGATAGCTAAACTAAGTGATTAAGGAGATAGGAGAACATAGGGTTTTGGTCAATGGTGGGAAAGCAATGCAAATTTTCAAATCTAGAAATAGTAGTTTGTCGATTTTTGGTTGTGTAAGTAGTGTTATGAAAGAAATGGTTTATAATAACACAGTTTTAATAATAAAAATGGTTAAAAATAAAATAAAATAAAATTCACGAATACTTTGAGGGGGAAAAAGTGCTAAAAATGTTTCAAAAAGTTAAAGTAAACCTTCTGAAAATAAATTTGTAGAAAAAAAAGGAACATTTTACATTAAAAAGTCTAGCAATAAGACTAACGAACTGAAGATAACTAAAGCCAGTAGTACCTGAAAAATATATGAAAAAAAATATCTGAAAAAGAAAATGTAAACATCCTTGTTCCCAATGTTGCCATTTTACTACACAGGGATGTAGACGTTAGGAAAATGACTAATATTTCTGATTTATTCCGGAGCATTGTTAGTTTCAGACTTTTTTTTACACCACATTCTCTATAAAATAATGTTTTCTAATGTGTAGCTACGATTAACTAGGAAGAAAATTACTCTTCAAAATTTGTGATGTAAAAGGAATAAGTGGGTGCAAAGAATGCTCCAGGATAAATAAGCATTTTGCGGTCGGTCCATTTTCACAATTTAAGCAGTCAAGTTTGACGTTCCTCAGAAACGTTAATGTATTTAACAAAATATTTTAACGTATTTTTGTTAAAACCATTTAAATTTTATTCATAGTAACCGATGCAGTAATTGCCACTACCGTACACAATATACGTCTGCGGCACTTAACTGGTTAAATAGAAATATATGAACTTTTTATTAAAAAATAATAAAAATATTAATAACAATGTTTTGTTTTAGAGTAAAGCCTAAAGTCGGAGCTCTCTTTCTCTATATCTTTTACTTTATTTTGTTGTTGATGTTATCCATAACACTTTATACCATTAGTTTTGTAAAGGGTTTCTTACAATAAGCATATGTCGTATAAACATATTACAAAAAATTATTATTTATGTATACTGATGGAGAACGTTAAAAACAGCGGCAACTATGAATTTCAAGTAATATGAAAAATAATTCGATATGGGCGTTAAAAGACTTTTTAACACGGTTTATTTGGTGTGGCGAACAGACAACCCTCTCTTTGACGAAACACAGAAACATGACTAATTGACTCTTGAACTTTAATCCGTGTTGTTAATTTTTTCTCTATTTTACGGAGAATGTTCTGTTGCTATGGGTTTTTTTATGAGTGTGGTTTTGAAAATTAGTGTAGACGGGCAGTTGTATCTCCGTCTCGAGAAAATATTAGGTGTACCGGAAAGTTCTGTCGTTTTGAATTAAAATACTGACATCGGAAATTTATCCTGGATAAAATTTAAGATATTCTTAGGTAACTTATAAGATGGTTATTTGTAAAGTACCATCTAAACACTGTTAAAGAAAAATTTCCGGTTTCATTTGATTAATTCAAAACGACATAACTTTCCGGTACACCTAATATTATTTTTGTGTGTGTAAAATTAAACGAAAAAAAAAAAAAATGCTCTCGTCTCATTAATATGGAGATTGTTTTAATATACACACGTTAATGCACTGCTTCAAGAATCTCTACTTTGATAGATAATTAGAAGAATAGCCGTGCAGATCCAACGAAGAACACAGGTAGGTCTTTTTCGCTTATTATTTGAATAAAGAAGTTGCTTATGAAATAAATATAATATTTTTGATAGGGCCTAAACATTTTATATAGAACACATGAAAAATGCAAATTATGAAATTTTACGACATGGAATCCCTGCCGAAGGAATGTGTGCAGCTATTAAAAAAAATGATAATTAAAAAAACTGGATTTTATTTATGAATAATTATTTGTAAGAAAAAAATGTCAGAGACAGAGCTGTTGAGAAAACGAACGATTTTGCACACAGCAACAACTACCAATATTAACAAATTAAAAAAAGAATTACAAAAAAATTATTAAAACAATAACATAGTAGAACTTGAGGAAATACTGGACATTCTAAAAAATAATATTGAATCGTTAAAGAGTGTAGAAAAGGATTTAGAACCTTGTACCAAAGTCGAGGAATTCGAAATCCAATTTACAAGATCTGAAGAATACTGTGATAAAGGCAATTATTGAAACTCAGAACAAACAAAAAAATTCTCGAATTAAAAGAAAAACTGCCAGGTATTCCGAGCGTGAACCAAGAGAAGAATATCCAGGAAGTAGAAATTAATAGATCCCAAAACATAAATGTTAATTTAACGCGATTACACGTTACAAAATACCACGGTGGTATTAGTAATTGGATAACATTCTGGAACACATTTGAATCTTTGATACATAACAATAAAGAACATAGTAAAGTTGATAAATTCAATTATTTGAGAGCGTATTTGGGTGGTACAGTGTTAAGCACCATTGAAGGGTTGCCAAAGTCTGAAACAGCTTACGAGTCGGCAATAAATTTATTGAAAGACAGGTTCGGCGATCAGAATATTTTGATACACAACCGCAGCTGTAATATTTTAAATATTAGACCCCTAAAAAACTCTAATGATATTGCGGAATTTAGAAAATTTTACGATAAAATTTTGACAGAACTAAGAAGTATTGAGGATTTTGTGCGCCGATATGAATAATTTATCAGTGGTTTTATGTACGACATTATTAAGGGCGATTCTCCCCCCCGCCCCCCACGATTTATTAATCGCATTATATAAACCTGAATATCAAAGAAGGTACGATGATATCAAGCATTTATTAGACTTCTTATCAATATGCTTAAAGGCTATGGATAAAGCTATGTTAGTGTCGGGGTTTAGAAATGAAAACAGATTTCGAAAAAACACGCCGCCGGAAAGAGAGAAAACACTAGTGATATGGACATACAGTGTGAAACGCGATACCCCGAAAGGAAGAAATATTTGCCATTGCTGAATTGATTCACATAGATAAGAATACGGGCAAGAAAGATATATTTTTTGCTGTTTTTGCGTACCGAGTTCTCATGAAGGCATAGAGTGCGATCAGGCTTATGATTTAACCCTTGAGGGGAGAAAAAACATTTTAATGAAGAAGGGAAGTTTTTTCCGCTGTCTCAGGATAAAATTCCATATCGCGAGTCAGTGAGACACAGACATAACATATTCACATTGTTTAGGTAAACATAACATTGTGATGTGTAGGAAGAAACAAAATAGTTTGAAAAATGAATCGGATACGCAACCGGTAATAGAAACACCGTCGCTCACAAATCAAAACAAAACGAATGAAATTTATTTACAGACACTCGTGGTTAGCATTGGTAATGCCGGAATAGATCAGTTAGCTGATAATTATGTAAGAATGATCTTAGATACAGGGAGTAGTAATAGTTATGTAACAAAATATGCAGTCGAAAAATTAAAATTGAAGAAAACAGGAAAAATGACAATTGTCCATGACCTTTTTGGCGGGTTAGAAAAAAAAGCAGTCACATGACCAATATAATGTTACATTAAGTTCTATAAAGGGGAAAAGTAATATTGAAGTCGAGGACATGGATCAAGATAAAATATGTTCGGAAGTACCTAAACTAAATAATAGGAAGTGTGTGGAAGTATTAAAAAGAAAAGGTATTTTCTTGAGTGACTTAATTGGCGCAGAGGAAATCTGCTTTAATGAAAAGAAAATGAAATTGATCTACAGATAGGCGCCGACGTTGCTTTAAAATTATTGACAGGTGAAATACGATACATTTCTGATGGTCTCGTTGCAATAAAATCTATTTTGGGTTGGATAGTTATGAGAAAATTTAAGAACTGTGACAATGTACACCATACACTACGACATGTAAATGTTAATAAAAATTGCAGTAAACTTAATGCAATAGATGTGCGGAATAAAAAACCGGAATTTTTTTCCTGTGTAAAAAAGAACGTAGTTGAACATTTTGAAGTGAACGAAAGTGAAAACAGGAAGAATGAACGATTTTTGTCGCAGTCTAAAATTCCTAGAAATAGAAAATCAGAAGAAACATTAATTTCCTATGAGATAAATAAAATCGACATAGAAAATATAGAAGAAAGTTATATAGAGCTGAAGAATCTCGACTTAGATATGCTGACAGAGCTAGTCGAAATAGTAAGAAGAGTGGAAAATGAATTTCTGACTAGAAAATATGAAACTTGTGAAAATGCTCCTGATTCCGGAAAATCTTATGCTGATAAAGAACCAGATTCATATGAACCAGATTCTATTGAAGAAGATAAAAGTAAGATGAAAACTAAGAAAAGGAAAAATATAGGAAGCAAACAAATGATGATGGAAGCGTGAAGAAAAGAATAGAGAAATCCAGTTCTGGTGAACATTCTCTTTTATTGTCGGTTGTAAGACCCTTAAGGGAACTAAATGACAGAGAAACTCCGGACGGGAATTTCCCTACCCCCCCAGAAGCTGGAGAAGCGTTCCATCTGCGGAGATGAAGGAAGATCCTGTGCAAGAAATGAGTCCGTTAACAACATATAGCGAATGCGAACTGGTGAAAAGCCTTGAGTTGAAGACTTTCTTCAAAAATTGTTGTTCCTATGAACCAAGTGAACCTATAACATTAATGACCGTTGTGTCGCCTTGCGGACGAATTGTCCGACCGCCAGATCGACTCGGGATGGTGTGATGCCTCGGGTGGAGCTCTGGTTCCCGTTGAACTCAAACGGGGTGGGCGGTAGAGTGTGGCGAACCGACACACCTTCCTTTGACGAAACGCAGAAACATGACTAATTGACTCTTGAACCATAGCCTCCTAAATTAGATGCCTGCCGTGTGGCTCGGAAGCTTGGCAACAATTGAAGCGGTAGATAGCGACACATGGTACAGATTGCGCGACTTTTTTATTCAACAGTCACCAAAAAAATTTAAAAGTGGGATATGATATTCATAAAAAGCGAATAGAATTGAAGAAACGTCGATTATATATATCATATATCACTTCTTAAAATTATTGGCGAGACTTGAATAAAAAAGACACGCAATCTGTACCAGGTGGCGCTGTCTACCGCTTCAACTGTTGCCAAGTTTATGAGCCACGCGACATGCATCTAGTTAAGGAGGCTATGCTTGAACTTTAATCTGTGTTGTTATTTTTTTTCTCTATTTTGCAGATGATGTTATGTTGCTATGGGTTTTTTTATGAGTGTGGTTTTGAAAATTAGTGTAGGCGGACGATTGTATCTCCGTCTCGAGAAAATAATATTTTTGTGTGTGTAAAATTAATGGAAAAAGCAAAAATGATCTCATCTAATATGGAGATTGTTTTAATCTACATACGTTAATGCTCTGCTTGATGAATCTCTAATTTGGTGGATAATTAGAAGAATAGCGGTGCAGATCTTACGAAGAGCCCAGGTAGGCCCTTTTCTCTTATTATTTAAATAAAGAACTTGATTATGAAATAAATATAAATATTTTTGAAACATTTTATATAGAACACTTGAAAAATGCAAACTATTAAATTTCACGACATTTGGTCTGTTTATTTAATACGTAATAAGAAATTTGCTTTTTCGATGTTTCCATAAATGTCAAGATTATAGTATTATGATCTATAGTATTATAGTGTATCTAAAACAACATAAAATCTAAAATATATATTATTGAATGTTTGAACCTGTTCATCACTCATACCGCAAAGAAATCTTAATTTGCTTTAGATAATAATCGTTATGAATATTAAAACCATTTGGATTTGCTTCGATATAGAAACCTTGCTCTGAACTTGCATAACTAAGGAATAATTAGTGTTATCTCGCTATATCTCGAATCGTGTATTATCAACATAAAACTTTTTTACAGAGCATAAATGTTACGCGATCATATGAGTAAAAGCACTCTGTAAAATCTTTCTAATTTTTTAACAATCGGAACTGAGCCTAAAATGAAAACAGTTTTGACATAGATAACATGCACGATATATATATATATATATATATATATATATATATATATATATATATATATATATATATATATATATAATATATATATATAATATATATATATATATATGTATATATATATATATATATATATATATATATATATATATTCATGTGAAATAAATATGTATTTTTTTAACAGAATCAACTTTGACAAGTTTTAGAGATTAATAAAAACACACACACACGCGATTATTAATAAGAAAATAGTAATAAATCTGAAGTTGACGTGATTTTTTAAAACACAAAATGAAGAAATACCAGTATGATTTGTATTTACTTTTAAACAATTACGCTATTGTGTATGTTTGTTTATTAAACAGACTAGTAAAACGGCTATATTTTCATTGTGTCACCATTAAATTCCAATTTGATATTCTGTATTTCAACTTAATGAAGATGTTTTGTATTCATTATCGTTGATATTCTACTTATAAAATCTAGTTTAAATGGAAATTATTATGTTAAAAATAATTAATATAATATTATTAATAAATATAATTATATGATGTTATTGTAATATTAATTAATTATTATATTAAAAATTTCGATTAAAAATAAATTTAATCAAAATTCATTACGTTCTTTATTATATTTTTAATGTAATTAACTATTTATGTTTATATGGCATATAAAATCCAAAATAATTATTTAAAATACCATTTTCAGCGCTTGTGAAGGGGGGGGGGGATAACATTAAGTAAATCTATAAAGATGATTCCTAAAAACTAAAAATTCTATAAATAATTTCAACAATTACCACTACAGAAAATTGCTTAGTACAAACAAAAATTTCGTTTTTTTTTTCGTCCTGAGTTACATATATATATATATATAGCATTTTATTGAGTGTGCTTATAACTTTTACTTCTTTTATTCAGTTATTTATGTTTTATCTTCTTGAAACATTCGATAACATGACATTTTATTTTATATATGAGAGGCATACAACTCCCAGTGTTACATGATAAAACGAAAACGAAAAGAAACGATATTTGTAACAAGCATATATATTTAGTACCATCTTTAAAACTTATTTCGTAGAATACTCGATAAGACAATATTTTTTCAACAAATGTATCTTTCTACTTAAATTAAAAAGAATAAAACTTAAAACTGGAAAAACATTTCCCGTTTAAATACAAAATGTTCTGATGTTTAGTTTTACTTCTACGATAGCGATAAATATTGTGTTAAAGGAACTATTTGTCCCATTTTTAAAATAAATGTAGTTATTATTGATAAAAAGTAAAAAAGTGTTTAGTACGTAAAATAGAATATTTAAAATTTATTTAAAATTTCAAACTAATTTAACATTTAGGAAAGTTTTTCAACTATAATAGCAAGTAAAATATGCTGTCCTAAGGGATCAGAGTTTCATGCAATATTCTTATCATTAATTAAAATATATTCATGGTGTTCCAAAAAGATTGAATCTCGTTTTAATTCTTTACCTATTTGAGATAAGTAGGCAATGTAAATTTTAAAAATGTTCAAATTAATGCTTAGAATAAGACATTGTTAATAAAAATTTATTTCTGTTAATGTTTAAAAAGTTACACTCTTTAAATCTATATAGCTCCCCTCTAGTCAATATGGTCGAATAAATTTTTCATTTTAATGCGACGACATTATTACGAGAAAAAGGAAACTGAAAATTGAGCGCTGAACATAGAGACCATATACCAAAATAAAAATGTATACAAAATAAAAATAAAAATAAACTATCAAATGTTTTATAAATGTTGACAAGAATAAATTTCCGGAGTCATTTGTTTAATTCAATATGACAGAATTTTCTTGTCAATCTAATAGTTTGTTTTTCGATTTATCATGTTATTTTCAAACCAACATTCTGACAAATTAAATCACAGACGATTTCTTTTTTATTTAGAAGTTTTAAATATTTACATTAAAATAACTTTTAAAGATTGAATTCTTATTAAATGTATATGAAACTGTTGAATTAAATAATTTCATTTCATTTATATTTATTTTTTACTTTTATTTATTTATTTATTTATTTTTTATTTTTTTTACACAATATGATAAATTTGAAATACAATTTAAATTCTAAAAGTATAATCTGTATAATTTTCCCTTTAAATATTTATTGTATCAGATAATAAAATAAATGGAGAATTATTTTTTAATACATTTAGAGAAAATATCTTTCTATTTATATGGATATTTTTTAATAAGTGCCCCAACTACGAAATCTCAAAAAATTAAACCGAGGGTCGTATGTGCCCCGCACACCATAATTGCCAACATTCTCATTAATATTCCGTAGCATTTTTAGTACCCGCCTATTTTTCCACACCACTGTGTTTTTAGAGTAATTTTTTCTAAACATAATTACAATTAAATAGGAAAAAAATATTATAAAAAACCCTAGTGTAGAAAAAATGTCAGATATAAACAATATTACGAAACATTATTTAGAATGTTAAAATACTACTGTTTGTCTTTGTCTATATAGGGTTTGAGTTTGGAGGGTCGTTGTATGGACATCTTTCTGAAATTTAAAGTTAATTTTACCAAGGTCTACAACTTAAAATTGATTTATAATCACTATGAACAGCAATGCCCGGTACCTGGCACCAGACAGGATAGAGTAATAAACTGTGTTGCCATATCTGGCGGATTTTTCATTCAATAATCATCAATAATTTTGAGAAGTAATATTTGATATACATAATAAACTATCAAGCTTCGAAGTGATTAGACAAACGTTGCGATTAAAAATTACTGGTGATTATTGAATAAAAAATCCGCCTGATCTGGCACCACTGGTGATAAGCATTCGCCAACTAGATAGGCCTGTCTATTTATGCTTTGTGTAAGTGCATTTGAATTTTTTTTTCTTTTAACGCATGTCGTATTTTTGATCTAAGATCCATCATTATCAATTTCTATATTGTCCCTATTTTCAACTAAAAAAAACCTTTTAACTAATAAGTACGATATAGAGAAAAAAGGCACAAGTCAAGTTTTTCTCTGTATCATACTTAAGCTAATTTTAAAAATACAGCTATATTTTTTTTTCTAATGGTCTTGTTGGATGGAAAATAAAAATTTTCTAAATGGCCAAAATTGTCTGGAGGGGTCGTATAAAAACTTAAAATTTGTAAATTTTTGAAAATTACTAGGCGAATTTATTTCATAACTCAGTCTTCTTTCCTATCTTGTTTTAAAATTTTTGTCAACTTCCATTATTCACTTATCTTTAAGAGATATATTAAAACGCGCTTCAATCTTTTTGAATACCCTGTATATAATACACGTAAGATAAAATAGTTGGATATAAGAAAGCTATTCCGTGGCCATAGACTGACATAAAAGTGTCTGAAAATGATTTGTTCAAACGGATAAAATGATATTTGTTTAATTACCCTATACTTTTACTATAGGAATAGGAATTTTTACTCTATATCTTAAGATTTGATATATGTAGCCAAAATGAGAATTCAGAAAAAAGAAAACAGAAAAAACTCATATTAAAATTTTATTTTAATTGTTACCGAGCATTTAGTTCAAATAAAATATATAAAATTTAGATATCATTAGAACATGGACTAATATAATAAATAATTAAAAACACTATTTAAAAATGTTTTTTTTTTTTTTTTTTTTTTTGAAATATACAAATGTTTTTTCCCATGCAACATTTTCTATTATTTCGTCAAGTCATATAAATTATATTCCATATTTAAAATACATTTATAGACATACAGAGTTGTTACGGTCTCGCATTTTATTCTCTTACTCTTCCAGTGTAATATTTACCTAGCAATTTCCCCCTTAATCGATCACTATAGTTCGTACACATTATAGAAGATTACTATAGAAATATAGTGCGTGACCACAGAAGACGAAATATACGAACCGTAGCAATCTTGGCATGCATTTTTTTTAACGTTTAAACATTTGTATAAATTTTTAAATATATATTTTTATTGAATTAAATACTATAGTAAAATTCTTATGGTAATTATCACACTTTTTTTTTATATTTATAGGATGGTATTCTATGAAAAGAAAATGTTCTTCCTGATATTAAATTGGGCCGCGGTAGCCTAGTTTTCAGAATGCCGAGCTCATAACTGGAAAATTGTGGGTTCAATACTCTTACCAACCGAAGACCGTCGGGAAAATTAAAGTGCCCGTTGTCCATAAAATCCATTGTGGCCGCAATATCCTTCATGAACAACCTAAATAATACCTCTGAAAATTTCCAAAGTGGAGAACCGTATACGATCGAAACTGCGATGGCATGTCTATAGACCACCCGTAGGGGAGAGTTCCAGACCGTCACCAATTGCACATTGCGTACCACAAGTTCTACCTAAAATATACTCAATTAACCAACCTTTTAATTAAAAAAGTGCATCTATAGTTACAAAAATCTAATTTAAGTTCAAACGCCCTAATCTGTTAAATTCATACATATATATATAGATAGATAGATAGATTTTTATTTATTTACGCCATTACATTTGTGATTTAATATATAAAATGAAAAAATATATATATATTTGACTTAAAATCATCTTATAAGAAGCTATTAAAGTTCTCTACAGTTTTTTAAACATGAAAAACCCTTTCTGACTTCTTAAAGTTTTGAATATTTTCTTTGTTTATGTGAGTTCTGTTTAAGTAACTTCACTCAGAAAATTTTATAACAACTCACAAGTGAGATAAAAGAAAATATTCACTTCACATTCTATTCTTTCTTCGCAAGTTTTCAAATTTAAAATTATTTGTGAAAGCAGGAAGCAGAACGTGCATTTTAAATAAAGTTTTTCTTGTATTAAAAAATAAATAAAATAAATACATAATTTTTTTTCAGAATTAAAATAAATAAATCAGAAAAAAAAAATGTATTCAGTAAACCTCTTGGTATTAATAGAATTCAAAAAATTAGAACTTTTCTGAGTCATATACTAATTTAAAGATTTTCAAAATTTTCTTAAGAAATTATTTCTGAAAAAAAAAAAAAAAAAAAAAAGAAAAGAAATCTTTACAAAAATAGATTTTATGAAGTTCGTGTCGTATTATTTCCGTATGCAAAAATAATACAAAATAAATAAATAAAGAATAGACAACAAATGTGTACTGATAAAATCAGTAAACATAAATTTATTTAATAACATATTGTCAGAAATATTTCTGCTAGGTACGGAGGCCCAAATTTTTATTCGATCCTTACCATTTTCATATATATCAGATTTATAAGAAAAGATAAACAAAATGCTTATTTTGTTATCAATGATTAAGAAAGATGTCAAAACAATTATTCTTTAAAGAATGATAGTAATATTTCGCAAAATAGTAAATCAAAGTTTGTATATTTTTATAATAAATTACAGAAGTATATTCCTTTTAGAAACTTTCTTGTGGATTCTTTTGTTAAAAAGGTTTATAATATGAAATGCCGATAAATAAAAGATTATATTGGTCTTTGTTACATAGATATTAGCCCTGTATACAAGTATTGTCCATTTGCAGGCACTTTTTTATTTAATAATTTCAACTAATTTTGAAGGATGATTTTGATATATATAATAATCAACTACAAAAATTACAACTAGATAAACATTACAATTAAACGTCTGTGATGGATATTGAATATAAAAGTCCCTACAATTCATCAATACTTTTATATACTTGACTATGAATTTATTTATAAGTTTTCGTTCATAGAAATATTTCTGATGGCAATGACAGACAAAAATGTGAAGATGAACCCTTCTACGGTCGGCACTACTCAAAAATTTCAAAATATTCATGGATCTTAGATGACGAATCTTATTTTACCCTGTCCAACTTCTCAATCTAAGGCAATAAGAATTTTCCTTCATCTATTGTGTATCCCTACGCCTGCTACAGTCAAATTTTCATCAAAAATAGTCGAAAAGAATGTTTTGGTATGGATTGCATTCGGCCAAATGGCGTCATTAATGCCAATATTTATCTAAAGGAATGTGTTTGAAAATAACTTATTTCTTACATTCGGCGAAACTATAACGATAATTGCGTCTTTTGGCCGGATAGCTCTAACTCGCATCATACCAAAGTTGTCGCTAATTATCTACACGAGCAAAGCATCAGTTGTGTTGTGAAAAAAGACAACACTGCTAGCTTATTACAAGTAAGATTTATTGAATATTTTTCATCTATTTTTAAAGGTTATGTATATGGAAATGTTCGGAAAGCACAAGACACCAAGGAACTCAGGAATTGCATTCAGTTTTGCTTACGGTGGATGCCTCAAATATCACCCTGGGTGCCCAATGCTGCGTACTTGTGTTTCTAAATTACAATTCTTATCATTCATAAAAAAAAAAATGCTGTAACCTTGTAGTTCTGATTTAATACTAAAAGCAGCACTTGCAGCAGCAATCTTATAACTGATAACAAAAATGGTATGGCATCTGAAGTTGTTTTGGTTATTGTATTTGTATTTTCAGTTTTAAACAATCTAGTGAATGACCAGGTAGGTATATCCCAATTCTACTTTTCCTTGTACCGTTCCAAACTGTATTAAACGGAAAATCCTGACGTTCAAATTGTTTTAAAAATTATTTTTCATACGTCGTTCTTAGCATGTCTGTTTACACTGTGTTGTGTTTATATTACCGTCTCTATCAAATTGGTCATAATATAGCATAGCAAGCTATATTTGGAGCAACTAATTAAAATCGAGGTAAGTATTGCATTCTTATCTCCATCTTAAATTTAATTATTTAATTACACTTACCATTTTCTTTTGTTCTTGTTGTAAGCCTCATGAGTAGGATATCAAAGAAAGTTTAAAAGAGACAGACGTGGAATACATTGAGTCTGCAGGCCACATGTCGAGCAGATTTGAAAAAAGAAATAGGGATTTTAAAGGCATCCAAACAATTTGACGTCCCAAGATCAACAATTCGTGAGTATATTAAAAAAGATGTGAATGAGTAAAACGATGAAACAGCGGAGATTAGTATAGTGGGAAGACCAAAGTTTTAGTAAAAGAGCTAGTTAACAACTGAAAGGAAATGTGATCCAATTCTTTTGTTTGACTCGAAACGATATTAAGCAGATGACATCTTAACTTGTCTTGACCTTCCTCACCCATTCTCCAAAAAACAAACCTAGCTGGTCGATAGTGACCGGATTTGATTTTGAACTGGAATGCTTTCCAACTGACAATCAAAATTCCACAATAATTTTGAAGAGCAAGAATCTTTCAATGAAGAGTACGTGAAATAATTTTCCGCAATTCTTAAAGATGAACTTGAGAAAAATAAAATGTACAGGTGATTTGCTCAAAAAGTAAATCAACAGTTTACGAAATGACATCAGCAGAGAGGGGGAAGTTGCATACAATTGCCACTTGTATGTCTACTGTCGACCAGTTTGTTCTGTCAATGACTCTTTTCCCCAGGAAAAAGAAAGACAAATCTAATGAGGGAAGCTTCTCGTTACTTTTTTCCAGGATTTCATCCTTTTGGCAGGATTCATTGCCACATTTTACATAAGTGGATGAAACAGTTTGAGACTTATGTTAAATCTACAGCGGAACACCCTGTAGTATTGGTCCTTGATGACTGATACTCACACATGAGGAACCTGGACCTGATCAATTTTGCCAGAGAACACAACATTATAATGGGCTGTACGCCTCGTTTCAGTACCTCTGAGATGCAAACCTGAATAGTTGTATTCCTAGAACCATTCAAAACGTACGAAAAGTGGCTTGCTATTAATGAGGACAGAATTGTTACACGCAGTGAAGTGGTTGATCTGATGGATAAAGTATACAATGGTGAGCTGCTACAATAGTTAACATTAACAAGGAGAATGCTCCACCGCCAAGAGAATGCAAGTAAACAAAAACTTCTCAACCTCCTCCAGTAGAGAGGATTTAGATGATTCTCCTCTAGAAGACACTGAGAATGAAATACATATTTACAACAGTTGCTCTATAGATGTTACCAGCACATTTTGCTGTCACAAATATTCGGAGAATTTCAGTGGGCAGGAGTAGGTCATGTGCAACTCTTGTTTTAACTGGAACCACAAATATTGTGATACAGATAAAAAAGGGCACAGAAAATATAATTTTTTCTTCTATTTAAAGGAATGAGTGGCCAAACTTTTGTTGGTATTACATTTGTTTGACGTTTTTTTTTTTTTTTTTTTTTTTTTTTTTTTTAACAACACATTAAATTTTCTATTCCTAGTTCTGCTTTTATCACTTTCCAACGAGGTTGAAAAGTGTTAAAGACTTCGGTTTGTCTGTCTGTCCGTTTGTCTGACTGTCCTCGCACTAACTCCCGTAAATATTTATGGAATTTCTTGAAACTGATATATGCTATTCAAGTTCATTATCGAATGTTACTTATTCAAAATGGAGTGAATATCTCTATATGGTATAAATACTACTATAGGTTTGTATACAGGGACGCTTGAAAACATTATAAAGTATTGCATTGTATGAGAGGTATTTCTACACACCAAATTTTAATAACTTTACGTACCACAAAACTTAATTAAATTGAAATATGTTATTCATATGAACTAAAAGAATGCTTTCTATAGAATATAGTATGATTTGCATTATTTTTACAGGGCCACATAAAAATATCCAGTTTCATTAAGAGCTATTAATAAAAATTTGCTTTAAATGTATTTTCGTTTACATTAAGCGCTTTTAACACTAACATTTCTTAAGTATGAATAAAATTTTAATTTTTTTGTCTGCCTGTCCGATTGTCCATATTTCTAACTGTCTGCCAGCGTCCGTAAATACATATTAATGAAGTTCCTTATTTAATGTTCCCTGTTTAAAATGACATTAATAGCTCATGTACAACTAGTTTGTGTGTAGGGACTACAAAAGAACGCCAATGCATTGCATTTTAAGACAAACATTTTTAAAAATCACATTTAAAAATAACTTTCTACTGTAAAAAACGTAAAGAAATTGACAAGTATTGTTAACATTCTAAAATAATGTTATGTACAGAATATGATATGATTATCCTTCAGATTTATAGGACTACACTAAAATATTCAGACACATTAAGGGCTGCAATTATAATCTAACGGCTGGATTTTCTTTTGCATTAAGCCTATTTAACACTTTCGAACATTATCTAAGAGTGGTTTTAAATTCAATTAGTCAATCTGTATACTTTTCAGTCCTTCTATCTGTCTGATGTGTGATAACGTAGGCAAGTTTATTGAAAGTTATACGTACTGTTGGAAAGTGTTAATAATGAATGCGTAGCGCAGAATTTTTCGTTTGTTTTTATTTAGGTTTTTATACACTGTAAAAAATTTGCTTTTTTTTGTTGCAAGAAACCTCGGAAATTTGAGAAAGCACGTTCTGACAACGTAATTTTTTCGTAAATTAAGCGTATTCTCTCAAATTACAGAAAATTTCTGGCAACAAAAAAGGCAAATTTATTACAGTGTTCTTCTATTTTTTCCTCCCCCCTCCACCCAACGCAGTCTACAACTTCACAAATCAAGCTTGCTCAGGAAGACCTTTCTAGCTACGCTTTATAATAGGTATTCTTAATTTCGTATGGTAGGTCAAAATATAAACAGTGGTGCAAAAATTTATGTTATTTTATTTATTATTATTATTATATATTTTTTTTTATTCGATTCAGCTACATAACTTAACTGTCACAGGTTTTGGAGCTTTCAGAATGATATCAAAGAAAATAACTCTTAGTGATGTACACTAGTGGATCTGCAGATCAGGAGCCTCAACGTCCTATTTGCATCAGACATTATTCAATAGGTCATTTTTATTTATTCCTTATTATATAATAGTATATATTGATTCGATCGACTTATTACCATAATCAGATACATTCCTGAGGGGGGCTACCGCCCCCCTCAGCCCCCTGCTGCATCTCTCTTTGTTTACCATTTGTATATCATATAAAGTGTTACGGAATTGTAAATAATTGCATTTATTTTTGTATAAATTCTTTCAAAGAGGCTTAGTAAGCCGATAAAATGCTAATTTTGTGCATTTCTAGTCGTTTTAGCGTTTTAAAAGCCTAATTTTCCTTTAAAAACGCATTAAAAAGCTCCAATAAGGGAAGAAATGGATTTGGCGCCAAATTTGGCGATTGTTTTCCTCCTTGGCGATTTTTTGGCGACCTTGGCGAGAAAATAATTATTAGGGATATACCAAATATGGAGGCTCTAATCTCATTGGCTGATGAGATACGAGAATTTACCAGAACAGTCTGTGTTCGATAGAATAGTATAAAAGGAGCATTTTTTTAGCCAAGGCGGCCAATCTCAGATCTGTGTCAGTTACGTCAAATTCTTGCTTTGTTTTGAGCCTCTTTGAATGAGACTTGCTTTATGTGTTATTGATAAACAGTTTGTACCGTTGTTTTGCTGTTAACGGCTGTTGTTTAAGCTATGTTTACTGGTTGAATTGAAGCTGATACTTGGATTATAGACTTGTATTTTTCTGGAACTTTCTGTGAATGAATCACTGAATTTTTGCAAATTTCGCTTTCATTCTCGGACAACTTATGAATCCCCAAGTACGCAACAATATGTATTCTTAATAAACGACGGTCTTGTATTATTTCCCTGAAATTCATAAATACCAAATTTCATAACTATCAAATTTCATACAAAAAAATTACATAGCTTATCGGAAACATTTTGCGTAACCTTTAAACTAATTATCAATTCTATGGCCACAATTTTCAACAGGAAAACATGCTTTTAAAATTCTAATAAAATTTCATTATAATTGATGGGGTGTAACCATGTTAAAATACACTTTTAAGAAACACCGACTATAGACCGTAATAGTACGAAATTCCTTTATGTATCCCGGAAAAAGTAGCCACAGTCATTATAAACGCCAATAATAAGAATAAACCTAATTAATTATAACTCATTAATTTTTCAAACCAATTTGACATCATTTAGATGATTACAGTACATACTCGGAATTATTTTGTGTGGTCCCATAAATTATTTAGTCTATACATAAACTTTTTTAAGAGTAAACATGATTTTAAGCATCTTTATAATGTATGTAAACTTGATTAAGTTCAATTCAGCATAAACCCATTAAAGTGCGCGCTTAAATTAAAAATTTGTCCATAGGCTCTAATGTTACGAAATTCTTTCGTGTGTCTTTGTAAACGAACCATAAACATTGTATACACCAGAAAAAAACTATTCAGCTTATTTTGCGTTTAAAATTAATAATTGTTCCAAATTTAACATCGTTTGGATGACTACATGACATTGTCAGAACACTTTTGTAAGGTCCTGTACATTAATTAGAAAGCTTAAGAGCACATATTTTCTTCAAACAACATAAGTTTAAGCATTTTACTCACGTACGCTAGTTTCATTTCCTTCATTGCAAAATAATGATATTAAAATGCGTTTAAACGGAATTCACCCCATACGCCGTAATGTTAAGAATTTTGGCGTGTCCCTGTACACAGTTTATAAAAAATATAGCAATAAAAATTATACAGCTATTTATATGCAAAGCTGGAACGTGTGCGCCGATTTGCAAGTCATTCGAAAGATTTTTGTGTCCGCTATTGCGGTACATACAAATTCTTCCCATAGGCCGTAAAGATAAGAAAAACTTTGGCGTGTCCCTGCACACGAAAGACAAATGGAATACACACCTAACACTATACAGCTAATTTCATTGGGCTCATGAATATATGTACCAAATTGCAAGCCAATAGCGTTATTTTGGGGGCCGCTATCGCGGAACATACAAATTCATCCCATAGGCCTTAATGATAAAAAAAAAACTTTGGCGTGTCCCTGTACACGAACAACACATGGAATGCACACCCAAAACTATTACAGCTAATTTCGTGGGGATCATGAACATGTGTACAAAATTTCAAGTCAATAGCGTGAATTTTGCGGCCGCTATCGCACGACAGACAGATAGACAAACGGAACCCAAAATTCTTTTGAGTCTCAACAGAGGGCCTCCACTGACGTTTCGGAAAAATTGGAAGTAAATAGCTTGATTTTTGCGGTGGCTATCGCGGTACATACAGATTCTTCCCATAGGCCGTAATGATAGAAAATCTTTGGCGTGTCCCTGTACACGAACTACAAATGGAGTACACACCTAAAACTATACAGCTGATTCCGTTGGGCTCATGAACATGTGTACCAAATTGCAAGTCAATAGCGTGAATTTTGTGGCCGCTATCGCGATAAATACAAATTCCTCCCATAGGCCGTAATGATAAGGAAAACTTTGGCGTGTTCTTGTATACGAACTACAAATGGAATACATACCAAAAACTATACAGCTGATTTCGTGGGGCTATTGAACATGTGTACCAAATTTCAAGTCAATAGCGCTTTTTTTGCGGCCGCTATCGCGCGACAGACCGACAGACAGACAGACACACAGACACTTATCAAAACCATTTTAATCTAAACAGAGGGCCTTCACTGACGTTTCGGCAAAAATTGGAAGTCAATAGCTTGATTTTTGAGGTGGCTATCGCGGTACATACAGATTCTTCCCATAGGCCGTAATGATGGAAAATCTTTAGCGTGTCCCTGTACACGAACTACAAATAGAATACACACCTAAAACTGTACAACTGATTCCGTTGCGCTCATGAACATGTGTACTAAATTGCAAGTCAATAGCGAGATTTTTGTGGTCGCTATCGCGGTACATACAAATTCCTCCCATAGGCCGTAATGATAAGAAAAACTTTGGCGTGTCCCTGTACACGAATTACAAAGGGAATACACACCCAAAACTACACAGCTGATTTCGTGGGGCACATGAACACGTGTACTAAATTGCAAGTCAATAGCGTGATTTTTGTGGCCGCTATCGCGATACATACAAATTCCTCCCATAGGCCGTAATGATAAGAAAAACTTTGGCGTGTCCCTGTATACGAACTAGAAATGGAATACATATCAAAAACTATACAGCTAATTTCGTGGGGCGCATGAACATGTGTACCAAATTTCAAGTCAATAGCGCTATTTTTGCGGCCGCTATCGCGCGACAGACAGACACAGCGCAAAACCGTTTTGAGTCTCAACAGAGGGCCTCTACTGACGTTTCGGCAATTAAGTTTCCAGCCGAATTAGAAACTAAAAGATGAGTTAAGTGTAAAAAATAGTGAGAGTAGGCGGTATTTGGGACATTTACCCTAATAGAAAAGGATAAAAATGCTATACAGAAGGTGGCAGAGAGTACGATGAACAGGATCGACTATATCCGCAAACATGCAATGGTCGAAAAACAGTACGTTGTATTTTTCATAGTACTTTGTCCATTTCTTAATTTGTGTTACTTCTTTTCCTTGTAATTAATAAAAAACTAAATAAACTAGATTTCATTTGGTAGTCCAGCTTTTCCAACATGCGATAAGCAGAGTAGGGAACACGAAACAACTCGGTCATGGATGGTACATAATTTAAATTTCAGAAATTTAGAACTACCAAAAATTGAAATCATTCATGAAAAATGTGGAACTAGGGTCTGTTTAATGCCAGATCACAATGTTACCATTGCGTATAGAAAACATTTTAAAGTGATTTCTCATAGAAATTCCATGATTTAATTAGAATGTTATTTTTTATAAGAAATTGGTGGTTTCAGAGAATCAAATTCATACATCGCTAAATATACCGCTATTTTATAAACATAATTTTTTCTATATGTTAACGAGAATATATTTTTAATAATACTAAAAAATAATTGTTCAAAAATAGTAGTGAGAGGTCTGAATCCGAATTCTGCGTTGTGAATGACTTAACCCTTTTCTAGAGTGTAACTAAATTGTCTAGCCAAATTGAAACAAAGAAATGGCTTTAAGCTTTTATTAAACGCATCTTCTAATCGAACACATTATTTTAATCCTGAAATTCTCAGAAATTAATACAGAGAGCAGAACTATAAATAATTCGTCGATATATTGTTTTCTGAAGGAGTATTAACCCTTTGCCGGCCCTAACGCTCTAAAGCGCTCTAAATAGTGTTGCCAAATTTATGGACTCTTTTACTCAACTACCATCAATAATTTTGCGGAGTGATATTTGATACAAATTTTTAATTAATAACATTAGAAGTGATTAAGGAATCGTTACAGTTAAATTTTAGTTGTGGTTATTGAACAAAAATGTATTTAAATTTGATATCACTGACCAGAAAGTGAAATTAAATAGGACCAGCACAGTGTTAAAAATATTAACTATAGATAACTCAATTTCAGCAAACCGCTGAAAATCCATTTTTGTTAAATAATAATATATAATTTTTTTTTTCAAATCGTTTTATCGTGTCAGTTGTCTATTTTTAATTCAAAATGTGAAATTCTGGATTAAACGCCTTGGTATATTTTTTGCTAATGTGACATGGACACATCGAATAGAAAAGAACTTTATTCTTGGGGAATAAGTTCAGAACCTGATTGAAAACGGAGTACACGCTCACCACTGTTTTCTTAACAATTACCTTTGGCTTACAGTAAACGAAAATTAAATACTTCCCAATGAAAGATTGAAATTTCTAACATTACATGTTAAAGAATGTTATGAAAATAAAGGATCACAGTGTGCCTCGGCCTCACCGAAACTCTGAAATAGTTTCTGCAAGTAATAAAAAATATATTTTTCCAATGTGAACTGGTTTATAAAATTATTATTAATACATATTTAAAAACATCTTAATCATATGTATTCATTGGATTTACTAAGGATTTTAAATTTGTCTTTAAATAATATAAAATGAGTAAATATTGTGTATGTCTATTTTACAATGTTTTTATTAACTTCGATTCTTTTTTTTTTTTTTTTTTTGTCCAGTACAAATCTTGCAATTGATTTTTAACTAACTTCCCGACTTGCTAGACATTTGAAACTTTCAGAATAGCTCAGTACACGGTGACAATGCATTTTTTAATACTTTTAGCCAACTGTTTCGGGTCCCCGATGCCTTCGGTAGCGTTTATATTATTTAACAAGCATATAATTTCCCAACTAGCTAGACATTTGGAACTTTTAAAATAAATCAGAACACGATGATAATGCATTTTTTAAATACTTTAGCCAATTGTCTCGGGTCCACGCTGCCTTTGGTAGTGTTTATATGATTCAACAATCATTTAAATTTCCGACTATCTAGACATTTGAAACTTCCAGAATAGCTCAGAACACGGTGACAATGCCTTTTTTCATACTTTTAGCCAATTGCTTCAGGTCCCCAATGCCTTCGGTAGCGTTTATATGATATAAATATCATATAACTTCCAGACTAGCTAGGCATTTGAAACTTTCAGCTCAGAACACGGTGACAATGCATTTTGTTTTATACTTTTAGCCAATTATTTCGGGTCCCTGCTGCCTTCGGTAGCGTTTATATGATTCAGCAGAAAATTAAAAAACATGGTTCATAAAAAGGTCTTTTTATTGTGTAATTATTTTAAAATATGTGCTTAAATTGCTGTTTTAGTAAGGTATTTTAAACTGAGAGAATTTTCTAATTTTGATAGCGTTTCTGCATTTAGTTGTGTCGGTAACACTATTATTTTTTAAATTATACTTAACACTACTTCTTTTTTAGTTGTTTAGCAGCATTATTTTTACAATTTTCTAATAATTAATCGTAATTTTACCTGGAAATTAAGTTATAAAATAATCTTAAGAGTGGTTTGAACTTTAAAATTTTCTCAAAATTTTTTTCAAACTATTATGCTTCATTAACTTCCTAAGTTTCAACTGATTGGTATGAAGGTTTTATAATACAATCTTTTTAAAAGTCAGTATCCAAAGAGATTTTTTCTTAAGACATTTTTTTTTATCTTAGAATTTTTTTTAATTACTTTGGAGAAAGAAATGAGTTTTAAGTTTTACTACATTTTAAGCTTTCATAGTCTGCGAACCACACATATTTTATTTTTCAATGTTATTAAAAAAGTATGCCATATATTTGCATTAATTCTATATAACCCCCATTTTTTTCTTAAACCTATAATGAAAACTATTAAGTCAGCAAGATGTCGTTTAAAAAGTCGTTATTTTCACGATTTTTTTTTTTTTTGTCATTTTGGATACGTTTACACTTTAACACGCTTTTAATTTGATTAAACCAGTGCTGAATACTTTCGGAAAGAAAAAAAATGCTAAATATAGTTTCTTTTTGCTATTATGAGTATAAGAATCCCTGAGGGATTTTTTTTTTAATTATTATTATTTTTTTAATTTTAATTTTATTCTTTTTTAAGTTTTCTTTGAGTTTTTAAGTTCAAAATTTTTATTTCTTAAGAAAAAAATACTAAATTAGGAGAAAGAAAACCCTTGTTTTTCTTCTCATGTTAATTAGAAAAAAGAGCAGTATACTTTTCAGTAAAGCTATTGTCACGTTCATTAGAAATTTTATATACATCATTAATTATAAATAGTTTGTAATATTTTCACAAAAAATGTGTCATGGGATTTATTATATCTTTTTTTTTTTTGAAAATATTAAATTATTCTAGCAGGCAGATTTATTTTCATATAAATTTTAATGTAAAGGTCTAACAAAAAAAAAAAAAAAAACCTTAAAAAATGTTTAACGGTTTCATTTCATAAAAATTAAATACAGATACATTACTAGGCTTAAAATTGTACATGTTAAGGTACAAGAATAAATTAAAAATGTAAAATGAATGCAAATTAGTTAAAAAAAAAATAAGTTTCTGTTAAAAATACCTTGCTCTACATTTTTGTTTTGTGTTACGAAAGCTGCATACATTTGAGAAAAATGAAAAAGAAATTTAAAAAAAAAAATCTCTAAAAGTATCAGTCTGTTTATACTGACATTAATAAAATAGCGTTTTTTTTTTTTTTTTTTTTTTCCTGTTATAGAAGAAGCTCGAAATTGCACAGTTATATTAATTATATTAAAAATTTCATGCGCAAAGAATTTTAGTTATTTTTTTAAGTGCAGATATTTACCATATCTTCATGTAATAAACATGAACGAAAAATCATGCGGTGCGCGTTGATTAGTAAGACTTTCCAGCCGCACGTACTTGCTGTATCGTATAACTTACAATGTTCTTTGACTACGTTATCCCACAAAGGACAGACAGAAGGACTGAAAGGCATAGAGATATGCGAAATTAATATATAATCACTCTTAAAAATTGTTTGAAAGTGTTAAAAATGCTTAATGCAATAGGGAAAGTCACCCTTTAAATTCAAATTGCGATGCGTAATGTATCTGAATATTGTGGTATAGGCCTAAGGCTATTGTAGGCAAGGTTAGCTATACCATATCCTTTACAAAGCATTATTTTAGAATATTAATAATAAATTTTCCTTTTTTTTTATGATTTTTGCAGAAGAAAGTTATTTAAATGGGATTTATAAAAATGTCTGTCCTAAAACTGAATACATTGACATTTGTTTGGTGTGTTACTGTACACATACCGGTTTACAGGGCCTATTAATGCTACTTTAAATGAGAAAATTCCATAATGAACTTGAAGATTACATATTTTAAAAAAAAAAAAAAAAAAAAAAAAAAATGAAAATATTTACGGCCGCTGGAGGCGGGCAGAAGGACAGATAGACAGATGGACAGTCGGACTGACAGATACACAAATTGAAATCATATTCACACTTAAAAATTGTTATAAAGTGTTAAGTACGTTTAATATAAACAAAAATGCAATTCCAGCAAATTTCCAATATTAGCCCTTTATGTAAATGAATATTTCAGTGTGGCCCTGTAAATTTAATTATATATGTTATAAAAAGCATTCTTTTGTGGATATGAATAATCTATTTCAATTTCATTAAGATTTGAGCAAATTAAAGTTATCAAAATTTGGTTTATAGAAATACCTCTCATAATACGCATTGCTTTATACTTTCGAATGTCCCTGTAAACAAAGCAGTAGAGGTATTCCCTCCATTTTAAATGAGGAACATACGATTGTGAACTTGAAAAACATATGGAGGAAAATGTGTAAATATGGTTACCTCTCCACAAGTGATGGGGAGAGGTGCTGAAGGCTTGCGACAAATACTGTAGATGGTGCCGCTTATTGATAAAATATAGTAAAGAGCAGTTGGAACCATTCTTTCAAGTACTGTTGATGTAGTCTGAGTTATTAAGCGAATTATTGTTCGTTCTGGACTGCAAACTTTTGACAGGTATCTGAAATCGTCCATTTTCATGTTCTTACGGTTAGTTTAAAATAATTTCACAGTGATATCTGGAAAGCGGAGATCCTAAGCTACATTTAGAAGCCTCTCTTTAGTCACACACACTTTTAGGTAACACGTGACGTACTACACCTTTTTTAGGTGGGGTTGGTGTAAATATGGGTACCCTTTCCTGGTGTAAATATGGACCCTAGGAACTTCAAATGCAGTTTCTTCGTACGATGTATTTCCTCTCCCCAACACTGAGATGAGGACCACTGCTCGTTGACGCAAAGCAGCAAGATTCAGCCTCATCATTTGGTGACCATACAAGGACCAATTGACTAGGTCGATTGATAAAAGTGCTCACAAGAAGACATCTTTGAGTTTTCCGGGGTAAGATACCAACCAAGGTCCGGTAACGTAAAAGACCATTCAAGGATATGATGACCAAAGATCTTCAAATAAATAAAATTCGACCCACGGAAGGATATGATACTTCATTGAACTTGTCAGACTACTGTGACCCTCCCCTAATCAACAGGTGACATCAACCTGAATATCAACGAAGGGGATAAACAAAATTCGAGAAATGCAACTTGCATCTTTTGTGGTGGAAAGTTCTCTGAACACACTCGAAGAGTAGAGTGGTATAAAGTGTGTGCCAAATGTGAGCACACATAGATTGTGCCGGTTTTTAAAGAGCAAGTTACGTCAGCGATTCCTGTAAATATGTTTTCACGTAATAAATAAATTCTCTGAATTTTTGTATTGTTTTATTATGTTTTAAAACATTTTAAACTATTTTTTCTGTCTTTTCTGTCTAGGGCCCGTATTTGAACCTCCTTTTTTCTGGTGCATTTTTAAAAGCTTTTTGTAAATCTTCGATTTCGAATTGAAATAAGATATATTAATCATTGTTTTGTCTGCTCTTACTTAGTAAACTTGTTATAGTTGTTAATGAAGATCAAAAACGTAGAATTTTTCAAAATTAAACTAACTTTAAGTCAAAAAAAAAAAAAAAAAAAAAAAGATGGTGCCCATATTTAAACATTTTCCTCTATCAGTTTCAAGAAATTCCATTATTTTTTACGGGAGTTAGAGCGCGGTCAGACAGACAAACAGAAAAACAGATACACAAACTGATATCATATTCCCGCTTAAAAATTGTTAGAAAGTACTGAAAATGCTTAATATGAACGAAAATGCAATTCCAGCAAATTTCCATAAATAACCCTTAATGTAACTGAATATCTTTGTGGGGATATAAAAATCGAATGCTAATCATACTGTATTCTATAAAAATCATTCTGCAGTGCATATCAATAATCTGTTTGAATTTCAATACGATTTGAGCAAAGTAAATTTATTAAAATTTGGTTTATAGAAATACCTGTCATAATACGCAATGCTTTGGAATACTTTCGGGTGTCCCTGTACACAAATCAGTAGAGGTATTCCTTCCATTTCAAATACGGAGCATCCGAGCATCCGATAGTGAACTTGAATAACTTATTCAATTTCATTAAGATTCGTGTAAGTTAAAGGAGTAAAAATATGGTTTATAAAGATACCTCTCATAGAACACAATGCTTTAGAATACTTTCGGGTGTCCTGTACACATACCAGTAGAGGCATTTTCTCCATTTTCTATAGGGAACATTCGATAGTGAACATGAACAACATATAACAGTTTCAAGAAATTCCATAAATTTTTACTGGAGTTTGAGCACCGACAGACAGAGAGACAGACAAACAGGCAGACAGACAGACAAACTGAATTCATTAAAACTTTTCTACTTCGTTGGAAAGTGTTAAAAAAGAATATCACTTTGTGTGTGTTTGTCGTTTTGCAGATAATGGTTCATAGCAGAACTACAGTTTTGCATGGAGGTCCACCTCGCGCTCTCCTGATGCACCTCGAAGCCCGAAATTTCCGAAATTTTGATTATTATTATTGTTATTATTATTATTAATTAAAATCTATAGATTTCTGAAGTGATTATCTCAAGAGATGGAAATGTAAAAGTAAAATGATATTCCGTGGCCCCTTAACTAGGTTGACTAGAGTGTCGGATTAAAATCCTGAAGTTCAGGGTTTCAACCTTCCAAGGGCCAATGTGTTACTTTTTGCATGTAATTAATCGAGAAGATGGCAAGTGATAAAAGAAAATCGTTCAGTGTCGTAAAAATATCCTAAACCGCAAGGATGATAATGCACCTCGCAGCACCATTTTCGAATTTTTTATTAGATATTTTTTTAATTAATTAAAATATTTTCATCTGGAGAGATTGGTTGATGCTAACACACGTTGTCATAGAGTGAAGATGATAATTTATCTAAAAAACATGTAAAAAAGCAGTGCCACTTATCGTCCATTTAGCACCTAAATAAGAATATCATTTTAAGGCGAAAATGTAAGCAGTGAGGATCCGGAACTGATATATTGCAGTCAGGGAAGACGTTGCTGAAGGCTTTGGAGACCCGAAGCGAGGTTTTAATCGATTTGAATGAAACAGTTTTCAGTTTTTATTTATAATGTCATTTAAAATATAGTGGTTAATGTTTTTTTAAAATTCCTTTAAATATAGGCCCCGCTAGTGTTAAATAATACGTAACTAGAATTTTGAAGTTTGTTATTTTGTAGCAAGGTAATCAACAAAATTTGAGAGCGATTTCAGGATGTTGAATCAAGCGTGTTATTAGTTCTTAAACTGTATTCCGAAGGGAATTATGCAATTTAAAAGGAAACGGAAAGAAAATGATTTAGAGAAATCAAGACACAAATAAATTATTTCATCAAATTTATTTGTATACAATTTCATCTACTATATATAGTTTTTACGAAAGAAACGTTTTTTTTTTATAGAAAATAAATTGAAACTTTATATAAAACTGATTGAAAACTGTAGTAGATTTCTCAGACGACTAGTATAATTAGATACTGTGTTAATACATCATTTGTAATTTCAGAATATTAATAAATTATTGGTTAAAAATGAGTACTATAAAATACATATATTTTAATATAATTTGAAACCTTGGTCATTTTTAAGAATGAAAAAAAAAATCCAGCATAAAACGAATAACAATAACCCAAATCACGTTTCTGCTAAATACTACGACTTTTGTTCACCAATATTTTTTTAAAAAGACCTTTTACATATTTTTGTACCAGTTATCTGTGAATAAATAAGATGGAATATTTTCCCAGAACAAATAAAAAAAAATTATAATAATTATGTACTTGGCAGCTTTATAAATATCCAAACTTTTTCATTAAGTATCAAAATCTTTCGAGTATAATTGCAGTATATAACGATTTTTACACCAATAAGATTTCAGCGTAAATATGAATTAAACATTAATATGTGTCTGTTTACTGATAACATATACATCAGACTTCTATGCTTGTTAAAATGTTAAAAGTGAACATTCGATTGGAAATATGATATTTTTTATAATTGTTTACTAGTAAATTGAACTTTGAAGAAAATCGTCTTATATTTTAATAACGCATTGCTTTTTTAAAGATGAGAGAACATCTAGACATGAGAACATCTAGACATGCACAAAACACTTTGAACCAATAAAAAATAATAGCATTCCTGATTCTATCTATTAGACAAGAGCAGTTCGAACCATCGATGAATCAACTACTTCGTGGAGGAATGACACAATCTACGTAAAAAGGTAGAAGGAAACTAGATATTTTTAGGCAAAAAAAAAAAAAAAGGAATATTTTATTTTTAACTTGCAGGCTACGCTCGCTTCGCTGGTCACTGTATTTAAATGAATTTTGAAAAGAATTGAATCACCATTCATTTTTTATATCACATTGTAAATAAAAACTTAAAAAAAAAAAAAAAATCTATATTGAAATCGCTTTAAATCTCATTTCGGGTACACGTTGCCTATGTCTCCCACTCTTTATACTATATTAAATAAAATATTTCTTCCGTTTTGCGTCCGCGGAGAATGAAGATTGTGATGGCATGTCTCCGAACCACCTCTAAGTGTGAATGTCAGACCGTCACCAATTGCCCGTTTCGCAGCACTGGTGCGACGTAAAACCCAACCAACTAATCATGCACTCGTTTTGCAACAATGCTCTATTGTCTTATGTGAATGATTTTCAAGAATGAATCAACAATTGCTTGCAAATTTAATAGATTATGTATGGAAAATAAGTACGCTGTAATTTAAAAATTGCAGTTCTTAGAACTTCAAAACTTACACTTTTTAAAAAGTTATTCATTATTCTTTAATTTTAGACTGTTTTTTGTTTAATATTAGACTCTTATTTTAAGGTAAAAGTTTCACAACGCGAAGTTTCACAAAGTTTCACAACGCGAATGATATCGCGTTGTGAAACTTTGCCACGTAATATCTTTAAATCTAATAACTGGATGTATAATTGTGTTCTCAGAAAAAATGATCAGTTTTTAGAGCTCATTATAAATAGAAGCACAGTAATAGAATTAAAACAAAAAAATACAAGCAATATTACTTAAGAATATTCTCCCCATTAGCTTAAATGACTTCAGATATTCTATTTAGTAGTAAATCATACAAAGATTAGATTTCTGTTTAGTAAAAATTATCCTGTAACCTATTCAATGGTTCTATAAGCTCAGTAAAAGATTCAAACTGTTTTTTTTTTTTTTTTTTCATCGCGAGGTGTAAACTATTTTGTCCTACCTGTGTTATTTCTCTTTCTGATGATGTTAGAAACTGTATTGGGGTAAAATTACAGTATACTGACAATCTGTCTAACACATTTACCATCATTTTTGTATGGAATAATTTGACCCTTTTGAAAATCATTTAAAGGTATTCCTTTATGCAGCCTGAAAAGAATGTAAAAATGCAATTTTTAACAGAATACTTTTTCCTCAACAGAAGCAGTTAAAGAAATTTTTTTATTCACTCTCTTACTCATGCACAGTCCATCAAATAAAAAGTTGTAGTAAGTGTTCTTCAATATTTTTTACACTCTGGAAATCATGAATATACCAGTTTTTTCTACAATCCACTAATTAGCATCAGTGGTAGATATTTAATTTTTACCTGAAATTAAGCAAAACTTTGTTAAAAATCATCTGCATAAAAACCTGATAGTCGGACTAAAAATACAGAAAAGGATTTATAAACATAAATCCTTTACACTCTTTTTTTTTTTACGAATTGTAAGTGGAGACGGCATGTCCAGAAACACAGGAAGCTAAAATCTTAACTGCAGAAGCAATTAAGTAATACAATTATACAAAAAAATCTGCATTGTTATTATGGATTTACGTATTATGAATCATTTGAGAAGAAAGTTTTTGTAACTATAAATCTCAAAGCTCTCAAATAAATGTCAAACAAATAAAACAGTACAAGCACAATACAAGCCAATGTTTTGGAATACTCAGTATGGCTTCGGCGGTAGCCATCTTAGGTAGAGAACTGATAACTTCATTTGCCCAGCACGCTGATATGCAGTATGCCAAATCCAATATAGTTCCTCCTAGCACAACTCAATAAGAAACGAGGAAAAAAGGTATACGTTAAGGGGCTTTAATGTCGCACTAGAGCAGAGGGCAATTTGTTCTCCCCTATGGTGTCGGGAGACATATCATCAAAATTTTCATCTTCTGCGGAGTGGATCGAAAAAAAGGAAAAAAAAAAGATTTTTTTGTTTTTTACAGTCGGTAACAAAAGTGTCCGAACACTAGCAAAATTTCCTATGTAAAAAAAACACACTTCATACGGTTTTGTTAAATAAATCCTTGCCGAATCCTGTTTTTAGCCAGTCTAAGAAAAGGATTCGACAAGGATTTATTTAACAAAACTGTATTAAGTGTACTTTTTTTACATAAGAATTTTTGCTAGTGTTCGGTGACTTTTGTTACCGACTGTACATCTAATGTTTTTTTCATAAATATGTCATCATTTAGAGTTCGATACTTGAGATGGTCGAAAACCGTTTTGTACACTATTGGTAGCTAGTTCACTTAAAATTCGTCGTATCTGCAGTGTCCTTAATGTTCCCATCAAAATTTTACCTTTGTGGTTCACCAAAGTGGGGAAGCCATCCCCTCAGTAGAGGATTAAATTTGTGATGACGAGGAAAATGCTTAGGGGAGAGTCACAGACCGTTGGCAATTGTCCATAGTGTAACACTAGTGCGACGTAAAACCCACTCAAACTCAACACCATCATTTAGATCTTTTTTCGTACATTTCGAGCTAACGGTACCTTAGGTCATTTTAGAGTGGTCGGAAAAGAAAAAAAAAAAGAGGTTTCATTTCTTACCTTATTATCGAGAAATTGATTACTATATAAATGTATATGTTTTTTTTTTCTTTTTAACACTTTACAAGGTTGAAAAGTGTTTAGACATGGGTTTGTCTGTCTGTCTGTCTGTCCGTCTGTTTCTCTGTCTGTTTCTCCGTCTGTCTGTCTGTCTGTCCGCGCTCTAATTCCCGTAAATATTTATGGAATTTCTTGAAACTGATATATGTTATTCAAAAGCATTGCGTTTTATGAGAGATATTTCTATAAACTAAATTTTAATAACTTTACTTTGCACGAAGATTTATGAAATTGAAATGTGTTATTTATAAGCACAAAAAAAAATGCTTTGCATAGAATATAGCAGGATTAGCATTAGATTTACAGGGTGACACAAAATTATTCAGTTGTATAAAGAGCTATTAATAAATATTTGCTAAAAGTGTACTTTCGTTTACATTAAGCGTTTTTAACACTTTCTAACATTTTTAACACTTCCCAACAAGGTTGAAAAGTGTTAATGACTTCGGTCTGTCTGTCTGTCCGTCTGTCTGGCTCTCCGCGCTCTAATTTCCGTAAATGTTTGTGGAATTTCTTGAAACTGATATATGTTATTCAAGTTCACTGTCGGATGTTCCCTTTTGAAAATGGAGCTTATACCTTTACTGGTTTGTATACCGGGACACCCGAAAGTAGTTCAAAGCATTGTGTTCTATGAGAGGTATTTCTATAAATCGTATTTTCATAACTTTACTGTACACATATCTTAATAAAATTAAAATATGTTATTCCAGTTCACTATCGGATGTTCTCTGTTGAAAATCGAGTTTATACCTCTACTGGTTTGTGTACAGGGGCACCCGAAAGTATTTCAAAGCATTGTGTTCTATGAGAGGTATTTCTATAAATTATATTGTCATACCTTTACTGTAAACATACCTTAATGAAATTGAAATATGTTATTCAAGTTCACTATTGGATTTTTCCTGTGTAAAATGGATTAAATACCAACTTTGTTTTATATACAAGGACACTCAAAAATATTCTAAAGCATTTCGTTCTATGAGAGATATTTCTATAAATCAAATTTTAATAACTTTACTTACCACGAAGTTTTAGGAAATTGAAATATGTTATTTATATGCACAAAAGAATGATTTACATAGAATATAGCATGATTAGAATTAGATTTACAGGGTGATACAAAAATATTCTGTTATATTAAGAGCTATTATTAAACATTTGCTAGAATTCTACTTTCGTTTACATTAAGCGTGTTTAAAATTTACTAACATTTTTTTAAGTGTGAATATGATATCAATTTGTGTATCTGTCCGTCTGTCTGTCTGCCCGCACTCTAACTTCCGTAAATATTTATGGAATTTCTTGAAACTGATATATGTTATTCAAGTTCACTATCGGATGTTTCCTATTGAAAATGGAGTTTATACCTCTACTGGTTTGTGTACAGGGGCACCCGAAAGTATTTCAAAGAATTGTGTTCTATGAGAGGTATTTCTATAAACCATATTATCATACCTTTACTGTACAATATCTTCATGAAATCGAAATGTGTTACTCAAGTTCACTATTCCATGAACAAGTTCACTATATAAAATAGATTACATACCACCACTATTTTATGTACAGGGACACTCAACAGTAATCCAAAGCATTGTGTTCTTTGTGAGATATTTCTATAAATCAAATTCTAATAACTTTACTTTCCGGAAATTGAAATATGTGATTTATATGCACAAAGGAATGCTTTGCATAGAATATGGCATGGTTACCATTAGATTTACAGGGTGACACAAAAATATTCAGTTATATTAAGAGCTATTAATAAAAGATTGCGAGAATTATACTTTCATTTACATTAAGCGTTTTTGACACTTTCTATCATTTTTTTAGTGTGAATATAATTTCAATTTGTGTATTTGTCTGATTGTTCTTCTGTCCGTCTGTCTGTCTTTCTGTATCTCTGTCTGTTTTTCTGCGCTCTAATTACCGTAAATATTTATGGAATTTGTTTAAAGCGATATATTTTATTGAAGTTCACTATCGGATGTTCCCTATTGAAAATGGAATGGATAGCACTTCTGGTTTGTGTACAGGGACACCCAAAATTATTCGAAAGCATTGTGTTCTATGAGAGGAGTTTCTATAAATCTTATTTTAATAACTTTAATGTATAGAAACTTTAATGAAATTTTATTATGTTATTCAATTCCCTATCGGGTGTTTCCTATGTAAAGTAGAGTACATATCTAACTGGTTTGTGTACAGGGGCACTTGAAAGTACTCCAAAGCATTGTGTTGAATGAGAGTTATTTTTATAAACCAAATTTTAATAATTTTATCTTCCACAAAGCTTAATGTAATTGAAATATATTATTCGTATGCACAAAAGAGTGTGTCTTCTATGTAATATAGTATGGTTAGCATTAGATTTACAGTGCCACACAAAATTAATCAGTTACATTAAGAGGTATTAATACAAATTTGTTGGAATTGTCTTTTTGTTTACATGAGCGTTTTAACACTTTCTTATAATTTTAGCGGGAATAAGATTTCAACTTGTGCATCTGTCTGTGCGATTGTCTACCTTTCTATCTGTTTGTCTCCGGCTCCTTTCATACGTGAATATTTTGAGAATTTTTTTTTAAATTATACGATCATGTTCCCTATGGAATATTCCCTATTTAAAGTCGTTAATAGATCCTGTACAACTAGTTTCTTTATAGGGACAACAACAACAATTAAAAATAAAGCCAATGTATTACGTTTTAGGACAGAATTTTTTAAAAGTTATATTTAAAAAACTTTCCACTACAAAAATCTTAAAAATATTGACATGTATTATTAATATTCTAAAAGATTTTTTGTATAGAATATGATGTGATTAACTTTCAGATTTACAGGTCTACAGTAAAATATCCAGAGAGTTTAAAAGCTGTAATTATAATCTAACGGCTGCATTTTCTTTTGCGTTAAGCTTTTTTAACACTTTCCAAAATGCCTAAGAGTAATTTTAAAATCAATCAGTCTATGTGTATTTTTTTCAGTTCTTCTGTCTGCTGTGTGATAATGTAGGCAAAGAATATTAATAGTTATTCGATACAACAATTGCGTACAGTTGGAAAGTGTTACTAATCAATGCGTACTGCATGATTTTTCTTTCTTGTTTTTCCCCATATCGAACGCACTTTTCATCAGAAGGTTGTACTAAGTGCGATGAGACACTTCAAATTTCGAAGTCTGCGAATTTTTTTTAAAAACACAATATATAGCAAAATTATTGAAGCTCTAGCAGTAATTCGTATTTAAAAGATGTACACATGATACTGCTTTATTAAGTAAATAGTAAATATTTGTCGAGTCATGATCTTAGTCTTTATGCTGTTTATAAAAGTGTAAATTGATGATAATAATTAGTGATCAAACAAAAAAAAAAAAAAGAAGAAGAAGAAATTAGATATGTGCTTTAATACTTTTGCTGCGAACTGTAAATAATTGGCGAAATGTGGACATAAAATGTCTTGCCTGTAACTCAAAAATGGTTGAGTTCAGGTTGAGTGGGTTTAATATCGTCCATAAGTTACGTATTAGGACAGGGGACGGTTTAGGATTAACCCAAACAATCGGCAGCCAAAATTTCCGATATCAAAAAAGTACACTTAATACTGATTTGTTAAATAAATCCTTGTCGAATCATGCTCTTAGACTGACTAAGAAGATGACTCGACAAGAATTTATTTAACAAAGTGTACATTTACGTGTAAATTTTTTAGACAGGGATTATTGCTAGTGCTCGGATACTTTTGCTGCCGACTTTAAGAGTGGTTTGGGGACATGTCCAGTTTTGATCCTTTGTGGGCGAAGATGAACCCCTCCCTCTCTGGTAATCTTCAGAATTATTACTTTTACTAAAAGTTCAACACATTAAAGCAATGGAAGAATTTGCAAGCACCAACTACCATTAATAACGTGACGGTATTTTTCCGATTGAATATCTCGCCCAAAATATCTCGATTACGAGCTCGATACTCTTCCAAATGAGCCATACCGTCCCACTCGGAATAGACAACCAGAAAAGTAGCGATTTAATTAAAGTAACTGCCATTTATTCTTAAGGTAGGCGTGCTACAGAGCTAGAAAGTTCTTTGATAATGTCCATGATACCTCAAAATTAATGTAATTGTGAGATATACATTTGTGTCCTGTATTTAATTTTAAAAGTTGAAAATGTTAAAGAATATCAATTATATAGTGAATAAGAGAACGGATCCTTAAAGCTAATTTTTGAATATAATTTGTATGCATACTTGCCAACCATCTAATTATGAACCGTTCAATTTTTATTATCCGCCTTTTTTTCTACACCAGTAATTTTTTAGAGTAATTTTATTCTTATTTAATCGTAACAACATTTGTAGATAATTACTCTAAAAATAAAACGGTATGAAAAAAAGGGGCGTTAACAATTGTACGGTTATTAATGAGATGGTTGGCAAGTATGTGTATGTAGACGTTTTTTCTTTTCAAATTCATAACTGCCAATATTTTAATTTATTCCGGAGTACTTTTAGCCCCGCCTTTATTTCGCACCACTTTATATATAGAAAAATTTTCTCTAATATATAACTTCAATAAAATAAGACAAAATTTCTTAAAAAAAAAAAATAATAATAATAAGTGGTACGAAATAAAGGCGGGGCTAAAAATACTCCGAAATAAATTAAAATATTGGCAGCCATACCTTTTGCGTTTTTTTTGAGGATTTTGTGATTAGGAAATACTGGTTATTTTTTTTTTTTTTTTTTTTTTATTTAATGTCCGTCGATAGCTCAGTTAGCAGAGCGGTGGAATGTAGGTGGTTATTTTTTGTTTCTTTAGATGAACATACTTATTGATCTGATATGTCTTTACTACGCAAAAAATATAGTTCTTTAAATTTTAAAAATAATGTGTAAAATAATGCAAATCATAAAAAACAATTTTTTAAGATTTTTTTTTTTTTTTTTTTTAATTGCAATTATATGCAATCGATGCCATGTTTTACATATAGTTATTCATAAGAAAAATGTGGAATTTTGTTATAAAAATTTCGAATCTATAATGACACCTGAAACCAAAGAAAAAAGATATATACTATATTTTTATTTTCGCTAAAACCATTTACCTTAGTTGTCCTTATTTGTACAAATCTCTTTTTAGAAATATCTTTAAAAAAGAAAAGAATAAAGTGGTTTAAAAAGAATGTTTGTATATAATAAATGCATTAATTCCACATATTTAAATTCCACAGCTGGATTCTGAATAATTACTTACTCAAGAATGTCTTTATAGAAATGCAGTTTCAAATCATATAAAAAAAAAAAATAATAATAAGAAGAAGAATTTTAACGATAAAAAGTATTTATATATACATTTTTACTTTCTTCTATATGTCATATAGAGAAAGTATTGGATTCGTGAAAATTTTTGACCTCCGTTTTTTGATGAGTTTACACGTTTCGGGATGTCCTGAACACGACTTGATAGTTTTTAGAAAATGTCTGTCTATCTGTCTGTCTGTGTATATCACGAATTTGCTGTCCATTGTATCTCACGAACCAATGAAAGAAATTTAACCAAACTTGGTATTTACTTGCACCCTGACATAAACTGGTGCTGATTAGATTTAGGGATCAATCGCTCAACAGGTGGCGCTGTGATCGTTTTTTTTTTCTAAATTTTTAACATGGCAGTATAGGACAAAATTTCGTATAAATGTACATAATGAAAGTTATTCTTAACTTGTGATTGTAAAATTAATATGAATTATTGATAATAGTAGTAGTCAACTAGGAAAAAAAAT
Organism: Salticus scenicus; assembly: GCA_963930645.1. Classification (NCBI taxonomy): domain Eukaryota; kingdom Metazoa; phylum Arthropoda; class Arachnida; order Araneae; family Salticidae; genus Salticus; species Salticus scenicus. The sequence goes on from OZ005651.1 coordinate 232,891,047, forward strand.
TGTGCATGTGGAGGCATCGCTTCCTACCCTGGCCCGGAGGGGGGGGGGTAAATTTTCAAGATGGGTATCTTTCGAAAGGTCTCGTCAATGCCTTTAAAACGAAGGATTGAACTATAAATATTGATAATTTAAAACAAAGTTATCGATTTTTTTTTATTAATTTTTTTTTTTACTTTTAACAAAAAAAAAAAAAAAAAAAAAAAAAAAAAAAAAACTTAATAATATTGTTATTGAGTGAATTTGTATAGGAAAATATAGAAGGAAGTCTTGTGGTGGCCACAACATACTAGTTATATATATTTTAAATGTTATATAGTTAAAAAAATCTATTTGTGCATTATTGTTTATATTAAACTATACATCATTCTGTACTACATTAAAATTGAAAAATAATGTCATAGAAAAAATTAATCACTTTAGATATTTATTTTTCTTTCTTTTTTTTATGAAACGAATTTTTAGAACTCGATGGAAAGCCAGTCTTACAAAAAAAAAAAAAAAAAAAAAAAAAAAAAAAAAATCAATAAGAAGAACACATCTTGACAAATTAGTATGATGTTATGGAACATTTTATTTATCAAAAGTATTCTCGAAAGCATTGCTAATGTTATTCTGATGTTCTTTTAGGATAGGAAAAAAAGTATAGTGTACATGGATAGGAATTTGGGACAGAATTCATCCCTTATTTCAAATATATATATATATTTGATATATAGTGGTGATAAATATATGCCAAGATCCCATCGCTCAGTCTAGTTTTTGAAAAGTACTTATATTCAAATTTTTGAAATCTAAAACACTTATAATCATATGAGTTCACCTTTTAAATGAAAAATATTTCCTATTCTTTTTCACGAGTTTCATTGTAATATAATTCAGTGTATAATTTTTATGCCTGTATTTCCTTAGTATAAAGAGACTTTAAGTTCCTAAAACAATTAAACAAATTTTTATAATAATAGGTTAAGGGAAAAAACAAAAAATCGATGTAGGTAAAATACAAAGAATTTTAGCTTTATAAGAATCAACCAATATTATAAGGCTTTTCCCACTTTGCTGGTCAGTATATTTAAATGAATTAAACAAAATAAATACGTATTATTATATCACTTTATAAATAAAAAACTTAAAATCATTAAAATCACTCAAAAACATGCTTCAACACTCCGTTGCTTTCGGCAGAGCTTTCCCCGAGACCTCAGATATTGCCAGCAATAGCAGGTACGAGTATTTCAAGTTGGGTACTCAGTACTCGAGTGCTCCAATACTTCATCTTGTATATTTATCGATCAATGGTTGGCTCTGTTTTTATTCAAGAAAAACGATTATACATATGGCTATGTCTCAGAATCTATTAAGCAACTGAACTTTTGAGTTTTTTCACCATTTATTAGCAAGACCAAGTAGCGGGATATAGATTTTATAGTCCTCGTTCTTTTAGGTAATTTTTTTTATTATATTCTTATAAATTGCATTATAAATTTATATAAATAATAAATTTTACGTTAGATTTAAAATTTAGTAAATTCAATCCGATCCACTATATTACCATTTGAATCCAATGGAGACAATTCATTGAAAATGATTTAAAAAAAAAAATCACTTGCAAAGGATTTTTTTCTCTCTCAACGTGAACAATTGCTTAGAAAAGGCAATGATTGAAATGAAATATCACATTTTACATAGTTAAAAAAAAAATAATAATAATAATAACCATATTTTAACATTGGAAAAGATATCACCAGATTAAGAAAATTGCCTAATTAAAACGTACTAGTATCAAGAAAAATAAATCGAAGCAGTATTTCCACAATAAAATAGCGAAAATATATATATACCTGAATTTAATCATATTATATTTACTATGCATGAATGAAAAATAAATAGTATAGTAAAAATTTCTGAAGAACGCGTACTACTGAAATAAAAAAAACACTAAAATTACTCCAAATGACATACCTGCCAACTTACTAATTATATCCTGGAAGATTTATAGAAACCACCCCATTTACCACACCACATTATTTTTAGAGAAATTTTCTTTAAATGTAATTATGTTTAAATAAGAAGAGAAATACTCTAAAAAGTGACTGGTGTGAAAAAAAGGGCGTGTACTGACAATCTCCCGGATATTAATTAGTAAGTTGGCAAGTATGAAATGGTTTTGACTAGTGAACTTAAACAATTGAAAACTATTAAAGTTAAACTATTTTACACATTTTTTTTTTTTTTTTTAAATGTATTTGGTATTGTTATCCGTATTTCTTAAACTGCACTTTAAACAAGTTGTTTTAAGTTATTTAATAAAGGCATTTTGTTGTCTAGCCGAAAACTTTTACGCTAATTAGCATTTCATTTCTTGCAATGCAAATTTCAATACAATGCTACTGATGAAGTTAATTTTTTTTTAATTAATTAAATTATTTTTTAATTATTGTATTATTTATGTTTGCAAAATTATTTAGAGTAAACATTGCTTATTTTTTTCTATTTATTTTATTTTAATGAATGCTATGTCTTTCTTTTTCTAATAAATTTCGCAATATTTGCACAAGTTTAATTTTCCTCATTTCTTATTTATTACGATTTATTCCTCAATAATAAATTTGCTTAATAAGTTTTTAAGCATGGAAATTTATTAAAAATGCAATATATATATATATATATATATATATATATACAGAGAGAGAGAGAGGGAGAGAGAGAGAGGGAGAGAGAGAGAAACTATTGAAATGAATTTATATATATATAATTTTAAAGATTAGAAAAACCAAAAGGAAAATTACAAACCAATGCGCAAATTGCAGCAAAAAGAAATGCAAAACTTAAATGTCGTAATATATAAACAAAGGAATGAAATTAAAAACCCAGAAAACACTGAGGTCTTCATCAGGGAGGAGCACAAAAAATATTTTTCAAAATTATTTGCCTGTTACAATTTGCCCCGGATTTGGGACAAATTGTAACGGATACAAAGGGAACCCTAAGATTAAGAACGACAATATTTCAAAATGCCTTTTGTTATCAATCATTTATTAATTTAATAAAAAAGACAATTAATAACTAATTTTAAATTATAATCTTCTTGGTGTAGTAACAATGAATTATATCAAATGAGTTATAGTAAAATAAAGAGAAAATTATAGATAAAATTAACATAAAAGTCAATCTTATTCAAAATTTAAATTAATTCATGCAAATGATATTTTATTCCCTCTCATGCATTTAATGTGGGCACACATTTAGCAAATTAAGCCCCATTCTTATGCCAGAGAGCGTTTAGCAGAGCTCGAATTATCCGCCCTTTTTTCAGGACACTCTCATTGATGAGAAGTTTCTGCTTTTTTTCTACCACTATTTTTATGCAATATTCTCTAATTCGTGATTAAATCGTGATTCTAATTCGTGATTAAATAATCATGGTACTATAATATAAAAACACAGAAAATATTTCTGTATAAATATAGTACTGGCAAAGAAGCCAAATTTTTTTCATTTCTGAAAGTTTCCTGAAAATGGGCGGAGACTTCGAGCTCTGGCTGTAGGCATCTCTACAAGCCACTCCTCTAACATGTTACAACTTGCCCCAAAATTTTGTTTCAACTTGCCCCATCGTAAGATTTTGGACATTTTGTTTATTTATAAAAATATATATAACGATTTATACAAAAAAATTAAACATGCATTTTATAACTCAACACACAGACTAAATAAATAGCTATAAACTTTTCGTTAAAGTATAAATTAACATACCTTTAATCAAAATTTACGAAATATTTTTTCCCACTAACTAGCTAAAATGAAGCATGTGTACAGAACATCTCGTTAACCATTTTTGTGTTGCACCGATTGTGCTTAGATTATAAAGCGTGTTATAAGAATTATGTTTATAAAAATATTTAATCACAATTGTAACAAACTATTTCGTAAATTGCATGTTACTTCTTATCCATGTGACCACAAGACTCATGCTCCCCTAATCTATGAAATGCAAAAAAAGTTATAAAACTGCAAAAGTTATAAAATTACATCAATTCATTTAAAAAATATACAATAATGTAAGGAATTACTGAAGGCAAACAAGAAAGTATAAAATGAAATAAAATAAAACTCTTTACCTTATAAACAAACCCACTTCGGCCGACGGGGCTACTCGTCGGTACTTAAATATCGCCCTTGAATGAGGAAATAGAACAAACCGAAATAGAAAAACCATAGCCTCCTAAACTAGATGTCTGTCGCGTGGCTCGCAAACATGGCAAGAGTTAAAGCGTTAGACAGTGCCACCTGGTACAGATTGTGCGACTTTTTTATTCAACAGCCACCAAAAATTTTTAAAAGTGGGATTTGATATACATAAAAGGCGAATAGAGTCGAAAAAACGTCGATTTTATATATCATATAGCACTTCTTAAAATTATTGGTGTATTAGAATAAAAAAATCGCGCAATATGTACCAGGTGGCGCTGTCTACCGCTTGAACTATTGCCAAGTTTACGAGCCACGCGACAGGCATGCATCTAGTTTAGGAAGCTATGGAAAAACATTGGAAACACACAGTTAAAATTGGGACGGGTAACAGTTAATTTGCAAGATATTTTTTAGATCATCAAGAACATAATTTAAATCATTTTCATTTTTGCAAATAGTACGAATTCTTTTAAACTGTGCAAACATAATATTTTTAAAAACTTTTCTACTGATATTTCAAAACCAATTAGTAAGACTATTTACTTTAAAATTAAAATCATTCATTTTATCGTATAATCCAATGAGCCATTTTTCTTTATTTCTCTTTATATTTAAATCTAGGAATGAAATTTTTTCAGTATCTTTACGGTTTAAAATTAATTCTCTAGTATATATTTTTCCAGAAATATTTTCGAAACAGTTACAGTTAAAAACAATTAAATCATCAATATATCTGAAGAAAGTAATTTTTATAATTTTTTTTATAAAATTTATAAAATTTTAGATCTTCAGATATTTTTATAAAAAAAATAATATATATATATATATATATATATATATATATATTTGTGTGTGTATATATATATCTAAGGGGTTAAATACGAATACGCAGTATCTGCTTCCAAAATCATGTCTTATCTTAGAATTCCCCTCCCCCCCCCAAAAAAAAAAAAAAAAAAAAAACGGAAGCTTTTTTAAAATTAGAATTCTACTTTTAAGTCGCCAGTCACATAACAGTGACGTATGTCAAAATTTTATAAATTAATACAGACAATTATTAAAACCTAATCATAGGCTAAAAGTAACTGTTAACTGTTCAGTTGAAGAAATGACGTTTTCCGTTAGGATATAGTTTTTCTTAAACACATTATATAAAATGCGGACTTTCATTATCTTTAAATGAAGTAAGCTAAACATTATATTTTAAACGGTTCTTGGAAAATTAAATCAAAGAGGTGGAATTAGTTAACAATGCATACAAAAATAAATAAATAAATAAATAAATTAATTAATTAAAAAAAAAATCTGTTGAATATTTGATAATTTCTTTTACACAAATAGCAGCAAATATGAATTATTAAAAATTGTTTTTTCATATTTAAGTACATTTAACAGTGACACAGATTGGAAATATTTTATTTTATATAGAGTTGTAAAGAATTTTTTTCATAACACTCTAGCACTTATATATATAACATATAGAATAATTCTGATGAATACAACAGAATAAAAATTCAAATTTCAATCGATAGATCTGCTTTTCATATGCAACGTGGCAAGTACGTTGTGAAAATTTGATGTTTAAAAAAAAAAACAATAATCTAATGTGTCATTCAAGCGACTTTCTTTTAATCTGCACTTCAATACTATAAAGATAGATTGCAGATTAGAGCGTAAGATCTATAAGGTAAGAAGGTAAGGTAATAAAGTTACATCTAGTTTAATAATAATATAAATTAGGTTTAGGTACAGTTTTATTCAACTTATAAAGAGTGTGACGGGGGCTACCGTCCTCCTCAATCCCCGTTCAATTCTAGTGCATACATTTATTTTAAAAAATGAAATTCAAGACTACTATTAAATTGCCTTGAAACTTGCTAATCTTGATCAATTTTTTAAGTGGCAAACATTCGCCAAATTCAAAATACCATACTTGAATTTCCTGCAGTTATTTATTTTCAAGTTATGATGATAGCAGATATGCATCCAGATCGACTTTCGCATTCGTGAGACCTCAAAATGTGATATTATACAAAAAGCCAACTCAGAAATCGAACTTCATAAAAAAACTTTGTTTACAGTATGGGTATGGGAAATTAATTTTCCTTCCTGAGCAGTGTTCGTTGACATAGTAAAATATAACAGAACACTTCCGTCAATTACATTCAATAGAAAAGAACAGATGTAAAATACCCAGATTGGACTTCCTGCTACTATATGCTAGACGTCTGCACGGGCCGGGCTCGGGCTTAAAATTTTTTTGTAGGCTCGGGCTCAATATTTTTGTGTTCACTCGGGCCGGGCAGTGCCTGGAGGAAATTTTAAGCCCGAGCCCGGCCCGACCCGAATCTTTTTCTAGATTCCTCGTTAATCAACGATAAAGGAAAATTATAAAATACTTTTTCAGTCATTTATTTTGCATAATTTTACAGTTTGCTATGTCACATAAAAATTTATCTTGTTAAAAGATGTCTGTAACTTCAATTTAATTGTCTATCAGCTTGTCTGTTCGGGATCTGATTTTCCGCAAATATTGTAAACATGTCTCGAAATTAATATATTTTATTTAAAGTAATATTAGATAGATTCCATTTCAAAATAATATGCATGTTACTACCAGTTTGCGTACATGTAACAAACAAAAGAAATTAGATACGTTACTCTATATAAGGCTTTGTTTTCTATGGTCTGTAGTGTTTAGGTGGTATGAAGGTTATAAAAATCCTTTCGCTGTAACTTTTCCTCTAAGGTTTCTTTTTCTTTTCTCCGGGGCACTGGATAAAAGTAGTATCATTTCTAGCATGTGCAAAAGCATCTTTTCTATTGAATATGGTTAGATTAGCATTAAAGTTTTTTTTTTTTTTTTTTTTTGCCGGATCACAGGAAAGATTTGGATACATTACGGTATATAACAGGAAGTGGTTGAAAGTGTATTTTTAGTACTATTAACCATTTTAAATATCTTCATGTATTGTTTGAGAATGCTAATATTTTCGATTTGACTTTCTGTCTGTCTTTGTGATGAAATATTGTTTATATATAAGTATCTTGTAAACATTCAGCAGTTTTATTAAAGAACATTCTATTGCTTAGCTAAATAAAACCTCTGCAAAACACATACTAAGAATCTTTTCCGTAGAAAGGCTTTTTTTTTTTTTTGTAATTTTACATATTTTTGAATCGGGTCGGGCCTGATTTTATAGCTTTTTATCCGGGCCGGGCCGGGCCGGTACTGGGCCGAATTTTTTGATTTCATACCGGACCGGGCCGGGTAAGCAAACATTTCCAACGGACCGGGCCTTAGAATTTTGGCCCGTGTAGACCTCTAGTTCTTGCTACTATATTCTATACTAATTCTATATTCTTCCTGCTACTATATTCTAATAACAGGCACACTCACACGTACAGACCAACACCAATCGCTAAAAAGATTATTTTCGGTTTCAGGGGACCTCAAAATGGGTAAACAAAAACTCAGTTTAAAAAATTTGATCCAAAAAGTATTTTTCTTTACCATATATATGGGTAAGAGAAAGTAATAGTTAAGGACGAAAAGGAATTCTTCACCAGGACATCCGAGAAATATCGATTCTTACGGATCGAGATGTTTTATTAGAATGGTAGTAATTTTCCAATTTCACTGCAAAAATATTGATGTTTGAAAGTCTTACGTAAAAGGCCTCTATTGAGATAGCGCTTGAGAAAGATGTTTATTAAATTTGAAAAGACTGGAGATTTGGGAAGTGACGGAATTTAATTTCAAATGAATCTGTGGAAGAAGTCATTTTTTTAGAAAGAGTGTCCGGTTACCAATAATTTTCAACAAGTGCAGTGTTATATCTCTCATGGGATTTGTCCCTCCTTTTACCTACACTGAGAAAGCTCCTGTAATCCATTGTAAAGTGGTAATCATACAAAATTCACGTTCTAGAGACTGAAAAGTATATTGATTTTGCTTGCCTGCTTTTGATCGGAATAGCCGCTGAAAATGTATCCGGGAGCTTTTTCGACCACAGAAATATGATTTCTATATATCCCAGATTCTTTCTAAAATTAGTTATCGTTATCTTCCTCATAGCATACCCAACACTTTATCATTCATCTTTTTCAACACAAAACCCACAGACGAATTTTCTATAAACCTTTCCTTAAGCATCGATATTATTGCAAAGTGTTATAAAATTTTCACCGTTATAATAAAATAACATGATCAGTAAGTAACAGTAATAATTTGTATTCTTACAGATCAGTTATAATCGATCAGTTGCGATCAGTAACAATCGATCTATATGTTTTAAAGGCATAGTAAAGAATAATTTTATGATATAAACTACTGTCTTTTAAAAACTCGCCATATATTGCAGTTTGTTTTTACACATGGTTCAAATAACGCATTTACCAAGTTTCAGCGACGTACAGTCACCCAAAAAAAAAACGCCACCCCCCCCCACCTAATTTCGCCGTAAATTATCGTAGAAACATTTAACTGGTACCGATCGATTTGTAATAACGTCTAGTTTATAACGGTATAGTTAAATTTTGCCTAAGGGGTCGCCTACATATTAAAACTGGCATTAACTTCATTTTCTTCAATAGCAACCCCTATTTTTGACTTCATATTCAGATTTCTGAGATCAAGGCGGTTCGAAAAACATACCTATTTATATACCTTAAATCAATTTTAAATAGAGTTACACGTGAAAATGTATTAGGGGTCCGTCTATACATTTAGAAAATATAAATCACGATCTACCACCCTGTATACATTATTTATTAAGTTTCACACCGGAAAAAAATTTCAGAAATGTTAATTATAAAATAAAAAAAATGACTAATTCACAGAACTTTCTGAGTTAGTTTATGAATTAAAAGATTTTTATTGGTTTCTATTGATTAAACATCAGATAGTTCACTTCATACGAAGAAAATTAAATAGCTTGAATAGATATTAAAATATCTATCAAAAGAAAAAAAAAAGATGAATGGTTTTAAATTTGTTTGAAAATTCAAAATTATTTTAACTCAAGCTGCCGTATAATTGTCTGAAACGGCGGCACTCAACCTGGTTCCCACGGCCGTTTCACAGTGACAATGGGAGTTTGTTCTGATACTGCAGTACTTTCATTTTCTTTGATTGACTTTTTTAAAATATTAAAACAGATTTTTTTATTTTTATTTATTTATTTTTTTTAATTAATTATTATTTTTTCTTTCATGACATTATTAAAAACTTTTACATAAATCTCCACGATATTCTTTTGCTTTTATATTTTATAATGTGTAACAAATTAATATGTAAAATAATAAATCCTACTACTTAATGGGATGTTCTAAAATTCTACACTTAAACACAGATACCGAAGTGGACGGTGGGTGTAGAAAGGCTGACTACCCTTAATCTAAATCTTCACTTGAAAAGGTCAAAATGTTACATAACTCTTTTTTTTTTTTTTTAAGGAAAAAAGAAGAAGATAAGGAGGAGAAAGAAAGATCAAAACGAATATAAATCATATTAAACGTTAATACCCTTTAAACACTGGAAAAAGGCGGAGTTTTGTATTGTGTGTCATTTGGGAGCTGTAGAGTGCCAGAAAATTACTTTATGTAATAAAACTTTTCATTTAAAGGGTATTTAAAGCAGCATTATATTTAATACATAGACTATTCAAAAAAAAAATACCATTCATCTGGTTCATGAAAAATAAAGAACATTTTCTGGCATTGCTCTATGTATATACATTCTTGTCAACCTATCCCGGAAGATTACTGGTCCCGCCCCTTTCCGTACATTTTTTTCACATCAGTCTTTTTAGAGCCGTGTCAGCCATCGGTGGCTGACACTGATCTTTCCATTTAGGCTAAGTCAGCCGGCAGTGTAAAATATGATATAAAACTACAGAACTTACATAGTTTTAAGTAATTACTGACAATTTATTTAAAATTTACTTCATGTTTTTTTTTTTTTTTTTTTAATAGGATTTTTATAGGATTATATCGTTAAGGCCTAATGGGGTTTATTGAAACTCGATAAACATAACACGCTTCTAAGCAGCACGTGTGGCCTGACTGGGATTTCCATAAGAATTCGCGTGGCGCTCAATGAGTTAATCGTAAATGTATTTGAAGTTAATTACTCTAAAAATTAAATTGTGTACACACAGGGGCGGGAACTAACAATGATACGGGTTAGGTTGGCAAGTATGCATATATATTTTGCTTGATTTATAAAAATGTATAACTCATTTTCTTCTTTTTTTTTAGTATTTTGTGTTTATATCTCTCATTAAAAATAAATACAATATTCATATATAAACATTTCCATACAGTAATGTATATAAACATATTGATTAAAGAAGATTTGTTGATATTATATAATTATTCTTCTATCTGTATAGTATATTAACACAAATATATTTTGTAAATTTCGCAGCATCGAAAAACAGCAACATAGCTTCCATATCAAGGCTTAATGTAAATAGCCACGCCTTTTCACAAATTTTCTAAAACTTTATAATATAAAGCAAAATATTTTTGCATATTTGTAATTAAGTCATTTAAGTTTTGTCTTCAATAATCGATGTAGTAAATACCATTGTGATTTATGCATACCAGCGTCACATATAGAGTCAAATAGGAATATGCAAATTTGTCTTTTTTTTTAAATAGTGTTTCAGCGAATCAGAGGCGGGGCTTCTTTTCTTTTGAAATTCTTTCACAATCCCTCGCCTACATTGTGATAACTTTACAAAAATATGCCGATTTGTATAATAAACATCGAAATATTGCTTAGGAAACAATAAAAATAACATAAAGGTAAATTAAAATAGTTTTCCGTCAAATTATATACAAACATTTACTTATAGAGGATACAGATTATAACAAGTGACGGCCCCCTAACAGGAGTAAAAAGTGAAATATCACTGTAACTCAAAAAATAATGTTAGGAACGAGCTGTAAATTTGGAAACCTATGTTTTTGATGATGCCCGTTCTATTCGAGCAAAAATTAACATAGGTTATAATTCATAATTTTTTCAAATATGAATTTATTAATAATTTTCATAATTAAAAAAATGTTTTTTTAGCAAAAATTTGCATGGAATATGTTTGGGTTACTTCATTCTAACGAATAAAAAAAACAGAATTTAAATATCATAATTATTTCGGAAGATATGATTTAATGTTTGTCACATTCATTTAACATTAGCACCCCCAAACTTTGACAGCTTATAACTCTATGAAAAATTGAGCGAAATATATAAACTATACCATTTTCCGTGATGATTTGATCCAAAGAATTCAAATAAATTATAAAAAATGGGGGTTACCATTGAAAAAAATGAAGTTGATGTCAGTTTTAATATGTAGACGCCCCCCTAAGTAAAATCAAACTATAACATTATAAACTAGACGTTATTACAAACTGATTGGTACCAGTCGCATGTTTCTACGATAATTTACGGCAAAATTAGGTGGGGGGTGGCGTTTTTTTTTTGGGTGACTGTACATCTACTGAATCGCTATCTACGTACTTCCATACATACCAACACACTAATTCATATTGTGGAGCAGAGTTCTCAACTTTGATAACTTTTTCACGAGCATTTTTAGCCCCGCCTTCTTTTCGCACCCTACATTTTGAAGATTACTTCACTTTAATATGTAGGGGTGTTTGCGTTACGGGTTTTTTATTTTATTTCCCACCAGTAATTACGAATTATAATTTTGGTTATATTTAATCTCTAAATTTTACTAAAAAAATACCAATAATATCACTATTATAAAGTTTTGGTAGCAAATTCCGGGGATACAAACACCTCTGAATATGTGACAACGACTAAATAAGAAGAAAATAATTTTTCAAAATTTCCGGCATGAAAAAGAAGCGGGGGTAAAAATGCTCGTGAATAAATTATAAAAGTTGGGAACTATGTTGTGGAGTATTGTTAGATCCGCCCATTTCTTCACACCAGTATTTTTTGAGAGTACTTTTCTTCTTGTTTATTCGGAATTGCATAAAGAAAATTGAGCAAAAAATAAATGGGTGTGGAAAAACGGGTGGTACAAATAATGCTACGGAATATTAATCAGTATGTTAGCAGATATTTAGTTTATTGCTGAGAACCTAATCCGGAGAATTGCTAGTACCGTCCCATTTTTCACACCAATCTTTTTTTAGAGTACTTTTCTTCTTAATTCATCATAAATGCAATTGAAGAGATTTACTCTAAAAATTATGTCGTGTGTAAAAAGGGGCGGTACAAAAATCGTATGGATTAACCCTTTCACGTTCACAACTTAATTTATTTTAAAAATTACTAAACTAATTTTGAAAATGGCTTTTAGACACATAGCTGATCATAAATATTTAAAAAGTAAAAAATTAGCATTGTTTCTTTTCGAGAAATTTTCGGTTTTAAACATCTGTAAGTAAACCTTATTAAATTCAAACAATATTTAATTTAATAAATAAATCACTTTATAAGTAGACATTATCGACAACAAAAAATTCGTAAAAGTTGCATAGATCCCAACATTTCAATTTATTCCTGAGTATTTTAACCCTTTGCGGTGCAAGGTAATTCCGATCATTTAAATTACTCTGCCACCGGAATTTACGAACATAATTAAAATAAAAGAAATTTTAAATTTTCACGTTAAAAAAAGGGCATTTTCTGCTATGTTATAAATGTAAATTTTTGCTAAAACATTTCCGGGATGAGTTTTTGCACTTGAGAATTAAAATTAGGTGTTCCATCAGCGGGAATACTGCGACTAAAAGGATTAAGATGGCAGCTCTAGTAGTTATAAACTGGGTAACTTCAATTATACAAACTTAGTATAAATATATAAAATGGTAAATCTCTTTCCTGTATGAAGTACTGCTAATTTTATTTAAACACATATAGTCCCAAATAAATGTAAAATATATATTAAAAAAATCTTTTAAAAATCTTAATTAATGTTTGAAAATGTTAAGAAAACGAGTTTTTTTTTTTTTTTAAATTAATAATTCATTCTTTCATTTATTCTGAGTTCTATAACTTTCTAAAATTACATTAATGAAAATTATTTCCCAACGTATTTGAATGTTTATTAATTGTATCATTAGCAACAAGAGACGTTATATCCTAACTTTATCCTTTAGGGGGACTTGTTAATTACGCAATCAGTAATACGTACATACTGCAATGATGTTCATTTATAGCGAATTATTAAAACGAAATATTTAATGAACTACATACGGTAGATAAAAATAATAACATGAGTATACCTTTGCGAAATTTTGTAATATAAAATTTGAAATATACATGAAATTGGTTGTTCTCTTTAGATAATTCTGCTTCAATAAAATCATCTTATATATTAGTTCATAAATAAAACATTTTTCTTATAATTATTTTACAGAAAGTCCAATATTTTAATGGTGCATGATAATGTATTTTAAGAACTCTACTATCTAATCATTGATCAAATGCTTAAACTATTTTAGGCATGAAAAATATTTAACAACTGACACGGTCTCCGAAGACTAATTTAAAAGATTTTTAAACGTAATAAAAATTTTATAGCCGTTAAGTATTTTATCACAAACTTATATTTGAATTAATTTCATTTAGCTAGTGCACCTGTGCTAGAAAATTCCCAAAAGCTAAATAACGCATAATTTTGATGTAACGTGTAAAGATATAAACACAATAGTTTTATCCTCGAATATATCTTATCGTAAAAACTTCGTTTTAATGATTTTATTATTTTTCAAACTCATTTTTCTACTCAAGAGAAAACTGCACGTATAATAGTGAAACTAAAGCAAATTTTAAATTCTGGTTGCTTGCAAATTATTTTTTTTTCTTCCAAAAACTGTTAAAAGAAATCATGTAAAAATCACATAGAGGTCGATAGGTCTCGACATATAAGAGTTGTAAATATTAATAACGCACCATGTCATCCTAATGCTGTATGTTAAATAATTTGCTAAAATGTTAAACATAATTACTGGAATTTCTAATTTATCCCGGAGCAACATTAGTATCCGCTATTTTTTACACCGTGTTTATTGTAGAGTAACTTTATACAAAACTTAATTTCAATAAAATAAAAAGAAACATCCTATCAAAAAAAGGGGGTGGGTGGGAAAAAAGGTATATGTTAATTGTTTTTATGTCTTTATTAGTATGCTGTGTTTTAACCGTTTGCTCTCGGACGTCGCCTCTCAGGTGACATTCTATTCATTATTCCATCTCGAACGTCGCTCGAGAGACGCCATGATCAATTAAGTTACTATATATCTTATATCCACCAATAATGTTCTGCAACTAAAAGTGCTATAACAGGTGTAATACTTCGTTAAGAAAGAGACTCCACCTACATTTTTATTAAGTGTCTTTGGTCGTTACTTGCATTGGTCATTGGTAAATGGTCAAGAATACTTTGCAAAATAACACACAGTGGAAAATTATAAATCGTAATATTCATATATAATGTTTATAATATGTAAATATACATCAGATATAGATATAAAATGTTTATATTTAAAATTCTTATGTTTTATATTTTGCATTTCTTTATTCAAACTATTGTCGGCTAGTTCATTACGCTTGCTAAAAGGAGGTTCGAATGCAAAAGATTAATTTTTCATCACACTTCAGGCCCGCACATTTAGAAAATACAAAGAGGTCGACATAAAACAGGCCACTGAGAAAAAAGAAGGCACTGTCTTCGTAAAAGGGGTATAAACTTGCATTATGCTAGCCTTTTATTACCTGGACAGCATAACACAAGGACAACCATATCTTATATTAAGCTAGATGAGCTAGATTAGATTTAGCTAGACTAGCTAAAAGGCGGAAACTACGAAACCTGTGGAACTTCTATACTTTTGAATAGATCCATACTTGCCAACCATCTCATTATGAACCGTACAATTTTTAGTGCCCGCCTTTTTTTTCACACCAATAATTTTTTAGAGTAATTTTATTCTTATTTTATCGTAACAAAATTTGGAGAGAATTACTCTAAAAATATAGTGGTGTGAGAAAAGGGGCGTTTTTTCATGGGGCGTTAACAATTGTACGGTTATTAATGAGATGGTTGGCAAGTATGTAGATGTCTTACACACTTCTAATTCTGCTCTCAAGCCACGCCCTTTTAAGAAGCATTTTCTAGTAATAAAAATTATTCCATCAGTACCGGAAAAATTAGGAAGTTTTATGTGCGGATCACCAAATATCTGGAAAATAGATTCGAGGTTTTGGTTAACTCGTGCGAAAAAGGCTTGGAGAACAAATGGTTAAAATAGAAGAGGGAATTCTTATCATTTTGAGTCACTTTTCACTTATTGACATAGATGCCAATTTGTGTGATTTTTTAACACCACAATTTCTTTGAGAAAAAAAAAATTATTATGTAAAATTGCAGAAAACTGCTAAAAAACATATTAAAAATTTTCGGTAGCAAAAAATTTACAAGTTGGCAGCTATAACTCTTTGCACTGAATACAGTTTGTTTTTGAGTGAAATCGAATTAGAATCAATTTTTACTTCTTTTATTTTTGTGAGTAAAACTGTTTGATGCTGAAAAAAAAAAAAAAAATATGGGATGGTACATTCCCTTCACCGTAATCGTCCTCAGGTCCCCTCCCATAGCAGGCGAAAGCGTAACAACTACACTACGATTTCATGCTTAAATCATACTTGCCAACATCCTAATTAATATTCCGTAGTGTTGTTATTCCCGCCCTTTTTTTCCCACCAGTAAATTTTTCGAGTAATATTTTCCAAATGTAATTGTGATTAAATAAGATGAAAAATACTCTAAAATGATACTGGTGTAAAAAAGAAGGCGGGGTTAACAATACTACGAAATATTAATTAGTATGTTTAAAGTAGTTAAATAGCTGATCGCAATCATTTTTAAAAAGGCGAAAATATTATTAATCAATTTTTACTTCTTTTATACACAAAATAAAGTTATGGAAATCCCAATAAACCTTCTTAAAATATGTATATTTTTTTAAAAGGAGGAAAAGTTCTTGAAAATAGAACACCACGACAAGCAGAGATTTTAGTAGCCTGCAAATTAATTTGATATAAGTTAACACGTTTAAAAAATATAAATTCTTGCACGCAAACTTGCAGAATTTCTTGAATAACTGTTAGTTGAAAAAAAAAAAAAAAAAAAAAAAAAAAAAAAGTATATAACTAGTTTGCCTAGGCATATGACTCCTGATATCAATTTTAATTATAAGTAAAGTATTATTAGTCACTTTTTCAACGTTTTTCATGCATTTTAATAATTTAGTTTCAATGAATAACATAAAAATAAAAAATAATTTAAAATACAAATAAATTTTTACATTAAATAAATACATTTTTCTTTTTCTTTATATTGCATATGTTTCTTTAAAGAGCGATTTTTTAAGAGCATTTTACTGCTCTTTTTTAGTTTTACATGACTAACGTTCTTGATTTGAGAATTCTTCCTGCAAGAAACTCTCTGTGATTGGAGAAAATAATTATTTTCTTCAATCACAGACAGTTTCATGCAGCTGGTAATAGTTTTTTTTTTTTTTTTTTTACAGTGTAGGGACACTCACGAACTGTGACACACCGATCGTAACCAAACTTTAAAGTTGGTTAAAGGGTGTGAAGGTGTACACTATTACCAATTTATATCGGCAAACGTTCCTTCAGAACAAAGATACTGGTCTTCAAAGTTAGGATTACATTATTTCCATTATTGTGACGTCATTCAATATATCTATTTAGCTTTTCTATTTCTTTTCCTCAACAAATGCGCTGTTGATTTATTTATTTATTTAAATATCATTTTCGAATCGTCGGCACGTGCATATTTTTCTTGCTCTAAAATTAATTTTATTTAAAATATTTGAAAAATAACATTGTGTTTTTATATAAGAGAGATTTCAATTAGAATATTTAATAGTTCATTTAATTATTATTTTATTATATAACATGGTAACACTGAGCATATCAAGCAGTCAATAAAGAAAATAGCTAAATACTAATAACGATAGAATGGCATTAAAATCGTCTGCTTTCTTTATCGTAAATATATTTAATAACTATAAATAAATAATTCATGAATTTATATGAGAAAATACAGAAACAAATTTTGTGGTATCCATAACATACTAGTTTTTATAATCAGGTGGCAAGGGATTATTTTCAGGTCTATTTCGTTAGAATTTTACAAACGTCTACATTTTATTTCTCAAGCCAGTAGAAATATAATTTAAATAAATAAATAAAAATTGGTGGGAAAAAATTAGAAAAGTCAAATAGATATTGACGTCACAATATTCTAAAAAAAAAAAAAATCGTTCCAACTTCGAACACAAGTATCTCCGTTCCAAAGTAACTTTAACTAGTTGTAAAATTTGGTTACGATCGGCGTGTCACAGTTCATGAGTAGTGCTGGACGATATCAGAAATTAAATATCGCGTTATATCACCAAGTTAATATCGATATTAGTGATATATTGCGATATTTCTTTCAAGATAGGAAAAAATAGACATTTGTTATTTTTTAAAGACATATGCACACGAATTTTAAAGTATACAAGTATAGAGTGTTTTCCATGTATTTTCTGGTATATTACTACCATAACTTTATCATAAAAAAAAAATCATAAACAGTGAATCAATATTTTGTGTTTCTTATAACTTATACTATTGCTTTTTAGTATACCTCTGTATAGTTTATCCTCTATTCTTCCCATTTTAAGCTTTAATTATTTTAAAATCATATTTTAACACAGGTAATATGTGATCTGTGCTTTACTTGTACCAAGTATATCAAAATTCTACTAAAAATAAAGCTTAAGAAAAATTGTCTTAAGATGTAGGTATTAAATAAAAAGGAAAATCATTTTAAATAGTTAAGAAATGCCATTGGAATTGGATACACCTTTTTTGGTCGTAGAGAGTAATATTTTTTACTTAAAACTCTTATATGCATCCTAAATGTCAGTTACATGTCATTTTTATTTTTGTTTCTGCTTACCAAATCATTACAATGTTTTTTAAATGTATATGTGTTCAATTGACATTCGTAATAGTTTCACAACAATTGAAAATTGAATTATATATATATATATATATATACATATATATATATATATATATATATATATATATATATATATATATATGTATGTATACATTGTCTGTATAAAAATTATATTATTTAAACAAAATTATGTTAAAGTTTCATTTTGTTACTTAAAGTAACTCATTTTGCATTTAAACCAATTTTATTTAGCATGTACGGCTTAAAAAAAAAAAAAAAGAAAGAAAGAAAGAAAGAAGGAAAAGGAAAGAGAAAAAATAAATGCTACATAAAAAAAGTAATAAACTATCCAATATTATATATTTCTATAAAGAAACTGTCACTGTAAAATTACTGAAGATAAAACTTTATTTTACATCAGTCAGATAGCACCCTTTCTCTCTTCCCATGTTATCCAATGAGATTTTTGTCGCGTCGTTTTATAAAAATATTTTATTAAAAAATGAACTTTTTCGAATTCTGTTTTTTGAATATTACTCTTTGAACAGGTCGTCTTTTAGCTTAGTGAGCAATTTTTCGAAAAAATAAATTTAAATATTTTACTTAGAGATCCACACTTAGAGTCCATAATTTACTTATTGAAATAAAATATTTAAATTAATTTTTTTGAAAAATTGTTCACCAAGCTAAAAGGCGACCCGTTCAAAGAGTAATATTCAAAAAACAGAATTCGAAAAACTTCATTTTTGAATGAGATATTTTTATAAAACGAAGCAACGAAAATCCCATTGGATAACATGGGAAAGGAGAAAGGGAGCTATCTGACTGAAGTACAGCCCAAACAGTAATGCCAGATGGTCGAAAATTATTTCCCCAAACAGGTCTTAAAATTTCCCCAAATCAAGGGTTTTTTTCGAAAAAATCCCTAACAGGTTTTCCACTAAAAAGGGGAAAAAAAACATTTTTTTTCAAAAAAGAATATCAAGCAGATTTTTCTGATTTGAGATCAGATTTTTCCACAAATGAACTCAATTTTTGAAAAAAAATCCCCAAATAACAGAAAACTATTGAAAGTCTCTAGTCTTAGGGATAAATCATAACGTTGCCAACATTGACAGAAAGTTGAAGAACTCCCCAGATTTGTCCCCAAACATTTTAGAATTCCCCAAAAAAGTCCCCACTAACATTTGGTCCCCAAAATAGTCCCCAGAAGCTTCAAAAATCCCCAAAAAGGGGACAAAATCCCCAATCTGGCATCACTGAGCCTAAAGCGAGTTAAACACATGTCGCATCTTATTGGCTAGAAGTTATCGATACTTTGAAATAAACCAATATCAATGAACTAACAGCAGGAAATGAGCTAAAACAAAAGATATTGTTTTCATTCGTCATAATAAGCGTTTGTTTTTATATCGCTCTGTCTGTGGTTACTGTGGTTACTGTGGATGTTAAGTTATGATCGTATTACACCTACTATCCACGAGCGGTGATGTGCAATATTATCAAATACTAACGGTAGAATAAATTCTTTCATATTATCATTTAGGGTCAGTAAATGCATGAATGTATCAGTATACTGTTGGAAGGCAATATACTGTGGAAAGTCAATATACTGTGGGAAAAGCAGATGGCTTTCAATAAATACTGTTTATTTTTTTATTATGCGGTGGACTTATTAAAGCAGTGATATTTTAGATTTGAGGTTTCGCACGCTCAGGAATAAAGGAAGAGGAAGTATATGCATTGTGAGAGTGCAGTGATCGTTTGGGGTGGGGTTATATTTTTTTATTTTATCAGTGAGGGATGGGAGAATGAGAAAAATAAGGGAATGGGTATTAGTATAAGATATTGCGCGCTCATTTTGTTCGGGTTTCGCTCGGGTTTCATTCGGGAATTCGGGTTTCATTCGTGATGCGCGCTAGCGCGGAAGCATAATTCTATTAATCCGTCGTTGGCGTTTAACGGTACTTATTGGCATATCAATTGATTGCGCGGTGCGCACTAGGTAATATCGTTAAAGGGATATATTGGCAGAGCAAAATCTTAAATATTGTTATCGGGATATTAATAAAATATCGATACTTGGGGATATATTGATAAATAATCCAGCCCTATTCATGAGTGTCTTGTTAGAAAAATGATTAAAAAAAATACTTTTGTAAATAATAATATTTAAATTATAAACTTGTCAAATGTGCATTAAATAATATTCTTAATTTAACGAACATCTACTACTTATTTAT
This sequence comes from Salticus scenicus, assembly GCA_963930645.1. Taxonomy (NCBI): domain Eukaryota; kingdom Metazoa; phylum Arthropoda; class Arachnida; order Araneae; family Salticidae; genus Salticus; species Salticus scenicus. The sequence goes on from OZ005651.1 coordinate 232,911,514, forward strand.
TTATTTATTTTTACTATTTTAATATTTACACTGTCTTTATTGTGAATATTTCTATACTTCTCTTTAATAATACCCAACTAATTGGGAAATACTTCAGTAAATATTGTTTGTTATTTATATACGTGTGTGTAATTATGTATATTGTAAAATTTCTTGTATAAATATGCTTTAGGAACTAAATTTGTAGAAATGTTACACCGATTAACAGTATATATATATATTTTTAATAACTTTTAAAAGTTCTTTAGCGAGAGTTTTCTATTTTAATCTTGTTGTCTGTATTTTTGTACTTGATTATTGTACGGTGTGTAAATTTTAAGTTGTTTGCATTTTATCGCATGAAGTAACATAATAAAATATTTAAGTTTTATTAAATGTTTATATATCAATATATATAGTGAATCAAATTTTGGGTATTTGCTGATTTAAAGTTCATAAGCGTACAAAATCTATTATCGAAAGGAAAATGCAATATTATTTATAACCGGTTAATCTCAATCATCGCGTGAAATTCACAATTATTCTAGAAAAATAATTAAAAATAAAGCAACATGAATTTCGAGTTTTTAACATTTAAATAATGACCTTATATATTTCATACTCATTATTTCAAGTAACTTTATATACAAATACAATATCTTTAGAAATAGAAATTTAATTTTTATTTTAATTTATATTTAAAATTTTCTTACTTTTTTCCGGGTAGATATCTTAATGAAAAATTTACTTTCTATGCAATATCATAATTTATTTCTTCTAAATATATGTCAAAAATATATCCTAATTTATTTTCGCTTGTAACTACATCAAGAATTAAATAAAAGTATATACACAATATCTTTTCCAAACTGCCTTGATCTCAGAAATTTAAATATATATTCAAAAAGGGGTGCTAACATTAGAAAATAAAATAAAGATTACCAGTTTTAATATGAAGATGACTGCTTAAGCGAAATATAACTTTAGCACTAGTAACTACCGTAATTTCTGGTAGGTACCCCACCGGTTATATAATCCAGTTTTGCACCAGAAATTTCAATTGATAAATAAATTTATATTTGTACGAGCTCTTCCTTCGAAAAAGTATAGATTTCTCTATTAAATAAAATTTCAGGTGGAGAAATGACACATCTTACCTGCGGGTTATCTACCAGAAATTATTGTAGATATTATTTACTGCAAATGGATCGGCACCACCCGAGTATCTATTCTGTAAATTGCGACGAAATTTGTCGGGGGGTGGCATTTTTATATTTTGATTTATTTATTTTACATATACTGTACAAATATGTATATATATGTAACCTATAGGTTACATAAAATTAGTGATTTAAGACGAATTTATCTAACCTGTGGCTTATATGCAGGAAATAATGGTAATCAGCGGGACGTGACATTTGGAGCTAAATTCCTATATAGTGTTGTATTAACACGTTGACTGCCACGCGTGTTTACAACAAAATCCCCGTCAGGCCACCTTCGCCTGCTGTTACTCCGCCCCCAAACCTTTTTTGAGTTTCACTGAATTTTATTCAAAATCCGATTCCAAAGCAACCAAAAGAGTCTAGTGATCGCAATCACTTTCTGAATCTGCCAAATACATTCTAGTTTCATAATAAAACAATCGGGAAATTTGCACGTTGAACCATTTGGCCAGGGGCCTTTTTCGTGAAGACCTTCGCCTGCTGTTACTCCGCCCCCAAACCTTTTTTGAGTTTCACTGAATTTTATTCAAAATCCGATTCCAAAGCAACCAAAAGAGTCTAGTGATCGCAATCACTTTCTGAATCTGCCAAATACATTCTAGTTTCATAATAAAACAATCGGGAAATTTGCACGTTGAACCATTTGGCCAGGGGCCTTTTTCGTGAAGACCTTCGCCTGCTGTTACTCCGCCCCCAAACCTTTTTTGAGTTTCACTGAATTTTTTTCAAAATCCGATTCCAAAGCAACCAAAAGAGTCTAGTGATCGCAATCACTTTCAGAATCTGCCAAATACATTCTAGTTTCATAATAAAAAATTCAACAGTATTATTATCTCCTGTCATATATTTATCTAAATATGTTCGGAAATCCTTTGGTAGGAGTCACCCGACGTGGCCTGATGAGAACTCTTGCTGTCACCCGAATACGGGTGACGTGGCCTGATGAGAACTTTTGCTGTCACCCGAATACGGGTGACACGGCAGTTAACGTGTTAAATGTTATTTCTCTTTTAAAGACTCATTTCTTTTAAAGATAGCTATTGCCGAATATGAAAGTAATCCCTATGTGTTTTAGGAAATCCCTATGTATACGCTCAAAATAGTAGATGATACATAGTAATATTTCTATCTGATAATATCGGCTAGAATTAAATAAATGCTAAACTAGAGTATAAATATGCACTTCACCACGATTTTTTAAACTTTAAAATTTATTAAAATAATTCAACAATCTCATTTTTCCATTGAAACGTTCACTTTCGCATATTTTTCTATTTTGCAATGGCTTCTCGATCTAGCCATTTGGAGTTTTTTGTGCATTTATCGAAACTTTTGCAAATTGATATGTACTAGGATCATTTAAAAATACACCTACGGTGCTCATTCCACCCAGGCGTAGGACACAAGTATAGTCAATCGACCGTAACCCCTTCCCTTTCTCACCAACATCTATTTTGAGCAGTAAACCCAGATATTTGTCACTCCTGTAAAATGTCTCATGAACTTGGCAACTTAACCAGATTTTTTTTTTTTTTTTTTTAAGAACTATTTGATCGACATCAAAGGATTTTTTTTTTAAGTTTATATATATTTTTTTACATTAAATATTTTTTCGAGAAATAATTCTGTTGATGCAATGCCGCAATGTAAGGCATAGCCAAAAGCAAGTGGAACCCAGACCCACCATGCCTATATAGGTTTAAGTGCTATGAAAAGTATTGTGAGCGCGAAGCGTGTTGGGAAAGATCATGACGAAGGCAGCGGGTTAAGGTACAAGTTTATTCATTTATTTATTTTTTTTTTATTTAAATTTAAATTTACCAATTTCAATGAATCTTTTAGAGTAATATTCTTCAAATGTAATTACAATTAAAGAAGAAGGAAAATGCTCTCGAAAATTACTGGTGTGAAAAAAAAAAAAAAGTCAGGGGAAAGAATGCTACAGAATAATTAGGATGTTGGCAGGTAAGTATAGTGATTACAATATAATGATACACATGTAAAATTTTAGGAAATCTACAAGGCTTGCGAATGGAATTAGAACGAAGGAAACGAAATAGGAAACGAATGGAATTAGAATGCAAGACAGACTTGTAAAATCGTCTCTTAACTACCGTCATACTTAAAAAAAGGCTTAATCATTTGCTTCATATATTGCTTTATTTTATTTTATTTATTTATTTTTTATTTTGTAGGGGGACGATTATTATTTTAAGAACACTTTAGTCTTTAAAATTTTATTAATATATTTTAACTCTATACATTTTTAAAAACATACTTTAACTTTTATAAATATATTTTAACACTTTTTGCGACAGCAGGATTTTGTCTTTTTGACAGTAAGACCCGCCTACGGGCGTTATACTCTCAAAATAAAATATTTCAGAACAAATTTTCTGTATTCACAATTATATTACAAATGGATATACATTATAATTATATTCTTTCTAATCAATATACCATTTCTATCCATAGTATATTTTATTGAAAAAATATGAACACTGGGTACACACTTAAGAAATATGTAACACACAAATTAAGAAAGAAACGCCCACTGACAGAGTTACAGATTTTCAAATGGCGTGAATCTATGTAAGCAGTTGCGAAAGGATTAATTAAGAAATTATATTTTCATAGAAATTATAAAACGAATCGTACAGTTCCAAAGAGTTCAACAGACCCAAAACTGGTAAGGGCGATAAAAATTGTTCAATATTTACTTCATGAACCCTTACAATAATTTATCCGAAAAGATTTAGTTTATGCGTTGTTGTATATATATATATATATATATATTCTTTAATTTCGTATATTATGTTACACCTACGAAATAAAATTTAAGCTTTATTGGTGATCACTACAGCCATAATAGACACTTTTACTTGAAAAATATTGCACTTTTTTCAAAGAGTACTGTATGGACTAATCGCAAGTGTAATGTATTTAAATAGACCTAAAATTATCTAAAAAAGTACTGAATTATACACAATTCTAAAAAAATTGAATTCAAGATAATTGAGGAACTGGAAAAGATGTAAAGTTTTATTAATTTCTATTATTATTTTTTTCCTGAAAGATTTCCGGTGTGAAACATTAAAATTTCCTCTAAATCTTATAGGATCTTAATTTTATTTTTCTACATTTATAGATAACCCCCTAACACATTTTTAATTATAACTCTATAAATACTAAACATAAAGTATACAAACAGTACACTTTTCCGCACTGCCAGACTCTCAGAAATTCGAAAATGAAGTCAAAATTGGGTGTTGCTATTGAAAAATCAATGTTGGCGTTCATTTCAATATGTAAATGACCCCTAAGTTAAAATTTGACGACATATTCAAAAAGTGCTTTTAATTTCCTGTTGAATGATGTCTATTAGATGCTCCTGCGTCAATTAGTAACGAAATTGCAGCGGGTGTTGCGTTTTTTTTTTTTTTTTTCCCCGACTGTACCACTATTTTTATACAATAATTTCTACCCTGTATAATCAGGGCACATTACTAAAACTATGTCCAGCAATTTTCTGCATAAAATTAGCGGGGGCAAGAAAGGCGGAAATCTGAGAGTGTCCTGAAGAAAAAAAAAACCGGCGCGGTGTACGACTTCTGAAATTTCAATAGATATTTTTACTATTTTTTTTAATCAGTAAAAACAGTTACAAAATAAAAAATAAAATAAAATATAAAGCTATTTAAATTTATTGTCGGCCAAAAAGGGCTAAAGTTGGCAACTGCGGTATTGTTACCCCAGATGCCAAATTTAGCCCTTTCTTTTGGAGGATTTTATTGATTTTTTAGGAATGTTATTGAAATCTTCCAAAAAATTGCGCTAGCTTAAATAAAAACAGAGCTGCCAACCTAATCCAGCAAATCATTAGTACCGCCCCTTTTTCTACAAGTCATTTCTTAGAGTTTTTTTCTTCTTAATTCATCGCAAATATATTTGAAGAAAATTACTTTAAAAAATAAGTGGTGTAGAAAAAGTTACGATGCTAACAATTTGCCGGATTACGTTGGCAGCTCTGTAAAAAATATCATCTTTCCGTAATTTTTGTGTTCATGTGTGATAATATATACATATACATTTGAATTCGCAATATCTAACAAGAAAGAAAATCTTCATTTATTTATTTATTTTTACACAATTTCGTCAAACTTGCATGTTAATGCAAGTTTGTTGCACGATTGAGATCGATCATCTTTTCAGGGACCAAAAAAAGTGAGCTATTCCTTTCAATGCTTAAAAATTTACAAATAAATACTCTGGTGCGATTTATTTAAATTTCTAGGCATTAAAAAAATGCTCTTTTCATAGTTGTGAACTTTTTAAATTACTGAGCTGCCAACCTAATCCGGCAAATTGATAGAGTAACACCCCTTTTTTTACACCACTAATTTTTTAGAGTTTCTTTCTTCTTAATTCACCGTAAATATATTTGAAGAAAATTGTTTTAAAAATTAAGTGGTGTAGAAAAAGGGGCGGTACTAACAATTTGCCGGATTACGTTGGCAGCTCTGTAAAAAATATCATCTTTCCGTAATTTCTGTGTTCATGTGTGATAATATATACATATACATTTGAATTCGCAATATCTAACAAGAGAGAAAATCTTTATTTATTTATTTGTTTGTTTAGTTTTACACAATTTCGTCAATCCTGCGTGTTAATGCAAGTTTGTTGCACGATTGAAATAGATCATCTTTTCAAATACAAAAAAAAAAAAAAGAAAAGTGAGCTATTCCTTTCAATGCTTAAAAATTTACGAATAAATAATCTGGTGCGATTTATTTAAATTTCTAGGCATTAAAAAATGCTCTTTTCATAGTTGTCAACTTTTTAAATTACTGAGCTGCCAACCTAATCCGGCAAACTGTTAGAGTACCACCTTTTTTTCTACACCACTAATTTTTTAGAGTTTCTTTCTTCTTAATTCACCGTAAATATATTTGAAGAGAATTACTTTAAAAATTTAGTGGTGTAGAAAAAGGGGCGGTACTAACAATTTGCCGGATTACGTTGGCAGCTCTGTAAAAAATATCATCTTTCCGTAATTTTTGTGTTCATGTGTGATAATATATACATATACATTTGAATTCGCAATATCTGACAAGAAAGAAAATCTTTATTTATTTATTTTTTTATTTTTTTAATGTTTGCAAATTATTGTTTTAAATTTTATTTTTAGTTACTTTTATGTAACTTCGTTTAAATATAGTTTTTCCATAACAAAATTTAAAAAGTTGACTATTATTTAGTTTTCATCTCAAATGTTTTACCTTTTTAACAGCATATTTCTTTATTTTCCACAGCATATTTAATCGATGACACGGCACTTCACACTTAATCGATTGACTTATCATGCATGAAATGTCTCTCACTGTCAAAACAGGTTTCAAGATAAAGTATACTTCATTACTATCGATACGGAACTCTCCGAAGAAATTCCGAGATGTTATAGCGCATTTTCGATTAGAATTAAATACCATTGCCCTTTCATTTGCTCTTAAATACTACACTTCAAATGTAAAATTTTGTTATAGCTTTCAAATTCATGAACATGCTTCGACAATTATTTTTACGAACTCCCTTCTTTTTTCATCAAACATATTGACAATTAATTAAATTCTTAAAAAGCAAAATAAACAATATATATCAACTGTAAATTTTAAGTATTATTAACATCTTATATAAAAAGTTTGCTACATGACGGTATTTAAAAGAAAATGAGGGTCTGGTTAGGACTAGGGCACATCTTAATCACTTTTTTAAACTAATTTATAGTCATCAACTTTTACGCTTTTCGAATACCAGCAAATGTCAATAGTTTTATTATTAGGACTGAGGACTATTAATCTCAATCTACGGATTTTTACGATACCAGTTGTACGATAGTTGGACATTTATCGAAATCGAAAATTTATCGAAAATATTGAATAATTTGAAAGCGATGTTATAATTTTGAAAAAAAAAAAAAAAAAAAAAAACTAATAGTCCTCCGTAATAAACTAAATTCTGCTTTTGCCAGAATTTATCTTTTTTTTTTTTTTTTTTTTTTTTTTTTTTTTAGAAAAAGAAAAGAAAATTAATAATAATCAGTTTCCGAAACGGACAGTATAGAAAGAGTTTTTTTTTCTTTAGATATAAATTTGAATTAGGAAATAAAAAGCGCGCGTGCAAAATGAAATAAAAAATAAAATAAGATTTATAAATGGACAATATTTAAGCTCATGAACTCAGTTCAATGATGTAATAAGAAAAATTGACGACATTACTCTAATGAGATTATCTCTTTTGTGTGTGTGTGTGTGTGTGTGTGAAAACAGTTAAAACCAAAACGTATTTATAAAAACAGTATTTTTTTTTTTTTTTTTTTTTTTAACGAAATAAAACTAAACATTTAAAACCATTCAAAAAGTATATGATCTGAACAACAGCGATGCATAGCGAAGCAAATAATCTCAGATGTTTCCATAAAAGGGAAAGATAATAAATGGAAAAACAAATTAGACATACTTCAGCGCACAATAAATCAAAAATAGTTTAATGAAATTCATTAATAAACAACAAATTTTATAGTGCATCAACAGATAGCTTTGTCTCAATTTCCCATTTGCATTGCTCCTATTTGAACAAATCATTTTCATTTATTCTATGTTTATAAAAGTAATTATATATCTTTATATATATATTTCTTTTGTGCGTGTGTATGTCACTGAACTCCTCCTAAACGGCTGGACCGAACTTAATGAAATTTTTTGTGTGTCTTCATGTGGATTCGAGAATGGTTTAGATTTACAATTCAGTTCAATCGGATAATTGGATCAAAAGATATTAAATAAAAACTCCATTTTAACTTTAAAAGGATTAAAAAGAAAAATATATTTGATGCCAAAATAAACAAAATTCACGTTTATTTATTTTTTTCCGGAAATAAAATATTTTTAATTTCGCGTGATAAACAATAAAAATTAGAAAAAAAAAATTAATATACTATGAAAATATTCGCGTGTAAATAAATATTTTCATAGAGATACTTGGTATTTGCTTAAAATTTTTATTTTTATTTAATTTAGTAGAACTTTTCTTTTCTACAGTAAAACAAAATTTTTCGTTTTAATTGATACTTTATATGTAACTTATAAAGGTTCTTTTATGTTTTCACCTTAATTGTAAATAGTAATAATTTCGAATTTATTAGAATTTTTTATTTTTATTTTGTATATATCATAAAACAGTTTTTCTTTTTTGTTTTTGTATGGAACAACTTTAGTTTGGAAAAAATTGAAATTTGGCACCGAAGAAGTACGGACGTTTCTCACCAAGATCGTCAGTTCATCAATTGAGATAGCCATGTTAATTCATCGCAAAAATGGCCAAAAATATTTAAAGTCGACAAGGGGGCGGGAGGTCTATACTAAAGCTGTGCCTTTCTATTTATCTTTTTATATATATTTCTTTTGTGCGTGTGTATGTCACTGAACTCCTCCTAAACGGGCTGGACCGAGTTTAATGAAATTTTTTGTGTGTCTTCAGGAGGATTCGAGAATGGTTTAGATTTACAATTCAGTCCAATTTAAATTGTTTATTTAATTAATTTATCACTTATAAATTGTTGTTGATTTTGGAATGTTTCACATTGGATCCGGCAGACTGCGCTACGATTGTAGTATCGAATATTCAATAATACGCAAGCGAAGTGATGACGTCACTGGCCGTCCGTGGATGCAAGAAAAATATTTCCTATGTTAATCGCCCATTGGATTTTTTGTAAAAAATTATACTAAATATCGAGAAAAATTATTTCCCGATTTTAATCCCCATATTTGGGTATAGATATGTATTAGTTATCATGTGCATGCGTTAGATTGAGTTGTTTTTGCTGTAAAATTGATAAAATTAGAATTTTTTATCTCAAAACTCTGTCATCCTTGGCGGAAAAAAAATATCGCCATATCATCTGGCGAACATATTTAATTTCATTCAAAAATAATGGTTATGAAACAATTTCGTGCAATATATATTACGAAAATATACATCTGGCATGTATATTTTCGTATTACGTTTTTGATCGCCAAATACAAAAAACGCCAAGGAAGACAGAGTTTTGAAATTTAAAATTAAAATTTTGTCAATTTGAGAGCAAAATAACTCAATCTAACACATGCATACGATAACTAATACATATCTATACCCAAATACGGGAATTAAAACCGAGAAATAATTTTCCTCGAATTTTAATATTTTTTTTATAAAAAATCCAATGGGAGATTAACATAGGAAATCTTTTTCTTGCATCCAGTGACGGTCAGTGACGTCACACTTTGCTTGCGTATATTCTATTGTAATTCCAGTTTGTCCCGACAGTTGGTGCTGCGATCAAATTCAGGAAAATATTTTGTAACTTCGTGTTATTATTGTTATACAAAAAATTGTGTCCTAATTGAAATATTACATCAAGATGTAATTAGTGTTTGAAGAGTTTTGAAGTGTGCATAAAAAACTATACATTTTGCAAATTTGGTGCGGAATTGGAGTGAGTATTTTATATAATTTTCTATCAAATTTACACGCGCGTTGATTAACAACCACCCTAACCTACAAATTTATTTGTGTAGCTAATTTATTATATTTTATTTATTTATTTTTTGTATGGAACACTTTCAGTATCGGATCCCTTTGGCAAAATTTGAAATTTGGCACCGAAGTAGCTCGGACGCTTCACGCCAAGATCTTTAATTCCACAATTGAGATAGCCATTTCAATTCATCGCAAAAATGGCTTAATATATTTAAAGTCACCAAAGGGGTCCCATACTTTTGTGCGTGTGTATGTCACTGATATTTTATTTATTTATTTTTTGTATGGAAAATTTGGCACCGAGGTAGCTCGGACGCTTCACGCCAAGATCTTTAATTCCACAATTGAGATAGCCATTTCAATTCATCGCAAAAACGGCTTAAAATATTTAAAGTCACCAAAGGGGTCCCATACTTTTGTGCGTGTGTATGTCACTGATATTTTATTTATTTATTTTTTGTATGGAAAATTTGGCACCGAGGTAGCTCGGACGTTTCTCGCCAAGATCTTTAGTTCCACAATTGAGATAGCCATTTCAATTCATCGCAAAAATAGCTTAAGATATTTAAAGTCGCCAATGGGTTCCCATACTTTTGTGCGTGTGTATGTCACTGATATTTTATTTATTTATTTTTTGTATGGAACACCTTTACTATCGGATCCTTTTGGCAAAATTTGAAATTTGGCACCGAAGTAGCTCAGACGCTTCTCGCCAAGACCTTTAGTTCCACAATTGAGATAGCCATTTCAATTCATCGCAAAAATGGCTTAAAATATTTAAAGTCACCAAAGGGGTCCTAATTTGTGGCTTAGCTTTAGAAAATCTGTGCTTTTCTCACGGCCAATTATATGTTGCGTGTTCCTGGGTTGGAAAACCTTCGAATTTGTTTGTTTATACTCCTCAAGGATTAACCAAAAATATTGTACATCCAATGGCATTATGGTAAATTAAGTTTTTGTAGATTAAAAAAATATACCTGTTATAAAATAAATTGAGTTTCAACTTTTTCACCTTTAATTAAAACGAGTTTAAGTTTTTATTTAATACGAACTCTACATTTCATTTCGCTCATACTATACACATACTCACGTGCATCGATTGATTGAATTGTGATAAATGTACATGTAATGATGTTAGATATTGTAATAACTTTTTGATAAAAATTTTCATCAAATCGGTCCAGATTGTTACAGCTTATTCAAAAAAGACGGAATTTTCATGTGAAATTCGTTGCTATCAGAGATTCTCTCATAAACTGAAATATTCGCCGTATGAAATAAAATTTTGTGCTGTTCGACATTCAGCGGAGGTTTTAAATAACAAGTAGCAAGTAGAAAGTACCAAGTAGCAAGAAGCAAGTAGCGAAAATTTCGGTAATTATGTCTTTTACGTTATAATAGGAATTCACAGTCACCGTTCAGAGCGCTCCATACCTGTTTCACTTATATACCACATCCTTACACACTTACAATAAGTTAGTTATTTTTTTCTAGCAAAATATTCTCTAGAAAAAATTTATATGACAAAACAACGTTTGTCGGGTCAGCTAGTATATATATATATATATATATATATATATATATATATATAGATATATATAATTTCTGAGGAGAGGGTGGCCACTGTACTTCCCAACCCCCTCTTTTATCGATTTTTCTCTGTTTATTTATTTATTATTATTACTTAATCAGAAAAAAACTGTTCAGAAATATACAATAAATTTCTATTAAAATGTTCCAGTAGCTAAAATGCGCAAAAGTTGGCAATTATTCTAATTACATTTTACTTAGAAAACTGCTTTTCTCTACCTTTCAGTGTACTCCCCACTTCTCATTAAATACAATGACTTACAAAAGTTAAAGTACAACCTCGTTTATCGTTTTCTTCTTTTGCGCATAATTTTAATACATTAAAAAAAATTTAGAGGTGCAAAATTTAGAGGTGAACGAACACTAAGGTCTTTACTTTACTTTAGTAAGAAAATGCTGCTACGAAGAAATATCTCTCGTAGTGTGTTTTGGAAAATGTTATTCTATAAGGAGAGTTGATGTATATCAGACCATAGCCTCCTAAACTATATGCCTTCCGCGTGGTTCAGAAACTTGGCAACAGTTCAAACAGCCTGCAGCTGGCATCCCGCAGACCAGTTGCCATCATTTGCAGGTTACCATGTATAGCTCAAGCAGTGGGTCGTTTGTGGTTACCAGTCGTGATAGTTGTCGCCAGCGAAAATAGTTATGACCCAGAAGCGGCATTAACGCAGCTGACCTTATACAGGCTAAGTACACACGGCCAACAACATGTTTGCCTCATTGTGGCCTCAATCTTGAGGGCAGTTTGACCATAGCCTCCTAAAATAGATGCTTATTGCGTGGCTCGAAAACTTGGCAACAGTTCAGGCAGTGCCACCTGGTACAGATTGCGCGACTTTTTTATTCAACTGTCACCAATAATTTTAAGAAGTGATATATGATAGATATGATCGACGTTTCTTCGACTCTATTCGCCTTTTATGCATATCAAATCCCACTTTTTAAAATTTTTGGTGGCTGTTGAATAAAAAAGTGCGCAATCTGTACCAGGTGGCGCTGTCTACCGCCAAGTTTCCGACACACGCGGAAGGCATATAGTTTAGGAGGCTATCATCAGACATTGCAGCTTTCCGAAAATATTAGTCGCATGTAATTATATTGTCACCGCCCTCGTGAGAAAGAATTATTATTATTTTTTTTTTTTTTGGATGTTTAATTGCTAAAATATCATATGCAAAAACTTTGGTTTAAAATAGCAGTGACAATATAATAAAATGAGCATAAATTTTTATAAACGCTGCGAGGCCCTGGATTTAAAAGATAAGTTACATTACCATTCTGCTTTACAGAAAACCACAAAATTTTGCTTGTACTATTCGAATAACGCTAAACATTCAAAGTTAAGATTCTTTAACATTATGCACTTAGCTTTGCAGAAAACCACAACATTTTTCTTCGATTATGCGCATAACAGTGCATTAAATTTAATGATTCGGTAGCAATATGCACTTAACTTTACCGAGAACCACAAAATTTTGCTTGAACTATTCATATAACAGAATTCGAATAAGTTACGAATTCTGTAAGTTTCCTTAATCATTTTGTTTTCGTCTTATTTTTATCCTTTTTTGACTATTCATACTTTTGTAATTTTATATAAGTTTTCCTACATACATATATATATAAATTATTCCTTTAAAATAAATAACCATATTTTTTATATGCGTACAGAAATCAAAATATACTGGTAAAAGAGGAAAAGTGAAGAATATATATAGAAAGGTACATAGAATGAAATAAGTATTTATATTTTCCAAAAAAAAAAAAAAAAAAAAGGAAACCTGGAAATGAGGCTTTAGGGAAATTACGTGCTATGGTTCTTTGCGAGTTAGCTTTATCAAAAAGAGATGTTATTCGGAGAAATAAAGTCAGGCTTCAGTATAAGCCTATTTTTTTCTTGGAGATTCCAAAAAGAAAAAAAGTATTTCCTTTTTAAATTGCATAAAAATATACTGAAACTTGATAATCTAAATATATTTATTTCTAAATAAATTTTTATTGTATTTAGTTAACTGTAATTTTTTCCAATTGGCTTTTTTTAATATAACAAAACTAAAAGCCTTTTAATACATTTAATCAATCAAAAGATCAAGAATATATTCCTTTTTTAACAATAATATTGTTAAAAAATTGTAGAAATGAAAGGTTTTTTCATTTTCAGTAACATAATTTTACCCTTCGTTTATATACATATATATATAACATAAATAATTACGGGAAGAACGTAACATCACATAAAAGCTATAAAAGATCTGGAAACAGCATTATCAATGTTTAATCACTTACAGTTGTTATAAAGGATAAATTAAGTGGCCTAAATTGGCATAACAATTATACTTAAAAAAGAAAATAAAAATAGCTGTTTCCTTTGAATAGGTTTCTATAGTTCCATTCTCTGTTTCAGTTATTTTTTTTTTTTAATTACATCGGTCGCAGTATGCCTGTATTTTTACGATCGTTTAATTATACTGTCACCATAATTTTCAAAAAGAGAATTTTCTTAATGATTTTTATGCCATAATAGCAATAAAATTTTCAAGAAAACTTTCTTTTAAAAAATTGTGGTTTAAGTATAGTGAAACGATCGTAAAAATATAGGAACGCTGTGACCCCTGGAAACGTATCACATTTCTTTAAAACGCACTAATGCATATAAAATAATGTAGGGGTTGCAGCGATCCAATACTTTTGCGTGCATTTTATTATATTTTTACCACTAATTTTCAAATAGAAATATCTATAAAGTGTTAAATGCCACAATAATATGTTGAATAATACTGTTGAAAATGGTGGTAACAAAATAATAAAAGTCATGTAGAAGCTACGAATAATAACGCTACGAACCCTGCAAGTGAATTTTTAGATTTTAGCAGAATCTTTTTTAAAGATCTTGAGTTTAACTCTTTAATTCCATGATATAAAAACTGACCGCAGGGCTCGAAACTCCTGCTTAATTTTTCAGGGAAATTTCCTCCACATTTATCACAGAAATTTTTACCATAAACAAATGAACAAACCTTTAAATTTTAACTATGTTTATTTTAAAAGAATAGTGGTCGAAAAAGACAAAAAAAAAAAAAAAAAAAAAAAAAAAAAAAGCTACATTTGGAGTCCTCAGTACATATTGACAACTTTTAACCGTTTGACTGCTAAGCAGCGCGATAGCGCTGCAATGTTTAGTCTCGAAAACTGCTAAGCAGCGCTATCGCGCTTCGAGAGACAGAATTCAGATAACACCGGAATTTTAATTTAATTTTTACTTTTAAAAAATGTATCAGTCAATCGGAACTTTTAGATAGTGTGAAGCAGTTGGTTATGTTACGTCGCAAGATTGTTTTGGACGATAATTCGGTACATAATGGTGCGAAGAAGGATGAGCCATTGGAAGCAAATAATGAAAACAGTGACGAAATTTACATTAATGTGTGGTCTGCAGTAACAAGCAGAGTGAGATAAAGAGTTTCAAACCCATCTGCGCTTGCTGTAAGAAAAGGCTACATGGCCTTTGTGCAGGAAGATACAACTGTTAACATCATCTTTTCATTATTTTTCTTTTAAATTTTCTTTTGCAAAAAGTAATATATATATATATATATATGTATTATAAAGTTGTTTTCTTTTGTTATTTCTTTGTAAAACAGAGAAAGAATTAATAAATTAGCTGATAATTGTATGAGTGATTGTGTTTTATTTAATAACAATTTTCTTTTCTTTTTTTAAATACTCAAAAAATATTAACAGAAGACAATGTTAGTAGTCTGATCATTGATATCAATTAAATGTAGTTCTTTCGAATTAGAAATATCTAACGTGATTTTCGACGCATAAATTAATACGACGCTCATTTCATCATTTTTAAAATATATATCCTTATATATGTGAAATAAGTTAGAAAAAGAAAAGAATGGGCGGAGTCTTGATAAAATCTTATCAAAATACATACCCCTCCCCACGCTGAATTGTACATTTAGAAAACTATATTAAATTTGGATTTTTTTCGCTGCTCTTAAATTTTCGTAAAACATTATGCGTGAACGATTATTAATGGTAAAACACGTTTTTTGTTTTTATTCATCCTTTAATGATACTTAAATTTGTCTTTTATATACACTGCAGTAAGGCGTGGTTTTAATTAATTAGGTGTGTTTTTATAGATCATTACAAAATATCATATTTTATTTCTGTAGAAAGAGCTATCGATCGAGGGTAAACGATTTATGCATAAAAAGACACATTTATATATGTCTTTTTTTTTTTTTTTTTTTTTTAAATCTTTACTGCACGTTGTTGTTTTCCATTTAGGCATGATTGGGTTTCGAATTTTTTACAAAGGGAAAATTTAATATTTACACCGGAAAACTGTTATTGAGGCCTGTTAAACAGATAGCAACTTAAGGTTGTGTTTCCGAAAGTGCTTTAGCATTAAAACGGTTAATTCTGAAAATGTTTAATCTTATAAAATATAGTGAGATACATAGGGTGTACATAAAATTACGTGAGTTATTATGAGTCCTATATTTCTTAGTGTAATGGTCCAAGTGCAATAAAAAATTGCATAAATTCATAACAGTTTATGTAGTTTCCATTTAAGGTACAGCTAGTAGAGTTCGTGCATAATTCAATTGAACGTCATAAAAAATCCAAATATAAATATTTTGCTAAACTGTTGGTGCATAATATTTGAATTGATCCTTCTTCTATCCTTCTACTATTACTATCTTGTTGTTCTTTTATAATTTAAAACAACAAATGTAATAAAACCAAGAGAGTTATCTTGCGCAATTTCTCTTGATAGGGTAGGAGTGATTGCGCACATGGTTAAAAGAGATTAAGCTCAATTATAATTACATTGTTAATAAAAATATTTGCACTTAAATGACATTGTTCCAAGGTATTTGTAAACAAATGTTTCTATATTGGGAGTGGATATTTCCATTCAATAATTAAAAAATCAGAAAAATAAAATAAATTTTAAAAGAATTACAAAAATCTATTTAAAGAAAAAATATTAAAGAAAAAGAAAAAAAAAAAAAAAAAAAACAGATACAGATTGCAAAACAACATTAATTTATTACATAAAACGTTTAAATTAGTGCAATTTTTTTTCAGCTTGAATGGTTTCTTGTTTGTTGTCCGGATCTCTCCTTGTCCACAATCGTTTCATTTTTGTACATGAGAAACTTATCATACACCCTCCTGCCACAAGTGAATCTGTTCGAGACGAGTGTGCAATGCATTTTTAACCCCCCCCCCCCCCAAAAAAAAAAAAAAAAAAAAAAAAAAAAAACACGTAGCACACAATAGGCGTAAAAAGGTATATGGGTAGTCCGGCTTACTTTTAAGCCCAGAATCGCCCATCGTTTACTAATTATTAAAGTTTTTTCCTTCAAGCTTTCGCACCAAAATGGTCAAAACACAGGCCTCGCAGCGTACCTAAAGTTTAACTCGCGTTGTATTATACTGACACCATTGTCGTCAATATATATTTTTTTTATTAAACGTTTTATTGCTAAAACATGTGTAAACATTATATTAAAAATACTGTTTTAAAATGTTGTTGGCAATATAATACGAGAGTAAAATTTTAGGAGTGCTCCGAGGCTTGAAAACACAAAACCTAAATTTTATTTAGTTTGAAACCTAATCGTTTCAACTTTAAAATCATTTACGTTAATTTATTTTATTTTGTTGAAATTTGGACGATTATAATACTTAAAAAGAATATTCAGTTGTCTGATATTTTTGCTTGCATTTAGTTTTATCACTTCTATTTAAGTGGCCGATATATGCATAAAATATGAGCATCATACTTGAAAATATTGCAAAACTAAACAGGTATACAATAACATTTAAGTACTTTGTGATAAATTTCTCATAGGCTAACATTAGGTTTCGAGAAGTAAATCCCACAAGAAGTGTGGATTTTATCGAGCTTGCCACTCCTGAATAATTTTCAGTTTCTCAATCTGGGAACAGTCTCTAAAAAGATGCGCCGTCTGGAATGGGTTGAACTAGACCAGTCATTTCTCGAAATTATTTCCTGGTACAGTTCCAGAGATTCAACAACTCATCTTCATTAAATTGTCATTACCAATAAGCTGCAAAATCTCTATTAGTATAGTATTTTATAAAAGTCAATGCACAATCTCTGCTAAATAGCAAAATCGCAAACTCTTCCATTTTTATTGGAGAGATTGTGCAGTCTTTTAATAAATAATTATTCGCGTTTACAGAAAATCGTGGTGCTCGTACTGTTAGTCTAGATTAGTAGCTTATGAGAAATTGTTTAAATTTGAAATATTTTGTACTATACCATTGTACTGAAATTACTTGGAAGGGTTATGAAAATTCAAGCATTTATTTTTTAAAACGAGACGAAATAACCACGTTTTATCTTAGAATCTTGAAGCATTCAAGATGCACATTCAACTCGGCATTCTTTAATTGATGTTATAAAACCACCTGAAATCGCAACTCGCCAACTCCATTTTTCCCACCTATCTCCATTAGGCGCAATCTTACCTGCCGCGCGATCTCTCCTAGCTTTACTTTATAAAGGGAAAACAGAACCAAGTGTAGAAAGTAAGGGTAAACTTTGGTGTTGCCTTGCTTTGGATAAATTTTGGTATTGCAGTAGTAATATATGTGATAAAGGAATACTTATTATCCAATTAAAACAGTAATTAACGTTACTTTATGTATAATAAACAATGTTCATTGTTGATTACAAATCTTACTCAATACGACCACCATTAATATGTTTCAATAACTGTCTATTGTATACCATGTTTTCAACGGAAGCTTTCAGTATTTAGGCCCTTACATGTCTAAATTCTAAAGTTATGTAAGAAAAATTCCCTTGATACAAAACGAGTATTAGATATCCCAACATCTAAAGACCCTTCGTCTATCTATGATGAGAATGATGCATTCTTGTCTTTGATCTTGATTATCGTCGAATACGGAGCACATTTATGTTCAAATTATTATGTGTTACTTGACCGCAGCGTTAAATATTCTCCTATCAGCGAATTTCGGAAGTTTTTTTTTTTTTTTTTTTTTTTTTTTTTTCAATTTTATAAATCGAAATCGAATACTTTATTGTGCAGATAACCAAATTTTTATTGAATTTATCTCATTGCACTGAAACAGAGTTATAAGCTTCTCACGTTATTTTATACAAATCCTGTATTATTCCCATAGTTGCCAAACTTAGCTCTTTTTAGTTACTGAAAAACTTTAAGATTTTTTTTTTTTTTTTTTTTTTTAATTTGGCAACAGTTTTCAAAGATTAAATAAAGTAAAAAATATTTTAAAATTTTCCGGTAGCCAGAAAATGTTGAAGTTGGAAACTATTAACATTCACATCTAATTTTAATTCTTAATTGCAAGAATTCATCCCAGAAATTTTCATGAAATCTTTACTTTTATAACTTATAGAAATTTATATTCTAATTTCGTTCGTTAATTCTGGTGGCTGTCAATATTAATTGACTCTAATTAAACTGCCGTTGAATATAACTTTTATGACTTGTAGGGATAATTATTTAAAAATCAACACAAATTTTGAAGAATGATACATGACATATATTCTGTAAAATTGTTAGTATTAACCTTTTTTTTTTTTTCTTTCTTTCTTTCTTTTTTTTTTTTTTTTTTTTTACACCAGTCTTTTATTTTAGAGAATTTTTCTTCTTATTTAATGGTAATTAAGTTTGGAAAAAATTACTTTAAAAGTAAAATGGTGTGGAAAAAAGGGTGAGTATTAACAATTGTATGGAATTTTAATTAGAATGTTGGCAGCTACTGACTTTTTAAATTTAAGCTGGAAATTTGTTAGTACCCACCGTTTTTACTCACAGTATTCTATGTAGAATAATTTTCTTCATATTTAATCGTCATTATGCATTTAAGAAACTTCTCTAGAAAAAACACGGTAGGGCAAAAGGGCGGGTACTAACAATATTCCGGAAATTTTTTAAATAGTTGGCAGCTATGCATATATGATAGTCCATTACTGCAAACATACAATTACAGGGATGGAACACGGGCGCAGAATTCATACCGGAATCTAAGTGAGAAATTTCTCTACCTATAATATCGTTGATATAAGAGGTAGAAAATTTTCTTACATTGGTAGTGGTATGAGTTCTGCGCCCGTGTTCCATCCCTGCAATTACCCAAACATTACAACAGAAAATTTGTGATGGATATTGAACGTAATTTTCTTACATGTAAAAACTCTGACTGAACAGGGTACATTCATGATTTAACGAGTCATAAATTAAAAAATGTTTTATGATTTTGATAAACATAATAAGCAAAATTGATAAATGTAATTATTTTCCGTAAAGAAAACAAAAAAAAAAAAAAAAAAAAAAAAAAAAAAGCTCGTCAACAGATTATTTTTTTTTTTTTTTTTATTATTATTATTATTATTAAAATCGCAATCAACTGATTGGAAGAAAATCATATTTAATGAAATCCAATCAGTTGATTGCGATTTTAATAAAAATTGTATTTCTTTCTCCCATTATTTAATGGTGTTTTCCTTTACCTGCGGCTTATTTCTGTTGAGCTATCTAAATGATAGACCAGATGTTTTCTGCGAAATGGTTGTCTGAGTGAGTAATGCTGACCGGTTGTCGGCCTGGATAGCTCAATTGGTAGAGCCTTGACCTTGTAAGTCAAAGATCCGGGGTTCGACTCCCGGTCCAAGCATTATTTTCACTCAGTCGGAAAAAAAAAAATCTTCAACAGATTCTTTTAAGTCATTGAGGGCATACACTAACATTATTCAATGTACTGAGCTAAAAACAATTTATAGTATGAGCGAACAAATTATTGTTCTAAAATTACTAGAACAGAAACTGTCTGGACTAATTTTTCATATTTATGAAAGTATTTCCGTAAAAGAATTTCAGTTTCAGTATACGTAATTTTACCGGCTTTAAATTTAACTAGGAAATAAACAGTTATTTTTTTTTTTTCATAGTGGTGTGAAAAAAGGGCGGGACTAACAGTAGTCCGGAATAAACTATAATTGTTACCAGGTAAGAGTTTGCTGCGATCAAACATAAAGTATATTTTTTTACAAAGAAATAGTGATGTTAAAAAATCATAGAAGTTGGCACATATGTGTATATTTATATATATATATATAACTAATATAATAACTGATATATTAAAATTTAACTAATTTAAAATACAATTACAAAGTTAATTCTATCGTAATTGAAAATACTCAGTTCTTAATTCTTTATCGATTAATCGATGTTTTCAAGGAATTTATTTTTATTTTCATTGTTATGATGGCAACATATTTTTCTCCGTGTTGTGTGATAGCTTGACATGTGGATACTCTGATTTTTTTTCCATTTTTCTCTCTGGTTTCCTTGAAGGTTTGATTTAATATTTTATATCATTTCTCGTTCAAAATGGTTTTGTTGCAAGATTGGAGCATGAACAATATTTTTGATATTGTTAGCTATATTGTTTTACGAAATCTTGCAGCTTTCTCTGATTTAAAAAAGTACATGCTCCCTGATGAGATAATACTTCTATTTTTAAGTATGTTTTAATCCAATTATTATTCCTGTGGTCTTTTATTTTCCTTCATACTTTTAAACTGAATTCTTAATTCCTGAATCAATTTTAACACACTTAATGAAATCCTTCATCAATTTTCTCCGTCAATATGTTTAATGGTCCTTTTTACTCATGTGGGCGTAAGTAATTTGAATTGGTTTTGTCTCTTACTGGATCTAAATATGAATCGCAACAATTCTGTGCTAGTTTTTATTCCGTGTTACAATTGGTTTTTGTGGTGTTGGTATTAACATATATCTATTAAATGCTAAAAGTATTTATTATGATATCTATCATATATATATATAAATTTTACGTTATAACAAAGATAAATACGTTAAAAATTATTAAGTTTAAAATTTACGTTATCACAAAGTGCATTAAATATCATTCTAGATATAACATTATGCCGTGCTCATTGCATTTTATTTAAGTACAGAATCTTAAAACTAATTTTTTTCAAATCCTAATAGAACTTTTGAAATGTGTTTTTCGGGAAACATTTACTACAATGTATCAGAAATTGGTATAGTAACGTTTCAACTTTTAAAATAAAATCTTTAAATTTATAATTAACCCTTTCTTTTCTTTCTTTTCCTTTTATCAATAATAATTTAGTTTTGGCACATTATATTTTTTTTTTCTCATTTCTTTTATAAATAGCATTTGTCACCATATCCTTACATTATATGGTATAAGCAAAAAAACCCTTTCTATTTATAATTTTTTCTGTTTCTTATGATATTATATTATTTTTTATTTATTTATATTTTTTAATTATTTAATTAATTTATGTATTCATTTTGCATTAACTAAATATTAATAATGTTTAAGTTCTCTCAAAAATTTTATAAAAGCATTAGCTCTTTTAAAAAAGAAAGTAATTGCTATTATTTTTGTTTTATTTACAATTCTTTTTAAATAAAATTAGCTATTGATTTCAGTTCTACAAAAAATATTCATAGCTGCAAAAATTTTAATTTATTCCAGAGAAGTTTTAGCCTAGGCATGATTTCGCATCACTTAAAAAAAAAAAAAATCTCCAATTTACAACTTTTATAAAATAAGAAAAAAATATTCTTAAAACATACGTGGTATGTAATAATGGCGGGAATAAAAAAAAAATTGTTCGCAGCTATGAACTATTTTGTGTCACTTTATCAGAGCTCAAATTTTTTTCCCATTTCAATATACCTGCCAGCATTCTAATTAATATTCTGGAAAACTGTTAGTACAAAACTTTTTTTTTTTTTTTTTTTTTTCGCACCAGTCTTTTTTAGATTATTATTTGTTTTCTTATTTAATCGTATTATACTGAAGAAAATTAATCTAAAAATAAAGTGTTGTGAAAAAGTGGCGGGTACTAACAATTTCACGGAATATTTAGAAGAATGTTGGCATGTGTCAGTGTTACCAGACTTGGGAACTTTTTTTTTTTTTTTTTTTTTAATAGTCACCAGCAATTTTGAGAAGTATTACTTGATACATATTACAGAAGATTAAGCCTTCAAGTGATTAGACAACCAGTACTATTAAAATTTAGTGGTGGATATTGGATAGAAAAATTCACAAACCTGGCAACACTGGCAGGTGTGCTTTCAGGGATGAAAAATTTCCGCCTTTTTTGTTACCACTGTTTTTTTTTTTTTTTTTTTTTTTTTTTTTTTAATAATCTCTATCCTGTTTAACAACTACATATTCAGAGCTGCCAAGTTTTTTAATTAATTCCGGAATGTTGTTAGTACCACCTTTTTTTTTTTTTTTTCACACCGTAATCGTTTACGAGTAATTTTCTTCATATTTAATCGTAATTATATATTGAAGAAACTTTTTCAATGAAGATTACGGTATGAAAAAAGGGCAGGACTAACAACATTCCGGAATAAATTTTAAAAATTGGCAGATATGGATATTACTACAAAAATATGGTAAATATTTCTGTATGAAAATAGTGGTAGCAAAAAAGGCGGACATTTTTTATCCCTGAAAGTACGCTGAAAAAAGTGCGGAGAGTTCGTGCTCTGTATTATTATATAGTAATAGATTATATATAAGGAAATACAATATAAAATCTTGCTTATCGAATAATTTTAAAGTAAATGACCTTTCTTTATAATAAAAAAGAAAATAATCCTTTTTTATTTTTCTTTGAACACATTTCTACTTTAAAATAGCAAATAATTTTTAATTATTTAAAATAATGAAAAGTTTCGTCTTTAATTTCTTTACTCAAAGTTTCAATGTAAATTTCTATAATTATTTCCTAATATATACAATAATTTTGAAAACAATTATCTATTGGCTTCAGTTCTGTTAAATTATTTTGCATCATATTATTATATAACAGTAAATTTAGGAAATTTTTACATATTGGGAAATACAGCATAAAATCTAATTTATCGTTGATTTTAAAGTAAACAGAAATGGAAAGAAAATACTCTGATAAATAAATGATATTATTCTATAATAATAGATTACATATCAGGAAATACAATACAAAATCTTATTCATCGATTGATTTTAAACTAATAGATCTTTCTACTTTTCATTACGCTACTAACGTAGGTAATGGAAGTATTGTATTCGGTCCAAAAATTCGATATCGAGTTTTCACCTGATTTACCCGTTTTAAGGCCTCCTGAGTCTAAAAACGTAGTTTTTGACAATTGGTCAGTGTGTGTGTGTGTGCGGAAATTTCTGGCTGCCATATCTCCGAAACTAATAAAGATAGAACTACGAAACTTCCGAACACATATATGTCCGGTATACAGATAAAATTTCCAGAGTTTGGTGAAAATTTGAAAACCGGGAGTGGGCTATCGGAAACCGTAAGTGCGACTGTAAGTCAGTATCTCAAAAACGGTTCTAACTATTTTCTTCAAAGTTGCTATATAAGCACTTTATTAGATGTACTTTCGAAGAATATTGTTGGTTAGTTCAAGAAATTTGATAGGCATTCTGTGTAAATAGCTAAATTTTAGGTTTCGCAAGTGCGTTTCTTTAAAAACGGCTGTAAGGATTTTTTTTCAAACTCGCCATTTTAAATATCCTTTTGTATGCAATTATTGTTTTCCGGTCAATAATTGAATATGCCAAGTTTTGGTAAAAGTTGGTGGCTCAAAAACGGCTCTAAAGATTTTCTTGAAAAATGTTACATAAATCAATTTTAGATATCCTTTCTTATGTATTACGTGGTTGTTACAGGAAAATTAAGAGTCATCCTGAGTAGGTATGTTAATTTTAGGTCTCGGAAATTGGAGTTTCAAAAAACAGCTCTACCATTTTTTTCTTATTTTTTAACTTTCTACGTAAACTTTGTTTTATACGTCTTTACACGTATAATAAGCTTCTCGTTCCCGAAAAAATTTAGGTTTATAGTTCGTTTGGTCAATTTTATGTCTTCTGATTACATTACCTTTTCTGATCACGTCTCTGAAAAATGCATATAATACGTGTAATAGTGGGTAATGGAAGTCGTGTGGTTATATCACACCAGAATTTTATATAATGAAAAAAAAATAATAACATTTCTGTTTTATAGTATAGAATTTGACTTTAATTATTCAAAACTCTGAAATCTTTCGTCATTAGTTTTTTTCCATCTAAGTTTTAATGTTAATGTCTATGATTATTTTCTAATATTTAAAATACTTTTCCAAATAAATTAGCTATTGTCTTTAGTTCTGGTAAAGTATGTATGCCATGTTACTCCATAATAATAGATCACATATAAGGAGAACAGTATAAAATATTTCATATCGATTAATTTTAAACTAATAGATTTTTCTTTATTAAAATAATAATAATAATAATAATAATAACACATTTCTATTTTAAAATAAAGATTTTTATATTATCATTTAAAGTCTTCAAAAATGTTGTCCTTAATTTTCTTTTTCCAAAATGCAAATTTCAATAATTCATCCAATGGGAAACGAATGTATTTTATTTATACATAAAGAATGAAGAAATGAATATGAAGAAAGTAAAATAAAATTAATAAGTTACCTTATTTTTGCTTCATTTCTCGTGAGCTGCTTTCGGTCTGGGGCCCCAAACCTTCCTCAGACGTTGCTCGAGTGGTAAGTGGTTTCTTTTCTTGATTTTCTTCCTCACCTGTAATTAGGCGGCGCCACTGGGTGTCTATTCCGATTCTCGATTCATGGTCATTAATCGAATTAGGCTCATTAATGATCTCGACGGTTTCGCGGTAGTAAGCATAGGTGGAGTTATCATAATTAGCTAATTTTTTGACGTCATCGAACTGGATGTTTGTTCTGTTTCTGGAATAATAACATTTCTGTTTTATAGTACGATTATCCCAATAAAAAACTAATAGACAAGGTAAACCAGTTAATTAAGCATGGAAAATGGCCTGATAATCGCGCACCTTTTATTACTAATTTCGCTCCTAACACCCCTCGCCTGTTCGGTCGCTTTAAAGACCATAAGGATGCGCCTAAATTTCGCCCAATAGTCAATAAAAGAGAAGGCCCCACGTATCCCCTGGAATAACACATGACAAATATCTACCGTAATCTACTCCCCCCTCAAATAATAGTTTAAGTTCGACAAAAGATTTTATTAAACGTTTAAGAGAACTCGAAATTAGTGACAACGATTGTTTTGTTAGCTTCGATGTAGTAAATTTATTTCCATCAATAGACATTAACGAAATTTCAGATATAATTAATGATACAATTAAAGAAAATTACGAAACAGAAATAGCCATTACTTTAATATCCATCAGTAACTTAATACTTCGCGAAAGTTTCTTTAAATTTAATAATAACATTTATAAACAAAATATGGGTGTCCCTATGGGTTCACCGATATCCGGGATAATAGCTGAATTTAAACTAAGAAATATGGAAAACAACATTCTGAAACTTCTAAACGATAAAATATTTTTTGGGGTAAGATACGTGGATGATGTCTTTGCTATAATCCATAAAGACCAGGATGTTCATGAGGTCCTTAACGAACTAAATAAGTTAGATAAAAACATTAAATTTACCTGTGAACGCGATATTAAGAACCAGATTAACTATTTAGACGTAAAAATAACACTTAAAAATAACAGTTTAAGAACCACAGTTTATAGAAAACCAACGGCTAGCAGCGAAATAATCAATAACCGAAGTAAAACCCCATACCAAGATACAGTAAATGCAATTAGAAGCTATATAATACGCGCAATTTTGATTTGTACAGATAAGTCCGATTTGTAAAAAGAATTAAACTATATAAAAACGCTAACCACTGAGGCCGGCTATCCAAAGAACACCGTAGAGAAGTTATATAAAAAACGAATTAAACAATTAAATTATATACCCAGTCGTCAGAATTCACCGAAGAAATTTACCTATTCAATTCCATATAACCAAAGAACATCTAATAAAATTAAAAATGCTGCCAAGAAATTAAATGTCAATATTCAAATTAAACCGAATCAGAACATTTTTCAAATTATAAGAAACGATAAGGACAATATATCCCCATTGGAAACCGCCGGAATTTATAAAATCCCCCTTAACCCGTTAGTAGTCGCTATAGACAGCGCCACCTATTACAGATTGCGCACTTTTTATTTAACTGTCACCAATAATTTTAAGAAGTGATGTGATCGGCGTTACTTCGATTTTATTCACGTTTTATTTATATCAATTGCCACTTCTAAAAATTTTTGGTGGCAATTGGATAAAAAAAAAAAAAAAAAAAAAAAAAAAACTGAAGCATGGGCGGCAAATCGACCAACTAGCGACTACTAACGGGTTAAACACAACAACGGAGAAACGGGTTGTTATGTGGGAGTAACGAAAAGGAAAATAAGAACACGGATTAAAGAGCACCAAAATGATTTAAAATACGACAGAAATACTACCGCACTATCAAAAAGCTACCGCGAAAACAGAATAAACATCCAGTTCGATGACGTCAAAAAATTAGCTAATTATGATAACTCCACCTATGCTTACTACCGCGAAACCGTCGAGATCATTAATGAGCCTAATTCGATTAATGACCATGAATCGAGAATCGGAATAGGCACCCAGTGGCGCCGCCTAATTACAGGTGAGGAAGAAAATCAAGAAAAGAAACCACTTACCACTCGAGCAACGTCTGAGGAAGGTTTGGGGCCCCAGACCGAAAGCAACTCACGAATAATGACGCAAAAATAAGGTAACTTATTAAATGTATTTGAATTATGCTTCGTTTTTAAGTAAGCTAAAGTAATGAAGAAAGTATTTTATTGTATTTATCATATAATTTTATTTGCATTTATTTTAATTGTATTTATCAGAATATGTTTTATTTATACATTCATAAGTATTTCAGTGCTTTAAGCATAAGCAAATACTAATAAAAATTAATTAATAAAAAATGTAAGAGTTACAAAAAGAAAAATTTGATGAAACATATTATAGTCACATTCAAAATAATACGACACATGAGTAGAATTTGATGTAAAAAGAAAAACTAACAAAGGAGGGTCACCAACTGTTCAAAAGGTATTAACGCATATTATATATCATCTGAAAGGTCATACTGAGCTGATGACATAAATATTCGTCTTATTGGCAAATGCGTCCCCTAGCGCGAGTTATTCCCAATAAAAGTTCTTAAATTACAGATTCTTTAACAATGTACTTCGTATATTCCACCATTATAACCAGTTTTGTAAAACATTCTCGTTCTAAAAACCATTGTATATTTTCTTAGTAAAGGTCGCCGGTACATTGTTACGATTAGAGTCTCTAACTCCCTCACAGTAGGGCCGGGTTCGAATCCTGGACAAAGCATGGATTTGTTATTCCTGTAATCCCTGTTTATGGTGACGATGCCCGCCCATTGGGTACTCATTCACAAATGGTTATCAGTTCAGTGACCGCACAGTCAATGCTCATTTGCAAGTACCGCGCCATTGAAAAATAAATAAATAAATTTATATATTATTATTATTATTATTATTATTATTATTATTATTATTACATGCAAAGTGTTTTTTATGTTTAATAATTACTTTGTGTCAACAATAAATTTATACATGCTAAGCAATATGAAAAGTATTAAAAAGAAAAACAAAATCAATTAAAGTAAAAAAGATGCTATTGTAATTTTTATAGTAACGAAGAAAATTATTAGTTTTATATATTCATTTTCATTAAAATATTATATTGTAGGTAATAATATAAATATTAATTTTTTTAAGAGTAGAAATTTATTTTTCCACTTATTTACCCCCTCGATTTTTATGTTAGTGCATTAAATTTATTTTATTGTTCGTCCATGCAATGTCAATATCCAAAATATCGATTATGTCGATGTATAGGGAAATCTTTCTGATTGTAAATATTTTACACATGGATACATATATAAAGTATTGGATTTATAAATTTCATGCTGTCACAAAATAATTATTAAACACGTAATAAAATACTTTACTAACAATATAAATAGTCCTAATTAGCACGAAAATCTGTTAAAAAATTTATTCTAATGATAGAAATGCTTCTAAGAGCCTACAGTCTACAAACTTTAATTGGGAATAACTCACGCTAGGGGGCGCATATGGCGATGAGATGGATATTTTTATTATCAGCTCAGTTAGAGCTTTAAGAGAATATATAATATGTATAAATACTTTTTGAACAGTTGGTGACCCTCCCTTGTAAGTTTTAAAATGTTATGTTTTATGCTTATACTCAGAACTGCCAACATTTTAATTTATTCCTTGCATCATTAGTACGCGCCTTTATTATTATTATTATTTTTTTTTTATTATTATTATTTTCCTTTTGGAGAAAATTACTCTACAATCAATGTGGTATGAAAGAAAGTAGTTAATAACAAAATGCTATGGAATAAATTAAAATGTTAGCAGCTCTGCTTGTATCAGAGATGCAGACATTTCAAATTTACTCCAGAGAATTGGTAGTACTTGACATTTTCATCCCATTTTTTTTAACTATAATTTTCTTATTTCATCGTAGTTGTGTATCAAAGAAAATTTCTTCATAAAAAATGTAGTGTAAACAATGGCGTGTTCTAAAAATGCCCGGAGTGAATTAAAAATGTTAAAAACTCCGGTATACCTAATAAGAACCACTTATTTTACATTTGTATATAAGAGAAAAATCTAATTGTGACCGGAGAAAACTATTATTTCTAGAACTTAAATTTTTTCAAGACTATCGAAATGCCTGTAACTCTTAGAATAACTATTTTCAACTATATTTTACTGTATTTTTATGCAACGGAATGTTTTGAAGATCGATAAATGTCTTAGAAAAAAACGACTTTCATCATCCCGAAATGTAAATTTTCCTTGAATCAGAGCAATTTATGTTAAGAAATACATGATAGCGAAATATTTCTAAAGACAAGTTCAAATATTACTATTTTAAAATATTTCTACTACTTACTTTTGTACGGGCTGTTGAAAATCTGTAAAAGTCACGATATTTCTTATAAAATGTGAAAATCTATGAACAATTTATTTCTTCAGCGCTAAATGCCAGTGTGAAGCTAATTACACTATTTCGTGCATTTTTGCTCAAAATTACTTCTTCAAGAGCTGTAACTAAATTTTTGTCACATACACGCAGAATTGTAGACAGACATATGAACCGTTCATTGTAAAAGTGATTTATCTCCTTGGAAATTGATTTTGAAATGACGAGCTTTTTTTTTTTTTTTTTTAATTTATGCGTAGGAAAATACGTAAAGTTTCAGTAAGTGTTATCATTTTTTGTGTTTAATACAAAACATAGTTATACGAATTTATAAATTATATTAAAAATAATTTGAAATAACTTAGAAAACTTCATTTTTATAATGAATATTTAGAAGTTTTAGTCTTCTGAGAAAAACATATGCCATTTATGGGATTTTAATGCAATTATTAGAGTTTTTTTTTCTTTTTTATAATGAAAGATATGACAAAATGTGATACAAAGTGATACAATTAAGCAAAAATATCTATATTTAAAAAATATGGAGTTACACCACTTTTACAATGAGCCGTCCAAATATCATTCCGAAAACGGACAGTACATGTTTGAGACCTCTTAAAGGAAATAGAATCGTCAAGAACTACAAGTAAAAAAATTTTATGATTTCCAATACCCTTTTTCTTTAATTATTATTATTATTGATAAAGAAGAAACTAAAAATAAGTTTATGTATGTTTTAATTGATTCATGCCTAACAACATCCTTATTAACCCCTTAACTGCTCCGGGCGTATATGTAAGTTTTTTTTTTTTTTTTTTTTTTTTTTTTAAGTATGGTCCTTTGTACTGTGCTGCTACTAGTGAAATTACTGACACGGTTTGACAGTACAATAAAATAAACTTGAAAGTGACTTTTACAGTGCTTCTGAAATATTTACTCATTTCAGAGTTGAAAGAAAACAGTGGCACGTTAAAGTGAATCTCGTAAAATTTCATCGGCAGGTAAGGGGTTAATATTCCGTAGTGCTTTTAGTTTTTTTTTTTTTTTTTTTTTCACACCTGTAATTTAGGAGAGCATTTTCCTTTTTATATAATTGTAATTACAGAGCTCCCACCCTAATCCGGCAAATTGTTAGTGCCGCTCCTTTTCCTACACCAGTCGTTTCTTACAGTTTTTTTCTTCTTAATTCATCGAAAATATATTTGAAGAAAATTAATTCAAATATTAAATAGTGTAGAAAAAAGGGCGGTAGTAACAATTTGCCGGATTAAGTTGGCAGTTCTGTAATTACATTTGGAAAATATTACTCCAAAAAAAAAAAAAAAAAACTGGTGTGAGGGAGGAGGGAAAAAAAACTGGTGCGGGGGAAAAAAATACGTGACTAACATTACTACGGAATATTAATGAGGATTTTGGCAGGTATGCTTGAGTACGGAAATAATATCTTTCTTTTGAAATTATATTTCAATAATATGAGCTGGGACCCCTTAGAAAGACACCGAATGTTACGAAAATCAGGGCTGAATCAAACGTGTAGAAAATTGGCTTTAATCCCACAGGAAAAGAAATACAACAAATTTATGAGACTAAATTTGCATTAAATTAATGCCTTTTTTAAAATTTCTTTTATGATTTAATAGAAATATGCCGTCATACGGTGTATAATCACAAATCAGTGTTAATGATAAAGTTTAAATACTACTGAACTATAGAAAGATTACTTTGCAAACAGCGCTGTTTATCTTTGCACATAAATGTTTGATAGACATTCGAGGAGATACTGCGATTCTTTGTGCAGTGAGTAAAGGTGTGAAAAAGAATAAAATTATTGATTTCTTTCTCAGGCTGAATTTATAAATAATTAATGATACACGTCCTTTAAAATTAAAACAAAACAAAACGCTAAAATACTATGAAATGCAAATTAATAATTACTATATTTATTTGCAAATATTAATGTGAACAAATTTTTATAACATATGTCAATTTCTAGAACGCTGTATAATTTAGAAGAAAAGACTATTGAAAAGTATGGTTATAATGACGTACTGATTTTAGCGTATTAAAATAATTTGTGTTTTAGAGTATAAAATTAATAGCTTTATAGTTAATAAAGAAATTTAAATACTACACAAAGAAAAAAAAAACATATCAAGTTTTCATTATATATATATATATATATATATATATAAATGATAGTATTAAAGTAAATACTAAAGTAAATATTTTTATTTGAGCTGTGAGAAAAAATAGATGCTTCAAATAAGTGAAACCACATCAGCTTTCATAGATTCCGAACAAAAGGTGGAAAAGCATTATTATATGTATTCAAATAATATATTTGCTGCTTTGTTTTCTCGAGATTGCTAGATATGACATAAAATGCGCTATACTTAAATGCACAGATAAATAAACATGCAAATGAGAAGCTTGTAAAATTAATTTTATAAATACATTTATTTTTGAACCATATTTAGATTTTTTTTTTAAATAAATTTATATTTGTAAGTTTTCTACGTATTTTGAGGAACAACAAATATATATATATATATATATATATATATATATATATATATATATATATTTGTTGTTCCTCAAAATACGTAGAAAACTTACAAATATATATATATATATATATATTAGTATATATATATATATATATATATACTAATGCTTTTATGCTGCATTTTTTTTTTTTTTTTTTTTTTTTTTTTCTGTAAGCTCTGCGTTTTTGGCGTTTCTTTATTTAACAAAAGTATTATTCGTGTTTAAATCACTTAAATTGTATTGACAACGATCGATGCGGTAAATGTATATGCGATAGTATATATACCCCTACGACACTTGACGGATTTAACACAAAACGCGTTAACTTTCGTTTAAACTTAATGTATCACATATTGATTTGAAGATATCAATCGAGGAATAAAGCTTTTGTGAATTAATTTAATTAATTTACGCTAGTAGTATTAACTGTTCTTATTTCTATATTGCAGTCTATATAAGTTATATATTTTAGTTAAACATTAATTCTTATTTAGCATTGTGCTGATTGGTGTCTTTAAATCTTCTGTTATTCATTATTTTACTGCTTTTCAATATATATATATGCATAGATGCCAACATTTTAATTTATTCCGGAGTATTATTTCGCACCACTTTATTTATAGATTTTTTTTTTTTTTTTGAATATATAACTTCCATAAAATAAGAAAAAAATACTCTTTAAAAAACAAGTGGTATGAAATAAAGCGGGGCTGAAAATACTCCGGAATAAATCAAAATGGTGGCAACTATGATATATATATAGACCTGCTAACTATGCTAGTTTATCCGTAATTGTATAAAGCCCCGCCATTTTTTTTTTTACACCAGAATAGTTGTAGAGCAATAGTCTTCTTATTTAATCATGAGAACATATTGCTGAATATTTCTCTACAACTATTCTGGTGTGAAAAAAAAAGGCGGGGCTTAATACCATTACGGATAAACTAGCATAGTTAGCAGGTCTGTATATCTGTACTGATAAGCATAAAGGATTTAAGTCCAAATATGTCGATTTTGAGTTAAGTACATAGTCAGACTCAGAAAAAAATTCTCAATCGATTGGTATAAAGGATTTAAGTGTATGTCATTTAGTCTTTGAGAAATCCATTGGTAAAAAAAGTTTCAAGTCAGAAATTTATCATTCTTGTATGGTATAAAATATTTAATTCAGTTTTTTCCCGTTATTAAATGAAGGTTGACAATCACTGAATGGTATAAAGGGTATAAGTCAACGAAATCTCTTTTTCTTAATCGATTCTTCTGATTTGTTTTTAATTGGTTTAACTTTATATTTCTTCTCCTGAAAAATCAAGAATATGGACTGAAATCCTTTATACTTATCAGTACAAATATATAACACCTGGTAATACTTATAATGTATTTCGTGGTGTAGTTAGTATCCACTCAGTTTTCATTCTACGGTTTTTAAAGAGCAATTTTCTTTTTATGACAACATAAATACATATAGGAAAAATTTTTTCAACAAGCAAAGTGGTGTGTTAGAAAGGTGGATACTAAGAATATTCCGAAATAAATTATAAATATTATCAGGTACAATATACACACACATTTATTTAATCAAATGGGTTACAAGAACACCGGACATTTTTCTTCGATTACTTACCGACACTCTTAGGCAAAGTGTTATAAATTTAGATTTTTTTTATTAATATAGTATATAAATAGGTATCGTTTACAGCTTAATTGGTATTTTACTGATTAGTGCAATTATTTTTCAATGAACGTCAAATACTTTTTCCATTTATCTAATGTGTTTATATAAATTATTTTTATATTTTGCGTTTGTATGTTTGCTTATTTATATTACAGGGATGGAACACGGGCGCAGAATTCATACCACTATCAATGTAAGAAAATTTTCTACTTCTTAAATGAAGAATATTATAGGTAGAGAAATTTCTTAAACAGATTCCGATATGAATTTTGCTCCCGTGTTCCATCCCTGATATTATTTGTATGTTTTTATTTGTATATATATATCTATATATATATATGGTGATTTTGGTAAATGTTTTAAATTTGTTGAATTTCAGATTTTTATGCTCCATTTAAGTTTACATTTACATCATCAATTAAAATAAAATACTATCAATTTAAATAAACAATACTTTTAAACATTAATTATTAAAAATGAAAGTTTTTTTTTTCCATGTACAGTCGGTAACAAAAGTCTAAAAACAGGATTCGACAAGGATTTATTTAGCAAAACTGTATTAAGTGTACTTTTTTTATATAGGAATTTTTGCTAGTGTTCGGAGACTTTTGTTACCAAATGTATATTTTGGGAAAGTAATCCTTATACTGAATCAAATATTTATGTAATTTTATTACATATCATAGAAACAATCGTCCGTTGTAATATTTACTTTTTAAAATTCAAAGTGTAAGAAATATTTCTAAGTACAAAATTTATACTAGTAGAAGATTAGAAAAAAAAAAAAAAAAAAAGAAAGAAAAGAAAGTACTAAATTTTGTTATAAAATTACAATTATACAGCTGCACACTTTTAGTTACTTCTTTTGAAGAATAATCAACACTACTCTATAATAATATTTTACAATGTGTTTAACCGTGATCCTTTGTAAAATATTTTTACTATGAATATGTATAAAATATTTTTGGCTATACATCTTTCATGAAAAACGGAAATGTTGGACATATAATCTATGTCACAGATGCTAACATTTCAATATACTCCGGAGTATTGTGATGAAAAACAAGGCTCCCTCTTCTGAAATTTGAATCTTGAATTCCTGCCTTTATTTCATACCACTTATTTTTTAAGAGTAATTTATTTTTGTTTTATCAAAGTTATATATCGGAGAAAAAATTTCTATAAATGAAATGGTGCGAATTAAAAGCGGGGCAAAAAATACTCCGGAATAAGTTTAAATATTGGCATATATGCAAATAACCAAAAGCTCAAAATAGTAAAATTTATCAGACAGGACCCACAACACTTCCAATTTTTTAAACATCACTATTTCAGAATTACAATTGTCTATTTAATTATAGTGTTTTAATCATTAAATAAAGCAAAGGTGTTTATTCGGAAATAGTAGCGTTTAAAAATCAAGAAAAGTTGGCAGCTATGGTATTCATATTTTATAGTTATTGTTACTCTGACCATAGCCTCCTAAACTAGATGCCTTCTGCGTGGCTCGGAAACTTGGCAACAGTTCAAGCGGTAACAGCGCCACCTGGTACAGATTGCGAGACTTTTTTATTCAACAGCCACCAAAATTTTTTTAAAGAGGGATATGATATACATTAAAGGCGAATAGACTCCAAAAAAACGTCAATTATATATATCATATATCACTTCTTAAAATTATTGGTGACTGTTGAATAAAAAAGTCGCGCAATCTGTACTAGGTGGCACTGGCTACCGCTTGAACTATTGCCAAGTTTCCGAGCCACGCGGAAGGCAGTTAATAGGCAGTTAATAATTTAGGAGGCTATGCTACTACCATAGTTGCCAACTTTTAAGTTTTTTGCTACCGGAAAAAAGTACAGTAACTTTGATTTTAATTAGTCAGTGATAATTATTACAAAAATACGTACAAAAGAATTCTATTAAAATTTTCCTTTGGTCGAAAAGCGTAAAAGTTGGAAATTATGCAATTAAATTTTGCTTTGTTATTATTTTCTGTTGGAATATTTGTAAATACGTGTCAATTGGCATTTTATTTGTATTTAAAAAATTTTACGTATGTGATTCTTCTATGATAACTGATATAACAAAATGTTGAGAAAATGAAACAAATCAGAATTTATATTCCCCTCTTATTAAGATTAATAAAGCTTAATTCTCATTAATCTATATAAATAAAGAGAAGTGTATTTGTGTCTGTGTGTGTGTCTGTCTACGCTCTGGTGCTCACACTACTGATCGCAGAGCTTCCAAATTTGGCATATAGGTACCTGGGACCCTGCAGGTGTGCACCT
This sequence comes from Salticus scenicus, assembly GCA_963930645.1. NCBI lineage: Eukaryota > Metazoa > Arthropoda > Arachnida > Araneae > Salticidae > Salticus > Salticus scenicus. The sequence goes on from OZ005651.1 coordinate 232,947,455, forward strand.
CATCCAGATTTTTTCGAATTTTGAATTTGAATTTTTTAAATAAATGTTTTTTCGATTTTAAATATTGGCTTCTTTGTTTCATTTTTCATAGATTTATTCTTTTGCTTCAATCATCTGCGTATCTTAGCAAAGGCTATTACACAACTTATTTTTATTCAATACGTTCATTTACAGGCGATTTTTTTTTCTTTTTCTTTTTCTTTTTCTTTTTTTTTTTTTTTATTTATTTATTGAAAATAAAATCGTAATGCAGTAGAAAAAATTAAGTATAATTAGTTTTAAATTTAAAAACGTATTTATAGCAGATATGTTTAATTTTTTACAGTAGAACAACTTCTTATTTCTCATTTTTTATATAATTCCTTTAAAAGAAAAAAAAATATTTATTTTTTTTTTCAGTATTTATCGGGAAAAATGGTAGTATATACATAGCAAAAAGGATTAAATTGACTAAAATTTATTTGTTTATATATATATTTATTTATATATTTATTTTTAATCTGCTTTTTATTTTATTTTATTTTATTACATTGGTCGGAATCAATTCGTAATATAGTGTAAATAGCATGGGCTATAAAATACATGGTTCAAAATGGTTCAAAACTAAAATATTTAATAGATGCTGAGATACAGTCATCTTTAAAATCGTAGCTCTTAAATAGTAGCAGATCCCCCCTGTCGTCGATAAATATCCAGATTTAAGTGCCCGAGAAAGATCTTTCTGCAGGCATGGGAAACCTAGACCTGATGCAGTGCGGGCGGGAAAAAAGCTTCCGTAGACAGCGGGTATCCGAAGCGAGGTATGGAACAATTTCAGTTTCTTTCTTTCTTTTCTTTTCTTTTCTTTTTTATAGTTTTTGTTTATAATGTGGTGCAAAAAAATAAATATTAATTCAATTCTTTCGAAAATTCATTTAAATATAGTGACCAGCGAAGCGGGCGTAGCCTGCTAGTAAGAACATATTTATGTCTAATATTAAACAAAATTAACATTTTTTATTTAATACTTAAATAAATAAAATATTAAAGTGTAATTAAAAATACAAATATTTAATTTTAGTCATGATAATTAGAGATAGAGAAAAAAGTTTTTTATTTCACACAAACTTAATTATAAAAATAATTAAAAAAAAAAAAAAAAAAAAAAAAAAAAAAAGAGAAATTTAAAATGACTATTAAAACTGATAATACAGAAACGTATAATTAATAATAGAAACAATGCGAAATTTTCTGTTCACATTATGTATTATGATAAAATATACACAAGACGTCCTGAAACTACATAATAAACGAATTTCGAAACGTTTGACGAATTCAGCAAAATTTATTATGTAATAACCTCAGCAATAGCTTAAAAATGAAACTATCTGGAAGTTTCATAGTAATGACACACAAACCAGGTATCTCTACCTATATATATCTTTACTTAGGCAAATACATGTAATTTCATTATATATATATATACATATATAGATGCGTCATTCGTGTGTGTATGTATGTATGCATATTTAAAACATAAATTTAAACCATTCCAACACACAATTCTCAAACCACTGTGTTTTTTTAAAAAACAAATAACCAAAGACCTAAATTATTAAAACATTATAACTTATCTAATCATTATTATTCACAAAAATATGTTTCTACTGATTGTAGTTATAAAACGTGTATGTTAAAATAACGATACATTTCTTCTTATTTTACCGTGATTATATATACTAGAAAAAATCATTGAGAAAAAATGTAGTGGGACAAAATGTGGGTGCTGAAAACAATACGGAATAAAGTAGAAATGTACTGTTTAAATAGGTTTTATATTACTTTAAAAAAAATGGTGGCACTGCGTCTTATTTTATATTATTTGTTTTTCTAGCGTTAGATACCTATAACAACCCTATAGCGGTGCTAATAATACCAAAAAAAAAAAAAATCAAATAATAAGTGAAGTTTATATTTCTTGTTTTTATATTTAACCCTTTCAGGCAGGGCCTGATTAAGGGGGAAGCTCGCTCATACCGGAATATTTTTACAATTATTTTTTACTTCATGTCATAGAAATTCCACGCTTTGACTAGGAAATATTTTTTATAAAAAATGAATGGTGTAAAACAATCCAATTTACTCACCGTTATTAGACACCAGAATTCTTTTAAAATAATTTTTAATGAAAATTTTCTGTTTATTATAGGAGGAAAGTATCTGTTAAAAAATAACGGTGTAAGTATAAATAATGTGTGAAGGGCGAGCTTCCCCCTTAATCAGGCCCTGCTTTCAGGGGGAAGCAATTTTTTTTCATTTAAACTCAACAGTCACAAAAACTCACCGGCAATATTAAAAAAACAAGAAATAAATATAGTTATTTTTCTAAGCTAAGAAAGAAAAATTTTATTAAAATTTTCCGGGTACAGTTTGCGCAATTTTGAATTAAAATTTGTGGTTGCACTATGCAACTACCGCCCCTAAAAGGGTTAATCTTTCTATCTACATCGATTTAACTGCAAGCCAACAATACCTTTTATTAATTTAAATGATTCTGCCCTCTAAATAAATGAAGGTCAATTATAATGCACAAATGTAAATGTTAGGCATTTTAAACTTTAGTCAACTGTAAATTAAAAATTTACTGAAGGCTATCCACATAAAAAATCATGATATACACTGCTCAAAAAATTAGGGAAGCAAACAAAATGTGAAGAAACCGTTGCGTGCGTGAAGTGAAGAAAAAAAATTATAATGAATAAATAAAAAGAAGAAGAAGAAGAAGGAACGTCATGAACGTTGATTTGCATATGAAGTTTTCTTCTTCTGTTTTCCGCCACGTTTTAAATTATGGAGGATTTATTTGACATTAGATAAGTGTACATGTAAGTGTTTGCGTAATTTCATTAAAACCATTATTCCCCTAATTTTCTTGAGTTAAAATAAAAAATATATAGAAACAAAATACGATTATAAAATTGTTTTTAAAAACTTTTTGCTCCACAATAAAATTTTAATTTTAATGAGCATTTCAAACTTTTTTTTTTTTTTTTTTTTTTTTTAAGTAGTAGTATTACTGTTTCCACTTAGTTTTTAAATAAATTTTCAGTATTATTAAAGTGTAGAAAGTGACTAGCTTTTTCTTTCCTTTCGCTTCAAATGGAAGCAACTTTACACAGGCTATATACCATAGCCTAACGATTTATGATATCTACTAAAAATAAAGATTCATGTTTACATTTTTTTTTTTTCATTTTTAAGTTATATTTTGAATTGTATTCATAATCAATATTAATTATAATAATATCTTAAGAAATTACTTATTCAATTAAAAAATTTAAATAAATCAGGTCTGAAAATACAAACAGATCCTGAAAAAAGATGTAAAACGCTTGTCAGAACTAGTTTTTAACAATTATTTTTGCGTTGTAAATCACAGAAATTCATTGTTAAAAATAAGAAAATAAATATTTTTTAAAGATAGTGGTGCCTGTGGAAATTTTGTTTAATAAAATATAATGTTTAACACCCAATGCAAGTATAATTTTATCTATTATATAGAACTTCAGATGTCAAACAGATGTAGATGACTTGAGGTTTATACAGAAGAAATCACGATAATAATTGCAACTACATGGAAAAACATATGAACACACTCCAGCATCGTTATCATAAATTTAAACATGTTGACTAAAATTATTCGTTTTTATTTTACATTTTAAAATTTACTTCTTTCTGTTTATTTTAATTAACTTTAGCAACTCTGTAGCATACATTTGATTTTAAATGTACATCTCGACATTTTATAATAATATATATAAATTTATAGCTATGCAGTTTAACACTGTTTCATTATAGCCCTTTTTAAAGAAATATTTTATAAAATTCTGTAACAGTTGAATAAATAAATAAAAAAATATTAAACTCAGTTAAAGTAGTATTAAAAAGCAAAGTTGTTGCAAGCTGTGTTAATCATGTTTCTTTCTTTCTTTCTTTCTTTCTTTCTTTCTTTTTTTTTTTTTTTTTTTTTTTTTTTAGAATGAAATGATTTTCAGTTGTATTTATTGATAAATTTTTAAAAAGAATTCAGTTAAAGAGATAAAGTGATTATCGCCTTCTTTTCTTATTTCTTTTGTTCTTTCCTTTCCTTTTTTTTTTTTTTTTTTTTTTTTTTTTTTACTATTTAGGATAATTTTGGACTGATATCTCGGAAAATTAGTCTTTTAATTAGTTATTTTTTTATTATTTTTATTTATTTATTTATTAAAGAAATAGAAACAAGATTTTTATTTAAAAGTAATCGTAAAAACGTTTTCATTTGGTTTGTTTAATTAATCTTAACTTAATGTAAATTTTTTAACGTAATAACTAGCAAATATGAAAAACAAATAAGTAAATAAAGATAGATAAAGAACAGTTTTAGTAAATTTATTTTATATATGTTTTCGATATGAACTTTTTTGCTTGGGCAAAATCTATTCAATCATTTACGAAATATTGAAGTACATTTACTAAATATTGAAGTATATAACATATAATATCTCATATGTTACATTTAACTAAATAGGAAAGAAGAATATTTTGTGCTTCAAATCTTGAGCATCATACTTTATTTAACATTGTGTTACAGATATGCGAGTATAGTTAGGGTGACAGGAGATATTGAAATAAATTATTTTCGTTATACATTCTATCGCTTTTTAAATCATATATTGTCATGAAATCTATCATTTTTTTTTTTATTTAAAGCACATTTTAAAGCATACCTGCCAATATCATAATTAATATTCCGTAGTATTGTTAACCCCACTTTTTTTTTTCACTCTGGTATTTTTTTAGAGTATATTTCTTCTTATTTAGTCGTAATTGAATTAAAAGTATTATTACTTTTCAAATTTACTAGAGTTAAAAAACAGTGCAGGACTAACAACAGCCATAGATGCCAACATTTTATTTATTCCGGAGTAATTTTAGCCCCGCCTTTATTTTTGCACCACTTTATTTATAGAAAAATTTTCTCCAATATATAACTTTGATAAAGTACGAAAAAAAAAAAAAAAAAAACTTTATAAAGTAAGTGGTGTAGAATAAAGGCTGGGCTAAAAATACTCCGGAATAAATTAAAATGTTGGCATCTATGCAACACTGCGGAATATTAAGTAGAATGTTGGAAGATATGTTTTAAAGGATAAAAAGTAATTTTATTGATGGAAAGACCTCTCTTATGGGGAAAATAAATAGTGCATAATTTCAAAATGAATTCTAAATTATTTTAAATCTCCAAATATTTTACTATGCGTTTCTTTCTTTCCTTCTTACTTTTTTTTTTTTATGTAACTGGAGAGATTAGATTATATAATTTCTCACATCCTAATATTGCATAATAAGTAACAAACAAAAACAAAAATGTAAAATTTTAATTTCCCATGATTTTTTTGTCTTGCGATTGAATTTGAGAGGTCATATTTTTTAAAAATGAATACCCAATTTTGTAACAAATAAGTCGGTTAACAATCATACAACTTTTTTAAAGGATTGGGCGAAAACAAATTTACAATGTGATTTTAATTAATATTTTGAATTAATTTTATTTAATTTTTAGATTTATAATTTAATCGAAAATTTTTAATTAATAGCAGGGATGGAACACGGGCGCAGAATTCATACCGGAATCCGTTTAAGAAATTTTTCTACTTATAATATCGTTGATTTAAGAAGTAGAAAATTTTCTTACGTCGATAGTGGTATGAATTCTGCGCCCGTGTTCCATCCCTGTAATAGGTAACTAATTATTCCCCAAATTATGCTCCATTAATTATGCCCAACAAAAATAAATTTCAAGTGTAAAATTTTGTAAAAATTTTACATGATGTTAGAGGAACTGTAGAATGATATTATTTTTTAAAACGTCATACATTTTATAGTAAATATCTGGATATTTTTAATTACATCAATTTTGATAACTTTCATCATCCTTTGTCCATTAAATAAAAAAAATAAAGGAAGAAAACTTCCGTTAGTGAAAGAGAAAATTAAACAAACACTATCTATTAACATTACGGAAAAAGTTACATGCAGCAGAGAAGTTAATTCTGTCTTTTAAGTTAGAGCCGTATGATAATACTGCGATTTTTTTCTCTTTTTATAATAACTGACATGTTACTTTGATTTACTCTTAAAATAATTCAGTTCAGTTTAATTTTATTAAAAATTAAATTAAAATGCTCAGGTGTGTATCGCGGACATTAAATTATTATCATTATTTCCAATAATAAGCGTAATATATACCTATCACAGTTGCCTTTTTTTTTTTTTTTTTTTTTTTTGTTACCGGAAAATTAATATATATATGTGTGTGTGTGGGTGTGTTTGTGTGTGGGTGTGGGTCTGCAACAGTTTTTATTAATTCAATAAAATAAAAATTTCTGTTAAAGTTTTTCGATAGCTAAAAAGCGTAGACGTTGTCAGCTATAATATATATATATATATATATATATATATAGGTAACTATTGTAATGAATTTATGAGTTTGAAGATAAGAAAAACATAATTCATTGATAATCTATTTATATATATATATATATATATATATATATATATATATATATATGCAATTCCCAGTAAATCACAAGTATGAAAAATAAATAAAATTATACAGTACAATTTGGAAACGTGTTCAAAGAGGACCTTTTCTTTATTCCTTCTTGATTTTTTATTTAAAGTTTCATAAATCCAAAAACTTTAATTTCCATACCAATATTAATGAATAGCAATATTTGTAGTTATTTTCCATGATTAAGAAATTCGGGGAAAATTATTAAACTGTCAAATAAAAAATGGTTTACGGTGACTGTGTGCCATTACTATTACATCAATATGAAAAATAAATAAATAAAATAATAATAATAAACCACTTTTGTCTCCAAAAACGTCTAAAAAATTTATAAAGAGGAGAGATAAAGATTCCTAATTTTGATTAATTATTTAACACGTTAACTGCCGTGTCACCCGTATTCGGGTGACAGCAAAAGTTCTCATCAGGCCACGTCACCCGTATTCGGGTGACAGCAAGAGTTCTCATCAGGCCACGTCGGGTGACTCCTTCCAAAGGATTTCCGAACATATTTAGATAAATATATGACAGGAGATAATAATACTGTTGAATTTTTTATTATGAAACTAGAATGTATTTGGCAGATTCTGAAAGTGATTGCGATCACTAGACTCTTTTGGTTGCTTTGGAATCGGATTTTGAAAAAAATTCAGTGAAACTCAAAAAAGGTTTGGGGGCGGAGTAACAGCAGGCGAAGGTCTTCACGAAAAAGGCCCCTGGCCAAATGGTTCAACGTGCAAATTTCCCGATTGTTTTATTATGAAACTAGAATGTATTTGGCAGATTCAGAAAGTGATTGCGATCACTAGACTCTTTTGGTTGCTTTGGAATCGGATTTTGAATAAAATTCAGTGAAACTCAAAAAAGGTTTGGGGGCGGAGTAACAGCAGGCGAAGGTGGCCTGACGGGGATTTTGTTGTAAACACGCGTGGCAGTCAACGTGTTAAATATATTTATAACATCTTTACGATTTTATTTTAAAAAAGCTTGCTAAAAAATTTATGGTCATTAATTATATTAAATAATGGTTGATATTAAGAACTTTGAAAAATTACTTTCTTTAGTGTTCTTTATGGATTAAAATATCCATCTATATTTTCAAGTCAATAAAAAATTCAAAGACATCTATTAAAACTAGTTTGAAATAATATGAAAATAAGAGTTTTTAATTAAATTAAAAAAAAAAAAGTTCTTTTTTTCTTGTAATATCGGGGAAAAAAGGAAAATTTACTAATTAAAATAAACTTTCAGCAATCATTGAATGCACACACTGTGTTCTTATACTTATGTAAGTCATTACGTGTTTTAATAGAGATAAAATATCAATTTATTCACTTCAAACTACTTAATTAAAAAAAGAGTTTTAAAACACATTTTATAAACTTTAAATATTAGGTCTACCGAAAAGTTCCTTCTGATTGAATAAAATTTCTCCGTGAATTTTTGTTTAACAATATTTATTTGGAACTTTACTAATTATCATTATAAAAGTTACCCAAGAAAATCTTAAATATTATTCAGGATAAATTTCCGATGTTAATATTCCAATTAACAAAGACAGAACTTTCTAGTAGACCTAATATTAAATTAAAGTTATTATAAACTGTACTTGTTTGTAATATCTATAGAAAAAAAGTGATAAATAAAATTTCACATTAAAAAGGGAAACACAAAACAATGAATAGCACCTATTAGTTTTCCATAAATAAGTATAATTTAAAGCACCATTCAGATATCTGCCAAGCGTTACGATTTTTGAATAGCAGGAATTTTTTTATAGAATTTTTTTTAAGCTTTTATAGCAGTTTTCTATGATTACTGGAGACCAAAATTTCTATAAAAGATTACCAGTGTCAAACACTTGGCAGGCTTTATTCAACACATTTAATGTTAATATAAGAATATAAAAGTATTAGATTTACCTTTTATGAAATCCACAGCTTGTTCAAGTCCATATGTATCTTTATCACAGTCGTCTAAGACGTAAGCACCAAGTTTAATTCCAGGCAAAAATTTTTTGTTATTAATCCAGTCCACTGTATAAAGCATGCACTCTAATGCTTGAATTCCTCCTTGTGGCATTATTGGGCCACAAATTCTTTTATCTTCTCTTTCATGCACCATCATAAGGCCTCCTAATATAATATCGCCTTCTATTTCTGCAACTCTTTTTACCGGCCACGTGTAATCTTCAGTAATAATCTTTCGTTTGTTTTTGTAAGAACCCCTGCTTAAAGAAGCTAATCTAAGAGCTCTTCGAAGTGACTTTTTCCTAAAAAAATGATGAAAATCAAAGAAAGGTTTTCGAAAATATTCATGGTGTTGTTTTGGTAAAGTTAAATTTAGACTAATACCAATCGGTAAAAAATTATAATTCTCTAAATAACTCGAGTTTGTATGACATATATCAACTTTTGAAGCAATAATAAGGAATTTAAAAAGGAATAAAACCCATAATTTAATGTTTTGTGATATTTTCGAGCACTTTGACATAGCGCTCCGACAGAGGTTTTGAAAGTTTGTTAGTTAGAAGTTTCATAAGCGCTCTCTGCCGTCTTCAGAACTCAATGATTCAAACGATTGTTGGATTCCTCTAACATCCCCCATTTCTGTGGGGCGTTTCTAAGTTATGCGAGCGCCCTCTTGTGTTTCGATGGTTCCGATGAGAGCGCATTTTTCCGCAGATTTCTATTTAAACCTCGCGGATATTCTCTTTTTGAAGAATGTTTGCCGCAATCTTAAACTTGTTGAACGCATCACGCTATAAATATTATGAAATGAAATCGGTTTCGCTTTGTTTAAATAATAATTCCTTTCCATAAAACAATACTCCTTAAAACTTAAACGGGGAATTTAGAATTTTATATTAAAAGTGTATGTAATTGCTTAAAAAATATCACTAGACTATATAATATCCATCAAAACAGTAAAACAATTGTATTGTGAAAGTGGTTGTTAGTTTGAATCGCAAATGTGAAGAGTTGTAATTATTTCGCATTCAATGGCATTGAAAATTTATCATTGTTAGCGGCTACAGAAGTCTAAATTCAATACAATACATGAAATATTACGAAAGTTAGTTGTTAAATTCAAACGATAATTATATAAGAATATTCTCTTTTAGTAGCGCAAATTAGTAATAAAAATAAAATTTATTTGCCTGCTAATTGTACATTTAAAATACGCAGACTCTTTTTAGAATTTAAACAGGAAATTGGTTTTTGAATGTTTTTAATAATAAATATTTACTAAATTTTTATATAATAAAATCGATAAAACGTCAACAAGCCATTTTATATTGAGAACTAAAAATATTTTAATATAAGTGCATTTGAAACACGATAAATTTGAAGATAATTCTTTGTTACAAAATAATAATAATAATAATAATAATGATAATAATAATAAATAATAATTGTTTTTTGTGAATAATATCAATCATACTTTTCACAATAAGTACAATTCATACATTTATTATAATTAGCGTTCATTTAATTCGATAAAAAATGTAAATATTTTGGTGTTAAACAATCTGAATGGTATTTTTTTTTTTTTTAAGAAAATATTAATATTTTATTAAAAGCATAAATCTATAAAAAATACAAAATTGATATTCGAAAACAAAGTATCCGAAAAAAAAAAAAAAGAAAACTTAACACACTTTTACAAACTATTTTATATTCAACGCTATAACATTACTATTCTTCAATTAATAATATATATATATATATATATATGTTAATCATAAATGTTAATACTTCTAAGAATAAACTCTTTTGAAATTTTACGCAATTCTTAATGCTCAGATCTTGAATAAATTCTCTTATTAATAGGGACTAATTAGTTGAAATAAAAACCATAACATAAAAGATAATTGAATTTTGACGCATTAAATATATAACCAATTAGAAGGAATTAGCGAGAATTAAGTCTTTAAGTATTAGGAAAAAAGAGGTATGCATAAGTAGTTTTATAGCTTTGACAAAAATTGTGTAATCAGAAACATTATTATGACTAAATTTAAATTATTTTCTTAAAGAATGAGGTGTAGTTTGTTTTGTTTTTACACTCTTCATAAATGTATTTAGCTTTCGTTGTCACGGTATTGTTTTATTGAGAGTAATTTGTAAGCATAGTTGCTAAATACTAAAGTCTTTTTTTTTCTTTCTTTTGCCAACAGTAATTTTTTTTTTTTTTTATAGAAATCTTTCAGGGATTTTTGTAACAATTTTCCATGATTATTAACGTAAATGATTTTGCTTAGAAAATATATATGTTTTTGTGACATAGGGTATTACACTATTACTTAGCAAACTGGCAGTATTTTTAATTTAATTTGTATAACTTTTACGTAATATATGTTTTAATTATTTACAGATTAAATAGAATCACAGAGCTGCCAACCTAATCTGAAAGATTGTTAATATCGCCCCTTTTACTAACCAGCGTTTTTTTTTAATAGTATTTTTCTTCTTAATTCATTGTAAATATATTTCCAGAGAATTACTCTAAAAATTAATTGGTGAGAAAAAACGGGCGATACAAACAATAATTCGGATTAGGTTTGCAGCTCTGAAATCAATATATAAAATAATAATAATAATAATAATAATAATACCTGTTAACATTTACAATTTATTCCGGAGTGCTGTCAGCCTCGCCATTTTCTCACACCAGTTTGATTTTACAGAAACTTTCTCCAATATGCAATCAAGATGAAATAATAATAATAAAAACTGTTTTAAAAGCATACTGGTGTGAAAAAAAGGGCGGCGCTGACAGTATTCCGGAATAAATAATATTATGAGGTACGACTAATAATAAAATTTTATTTTCCTCTGGTAAGGAAAGTCTAAATATTTACCTCCATAGCTACTAAAAAATAAAATCTATGCATAAATCTTCAAATTTATGATGAATTTTTAATGTCCGCAGTACTGGTTCTATGGATTACAATCCTTACATTATATTCTAACCTATGGTTTTGGTTTTATAACGTTCTACTGTCATTTTGTGAACACCAAAGTTCGTTAGACCGGGATCTATGGCTGGTTTGCAAACCACTATGAACATCAATGCTATCAATTTTTAGGAATTGTAGCATCCGAAAAATTTTAACAGATTTTTATTTAGTTTAATCATTGAAATCTGCTGCAAAAATATATCATTCTATAAAATTTTTCGGATGCTGAAAAGCGTAAAAGTCAGCAAATATGCATGAGTCAGGAAAAAACGGTGCAAGAATTTCCGTCTCAAGACGGTAATTTTACATCACTTTTTTTTATCAATAATTTTTATGATACTCAATCATAAAATATTACTGTACAAATATTCTAGAAATTATTGATAAAAATAGTGGTGTAGAAGTTCTGTCTTGAGACGGAAACTCTTGAACACATGGTCGGTATTCAAACCTAGCGCTTATCAACTGAATGCCATAGAACCCATGGCTTGGAGTGACACTCTAATGCATACTTGCCAACATACTAATTAATATTCCGTAGTATTGTTAGCTCCGCCTTCTTTTTCACACCAGTATTTTTTTAGAGTATTTTTCCTTTAATCGTAATTGCATTTGGAGAATATTACTGAAAAAATTTATTGGTATGCAAAAAGGGCGGGACTAACAAGACTATGGAATATTAATTAGGATGTTGGCAAGCATGCTATAATGCCATTTTTTGCAAATTAACTCTAGAAAGACGGAGTATGGCATTTTCAATATAAATCTAATAACCAAAGCAGTCATTTTCACTTCTTTATTTCATTTTGTGTTAAAGCTGATTATAACATTTTTTTGTTCAAATATAGAGTTATTTTACAAATGAAATTATGTTTATTTAAAATATATAACTTTATCTTATGATTGTTTAATAAGACACATTTTTTTGTAGATTTTTTTGATAAATAATACCAGAAACAGAACCATATGCATGCTTATATCTCTTTTAATTCCTTTCTAATAATTTGTGAAAATTGTTTCAATTAAGATAACAATAAATTTGGAAATTCACAGCTGCTATTTTTTCTACTTATTGTGCATTTCAGAAAAGTTATCTTTGTCTTAATTGTTTAACTTTGTCCTTAAAAAAAACGTTTTATATATATATATATATATATATATATATATATATATATATATATATATAAGTACTTAAAGTTAGCAGATATGGGGATTAAGCATGTAAATAATTTAAATATTAATATCGTCAATATTTAAAAAAAAAATTCTTATAGATATGCAAAGCACTTTCCCCGTTTTAGTTTATAATTTTTAAACCATATTCCATTCTATTTCCTTTGAATATTTTTTCTCTATTAATTTTTACAATGTTGGTAAATGAAATAAAATCAATAAATAAACCAAAATACTACGTCTTATAAGTAAAACAAGCTCAATCATTAAGCCTTTATTTAAATCGCTTTTCTATAAAAAGTAATTTTTATGTGTTAAATGCTTTGTGTGACGCCAGCGTATATATATGCCTTATACGGATTATTGTGTCACGATTAAATAGGTTAGAGATTTTTCTATAAAATTTGTGGTAGTAAAAAAGGCGGGAATCTCTCATTCCCAAAAGGGCCTAAAAGGAAAAGGCGGAGACTGCGGCTCCTATAGATAATAATTTCCTTTTCCGATGCGAATGTGTAAAAAAAAATGAATATATATATGTGTGGATGTGGGTGGGTGCGTATAGTGCGCGTAATTTTGAATTTTCACAAATTTAACAGAATTACTTTTCCGTGTTATTTAAAGAAAAGTTTATTAAATGCTATACTCAAATACATTTTTTAAATCAATACTCGATTTTCTGCATAATTTTATCCAAAGAATGTTTTGTTTTTCGAAATTTGAATTTGTTTTAGAATGAGTAGCAGAAAAAAACTTATTTTATTATCACTATTTCTGAAATTTTATAAGCAATTTTATGACAATGTTAAATATAATTTAATATTTAATCTCTGTAACTTCAGAAAATCAGTTTAACATTTCCATTCCAGAAACGAAAATAAAACAATTTAGTAATTTTGTTGAATTATTTGGACAATTATATAAGGAGCAAGTATTAATTTACGGAAATTTATGAGCATTGTATACAAAGCGATTCGCATTTCCATTAACAATTACCTGTTACAAAATAATAAGTCAAATTTGCTAATCTGTTTAATATAAAGTTTTCAAATACAAACACACAACTTTTAATTACGAAAGTTTCGTAGTACGTTAATTTAAAAAAGAATGTCGATATGATGTTTTTTTAGTTAAAAATTCTAAATAAACTTTCAATTTATTATCGGTTTCAATGTATATAGGAAGTAATATTTAAGCATTAAACAAAATTATATAGGTTAAAGCATTGACATTAAGCGTTGCTAAACAAGCATTCAAATTTTGGAATTATAAGCAAGGTATTTTGGAAAATTCATACCTGTAACATTAACCCTCACTTCCCTGACTCCAACACGGTTGGGCTTGGGTTCGAATCCCACAGAAGGCATGGGTGTGTTGTCCCTGTTAAGAGTAGCGATGATAGCCCTTTGAGTGCTCCTTCACAAATGGCAGGGATGGAACACGGGCGCAGAATTCATACCACTCTCAATGTAAGAAAATTTTCTACTTCTTAAATCAACGATATTATAGGTAGAGAAATTTCTTAAACGGATTCCGGTATGAATTCTGCGCCCGTGTTCCATCCCTGAAATGGTCATTAATTCGGCGACCCCCCCTCCCCCCCCCCCCGACGAATGCTTAAATCACAAGTGCCGCGCCTTAAAAAAAATAATAACACTCTTATTTTGGATAATTTATACTTTCTACAATTATTTAAAATTTTATTAAAATTATTATTAAAAACAAATGTAGTAGACGAATAAAATAAGTGTGTTTGGCATTAAAGCTTATTGCCTACACGAGGATCTTAGGCAAGGGATAGTGTGCCCTTAAAAATATTTAAAAAAGACTGTTTTTTTTTTTTTTTTTTTTTTCCTTGTTTACCCAAATTTTTACCTAGACATGCACTTTCTGATTTTTTTCTCGTAAACTAATTATTAAATTTTAAAACCCATCCCTAATTCTTTTAAGTAGGTTCTATTAAAAATAAAAAAATTTAAATAAAAATAAAAATAAAAATAAAAATAAAAATAAAAAAATAAATAGTAAAGTCTTTCCTTAGTTATCTGTCGGACTTTTAGCATTTCGAAGATCATGAATTCATGAAAAAAATACAAACTGTGAAAGATTTTAAAGTTTTGTTTAAAGATTTAAAATCTGTAAAATATATATCAAAACCCATAAGAATTGGTGCCTGAATACATAATTTTCTGAACAAATCTAATATAGCTCAATCCATGCATAATAAATGTATTAGCTTTTTTATGAAACAATAGCAGCGGTACCGTCAGAGGTGATAAGTCCCCTTAATATATTTTTATGCAGCAGTTTTTTTTTTTTTTTTTTTTTTTTTTCCTTGTTTACCCAAATTTTTACCTAGACATGCACTTTCTGATTTTTTTTATCGTAAACTAATTATTAAATTTTAAAACCCATCCCTAATTCTTTTAAGTAGGTTCTATTAAAAATGAAAAAATTTAAATAAAAATAAAAATAAAAATAAAAATAAAAATAAAAATAAAAAAATAAATAGTAAAGTCTTTCCTTAGTTATCTGTCGGACTTTTAGCATTTCGAAGATCATGAATTCATGAAAAAAATACAAACTGTGAAAGATTTTAAAGTTTTGTTTAAAGATTTAAAATCTGTAAAATATATATCAAAACCCATAAGAATTGGTGCCTGAATACATAATTTTCTGAACAAATCTAATATAGCTCAATCCACGCATAATAAATGTATTAGCTTTTTTATGAAACAATAGCAGCGGTACCGTCAGAGGTGATAAGTCCCCTTAATATATTTTTATGCAACAGTTTTTTTTTTTTTTTTTTTTAAATATATATACATTTTTTTCCTTTTGTTTTATTGGATTTTTAAACTTTTGTTCCTTCTGTGTATAGTAAATAGCAGCACTACTCCAATATTTAACAAATGATGTTTCAGAAGAAACTAAATGCTTCCTGTTAATAATATACTTCTCTATTAACCCCTTACCTACCCATGAAAATTTACGAGATTCGTTTCAAACTGCCACAGCTCATTTTTTAACTCTGAAATGAGTAGTTTCAAAGTGCCACAGCTCTTTTTAAACTCTGAAATGAGTAACTCTTTTGAAAACACTGTGAAGATCACATTAAAGGTTATTTTATTGCATTGTCAAACCGTGTCAGTAGTTTCACTGGTGGCATAAAATACAAAAGACCGCATTTCGGAAAGACATATATATACACCCGGGGCAGTTAAGATGTTAAGTTTGTTCTTAATAGGCACGAGTGCGTTTTGCTGGTTTGATGAGGCACTCGTGCCTAGATTTTTTACTTTATGAAGGGCTGGGCTAGTTTTTTCATTTGAACAACTTTGCGAATTTTTGTAGTTTATACAAGTTTACTTACAAAGTTTTTTCTTATTTATTAAATTTTTTTTTCCATTTATTAAGATTAACGTTTACATGTTTCAAACCAAAAGTATCTCGAAAATTTCATAGGTTACATTTTTAGTTTTCACATTTACGGTCAGCCGTGTGTCTAACAGCCATTTTTGAAATTAGTTTAGAATTTTTCAAAATAAATTATATTGTGAACTTTAAAGGGTTAAAAGTTAAGTACAAAATATTACATATATATATAGAGTGAAAGTATCGGGAAAAAATTGTGTGCCTGAGGACGCACTGATATACCTTTAAAACTAAATCATGCCATTATTATTATTATTATTACTATTATTATCGGCAGTAATTATAATTTCCTATATTATGTTTGTACTTTTAATTAAGTGTAAGATTATTATATGAAAGTTTAAATAATATGAAAAGATCAAACTTTACAGTGGTAAAAATTTCAGGGAAATAGCAGTGTGTCTCTCGACACACGGCATAGCTGACAACGTATAGGAATTATGGTTGTGATGAATTATAAGAATTCGTTTTCTTCTTTAGAAATCAACTTCCTTTTATATGAGCTAATTAATAGATAGGCCTGCATTAAGTCAGCCCAGAAATTATTAAGTGTATTCAGATGGCCGAAACGTGATCTATAGCGTTCCGCGATAACCCTTAATCTTTCTTCCACTCATTACAGGGAAACCTTTATTTTACTTAAAATAAAGGTAATAAAGAACAATATTAAATATATAAATATCGACATTAGTGGCCAATAAATTTAAGCTAGAGAGCAGGTCATATTTTCTATGTTATTTGCGTTTATCAAACCAGTAGTTATAGACAAAAAAAAAAAAAAAGAGAATAGCTGAAATTAATGACAGATCTTGCTTATCATACTTTTATATT
Organism: Salticus scenicus; assembly: GCA_963930645.1. Lineage (NCBI taxonomy): Eukaryota > Metazoa > Arthropoda > Arachnida > Araneae > Salticidae > Salticus > Salticus scenicus. The sequence goes on from OZ005651.1 coordinate 232,964,446, forward strand.
TATTTAAGGTATTATATTACTAATCCAAGTACAACGAAAATTTTACCTCAAGTATGTTTAGCTTAAGAGGCTCTATTTTTTTGTTTGTTTGCTTTCCTTTTTAGTTAAGAAAAGGGAATGGATACTTAGTAAGAACAATATAATCAATCTCACCTGAGAATACTAGTGTAATGAATCGGTCATATATGGTCGTTTCTTTCTCATTTTTTTTTCTGAGGTTCATATCTGCAAGCTTCACTTGAGATCTTGGATCAAGAGAAAGCCAGTTCTGCCAGACGATAGGAGCGGGAGCCCGTGGTCAGGGGTTGTCACTTCACTGGACTGGATCGGGGTAGAGGTTGCTGCGCTGCCGCATCTTTTCCCTCTTTCTCCAGGAGCTGTCATCAGAAATGTGATCCCCTCTTCACTTCTTGGACCACACAGTTTCTTTTTTTTTTTTATTTTTTTCTTTCGCGGGGGTGTACATTTTATTATTATTATTATTACTGGAGGGCTTTTTATTTATGTTCATTTATGCCTGTTCTTGATTAGGCAAGACGCAGGGGCTTAAATTATTTGTAGAGGTTTGCATGGAACCGCCATGTCTTGTTGGAATCTGAAATTTTATATTTTCTCAAGCTGTGTTAAGTAGCCATTAGGGTTTTTATTTAAGAGCCAATCTTTTAAATATTATAAGTGATTGTATGGGGTTTATATTATAGGGGTAATTATTATTCACAATTAGTTAAAAACCAACCTTTCAAATAATATATGTGATTGTATTATTACTCACAATTAATTAAGAACCAATCTTGAGTTGAATTATTATTCTTAAATTTGTATAATGTAGGATTTATCTTTCCCACACAACGTTTACGCTTTTTTGATACTGGAGAATTATAACAGATTTATTTATTTATTTATTATTATTTTTTAATGTATTTCTGTAACAGTTTTCATTGTTTAAGTTAAATTAAAATTTCCGTTAAAATTTTCGGTGCGTAATAGTAGGCAATTACGCCATTAGTATAGCTTTAAAAATTGAATCGTGCGTTTTATAAAATAAAAAAACACAACTAAAATTATTTATAATATATTTAGTTATATTTTAAATACTTATTATTTTGCTATGCTATATACAAGGTAGCGACACTATGTGTCCCCCCCCCCCTCATTATTTCACCAATATTATTTTGGGGTGATCTTCTTTAGTATATTTGTGCGATTAATTAAGTGTAAAATTATTACATCTTTATATTAGTGAAAAAGTCGCGGAGAAAAAGGTGTATCTTTTGACATAGTGATATAGCTTTTAAAACTATATCGTGTATTCCTTTGCCCGTATAATTCGGTGCATGCACTTTACAAAATTCCTCTCTCGCTTGCTCTCTCTGTCACTTTTCCTTAATTGTAATGTAAAGTATGAGAAATGTAAGGTTTTTTTGCAGATATGACCGAGAATAAACATTTAAAAAGCAGAGCTGCCAACCTAATCCGGTAAATTGTTAGTACCGCCCATTTTTCTACACCACTTAATTTTTGGAGTGATTCTCTTCAAATATATTTACGATGAATTAAGAAAAGAAATACTTTAAAAATTAGGTGGTGTAGAAAAATGGGCGGTACTAACAATTTGCCGGATTAGGTTGGCAGCTCTGTTAAAGGGTAATAATGTTCCAGATTTTATTTTTTTTCAACCAGAACTGCGCATTTTAATTTACATTATAGTTAATTCCTAAAAATTACGAGAAAAAAATATATCAAAGTTATTACTGTTAAAAAAAATTCTGAGTGAAAAAATTCCTTAACACAAATATCTCTGCACTCAGATTTGCCAACATTTTTAATGTGTTCTGGAGCACCTCTAGTATCCTTTTTGTCCCCCCTCTCACTTTTTTTTTGCCACTTTTGTTTTGCGCATATTAATTTTCCCAAATATCTAGTTACAATTAAATAAGAAGAAAATAACTCTTCAATAAAAGTGCTGTGAAAAACAGCAAGTACCGAAATGCTGTGAAAAAATTTGAAAATGTTGGCAAATCTGCCTTTGGTTTCAGTTATTGCATAATTTAGCAGTTTTTTAGTTAATAGTACCTACACTAATTAATCACATAAAAAATACCGTAAGACTATAATCATCATTTATGCATGTAAATAGTGGTAGGAATAAGAGAAATAACTTCCATCACTGCAAATGACTGTGTTATTAAAAATTAATAATTTTATAAAATTTAAATTCAATGAAGACAAAAGTAATTTTAAATGGATACAAAAGAAGCAAAAAATTCGCTGTAAAATATTCGAAATGTATCCCATTCCAGTTAATAACTGAATGTCGATTACTTATTTATGGTTATTTAAATTCACTGTATTCAAGTGCTTCTTCTGCACTTTAAATTTAAACACTTATTTTAAAGAGGGCTAAGAACCCAGGCAGAGCTTTTTGAGTTAATGTTTTTAAAGAATTTTTTTTTTTTTTTATGTAATATATGATGATATTGTTTAACGTTTAAAAAATTTTATTTGCTTAAAAATTTTTGTTTATGCTTGAATGCATAAATATTTTTATGCATCGTTTGAGCCTCTAATTTTAAAATAGCTACATTTTTTTTCTATTATATTGGCTCAATTGTCATAAAAACTTAAAGAAAAAACGTTTTTGTTTTTTCAAGCCTTAAATTTCCTCCACTATAAGTGCTTTTTGAAGCTACAAAAAGAAAAAAAAAAGAAAAGAAATCATTTGAATATAGAAAAAAATTGAAAGCAAATAATTAAAAAAAGAAAAAAAAAAAAAAAGAAATTATTAGATTTTACGGCATTTGTGTTTTTAACTGGTTGAATAAATACACGATAGCCATTCAAAATATTTTTATTTTATTTTTTATATATCCTTTTGTAAATATAAAAAAATTTACTAATTACTTCTTTTGAATTTGGGTTAAAAAAAAAAAAAGTATTTTATGATTAATTAAAGGATTGATATATTTAAAAAGAATTGAATATAATTTAGTAGTTACATTTCCTGTTTTAAAATTCAATATAAGTCTTTACTGTATTATGCCGCTTAAAGAATTTCTTTAATTGCTTGATATTTATGTATAAACCAGCTTCTATAGTATAAAAGGTTTAAGATTCCCAAGAATACTGAGAAAACACATTATCTGCCGTATTTCTCAAGCCCCAGGATGCCATAATAATTTCCAAGTACTACTGTCTCAAAGCTATTTAAAATATGAACTTTATTTAATAGTATGCATCTTTAATAACATTTTAATTTATTCTGGAGTATTTTTAGCCTCGAAATTATTTCATATAACTTTTTTAAGAGTAATTTTTTTTTTTTTTATTGTATTTATATATTGGAGAAAATTATTCTATACATAAAGAGGTACGAAATGAAGGCGGGGCTAAAAATGCTCTAGAATCAAATGTATATATGTGTGTGTGTGTGTGTGTGTGTGTGTGTGTTATTTTATATAATAAATTAAATTTCTGGCTTAAAAACATTTCGATACCGCAAAAATGATTAAGGTTTTTTTTTTTTTTTTAATCTTTCATAGACAGCAAAAAAATCACATCATTCGTTCTTTTTTTGAACATTTTCTTACAAATTATGTTTTTAATCCATATGAATGTAAATGAGACATGGAAATGTGCCTTACTTACTTCTACAGAGGTTTTTGTTTGGAACATGTATAGGCTCACGTCTTTTATAATGGTTTCTGAGTGAACAAATCCAAAGATCTGAACATTTTGCTCTAATTGTGAAACTTATACAAGGGAGCAAGACTTTCCGTCTCAGGACGGAGCATTTACACCAGTATTTTTAACACGCTTTTATTAGCTTCATCTGTATGTACATATGTATGTTTGTAACCGCTCTGGGAGCAAACAAAAAATCTATACTGAAAAAAAAGACTTTCCTTACATGAGCGCTGTGGCTGTGAGGTAAAAGTCCGGGCTACGAACCTAAAGGTCTAACGTTCAATCCCAGTCAGGGGAGATTTTTTAAAAATGTTTTTTGTTTAATTTATCAATATAACTATCATGTTTGTGCAATAATTTATTGCGATTGAATATTATAGAAATTATTGCTAAAAAGTACGGGTGTCAATGCTCCGTCTGGAGACGGAAACTTTTGTATCACTGCATTTCTAGTACTTCATAGCGTAATGTTGTTTTGTTTTGTCTATCGTCTAAAATCAGATTTGTTCAGTGTACATTCAATTGTGTAGTGTTAAATTAAAAACTGTGTCAAGTATCATTCCTCAACGCAGTCATAGTTTTTTCAGATCTCAAAACTTGATGTCAATTTTACTAAATATTAACATTTAGAAACAATGCTACAACACTACATTTACTAAGCTATTCGTCTTACATAGTACGTGAGGTATAAAGATGGACATACGACTGTTAATTAGGTATATCATTATATTTTGGTGATTAAAAACTATTCGATCATATTTACGTCTCATATCTCTCCGTAGATTTGACTGTACGTTACTGATTACGAATTTTCCGAGATTTTTTGGAAAATAATTCCAAGTTAGCTATAGTCCGTATTTTATAGAATTTCTATTAACACTTTCGCGTCCGCTGACGTAGATTCACGCCATTTGAAAACCTGTAACTTCGCCAGTGGTTGTTTCTTTTGCAATTTGTAGGCCACTTATTTCTTAAAAATGTACACAATATTCATAGTTGTACAACCAATATACTATGGATATAAATACCTTGATTACAAAGAGTATAATTTTAGTGCATATTCATTAGTAATATGATTCTGAATATAGAAAATTTGTTCTGAAATATTGTAAAGAATAACGCCCACAGGCGGATCTTACTGACAAAAGCATGCGGTCGCGAAAGTGTTAAAAAATTCAGAACTGACAGCGTTTTAACTTATTCTGGAATATATTTAATATCACGAACTTACTTGTACATAATTTTTTTCCCAACGTCTATTTACCGATAAGTAAGAGGTAAATTGTGCGATATGGAAAGAACGCAGTTATTAACATTGTTACCTAATAAATAAAAAAGTTTTAAACTCTGCCAATAGGACATAACTGCAATTTTTAAACTTTTTTGACTGCCAGAAAATTTTAATAGATTTTTTTTTCCCCACCCCTATTAATAAATTCCGAGAATCACAAAGCGTAAAACTTTGGAACTTTGATACCATATTTTGCTTTCTTCTGTATTCAATAGAAGAAAGTATTGGAAAATATTGGATCCGGTTTTCGACAGATTTACACCTTTTGAGAGCTCTAGAATACGATTTAATCATTTTTAGAAAAAGTCTGTCTGTCTGTGTGTGTCACAAAAACTTTATGGCGACTGTATCTTCGGAACTACTTCTTAGAATTGTATGTAAATTTATGTGTAGATGCACCTTGACCTAAATTAGTGCCCATTAACTTTTGGTGTCTACTGCTCAACAGGTGGCGATTTCCACAATTTAAGGGGAGACTAGATCTATAGTTTTATTGCGTATAATCAATCATAACTTGATATGCGAGAAGGCCATTATAAGACATTATGAAGATTCAATTTGAATGCTTATCGGCCAACAGGTGGCGCTGCTATACAGCGATTTTCACAAGGGAAGACTATATCTCAGGAACTACTGCGCAGAATTGCATATAAATTTATATGTTGATGCACCTCGACACATATTAGTGCCTATCAACTTTTGGTATCAACCGCTCAACAGGTGGCTCTGCTAAACAGCGATTTCTGCAGTTTAAGGAAAGGCTTTATCTCATGTTCGATTGCGTATCATCGAACAAAACTTGATATGTGAGAAGGCCATTATGAGACATTATGCTGATTCAATTTGAATGCTTATTGGCCAACAGGTGGCTCTGCTATACAGAGATTTTCACAATTTAAGGGAAGGCTATATCTCAGGAACTACTGCGCAGAATTGCATATAAATTTATATGTTCATGCACGTTGACACATATTAGTGTCTATCAACTTTTGGTATCAACCGCTCAAGAGGTGGCCCTGCTAAACAGCGATTTCAACAGTTTAAGTAAAGGCTATATCTCAGGTTCTATTGCGTATCATCAAACAAAACTTGATATGGGAGAAAGCCATTATGAGAAATTATGCTGATTCAATTTGGATGCTTTTCGGCCAATAGGTGGCGCTGCTATACTGCAATTTTCCTCGATAATGAGAAGACTATATCTCAATTCCTATGGCATATAAATGTATGAAACTTGATATGGAAGATAACCATTATAAAAATGCATTTTTTTAAGATGCTATTTATAGACAATAAAAATGTCTTTCTTTGAATATTTAGTGTTAGTTTTCTCTAAGATGAAAACCATTTGCGTTCATCATGGTAAGATATTTTTTAAAAATAATAGTTTTTTTTAATTATCTCCACTTAGTGAATTTGTATAGGAAAATGTAGAAGAAAGTTTTGTGGTGGCCGCAACGTGCTAGTTTAAATTCAATCTACGTATAAATAAATGCAATATCATTACTATTAAACGATTGTTTTGAAAAAAAAAATGACCTTTTATAAGTCAGCGTTATTTGTGAATATGTATTACTGAATAATGTTATACATAGTCCTGCCATAGATTATGTTCACTAAAATAAAACAAAAACAATTTTTACTTTCTTATATATATATAGAGAGAAAATATCAGATTTGTAAAAATTTTCGAACTCCAGTTTTCAATGTATTTACACGTTTTTGGAATGTCCTGAACATGATTTAATTGTTTTTAGAAAATATGTATGTCTGTGTGTCTGTTCGTGTGTGTGTATCACAAATTTTCTGGGCGCTGTATCTCACTAACCAATGCACGAAATTCAACCAAACATGATATTTATTTGGACCCTCACATAAACTGGTGCTTATTAGATTTGGAGATCAATCGCAAAACAGGTGGCGCTGCGATCCCATTTTCTAAATTTTTAGTATGGCAGTATCGGACAAATTTTCGTATAAATGTACATAATGAGAGTTATTTTTTAATGTGTGATTTTAAAATTAATGTGAATTATTGATAATAGTTGTAGTGTGCTAGGAAAAAAAGTTTGTACATGTGGGGGCATCGCTTCCGCCCCCTCCCCCCCTCGGGGTTGTAAATTTTCAATTTGTGTATCTTTGGAAAGATCTCGTCAATACCTTTAAAACAACGGTTGAAACATACATCTGTGATTATTTAAAACAAAGTTATCGATTTTTTCATTTTTTAACTGAAAAAAATAATAATAATGAAGAAGAAGAAAATTAGAAATTTATAAAAAAAATACGCATTTCTCCTGATGTTGGCACAAAATTGACTTTCTTTCGGCATTTAGTATTATAATTCAGTCAGATGTCTGCAATTATCGTAGAAAACAATTTTCATAAATAATAAATTAATAAATAATTTGTACTGCATGAATTTTTGTAAAATTATATAAAAGAAAGTCTTATGTTGGCCACAACATACTAGTTTTTAATGTTCTGAAAATAACACAGCTATATTTTGTAAAAGTATAAATGGTGTGTAAATACTAAAAAAATTAACATGCATTTGTTAAACATTTGCATAGTTAATATGGAGTGGGGAAAAAAAGAAAATAGAATCGCAGTAATTGCTTTACACAAATGTGGCAAAAGAAACCGAAAAGATTTTCAACTTGCTAAAGCCGCTGAAAATTTCCACGAGATTCATAAAGCGAGCTATTAAGAGGTATAATGATGCGTCCTCAACCGACGACAGGCCACGAATTGATCATCCTCGTACAACCATAATGGCAGAATTTGTTAAAGCTGTAATCGAATTATTTGCAAAAATCTGCTATTAAAAAAAAAAAAAAAAAAAAAAAAAAATCATGGCTGCTCGTGAGATGAATATCCCTAACAGGACAATGCCCCACATTATAACAGAAGACCTTGTACTTGGTGTTTACCGTAGAAGTACTGGTCAGTGACTTATGGCTGCTCTTAAGTATTCGTAAGACCAAAATGAAAGTTCTTTTACAGCGGCACGCAGATAGCAAACATCGGGAAATTCTCTTTTCGGATGAGAAAATCTTCACAGTAGAGAAAAAATCCATCAAGTAAAACTACATTGTGTTTACTCGCAGTTCCAAAGAAGCTGCAGAAAAATTTCCAGTCACCACCCTGCTTGAATAATGTTTGATGGGGGGTTTCGTATGAAAGTACAACCAGACTACATTTTTGTGAAATAAGTGTAAAAACGTCAACTTAAACTACGTGAGCGATATCCTGGAACAGCCTTAATTCCAGGATAAGGAAAGAGTTCAGCCTTAGTCAATTTTATTTACGAAACCTCAGCTTCACCTCTTTTTGACCAAGCAGAAATCATCTCTTTTCCATCAACTAGTTCAGAATTAACAGTTTCGGAAGCTGTGAATATAATTAAATATAATTCAATCAATTTTAAAGATGCTGCGTTTCTTCCTAAAATATGGTATTTTCTAATACAACCAAATATCAAATATAATTTCCTTCAACAGTTTCTTAGTTTTAATGATTGTTAACAGTGAAAGTTTTTTTGTTGCATAATTCCTACAGTTATTGCAACTTTTTTCTCTACTATTCTACCTAAAGAATTCTCTATTAAAGTGATTTAAAGGTTGCGGTTCTGAAACAAGTCTTTCTCCTTGTTCTTGTGTCGCCAGTTTCCCATCTGCGCAGCACTGGTGTGGCGTGAAACCCAACCATCCAACTTTTTCTTGTAAAGATCTAAATTAATGCAAGTTTCTCAGCATGTTCCTCAACACAGATTAATGCATAGCCTCAACTGTTCCACAAAAATGTGTCTCCATAGTAAACCAAGTGAAACTCGACTCTTTGCCTTCGGACTGTTTTCATTTGTAATTGATCTGTTTCATTTATTTCATGTTTAATAACTGTAACCGAAATATGTTTCTTATGTATACAATGTTACTGTACTTCTTGTTAAAAATGGCTATGTCCTGATGATGCCCTGATGTTCAGGGCGAAAGGCCTTCACACGATGTGTTTTTTAATGATTTTAATTAAATATATTTTATACGTGTTTTACAGTTAATTTCTTATAATTTAATGATTAATAAGATTTTTATTGTTGTTTAATATATGCATAGGTGCCAAGTCTCCCGTTTTTCAAGGGAGACTTCAAACCGGAAAAAATTTATAGCTGTTTTCGTTAACATTAACCGTCGAAAATATATATAACATATTCCCTTTAAAAATACTGGTGTCAATTCTGATTTAAAAGTTTAAAATGTTGGCAACTCTGTATATGTTTAACATATATTTTGTTTTTAAAGAGGAAAACTTAAGCCTATCTACCAACTTTTACACTTTTTTGGCTACCGGAATAAATTAATAGAAATTTTTTAATGTATTTTTGAAACGCTTTTCATTAAATAAATAAATAAAAAAATTCTATTAAATTTTCTGGTATAAAAAAAAGTAAAATGTTGGCAACTATGCTTTAGTTTCTGTGTTTGTGAAGTAGTGTTATATTTAATTGCATCAACATTGTATAACCAAAATATATTAATCAAACCTTTTTATACATAGCCTGCCATAAGCATTGTCCACAAATTAGAAAGGTTATTATGGAAAGGTTGTTATGGAAAATGAAACAGTTTAAATTTTACACACATTTTATTTAGTACTTATAATACATTACAAAAAAAAAAAAAAAATCAAAATAACTCCTTTTCGCCTTTATTCATTTCTTCAAACGCTCCTGTCACTCATTTGTCGCTTCACGCATGACTTCAATCAGAATTTCTTCTGCTGTCGTCACTAAATCTGCTTTTAATTTCTCAGTGCCAATTAAAGTCAATTAACTGAGGCTTAGCACATTCCTTCTCCTCTAAAATGTTCTAAAGACGATAGTCCAGTAGATTTGAATCTGGGCTTTCCGAGGACCAATGATCAGCTCGAATAAACTCTGGTTAGTTGTTTTCACAGCTTCGCTAGATCGTTCTCGTCTTGTGCGCTGGTGCTGAATTCTGCTGGAATATTCAATGCTTTCCAGCGAAGAAAGTATCACTTAAGTGCTTCACATTCATAAGTAAAATTAATTGACGGGAATTGTTTATTACAGGAATCAATATGAATGTGAAACTAATCAAATTCTACCTTTCTTCGATCTTTCTATCCATCGCAGTAAAGATAATTCAGTTATATGGTTTGATGTGTATTATACAAATTCTTTTGTACCCCTCTCAATTCCTGCTACTTCTGCCCATCCAACTAATTATAAATTTTCGTTTTTCAACTCTTACATTACTCGGGCTCTTAAATACACCTCATTCCAATTTAGCGAAACTAAACAATTAAACAAAATTATACAAATCGGCATTATTGCAGGCTATAAAAAAAACTACTATAATCAAAATTATCAATAAAATTTAAAATAACTTTAATTCTTCTACAATAAATTCTTCTACCTTAACCCCTAAAATTAAATTTAGTAATAGTCTGCCTTTCTGTAACGAATTTATTGATTTTAAACATTATATTTTCCGTAAATTTAATATACTAATTCCTTTTAGTTCTTCTTTAACAATTAAACATCTAAGTTTAAATGATCGGGATTTAACTAGACCCACTGGGGGCCTCAATCAAGATGTTTTCTTTTATATCGGACAAACCAGAAGAACTTTAAACAAAAGAATTCAAGAGCATATTCGAAACGTCAAAGAAGAAAAGAGTTCAGCCTTAGTCAATTTTATTTACGAAACCTCAGCTTCACCTCTTTTTGACCAAGCAGAAAATATCTCTTCTCCATCAACTAGTTCAGAATTAACAGTTTCGGAAGCTGTGAATATAATTAAATATAATTCAATCAATTTTAAAGATGCTGTGTTTCTTGCTAAAATATGGTATTTTCTAACACAACAAAATACCTAATATAATTTCCTTCAACAGTTTCTTAGTTTTAATGATTGTTAACAGTGAAAGTTTTTTTGCCGCATAATTCCTACAGTTATTGTAGCTTTTTTCTCTAGTATTCTACCTAAAGAATTCTCCATTAAATTGATTTAAAGGTTGCGGTTCTGAAACAAGTCTTTCTCCTTGTTCTTGTGTCGCCAATTTCCCATCTGCGTAGCACTGGTGTGGCGTGAAACTCAACCAGCCAACTTTTTCTTGTAAAGATCTAAATTAATGCAAGTTCCTCAGCATGTTCCTCAACACAGATTAATGCATGGCCTCAACTGTTCCACAAAAATGTGTCTCCATAGTAAACCAAGTGTAATTGATCTGTTTCATGTATTTCATGTTTAATAACTGTAACCGAAATATGTTTCTTAGGTATAGATAATGTTACTGTACTTCTTGTTAAAAATGGCTATGCCCTGATGATGCCCTGGTGTACAGGGCGAAAGGCCTTGACACGATATGTTTTTTAATGATTTTAATTAAATATATTTTATACGTGTTTTACAGTGAATTCTTTTATAAATTGTGGTTTTCTACAAATACACGTGGGGTATCATGTCTCTATATGAGATGTAATTTTAAATAATTAAATTACATTGCTGAAATCTTAAAGTCACTGTTTAATCCTTTAAGGGGCAATGAAATTACTCTTTTTTAATATGAAAAGTGGCCAGAATTTACGAATAAATTTAGAAGAAAGGAAATAAATGAAATTCTTGAACTTTGTTATAGAAAAAAATTCTGAAAAAAAAATCGCGATGAACTTTTTAAGTAGAGAATTAAATTTAGGTACTATAATCAGAACTTGAAGACTCCGTCCGTTTTTATGACACTTCTAGATTTGAGAAATTTCCGCTTTTTTGCTACCATATTTTTATATTACAATCTTCATTCTAGTCACTCACTCAAAATACGTTAAGGGTTTCTGTATGAAAACAGAGGTAGTAAAAAAGGCGGAAATACATCATGTTCAGGGTTCCCACGGCCCGACTTTTTCAATGACTCTTTTACCAATATTATTTAAAAATAAATTTCTCCTTAAATATACACTATACATTGAAGAATAAAATTATCTTAAGATTATTCTGGCGGAAATGTCCTTGAAAAAAGACATGGCCGTGGGCAGAGCCTGATTAAGGGGGAAGCACACATTATCTTCGATCTCACCGGAATATTTTTACAATTATTTTTTGCTTCACGTCATAGAAATTCCACGCTTTGACGAGGAAATATTTTTTATAAAAAATGAACGGTGTAAAACAATCCAATTTACTCACCGTTATTAGACACCAGAATTCTTTTAAAATAATTTTTAATAAGAATTTTCTGTTTATTATAGGAGGAAAGTATTTGTTAAAAAATAACGGTGTAAGTATAAATAATGTGTGCTTCCCCCTTAATCAGGCTTTGGCCGTGGGAGCCTTGATCTTTGAAAACGCCATGAAAGAAAGTGGAGACTACGAGCTCTATATCAGAGTGGTGACACGTTACAATCTTTCTTTGTTCTTGCACTGGTATTTTTCTTTCGGAAATATTAATAGTAAGTTTGTACGATTAATTAACACTTTCGCGACCGCTGACGTAGATTCAAGTCATTTGAAAATCTGTAACTCCGCTAGTAGGCGTTTCACTGCCAATTTGTATGTTATTTATTTCTTAAGAATGTATCCAATATTTATATTTGTACTTTCAATATACTATGGACACAAATACTTTGATCATAAAGAGTATCATTATACAGTATATTCACAAATAATACAAATGTGAATGCAGAAAATTTTGTTCTGAAATATTGTAACCTGGGTAAAAAACGACCACAGGCGGACCTTACTGTCAAAAAGGCAAAAGCAGGCGGTAGCGGAAGTGTTAAGAAAAAAAAATTATCAAATGTATATACTGGCATACATGATAATATCCTTATTTAATATTCCGAAGTATCGTTGGCCCAGAATTTTTTTTCACACAAGTATATTTGACGAGTAATGTTTTCCAAATGCAATTATGATTAAATAAGAAGAAACATGCTCTAAAACATACCGGTGTGAAAAAAAAGGTGGGGCTAACAATACAACAAAATATTAATTAGGATGTTGGCTGGTATGCACTGGTTGAAAAATCAGGGAAAAACGCAGGTCTCTAGCCACCGTGTATATTTTATCTACCTTCAAGTGGTTGATGAATTTTTCAAAACAATGTTGAGCTTGATAACTCAATTTCCAAAACATTATTCGATAATTTTTATATAATTTAACTGATTTCGTAATGTATCAATTGCGCAAAAGATTCTAATACAGATATGGCAACATTTTTAATTTTATCCGGAACATTCTTAGAGTCCAACATTTGTTTATACCAATAGATTTCAGAGTAATTTTCTCCAATATGTAATTTTGATTTAAAGGAAAGAAAATTACACTTAAAAGAAAAAAAATGGTGGGATAAAAATGCGGGCACTTATAACGTTTCGGAATAAATTAGGAATGCCGGTATATCGCCCAATATCGCACGAACTGGAACTGGGAAAGGATTCTTACTATCTAATCAACAGATGCGATTAGTGAAAGAATACGAATTATCAGAGATAAGAGCCTTTTAGAATTTTTCATAACATTATTTATTCAAAGTTTACTTCGTCTTTTTAATAAAGGATTTTTCGATAATAAAGATATTTCTATTAAAAATTATTGGTATTCAAAAATCCAAAGGGTTGGCAACTCGGTAATAATATTATACCTCTGCATATATGCTTGTATAAATTCAATGTTTTTCGAAAAACTTTCAGTTAAAATAGAAATTATTCGATATTAATAATATTTATCAGATTTTGGTTACTCCAACAAATTTATTGGTATTATCAACAATAAAATGAAATTATGTATAATTCACATATTCATGTCATTTTTTTATACCTGCCAACATCCGAATTAATATTCCGTAGTCTTCTTAGTACCCGCCTTTGTTTCCACACCACTTAAATTTTGAAGCAATTTTCTTCAAATGTAATTTCAATTACAGAAAAATACTCTAAAAAATGACTTGTGTGGAAAAAAAGGCGGGTACTAGTAATACTACGGAATATTAACCCTTCCAGGGTCGGTGATGCCACTACAGCATCAATTTTAATTTTCGACAGCAAAAACTCATGCCGAAAATTTTTTAGCAAAATTTTAGTTTTATAATATAGCAGAAAAGGTCATCAATTTCTTTTCTTTTAATTTTGTTCGTGAATTCTGGTGGCAGTGTAATTTAAATGATCCCAATTAACTAGCGCCGCAAAGGGTTAATTAGGATGATGGCAGCTAATTCTTTTCTTTTTTAACACTTTCCAACAAGTTTGAAAAGTGTTTATGACTTCGGATTGTCTGTCTGTCTCTCTGTCCGCGCTCTAACTCCCGTAAATATTTATGGAATTTCTTGAAACTAATATATGTTATTCAAGTTCACTATCGGATGTTCCCTACTGAAAATGGAGTTTATGCCTCTACTGGTTTGTGTACAGGGACCCCCCTAAAGTATTTCAAAGCATTGTGTTCTATGAGAGGCATTTCTATAAACCATATTTCCATACCCTTAGTGTACAAAAATCTTAATGAAATTGAAATATGTTATACAAGTTCACAATCGGATGTTCTCTGTTGAAAATGGAGTTTATACCTCTACTAGTTTGTGTACAGGGATCCCCTAAAATATTTCAAATTATTGTGTTCTATGAGAGGCATTTCAATGAACCATATTTTTATACCCTTACTATGCACATATCTTAATGAAATTGAAATACGTTATACAAGTTCACAATCAGATGTTCCCTGTTGAAAAGGGAGTTTATATCTCTACAGGTTTGTGTACAGGGACCCCTAAAATATTTCAAAGCATTGTGTTCTATGAGAGGCATTTTTATAAACCATATTTACCATACCCTTATTGTACATAATTCTTAACGAAATTGAAATATGTTATTCAAGTTCACAATCGGATGTTTCCTGTATAACATGGAGTAAATACCACCACTGATTTGTGTACAGGGACATACAAAATTATTTCAAAGCATTGTGTTCCATGAGAGGCATTTCTATAAACAATATTTTTATACCGTTACTGTACACAAATCTTAATGAAATTGAAATACGTTATTTAAATTCATTATCGGATGATTCCTGTATAAAATAGAGTAAATACCACCATTGATTTCTGTACAGGGACACACAAAACTATTCCAAAGCATTGCGTTTTATGAGAGATATTTCTATAAACTAAATTTTAATAACTTTACTTTCCACGAAGATTTATGAAATTGAAATGTGTTATTTATAAGCAAAAAAGAAAATTCTTTTCATAGAATATAGCATGATTAGCATTAGATTTACAGGGTGACACAAAAATATTCAGTTATATAAAGAGCTATTAATAAATATTTACTAAAAGTGTACTTTATTTTACATTAAGCGTTTTTAACACTTTCTAACATTTTTAGCAGTTCCTAACAAGGTTGAAAAGTGTAATGACTTCGGTTTCTCTGTCTGTCCGTCTGTCTCTCCGCACTCTAATTCCCGTAAATATTTGTGGAATTTCTTCAAACTGATATACGTTATTAAAGTTCACTATCGGATGTTCCTTTTTGAAAAATGGAGTTTATATATTTACTGGTTTGTATACAGGGACACCCGAAAGTATTTCAAAGCATTGTGTTCTATGAGAGGCATTTCTATAAACCATATTTTCATATAATTACTGTACACATATCTTAATGAAATTGAAATATGTTATTCCAGTTCACTATCAGATGTTTCCTGTATAAAATGGATTAAATACCAACATTGTTTTATGTACAAGGACATTCAAAAGTATTCTAAAGCATTGCGTTCTATGAGAGATATTTCTATAAATCAAATTTTAAAAACTTTACTTTCCACGAAGTTTTAGGAAATTGAAATATGTTATTTATATGCACAAAAGAATGCTTTACATAGAATATAGCCTGTTAGCATTAGCTTTACAGGGTGACACAAAAATATCCTGTTATAGTAAGAGCTATTATTAAAAATTTGCGAGAATTTTACTTTCGTTAACATTAAGCGTTTTTAACACTTTCTAACATTTTTTAAGGTAAATATGATATCAATTTGTGTGTCGGTCCGTCTGTCTGTCTGCCCGCGCTCTAACTCCTGTAATTATTTATGGAATTTTTTGAAACTGATATATGTTATTCAAGTTCACTATCGAATGTTCCCTATTGAAAATGGAGTTCATACCTCTACTGGTTTGTGTACAGGGAAAGCCAAAAGTATTTCAAAGAATTGTTTTCTATGAGATATATTTCTATAAACCATATTTTCATACCTTTACTGTACAATATCTTCATGAAATTGAAATATGTTATTCAAGTTCACTATTGGATGTTTCTTACATAAAATAGATTACATACCGCCAATAGTTTATGTACAGGGACACTCAAAATTACTCCAAAGCATTGCGTTCTTTGTGAGATATTTCTATAAATCAAATTTTATTAACTTTACTTTCCACGAAGTTTTAGGAAATTGAAATATGTTATTTATAAGCACAAATGAATGCTTTGAATATAATATAGCATAGTTACCATTAGATTTACAGGGTGACACAAAAATATTCAGTTATATTAAGATCTATTAATAAAAAATTCTAAAATTGTACTTTCGTTTACATTAAAGGTTTTTGACACTTTCTGTAATTTCTTTTGGAGTGAATATAATTTCAATTTGTGTATATGTCTGACTGTTCTTCTGTCCGTCTGTCTGTCTCTCTGTCTGTTTTTCTGCTCTCTAATTCCCGTAAATATTTATGGAATTTCTTTAAACCGATATATTTTATTCAAGTTCACTATCGGATGTTCCCTATTGAAAATGGAATGAATACATCTTCTGGTTTGTGTACAGGGACACCCAAAAGTATTCGAAAGCATTGTGTTCTACACCGTGTCCCAAAAGTTTAGACAATCAATACAATTTGCATTAACATAAAAAGTAGTAAGTTACAATTAAAATTCGTGAGATAGGTAATAAATAAAAACAGTTTTGCTGATATACACATATAAATTATGATCAAAGGTTTGAAATTATAAAATGTACATTAAAATATATAAAAATGCGCTGTCCCAAAAATATAGACACCTGTAAGTGTTTTTGGTTTTACATTTATAAAAGTAAATAAAAACTTACTTTTAATATTGAATTGTATTGTCACGACACTTTATAACATCAAATACACGTTGTTCCATAGAATTAATTAAGCGCTGCATTAGAGAAGGTGATATTTCATACCATGCTTTGCCAGTTGCAGTTTTTAAGTCATTTACACATGTATATTGCTTTCTATTTTCATATATTTCACGAGATAAGATTCCCTATATTTTGTCCATGGGATTCAAATCCAGACTAAGTGCTGCCCAATCTAATAGTGAGATATTATTTTTCATAAACCACGTTTTCGTTGATCTGGAAGTATGGATGGATGCCCCATCTTGTTGGAAAACACAGTCCGGTCCTACTAGCAAATCTATAATTGGCAGTAAATTGGTACGTAAAATATCCTGATAATCCTCTGATTTCATTTTTCTGTCCGTAAATCCTAGAAATGTTTGCCCGTTGAAACAAAACCCTCCCCAGTTCATTACGGATTCTCCGCCTTGTTGCCTGCGGAAACAGTTCTTCGGTTCTTTTCTTAGGTCATACCAGTAAAATGTATAACTATCAGGGCCATACAAATTCCATATCTTTCCGTCACTGAAGATGTCAGAAAGCCACTTTTCATCGTATAATATATGCCTTCTATCCCACTGTAGACGTGATCCTTTTTATTTCTGCTTTTAGCAAGGTTTTGTTTTCATTCTCTTGTAAAGAATTCTTCTGTGTACAGTACTTTTTGAAATTCTGGGAGTTGATGCAATTGCGTTCACAGATAAATTATCAACCGAAGACGTTTTTAATAACATTCTATCATCACGTAATGTTGTTTTCTTTGGTCTTCTGCCTCGCTTTCGAGTATTCCATGTTCCCCCTGATCTCAAGTCTCTATAAATACTGCTCAAGGATATCTTTATTCTTCTCAATATTTGTACAGGATTTTGTCTTTGCGCTTTTAGCTGTAAAATCTTAATAATTTCATCTTATCAAATTTCTTTTGAACGTGGTATTTTTATCAGAATACACAGGAAAAATCTTTTCCGAATCACAAACAAAACAATATATTGAACTCATTAAATTATTATGCTAAAAATACAATAGACGATATTTCAATTAAAGGGAAAAATTATTCTGTATTTATAGAAGCAGACGACAATAAAAATATTTTATTCTGCGAACAAAAATGTAAAATAAAACATGTAATACTGTATTGTGTCTATACTTTTGGGACAGCACATTTTTATATAATTTAATGCACATTTTATAATTTCAAACCTTTGATCATAATTTATATGTGTATATCAGCAAAACTGTTTTTATTTATTAACTATTTCACGAATTTTAATTAAACCATATTACTTTTTATGTTAATGCAAATTTTATTGATTGTCTAAACTTTTGGGACAGGGTGTATGAGATGAGTTTCTATAAACCATATTTTAATACCTTTAATGCATAGATATTTGAATGAAATTCAATACATTATTCAATTCCCTATAGGATGTTTCCTATGTAAAATAGAGTACATTTCTAACTGGTTTGTGTACAGGGGCACTTGAAAGTACTCCAAAGCATTTTGTTGTATGAGAGTTATTTTTATAAACCAAATTTTAATAATTTTATTTTCCACAAAGCTTAATGCAATTGAAATATATTATTCGTATGCACAAATGAGTGTGCTTTCTATGCAATATAGTGTGGTTAGCATTAGATTTACAGGGCCACACAAAAATAATCAGTTACATTAAGAGCTATTAATAAAAATTTGCTGGAAATGTAGTTTTGTTTACATGAGCGTTTTAACACTTTCTTATAATTTTAGTGGGAATATGATTTCAATTTGTGCATCTGTCTGCCCGATTGTCTACCTTTCTCTCTGTTTGTCTCCGGCTCCTATCATCTGAGAATATTTTGAGAATTTTAAAAAATGATACATTCAAGTTCCCTATGGAATGTTCCGTATTTAAAATGTCATAAATAGGTCCTGTACAACTAGTTTGTTTACAGGGACAACAGCAACAACAATAAAAAAAAAAAAAAGCCAATGTTTTACGTTTTAGTTTTTTAAATGTTATATTTAAAAAACTTTCTACTATAAAAATCATAAAAACATTGACATGTATTATTAATATTCTAAAATATTGTTTTGTATATAATATGACATGATTAATTTTCAGATTTACAGGGCTACAGTAAAATATTCAGAGATTCTAAAAGCTGTAATTTTAATCTAACGGCTGCATTTTCTTTTGCGTTAAGCCTTTTGAACACTTTCAAAATGTCTAAGAGTAATTTTAAAATCAAATAGTCTATCTGTATGTTTTTCAGTCCTTCTGTCTGTTGTGCGACACCTTAGGCAATGAATATTAAAAGTTATTCGATACAACAATTGCGTACAGTTGGAAAGTGTTACTAATCAATGCATACTGCATGATTTTTCTTTCTTGTACCCCCCCCCCCCCTTAGGATTATAACACGTGATTCATTGAAATTTATGAAATGTGTTTTACTTATTTTTTTCAGATTTCACTTGGATTTTTTCGTGTGATTTTTTGGAAATATGTAAGTTATTAAGATTTTATGCATAGACGCCAAAATTTTAATTTATTCCGGAGTATTTTTAACCCCTTCTTTATTCCATACCACTTATTTCTTAAAATATATTTTTTCTTAATTTATCGAAGTTGTATATAAAAGAAAATTTTTCTACAAATAAAGTAGTGTGAAATAAAGGCGGGGCTTAATGTACTCCGGAATAAATTAAAATGTTGGCATCTATGTTTTACAGAGTTGCTAAATTTTATAGTTTATTCTGGAACATTATTAGTGCCGCATTTCTTTCCCACACCTTTTTTGTAGAGTAATATTCTCCAGTGTTTAAATAGTTTAACTATTATTAAATAAGAAGAAAATTACTTTTCAAAACAAGTAGTGTGAAGGCGGTTCTAACAATACACCAAAATACTTGGCAACTCTATTTATCTTCTCTTTGGAAAAATTTGAACGATATCCGACAACAAAGTTTAGGCACTCCATATATTGCATTTAATCTAAGCAATAATTTTTATTTTAACGAAAAGATTTAAAAAAAAAAAATGTCCATTATGAATGGAACATCGGATGAATTTTTGTCCTTATTGAATTTTACTCAGCGAATTTCTGTTTGAAGGCAGTACCAGTTATTTATTATTATTATCATTCTTTTTATCTCTTCCTTTAAAAAGTTCATAAAGCTTTCAAATACTATTTAGAATTTAAAACACAGGAGTATGATGAAAAATGGAACATCGATTTACCTTTTTCGTCTATATTGAATTTTACATAGTGAATATTTTTCAAGGGCAGAATTCTATCTTCATTTTATCTGGGCTTTGAAAATATTCATAAAGGTTTCAAGAATTGTTTAGAAGTTTTAAACACATATTTATATTTAAAGAAATTAACGATATTATTATGCATATTTTCTTTTACATTATATAAAAGTATTTTTTTTTATTTAATATATTTTTAAGTCCTTGCATATCATACTTTTTTCAAAGATTTTCGTGTATATTAAAGAGAATCCCATTGACTTAAAAGTCAGTAGCAATAGTTTTATTTCATTAATGTGCAAATTTTTTATACTTATTCAATAGTTTTAACTTTGTGTCAAAACCCCATCAAAACGGTACCAACATAGATGGTAACATTTTAATTTATTCCGGAGTATTTTTAGTCCCGCATTTATTCAATACCATTTATTTTTTTAAAGTAATTTTTTCTTATTTTATCGAAGTTATGTATTGGAGAAAGTTTTTTATATAAATAAAGTGGTGCGAAATAGAGGTGGGGCTAACAATACTCTGGAATAAATTAAAATGTAGGCATCTATGTACCAAGCATTTCAGTTCAAGGCAGTGTTGCTATATTTAGGGACTATATTTAGGGATAATCACCAATAATTCTGAGAAACAATGTTTGATACATGTGATGAAAGATTAGTCTTCGATAAAATCAGTCAGAAGTCGTACTCTCCGCCCTTTTTTCAGGAAACTCTCAGAGATAAGAATTTTTTGTCTTTTTTGCCACTACTAAATTTCTGCAGAGATACTTTTGATTTATTTACAGTAATGTGTCATGATTGTACAGGGTAGAGGTTATTTTATAAAAATAGTGGTAGTAACAAATTTGAAAATTTCTCATCTTTGAGAGTGTCCTGAAAAAAGGGCGGAGAGTACAACCCCTGTATCAGGCCAACATTACAATAAAAAGTTAGAGGTATACGTTGAATAAAAATATCCCTAAAATTAGAAACACTTGTTCAGAGACGGTGTCTTTAGAAAGCATAATTTTTTTTTTTTTTTACTATTGAGTAATTAAAACTTTACCGTTTGTGTATTTCCCTATTTTAAACATTATGTCCTTTCTTTAGGCGTTCCCCTAAAGCGCAGTATTATTTAACAATATTATTTTACTTATTATTGATTCTTCATCAATCAATATTGTAAATGTCACTGGCGTGTTCATAATTCGACAACAAAAAAAGTGTTGAACACGAATATATAAAATCTTTTTTTTATATATATATATCAAAGTATTTTTTTTTTTTTAGAATGCTTAAAAGGACGGGGCTCTATTTTTAAGTAACGTACCATCAATAAATCCATCCAATCGCATCATTCATAAGTGACGTACTTATACATAACCCGCAAGCAATGTGCTAAAAATACGCCATGCTTTTATTACGTTTTTATTTTTGCTAACATAATTAATAAAAAAATACATAGCATACTCATAAATATTTTCGATCGATTTAGTTAAAAATATCTCATTTCAACTTAAGATATCTAATGCATAAACAAATTAGGAAATTCATAATGAGGACAGCACATCAGACGATACACTTCTTTACTATGTAAAATCGATAGACACATATTATTTGCACTTTTTAAATAGAAAGTTGAATAGCTTAAACGGGATCAAGAGTGAAACTCTTGGAGCATTACCTACTGAGAAAAAACTCATTAGTGAACCTGGCAATTAATTTTCTACCCTCGTTGAGAGACGAATATCTGAATAGGCCAAAGAAATATTTTATTATTATTATTATTATTATTTCAAATATTACGAAATTATTGCTGGTAATGACACTTTAGTTGAATGATTTGAAACTTTTTGAAACTTTGTAAGTTCGGATTTAAACAGCTTTCAAACTTTAACTCAGAAATATTCTTAAACATGATTTTAAGATTCCAGTTATTAATTTTATTTTTATATACGCGTACCAACAGTAAAATCGTGAATAATGTTATATCATTAAAAATAGTTAAATTAAATTTCTTTTAACATGCAAGACTAATTCAACATTTTTATCTGGTACTTCATCTTTAAAAAAATGAATCAGAAATGTTATCTTTATTATTTAATTATAAAATATTTTATACGTTTAGATGAATTTCAAAACCAAAAAAATATCTGATCTTAAAAAAAGTATAAATAAATAAATAAAAATAAAAGGTTAAAATAACATACATTTAAAATATCTATACATACAAAATTTTTATTCCCCTTTTTTAATGTCTTTTTTTTTTTTTTTTTTTTTTTTTTTTTTTTTATCTTCACATTGTTTCTAATTTTTAATACACAGTCTTCTATCAGAAGGAATTATTTTAACCAATCTTAAAAATATTTAAGAATTTAAGCATGAAAGAATTTTAAGCACTTTATTTTTTTTGCTTTCATACCAAAATACTTCTTTCCGAGGCTAAGTTACAGCATTATCCAATAGCGTAGCATAAAAACTCACTATGGTATGTTTACACTTTTACTGAGTATTAAATATTATTCATTTTGGCATTAATGCAAGATACTTTTGCATTTAACCGTGACTTGCTCAGTATAGTTTAATATTTTTGTTCTAAAAATTGAAAATATATTTTTAATCAAGGTCCTTAAAACATTTCAGAATAAAGATTAAATTATTATTTTTAAAATCAAAACTTTATCTGAAGAGATTTCATAGATTTAATAATTTCTTTCTAATTATCGCCTTATCAAAAGAAATTTTCTCCTGCTAATAAAGCGCCTGCAGGTTTGGTGTGATTCATTTTTTTACTAAAATGCCTTTTCTTCTTCTTTTTTTTTTTTTTTTTTTTTTTTTTGTCATTACAAGTTATCAAATTGAGTTCATTCTTTACGAAGGCGAGGGAAATTAATTACTATATTATTTTTATGATTTGTTGCAAGAAATTTAAAACCTTAAAAAATATTTATTTTATACTCTAATCTGTTGCTATATCTCATCTTTTGTATATGTATATTCATAGATGCCAACATTTTAATTTACTTCGGAGCATTTTTAGCTAATCCGCACCACTTTACTTATAGAATATTTTTCTCCAATACATAACTGCGATAAAATAAGAAAAAGTTACTATTAAGAAAAAAGTGGTATGAAGTAAAGGCGGGGCCTAATTTTTCTGGAAAACGTTCCAGAAAAATTAAAATGATGGCATCTCTGATACACTGCATATATCTTATATATACATATATATGTGTGTTTTCCCTTTCATTATAAATACATAAAATTGAGATCATTTATAGTTATACTCTAATTTTCGTTCAAAAATCCATAGTTCATAAATTTTATTTACTGAAATGCAACGTAGAAATATTTCATCAATCATAGCTTCGTTCAAATATAGCTTCGGAGCGGTATTTATTATTATTATTATTATTATTATTATTATAACTTTTTTAAACAGAAAAATTTAGCTATCGTCTAAAATGCCATTAATATTTTTTCGTTGTTACAAGTTATCAAATTATATTCATTCTGTACGATGGAGAGAGAAATTAATTACCATAATATTTTATGATTTATTATAAGAACTTTTAAAATCTTAAATATATATATATATATATACGCTAATCTGTTGCTACATCCCTTCCTCTGTATATATATAAATATATATTGCATACGTATTTTTTATTTTTTCTTGATATGTTTTCTCTTTCATTATAAATACATAAAATTAAGATTATTTATATTTGCACTCTAATTTTTGTGGAAAATTCCGCAGTTCGGATCTTTTAATTACTAAATTGCAATGTTGGAGCATTTCGTCAAACACGGCTTCGTTCAAATATAGCTTCGGTGCGGTAGTTATTATTATTATTTCTATTATTATTATTTTTTTTATAGAACAATTTAGAAATCGTTTGCTGTAGCTATCGATTTAAGAATAAAGAGTAGTGTTGCCAAATTTAGGAACATTTTTATTTAATTATTACCATTCATTCTGAGGTTGGGGACAGTCTGTAATAAAATAATTGATGAATGTTATGAAACATTCGTTACAGAAACAAGAAAACGATATATTAACTAAATTAATTAGGTCTTAATAAAACGTATAACCGTACGGGGGAAAAAATTCTTCTTTTCAGCTAAATTAATAAATGTTATTATTACTTAATTTGATTTTTTACCTCACTAATGAGTTGAGTATTTTTTACAGATAATAAGTATATTGTATAGAATAAATGTAAATTAGCTATCAGTATTGAACTTTGCTTATTTATTCTGTCTTTCTAATAATCATTTAGGAGCTGCGTTGGTTAATTGAAACAGCGTTTGATTGACCGTTTATGAAAATATTTTACTATTGGTAGGGGAAAATTAATACGTTTATTGCATGCATGGAAATATAGCAAAAAAAGAATGTGATTATTGATTAATAGATTCAGAATAAGACAGAGATTCATTGAGAACTATTTCATTGGGTGATTTAATCAGAATTTCTGTTTATTGTTCAAGACATACTCTTAAATAAGGTTTGCACGAAGATAAAGCAAATAACAATTTTGAATATTGATTGACGGATTTAATATTAGATCGATTTGAATAAAGATATATATATATATATATTAATAAAATAAGAAAAATGTGAGGGAACAGAATTACATCTTATGTTTCACTGTGCTTTGAAAATGTATAAATATACTTCTTTACCAGTCTAAGCGGAGCATAAGCGATTTTTTACCTTTTTTCCGGTGTATTTATTTATTTCTTCTTTTCGAATCGGCCTGTCTTAATTAGTACACGTTATACGTTTATGTACACAATTATTTCACAAACAATTCTATGAAGAAATTTTCTTGTAAGAAAATAAAGTGAAAATCATGATTGCCGAAATACAAGGTGGCCATGATTAATCTGACAGTACTTAAAGTGTTTTGTAATGCGATCTTATTGCAAGAATGGGACCAAAATTTTTAGGAAATTTTAACAAGACGAGGGACGAAGGATAAAAAAAAAAAAAAAAAAGTTTTAAAAGTCACTATTAGGGGAATACGTGGGTAAAGAGAGTTTTAAAAAATGGAAATGTGGGGACATATCAGCGCGGTGTCTTCGATTTCCAAATAATAATTAGGGACAAAAACAGTGCTTAAAAGCACAACCATCCGTTTTAAGTTATAAATTGCAACGAAAACCTTTCTTCGAAAAACAGCCCCACACATTTCAATAGCAATAAAATTTGGAACTTTTTTTTTTTTTTTTTTTTTTTTTTTTTTTGCGGAATCCTTTGCCCCCTGTCTTGCTTAATTTTTCTAAAAAGTTTGCTAAGCTAATATAAGCTCCTTCTATCGCATGAGACAATTATTATTATTACTGATATTATTATTATTATTGTGGGTATATATACTTCATACTTAGTTAATAGTAGTTGGTATATAGAAAAATAAATAAATTAATTAATATGTAAACTTGATCATGGTACAGCCTTAATATAGATCCTCTTGGCGACTTTTGAATTTTTGTCACCGTTTTAGACCAAAATATAATTTATGCGATTATTGTTCCTATTTCTTTCTATCTTTTCCTTGGCGAAAAATGTCCGATCTACTTCAGCATGAAATTTTAAAAGATTGTCCAGAATCATCAATAAGTAAATACCTTTAATGTAATACTGAATTAGTTTTTATGCCAAGCGTGATTCATCTGTGCTTAAAAAAAAACTAAAGTTGTGGCATACAAAAAAGTGCTATGAAATAAAATTCAGAAGAAACATGCTAAATTTCTAATATTATTACTATTTTATTTTAAAGTTGTAAAGACGTCATTTTCCCATTCACCAATTTAAGTTATAGTGTTTTTTTATTTTTCGCGAGAAAGCATATTTCATTTTATGTTGAAAAAAAAAAATTAAAATTCCTCGTAAATTTTTTGGCAACAATTAAAAATGTAAATGGCTTATATCAAGGCAATACCAGTTTATTAATTTCATATTTTAATTAATTTAAAAAATCTAATCAAATTTACAGTATAAATAGTAGCCTATGTCCTATTCAAGACTAACATCTATCTCTGTACCAAATTTCATCCAGATGCATTTAGCCATTGTGGCGTGATTAAGAAACAGGCATCCATCCAAACTTTCGCATTTATAATATTAGTATATATATATATATATATATATATATATTCAGAGAGAGAGATATACGTTATATAGGTAAGAACTGATGTATTTTCCCCGTAATTTTCGTTACATACTAGAAATTTTACAACGCGTTAAAAATAAAAATTATTTAAATAAAATATACTTTTTTTATTTACGAGTATAAACATTTTAATAATTAGAATGGTATGATACTTTTCAAATCAAGATATTTTTATTAAGTTCAGTTTTATGGAAAAATTCTGGGATAGTTCAGTGTTAGAACATCGTACGTTTACTCGTAGGTTCTTGTTTGATTTCTGTCCCAAGACAATTTTCAGTCTTAATAGTATTATTCAACTCTCAATCTTAAATTTTTTCATTAAGTTAATCTAAAAATCTAATTCTAAATAGTTAATAATAATACATATATATATTTTCCCCGACAGGAGATATTTTCTCACATTATATCTCTTTCTCACTTTTGTTTGTTTGAAATGACTAACAGTCAAGAACTAGTTAGTATCTCATAGGTAACTTTGTAGCATAAAACTGTTTTTAACTAGCTATATAATATATATATCTATATATCTATATATATATATATATAATGATTTAAAATTATAATATATTTTATTAAATAAAATTTCTAGTTCAGCTTTCTTTTTGAAATGGAAAGTTTTGAAAAGAGAGATAAGTAGTGTTCGGATACATGCATATAAGATACTTTTAAACATCTTTCGCTTAAATTCAGACGTCAAAAACTGAAAAATTCTGTATTGATAGTTTGATAAAAGGGAACCTAAGAAAGTCTCCATTAAGAAGATGTGGTTTCATGAAGCCTGATTTTTTGCCTTTTATCTTTCTGTTATATTAAACCAAAATATTATTCAAAATTGCATTTCTTTCCCTAAGGATTTAAGGAAATCTTTCTACATGTGGAGAGAAATTATTGTGAAGAAAATATTTTGTGGACTCAGTAGAATTTTTAAAGTTTTTAAAGTACCTATAAAAATATGTATATTGGACAATGCTATTTTAAATTATCTCAAAATCAAATTTTTTGAAAATGGCGTATGGAAGAATGTATTTAAAAAGTTTATGTTTCGATATTACTCTAATTTCATTTTTTAGAAAATAACATATTATTATTGCGTTATCACTCTTTTTCATTTTTTTTTTTTAAGTAATAATGTTTTCCATCATAAGGAATTTTTTTAGTGGTAATTTTCTCTTTATAAATATAAAAACGTTGTTTAAAATACAATCAGTGCTGCCAAATTTAGAGACTTTTTTATTTAGTATCCTCTATTAAATTTTAATTGTAATGGTTACGTAATCACTTCGAAGATTAATGGTATACCACATATATCAAATATCACTCCTCAAAACTATTGGCGGTAATTGAATAAAAAATCTCTAAATTTGGCAACAGGGTGTGCAATTACGCCTATCACGTACTTGATAGATAAAGATATCAATAACACACATCTGGATACATTCCAGTACTTGTATGCTGAAGATTAATATGAGCAGTTCGGCATAATCTTACCTGAAAACAAAAATTTACAATTTTTGAATAATGAATCGACAACTCATTATGAAATGTCCATCACCAACTATCGTACTGTGACCCTGGTACAAATTAGAAGGGGCAGCCTATCCGTTGTAAACGCATTCAAAATAATGTTGACATATTGTCAAACGTAATAACCATAACCGTTCAAAATTACAGTATATTTGGAAAGCATAATATTTATCAGCTAATAAAATAACAAATTTTTGCAGTGTACGAGTGGCTAGCCTCTATTAAAGAACGCAGTTCAGACGAGTATTTGATGGATCACATTGTGAAACATGATACTACATTGATCTACAACATTGGTTTTTCCAAAAAAACTCCAACATTTTACTTTATTCCGTACCATTATAACTTATATACCCGCATTTCTTGCACACCAATTACAGTATTTTTACTTTCTCTTACCCATAAAGTATTGTTTTTGGGTCAAATTTTTGAACGCGAGATTTTGTTCTATTTACACGTTTTGAGATCCCCTTAATACGAAAATCATGTTTTTAGAAAATGGACTGTGTATGTCTGTGTGTGTGTCTGTGTGTGTCTGTCTGTTATCAGCATATCTCAAAAACAAATTATGGCAGAAAGTTCAAACTTGGTATTCTAAATGTGTATCATATAGGGATGCTACAGTAAGCTTTTCGTTAAGATCAAGCAAATGGTTCGTGTACAGGAACAATCAAGAGAATTCTAATAAATTACGTCTATGGGGGAAATTGCAGGTAAGTAGAGTTTAACGTCTATAGACTGCACTAAACCAAATGAAACGAATATATATTTTTTGTAATAGAGATAGTTTACTGGGAAAAAAATTGTGTTTGCAGGAGCTTCGGCTCCCCCCTCGAGGAGAGTAATTTTTCATGATGGGTATCTTTCAAAAGAGCTAGCCAATACCTTTAAAAGAATGGTTGAACCATCGATCTGCGATAATTTAAAACAAAGTTATCGATTTTTTTTTTTTTTTTTTTTTTTTTTTTTTTTACTTTTAACAAAAAAAAAAAAAAAAAAAAAAAAAACACTCAGAAAAAAATCGTATTTTTATTTTTTTTTCAAATAATGAGAATAAAATTGACTTTTTTTTTTTTTTTTTTGGTGTTATACTACTTCTCTAATACGGAAATCGTCTGCATTATCATAAAAGATATATTTTTTAAATAATAATTTTAATAAATTATTTTTAAAAAACAGAATTATTTTTTAATAACCGAATTAAATTCTATATAAATGTAGGTGCATTAATGAAACGGAGGGTTGAGGGGGGCAGTAGCCCCCCTCACACAGAACTAATTATCATGTAAAATTCTTCAGA
Organism: Salticus scenicus; assembly: GCA_963930645.1. Classification (NCBI taxonomy): domain Eukaryota; kingdom Metazoa; phylum Arthropoda; class Arachnida; order Araneae; family Salticidae; genus Salticus; species Salticus scenicus. The sequence continues at coordinate 232,993,814 of OZ005651.1, forward strand.
AGCCTAATATGAATTGTTTAACACAGATTTACATAACAGTACTTGTTATCTTACCTTTTAATCTGCAACCTGTATTTATAGTATTAAATTTCAGGGTAAGAGAAGTCGTGTGAGTGACACACCAGATTATTTAGATTTCTTTTCTTCTTATTTAATCGTACTCATATGTTGTAGAAAAGTACTCTATAAAAGAAAGTCGTGTGAAATAAAAAAACGTGTACTAATAATGCTACGGTGAAATTTAAAATGTTCATACTTGTAGGTACGTTTTCAAGATCAAGAAGACACAAAATATACTACAACAATATCGTAGCCAGTCGTTCCTGTAGAGAAACTGGTATTTATTACTAAAATTTTTATAAGCTTTTGTAACAGTTTTCGATGGTTAAGTAAAATAAAAATTTCCATAAATTATTATTGCTATTCAAAATTCGGAACGGTTGATAGACATGAACCATGATTATTAATATAGAATCAGATTAATGCGGGAACGTACTACTAACACTGTTTTTTATCAGTAACTTATTTTTGACTGAAACTCTGTGTTTCAGTAAGAGTATTATTTCTATTAAAAATATTTGTGTGCTAGAATATCTTAATGCAGAGCCAGAGAAACACTGCTAATTTCAAGAGATTTAAATAATTTTCGATAGACACTTTGAAATATGATACCACAAAAAGCGACATTATAAATGTAATATTCTTTAACAGCCAGATAGATTTCTTTTTTCTTTTTTCTTTTTTACATCACCGATGATCTGAACAATAAAAAAAGACATAATTTAAAAAAAAATTCAAGTAGATATAACATAATATGGCTCATAATAACATAGATGCGAACATTTTAATTTATTCCGGAGTATTTTTAGTCCCGCCTTTATTCTATACCACTTATTTTATAAAAGTTTTTTTTTTTTTCTTATTTTTTCAAAGTTATATATTGGAGAATTTTTTTTTTTTTATAACTAAGTGGTGCGAAATAAAGGCGGGGCTAAGAATACTCCAGAATAAATTAAAATTTTGGGATCTATGTAGTAAACGTACAGTTTTATCACCGATATTTTACAAGATTATTAACACGTTCAGCGCCACGTGAATTCTTAAGGAAATCCCCGTCAGACAGCGCACGCTGCACGTTACGTTTACCGTATATCAATAAAGTCTATTAAAATTCCTTAGTGATATAATCCTGTAAAAAAAACAAATTAAGTAAATTTTAAATAACTTTTCAGTAAGTACTTGAAACTACGTATTTTTTTGTTAGATTTATATCATACTTTACACTGTCAGCTACCGGTAGTTGACGCAGCTTCATATCATATATCACACTGTCAGCCACCGATGGCTGACATGGCACTCAAGGGGCTAATGCAAGCTTTTGCAAGATTGATCGAAAAGTTAAGATACTGACCGGAAAAAAAAATTATGATTTAAGCAAGATAAGAAAAAATAATGGTCCAGTCAGGAAAAAAAGGTACCCTCCCCCCCCCTCCCCATCTAATTTCGCCGTAAATTATCGTAGAAACATGCGCGTGGTACCGATCGATTTATATTAACGTCTAGTTTATATTGGTATAGTTATATTTTGCTTATGGGGACATCTACATATTAAAATGGGCATAAATTCATTTTTTATCAATAGAAACCCCTATTTTTGACCTCATATTCAAATTTCTGAGATCAAGACGGTTCGAAAAAAAATCCTATTTATATACTTTAAATGAATTTTTAAGAGAGATACAAGCGAAAATGCATTAGGGGGTCCGTCTATACATTTTGAAAAAAATAAATTATGATATACTTCAGAACTGACATTAATCATTAAGATTCATACCGGAAAAAAAGTATAAAAATATTAATTATAGAACGAAAAACCAAGTTAATCTGTAGAACTTTTGAGTTTGCTTCTAAACTTATCTGCATGACTGCAGTCGACTCACGAATAATGTGCAAGTGCAAAATACGACCAATAGAGACTAGTACTCATCCAGCACGTTTAACAGTCCCGTGTAACGCGTTAGACAAATTTAACATTTTTATACAGTTAATCAAATTTTTTATTCCTCTAAGCCGTAAATGGCTTATATTTTTTTCTTTTTAAATTATTAAATATAGTTTATGAATTAAAAGTTTTTAAATAGTTTATTTTTAATAAAAAGGAAATCGTTTAATACGTATCCGTACGTTAAAATTTAAATGGCTTGAGTCATACGAACCCTCCAATATTCAGTTACAAAAATGTAGATAGCAAAATAGAATAAAAATAGTAATAATGACTATAATAATAATAGCGTAAAACAAATAAATAAATAAATAATATTTATGAAAGAATGATCTATCGACTTCTGTTAGATATATTTTTATTTTATATATTAAGCCCCGCATGAAAGTGTTTCTATAAAGAGTTACATTTAATTTAAGGCGTACAAATCTAAAATATACAATATAAAAAAATATAGATAACAAGAATTAAACAAAAACCTAAGAAAGGATATTTAATATTCAATAAAAAGGAGATACTGTTTAAAAGCATTCCTATTTTGAGCAATAAGTCACGTTTTTATACGTTTCTCTAAAATATCAAATTTTTTAACAAATTCATGATTAATTCATTTTAATAACTGAAATTTTGTGATCAACAATTGAAACGGTAATTTTCCTTTATTTATATATGCCAGAGTTCTATAAAGAGGCAGACAAAATAAAATTAAGGAAAAAAGAAACATTTTTTAAAGTAAAGTACAGTTTCAGAAAAAGCCAAAGAGTGGAGTATATTATTCTTTTCGAATGTCATCAAAATTTTTCGCCTGCAATGCGATAATTTTCCAAAAATAGGTTACTTTATATAGTAAGAATCGAAACATTAATCAGATAGCAATAAAAAACGAAATAAAACAACAAAATAAATAAATAAAATAAAATTATATTTTTTAGTAGTGGACTGAACTTGCATAAATTAGTCTTATAATGCATGTCCCACATAACACGATTTCCTATGCCCCAGAACGAATATCTTGCGTTATACCATAGCCTCCTAAACTAGATGCCTGTCGCGTAGCTCGGAAACTTGGCAACAATTCAAACGGTAGGCAGCGCCACCTGGTACAGATTGCGCGACTTTTTTATTCAACTGTCGCCAATAATTTTAAGAAGTGATATATGATATATAAAATCGACGTCTCTTCGATTCTATTCGCCTTTTACATATATCAAATCCCACTTTTAAAAAATTTGGGTGGCTTTTGAATAAAAAGGTCGCGCAATCTGTACCAGGTGGCGCTGTCTACCGCTTGAACTGTTTCCAAGTTTCCGAGCCACGCGACAGGCATCTAGTGTAGGAGACTATGGTTATATATTACCCCAGTGTTGCTACATTGGGAACTTTATACATTCAACTCTCATTAATAATTTTGAGAAGTGATATTTGATATACATAATAGACGGCTAATCTTCGAAGTGCTTAGGCAACCGTTACAATTAAAATTTACTGGTGGATATTGAATAAAAAAGCCCCCGAACTGGCAACACTGCATTAGCCTGCTGTTCTTGAATTCTGAATTTTTAAAACTGTAAGATCAGTATTTCTATCTTTAAAAGAAATAAGACATGGTGGACATAATTATAAGACACCTATCTAATTTGACAAATAGTGAAAGAAAAGATTCAGAGCTTAAAAATGTTTTATCAAATACGTCAAAAACATAAATTTATTCTGTTATCACAGAAATGATATTTTTATAGAGTTTAATAAAAAAAAATTAAAAATACCATGGACAAAATTATAAGATACCCTAACATTTTAATTAATACACCTGCTTTTTTTCGAAAATAATGTGCAATATGCAAATTTTCTGCACGCTGTTATGACGTCAGCAGTTAACTAAAGCAGACGATAACCGACTTCCCGCAATTACAAACATGCCACGAGGTACAGAATTAAAAGAAAATGAAATTCGCTAAATTTGGAGATTGAATGGAATTGGTGCTTCAATTAATAATATTTCAAATGTTATTAAACGCTCTAGATGTGCAATTAGAAACGTTTTGAAAAGAGGAATTAATGGATCGGTGATTAAATGATCTGGACGTACTCCTTGCTTGTCCTCGAGAGACAGACGCCATATGCTTTCGCTCGCAACACAGAATAAGATGACCACTACAGGCATTAAAAATGCTTTGAAACTGAATTGTTGAAGGAGAACCATTCGCAGGGTGTTGCATAGTGCTTCCGATGTGAAACATAAAAAATTGAAGAAAAAAACACCGCTTCTAAGCCGGCACAAAATGGAGCGTCTAAACTTCGTTAAACAAACTATGCCCTGGACCTCCAAATGGTACTCTGTGTTATTTTCTGATGAAAAAAAGTTTAATCTGGATGGTCCTGACGGGTTTCAATATTATTGGCATGATTTACGGAAGTCTCCTCATGTACTAATGAGCAGCCAAATGGGTGGAGGCCAAGTAATGGTTTGTGCTGGTTTTTCGGCTCAAGAGAAAACGGATATTATTTTTGTTCATTCAAGAAAGAATTCCGAAAATTATAAGAATCTTCTTAAAGATCAACTAGCCATATACGGTGAACTTCTTTGTGGCGAAAACTACACTTTCCAGCACAATAACGCGCCGATTCATGCATCACACGAAACAATAAAGTGGCTTTCAGGGCAAAGTATCAATGTTCTCCCGTGGTCTTCTCACTCCCCAGACTTAAATCCCATCGAAAAATTGTGGGGGATCTTAGCTCATGCGGTTTACCGAAATGGGAGGCAGTTTATTGGTGTCGAAGACCTAAAGAATGCTGTAAAATGTGCTTGGGAAGAACTATGTTGCGATATTTTGTTAGAATTGATAGATTCGATGCCAAATAGCATCTTTCATGTTATAAAAAACAATGGCGGCTCCACTAAATATTGAATAACCACGTTAGAGGATTTTCTTTTACACTATTAGTGTCTGTTAATTATGTTGACCACTGTATTTGGAAAAAGCGGTTGTTGTTTTTAATTTTGTCCATTATTTTTTTTAAGTTTTTTCATTAAATTATATGAAAGTATCATTATTATAAAATAATTATATATGATAACAGAATAAAATTATGTTTTTGATGTATTTAATAAAAAAATTTTAAGCTCTGAATCTTTTTTTTTTTTTTTTTTTTTTTTTTTTTTTCACTATTTGTCAAATCAGATAGGTGTCCAGATAGGTGTCAAATCAGATAATTATGTCCACCACTGTATTTTTACAGGATAAATGCGAATTTTACGCAGTGATTAGAATTAATCGAAAATAAATAATACTAAGCTTTGATTCCATAATAGATTTTATAAACTAAAGAAAAAAAATCCAGTATTTGATTCTGTATTTAAAAGCATTTAATAAAAATTTAATATTTTGTTATGTTACATTATGCAAAAAATTTTAAATAACATAAAGCTTACAAACGGTACAGTAAGCAAATATCACAACAAGATTAAAACAGGACATTTGTGGTAAAAAATCTTATAAAAATAAATAAATGGTAATAATAATGAAACGAATGTCGAACGAGTTTTGCTGTTTCAAACTGTAATCCTCGTTATAAACGTGTTTTCTAAAACATAACATTTAACTTGAGGTATACAAACCCTACAATATTCAAATACAAAAAAGGACGACGAGTTTAAAACAGACTTTTATCATTGAAAAACTAGTAAAAGATATTTTATATTTAAGAAGATATTAGGATCGGATATATTCCTATCTTATAATTTAAGCCACGCTTTTACACGTTTTTCTAAAACTTTACATTATAAAACAAAATTATTTTGTATATTTGCAATTAAAGTATTTAAGTTTTGCCTTTATTAATCGATGTAGTAAATGTCATTGTGATTTATGCATATCAGCGTCCATTTAGAGTGAAATATGAATATGCAAACTATTTTTTTTAATATTGTTTCAGCGATATAGAAGTGGAGCTTGTTTCCTTTTGGAATTCTTTCACAATCTCCCTCCTGCATTGCGATAATTTTACAAAAATAAGCCAATTTGTATAATAAATTTCGATATGTTGTTTAGAAAACAATAAGAATAATAAAGGTAAATTAAAATAGTTTTTGGTGAAATTATATATATATTTACTTACAGATGATTATAACAAGTGACGGCCACCTAACAGCAGTTAAAAATGAAAAATCACTGTAACTCAAAAAATAATGCTAGCAACGAGCTGTAAATTTGGAGAACCGTGTTTTTGATGATGCGTGTTCTATTTTTGCAAAAATTAATATAGGTTATAATTCATAATTTTTTCGAATATGAATTTATTAATAAATTTTATAATTCAATTTTTTTTAATCAAAAATATGTATGGAATATATTTATATTTGTGTCACTTCATACTTACGTAAAAAAAAAAAAAAAAAAAAAAAAAAAAAAGAATTTAAATATCTTAATTATACTGAAAGATATGAATTAATGTTTGCCACATTCATTTAACATCAGCATCCCCATAATTTGACAGCTTATAACTCTACACTGTAAATAGAAGCGTTTTAAATTCAGACGGAAATGTGTCTGAAATGCCAATTCAGACACATAAATGCCTGAAACACTTACGCATGCAAAATTTCAGACGCATGTTCTGTTTCAAATTAAGACACGTAAGTGCCTTTTTTATAAATGAACTGAGATAAGTGTCTGAATAAGATGGATATGTCTTAAATTAAGACAAATTACAGTTTAGACACATAAAATTTCAGACATGTTACAATTTAGGTACTTAAAAATTCAAACATTACCAATTTCAGACACTTAGAAATTCAGACATTTGTATTACTTAACAAATTTTCCATATGAAATCTACTTTAAGCAGCATGCATATCCTGTTTTAACATTTTTTTAACAAATAAATTCGATATTATTTTATATAATATAAGTAGATAATTTGTTTAAAATGCTTAGACGCGGAACTTATTCTGTTAAAAGTAAAAAAACAAAGTTCATTTTTATTTAAAGTTCTCACGTGTAATAAAAAAAATATATATATTAAGATAAACGAAGGCAACTTGTAACTTGTAGCTAAGAAAGCGAATTCGTAACTAAACAATCTTAAACAATTTGTGCATAATTGATATTTTTTCGGCGTTTTAAATATTATTTTATGTTTCCCTACACTTCAAAATATAAAAGAGCAATTTTTTTTTTTTTTCCCATGTACAGTCACCCAAAAAAAAAACGCCACCCCCCACCTAATTTCGCCGTAAATTATCGTAGAAACATTTGACTGGTACCGATCGATTTGTAATAACGTCTAGTTTATAACGGTATAGTTAAATTTTGCCTAAGGGGTCGTCTACATATTAAAACTGGCATTAACTTCATTTTCTTCAATGGCAACCCCTATTTTTGACTTCATATTCAGATTTCTGAGAGGAAGGCGGTTCGAAAAACATACCTATTTATATACCTTAAATCAATTTTAAATAGAGTTACACGTGAAAATGTATTAGGGGTCCGTCTATACATTTAGAAAATATAAATCACGATCTACCACCCAGTATACATTATATATTAAGTTTCACACCGGAAAAAAATTTCAGAAATGTTAATTATAAAATTAAAAAAATGACTAATTCACAGAACTTTCTGAGTTAGTTTATGAATTAAAAGATTTTTATTGGTTTCTATTGATTAAAGATCAGATAGCTCACTTCATACGAAGAAAATTAAATAGCTTGAATAGATATTAAAATATCTATCAAAAGAAAAAAAAAAAAAAAGATGAATAGTTTTAAATTTGTTTGAAAATTCAAAATTATTTTAACTCAAGCTGCCGTATAATTGTCTGAAACGGCGGCACTCAACCTGGTTCCCACGGCCGTTTCACAGTGACAATGGGAGTTTGTTCTGATACTGCAGTACTTTCATTTTCTCTAATTGACTTTTTTAAAATATTAAAACAGATTTTTTTATTTTTATTTTTTTATTTTTTTAATTAATTATTATTATTTTTTTTTTCATGACATTATTAAAAACTTTTACATAAATCTCCACGATATTCTTTTGCTTTTATATTTTATAATGTGTAACAAATTAATATGTAAAATAATAAATCCTACTACTTAATGGGATGTTCTAAAATTCTACACTTTAACACAGACGGTGGGTGTAGAAAGGCTGCCTACCCTTAATCTAAATCTTCACTTGAAAAGGTCAAAATGTTACATAACTCTTTTTTTTTTTTTTAAGGAAAAAAGAAGAAGATAAGGAGGAGAAAGAAAGATCAAAACGAATATAAAGCATATTAAACGTTAATACCCCTTAAACACTGGAAAAAGGCGGGGTTTTGTATTGTGTGTCATCTGGGAGCTGTAGAGTGCCAGAAAATTACTTTATGTAATAAAACTTTTCATTTAAAGGGTATTTAAAGCAGCATTATATTTAATACATAGACTATTCAGAAAAAAAATACCATTCATCTGGTTCATGAAAAATAAAGAACATTTTCTGGCATTGCTCTATGTATATACATTCTTGTCAACCTATCCCACAAGATTACTGGTCCCGCCCCTTTTCGTACATTTTTTTCACATCAGTCTTTTTAGAGCCGTGTCAGCCATCGGTGGCTGTCACTGATCTTTCCATTTAGGCTAAGTCAGCCGGCAGTGTAAAATATGATATAAAACTACAGAACTTACATAGTTTTAAGTAATTACTGACAATTTATTTAAAATTTACTTCATGTTTTTTTTTTTTTTTTTTTTTTTAATAGGATTTTTATAGGGATTATATCGTTAAGGCCTAATGGGGTTTATTGAAACTCGATAAACATAACACTCTTCTAAGCAGCACGTGTGGCCTGAATGGGATTTCCATAAGAATTCGCGTGGCGCTCAATGAGTTAATCGTAAATGTATTTGAAGTTAATTACTCTAAAAATTAAATTGTGTATACACAGGAGCGGGAACTAATAATGTTACGGGTTAGGTTGGCAAGTATGCATATATATTTTGCTTGATTTATAAAAATTTATAACACATTTTCTTCTTTTTTTTTAGTATTTTGTGTTTATATCTCTCATTAAAAATAAATACAATATTCATATATAAACATTTCCATACAGTAATGTATGTAAACATATTGATTAAAGAAGATTTGTTGATGTATTATATAATTATTCTTCTATCTGTATAGTATATTAACACAAATATATTTTGTAAATTTCGCAGCATCGGAAAACAGCAACATAGCTTCCATATCAAGGCTTAATGTAAATAGCCACGCCTTTTCACAAATTTTCTAAAACTTTATAATATAAAGCAAAATAATTTTGCATATTTGTAATTAAATCATTTAAGTTTTGTCTTCAATAATCGATGTAGTAAATACCATTGTGATTTATGCATACCAGCGTCACATATAGAGTCAAATAGGAATATGCAAATTTGTCTTTTTTTTTAAATAGTGTTTCAGCGAATCAGAGGCGGGGCTTCTTTTCTTTTGAAATTCTTTCACAATCCCTCGCCTACATTGTGATAACTTTACAAAAATATGCCAATTTGTATAATAAACGTCGAAATATTGCTTAGGAAACAATAAAAATAACATAAAGGTAAATTAAAATAGTTTTCCGTCAAATTATATACAAACATTTACTTATAGAGGATGCAGATTATAACAAGTGACGGCCCCCTAACAGGAATAAAAAGTGAAATATCACTGTAACTCAAAATATAATGTTAGGAACGAGCTGTAAATTTGGAAACCCATGTTTTTGATGATGTCCGTTCTATTCGTGCAAAAATTAACATAGGTCATAATTCATAATTTTTTCAAATATGAATTTATTAATAATTTTCATAATTCAAAAAATGTTTTTTTAGCAAAAATTTGCATGGAATATGTTTGGGTTACTTCATTCTAACGAATAAAAAAAACAGAATTTAAATATCATAATTATTTCGGAAGATATGATTTAATGTTTGTCACATTCATTTAACATTAGCACCCCCAAACTTTGACAGCTTATAACTCTATGAAAAATTGAGCGAAATATATAAACTATACTATTTTCCGTGATGATTTGATCCAAAGAATTCAAATAAATTATAAAAAATGGGGGTTACCATTGAAAAAAATGAAGTTGATGTCAGTTTTAATATGTAGACGACCCCCTAAGTAAAATCTAACTATAACATTATAAACTAGACGTTATTACAAACTGATTGGTACCAGTCGCATGTTTCTACGATAATTTACGGCAAAATTAGGTGGGGGGGTGGCGTTTTTTTTTTGGGTGACTGTACATAGTTTGTTTTCTTGCAAATACCAGTTTAAAAAATAATAATAATAATAAAATCGTTTAAAATCCATAGTCTACTATTTTATCATATTTATTACGCATTTTACAAAAAAAAACTCTAGACCTCTACACATGAAATTTAAGATAATTATATGCATTAAGCTTCACTTCTTATCAACAGTTTTATTACAAAGACATAAAACTTCGATTTGTTTTACGGATACCAGAATATTTTTCATTATACAAGCAGTGCATAGCGTGAGTATCGATGGCTTGATTGGGAAGACACTCGACTTTGAATCCGTTGATTGTCAGTTCGATTTCCGGCAACGGGGGACATTTTTGTAAAAAATATTAATGCTTTTTTTATGCTCTAGGAGATTCTAAAATCTATTTTTCACAGGTAAATAGTATGAAACGCATCTTTTTATTTATTTATGAAAAATATTCACTGTAGACAGGATCAAAGATGGCGGAATTTCAGACACTTCGAGTGTGAAAGGATGTGCCGTTTAAGATACTTCAAGTGTCTGAAAAAAGTAAGACACTTTTTAGCATCTTAAAATTGAACACCCATTTTAGACACAATTGTGTCTGAATTTCAGACACTTGTACTTACAGTGTATGAAAATTCAACGAAATAAATAAATTATACCATTTTCCGTGATGATTTGCTCGAAATAAATCAATTGAAATATAAAGAATGGGGATTGCTGTTGAAAAAAAGTGATGTTAGTGCCAGTTTTAATATGCAGACGAGCCCCTAAGCAAAATCTAACTATACCATTATAAACCAGATGTTTTTACAACTCGATCGGTACCAGCCGCATGTTTCTACGATAATTTACAGCGAAATATGGTAGGGGGATGTCTTTTTTTTTTTTTTTTCTGACTGTACAGTCACCCCAAAAAAAAACGCCACCCCCCCACCTAATTTTGCCGTAAATTATCGTAGAAACATGCGACTGGTACCAATCAGTTTGTAATAACGTCTAGTTTATAATGTTATAGATAGATTTTACTTAGGGGGTCGTCTACATATTAAAACTGACATCAACTTCATTTTTTTCAATGGTAACCTCAATTTTTTATAATTTATTTGAATTCTTTGGATCAAATCATCACGGAAAATGGTATAGTTTATATATTTCGCTCAATTTTTCATAGAGTTATAAGCTGTCAAAGTTTGGGGGTGCTAATGTTAAATGAATGTGACAAACATTAAATCATATCTTCCGAAATAATTATGATATTTAAATTCTGTTTTTTTTATTCGTTAGAATGAAGTAACCCAAACATATTCCATGCAAATTTTTGCTAAAAAAACATTTTTTGAATTATGAAAATTATTAATAAATTCATATTTGAAAAAATTATGAATTATGACCTATGTTAATTTTTGCCCGAATAGAACGGGCATCATCAAAAACATAGGTTTCCAAATTTACAGCTCGTTCCTAACATTATTTTTTGAGTTACAGTGATATTTCACTTTTTATTCCTGTTAGGGGGCCGTCACTTGTTATAATCTGTATCCTCTATAAGTAAATGTTTGTATATAATTTGACGGAAAACTATTTTAATTTACCTTTATGTTATTTTTATTGTTTCCTAAACAATATTTCGATGTTTATTATACAAATTGGCATATTTTTGTAAAGTTATCACAATGTAGGCGAGGGATTGTGAAAGAATTTCAAAAGAAAAGAAGCCCCGCCTCTGATTCGCTGAAACACTATTTAAAAAAAAGACAAATTTGCATATTCCTATTTGAATCTATATGCGACGTTGGTATGCATAAATTACAATGGTATTTACTACATCGATTATTGAAGACAAAACTTAAATGATTTAATTACAAATATGCAAAATTATTTTGCTTTATATTATAAAGTTTTAGAAAATTTCTGAAAAGGCGTGGCTATTTACATTAAGCCTTGATATAGAAGCTATGTTGCTGTTTTTCGATGCTGCGAAATTTACAAAATATATTTGTGTTAATATACTATACAGATAGAAGAATAATTATATAATATCAACAAATCTTCTTTAATCAATATGTTTATATACATTACTGTATGGAAATGTTTATATATGAATATTGTATTTATTTTTAAGGAGAGATATAAACACAAAATACTAAAAAAAAAAAGAAGAAAATGTGTTATAAATTTTTATAAATCAAGCAAAATATATATGCATACTTGCCAACCTAACCCGTAACATTGTTAGTTCCCGCCCCTGTGTGTACACAATTTAATTTTTAGAGTAATTAACTTCAAATACATTTACGATTAACTCATTGAGCGCCACGCGAATTCTTATGGAAATCCTATTCAGGCCACACGTGCTGCATAGAAGCGTGTTATGTTTATCGAGTTTCAATAAACCCCATTAGGCCTTAACGATATAATCCTATAAAAATCCTATTAAAAAAAAAAAACATGAAGTAAATTTTAAATAAATTGTCTGTAATTACTTAAAACTATGTAAGTTCTGTAGTTTTATATCATATTTTACACTGCCGGCTGACTTGGCCTAAATGGAAAGATCAGTGTCAGCCACCGATGGCTGACACAGCTCTAAAAAGACTGATGTGAAAAAAATGTACGGAAAGGGGCAGGACCAGTAATCTTCCGGGATAGGTTGACAAGAATGTATATACATAGAGCAATGCCAGAAAATGTTCTTTATTTTTCATGAACCAGATGAATGGTATTTTTTTTTTTTCTGAATAGTCTATGTATTAAATATAATGCTGCTTTAAATACCCTTTAAATGAAAAGTTTTATTACATAAAGTAATTTTCTGGCACTCTACAGCTCCCAAATGACACACAATACAAAACCCCGCCTTTTTCCAGTGTTTAAAGGGTATTAACGTTTAATATGCTTTATATTCGTTTTGATCTTTCTTTCTCCTCCTTATCTTCTTCTTTTTTCCTTAAAAAAAAAAAAAAAAGAGTTATGTAACATTTTGACCTTTTCAAGTGAAGATTTAGATTAAGGATAGTCAGCCTTTCTACACCCACCGTCCACTTCGGTATCTGTGTTAAAGTGTAGAATTTTAGAACATCCCATTAAGTAGTAGGATTTATTATTTTACATATTAATTTGTTACACATTATAAAATATAAAAGCAAAAGAATATCGTGGAGATTTATGTAAAAGTTTTTAATAATGTCATGAAAAAAAAAATAATAATAACTAATTAAAAAAAATAAATAAATAAAAATTAAAAAATCTGTTATAATATTTTAAAAAAGTCAATTAAAGAAAATGAAAGTACTGCAGTATCAGAACAAACTCCCATTGTCACTCTGAAACGGCCGTGGGACCAGGTTGAGTGCCGAAGTTTCAGACAATTATACGGCAGCTTGAGTTAAAATAATTTTGAATTTTCAAACAAATTTAAAACCATTCATCTTTTTTTTTTCTTTTTTTTTTTTCTTTTGATAGATATTTTAATATCTATTCAAGCTATTTAATTTTCTTCGTATGAAGTGAACTATCTGATGTTTAATCAATAAAAACCAATAAAAATCTCTAAATTCATAAACTAACTCAGAAAGTTTTGTGAATTAGACTAATTTTTTTTTATTTTATAATTAACATTTCTGAAATTTTTTTCCGGTGTGAAACTTAATATATAATGTATACTGGGTGGTAGATCGTGATTTATATTTTCTAAATGTATAGACGGACCCCTAATACGTTTTCACGTGTAACTCTATTTAATATTGATTTAAGGTATATAAATAGGTATGTTTTTCGAACCGCCTTGATCTCAGAAATCTGAATATGAAGTCAAAAATAGGGGTTGCCATTGAAGAAAATGAAGTTAATGCCAGTTTTAATATGTAGACGACCCCTTAGGCAAAATTTAACTATACCGTTATAAACTAGACGTTATTACAAATCGATCGGTACCAGTCAAATGTTTCTACGATAATTTACGGCGAAATTAGGTGGGGGGGTGGCGTTTTTTTTTTGGGTGACTGTACATGTATTTACTCGTGTTATGCATGGTTGAAAAGGGTAATCAGTACCTGATTAAGATCGAGTTGCAATGTTACCATTTTGTTTACGAACTATTTTTGTTGTATAATGACATGGATTTTTCGTTAACATATTCAAGATGAATGCGTTACAATATGAACGCAATCACTTTATCCAAAATGTGGTGCTTGTTTTGCTCTGCTTGAACCCAGTTATGTTAGATTTCCATACAACACTTTTAATTAAAAATATTTCCTTCCTGATTAAAACACAGGATTTCTGTTACAAATGAGTAACAAAATATTTAAAAAAAATACTTGTATAATGTATCTCATTGTTAAACAGGTTGTATATAGTTGTTATAGTTGTGCATTTATTTTCTATATAGAACACTTTAATTTAAGCTTTAGTTTTTATTTTCCAATATCGAAACAATATCATTGAAAAACTAATAAATTCAATCCTCCTAGATATTTCCCAAACAAATGTAACAAATAAAATTTATTAAAACAAGAAGTGGCAAAATAATAATAATAATAATTAATTAATTAAAATATAAATGAAATTAAAATTATAAATAATAATAAAATTAAATAAATAAGTAGATAAATATTAAAATTAATTAAGATTAACTAAATAAATACATGTATATATTTACTGACAAATTAGTAAATTTTTTCTTCATTTTTACAGAATGTTTTTTTTTTTTTTCTATTTAAATTCAGAAATATATGACCGTTCTAAAATTAATTTTTTCACATTTGATGAATAACTTTCAAACTTACGTTTAAATTATTATATAATAATAAAACTTATCCAAGCACATAGTTCGTACAGTCCTTGAATTTTCTTAACTTTCTGAACCAGTATTATCATTTAGCAAATTTTGATATCAAAAAAGCCTTGAAAAGCAAAAAGAAATATATTACATAAATATTCTGGTGGGAGAGTCCTTGAAAAAAGACGTGGCCGTTCGAACCATGAAGTATCACCAGGGGTCGCACTCTCCGCCCTTTTTGCAGGACACTCTCAGAGATAAGAAATATCGACCTTCTTTGCCACCATTAACTTTTTATAGAAACATTTCTGGATATATTTATAGTAATGTACCATCATGATACAAGGTAGAGATTATTGCATAAATATAAGGGTAGCAATAAATTAAAAATATTTTGTTCCTGAGAGTGTCCTGGAAAAAGGGCGGAGAGCACGACCCCTGAGTATCACATATAGTTCACACATACATACTTGTCAACCATCTCATTAAAAACCGTACAATTGTTAACTCCCCTTTTCTCACACCACTTTATTTTTAGAGTAATTCTCTTCAAAGGTTGTTACGATTAAATAAGAACAAAATTACTCTAAAAAATGACTGGTGTGAAAAAAAATGCGGGTACTAAAAATTGTACGGTTCATAATAAGGTGGTTGGCAAGTATGCACATAGTATATCACATTTATAATGTAACTACGATGATGTGAAACGTTTAAAAATGATAGAGAAATATACATGAGAAATAAACGATTTTAATATTAGTTGGAGTATATATATATGCATACAAATTTACTATACATTAAATTTTAGCCCTCTAGCACTTAAAATGTTTTTGAAACTAAACTTTAATTGATTCCGACGTGGCTATAGATATTTCGATAAATGCAATCAGAACGTAATTAAATTATCCGGGTGATAATTAAATCAGGTGTTTTTATAGCAATCAAGATTTATTTAAAGAAATAGAAATGAATCATTTCTTTTATCTTACAGCAAATATGCGAGTTTTAAAGCAAAGTTTAGAAATTTCAGTTAATAAGTTTATGATGTTAATTAAGCGTCTGTCATTCATTCAGTTCGTGAAACTAATTAAATTAATCAGTTAGCGATATTTTATTTCAGATGTTATTTGTCTTTATATTTACACCAATAATCAAATTTATACTTCCTTTTATTAATAATTTGATTTTATTTTATAACTTCATAGTTATGTCTTATACATTTTATGAATTACTCTCAAAATAAAAATAATAATAACAATAATTTTCTTGGACTTGTATATGGTATTTAATTATGATGTCAAAAATAAATATTACGAAGAAATTATTTTTTTATCCTATACAATATGTTAAATAAACTATAAAAATATGTTAAATAAACTTTAAGTCTGATATTTTTTGAAATATTATGCTTATGCTTCTGTTTGTTAAATGCGCAAACTATTTACGTAATATATGTAAAACAGAATACAACATGCAAAATTCAAAATTCTTCTGAATTATAAAAATATAAACCTAAATTAGGCAGAATTTTGCATACAACGAAACATATCGATAATTAATAAAAAAAAAAAAAAAAAAAGAAAAAAAGGAAAAGAAAAGAAATTAAGTGTTTGTTTTGTAATGAAACCAAACATTTGGTAACATTTAAATTTTTTTATGCTACAATTTAACAATTTTATTTTATTTTATTCTGTTTTACATATTTTTTAATTTTGTTTCTTTGTCCTTTCCAGTGTTGCCAAATTTAAGATTTTTTTATTTATTCAATAACCACCAATAATTTTGCGGAATGATATTTCCAATACATAACACACGATTAATCTTCGATGTGCTTCATACTTGTTTACTTGCCAACATCCTAAGCAGAGTTCCCAACTTTTATAATTTGTTCAAGAGCTTTTTTATCCCCGCCTCTTTTTCATACCGGAAATTTTGAAAAATGATTTTCTTCTTATTTGATCGTTGTCACATATTAAAGAGAAATAATCTACAAAATTTCTGGTGAGAAAAGAAGGCGGGGCTAAAAATGCTCGTTAATAGATTATAAAAGTTGGAAACAATAATCCTAAGTAATTTTACGCAGTATTGTTAGTCACGCCCTTTTTTTCACACCAGTAAATTTTTAGAGCAAGATTCTTTAAATGCAATTACGATTAAATAAGAAGAAAAATTTTCTAAAAAGATACTGGTGTGAAAAAAAAGGCGGGGCTAACAATACTACAAATTTTTAATCCCTTAACGGTCGCATATTTTTCAAAGACACGCCCATAAAATCCACATTTTTGTCTAATTAAAAAAAATAGATTGAAAATAAATATATGAATAGCATATATATTTATTCTGTACATATTTTCAACTACACCATATAGAGTTTGGTACTGGCTGGTGCTTTCATGTACCCTAAAATATTAAAGGAAAAACACACGTAGGGTGTGGTCACTGCCCGTGAATATCACGGAAGTGAGAAGGAAAATGTTAATTAGCACGTTCGCAAGTATGTACTTGTCAACATCCTAATAAATTATCCGTAGTATTGTTAGTCCCATCCTTTTGTCCCACCAGAAAATATTTAGAGTAATATTCCCCGAAGGCAATTACGTTTAAATAAGAGAACAATTACTCTAAAAAGGTACTGGTGTGTAAAAGTAGGCTGGGCTAACAATACTGAAGAATATTAACCCTTTGCGCTCGGCATATTTTCCGTAAGATACGCCTTTAGGCATTCCTTTAAAACGTCACACGTATAGTTTCCAACTTACTACCTTTTGCCTACCAAAAATTTGTAATAATTTGTTTTATTTTACTTCATCATTAAATAAAATAAATCTTTCTGTTAAAATTTTCCGGTAGCCGAAAGGTAGCCTATAGTTACACGTTTTAGAAAAATAACATTTCATTTGAAGAGGAACACCTTAAGGCGTGGCTCGATTATTTAATGTCCCCTCAGAAGGGACATACGAGCGATAAGGGTTAATTAGTATATTGACAAGTACAGGGATGGAACACGGGCGCAGAATTCATACCGGAATTCGTTTATGAAATTTCTCTACCTATAATGTCGTTGATTTAAGAAGTAGAAAATTTTGCTACATTGATAGTGGTATGAGTTCTGCGCCCGTGTTCCATCCCTGCAAGTATGTGTGATTACATACATGCCAATATTTTAATTTATTCCGGTGTATTTTTAGCCACACCTTTATTTCGCGCCACTTTATTTGTAGATTATTTTTTTTTTTTTTTTTTTTGATATATAACTTCTAACGAATAAGGAAATTTTATCCTTAAAAATAAGTGGTATGAAAAAAGGCGGAGCTAAAAATATTCTGGAATAAACTAAAATGTTAGCATCTATGCGATTAAGCAACAGTTACAATTAAAATTCAGTGGTAGATACTGAGTAAAAAAGTCCCTAAGCTTGTCAACACACGTCCCTTCTCTGTTGGGTAGACACCGAAATACTCCGGTAGAAACTAATGCCCTACTCCGAAATTTAACAAATGATGTTTCAGACGAAACCAAATTCAGAAATCCCTTGAAATTTATTTGTAGGCGAAAGGGCAACATAGTAATTTTATTATGCATTTTTGCCCTATTTTTTCGATAATTAATTATTTTAATATTTTGAACTGATTGAACTGATCATATTCTATTTTAATATTTTGAACTGATTGAACTGATCATATTCTATTTTAATATTTTGAACTGATTGAACTGATCATATTCTATTTTAATATTTTGAACTGACAAACAGTTTGGAATATTTGAAATTTTTAAGGTCCACGCACAAATTTATTTACTGATTAAATTAAAAATTATTGTAACTTAATAAAGTTACAAATAAAAGTTTAAAACCAGAATTATATCGAATATTAAAGTTGCTTTTTTTTTTTTTTTTTTTTTTTAAATGTATTTATGATCAACTATGCACCTTGTAGCTTTTTCTTAAATTAATTTAGCATTTTTCAAAAAGCAATAAGCAGTGATCGTTAAAGGGTTAATACCTGCCTTTTATCATTCCACGTTTTCGTAGGATAATTTTCTTCATGTGTAATTACATACTGGAAAATATTATTGTACTAAAAAGAGCTATGACAGAGGTGGGTACTAAAAATGTTACGTAACAGTTTATAAATATTAGTGTATTTGCACGTTAAGTACGTTAAGCACATATGTTTTCAAACAAGGTTATTATATATTAGGGTGGGTCGAAAAAAAATAATGTTTTTTTTTCGAAACGCTATACCGCGGAAAACTTGCCTCTGGGGTAGTTAAGTAAAATGCAAATAAAAAAAAGAAATTTTATTGAACCTCCAGCTAGCGCATTGTAATTAAAATTTCGATTTTTTTCGAAAATCAAGTTATTTTACTAGTTTTTTCACAGTACTCAACCAATAATATTTTAAACTGCTATAGTGAAAATCCTTTATTAAAAGGGTTAAAAAACACAACAAAAAATTAAAACCGTCAAAATCTTTCAATTTACGGTGGCACAAAAGACTCAGAAATCGGTAAATTATTGCATTTAAGGTGCATACTAGCCCTTTGTAGTCAAGCGTGCTGAGTTGTGTGTTAACGCTTATGAGACGGCATGTTTTTGTCTTTTTTACAGTAAGGTTCAAATATGGGCGTTATTCTCCTCAGCTACAATATTTTAGAACAAAATTTTACATATTCACATTTATATTACAAGTGGATATACATTGTAATTTTGTTCATTCTAAACAAAGCATTTATATCCGTAATATATTGCTATTATAAATATGAATATTTGGTATATTTTTAAGAAATAAATAACGCATAAAAATTGAGAAAGAAAAGCCCACTGGTGGAGTTAGAGGTTTTCAAATGATGTGAATCTATGTCATCGGTCGCGAAAATGTTAGTAGCCCATTACTTTTTTTTTTTTTTTTTACTTTACACTACAATTAATTATAATAGAATGATCATATAAAGGATATAAATAAAATAACAAATCAATGTTTATTTTTATTATAGTAACATATTTACAAAAAAAAAGAAAAATTGCCAGCAAGTACAGCTTCAACTTGCCTACACAAAAATAGAATGTAAATTTTGCAATGCAGTGCAATATTTTTTTTTAGTTGTTTATTTATTTATTTATTTTTTGTATTTTTAGTAAATATGTTACTATAATAAAAAGTAAACATTATTTTTTTCTTTTATCTATAGACTTTATATGGTCATTCTATTACAATTAATTGTAGTGTAATGTAAAAAAAAGAAAAAAAAAAAAAAGGAATGGTCTACTAACACTTTCTCGACAGCTGACGTAAATTAACGTCATTTGAAAATCTCTAACTCCACTAGTGGGCGTTTCTTTCGTACTATCAATACATTGCCATTACTACGGGGGATCCGGACAAAATATCGCGTCACAAAATAGTATGATCTATTTCAAAATTTGTATTTGTGTCACTTGGGATCTCTGGTGAAGGCCACAGGACCTTAGAAGTCTAAATTAATTAATTAATTAAAATAAATAAATATATTATAGAATGGAATTTTATTATTTTATATACATTTAGTTTTAAGTTACTTTATCATTTGCTTTTCACCATTCAAAATACATTTTTAAAATATTGTATAACACTGCTGACATCAAAGCTGAACACTGTTCAGAAACCTTAATTAAAAATTTTAAAATAGATAAGTACGCTTGAAATCTTTATGACTAATCTTGACAAAGGTTAATTAACATAGTCTTTAAACTCTTTTAAGCAAAATTTATAACAATTTTGGAAGTGGATTTGTCAGTATGTGAGTGCTCTGACGGTGGTATGTGTTGTCATGAAATTTTATACATTTTTATTAATAATTACCAAGTCCTTTTTACGTTCCATTCATTTATATAGGCGATATTTTGTTCAAGCGAGATTTTTTCTCGCGAAGTTTTGTCCCCCTACGGTTATAAATGCTCTGAATAGAAAAAGCTTAATTACAATGTATATACATTTGTAATATAAATGTGAATATGGAAAATTTTATTCTTAAATATTGTAAATGAGGAGAATAACGACCACAGGCGGACCTTACCGTATAAAAGACAAAAAACATGCGGTCGAGAAAGTGTTAACACACAACTCAGCATACTTGACTACAAAGGTGCTAGTACGCACCTTAAATGCAATAATTTACCGATTTTTGAGTCTTTTGCGCTAATGCAAATTGAAAGATTTTGACGGTTTTATTTTTATTTATTTTTTTTTTTTTTTTGTGTGTTTTTCAACACTTTTAATAAAAGTTTTTCACTATATCAGTTTAAAATGTTATTGGCTGAGTATTGTGAAAAAACGAGTAAAATGACATGATTTAAAAAAAAAAATAGAAATTTTAAGTATAATGCGCTAGCTGGGGGTTCAATAAAATTTCTTTTTTTAATTTGCATTTTACTTAACTACCCCAGAGGCAAGTTTTCTGCGGTATAGCGTTTCGAAAAAAAAATAATTATTGTTTTTCGACCCACCCTATTATATATATATATATATAAACTTTTTAAACCTCTATCAAATATATATATATATATACATATATACCGTATTTTCCGGCCTATAACGCTCAAGTTTGTTAAATAAATTATACACTGTAAATTTAAATTTACAGTATAGACTATCTTTTAACAAGCTTTTGTTTCTTACAAATATAGCTTTATTAGTAAATTAAATTTTCTGGTGTGTAACTCATTTATGTGACCTGCGCGTTATATGTCAAAAAAAAAAAAAAAAAAAAAAAAAAAAAAAAGCAGGCTAGAAAATTAAGAGGGGAAATTTCTCAAGTAAGAGAAAAAGAGCAATCATAAGTACTTAGATTGATGGAAAAGGCAGAAAGCTTCAGCGAATATCGAAGAAAAGAGGGGAGGGGTGAAAATTCTAATAAAAATCGGCAAAAAAAATTTCCCAGACAAGATCCAGTATTCTCCACGTACCCACTGCTGAGTGAGTAAGCGTATAACTTGCGGATTATATATTTTGAAGAAAACCAAGTTCCAAGTTTCTGCCTTATCTCTCCCTGGTAGACTTCGAGTTACAAGCGAATGCTAATTATTCTTTATATAAGGGTATTTCAAATTGTCATATCAAAAATACATTAACTCTAATTTTTTATCAAAAACATTCGAGAAATTTCGAAGAAAACAAAGTTTCTGCTATGTTTCTTCAGAAGAATTAGAGGTTACCAGAGAAGACTACTTCTTCTGAAGAGGAAGGCAGACTTTTGAGTTTACAAATCACACTGGATTCGTAAATTCAGAAAAAAAAAACTGGCGAAGTAAATTCTTTATGCTTCAATATATATATATACTATTAAACTCCTTTAAAGCATTTCTAACTAATTTTCATGAATATGAGGATAAGTCATGTGGGTTTCTTATTAGGAAATATATATATATATATATATATATATATATATATCAAAATCGCTTACAAAACATTTCTCAAAAAACCAAGTTTCTGCTACAGATTCCAACGCGGGGAGTTTGAACGTTAACCTTCCAGAAGGTGGGGAAAGTTCATTTTTAATTGTTATTTTAAAAAAACCTAAACCTTAAATATATATTTTTTTCATCCTTCGAATTGTTTCCAATAAAATCAAGTTTCTGCTATATTTCGCCACGGTGGAGCAAGGGTTAACACATAGAGTGCTAATTTTCCTGAAGATGAAGATATCTCAGGTGGGTTTCTCATTAAACTTTCGCGATAGCTGACGTAGATTCACGTCATTTGAAAATATCTAAGTCCACCAGTGGGCGTTTCTTTCGCAATTTGTATATTATTTATTTCTCAAAAATATACCCAATATTCATATTTGTACTATCAATATAATATGGATATAACAGCTTTGATTAGAAAGAGTATAACTATAATGTATACCCATTTGTAATATAAATGTGAATACAGATTTTGTACTGAAATATTGTAACTAGACAGAATAACGTTCACAGGTGGACCTTACTGTGAAAAAGACAAAAACATGCGATCGCGAAACTGTTAATAAAATAAAATAAAATTAAAAACTATGTTTTTAATAAAATTAGCCGAACTTAGAGACGGCTATCCCAGCAAACACAGAAGTGACGTATTAACATCAAAAAGACACCATTCCTCCGACACGCGAGATATCATTTCGATGCCAACAATTCGTAATCTATATGTGTCGAAAGTGTCCGTTGAATCAATATCATCACCGGTACGTGAAATAGTTATCGATCTAGAGCCAGATACCGGATAAAATTTCGATCATCAACCATAGTTTCGTTATCACCGACACGGAACTGATATAAAAATCCAGGGATGTTTGCGTTCTGTTCTTTTTTTTTTTTTTTTTTTTTTTCACCAGTAGTAACGAATTTTAATTTTGGTTATAGTTAATTGCTAAAATTTACTGGAAAACTATCAATAATATCCCTGTTAAAGGATTCTGGTTGGCAAATTCCGGGTACCCCCCCCCCCTGAAAATGACTTCTGATTTCACCGATATATTATAGTTATGACTTTAGATTCTACTTTCGATGTATGTAGTTTTAATTCTCGGAACTCTTCAACTGAAGAGGTGGCCTATATTTTTTCAGTTGATAATTGTCCGTATACCAATTATTATGAATTTTTATTGCAGTAAGTTAGAAGATTCAAAGTTTATATATATATACATATATATATACATATTTAGTGGTGAAGGGGAACAAAACCGAGCGAGAATAATGAAACAATATTAATAACATTTTGATTATTTAAATATATATATATATATATATATATATATATATATATATATATATATATATATATATATATAAAAGGTGGGGGATTACTGTAAGTTACATTCTTATTTTTCTGGTTGATTACTATGAATTATGATATCTTTTATCCTTAAATTTAATTATGTGCATCTGGCTACTGAGGCTTACCATGTTAAGTTTGAACAATCCATCTATTTGCATAACAAAAATAAATAAGATCTTATATTATTAAAAATTCTTTTAAATTATAATTTTAATTATTGATTACTGCATTTTAATGCTTATCCTTTTATGTGTGCTCTTTGGCATTATTGCTTGTATTTGAGTCTTCTTAAAACTTAACATTTAATACTTTGACTTCAAGATTACTTAATGTTGGGTTAATCATAAGTTCAATTCTTCTTAATACTTAATTGGTGCTAAAAATTCTTCTTATTACTTGATTGGTGCTAAAAATTATCTTAATCTTGCAGTCAATACTTCGAAATTATCTTAATCTTGCAGTAAATACATCTTAATTACACTCCTTATTGCATTGGCTTATTCTCCTGAAATTATTTAACTGACTTAATGTTTTTAAAGCTAACCGAAAGATGGCGCTGGCACTCTGATGTCTTATGCCTTCCTTCTTCAGTCCTTCATTTAAACGATTTAATTATTAATGTATTTGGTACGATTTAATTTAACTCTACTTGTTTAATTTTAATTAACTCTAAAATCTATTTTAACACTATCATTTAATCTTTACTCTGTGTTTTTTATCTTTAATAAAAATGCTCTGAAGTATATTCGATTAATCGATAACTGTCGAGCTTTTATTTTACTTCAATTTAGGTTTTGGCATCATTCTTTTCTCCAGTTGGTGTTAAATGTTATACATGTGGTTACTCAGCTTTTTTCATGATATCACTTTGGTTTCAATTAAGTTTTTAATTAAACTTTATTTAATCTTTGTTTTTATTTAATATTTCACATATTTCTCATTCTTTATTGTTCTTACTGCATCGATCGGGGCGTGAAATGATATAAATTGCTATGAATAGCAATATCGTTTTACGAAATCGTTGCAGTTTTCACAGCTTTATGAAGTATGCGCCCCTTGAAAAGTATGCTTCTAACTTTAAGCATTTACATCCAATTAATTCTGTGTTTTTTCATATGTTTTTCTCTCTCATAAGTATAATGGTCCTTTTTTATTATCATTCAGGTCGGTGTAAGTTTTTCATGTTACTATCGTAATTCATGTGTTCTTAATCTATATCGCAACTTTTTGTGTAATTCTTTCCTCTATGTTAAATTCAGTTCTATATTTTAGTGTGCTGTTATTGTTTTAGTTCTATTAATTGCTAAATTTTAAGATTAAATTTTATTATGATATCTATTATTTATATATATATATATATATATATATATATATCATATCTCTGATATCAAAATAATAACTTGCATTCAATACATTAGTGGAACCATGTAAAACTGTCAGGTTTTGGATACTTGTCTGATAGCAACTATTTGATTCTTCTGCTTTACTGCGTAAAAATATCATATTTTTAGAACCGCACACGCACTATTTATCTGATATAAATTTATTTGTCATGAATTAAATATCTGAATGTTGCAAGAAAATCGATATGACTGACAAACCTTATACCAGAATGTAATGTTTGTTATAACTAGGTGTTTGCAGGGATGTTACCAGTATTTTTACGGTCTGTATTTCTTCCCTGACTGCGAGGATGCTGTCACACATATCCTTTACAAATTAATAATTCAAATTTAAAACTGAAAAATATGCATTTATTATTAAAAATAATCCTTTAGGAAATGAAATTTCATAATTAAATAGTCCACTTATTTGATTTATTATTAATTCTACACATTTTGCTCAAATTAAACCTTATTTTAATAATATGAAAGTATTCAGTAAAACTATGTAATTTTCTTTTAAAATTGCAAAACTGCTACAGTAGAAAAGCAATTGAATTTTTAATTTCTCTTGTGCAGGGATGGAACACTGGCGCAGAACTCAAACCACTATCAATGTAAAAAAAATTCTACTTCTTAAATCAAAGATATTATAGGTAGAGAAATTTCTTAAACAAATACTGGTATGAATTCTGCGCCTGTGTCCCATCCCAGCTTGAGAATAAATAAATTATCTTTATCTTTGAGCAATTTATACTATCTTGTTTATGAATTAAAAGCAATTACCATTATTTCCTGTTTTAAATTACTGACATTTGTCTCCACGCCGACGATTTCTGTTTCCATCCAATTTTGTCAATAACTGGTTTGAGCAGAGTTGACAACTTTTATAATTTATTCCGGGGCATTTTTAACCTCACCTTCTTTTCACACCAGAAATTTTGTGGAATGTTTCTCTTCAGTGTGTTACAACGATTAGGTAAGAAGAAAATGATTCTACAAAATTACTGGTATGAATAGAAAATACAGGGTTAACAATGCTCCAGGTTAAATTATAAAACTTGTCAACTCTGGCTTGAGCTTTGAAAAGGACCTTTTTCTTTTTATTATTATTATTATTTTCACCATTTTAAATACGTGTGAACAAGGAATATGCTTTCCGCTTCTTTTGGTCTAAATTGGAAAGTCACATGGCTACTTTTCCGAGAACTTCCTCTCACATTTCACGGCTGATCATACTCATTTATCTCCTTGTATCTCCACCAGAAATCTCGTCGTCTTCTCGCTCATTCCTGAAAATTACCGCTAGTTCTTCAATTTTATTCGTTTTGCAGTTTTCTTTTGATATCAACTACATACTTGTCATCCTAACTCGGAAGGCTGTTTGTCCCGCCCTTTTCCGAATATTTTTTCTCACCAATGGTAACTGTTTTTGTTTGTTTTTATCAGTTATTGCGTTGTTTATAATAGCCTCCTAGGCTATTATAAACGACAGGGTATAGGGTTATGTCATCCACAGATTATTATACAGATAGGACACTCCCGTATAGTCTTCGGTAACCAAATTTTGACTGCAACGACCCTATTGTCAACAGCTGTAAGTTTCTCGAGTTCTCTAGCTTACGCAATCGCTCGTCTTATTTTTATTGTATCTATGTTCATATCGTAATAGTGCAATGTTTAACCCAACATCCAACCAACTAACCATTGCATTGATTTTGGCAACTTTGTTATTGTTTACGAATTTGTTTGTCGAAAACAATTTATTTTAAGAAGGAAGTACTAAATATTAAGCAAATAAATTTCAAAAATATGCATAAACCAGAATTTTTTTTCATTTTAAAGCATTTTGCATTATTTAAACCAAACAATGTTAAATATTTAAGATTTCATACCATACTGCTATTTCAGCATTACAGTTTGTTATATTAATTTGTACACTTGAACTTAGAACACGAATGTGTTTGGCAAAATTTATTTTCAAACATAATAAAAATTAGTTTTGTTTCATAGAAAATAGCTGTGAATGTTATGATTTTGTGAATTTAAAAGTAGTAGAAAAAGTGAAGGAAAGAAAACTGCAAATACGTTTTCGTTTGGCAACTTTATTATTGTTTACAAACTTGATTGTCAAAAGCAATTTATTTTAAGAAGCAAGTGCTAAATATTAAGAAAATAAACTTTAAAAATATACATAAAATAAAAACATTTTTTCATTTTAAAGCATTTTGTATTATTTAAACCCAGCAACGTTAAATATTGAATGATTTCATACTGCTATTTCAGAATTACAGTTTGTAATTTTAATTTGTACTCAGAGCCTGATTAAGGGGGAAGCACACATTATTTATACTTATACCGTTATTTTTTAACAAATACTTTCCTCCTATAATAAACAGAAAATTCTCATTAAAAATTATTTTAAAAGAATTCTGGTGTCTAATAACGGTGAGTAAATTGGATTGTTTAACACCGTTCATTTTTTTTAAAAATTTCCTCGTCAAAGCGTGGAATTTCTATGACATGAAGTAAAAAATAATTGTAAAAATATTCCGGTGAGAGCGGAGATAATGTGTGCTTCCCCCTTAATCAGGCTCTGTTTGTACTTGAATATGAATAGGTTTGACAAAGCATATTTTAAAACATTATAAAAATTAGTTTTCATTTCTTAGAAGAATAACTGTGAATGTTTTGAGGATAATTTTGTGAATTCAAAAACAATAGAAAGTGAAGAAAAATAAAACTTCCCGTACTAACCTGCTACTAACTACTCGCCAAATAGAAAAACAATTTTCGAACAAAGATGCTATTCATGTAGACTTAACACATGTAGTCAGGGCCTGATTAAGGGGGAAGCTCGCTCATACCGGAATATTTTTACAATTATTTTTTACTTCATGTCATAGAAATTCCACGCTTTGACGAGGAAATATTTTTTATAAAAAATGAACGGTGTAAAACAATCCAATTTACTCACCATTATTAGACACCAGAATTCTTTTAAAATAATTTTTAATGAACATTTTCTGTTTATTATAGGAGGAAAGTATTTGTTAAAAAATAACGGTGTAAGTATAAATAATGTGTGAAGAGCGAGCTTCCCCCTTAATCAGGCCCTGCATGTAGTTCCCCTGTGTTGACACTAGTGGTGCTACTATGTTTCCGGTTCGCGTTTTAGCTTCACTTTCCTATCTGTATGGTAATCTGTGATGTCACCAGACTGCTAATCGTCTTCGAGCGTAGGAGAGCGGGTTCGATTCCCGTGCTGTCCCTGGATGTTTTTCCAATTCTTCGTATTGTAATTATATCGTGCGCTATCCGTCTTTATCTGACGAAGACTTACAAGCGGACTTCGAGTCAAGCATATAAATCTGATGTATATGTGTTATCATTCAATCAATTTATAATAGCCGAGACGGTGATCCGTTATATTTAATTTAGAGCTCCAAACATTACAATTGGATAGTTTTTGAAGGTTTTAGGGAAAATAAATAAGAATTGATGTGGTACAAAACAGATTATGCATATATTTCCATGACTTGATCAAATGGTATGGGAGTACTTAGGCCAAAATATGGCCGCGATAAGTTTCTTTCCCGTTGCTTAGGGCAACGGCTTTTTTCAAAGATGAGTACGAACCGGTATCTTCACATCACTTGCAAATTATATATAAATAGATGGTCGTTCAACATATGCTTCCATGTGCTTTGTAGTGTTAAAGATAGTCCAAACAAAAAAGAACAAAAATTTATTTAAAAGAAAAAATACGATTATGTCATTATGCAAATGTATCGTTTTTCTTACTTAGATCTTATGAAATATATAATTTAAAATTGAAGAATTTTTTTCCCACAACTTGTAAAAGAACATGTAAAAGAACGGTTTTTTTTTCTTTTTTTTAAGCGCTTTTTTTTTTTTTTTTTTTTTTTTTTTTTTGGCGTTAATTAAATATATATATATATATATATATATATATATATATATATATATTTATATATATATATATATATAATAAAAAAATAACTATACTTAAAAAAAAAAATTACGTATTCGTGTTTAACACTTTATGTTTTTTACCGGCGTATTTGAGACATCACAGGTGTATTTAACTGCTCTTTATAAAAATTAAGTAATTTAATTAATAATGCGTAAAAGTATTTTGTTTAATATTATAACGTTCGAAAGAAGGTTAAAAAGAAAAAAAGAAAAAAGATTGCTGTTCAAAATAGGAAATTACTCCGATGAACATAAAGTGAATACACAAAATAATTTTTTTTAAAGTAAATCACCGTTTTAATTGGAACGTCTAAAGGCGGGACTAGTTTTTTCTAAAAAAGCGTAATTTTACGTGACCCGTAAGTAGTGTATTAATTTTCGTGAGCGCATTCAATGAAACGTCCATATACCAATTTCGACGGCAATATGTGCTCATCGGTTTTATCTGCAGGATGATATTTATAGCAAAAGTTTAATCATATATGTCCCCATATCATATTAAAAAGTATATATTTGCAAATTATCTTTGAGACAGTTTATTAAAATGTTTATCTTTTAATCAAAGTTTTTAAACCCATATGTTAATTAAGAAAAAAAAAAAAAAGAAAGAAAGAAAAAACATCGACAGCAAATGCATGACATTTTATTAAATAAAGAATGGAGGAAAAATTTCAAATATGAATTTAATTGAAAAAATATTCTGCGTTATTAAATCGAATAAAATGAGATTTCACAAGAAAAAAAGAAAAGAAAATCTCTATTACGTAGTTATTTAAGAAAGGCAAATACTGGGGATTGTCAAGCATTTAAAGTAAATGATTTGCTTAATTAACCTTTTAAATATTTTCTTTTTCTGATATTTTTTATTTTATTTTCTTTCTTTTTTTTTTTTTTTTTTTTTTTGTGTGTGTACTTAAAACAGATAAAAATCATGTCATTTTTTTTTTTTTTTTTTTACTTTAAAAATCATATATATACTAAAAAGTGCATATATTTTTTAAATGTTATGCCCTTTTTTTTTTTTTTCTCTCTCTCTCCCTTTGAGAATAAAAGCATATTTAAAAAAATATTTCATGGTAATTTGTTTCCTAAAAATTGTATAACTAATGAAAAAACTCAAGAAAAGTTATTTATAGCTTGTTTAAAGCTATTGTATGTGAATGAATCCATTTATTTTAATTCTGTTGTATTGATTTATTTTTCAAGAATATTTATGGAATAAAGTAATGAAAAAATGTTTTTTTTTTTTTTTTTTTTTTTTTTTTTTCATATGAGAAGGCAAAATGCATTTTAAATTAAACCTATTTTGTAAATGTAGATAATTTACACTACTGACAAGGAACATCACCCAAGTGTCCGGCTGCGATTTTAATGAAATTTTAATTTCTGACAGAGGGCATGTACCAAATATTTTTGATTATAGAAATTTTTGCTATCGTCCATGTTTTCTATATTTATTGAATTTTTTAAATCTTAAAAGCCACATATCAACAGTAAGCTCCGCCTTTGGGCGTGACTTAAAAATAATTTAGAAAAATGATTCTGCGTTTTCATGTTTAAATTACAAAAGAAAATTTATAGTACTGAAAATTATTTCAACTGAATTATACATTTGAGTATTCACTTGCTGTATAAATACAAATATTTTGCATATTTTTGAGTAAAATTTGATAGCATATCAAATATGAAAGAAACGCCTCTATGAAAGAAACGCCCAAATTTCATTGAAATCCGAGCCAGACTCTTGGGTGATGTTCCTTGTTAGATCCCTACAAATGCTAACTGTGTTGGAAATATATTACTGGTGAGAACGAGGAAATCTATTAAATGTTTCATTATTATATTTTTACTGTTGCCAGCGCGTTCAATAACTTTAATAGCTATTTTCTTTTATAGAAATAATCATGTAAATTGTAGATTGGAAATCATTTTCACAATTTAACTATAATATTTATTGAATTACACTTTAAAAATTATGTCTGTTCTATTAATTCGTGTATTTATTTACAGGCTTTTACAGTATTAGAAGAATTACTTTTGAAAAACGATATATGTATTGCTGTCAAAGAGAGATTAACGAAAGATTCAGGTGTGGCAGGAGAATCATACTACAATAATATTGTTAAAAGAATAATGGCAAAACCAAGTGCTAGAGGTAACGGTTTGTAATACATTATTTTTTAGTAAATGTAATAATAATCCAAATTTGAAATTGTTAAAATCATCAATGTACTCTTTATTAAACAAATACAAAAGTTTTAAAACTTTTTTTGCTATGAAATAAATCAATTTTACATTTTATGTAATTTTATTAAGTTTAGAATTTGATTTTAGCCATCCAGGCATAATTAACAAAAGAAAAAATCTATCTCATCATTCTTTTTTTTTTTTTTTCACATATGAGTATTGGTTGTACGGATTATCCATAGCCGCCATACCGGAAGTTTTTCAGAATATTCTATAGAAGAAATTTCCTTCCACTAAAGAAGACCAAGATTAGACTTTCTAAATAATCGTCTGAAATTTATTTCTAGTTTGTAATAACTTGACACCTATGCAGAGGGGATAAGTTACTGCCATCTCAAAACAAATTCCATACCACTAATTAGAATAAATAACCTTCGTCTTTTATAACGCAAATGCTTCCTTGGATTAAGCATTCATTCTGACGCATTCACGTCTTATTCATTGTGTAGAAAATTATTACGATAGAGTAATATTTGAAAAATCCGGTATCAAAATTACGGATAATCCGTATTATTTTAGCAACACAACCCTTGATCAATAAATCATAATTTTCTCAATTTTATTTTATGGTGCCTGCCTACCGTCAGAAGTGATTTTTTTTAATAATTGAAAAATTTCCTATTTATGTGCATTATATAGTAATGCAGAATATAGTGAATATGCAGAATATAGTAAAAAACAGTGAATAACCTGAAAAAAATATGCATATTTTAAAATATTTTGATATTTAGGCTCAAAAAATCACAAGTCAAATTTAAATAAAGACATTTTTATTCTGTAACTTTTATTTAGATTGTTGAAAGGTCCTTAACGGCCCTCTTCACATACCGTCGCCGGAAGCCCGAGCTAATGTTATTCTATGGGGAAATTTTCTTTACAAATAACTAATGCGTATTTCTAAATTCTGTTTTCACATTCATAAAATTCCCAACTGTTAAATTGACGGACCTTTTTTAAAAATGTATTTTTTTTTATTTTTAATATTTTATTTTGAAATTGCAAAATGAAAAAGTTTCACATATTAAAAATCCGTATTTTGCAGCTGCAAAATAAAAAATAAAAAAATAAAAATAATAATTTTTAAAAAAGGTGCGTCAATTTAACAGTTGCGAATTCTTAGTATGTGAAAACAGAATTTAAAAATATATAGTAGTTAGTAAGTTATTTGTAAAGAAAAATTTCCCATAAAATAACATTCGCTTCGGCTTCCGACAGCGGTGAGTGAATAGGGCCCTTAAGGGAGTGAACTACTCTCAAAACTATAACCATGTTATTTAATATTTTAGAGAAGATAACATTTTTACATGCTAAAAAATCATGAATATACATGGCAGTTCATAACATCTATCGACAAAAAAAAAAAAAATTAGATTCATTGTTGTAGTTCAATCCGTAAAAAATCTCCTCTAGAGTATTTTGTCAAAGTTTCATAACGTTTCAATAGTAACTTTTGGAGTTATGATGTTTTGGGATAAAGCAAAATGCTAAAAATCTCATTTTGAGAAAAAGCAGAAAACAAATTTAAAAACAAGATTTTACCTATTAAACAAAAAATAATTTTAATCAGTTCCTGATTTATTTTAAAGCTTTTTATTTTCTTTTTTAAATTCATTTTATATTTATTAACAAATTTTGGTCCTTATGTTGAATAAACTATTTATGTAAACAAAAATTCACGGGTCATTTCCGGTCACTTCCGGTTTAAAAAAAACCTGGCGAGTGACTAATATTAAAATGCCTGTAACTCAGGTTCTAAGCAAGACAGAAAAAAAATTCAAACTGATTTAGAAAGCTAAAATGTCAGGCTTTAATACTAATCCACAAATAGAAAATCGGAGTTTTGACCGAAAATTGCGTTTTAAAGGTAGGCAGGCACCTTAAGCTTATATGCTATACACATTGGTATATAAAATGAAAATGTTCGTTCTTTATTTTTTGGTCACAATTTAAGATTTATTTTCTCTTGAGGCTATGGTGTAATACTAATCCTAACGAACACAAAGATTTTCGTATATAGTGGTAGGAAAATTCATATGCCCTATTTTTTTTCTTTTTTGAGATCACTAAATAACTAAAATATCGACTAAAATATCTTTTATATCAATGTATTATCTTAAAAATTTATTGTGGTTCTGTTAAAAGAAAAAAAGAATGTTAAGCTTGATAACGAAAAGTGATCTTGCGTGTAAACTTTATTTATTAAATTTAATTACCAATGTGTATGAGAACGATGTGTTTTAAAATAAATATATAATTCTTCATAAAAATGCGTATTTTACATTTAAACGTGTAATTTACATTAACTGTTAGATGGTGAAACGAAAGCGTTAAAGAAAACTCTTATTTCGAAGTTTTATAATATTTTTTAAGTTAAATATATTTGTAACATGTACTTAAAAGTATAAATTTTCACAGAGATTAATAAATAGCAAATCTGAACAACATTGTATTTTAAGAAATATTAAGCAGAAACTACATCGATTTCGTTCAATCTGCTGTATTAGAATTTTGTCATTTTATACACTGGTTCTCATAATTATAAGGACACCCGCATTTCTATATTAACTAAACACTGAACACTATTATTTAAACAAATATATTTTTTATTAATTTGAATTTCATTAATAGACTATATTTAAAATTTTTATTGTTTTTCTATCTTAAAAAACTTAAAATATGGTCAAAAAGCTGATTTTTCAGGTGTTCACAATCATAAGGAAAGCTCGATTCTTAGTAAATTTTTTTTCAGTTTTTCTTTAAAGGTCTCTTTTTAGGGTGAAACAGTCAGACATTCCCTGTGGTAAATATATATATACATATTTTTTTTATTCAGTTTCAATGCCATTTCATACATCATAGATGATATTCTGAATACATTTTAACTATTTAAAATTGCTTTCCACTTGCATGCACTTTTCTAATATGATAAGTTAAGGTCCTTTTCAACTTTTAAACCACGGGAAGTGCAATCATACAGAAGTTTTTTTCTTCAAACTATTTCCTATTGTTCTAGAAGTAGAGCAAAAATGTAAGTCTTGTTGAAAAAAATATTATTACCCCTCAAAATCTAACAAAAATCTGATAATTCCACGTTTAAAATTTGCGGATATTCTCTTGATGTCCATAATAATAGAAAAAAATTACTAAATTCCTTCTGCCTTCAGTAGAAACAGCTCCCCAGAGCACCATAGATCCACCTTTAAAATACCCGATTGATATCTGCCTTTAAAAAAATCTTTCGCTATCTTCAGATCGTGCCAGTAACTGTTAAAACCATTTGGTTAATCAAGAATAAAATGTTTTTCATCCGAAAATGCAACATTTTACTATTGAATATTGTCTTTATTCAACATATACGTTCTTTCCCCCATTAAATGCTTATTGATTATTACAGGTTTTTTATTCATTTTAACATATTATTTATTATTTTAAACATGCATAAATATGGGTTCCAACCTTTCGTTAAAAATTACGAGCAAATTCAGCAGCAGTCATTATGAGTAGGACAGTAAGAGGAATTATGAGTCTTCGATCTCTGTAAAACAACTCTGATTTTGCATCAGATCTCTCTCCTATCGTACCAACAGTTCAACGTTTGATCACATTTCCTTCAGCAATTTTAGATCTTCGAATTTCATTAGAAATTCGGCGGATTTAAATTATATTTCCACTTAAAAAACACATTTATCATACTTCACCACATGAACGTTCTTTTTTTCGAGGAATTATCAGTAATGTCCGTCCAAGAAAAATTAGAGGCTTATATATGAATTAATCTAGCCCAGTAGTTAACAAATTCACATGTCAATTGTAATTTATCCGCTTGTAAGTTAAATAAAACGAAAAAAATCTTGATTGTCCTTATAATTATGAACATCTAAAAACGTGAAGAAAAAAACATTTTGCATTCATTTTTATTAATTTTGTTTCATATAAAAAAAAATATAGTAGTTTTGGTTTTTAGAATACTAGATATATTAAGTGCACTTAGTATAATCTTGTTCACAATTATTTTTACATTAGTTATTTCAAAACATAAAGTGTCCTTATAAATATGAGAAGGAGTGTATACTATTCATTCCATGATATGAAACACATTACTGACGATCTTCTATAAATTGAGATTCTGTTTAAATATCATTTTACAAATTAAAATATAATATTGAGTAATTTAGTGAAAGCTTGTGAAACATATCATGCTTTTACATTGCGAAATAAGGATTGAAATAGACTATATAAAATTAAATGAATTTATTGATGGCAGAAGAGAATTATTTAGGGTTTCACATTCATTCATTCAAATAATATTACATGTGTTGTATATTTACCAATGGAATTCTATTCAGTGTTTGCGTTTTCATTAGAGAAGTAAGTATATAAATTCCCATGAATAATCACTTGTATCACATAATTATATTTTAATGTATACTTATCCAATTTATAGTTTATTTTGAAAACTCAGCGACGTCATTTAG
This sequence comes from Salticus scenicus, assembly GCA_963930645.1. Taxonomy (NCBI): domain Eukaryota; kingdom Metazoa; phylum Arthropoda; class Arachnida; order Araneae; family Salticidae; genus Salticus; species Salticus scenicus. Next base: position 233,029,767 of record OZ005651.1, read on the forward strand.
TAACGGCTGAAATAGTGTATCGTTTTTAATGTAAATTAATACTATTAATCTATAATAAATTCAAAAGTAATTTTCACATATATATTGCAATTATCAGTTTAATCTAAATAAAAGACTGGTATAGAGGTACTATTATCTTTGCATTAACATTTCACTCATATCTATGGTCAGTGGCCTAGAGGTACTCTTCTTTAAGATAATAGACGGGAAGGGCCGAGTCTTGACTTAGTTATACGCGTCGGCCAGGCCGTTTGGAGTTTTTCGAGATTTTCTCCAAACTCAGATGGTCTAGGGGATATAAATACTCTGTAGGTTTCATAACAGTGTTGCTACGCTCACTCTTTTTCCCCCGACTCTTCCACCAGTAAAATTATATACATATTTCCCCCTTAACTGATAGTGGGAGACTGCTATAGAATATCACAGTATAAATATAGTGCTGTAAGAGTCAGGAGAAAACACACACTGTAGAAACACTACTTAGAATGGACCTCACGGGGGACTTTTAACTCTGACTATAGCTTATAGAAGAGCAATTGTTTTAATGAAAATACCACCACCACAATTATATTGATAACGACTACTACCGCAATTTTATGAAGGGAAGAGCAATCTAAACACTGTATTTAGCAGTAAATTTTAGCATATCTGTGACATAGAAAGTACATTATTTATCCGATTGCTTTGTAAAAGCATTTTTCCATCTATTTTATGGCCGCAGTAGCCCAGTCGGTAGGGCGCCGGTCTCGTAATTGGAAGATTGTGGGTTCGGTACTCGAGCCGGCCAAAGACCGTCGTTTACACTAATGGTGGCTGGTGCACGTAAAATCTGTCGTGGCATAAATGCCTGCCATGTTCCCATCAAATTTATACCTATCGGGGGGTCACCGAAGCGGGAGAGCTATTCCTTTCGTGGAGGATCAAGATTGTGATGGCACGTCTCCGGACCACCTCAAGGCGTGAGTCCCAGACCGTCGCCAATTGCCCATTGCGCAGCACTAGTGCCACGTAAAACCAATCCATCTATCCATCCATCCATCCATCTATTTTATAGTGTATTATAATGAACATTATTTCGATCTGAGTTATGTTGTTGGTTGGTTGTAGGGTTTAGGTCCGATTGACTAAGCTAGGGTCCTAGGCCTGTAAGTCTACTGCCCTCCGTGGGGGTCTATATAAGAGGCCCTAGCCCGTATTTACGTGAGTTTCAAAATTTGAATTAAAAAAGTATTCGTTTGAAAAAAAATTTAGGACTATTATACGTAAAGTTCACACTTAAAATATAGTTGAAAAGTATAATTAAGAAAAGGGCTCTATCTGTCATAAAACCCTTCTCTCGTGACCTTTGTACGGAAAACTGCGGCATTTCATGTTGTGCGAATTCTTTAGCGACATTTTGTACTAAATCAGGAAATGTTTGATTTTGTTTGGCAATTCTTAGAGGATTTGAGAGTGAAAAATAATCTGGTGTAGAAAATAATCACTGATAATAATAATTTAACCTCGAGCGAAAAAACTCGATAGGGTACCATAGTGATTTTTATGTGTATTACAAAAGAACAACAACTGAGTGACAGAATATATAATTAACCGGCGGTAAGAAGATTAAAAGGAGGAGACGATCATTTAAAAAAAAAAAAAAAAAGATCTTATGTGTATGCAACCTTTAAAAACACAACTGTTTTCTATTGATAATTATAAACTATTTTATTTATGCGTACACTATCTGTCATAAAGGAACTTTAAATGTATGTTAAAACAGAGAGTGGTTGTGAACACAGAATTTGACACCAAAATTTTAATGAAAATTAAGCACAACCAAATTATTTAATAATGTAAATTACCTATGGCTGGATACGTCATCTAGAAGTATTAGGTAAGAAAAACTAAGTCCCCCATTCGCACGATAATAGTACAAATGCTGCAGCAAATATTACCATTTCCTATTGATAAGAGAAACATTTCAAATTTATTCACTGAGAATCATTGCATGTGTTACGCCAATAGAGCATTGGTTGACTGACTCGGGGAAAAACATTAATTTACTTAGCCATCCGAAGTATCGTTGATGATTTTCGCTTGGTTGGCTTGTTAGACGGAAGGGTGTCACTCACTATGATACAGTGGTATGGAGCGATTTTAAGCTTCCCCCGTATAGCCATCTTTTTTTTTTCTGTGCGTTGATTTCTGATTCTTGGCACAGTCTCTCACAAAATGTCCCTTCTGTCTGCATTTTCAGCACATAATTCTGGAACTGAGACATAGCCATTTCTTTTAGTTATCCTTGTTCTTTAAGGTGTCCAATATGGCTTTAAAGTTCTTCGCCAGATTACTTCCATCATTTTTTATTTACGCTTGTTCTCATTAGCCTGGCAAAATTTGTAAGAGATTTGGTAGCCTCGTATTTCATACAGTAGGCTAGTGCGGCTTTCAGGTCTTTGGAATGTACCAGACGTATTGATTGTTGAGTGTCTTCATATCGAATAGCGTCGACGAAGAACTGTGCTGCTAAACATTCTTTCACGTCCATTGGGCAATCCGAATAGGGAAGGTTGGCCAGCCTTTTGATATCTGCTGCTACAACCTGTAGACTTTCGCCAGGTTTTTGTCGGCTAGTTTTCAGTTCAAACCGTCAAAATTGTGTCAAATAACTATCACCGAATCGGCTTTCCAGGGCCTTCCCCACAGTAGTCAGATCGGTTAGTTTATAAGATGGGATGCATTGAAGTACATTTGTGGCAAGTCCTCGAAGAGCGGTAATTATTTGGCTTGCTTTAACTAAATAAGTCCATCCATTCATGGAACTTACAACATCGAATTGTGTTTTGAATACAGCCCATGAGGTCTGTCCATCGAAATTTCTCCCTCATCCGCTTCACGCTGAGTCAAAATGTCATTGAGTCATTATATAGAGCTGTATCGTGTCGCAATTCCAAGGTTTTTCTTTCTTTTCCAAGGTTTGGTTTTGCTGTGGACATTTTCCTTCATATCTTAGACTTTTCCTTCAAAATCTTCTGTCAGTCCTTGTACCTGTTCTTGAATTTTGGAACGCATGTGCTTTTCGCCAAGTCTATTCTTTCTTTCAGTTTGTCTTATCCGGCTTCCATCTCCTCTTTCAAATGGTCTTGTGCGACTTTCATCTCCTACACAAGCTGATCTTGTCTGGCTTTCATCTAGTCCAGTTCGGCTTTCATCATCACTATCAGCTGATTTTGTACGGTTTTCAGCTCTTCTTGTCCACACGCTTTAATTATCTTCTTAACTGATCCTGTCCGGTTTTCATCTCGTCTTGTCCGGCTTTCATCTGGTCTTGTCTGTCTTTCGTCTCGTCTTGCACCACTCTCATCACGTTTTGTTTGGCTTCCATATTGCTTAACTGAGCAGACAAAGACTCTAGAAGTTTCTCCATTGCATCGGACATACTTCATGTTATTCGCATTCACTTCAACTGCCCCACTTTGGGCGCCAAGTGTTACGAAAAACTTGTCAATTTTCTTGTGTAAGAAAGTAGATCGTGAAAACACAGGCAGGTTCTACTCGATGAATACTCTTTATTCAACGTAACTTCTCGAATCAGTACAATGAAACTGTGATTACAGTGAATATTCCAACAGTCCAATAGTACTGTTATAACAGTCCAATAGTACTGTTATTTCATCCACTATTCTAGTAGCAGTCCAATAAAGCTCTCACTCATATCGCAAAAGTCACTATTCGACTAATGTTCTAGAACAGTCCAAGGAAACAGTCACTTGTTCCGCAGGAGTAAAGCAAATAGCATCAAATACTCCAGAGCAGAATTTATCGCTAGCTCATGAACAAAGTTTAGTCGCATAGAACTCAATCTCCAAATTCCAAAGTGCAATCATTCAAAATAAGTCTTTGAACAACTCTGAATCGAAATGCCTACACACTCTCTCTCAGAAGTCACCTCACTTCTATTTATGCTTTTCAGTTCTGGTGCTTCCTAGATCTCGCGTGCTATGCGTCGGAGCGCTTCGAAACTTCGGAAACCATAAACTACTATTTTTTGCCAAAATTGGTCGCTAAATTGCCAAGTTTGTCGTCAAGGCTAACCTCATTGAAAGTGAAGAGACTGCCCTTTATTTTCAATTTGCTTGTAAAACTACTTTCACTGCAACAGAACAATTGATGCAGAGGAATAGAAAATCCTTTGTAGCAATATATATATATATTTAAAAACCACAAATAAGCTTTCGATAATTTAATTTTTGCATTCCAGAAATTTAAATAATAGTGTCTACTAAAACTTTTCAAAGAAATAATAAATTTATATATACAAAATAGTAATTCCATAATTTCTTTTTATACCAAAATATTTGCAATAAAACGAGTAAATTCTTTTTTTATTATTATTATTACTATTATAAATGTCATATTGCCTTCGCATAATTGGAAATATAAAATGTTGTCGTTTTTACCTTAACTTTGGCAGTTTTAATCACAGAAAGCTCATTGTCATATATTTCAACATAATGAAGTTTACGTTTCATAATTACGCAATAATGTAACAGAGATATAAAAAGAATTACTAAACATGAAATATTTACAAAAAATTGCTTATTTTTCCACATAAAATATTTTTTCATTTAATCAAAAGTCATATAAGCTAATATAAATAACCATTGAAAAATTTTATATTTTCAGTATATAACATATTATGTTATATAACATAATCACAAGCAGATTAAACTAGAGGTATATTGCTATCAGTCTTTCATCAAAAATTGTTGATGCATTTATAACATAAATGCTATGCTTACATAAGAAATGACTTTTTGTAGCAAATAAAGATGGCGTCTCGATAAGCTTCCTGAATGAAGGATTAAGGTTTTTAAATTATTGTTATGTGATGAAACATTCATTTTGTGGACGTCTAATTAAGGTTTAACAAATAAAGTTGTTTAGCATTTTAATTTACGCAGAACCAAACAAGTTAGAACATATAAAAATTAATTATCTATGAATGATATTAATGAAAAGCTGTCAATTATTAAGTAAAAAAAAATGACTATATTTAAACTTGAAAAACCTCTTCGCACACCATAAAGTTAATGGTTTCGAAAGTACTACAGGTTTCGAAAGGACGTGGCATTTCTTCTTCAGGTGCAAAATACGTGCTACTGCTTTGGAGGCAAAAGCAGGACTGTCAGTAATAAGATTGCATGATAATGTGCTATGTATTTAATGAGATTCTCACTATCGAGTTAAAACAGTAATGCAGAAAATACTTTTGATTATATTTTTAGCTTAAGGATTATAAATAAACAGAAACATTTATTATATTTAAATATTCAGATATTTTAAATAAACAGAAAAAATGTAACAATTTATATTGATTGATTAAACAATTGAACAATTTATATCTTGCTAAAAACAAAAGTGGGTTAGATTAAGTACAAAATAAACTGACATTTTTCAAGCACTCTGACTTTTCTCAAGTACAAATTTGTAACAAAACATATTTTATTTAAAAAGCAGATTTTCAGTCATTTTTTTAAAACGTGATTTTCCTATCATTTTTTATTTACAGGTGTCATTATATTTGGCTCAGATCAAGAAGTGGCTGGTGTCATGAGACCTGTTCGCCGCAATAATGCTACAGGAAGTTTTTCCTGGATCGGAAGTGATGGATGGAGTGCTAGAGCACTAGTCTTTGAAGGTAATGAAGACCAAGTGGAAGGAACACTATATGTGCAACCACGTGCTCACCCTGTTACTGGTTTTGAAGAATACTTTTTTAATTTAACTCTTGAAAATAATCCAAGGAATCCTTGGTTCACTGAATTTTGGGAGCACTTTTTCCATTGCAAATGGCCAAATAGCACTATTACACCTTATAATCAAAAGGATAACCTTTGCACTGGGCAAGAGGTAATGTCGAGTGAAACTGGTTATGAAGCAGAGAGACAGCTACAGTTCGTTAGTGATGCAGTTCTTGCATTTTCTTATGCAATAAAATCTATGCGCAAAGATTTATGTAGAGGGATGCCCGGTCTTTGCGCAAAAATGCGTCCAGTTGATGGATTTACTTTACTTGGCTACTTGAAAAATGTTTCATTCAGAGGTAAGTATTTAGATAACTTTATTTTCTATTATGTTTATAAAACTAAAAAGTCAAATTTTCGAACAGTCACATATAACTGGAAGCTACTTGTTTAAGGTACGTAATCTATCAAGGTAAGAATTGAATGTTTTATAATAATAAACTCCCAAATATTTTGATGAAAACAAATTTAAATTATTGTTTTAGTCTGTTTAATATATATATATATATATATATATATATTTTAAGTAATTTTATATATATATCATAAGTCAAAATTTTTTATGCGGTACGTTGCCACTTTCATGCTGATTCATGTCCATGGTTCTCACCTGATAAAGTTTTGGGCTTTATTATTTCAGTACAAGACAATTTTTGCGATTTTTTGCCCATGTTAGTACTTTCATACGTTTTATTTGCTTTTTAAGTTTCACCCTCAGTACTTCATTCATTTTTCTGCTTTATGTACGTTGTAACATAACACATTTAAAGTTTTAATTTTAAATACCTTTTTTTTTTTCATTATGCTTATAACCAATATTTGTGTTATACAATAAATGTGTTATATCATATAATGGATATCATAATTTCCGGTATATAAGCTGCAGAGCAGATATATCAGTTTGACATCAGAAATTTGAAATAACAGTTATTTTCGTGATTAGTGCAAAACTATTACATTTTATTATATAACATTTCTGGTATTGGGTCTGCGGCTTATACGCCGTAAATTAAATTATATAAATTGTTTTATTAGCTATTAGCTTTTTTCAGGGATCCCGCTGGGCACCTTATTTGCACCACCATTTTCTTATAGTAGAGTTTAATGCTGTAAAATAAAGGCAAAGTTTTACCCAAGAAATTTACTTTAAAGACTACCAAATAACAATATTAGAAATCATTCGCCCATACTGGTCCCTACCCTAACATCACGCTTGTCCATAATACATCCTGAAGATGTCATTTTAATCCATAGGAAATCTTGAGGGTGTCATTTGGAGAATTTGTGCTGTTAGGGTAGTTAGTTAAACCAATAACGCGCAGCATCCTTGCCATTAGTATGCATTTACTAACTCTTAACTGCAAAAAATCATCCTAGATTTTTTTTCAAGGAAACTTTCTTTTTGAGACATAGCAGGAAAATGTCATTTATTCCTTTCCCGTTAACTCTATTCGTGAATTCCGATGGCTTTCTAGAACAAATGATCGTCATTACCCTGAAACCCAAAAAATTACAGATTTATATATTTTGAATCATTGATTTTAGTGCAGCATATATAATTATCAGCAGTAACAGATTTCTAACACTGTCGAACAAAGCATTTTAGAGAGGCATACTATTGTGACAATCGCAGCTATCATAGATCACAAGTCGGATCGTTTATTCAGCAGCAAAAGTATATGAGCACTGGCAATAATCCCCGTTAAAAAAATCTACACTTAATACTGCTTTGTTAAATAAATCCTTGTCGGATCATGTTCTTAGACTGATTAAGAACATGATTCGACAAGGATTTATTTAACAAAGTAGTATTAAGTGTACTTTTTTTAGACAGAGATTATTGCTAGCACTCAGATACTTTTCTGCCGACTGTACGATCCGACTTGTGATCTACGATAGCTGCGATTTTTCAATAGTATGACTCCCTTAATCTTTTCCTTTCACTTTTTTATCCCTAGTTAGTGAATTTCAACTTATTATAATGTACTAAAATCTCCTGGAAAAATAAGACAATAAATTATTTTGTGTATTAAAAAATAAATATAAATAAATAAATAAGTAAACATGTGGATAATTTAGGAATATAATTTGTGTTTTTGTCTTTGATGTCAATAAAACAATGACGTGTCAAGATAATTTATTAATTGAAATATAACCCATGCGTAACTGTTATTTGGGTTTAAAGAGTTTTTTTTTTCTTTTGCTCAATTCTTTTTAAATCAAAATATCAATTTTATTCAATCAAAAAAATTACTGTAAAAATATATTAAAGATTTCTGCATGGAAATTGTATTAGAAGAAAAAGTGGAAGAAAAATGCATTCGTTTCTGATGATATTCAAACAATCAATTTTATTCAATCAAAAAAATTACTGTAAAAATATATTAAAGATTTCTGCATGGAAATTGTATTAGAAGAAAAAGTGGAAGAAAAATGCATTCGTTTCTGATGATATTCAAACACAAATAATACAATTTTATTTTTACACAATATACATAAAACCATATTTATTTACAATTATAGTTGTAAATAAATATGCCGCTTCGCTGGTCACTATATTTAAATGATTTTTTAATAGATTGGAATTACTATTTATTTTTATATAGCACTATAAATTAAAAAAAAAAATAAATAAAAAAAAAAAAACTTACATTGAAATTGCCATGAACCTTGCTTCGGGTACCTGCAGCGTACGGCTGGTCTATTTTCGCCCGCGCTGCATCGGGTCCAGGTTACCACTGCCTGCAGAAAGGTATTTTCCGGGTACTTCAATTTGGGTATTTATTGACGGCAGGTAGATTTGTCATTATTTAGGAACTACGATTTATGTATGACAGCATCTCAGCATCTATTAAATATTTAAGTTTCATTATTCAGTAGCAAATTTTTCATTATTCGCGTGAAAATATATTTATTTTTTTGTCGAAAGAAATGAATTGGAAAACTTTTCTGTCAACAATTAAATTTAAAATTAATAATTAAATGGCTAATTTTAAAACTAATATAAAGAAATTATTTTCATATTTTAATTAATTTAAAGAACTAGGGGGCTCTGACCCCTGCTCGCTCCGCTCACCAACCCCCGAAGAAGGCTTTCCCTCACCCCGACTTGCTTCGCTCATTAACCCCTGCTGGATTTTGCCCGACTATTCGCAACTTTGCCTTTCATTGAATTGGAATATTAATAATACATAACACAAGAGAAATGTTGAACAATATTATAGAAATCCACCATATATGGTATCACATTGAAATACACAATATTTAATATTATATCGTTTAAAATATATGAAAAATCTGTCTTAACGTTCGACAGTCTAATAACAATTTGCCATTATTTTGAGAGAAAACATATGTTAAACAGCTAGACACACAAAATAAACAACGATAGCACTAACTGTTTAGAACAGAGAGAAATTCTTATCTAAACGATTTAGCGCTACAGCTTTGGTATACCAATCCACTTGTTAAATTTTTGTCACTGTTGGACGATGAATTTTTCGGGTATTATTGCTTGATTAAAGAAATTATGAACTTATATTTTCTAATGCCTATATTTTTTACTATTGAATTGTTTTTAGTTAATTTAGGGCAATACGTAATACTCTGCATTTATTTCTAATGTACAACAAGGTTTAAAATGGTGCTTACAACAGTAAACATGCAACTTTTTAAAGTGCATTTTTCCTAGAATATGATTTAGTCAGATCTATTGAAATTAAATATCTTATGTGATTATTGCAATTATTTTAAACATTTCATTAGTAGTAGTACGACAGGACAATTTCTTTCAGATAGCGATTTTGCATTGTCGCCATGAATGTGCGAAGATGCCCGTCAATATCTGATTTTACCATTTCTTAAACTATATTAAATACTAAGTTAAATCGGGGGGGGGGGGGGAAATCACACTTTTCGAAACCTACTGATAAGCGAAAAATTCATCCTTGATTATATTGTAAAAACGAATTGCCGATTTGGAGTATTCAACATAGACCATCACCATTCATAAATTGGATGGCTTTTGAATGTTTGTTGACAATATTTTCTGAATAAATATTCATGATGGCTCCTGAATACTTGTTGGCGATATATTCTGAATAATAATTATTGTTGGCGATATCTACTGGTATATATTGAACATGACATCTTAATAGTTGTTGGCGATATCTCCTGAACTTGTGTTAATGATTGGCTTCTAAATATTTGTTCGCTACAACTTCTGGATGTGTACTGGTTACACCTTGATTTTTTTATATGTATATTATATAATATTGAATTTAAAATGCGTGTGGAGAATGAAATATAATGATATTGGATAATATAATTTAATTTAATTTATAGAGACATCAAAGGTACAGGAAAAACTACTTTAGCCATTTTCTTTCTAATAGTATGGATAATATTTTACCTGGAGATATTTTGTATATTTAGCTCTAATAAAAAATGTTCTTCTTTTTTTCTCTCTTGAATTAAGTTAAAAAATATTTAAAATAAAATTGAAAAAAAAAAAAAAAAAAAAAAAATGTGCTAAAGCAATGGAACAGTTTAACCTCTTGGCGAAATTTTAAATTTGTTACCGAAGTAGCTTAGACTTTTCTCGCAAAAATCTTGGCATGCATAACTGAGATAGATAATTTAAGTCATCGTCAAAATAAATGAAAAATTTAAAATCTGGCAGTGAGGTCCTGTATTAGGCGTAACTAAAATATTTTAGCAATGCAGTTACTTCATTCCATTACATGGAAAAATTGACAAAAAAAAAAAAAACAGTCCTGTTGTATTAAATTAAATTCTGTTTTCTGCAAAGTTTTACATCAATGCTTAAAAAACAAAAATAGGTTGTGATTTTTATTATCATTATTATTATTATTATTATTGCACTATTTTATAATTTTTCTCGGTACTTACGTATTAACGCCACCGTAGCAGAAGTTGCGCTAATGCGCCAATAAAGAGTAATCTTGTTGTTCGCACACAAGAGACATAGGGGGACAGCGAGACATCTTTTGGAATCTTATTTATCAGAGTGAACATCTATAGTATCTCCCCACAACTGAATTTGGCGATTTATATTCGGCGATTATGACTAAATCATATAATCATAAATCCAAAATAAGCAGCATGCAGGCTGCCATATTATATCCCAAAGAGTCCAGAACGATATCGTTATCGTTCAAAACGGCGCCAAAGAAAAATCGCCAAATTCAGTTGTGGGGATATACTATAGTTGTACCTAGCTGCGGTGGCGTTAATACGTAAGTACCTTTTTCTCTGTATTTAAGGCATGGCTAGAGTTAAAATGGCTATTGTGGTTGCGTAAATGAATTCCTTGGCGAAAAAGATACGAGTTTCTTCATTTCTAAATTTTAAAAATAGCTAAATTGGTCATAGTAAAGATCCATCATTTTAAATATATTTTGAGTGAAAAAACTAAATCTTTATATAAAGTAATCTATGTTGTTGTCTCGTAAATTTCATTTTAAAAAAATTCTGGGCTTAACTTCTAAATTTATAACATACATAATTATTATATTCATTACTAAATCTTTTTCGCCTAACGTTAAAATAAAAATTAATAATATAAACTAAACTAATAGTATAAACTTAACTAATAATATAAAATAAAATAAATATATAAACCAATTTTCATTTCATTTTTATTAAATTTTTACTTAATGTTTTTAAAATATCGGTTATTTTCATGTTTTGCTATTCTAAATAATTTTTTTCTTTTCTCGAGCATCTCAAAGATGTCAAATTTTCAATTTTTTCTTATTTAAACCATTGATCACATTTTAATTTTCCTGAGAAAAGTGACGTCAGAGACACAGAAAAAAACGTCATAAGAGAAACTTTTCCCTCCGGTGGCAAATAGAGTACCTTCATAAATCCGACGTTTTTCTTAATAACTTCGTTAATTAAAATGATAGAAATTTCTAAGCAGCTGAAATGCATTCCTTGAAGCAGTCGGAATACACTGATACCTCTCATGATGCAGAGCACTTTGCCCTCCGCGAGAAGATGCTGTCGCAGACAAAAAAAATTGACGCCAGTGACAGTTACTTTTTTTTAATATATAGAGAAATGTAAAATCGAACAAATATAAAAAGAATCTCGAATGTTGTTCTCGAATGCTTTTTAAAATATTTTGATTACTTAAAAAATTCCATCTCTTGCAAAAGTGAAACATCTATATTTTCTTTAAAATTTACTTATTGATGAAACGTTTATACTTTTATAACCATGTCTCTGCAAGAAATAAAGATTTATTTTATGATTTTTAGGACTCCATTTTTTTTTTTTTTTCTTGCACTTAAATTTTTATTTTGTGCTTTTTAGTAACAAAAAGAAAACTTAAATAAAACTTCAAAAAAATAAATAAATAAATAAATAAATAAATAAAATATAATAATAATAATAATAATAATAATAATAATAATAATAAATAAATAAATTAAAAATAACTAATCAGAATTTCTTAGAATACTGTTTAAACATTGAAATGCTTTCTTTTACATTTGAAATCTTATCTATTAATTACTATCAAAAGACGTAACAAATCTGCCACCGAGTATCAAACCCACGACCATCCATTTTAACAACTTGATGCTTTAACCGACTAAACCATTGACCGACAGATCGTAATCCCCACATTTGCTTCAAAATGGAAACGCCTTGTTTTTAAGTGTGACACGGAAACACTATGGCAAAATCCAATTTCAATAAAACAAAAACATCTAATTAAAGTAAAACTAATCAAAAATTCGAAAATCGGGCTTCAAGGTGCATCAGAAGAGGTCATTACGAAACTCCTTGCAAACTTGAGTAGTTCTGAGATCAGCCGTTTTCGTAAAAAGCTCCGGACATACACACACACTGACACACACACAAACATCTTATTTTATTATATTTATAGATTGATGATAGCTATTCGTGTCATCTCCTTATCACAAAAAAAAAAAAAGAAAAAAAAAAAAATGGTATGAAGCAGAGTTAAATTAATTCCATATTTATTAAAATATATCGAAAGCACGTAAGATATGAGAAAAGAAGCAATTTTATTTGAAATAGACAGTATCTAATCCCGCTGAAAGGAAGCTATATTTTTTTACCAATACGAACATTTTTTTATTTTAAAACATATATATTTCATGTCAGTTTAGAAAGTTGAAGAAATAAAATTTCTAATTTTTTGTTAAAGTTCTCATATATAAATTCTAATATTAATTAACTACATTATAATTGTAAAAAAATTAACATAATTTATCCATTTTAGTTTATATTATTAACTATCCATAGCATTTAACAGTATTATTATTTTAAGAAAAATTAGAACTAAATCTCTGTTATAAAGTTTCCCAATTTAGGCAAAATATTTTTTTATCAATATATTGGAAATTAAATATCTATAAATAAATATATTGTAAATTCCTATTAGGAAATTATAATGTTATTTTTTCCAGAAACAGAAGAGAAGGTGGAAACTATGCTAAATATATTTGTATATTTGTATATTTGTATGCTAAATATATTTGTATGCTAAATATATATAAGTTCATTTCAGAATTTTTCAAATTTTGCTATTCAAATTTTCAAATGTAAAAATTCAGTCTTAGTGTACGATTAACTTTTACTGTTCTGGTAAAAAAGAAACGTATTTTAAGACATATCTCTATAATATAATAATTATGAACCTACAGCCGTCAACACATTTGTTTTTTAAGACTAGGAAAACTAAATAAACAACTCATAAATGTATAAAATAAACAAGTACGAAAAGTCATGCGGTACGCATTGATTATTAACATTAACACGTCCCTACTGTACGTATTTGTATCGTATAACATTCAGTGTTCTTTGCCAAAGTTATCCAACAACGGGCAGATAGAAGGACTGAAAGGCATACCGATAGACTGATTGATTTCATAATTATTCTTAAGCACTTTTAGAAAGTGTTAAAAATGATTATGTAAAAGAAAATACAGATACTCAGATTCTAATTGCTGCCCTAGCTTTATCTGAATATTTTAGTGTACCACTGTAAATCTGTAGGTTAAGCGTATCTTTTTCTATACAAAACACTATTTTAGCATATTAACAATAAATGTTATTTGTTTTATGATTTTTACAGGAGAAAGTTATTTAAATGTGATTTTTAAAAATTTCTGTTCTAAAATGCGATGTTTTTTTTTTTTTTTTTTGAGGGGATGTTTCTCTACACAAACCAGTTAAACAGGATCCATTAATGCCATTTGAAATAGAAAACATTTAATAGTTGACTTAAATAAGATGCATCATTTTTAATAAATTCTGAAAGTATTTACGGACGCTGGTAGAGGACAGTCGTGCAGATAGACAGATGGACAGTCGGACATTAAAATTATATTCACACTTGAAAATTGTTATAAAAAGTTTAAATACTTTTAATGTAAACAAAAATGCAGTTCCAGCAAATTTCCAAGAAAAGCCCGTAATGTAACGGAATATTTTTGGGGGACCCTGTAAATCTAATGCTAAACAAACTACATTCTATGCATATAAATAACATATTTCAATTTCATTAGGAAAGTTATTAAAGTTATTAAATTTGGTTTAAAGAAATATCTCTCAGAGAACGCAATGCTTTGGAATACTTTCAGTGTCCCTGTAAACAAACCAATGATGGTATTTACTCCTTTTTTCTTTGGAAAACATCCGATAGTGAACTCGAATAACATATTTCTATTACATTAAAATTTCTGTAAAGTAAAGGTATTAAACTATGGTTTATAGAAAAACCTCTCATAGAATACAATGCTATAGAATACTTTCCGGTGTCCCTGTACACAAACCAGTAGAGGTATCTATCACTCCATTTTCAATTGGAACATCCGAAAGTAAAATTAATAACATATATCAGTTTCAAGAAATTCGATGAATATTTACGTCATTTAGATCGCGGAAGGCAAACAGACAGACGGAAAGACAGACAGAAAAACCGAAGTCATTAACACTTTTCAACCTTGTTGGAAAGTGTTAAAAATAGCCCTTTATATAAAATATTATAACATAACAATATTTATAAAATATTTTTTTTTGTACAATTTCACGAAGTTAAAATTATTCCGAATAAGATTTCATTTTCATCGTTCTAAAGATCTATCTAATTATGCATCACTTAGGTCTGTAACTTAATACCAATGGTACAAATATTTCTCAGATTGATTGTTATATCAAACTTTACTCTCCTATACAACATTTAATTATGTACCGATTAAAAAATAATAATAACAATAATAGGGGCTACAGCCTTCTACAATTTAAAGATTACTAACTTTATAGTATATATTAATTTTTTAATCCCAAAAATTCGACAACTGAGTAAGTCAAAATGTATTCTAAAAATTTTGCCAAAATATAGGAGGTTGTAGCACATGCAGAAAGTTTTTAACGCTCAATATCAGTAAATATATAAGAAATAATAATTAAAAGAAATCTATGTAGGCTCATTGATTGTTTATAGTAAAATATGTGTTTTCTTTTAAAATGTGTTTTAAAGTTCAATTTAAAATTTTAATTTATTTGTTAAATAAGTAAATATCTCTGCAAATATTAATTTTTCTTGAGGAATATATGTTTTTGTTTTTAAAAGATGTTTTCCTTTCATATTTTAACTATCAAAGGTCACCATTAGATTTTAACCCTCGCTTTCCCAAAACCATGGCGTTACTGCAAAAGAATTGCTTTCAGGTGCCGCTTGGCATGTTTGGCGAAATTCAAACGCGCCATTTTTTTATTATTCAGAACAAATTGTCATGCAATATTCCACTGGTTACGTTTGCTATCTCTGGCAAATTAGCGCATTTTTTGAATGAGGCGGGCTTAACTAAATTTCAACTACAAAATGTGGTCAAAATGACCCCATCTTGGGAAATTGAGGGATAATAAAATTGTTTAATCTCTCAATATATGCATACGTAAAACGAATTTTATGTATTTATAATTATTTATGAAGTCTTGAGTAACTTACATACATAATATGTTTTCTTACAGGTCTCAGTGGAGATCATTTCCAGTTTTCTGAAAACGGAGACGGACCAGCTCGTTACAATATAATTCATTTCAAGTATCTCCTGGAAATTACCAGTGGGTTCGGGTAGGAAAATATCAAAATGGAGAACTCGAACTGAATTTTTCAGACATTCGTTTCCGATTGGATGAACCGGCTATGCCATCCTCTGTTTGCAGTTTACCGTGTGGTAAAGGTGAAGCTAAAAAGTTTGTTGAAGGAGAAAAATGTTGTTGGCACTGTCTCATGTGCACAAAATATCAAATTCTGACATCTGACAGTATGTGTTACGAATGTCCTCTGGGATACCTTCCTAGTGAAGATCAGACAGAATGTGTAGAAATTCCTCTAAGATACATGCGTATTGATAGCGGTTGGCCAATTGGTGCTTTATCATTTTCATCATTAGGTATATGTGCCACATTATTCACTGTGTTAGTATTTATCAAGTATAATGATACTCCAGTGGTAAAAGCATCGGACAGAGAATTAAGTTACGTTCTTTTATTTGGTATTCTTATGTGCTACAGCATGACTTTTATTTTAGTTGAACAACCCACTGATTTAAAATGTGCGGTTCAACAAGTGGGAATAGGTTCATGTTTTACAAATGTGTACAGTGCTTTGTTAACCAAAACTAATCGTATTGCAAGAATATTTAATGCTGGTGCTCGTAGTACTAAACGTCCAAGCTGTATAAGCCCCAAATCCCAGCTTTTCATATGTGGATGTATTACAATGGTGCAATTAATAATATCTGCTATGTGGCTTCTCTTTATCCCACCTAAGGCTATACATTACTATCGTACAAGAGATGAAAATCAATTAGTATGCGCAGCTGCTGTAGATGCAACATATATGGTTGCATTTGCATATCCAATGTTACTCATTTTTATATGCACCGTTTACGCAATATTAACAAGAAAAATCCCAGAGGCTTTTAATTAATCAAAATTTATTGGATTTACAATGTATACAACATGCATAATATGGTTAGCGTTTATACCTATTTACTTTACTACATCATCTCACGTGGAAATCAATACATTTATGATGTCTGCAACAATAAACTTAAGTGCAACAGTAACTTTAGTTTGCCTTTTCTTTAACAAGCTATACATAATTCTGTTTCACCCTGAGAAGTACGTTAGGCAGTCACTGATGAACACCGATAAATATAATAATTCTACATCATCATCTACGAAACTCGATGCAGGAAATGCAAATGACGGTACGTACGAAAATACTTTGTAATTCTTGCTGAATTAATTTCATGTTTATTCATATGTATTAAATTTACTGATCGTTTTAGTGTAGTTAAATAACGGATAGGTAAATATTTTATCACCTAAGAGGCAGTTTTGTTCTCAAAATTCGTTAAATATTAGTATATATTCATCATAATGTAAAGGTTGTTGTCATCATAATGTAAATAGTATATATTCATCATAAAGTAAAGGTTTAGAAGGTGAGTATCTGTCATGTTAATAAAGAAATTTAAAAAATGAATAAGTATAAATATTTGCTTTAAAATGTAGATAGGAAATTTTGATTAAAAATATTTTATCAATACCCAAAACCTGATTAAGAGGCCGGAGTCAAACATTATCACCACTTTTAATATATTTGATTTTCAATTTGCTCTTTTTAATTAATTTTCTTATAACAATACACATTTTTTTCTTTAATTATGTATTGTTTTATGGGAACAAATAAATGTGGGGGTTGTTTTATTAAAGTTTCTAGAGGTTCTATAGACTGTCACTAAAAGAGTTAAAGCCAGGGTACACAACTACTACTACTTTTTAAAATTTATTTTCGATGTATAATTCACAGAAATTCGTCGTTAAACTTAGATTTTTTTTCTGTCTATATGCCTCTGCCAAATTAGATTCTTAAACACTTATATTGCACCGGAAATTTTAGAGTTATGTTTGTATCAAATACAAAAATATTATATTTTATTGGGAAAAAATTCTGTTATAAAATGTGTTGTGTGGAGTACGGTTTATACGCTAAAAATTAAGGTAATTCCTAATTAAAGCGCAAGCTTTGGTATTAAATATGTATTAGTAACTTACAGTCGACAACAAAATTATTCGAGTGCTAGCAATAATTCCTATGTAAAAAAAAAAAAAAAAGAAAAAAAAAAAACCTTAATTCTGTTTTGTTAAATAAATACTTGTTAAATCGTGGTTTTAGACTGATTAAGAACATGACTCAACAAAGGTTTATTTAAAAATGTAGTATTACGTGTACTTTTTTATATAGGAATTATTGCTAGCGCTCGAATAATTTTGCTGCCGACTGTATTGTTAAAAACAGCTAAAATATTGCTTAATGATTTTAAGCAGGCTTCGCGAATATCTGATGTGAATACCCGTCAAATTCTGAGAAAGATAAATCAATGGGCTACATCTTACATATTTTACAATAATTTTTGATAATATATAAAAAACTTAGTATAAAAAACAGAAGATTTATTTTAATACGGTGTGCTTAAATTTGTAATAATTAAACAAAATTGTAAATAAAAATCAATATAGACCCATTTTGTTCATTCAAATTCATAATTGGTATAAATATGTAGATGCTTCCATTTTGACTGTTATTTCAAGTTGCATCCAAACATCTAAATTCCAGTTCCACTCAATTCCAATTCATTAAAATATCTGAATTCTATCCTGAGATTAAAAAGAAAAAATAAATAATCAAACATACGCTCAAAGCCACAGAATGCTTAGCCGGTAACATACTTTTAGCACAATTTTCTAACAATTATATGTGTCTTAAATAGATAAAAATTGACCATTGAACAAGAAAAATAACTATACTTTGAAAATGGTAGTACTTTTTTATAGTCTTCTGTAAATTAAGTTCTTAAAGACTTCTATATATAAATAATAGCAATGTAATCTCTAATTAAGTGCCAAAATTACTGTCATAAAAGTGTAAAAATGTTTTCAAACGATTGTTATGCTACTGGGTCTCGGTATTAATCAAGGTCTGATCAGAATACAGTTTTATTTTCGAATAGAATAAAAACGTATGCACTTACACGCATTTTTGCATATAAAAAATACGGACAGTATACAATAAAGAAAAAATTTAATTTACAAAAATTATTACAACACTAGCGAGCTTCGCCCGCTAGCGGGTCAGTATTTTCAAATGAATCACTAAAATTAATGAATCACTAACAGAAACTTTTAGTGTTAAGAAAAAAAATTTAAAAAAAATCATTTCTGATTGGGTAAAAAGTCGGGCCGGGTTCCCATTGCCTTCGGTAGCGCAGTCGCGTGCGCGCTGCGCGCACAACTTAAAGGATACACGCGCTGCGCGCGCGTATTCCTTCCCTGACATTACGTGCCCCCTAAAAAAAATTATTTCTGATCGGGTAAAAACTCGCACCGGGTTCCCACTGCCTTCGGCAGCGCAGTACAGTGCGCTCTGCGCGCGCACAACTTAAGGGATACACGCGCTGGGCGCGCGTATTCCTTCCCTGACCCTTCGTGCCCCCTAAAAAAAAATCATTTCTGATCGGGTAAAAACTCACACCGGGTCCCCACTGCCTTCGGCAGCGCAGTCCCGTGCGCGCTGCGTGCGCACAACTTCAAGGATACACACGCTGCGCGCGCGTATTCCTTCCCTGAGCCTTCGCGCCCCCTAAAAAAAATCATTTCTGATCCGGAAAAGACTCGCACTGGGTCCCCACTGCCTTCGGCAGCGCTGCGCGCTCGTATTCCTTCCCTGACCCTCTGTGCCCCCTAAAAAAATCATTTCTCATCGGGTAAAAACTCGCACCGGGTCCCCACTGCCTTCGGCATCGCAGCCCCGTGGGCTCTGCGCATATTACAGCGCCATGAAAGAAAACTGATTCAGGACACCTCAAAACGTGTAAATCATGTGAAAACCTTCGATAATTTAAAAGAACTTTAAAATATCTTTCGAATGATGTATTAAAAATAATTTAATCATAATTAGAAATTGAAATATTGAAATTTGAAAATATTACAGCGCCAGCTGGCGGTACAAATTTCTGTATTCCACTGTTCGATTCCAATTCAATAAAGCTTTCCAATGATGTATTACTTATGAAATTATTTTGATTAGCAGCTGAGATACAAAAGAAAACGAATTCAGGAGACCTCAAAACGTGTAAATCTGTTGAAATCTTTGAATGATATAAAAGAACTTTAAAATATCTCTCGAATGATGTATTAAAAATTATTTAATCCTAATTAGAAATTGAAATATTGAAATTTGAAAATATTACAGCGCCATCTGGCGGTACGAATTTCTGTATTCCACTGTTCGATTCCAAATGAAAAAAGCGTTCTAATGATGTATTACTTATGAAATTATTTTAATTAGTAGTTGAGATACAAAAGAAAACCTAATCAGGAGCCCTCAAAACGTGTAAATCGAGTGAAATCTCGCGCGCGGTATAGACCTATTTCTTCCCCAAACTTTCAGCTCCTCCTAATTAACCTATGTATACCAATTTTGAATGGTCTAACTCAGTTAGCTGAGATTCAAAAGAAAACCTAATCAGGAGACCTCAAAACGTGTAAATCAGGTGAAAACTTTCGATAATATAAAAAAAAAAATTAAAATATCTTTCAAATGATGCATTAAAAATAATTTAATTATAATTAGAAATTGAAATTTTAAAATATTAAAGCGCCATGGATCGAACCGGCCGCGCAGTCCCGTGCGCGCTGCGCGCACAAGTTAGGGGATACGCGCGCGGTGCACCCCAGACAGCACATCGCCTCCCCAGGACATCTTCAAGATGTCTTCTGGATGAAAAGACATCCCAGAAACGTCCTTAAGATGTACTGTGGATAAGTTAAGCCTAACTGTGCTGTTAGGGATGCCTATTTCATCTCCACCCTGTCAGCCCCTCCTAATTAACCTACGTATACCAATTTTGAACGGTCTAACTCAATTAGCTGAGATGCAAAGGGAAACCTAATTAGGACACCTCAAAACGTGTAAATCTGGTGAAAACTTTCGGTAATTTAAAAGAACTTTAAAATATCTTTCGAATGATGTATTAAAAATAATTTAATCATAATTAGAAATTGAAATATTGAAATTTGAAAATGTTACAGCGCCATCTGTCGGTAGAAATTTCTGTATTCCACTGTTCCATTCCAATTCAAAAACGCTTTCTAATGATGTATTACTTATGAAATTATTTTAATTAGTAGCTGAGATACAAAGAAAACTGATTCAGGACACCTCAAAACGTGTAAATCTGGTGAAAACTTTCGATAATTTAAAAGAACTTTAAAATATCTTTCGAATGATGTATTAAAAATAATTTAATCATAATTAGAAATTGAAATATTGAAATTTGAAAATATTACAGCGCCATCTGTCGGTAGAAATTTCTGTATTCCACTGTTCCATTCCAATTCAAAAACGCTTTCTAATGATGTATTACTTATGAAATTATTTTAATTAGTAGCTGAGATACAAAGAAAACTGATTCAGGACACCTCAAAACGTGTAAATCTGGTGAAAACTTTCGATAATTTAAAAGAACTTTAAAATATCTTTCGAATGATGTATTAAAAATAATTTAATCATAATTAGAAATTGAAATATTGAAATTTGAAAATATTACAGCGCCATCTGTCGGTAGAAATTTCTGTATTCCACTGTTCCATTCCAATTCAAAAACGCTTTCTAATGATGTATTACTTATGAAATTATTTTAATTAGTAGCTGAGATACAAAGAAAACTGATTCAGGACACCTCAAAACGTGTAATTCTGGTGAAAACTTTCGATAATTTAAAAGAACTTTAAAATATCTTTCAATGATGTATTAAAAATAATTTAATCATAATTAGAAATTGTAATATTGAAATTTGAAAATATTACAACGCCATAAAAGAAAACTGATTCAGGACACCTCAAAACGTGTAATTCTGGTGAAAACTTTCCATAATTTAAAAGAACTTTAAAATATATTTCGAATGATGTATTAAAAATAATTTAATCATAATTAGAAATTGAAATATTGAAATTTGAAAATATTACAGCGCCATGAAAGAACACTGATTCAGGAGACCTCAAAACGTGTAAATCTTTTGCAAACTTTGAATTATGTAAAAGAACTTTAAAATATCTTTCGTATGATGTATAAAAAATAAATCAATCGTAATTAGAAATTGAAATACGCGTAGTCGAATATTGCAAAAATGTCCGGCGTGTAAAGAAAAAATTTAATTTGCAATTAAAATGTAAATCTTTTGTTTATTGACGAAAATCGATGAAATTTGAAATGCAAGTTTGTTTTGTGGTGTAAATATTATATACTAAATAAAATGTGTAAAATTTGAAAAATTGAAGAAAATAGAAAATTCCAATTTTTAATCGCAGTACGAAACACGTGACCTCATTAAATAGCAGATGTGTTTCCATTGAAGACTGCTGTAGACGAAAAGTCTGCAAAGCTAAGATTCTTGTGATTTGTTGCCAATATTTTTTTATAGTTTAGTTAATTTTAAAAAATCTAATTGTCCGATCGATAAACCGTTTAAACCATCGGTTTAAGAAAAAAATGCCCTTTCGAATGGTATCTTGTTTGTAACAATACGACTGACATTTCTAATTTATTTTCCACCTTTTCCGTAAAAATGTCGCTTTTTAAGCATTTAATCATGAATTCTGGGTCATTTTTCGTTAGACAATGGTCGACATTTTAATTAATATCTCCGCTAATTAGGGTCGCATCGTTTAGCAAATTACATATCGTACATCTGCGATAAATTCTCTGTCCGACGGTACCTGTTCGAAGTCCGTGCGACCGTTAGCGGCGGAGCCTTTTCCGTTTCAAGCCGATTCTCACAGACACACACACACACACACACACAGACAAAAACACACACGCGTACAGATTTTAATAATATAAGGAGATTACATATCGTACATCTGCGATAAATTCTCTGTCCGACGGTACCTGTTCGAAGTCCGTGCGACCGTTAGCGGCGGAGCCTTTTCCGTTTCAAGCCGATTCTCACAGACACACACGCACACACACACACAGACAAAAACACACACGCGTACAGATTTTAATAATATAAGGAGATACATAATAATGCAAAGAACTACTTATAAGAATATTTAAAAATTTAATCAGCCGTAATTTTTGCAGCACAGGAATAAGACTAGAAACAAATTATCACTGAAAAAAATAAAGGAGTGAAATTACTCAAATATGAGTAAAATTGTGTCAAATTTGAGTATCTCACATACTTAAAATAGCTCCGAAACAAGGATTCTCAAATTAATAAATCCCATGTACTCATTTTTGCGTACATTGACATACTCAAAAATTGGCATCAGCCATCGTGAATCCCAATATCCCAAACGTAGATTCTCATTCATGTATTCTTTCGCAAGCCAGTATGAAACTGTCAAGAAATATAACTCTAGAGAATTGAAGTAGTAAATTTTGTGTTTGAACTTTTCCTGTTTCAATTTGTAGAAATTATATTAAAGAATTTCTTTTAGTTCTGCATATTTATTAAAAAAAAAATATGAAATGCACAGATATTAATTTAAAACCATGGGATATTTTACAAATGAGACAAGCATTTATTCCTTTTTGAAACAGAATTACTCGTTTGGAAATGAATATGTCCATTTACTCATTTTTGAGTACTTCATTTTTAACAGTGATGAATAATTACTTAACATGCACCTGTCTAAAATTTTTACACAACACAAAATATTGCATGTTTGACAGATCATTTGCTTTCTAGAAGCAGAAAATAATCTTGAGAAACAAGCTAATTTGTTTTTATAAGCTCTTAACTAAATGCATAAAAACATTCAAAATATTGCACGCCATTCATTTTTAAAAGCTAATCAGCCGAACTCGAAGAATACATTTTAGAACAATTGATTTAAAACGTAAATGAAAAATATTGTAAGTCATTTCATGTTTTAGTTTGCGTGCGAGGTGTATGAATGAAATGCAACCACATATCACGCAAACGTTTACAAAATTTTCAAAAGTGGCCAGTTTAATTTATTTACATTTCTTCAAAGTGTTTATTATTTTTTTACAATTGTGATAGATTTCATACATAAATCAAAAGAAATATACAGTTCCATTTATCATTAAACTGCTTATGCCTGAAAGATCAGAATATTTGGAAACTAAATAACTAGTAGTGTTAATTAAAATAATTTATGACAATTTAGTTTGTGGGTTGCTTTTTTCTCCCTCTACCAATAATTAAAACGCAAACACCATTTTTTATAAGCGCAAACACTGTTTTTCCTGTTTTCTTTTTTCTTTTATATTATTTTAACTGAAAGATTAATAAACTACTATTTAGAAATAATAATTACAATAATTCTAAAAATAAAGGAATATGTTCTTCTATATCTTTTTTAATTCCGTATTTTTTTAAAAATTGGATTAAATTAAAAAATAGAAATTTTTAATACTTATAGGGACAATTAGAAATTTAATACATGCTACGTTCCGCATTTTTTCGTGACTCTCCCACCACTCTATTTAAATTGTAATTTTTCTATTAAATGATCGTGAAAATGTGCTATTGAAAGTTGCAATATAATTGTAGTGGCAGAAAAATCAGGGGGAAATGCGGAGCCATAGCATGCATGGAGATTTTGTCAATTTGAATTTTTAAATTATGCAAAATTTTCATCAATTTAAAAATCAAAATTGTATTTTCAATACCAATTAATACTATCAAAAAGATCTACCGAATGAAAAACTATTTTGATTAAAGAAAAATCCAATTTATCCTATAATTATTGTCCTTGGTATTAAAAATATTACAAATATTCCCTTAAACTTTATTTGTAGCTTTTAATAACTGTAAAATATATACTTTAACATGATTATTTTATAGTGCAGCGCTTTAATGAATTAAATTATTTGTGTTCAGAATATCTAAAAAAGAAAAAAAAAATGTTTTAAATTCTCACGTTATGTCAAAACGTGCTTCTCTTGTGCTTTCAATTTACCTAACTAAAGTAAAGTAGCTATAATGCCTACATTGTTATTAGAATATGTTTACTTAAAATTGCCTTTCATAAAATTTATATTTACCGAATATACAAAGGAATTTAAATACACAAGAAATTTAAACGATATGTGTATTATAATGTTTCACTTTATTTCTTTAATGTTAATTAAATATGTATTCGTTGATATGATATTTAATATTTTTTATTTTGAAGCAATTACATTTTATTGTTTATCAAATGAACAATGCACTGTAATTCTCCGCGTATAATCGGCAGGTAAAGTATGTCATTTCTCCACCAGTAATTTTATTTAACAGAAAAACCGGTATGTTCATGAAGAAACAGCTGGTACAAGTATAACTTTAATGGTAAATAAAATTTCTGGTGCAAAACTGACTTCAATGACATGCGGATTATCTGCCGAAAATTACGGTAGTCTTTATAGGTCGATTGAACACATACCTAGGTAATAGGCATTTAATAATAATAATAAAATATCCAACTTGTTATTTAAAACAGTATGTTTAATGTATGTCATTAAAATACGAAATTTCTGTTAAGAAAAGCTTAATTACTCATGGTGTTTTCAAATTATTAAAAATTAAACTTTGAAGATATTTTTCAGTGAATGCAACTACTTTTTTTATTCTGAAAGTTCACATGCATAAAACATATAGATAATACACAATACTCTTGTGATATAAAATTATTCTTTTATTATGACTTGCTCAACAGTGATTGCATAAATCGGATTTCTGTCGTAAGCTGATACATTATGATAAATATGCATGCCATATATATACCATACCATCAATTATGCTTTTAACATATGGCGAAGGTTGATGGATTGCAAGGTGAAAGCAAAACGGTTCATCAAAAATTATGCAAATCAATCATATACATATTGGCTACGTAATGGCATATTTAGAGTTATTTCGTGTTTCGTTCATCTTAATAGTGTTTCAGATATTTATAATAAAAACATTAGTACGCTATCTTTTACCTGACAGCCACTATTAGGCGATATTAAAACAATGCGGTTTAAACGATATTTGATTGATGAAGATCGTATAAAATTTTAATGGAAAGAAAAGCAGATTTTCATTTACGGATTACAAATTATTACATATTACTGATACCTGCATTAATAGTATTTATTTTTTTAAATATTTACATAATAATGATTAATAAAAACATTTAAAAAAAAATGTGATCGCGTGTAAAAACATTTGTAGAATATACGATATTATTGTTTTAATGGATAATATTATTTAAACGATAATATTATTTTAATGGACTAGTGAAAAAAGTACACATATTGCTTAAAATAAAAATTGTCTAGTTAAAATTACATCACTTTAATCATTTACAACGATATGAGTTTTCTTTTACCTCGATTAAATCGCTAAATTATTTTCGTTATCATCTTATACTTCATATACTTGAACCACTATGTGGAGTAAAGTTATAATCAATACCATAATGTGGTTCAACCTTACTTTTTAGTTTTCAACTTTTTGCTAATGAATTTCAGTTGCACCAAAACTTGGAGCTACTATACATCCACACACAAGGGAAGTGTTTCGGCGCACATGCAATTACAATTCCCTTCGTTTTCAGGAGATGGTGCCACAAGCGTGCTGAAAATCACCAGGTGTAAGCCGGAGAGTGAAAATGAAATCTGTGAAATGAGATCGCGTGTGATTATGTCATTCAAAACCAACATTTATTACAAGCAAAAAAAGAGTTCTTTATTCAGTTGATAACTAACCAGATGTTACTTTAAGAAAATTTATTGATGTATAACCTTTTAAGAAGAGAGACAAATCTATTATACACAGTCCAGGAATTATGAATCAGTAAAATTATTTTTGAAACCAAACAAAGCTCAAATAGAGCGTGGTTGAAAACATAGAGTAAAGTACAAATTTTGTGCAACAACTCACCCATGGGTCAAGATAAGACTCTAGAAAATTTAGCCCCTTTCATCAAAATCGACAAAACGTCAGAGGGCAAGAAAGCATGGCACAGTACCAAAGTGTTAGACTGGAGTCAACACGGTCTTCAAATCAATCCCTGTCTCGATCGAATGCTGTTTTTTTTTTTTTTTCTTCTTTTTAATTAGAAATATAAAAGTTACAGCAACTACAGTAACAAACTTTGGGAGAACCAAGTACCAAATCATGATAAAAGGTTTCACTATATCATGGTTGTAGCTACTGTGCACCATGTTTTGTTTCAGCCAAGGACAAAATTTTAACAGTATACTTGCGATGAAGTACGAAGCAAAATGTTCTTTAAAATAGTAATGTGATGGAAAAAGCAGGTACTAACAATGCCCATGTATAAATTACATATTTTACCAGCTATGAACATGCGATTATTTTAATTTATTACAAAGTACTTCAACCACCTGCCCTTTTTATACACCACTTTGTATGTGATATAATTTTCTTCAGTGCGAACGAAATTACGATTAAATAAGAAGAAAAATACCCTTCAAAAAAGTAGTGTAAAAAAAAAAAAAAAAAAAAAAAGAATGGCCACTAACTATGTTCTTTAATACCTGTAATTTAAAATATTGGTATCTCTGCTGTTATGATAAAATATTTTTACAGTATTCAAATGGAATACATTTTCAACAAGTACCGTAATTTTTTGTGTATAACCCGCAGGTCAGGTAAGTCAGTTCTGCACCAGAAATTTCAATTAGCAAACGAGGTCGATTTGTACGAGCTGTTTCTTCGAAATAATATAGATTTTTGTGTTAAATAAAATTTCTGGTGGAGGAATGACATATTTTAATGACATATTATTGCGGATTATATGCAGAAAATTACGGTACAGTCGGGGAAAAAAAAAAAAAAAACGCAACACTCAACGTAACTTCGTTGCTAATCGATGTAGAAAAATATAATAGGTATCATTCGACGGGGAATTGTGAGTAGTTTCAGAAAATGAACAGAAAATTTGAATTGGGGGTCGTTTACATATTAAAACGCACACCAACTTTGATTTTTTCAATGGTAACCCCTATTTTTATTTTATATTTGGATTCCTGGGATCGCGACAACGCGAAAAAGTATATTGGTTGTACATTTTACTTATTTTTTTACAGAGTTATAAGCGTTCAAAGTTTGAAGGTGCTAATGTTAAATTCATATTTCAAACTTTTATTAATATCTTCACAAAAAATAACTTGATCGATATAATTTTTTTTTCACGAGATAAAGTGAAGAAACCCAAACATAATCCATCATTACATTTGATTCTGAAAAATATTTTTAATTCTGAAAAATATTAATAAATTCATATTCATAAAAATTATGAATTATGACCTATATTAATTTTTACATAAAATGAATCCTAATGCTGAAAAATATGGGTGTGCAAATTTGCAGCTCATTCCAGTTATTAGTTTTCGAGATATAAATAAATCTTTCTTTTGAAGTGGTTTAGGGGGCCGTCTCTTATAAACTTTTGCATGAGATAACGAATCAAATCTTAAAAAATAACAAAGAAAATTAAACAAAATATTTTTATTTTTTATTTACGGGTCAAATTATATAACAACAACGTCAAACGCAAAGAAATGACACAAAAATGATGATTTTTAGACATTAGTGTTAGCATCAAGAATTCCTGTTTTCTAAAGAAGACAAGCCCCCCCTTCATCGTTCTTCAAAACAAAACAATACACAACAGAAAAGTTAATGTGACATTGAGTATTCGTGTTAAACCCCTTATTTTATGTTGACAAAAATAGGCACTTCATCGATTAATTGGTGATAAATTTTGAATCTTTTAAACAAACACTAGAAGAAAAAAAATTAACTAAATAGGCGGGGTTTACTGTTTTAAATAGAAAAATAGGTTTAATGTGAAATTGTCAAATATAAAAAACGAATGGAATTAGAATGCAAGACAGACTTGTAAAATCGTTTCTTAACTACTGTCATAGTTAAAAAAAAGTTTAATCATTTGCTTCATATATTCCTTTATTTTATTTTATTTTATTTTATTTTATTTACTTATTTATTTATTTCGTAGGGGGACGATTATTATTTTAAGGACACTTTAGTGTTTAAAATTTTATTAATATATTTTAACTCTATACATTTTTAAAAACATACTTTAACTTTTATAAATATATTTTAACACTTTTGCGACTGCAGGATTTTGTCTTTTTGACAGTAAGACCAGCCTACGGGCATTATACTCTCAAAATAAAATATTTCAGAACAAATTTTCTGTATTCACAATTATATTACAAATGGATATACATTATAATTATATCCTTTCTAATCAATATACTATTTCTATTCATAGTATATTTTATTGCAAAAATATGAACACTGGGTACACACTTAAGAAGTATGTAACACACAAATTAAGAAAGAAACGCCCACTGACAGAGTTACAGATTTTCAAATGGCTTGAATCTATGTAAGCAGTCGCGAAAGGGTTAATTAAGAAATTATATTTTCATAGAAACTATAAAACGAATCGTACAGTTCCAAAGAGTTCAACTGACCCAAAACTGGTAAGTACGATTAAAATTGTTTAATATTTACTTCATGAACCCTTACAATAATTTATCCGAAAAGATTTAGTTTATGCGTTGTTGTGTATATATATATATATATATATATATTTTTTTTTTCTTTCATTTCGTATATTATGTTACACCTACGAAAGAAAATTTAAGCTTTATTGGTGATCAGTACAGCCATAATAGGCACTTTTACTTGAAAAATATTGCACTTTTTTCAAAGAGTACTGTATGGACTAATCGCAAGTGTAATGTATTTAAATAGACCTAAAATTATCTAAAAATGTATTGAAGTATATACAAATCTCAAAAAATTGAATTCAGGATAATTAAGGAACTGGAAAAGAATCAACGTTTTATTAATTTCTATAATTACTTTTTTCCTGAAAGATTTCCGGTGTGAAACATTAAAATTTTCTCTAAATCTTATAGGATCTTAATTTTATTTTTCTACACTTATAAATAATCCCCTAACACATTTTTGATTATAACTCTGTAAATACTAAACATAAAGTATATAAACAGTATACTTTTCCGCACTGCCAGACTCTCAGAAATACGAAAATGAAGTCAAAATTGTGTGTTGCTATTGAAAAAATCAAAGTTGGCTCTCACTTCAATATGTAGATGACCCCTAATTCAAAATTTGACGACATATTCAGAAAGTGCTTTTAATTACCTGTTGAATGGTGTCTATTAGATGTTCCTGCGTCAATTAGTAACGAAATTACAGCGGGTGTTGCGTTTTTTTTTTCCCCGACTGTACATTGGATTTTTATAAGTAAATAACGATGATACTTTATTGGATTACATTGTTTGAAATAAATCATTGAATAAAATATTTATGTGACAGATTTTGGAATTTAACAGTTAATTTTTCTTTCTTTATTTTCCAGATGATTTTAACCCGTTAGTAGTCGCTATAGACAGCGCCACATATTACATATTGCGCACTTTTTATTTAACTGGCACCAATAATTTTAAGAAGTGATGTGATCGACGTTTCTTCGATTTTATTCGCGTATTATGTATATCAAATGTCACTTCCAAAAATTTTTGGTGAATAAGAAAATCCGGAAAAACTGAAGGATGGGCGGCAAATCGACCAACTAGTCACTACTAACGGGTTAAATAGCAAATTTTGCCATAAATGGTGATTATAAAATCAAGGCTCACAGTGGGCATTCTGTTGAATGCACTTTTTGTATAAAGCAATATTTGTATTATTTTTCGAAAATATATACTACAAACTATTAATTAAGATTACTATAACAAAGGATATTTAAAATAGGGATTACTGAGAACACTGTGAATTTAAGGGAATGTGGAGAAAAAAAAAAAGATGGATCCATACGTAACTTAAGATTAATAAGTAACGTAAGTTAGATTGAGTGTCTGAGAGAGGTAGCTAATAGGAATTGAAGCTGTGATATCTCTGCGAAATCTTCTATTAAAAAACAAACTCCTTAAAAGAAATTCCTACGCGACAAG
This sequence comes from Salticus scenicus, assembly GCA_963930645.1. NCBI lineage: Eukaryota > Metazoa > Arthropoda > Arachnida > Araneae > Salticidae > Salticus > Salticus scenicus. Next base: position 233,060,673 of record OZ005651.1, read on the forward strand.
GCGTGGAAACAACTTATAAAATCTTGGTTGTGCTAATAGGAATTAAAGCTGGGATATCTCTCTGAAATCTTCTATTGAAAAGCAAACTTATTAAAATAATTTTAACTTAAAAGAAATTCCTACGCGACAAGGCGTGGAAAAAAGTTATAAAATCATGGTTGTATGAAATACAATGTCAAATTTAAACAGCAATGACAACATTAGCCTTTTACTCCCTTTTTTTTTTTTTTTTTTTTTTTTTAATCTAAATCTTTATCCTAATTAATAACGAAAAATATTTGCAAAAATGCAGTAAAATTTCGTATGGAAATAGTTGTAGCATTGAATGCCAAACACTTCTACCCCTGTATATAAGTAGAATGGTTTAACCGCAGTTGCAACTTCTCCGCATTTTGTGCACCACTATTTATAATATTTTTTTTTTCCATCTTATTTAATTGGAGAAAATCAAATATTCAATAATATATATATATATGCATCGAAAATAGTGGTATTCAAAATTCATAGAATTTTACATTTATGGACTTAACTTAAGAAATGTACTTTTATTCGTAACAAACCAAAGTTACTAAGGATTTTTCTGGAGCCAAGAAGTTAAAATGGAGCTTCGCTGGGCACCTTGCGAGAAGAAATGATGATAGATAGACCAATTTTATTTTGGATAGTTTTGTATTGGATATCAAGAGATAAAAAGGAAAAAAAAAAAAAAAAAAAAAAAAAAAGAAAAAGAAAACCGAGGAAGAAACCACTGTGTTGTTGGAGAGAAGAAACTGTGAAGTTTGGACGAGCGGAATGAAAAAAAATTGCAGAAATCAGGGAAGTTTGGAATCACCTAGGAGAGGCCTTCATCCTGCAGTGGATTGGTAAAAATCTGATAATGAAAATGATGATGATGATAGATGAAGATTTGAAAGTCTTAACAGTTTCGGAAACACATTTTTCATAGCCATTCCTGCTGCAGTTATTTCGATTTAATTTCGATTTGTTTTTTATATTGTAATCAGAGCCTGGTTAAAACTGAGGAACGTTGTTACAACTATAAATTAAAAATGTCTCGAATTTTAATAGAACTTCCATGGTTTAGTTAATAATTTATTTTTATAAGAAATTTTTAAGGTCGGGCAAATCGAAGTTCCACATCGCAAATTAGACGCTACTATTTTTAAGTGAATTGTATTTTTATCTAACGAGTGATAACTCTGTATTATAAGTCAAAATTAATTTTTGTAAAAGCTGTTGAGAGTGAGGCCCGAACTTAATTAGGCTTTTCTCCTGCTTTTTATGATATGAATAACTTCATAATTACAATCTGTATGCTACTGTTAATCTCCATAGAAACAGTACATTGGAATTCCCTTTTTTACTTCTATATTATTCCTTTCAGGTATCTCTAAATAAAACATTCTAAGAGAATTTTCCAGCTTAGCTCTAAACAAAATCAATAATCTCACTATTGATAAGTTAACATAATAACACTGTTTAAAGATCTAAAAAGGAATCAGCAATGATAAATTAAAATTACTTTAATATTTTTTCAAGAAAAGTTTGTTGCCGAAGAGAAAATCCCTTTTCTTTTTGCGCCTATTAAAACTTTATAATATTAACCCTTATAACAACGATGGTCGCCAACAAATGATTTTAAATATGTACCTTGTATTCCGGCGGTCGTCAACAGACGATTCATGTTATTTTCAAGTTCGTCTGCTTTACTAATTTATACACGAAGCCCTACCTTATGACGTTGTATTGATACACTACATTTCAGTCGATATTGCAGCAGATTTTTGGGATTAAATAGGATACTAGTTATCGTGAGTACATAGTAGTGAAAGGTGAAATATTCTTGGGTGTGATTACCATAGTTCCCAACTTTTATAATTTATTCACGATTATTTTTAGCCTTGCCTCTTTGTCATACCAGAAATTTTGAAAAATCATTTTCTTCTCAATTAATCGTTGTCACATATTAAGGAGAAATAATTTACAAAATTTTTGGTACGAAAAGAAGGCGGGGCTAAAAATGCTCGTGAATAAATTATAAACGTTGGGAACTCTGGTGACAAGATTTAAGGTAATTTTCTGTGCATAGTCCGCAGGTCAGGTAAGTCACTTCTTTACCAGAAATTTCAGTTAGCAAACGAGGTTCAATTTGTACGAGCAGTTTCTTGAAAATAATATAGATTTTTGTGTTAAATAAAATTTCTGGTGGAGGAATGACATATTTTAAGGACATATTATTGTGGATTATATGCAGAAAATTACGATACCATGGAATTAATAATAGATTAAAAAATCTAGGCGTGGAACCTTACCACGCCTTTTTTATTCAAATATTTATAGAAATGGCATTTTTTTTTCCGTTTTGCGTTCCAGTTATTTATAGTTTTACCAGAGTTGCCAAGATTTGAATTTATTCCGGAGCATTTTTAGCCCTGCATTTATTTCATACGACTTTACTTTTTACTTATTTTATCGTAGTTACCTACATAATGAAAAATGCTTTCTGATAAAAAAGTGGCGCGAAATAAAGGCTGGGCAAGAATTCGCCACAAAAATTTCAGAGCTGCCAACCTATTCCAGCAAATTGTTAGTACCGCCCCTTTTTCTACACCACTGAATTTTTAAAGTAATTTTCTTCAAATATATTTACGGTGAATTAAGAAGAAAGAAACTCTAAAAAATTAGCGGTGTAGAAAAAGGGGTGGTACTCTAACAATTTGCCGAATTAGGTTGGCAGCTCACTAATTTAAAAAGTTGACAACTATGAAAAGAGCATTTTTTTAATGCCTAGAAACTTAAATAAATCGCACCAGATTATTTATTCGTAAATTTTTAAGCATTGAAAGAAATAGCTTTCTTTCTTTATCCTTGAAAAGATGATCAAATTCAATCGTGCAATTAATTTCCAGGTTTGACGAAATTGTGGAAAATTACTCCGAGAATTGATATCGAAAAGTTCAGGGTGGGAAAAGAAACATGTTTTGGGTACAGAACATATGTTATGAATTGGCTCAATTGTATAAAAATGGAGCCGTACCGTTTCTAAAGTTTGTTACCTTATTGTGTAAATAAAGTAGAGGGAAAGTTAAAGGAAATCATGCAAATCATTAACGAACATAGTCACTCTGTCTTAAGTTCAATAAATTTATATGGAAATATATTACATAAGTATAATAATAAAAAAAAATAGTAATAATAAAACTGCTTCTTCAAGAAACAGACAGCACACTTTATATAAAGATACAGAATTTCCTATGTTTAACAGTTTGCTTGTAATTATGGACAGAATAAAAAATTTTCCATTCTCAAAAAAGCTTCATTTTCTGAAATTTTCAGTAAAGGCTATTAAAAAATAAATATTTATTAAGAAAAAAAATCTTAATAGATGACGAAAATTTCGAAAGAATATCTAAATTTTACGTGTTGAAAAATTGGAAAAGGGAAAATCATATTAATTAGTACAAAACTGTAAATAAGCACTATAAAATTCGAGAACTCGCAGCTATACTGTAAAAAAAAACTATTACCAGCCGCAAGAAACTCTCTGTGATTGGAGAAAATAGCAATTTTCTCCAATTACAGAGAGTTTCTTGCAGTTGGTAATAGTTATTTTTTTACAGTGTAGGGATGGGTAAAAGAATGAGGAGCAGTTAATCAGAACAGTTCCGGGAAAAAAAACCGAAGGAACTCTTCACTTTCACCAAAATTAGCTGTTTACATTCGTCAAAATGAAATGTTCACGTTTGCCGATCCAATGCAGAATGTTTATATCTCGCTTACGTACGATGGCTTCACATGTCCGTTTTAAGCGAGAGGCGAAGGTTACCAGAGAAATACGCTGTCTTTATTATAAAATATGGAGCCCCAGAAAAAAAAAAAAAAAAAAAAAAAAACAATATCCGCTGATTGGCGATAAGAGGATAGAAAATCTGTTAAATTAAACATTATGTAGAAAACCAGTCTTACTTTGCGGAACAAGTCGGAACAGTTCGAAGCATTTGAACAATTCGGAGAAGGCGAACTATTGGAAGCAGATGAACAGTCTGAGCAACTCAAAACCTCGGAACAGTGGAACTACTAGAAGCAAAAAAAGATTGGGGACGTGTATGATATATATAGTCCATTTAGTTGCAAATACAGATTTAACTATATAGATATAAAGAGAAAAACTATTCTGTTAGTTGTTTTCTTTTGCATAGAAATTGAAATAATTTTTCATTTGAAGATCATATTTTATTTTATTTTATTTTTTATCTTTGTGTCGGGCAATGGGCCAAACTAAACTCAATGATTTCTACATTTAATTTTGAGGTTTTTCAATTTTCTACATTTAGGGGAATTAAATTTATCAATAATTGTACTAAATACATTGATATTATTAGTTTTCTCAAAGTTACAAGTATTATCTGAACATATAAGTCTAATCTAATGATGATAGATTCAATACATTGTTAACAGCGTAATTTGATGTGGTGAAAATCCCTCGAAACGCATTGTTTGTTTAGTTTTAAATGAAGTAGATCGTTTTAATCCTTTCAGGGGCGGTGGTTGTATAGTTCAACCGCAGAGTTTAATTCAAAATTGCCCAAACACGCCCGAATGTTTTTTTTTTTTTTTTTTTTTTTTTTATAAAATTTTTCTTTTATAACATATAAGAATAACTTCATTTATTTCTTGTCTTTTAATATTGTTGGTTATTTCTGGTAGCTGTTGATGTTAAAGAAAAAAATTGCTTGCCCCTGAAAGGGTTAAGAAGTTATAAAAGAAGATTTTATATTTCGAAATGCACTTCATTCTATTTTAAACTGATGAAGATAAATTTTAAGCATCAAAATGCATTTCAGTTAAGTTTTATATGATTGTAACATATTTATTACATCGAAACGTGTTTCAGTTTGATTGGGTAGTGATAGATTGAATCTTTAATTTAAGATTTAACTGATAAATATAGATTAATTTGGAATCGCCTCAATATTATTTCAGGGGAGAAAAAAAATTGAATTTGAATGCAATAAAAAAGGGGTGGTACTAATAATTTGCCGGATTAGGTTGGCAGCTCTGTAATTTAAATGTTGACAACTATGAAAATAACATTTTTTTAATGCCAAGAAACTTAAATAAATCGCACCAGATTATTTATTCGTAAATTTTTAAGCATTGAAAGGAATAGCTCAATTTCTTTATCTTAGAAATTTGTTCGATATATGAATCAAGCAACAAACTTGCTTTAACTTGCGGGTTTGACGAAATTGTGTAAAATTACGCCGAGAACTGGTGTCGAGACGTTCAGGGTGGAAAAAGAAACGTGTTTCATGGTACAGATCGTATGTTACGAATAGGCACAATAGTATAAATATGGAGCCGTACCGTTTCTAAAGTTTGTTACCTTATTGTGTAAATAAAGTAGAGGGAAATTAAAGGAAATCATGCAGAGCATAAACGAACATAGTCACTCTGTCTTAAGTTCAATAAATTTATATGGAAATATATTACATAAGTATAATAATAAAAAAAATAGTAATAATAAAACTGCTTCTTGAAGATACAGACAGCAGACTTTATATGAAGATACAGACTTTTCTATGTTTAACAGTTTGCTTGTAATTATGGACAGAATAAAAAATTTTCCATTCTCAAAAAAGCTTCATTTTCTGAAATTTTCAGTAAAGGCTAATAAAAAATAAATATTTATTAAGAAAAAAAAATCTTAATAGATGACGAAAATTTCGAAAGAATATCTAAATTTTACGTGTTGAAAAATTGGAAAAGGGAAAACCATATTAATTAGTACAAAACTGTAAATAAGCACTATAAAATTCGAGAACTCGCAGCTATACTGTAAAAAAAAACTATTACCAGCCGCAAGAAACTCTCTGTGATTGGAGAAAATAATAATTTTCTCCAATTACAGAGAGTTTTTTGCAGTTGGTAATAGTTATTTTTTACAGTGTAGGGATGGGTAAAAGAATGAGGAACAGTTAATCAGAACAGTTCCGGGAAAAAAAACCGAAGGAACTCTTCACTTTCACCAAAATTAGCTTTTTACATTCGTCAAAATGAAATGTTCACGTTTGCCGATCCAATGCAGAATGTACTTAAGTACGATGGCTTCACATGTCCGTTTTAAGCGAGAGGCGAATGTTACCAGACAAATACGCTGTCTTTATTATAAAATATAAAGCCCCAGAAAAAAAAAAAAAAAAAAAAAAAAAAAAAAAAAAAAAAACAATATCCGCTAATTGGCGATAAGAAGATAGAAAATCTGTTAAATTAAAAATTATGCAGAAAACCAGTCTTACTTTGCGGAACAAGTCGAAACAGTTCGAAGCATTTGAACAATTCGGAGGAGGCGAACTATTGGAAGCAGATGAACAGTTCTGAGCAACTCAAAACCTCGGAACAGTGGAACTACTAGAAGCAAAAAAAGATTGGGGACGTGTATGATATATATAGTCCATTTAGTTGCAAATACAGATTTAACTATATAGATATAAAGAGAAAAACTATTCTGTTATTTGTTTTCTTTTGCATAGAAATTGAAATAATTTTTCATTTGAAGATCATATTTTATTTTATTTTATTTTTCATCTTTGTGTCGGGCAATGGGCCAAACTAAACTCAATGATTTCTACATTTAATTTTGAGGTTTTTCAATTTTCTACATTTAGGGGAATTTAATTTATCAATTATTATACTAATTACATTGATATTATTAGTTTTCTCAAAGTTACAAGTATTATCTGAACATATAAGTCTAATCTAATGATGATAGATTCAATACATTGTTGACAGCTTAATTTGATGTGGTGAAATTCCCTCGAAACGCATTGTTTGTTTAGTTTTAAATGAAGAAGATCGTTTTAATCCTTTCAGGGGCGGTGGTTGTATAGTTCAACCGCAGAGTTTAATTCAAAATTACCCAAACTGGCCCGAATGTTTTTTTTTTTTTTTTTTTTTTTTTTTTTTTTTTATAAAACTTTTCTTTTATAACATAGAAGAATAACTTCATTTATTTCTTGTCTTTGAATATTGTTGGTTATTTCTGGTAGCTGTTGATGTTAAAGAAAAAAATTGCTTGCCCCTGAAAGGGTTAAGAAGTTATAAAAGAAGATTTTATATTTCGAAATGCACTTCATTGTATTTTAAACTGATGAAGATAAATTTTAAGCATCAAAATGCATTTCAGTTAAGTTTTATATGATTTTAACATATTTATTACATCGAAACGTGTTTCAGTTTGATTGGGTAGTGATAGATTGAATCTTTAATTTAAGATTTAACTGAAATATATAGATTAATTTGGAATCGCTTCAATGTTATCTCAGGGGAGAAAAAAAATTAAATTTAAATGCAATAAAAAAGGGGTGGTACTAATAATTTGCCGGATTAGGTTGGCAGCTCTGTAATTTAAAAAGTTGACAACTATGAAAACACCATTTTTATAATGAAAAGAAACTTAAATAAATCGCACCAGATTATTTATTCGTAAATTTTTAAGCATTGAAAGGAATAGCTCAATTTCTTTATCTTGGAAATGTTATCCATATATGAATCAAGCAACAAACTTGCCTTAACTTGCGGGTTTGACGAAATTGTGTAAAATTACGCCGAGAACTGATGGCGAGAAGTTCAGGGTGGAAAAAGAAACGTGTTTCATGGTACAGATCATATATTACGAATAGGCTCAATAGTATAAATATGGAGCCGTACCGTTTCTAAAGTTTGTTACCTTATTGTGTAAATAAAGTAGAGGGAAATTAAAGGAAATCATGCAGAGCATAAACGAACATAGTCACTCTGTCTTAAGTTCAATAAATTTATATGGAAATATATTACATAAGTATAATAATAAAAAAAAATAGTAATAATAAAACTGCTTCTTGAAGATACAGACAGCAGACTTTATATGAAGATACAGACTTTTCTATGTTTAACAGTTTGCTTGTAATTATGGACACAATAAAAAATTTTCCATTCTCAAAAAAGCTTCATTTTCTGAAATTTTCAGTAAAGGCTAATAAAAAATAAATATTTATTAAGAAAAAAAAATCTTAATAGATGACGAAAATTTCGAAAGAATATCTAAATTTTACGTGTTGAAAAATTGGAAAAGGGAAAATCATATTAATTAGTACAAAACTGTAAATAAGCACTATAAAATTCGAGAACTCGCAGCTATACTGTAAAAAAAAACTATTACCAGCCGCAAGAAACTCTCTGTGATTGGAGAAAATAATAATTTTCTCCAATTACAGAGAGTTTCTTGCAGTTGGTAATAGTTATTTTTTTATAGTGTAGGGATGGGTAAAAGAATGAGGAACAGTTAATCAGAACAGTTCCGGGAAAAAAAACCGAAGGAACTCTTCACTTTCACCAAAATTAGCTGTTTACATTCGTCAAAATGAAATGTTCACGTTTGCCGATCCAATGCAGAATGTACTTAAGTACGATGGCTTCACATGTCCGTTTTAAGCGAGAGGCGAAGGTTACCAGAAAAATACGCTGTCTTTATTATAAAATATGGAGCCCCAGAAAAAAAAAAAATAAATAAATAAAAAAAAAAAAAAAAAAACAATATCCACTGTTTGGCGATAAGAGGATAGAAAATCTGCTAAATTAAAAATTATGCAGAAAACCAGTCTTACTTTGTGGAACAAGTCGGAACAGTTCGAAGCATTTGAACAATTCGGAGAAGGCGAACTATTGGAAGCAGATGAACAGTTCTGAGCAACTCAAAACCTCGGAACAGTGGAACTACTAGAAGCAAAAAAAGATTGGGGATGTGTATGATATATATAGTCCATTTAGTTGCAAATACAGATTTAACTATATAGGCATAAAGAGAAAAACACATTCTGTTATTATTATTATTTTTTTTTTTTTATAGAAATTGAATTCATTTTTGATTTGAAGCTCTAATTATATTAAATTTTATTTTTTGTCTGTGTGTCGGGCAATGGGCCAAACTAAACTCAATATTTTCTACATTTAATTTTGAGGTTTTTCAATTTTCTACATTTAGGGGAATTTAATTTATCAATTATTATACTCATTACATTGATATTGTTAGTTTTCTCAAAGTTACAAGTGTTATCTGAACATATAAGTCTAATCTAATGATGATAGATTCAATCCATTGTTAACAGCTTAATTTGATGTGGTGAAAATCCCTCGAAACGCATTGTTTGTTTAGTTTTAAATGAAGAAGATCGTTTTAATCCTTTCAGGGGCGGTGGTTGTATAGTTCAACCGCAGAGTTTAATTTAAAATTGCCCAAACTGGCCCGAATGTTTTTTTTATAAAACTTTTCTTTTATAACGTAGAAGAATAACTTCATTTACTTCTTGTCTTTTAATATTTTTGGTTATTTCTGGTAGCTGTTGATGTTAAAGAAAAAAATTGCTTGTTCCTGAAAGGGTTAAGAAGTTATAAAAGAAGATTTTATATTTCGAAATGCACTTCATTCTATTTTAAACTGATGAAGATAAATTTTAAGCATCAAAATGCATTTCAGTTAAGTTTTATATGATTGTAACATATTTATTACATCGAAACGTGTTTCAGTTTGATTGGTTAGTGATAGATTGAATCTTTAATTTAAGATTTAACTGATAAATATAGATTAATTTGGAATCGCTTCAATATTATTTCAGGGGAGAAAAAAAATTAAATTTGAATGCAATAAAAAAGGGGTGGTACTAATAATTTGCCGGATTAGGTTGGCAGCTCTGTAATTTAAATGTTGACAACTATGAAAATAACATTTTTTTAATGCCAAGAAACTTAAATAAATCGCACCAGATTATTTATTCGTAAATTTTTAAGCATTGAAAGGAATAGCTCAATTTCTTTATCTTAGAAAATATGATCGATATGAGTCAAACATCAAACTTGCCTTAACTTGCGGGTTTGACGAAATTGTGTAAAATTACGCCGTGTACGGATATCGAGAAGTTCAGGGTGGAAAAAGAAACATGTTTTATGGTACAGATCTTATGTTACGAATAGGCTCAATAGTATAAAAATGGAGCCGTACCGTTTCTAAAGTTTGTTACCTTATTGCGTAAATAAAGTAGAGGGAAAATTAAAGGAACTCATGCAGAGCATAAACGAACATAGTCACTCTGTCTTAAGTTCAATAAATTTAGTTGGAAATATATTACATAAATATAATTAAAAAAAAAAATAGTAATAATAAAACTGCTTCTTGAAGATAAAGACAGCAGACTTTATATGAAGATACAGACTTTTCTATGTTTAACAGTTTGCTTGCAATTATGGACAGAATAAAAAATTTTCCATTCTGAAAAAACGCTTCATTTTCTGAAATTTTCAGTAAAGGCTATTGAAAAATAAATATTTATTAAATAAAACATTTTGAAGTTTTTCAATTTTCTACATTTAGGGGAATTTAATTTATCAATTATTATACTAATTACATTTGTATTATTAATTTTGTCAAAGTTACAAAAGTTATCTGAAAATATAAGTCTAATCTAATGATGATAGATTCAATCCGTTGTTAACAGCCTAATTTGATGTGGTGAAAATCCCTCGAAACGCATTGTTTGTTTAGTTTTAAATGAATGAGATCGTTTTAATCCTTTTAGGGGCGGTGGTTGTATAGTTCAACCGCAAAGTTTAATTCAAAATTGCCCAAACTGGCCCAATTTTTTTTTATACAACTTTTCTTTTATAACTTAGAAGAATAACTCCATTTATTTCTTGTCTTTTAATATTGTTGGTTCTTTCTGGTAGCTGTTGATATTAAAGAAAAGAATTGCTTGCCCCTAAAAGGGTTAAGAAGTTATAAAAGAAGATTTTATATTTCGAAATGCACTTCATTCTATTTTAAACTGATGAAGATAATTTTTAAGCATCAAAATGCATTTTAGTTAAGTCTTATATGATTGTAACATATTTATTACATCGAAACGTGTTTCAGTTTAATTGGGTAGTGATAGATTGAATCTTTGATTGAATCTTTAATTTAAGATTTAACTGATAAATATAGATTAATTTGGAATCGCTTCAATGTTATCTCAAGGGAGAAAAAAAAATTAAATTTAAATGCAATAAAAAAGGGGTGGTACTAATAATTTGCCGGATTAGGTTGGCAGCTCTGTAATTTAAAAAGTTGACAACTATGAAAATAACATTTTTTTAATGCCTAGAAATTTAAATAAATCGCACCAGATTATTTATTCGTAAATTTTTAAGCATTGAAAGAAATAGCTTACTCTCTTTATCTTTGGAAAGATGATCGATTTCAATCGCGCAATTAACTTGCAGGTTTGACGAAATTGTGGAAAATTACGCCGAGAATTGATATCGAAAAGTTCAGGGTGGGAAAAGAAACATGTTTTGGGTGCAGAACATATGTTACGATTTGGCAAAATTGTATAAAAATGGAGCCGTACCGTTTCTAAAGTTTGTTACCTTATTGTGTAAATAAAGTAGAGGGAAAGTTAAAGGAAATCATGCAAATCATAAACGAACATAGTCACACTGTCTTAAGTTCAATAAATTTATATGGAAATATATTACATAAGTACAGAGCTGCCAACCAAATCCGGCAATTTGTTAGTACCGCCCCTTTTATCACACCACTTAATTTTTAGAGTAATTCTCTTCAAATATATTTACGATGAATGAAGAAAACAAATACTTTAATAATTAAGTGGTGTAGAAAAAGGGGCGTTTTTCAGTAGGCGTTAGCAATTTGCCTGATTAGGTTGGCAGCTCTGTAAGTATAATAATAAAAAAATAGTAATAATAAAACTGCTTCTTAAAGATACAGACAGCTGACTTTATATGAAGATATAGACTTTTCTATGCTTAACAGCTTGCTTCTAATTTTGGAGAAAATAATATTTTTTCCATTCTCAAAAAAACTTCATTTTCTAAAATTTTCAGTAAAGGCTATTGAAAAATAAATATTTATTAAAAAAAAAAAAAAAAAAAAAAAGGAATCTTAATAGCTGACGAACATTTCGAAAGAATATCTAAATTTTACGTGTTGAAAAATTGGAAATAGGAAAATCATATTATTTAGTACAAAACTTTAAATAAGCACTATAAAATTCGAGAACTCGCAACTACACCGTAAAAAAATAAGTATTACCAGCTGCAAGAAACTCTCTGTGATTGGAGAAATAAATTATTTTCTCCAATTACAGAGAGTTTCTTGCAGCTGGTAATAGTTATTTTTTTGCAGTGTTGGGATGGGTAAAAGAATGAGGAACAGTTAATCAGAACAGTTTCGGGAAAAAAAACGAAGGAACTCTTCACTTTCACCAAAATTAGCTGTTTACTTTCGTCAAAATGAAATGTTCACGTTTGCCAATCCAACGCAGAATGTTTATATCTCACTTGCGTACGATGGCTTCACATGTCCGTTTTAAGCGAGAGGCGAAGGTTATGAGGTAAAGGCACAATTAGCGTAATGCTACAATTAAAATTCGTACTTTACGAATAACACGTGAATGTGAAGTATTTAGGATTCAGTTGATCAATAGAGTTAGTTCCTATGATAAATGATAAACGCAATTGTAATGTGCCATATGCTAATAAGTTTGGAAAGTGAGATGGATAAAAGGCGATGTATTTCATAGTCAAGATTGTAGGCAGGTTAGCGGCTAGAGGTTAGTTGGAAGCAAGTGAGTTGAAAGTTAATTGTTGGCGGCTATATTAGATGATAGTTGTCGAGTAGATAGTGATGTCACGGAATCCTCCCGCTATCGAAAGATTACTGAGCCGTGAGGGTTAATGAATTTAAATAAAGTACTTGAGAATAATTGTGGTTACCTATTTAAAGTTGAATATTTCTAAAGGCTGCCCATTTAAACTTATAAAGATATTAAATATAATTAAAGTTCAACGCCCACCTTTTCTATTAAGCTCAAAATAAAAGCTCTATATTTATTTTATAAATCTGACTTTGTCGTTATTTCATTATCTATTTCAGTAAAGTCAAATAAGCATGACTCAAGTCTCGTGCTCATAATTTCAGTAAGCAATCAAGTTACAGCTTTAATCACAAAAGTTAAATGAGCATGACGACGATAAAACGTTCCTCACAAGGTTACCAGACAAATAGGTTGTCTTTAATATAAACTATGGAGCTCCAGAAAAAAAAAATAATATCCGTTGATTGGCGATACGAGGATAGAAAATCTGTTAAATTAAAAATTATGCAGAAAAGCAGTCTTACTTTGCGGAACAAGTCGGAACAGTTCGAAGCACTTGAACAGTTCAGAGAAGGCAAACTGTTGGAAGCAGATGAACAGTTCTCAGCAACTCAAAACCTCGGAACAGTGGAACTAGTTGAAGCAGAAAAAGATTGGGGACGTGTATTATATATATAGTCCATTTAGTGTCAAGTAAAGCTTTAACTATATAGGTATAAAGAGAAAAACACATTCTGTTATTATTATTATTATTATTATTTTTTTTTTTTTTTTGATAGAAATTGAATTCATTTTTGATTTGAAGTTCTAATTATATTAAATTTTATTTTATGTCTGTGTGTCGGGCAATGGGCCAAACTAAACTCAATATTTTCTACATTTAATTTTGAGGTTTTTCAATTTTCTACATTTAGGGGAATTTAATTTATCAATTATTATACTAATTACATTTGTATGATTAGTTTTGTCAAAGTTCCAAGAGTTATCTGAACATATAAGTCTAATCTAATGATGATAGATTCAATACTTTGTTAACACCTTAATTTGATGTGGTGAAAATCCCTCAAAACGCATTGTTTGTTTAGTTTTAAATGAAGAAGATCGTTTTAATCCTTTCAGGGGCGGTGGTTGTATAGTTCAACCGCAGAGTTTAATTCAAAATTGCCCAAACTGGCCCGAATGTTTTTTTTTTTTTTTTTTTTTTTTTTTTTTTTTTTTATAAAACTTTTCTTTTATAACATAGAAGAATAACTTCATTTATTTCTTGTCTTTTAATATTGTTGGTTATTTCTGGTAGCTGTTGATGTTAAAGAAAAAAATTGCTTGCCCCTGAAAGGGTTAAGAAGATTTCATATTTCGAAATGCGCTTCATTCTATTTTAAACTGATGAAGATAATTTTTAAGCATCAAAATGCATTTCAGTTAAGATTTATATGATTGTAACATATTTATTACATCGTAACGTGTTTCAGTTTGATTGGGTAGTGATAGATTGAATCTTTAATTTACGATTTAACTGATAAATATAGATTAATAAAGAATCGCTTCAATGTTATCTCAGGAAAGAAAAAAAAATAAATTTAAACGCACTACAGCTCAATCAGATTATTATAGATTAAATGTAAATTGTTTCAACATTATCTCGTAAATATCGATTTAATGCATCACTTGTCTGATGAAGATATATTTAATACACTGAAAAGCGTTTCAGTTTTTGTTCATCTGATGAGTACATATGTTATTCCATCGGAACACGTTTCAGTTTTACTTGATGAAAAAAATTTAATCTATCGTTTCTGTTTTATTTGCTGAAGATAAATTCAATGCATCGTTTCAGTTACATGTGACGACGCGCATTATTATTTTAAATTTTGATAATGCAAAAAATATTTCCGTTTTCAAACATTCAAATAAATAAATAAATAATTTTCTACAAAATAAAACTTAATTTAGGGCAATTTTTTTTTTTAAATCTATTTATTTATATAAAGACATATAGTGACTACGTAGCATTTTTTAGCAACGTTTACTGTATTCATTTCTTAAAATTTCTTTTACAAGTATTCTTTGAACCATAGTTATAATATATTTTATAACTTGTTGTCAATTATATTGTTTATCTTCAATGTTAATTAATAATTAATATTCATTTTTACATTTCTCTTGTGCATTTTCATACAATTTTATTTTTAATATACATTTATAATATTTGTTTTTATTATTTTTATATTTTTGTTTAAAAAAAAAAATTCTCTTTTGTCTGAAAGTAGTAATGGCTATGTAACATATAAAGTTTGGTGCATTTATACGCTCTAAAATCTGAGTTATAACCTTTCAGTACACAGGGAAAATTACAACTTAAAAGATTCACCTTCCAGCCGGTATAAACCTAATTTGAGTAACATAGTGTTTCATAATAGCCCTTTCACCCATTTACGTAGTAGGTTTTGTGCAACTATACAATTTAACCCTTTGCGGCGCAAGACAATTTTAAACATTTAAATTATACTGCCACCGGAATTCATGAACTAAATTAAACTAAAAGAAATTTTAAATTTTAAGGTTTAAAAAACCGGTCTTTTCTGATATGTTATAAACGTAAATTTTTGCTAAAAAATTTCCGGGATGAATTTTTGCAGCTGGATCTTAAATTTTGCGTCCTCGCAGCGAGGACAGCGCGCGTTAAGGGGTTAAAATCTAAGAAAACTTTCCTCGAAATAAAGGAAATCACAATCTGTCAACAGTACTTGATGGGTGATATGAAAGAGATGTTGACTGGCAAAATTTACGTCAAGATGCGACTAAATATAATTTTTTAAGTTATGTACATTAGTCCTTGATCTAGAGCTGCCATAAACTTTTTGTCACACACAAATAGACAGAAATTCTTTAAAAAAAATCAAATTGTGTTCAAGAATTTCAAAACAAATCATTTCGTCGTAAATCGGTAGTCGCATTTTTTTACGAAACTAACACATTCGCCTATGAATATAAATGCATGTATAAAATGGGGATAGACTCTTGTATGTGTAAATATGCATTTACCTTGCTGAATAAAAAAATGGTTTAATAGTTTATACAGTTGCAGCTTTTAAAAATAAATAAATTAAAACCATTTTCGAACGAATTCTTTTGTTTATACATATATTGATAGAGAGATTGAATTTAAGGACAAAAATTGTACACACTGTGTTCTTATGACGGACATTTTCCATATTTGAAAGTTTTGCTATGTTCATATTATGATTTTATTCAGTTTATAATACTTTATATATCTTCTAGTTTATATATATATTAATACGCATGCTTATTTATTTTTCAAATAAAAATTTCATGCATTTTCTGTATTCCCAAGGAATTAAAAATCGATTTTACAAAATTTTCATTTAATAAATATTTTGGAAAACGAATTATCAAATTAATTTTTAGTATAAACTGAAAAATCTATTCCTTTCTTCTGCGAGTGAATCAAGACTTCAAATGCATAAAACATATTTTAGCATTCTCAAAAATTAAATAAAATCTATATAGTCCCAGTTAAATTTGAACCAGGTGTTTTAAAACCTCAATTAGAAAGAAAAAATTCTCTGTGCTTTACGCATTCCTTGTGGACATCTGAGTATTATCACAACAGAAGGGTGGAAAGAACAAGCAGTTCATTTCAAAAACGACGATCTCTTCTATTTTCCACCGAAAGACTGAAATGCCTCTTTCATTTCGTCAACAAAGCTAAGGGAGCGTTCCAGAAACCATTCATACACTGTAAAAAAATAACTATTAACAGCTGCAAGGAACTCTCTGTGATTCGGGAAAATAATTATTTTCTCCAATCACAGAGGGTTTCTGGCAGCTGGTAATAGTTATTTTTTCACAGTGTAGGAATTACCGGTTGTTTTTTCCATTTGACCTATTCCGGAACAGTTCCGAGTTTTCAAAGAACCGTTTATTACAAAAAGAGCAAGAATGACCAGGGCCTGATTAAGGGGGAAGCTCGCTCATACCGGAATATTTTTACAATTATTTTTTACTTCATGTAATAGAAATTCCACGCTTTGACGAGGAAATATTTTTTATAAAAAATGAACGGTGTAAAACAATCCAATTTACTCACCGATATTAGACACCAGAATTCTTTTAAACTAATTTTTAATGAAAATTTTCTGTTTATTATAGTAGGAAAGTATTTGTTAGAAAATAACGGTGTAAGAATAAATAATGTGTAAAGAGCGAGCTTCCCCCTTAATCAGGCCCTGAGAATGACCATCTGCATCCGCAACAATAGTTTCAGGTCTTCAGAACACACGACACTTCGTCAGGCGAACTAAGAAGCCACGAGTGCTGAAAGCAAAGCGTCAACACTTGAAGGTAATTTGAGAGAAAATCAAAAACAAATAATGTCGAATGTAAATAAAAATTTTGATTTGACCAAAATTAAAAGTTAAAAGTCCAAAACGTGCTGCCATATTCTTCACAAATGAGAACTATGACACCTCCATTGTCTTTTTTTAAACAATCCTGGGAACAATGCAAGAAAAACTTAGAAGTTAACCTTGAATTTAAACTAGCAAGGAACATCACCCAAGAGTCCGGCTCGGATTTCAATGAAATTTGGGCGTTTCTTTCATAGAGGCGTTTCTTTCATATTTGATATGCTATCAAATTTTACTCAAAAATATGCAAAATATTTGTATTTATACAGCAAGTGAATACTCAAATAAATAATTCAGTTGAAATAATTTTCAGTACTATAAATTTTCATTTGTAACTTAAACATGAAAGCGCAAAATCATTTTTCCAAATCATTTTTAAGTCGCGCCCAAAGGCGGAGCTTACTGTTGATATGTGGCTTTTAAGATTAAAAAAATTCAATAAATATAGAAAACATGGACGACAGCAAAAATTTCGATGATAAAAAAAATATGGTACATGCCCTGTATCAAAAATTAAAATTTCATTAAAATCGCAGCCGGACACTTGGGTGATGTTCCTTGTGAGCAAAACATTACGACTACTTTTTGTTGCTTTTCTTCCTTTTTTTTTTTTTTTTTTTGGTCAGGTTTCTGCAAGAAATCACTTAAAATATATGAAATACAAAATATAGAGTACTTTCTTCCATTTACATAATAAAGTAATTATAGTGACAGAGAAAATTAATTGTTTTCACTATATTTTATAAAATTATTAAACACTTTTTCACAGCGAAAAAATGTCTTTAGAATAAATAATCATTTTCCGAACACAAAAGAAGCCAAGCAGTTGCCGAAAGATTCTGTTCTTTGAGATGGTACAAGGGAGATTCCGGATTCGAATCGAGTTCGTTCTCGTCGCGCTTAGCCGTTCCGAGTTTGCCATATTTACTTCTGAAACATCTGTAAATACGGGCCAGAAACCTTTTAGAAATTCTATGATATATATGGTTGGCATACCACTCTGCCTAGGATCAAAGGAAGAAGACGTGATGCCTTTAAACTGTTGTGTTTAGTACGTCGTACTAGTGCTATGCTTGGGGCAGTGGGCGACAGTGTGGCACTTACCCCTAAGTGTGATCCGGAGACATACCATCACAATTTGGATCCTTCATGTAGGGAAGGCTTCTCCGCTTCGGTCACCCCAGAGGTATTATTTTGTACGGGAACAGAGAAAACATTGCAACCACGACGGATTATACGTGCACCAGCCACCATTAATGTACGCAACGGTCTTTGGCTGGCTCGAGTATCGAACCCAAAAATTTTCCAATTACGAACTCGGCTGTTTACCGAACAAATTAGTACGAACCCGATGTATTAAATAAAGTAAATTTGATTGATACACTAAAAATGATCTACTGTTTATGATGTGGAACTTATTTGGCAAACATATCAATCAGTTTTAAGGAGCTTTTTTCTTTCATTTAATTAATCATGACATGCATTTCTCGTTCTAAGAGGCTGAGCAATAATGAACGCTGAGTAGTTTTGATCTCTTACAGCTGCAGGACGATAATCTTGTTATCCACTGGAGTTGAGTTAAAAAAAAAAAAAAAAAAAAAAAAAAACAATGATTTAATGTAGCTATAGCAGTATAGTTTCAAATGCTTTCAAGCATATGGAAATTCCAATTTCAAAATCTTCAGCTGCATTCGATCCACTTAACCCAAAAGCAGTCTCCTTAGCATTTTTAATATATTTAAGACCACTCTTCTTGTTTTGTAAAAAGTTAACACGGCCCGAATGATTCCAAGGACTCAGTCACCAGTATTATAAAAAAAAAAAAAAAAAAAAGTAAATTAAATATTATTAGATTATGATGCAATATATAGAAAACCAACATCCCGTTCAGATCTCACGCTGCATATCCAATGGAACACCCTGTACTATAATATACGAATTTCACAAATTTATTGATATATAATTATCCAATAATTGCACGTATTATTTAAACAAATCCAATAATTATCAAATTGATTTATAAATTGTACTTTAACACTTTCGCGACCGCATGCTTTTGCCTTTTTGACCGTAAGTTCCACCTGTGGGCGCTATTCATCCAAGTTACACTATTTCAGAACAAAACTTTCTGTATTCACATTTATATTACAAATGGATATACATTATAATTATATTCTTTGTAATCAAAGTATTTGTATCCATAGTACATTTCATTGTAAAAATATGAATATTGGGTAAATACTTAAAAAATACGTAACATGCATTTTGCAAAACAAACGCCCACTGGAGGAGTTACAGATACTCAAATGACGTGAGTCTACGTCAGCGGTCGCGAAAGTGTTAACAATCTTGTATTTTAATTTCTGATTTTCTATTATGATCTAATGCAGTTGCTTATAATATGTCATTCTAAATATTTTAAAAATAAATGTTTTAAATAAAAACAAAATAAGTATTGTTTTATTTATGAATAAGATATTTATTTATTTATTTATTTATTTTGCTCATCCTGTTAATTAATATGATTAAAAAATATTAATTTAGATGTAAAGTTCATATTAACAACAAGAACGAAAAATCATACAACACACATTAATTATTAACCCTTTTCCAATGTAAGTAATTGTTGTATCGTATAACTTTCAATATTTTTTTGTCTAGGGAATCATACAACGGACAGACAGTAGTTCTAAAAGGCATACAGGAAGACTAATTGAATTCCTGATCCTTCTTAAACATTGTTAGAAACTGTAAAAATGCTTAACACAAAAGAAGACGTAGCACTCAAATTCTCATTGCAGCCCTTAGTGTATCTGGATATTTTAGTGTGGCCCTGTAAATCTGAAGGTTAACAAAATCATATTCTATACAAAATATTATTTTAGCATATTAACAATAAATGTTAATTTCTTTATGATTCTTACAACAAAAAGTTCTTTAAATGTAATTTAAAAAATGTCTGTCCTAAATGCAATGCATTGGCATTTTTTGGGTGTCCCTGATGGAGAGTCGGACAGATAAATACACAAATTGAAATCATATTCACGTTTAAAAAATGTTAGAGAGTGTTGAATCGCTCAATGTAAAAGAAATTGCATTTCTAGCAAATTTCCAATAAAAGCTCTCAATGTAACTGAATATTTTTGTGTGGCCCTGTGAATCTAATGCTAATCATACAACATTCTGTAGAAAGCATTATTTTGTGCATATGAATAACATTTTTAAATTTCGTTAAGATTTGTGCAAAGTAAAGTTATTAATATTTGGTTTATAGAAATACCTCTCGCAGAACGAATGCTTTGGAATACTTTTGGGTATCCCTTTACAGACACCAGTGATGGTATTTACACCGTTTTTAATGGAGAATATTCGATAGTAGACTTGAATAACATATTTCAATTTCATTAAGATTTGTGTAAAGTAACGGTATTAAAATATGATTTACAGAAATACCTTTCATAGAAAACAGTAGTTTACAGTACTTTCCGGTATCTCTGTACATAAACCAGTACAGGGGTTCACTTCATTTTCAATAGGGAACATCCGAATGTATACGTGAATAATATATTACAGTTTCAAGAAATTCCATAAGTATTTTCGGGAGTTAGAGCGCGGACAGAGAGACTGACAGACAGACACACCGAAGTAATTAACACATTTAACCTTATTGGAAAGTGTAAAAAAACATTTAGAAAATGATATAAAAGATTCATATAAACAAAAATGCAATTCCAGCAAATTTCCAATAATACCCATTAATGTAACTGAATATTTTTGTGTGGCCCTGTAAGTCTAAGGCAATCATACTGTACTCTATGGAAAGCATTCATTTGTGCATATGAATAACATATATTAATCTTGTTAAGATTTGTGTAAAGTAGCCTTATTAAAATGTGGTTTATAGAAATACCTCTCATAGAACACAATGCTTTAGAATACATTCAGGTGTCCCTGTACACAAACTAGTAAAGGTATTCAATACATTTTCAATAGGGAGCATCTGATTGTGAACCTGAATATCATATATTAGTTTCACGAAATTCCATGAATATTTACGGGAGTTACAGCGCGGATCATCAGCCAGATAGTTGGACAGGCGGACAGACAAACCGAAGTCATTAACACTTTTTAACCTTGTAGGAAAGTGTTAAAAAAATAAATAAAATTTTATGAAATTTCTTTTGGAAAACTATTATTTATTAGCACAATATGCCTCATTACAGAGGTGAAAGTGTTTTACGTTTTCAACGCTACTCATTTTTATCTAGGAATATTTATTCTATATTTACATTAATGTTTTTTGATTAAAAAGGACAGAGATTAATCATAAAAAGAAGTGGTGAAATAGTTCCGTCTTTTCACGAAATTCTTTCATACTTGTCTGAAAATTAAACTAAAAAATAAAAAATAAAGCCATAAACAAGGCTGTAGCTGCGGTTATTTTTATTTCAGTTCAGACGATAACTAGAAACAAGAAAGAAAAACCATGCAGTACGCATTGATTAGTAACACTTTCCAACTCTACGCAATTGTTGTACCGAATAACTTTTAATATTATTTGCCTACGTTATCACACAACAGACAGAATGACTGAAAAATATACAGGTAAACTAATTGGTTTTAAAATTACTCTTAGGCAGTCTGGAAAGTGTTAAAAAGGCTTAACGAAAAAGAATATGCAGCCGTTAGATTATAATTACAGCTTTTAATCTCTCTGAATAGTTTACTGTTGCCCTGTAAATCTGAAAGTTAATCATATCATAGTCTATACAAAACATCATTTTAGAATATTAATAATGCAGTCAATGTTTTTATGACTTTTACAGTAGAAAGTGTTTTAAATTTAACTTTCAAAAAATTTTGTCCTAAAATGTAATGCATTGGCATTTTTTTTATTGTTGTTGTTGTTGTCCCTGTAAACAAACTAGTTATACAGGACCTATACATGACATTTTCAATAGGGAACTTGAGTGTTTCATTTTAAAAAAAAATCTCAAACTATTCACGGATGATAGGAGCGGGAGACAAACAGACAGAAAGGTAGAAAATCGGACAGACAGATGCACAGAATTGAAATCATATTCCCACTAAAACTATAAGAAAGAGTTAAAACGCTCATGTAAACGAAAGTGCAATTCCAGTAAGTTTTTATTAAAGCTCTTAATGCAACTGAATATTTTTGTGTGGCCCTGTAAATCTAATGCTAACCATACTATATTACATAGAAGGAAGTCAATGCTTTAGAATACATTCAGGTGTCCCTGTACACAAACTAGTAAAGGTATTCAATACATTTTCAATAGGGAGCATCTGATTGTGAACCTGAATATCATATATTAGTTTCACGAAATTCCATGAATATTTACGGGAGTTACAGCGCGGATCATCAGCCAGATAGTTGGACAGGCGGACAGACAAACCGAAGTCATTAACACTTTTTAACCTTGTAGGAAAGTGTTAAAAAAATAAATAAAATTTTATGAAATTTCTTTTGGAAAACTATTATTTATTAGCACAATATGCCTCATTACAGAGGTGAAAGTGTTTTACGTTTTCAACGCTACTGATTTTTATCTAGGAATATTTATTCTATATTTACATTAATGTTTTTTGATTAAAAAGGACAGAGATTAATCATAAAAAGAAGTGGTGAAATAGTTCCGTCTTTTCACGAAATTATTTCATACTTGTCTGAAAATTAAAATGAAAAATAAAAAATAAAGCCATAAACAAGGCTGTAGCTGCGGTTATTTTTATTTCAGTTCAGACGATAACTAGAAACAAGAAAGAAAAACCATGCAGTACGCATTGATTAGTAACACTTTCCAACTCTACGCAATTGTTGTACCGAATAACTTTTAATATTCTTTGCCTACGTTATCACACAACAGACAGAATGACTGAAAAATATACAGGTAAACTAATTGGTTTTAAAATTACTCTTAGGCATTCTGGAAAGTGTTAAAAAGGCTTAACGAAAAAGAATATGCAGCCGTTAGATTATAATTACAGCTTTTAATCTCTCTGAATAGTTTACTGTTGCCCTGTAAATCTGAAAGTTAATCATATCATAGTCTATACAAAACATCATTTTAGAATATTAATAATGCAGTCAATGTTTTTATGACTTTTACAGTAGAAAGTGTTTTAAATTTAACTTTCAAAAAATTTTGTCCTAAAATGTAATGCATTGGCATTTTTTTTATTGTTGTTGTTGTTGTCCCTGTAAACAAACTAGTTATACAGGACCTATACATGACATTTTCAATAGGGAACTTGAGTGTATCATTTTAAAAAAAAATCTCAAACTATTCACGGATGATAGGAGCGGGAGACAAACAGACAGAAAGGTAGACAATCGGACAGACAGATGCACAAATTGAAATCATATTCCCACTAAAACTATAAGAAAGAGTTAAAACGCTCATGTAAACGAAAGTGCAATTCCAGTAAGTTTTTATTAAAGCTCTTAATGCAACTGAATATTTTTGTGTGGCCCTGTAAATCTAATGCTAACCATACTATATTACATAGAAGGAACTCTATTGTACATACGAATAACATATTTCAATTGCATTAAGCTTTGTGGAATATAAAATTATTAAAATTTGGTTTATAAAAATAACTTTCATAGAACACAATGCTATGGAATATTTTCAAGTGCCCCTGTACACAAACCAGTTAGAAATGTACTCTATTTTACATAGGAAACATCCGATACGGAATTAAATAACATATTAAAATTTCATTAATGTTTCTATACAGTAAATCTGTTAAACTGTGGTATATAGAAAATCCTGTCATAGAACACAATGCTTTCGAATGCTTTTGAGTGTCCCTGTACACAAACATTCACTCGAATTTTAATAGGGAACATCCGATAGTGAACTTTAATAAAATACATCGGTTTGTATAAATTCCATAAATATTTACGGGAATTAGAGAGCAGAAAACAGACAGAGAGGCAGACAGACGGACAGAAGAACAGTCAGACAGATACACAAATTGAAATCATATTCACACTTAAAAAATGTTGGAAAGTGTCAAAAACGCTTAATGTAAACGAAATTACAATTCTAAATTTTTTTTATTAATAGCTCTTAATATAAATGAATATTTTTGTGTCACCCTGTAAATCTAATGATAACCGTGCTATATTCTATGCAAAGCATTCTTTTGTGCATATAAATAACATTTCAATTTCTTAAAACTTCGTGGATAGCAAAGCTATTAAAATTTGATTTATAGAAATATCTCTCATAGAACGCAATGTTTTAGAATACTTTTGAGTGTCCGTGCATATAAAAAAGTGATGGTATTTAATGCATTTTATACAGGAAACATCCAATAGTGAACTTGAATAACATATTTCAATTTTATTAAGATATGTGTACAGTAAAGGTATGAAAATTTGATTTATAGAAATACCTCTCATAGAAAACAATGCTTTGAAGTACTTTCGGGTATCCCTGTATAAAAACCAGTGGTGGTATTTAATCCATTTTATACAGGAAACATCCAATAGTGAACTGGAATAACGTATTTCAATTTCATTAAAATATGTGTACATTAAAGGTATAAAAATATGATTTATAGAAATACATCTCATAGAACACAATGCTTTGAAGTACTTTTGTTTATCCCTGTACACAAATCTGTGGTGATATTTACTCCATTTTATACAAGTGAACTTGAATAACATATTTCAATTTCATTAAGATTTGTGTACAGCAAGGATATGAAAATATGGTTTATAGAAATGCTTCTCATAGAACACAATGCCTTGAAATATTTTCGGGGGTCCCTGTACACAAACCAGTAGAGGTATAAACTCCATTTTCAATAGGGAACATCCGATAGCAAACTTGAATAACATATATCAGTTTTAACCCTTTGCGACGCAAGACAATTCAGATCATTTAAATTATACTGCCACCGGAATTCATGAACTAAATTAAACTAAAAGAAATTTTAAATTTTCAGGTTGGAAAAAATAGGCCTTTTCTGATATGTTATAAACATAAATTTTTGCAAAAAAATTTCCGGGATGAATTTTTGCAGCTGGATTTTAAATTTCGTGTCCTCGCAGCGAGGACAGAGCGCGTTAAGGGGTTAAAGAAAAATATTCTACAAAATTTCTGGGGCGAAAGAAAGACCGGACTAAAATTGCTCCGGAATGCATTATAAAAGTTGGCAACTCTGCTTTTGTCCAGTGTTGGCAAATTAATGGAATTTTTATTCAATATCCACAATTATATTTTAACTGTAGCGGTTGCCTAATCACTTCGAAAATTATTCGTCCATTATGTATATCAAGTATCACATCTCAAAATTATTGGTTATAGTTGAATAAAAATGTCCCCTAAATTTGGCAAAACTGTTTCGATCACTTTAGAGCGTTAGGGCCGAAAAAGTGTTAAAACCCTTTACGGCGCACTGTCCTAGCTGCGAGGACGCAATTATTAAGTTTCAACTGCAAAAATGCACCCTGGAAACATTAAGCAAAATTTTACTTTTATAACATTCATAACATTCATAACTATTCAATTTTTTTTTTACTTTTTCGTGTTTTCAGTTTTAATTAAGGCCCTTTTCAATCCTTAACATTTGAAAAATAACTTTTTTTTTTCTTTTTTTTTTATGCTATTAGAGGTAAGGACAACTAGTACGCTGTTAAAGATACTAGAAAATGAAGTCAAATAATGAAACAAATGTGAACCAATCTCCTTGCTGTACCGAATTACTGCGCCAGTTTCCTGATATCATAATTGAGCTTAAATATTGATAGATTTCTTAGATTCTATTTCCTGATACATGCTAATTTATTAATTAGCCTTGCGATCGCATAAGTTAATGACGCATCAATTCTGCGACAGTTTATTTTTTTTCTTTTTTTTTCATGCTTGCTTGCATACGATTTGCTGTATATTAAAAGTTTTTAAAAATTCATGTATAAAAATTTTGTAATTTGTAAAGCAAAATATACCTTGTTATTTCATACCTGGTAATATTTATAATTTATTCTGGAATGCTGTTAGCTCCACCCTTTTTTCACACCAGTATGATTTTAGAGAAATTTTCTCCAATATGTATAAAAGATGAAATGACAAGAAAAATGATTTCAAAACACATACACACACACAAAAAGAAAAAAAAAAAAAAAAATTGAAAAAAAAAAAAATTGAAAAAATACCATTTTTATTATAATTTTTTGATATTTTTTTGAGTTATTCAAAGGTTTCTCAAGATAAAATGTGACAAATTAGTTGATTTATTAACATCGATCGGAATCTGGGAAAATCACTAGCTATTTACCCGAAATAAAATCTTATACATTGCACCACATTTAAACTTAGGAAATTTACACTAGAGAACTCTATTGACCCCTTAAAGCGAGCTGTCCTCGCTGCAAAAACGCAAAATTTAAGATCCAGCTGCAAAAATTCATCCCGGAAATTTTTTAGCAAAAATTTACCTTTATAACATAGCAGAAAAGGCCGGGTTTTTTTAACCTTAAAATTCAAAATTTCATTTAGTTTAATTTAGTTCACGAATTCCGGTGGCAGTATACTTTAAATGAACCGAATTGTCTTGCGTCGCAAAGGGTTAATATACGACGACGACTAAATAAGAACAAAATCATTCTTCAAAATTTCCGGTATGAGAAAAAGTCGGGGCTAAGAATGCTCCGGAATAAATTCTAAAAGTTGGCAACTCTGCCAGAGACATGAAAGGCAAAGGGTTAAATAAAAAATTATAACACACATACACACACACACATATATATATAAATATATATATATATTTCTCTTCTTCAAGAAACAATATACAATTTTTTTTATCATTCTTTCAAAAGTTTGCTTTGACAAATTATCAACTATTCTGATGCCAAATTTTATTTACGTGATAATATTTGTTTTCGAAGTTAATTTATGATTTATTTCCTCAAAAGTAATTCTGTATTCTCTTTATTGTAAAGATTTTAAGTACATTAAATCTTTGCACTACTTTATAAACATATATTATTATTTGAAAATTAAGGAGAGAAAACTCGTTTCTTTTGCTAGAGCTAATTTTGAGTTCATAATATAAGGAAGAAAATAATGTAATTATACACTATAATACTATACTAATACTGACAAAATATGTAAGGTTTTGGAATGCATTAAGAAGAAATATATGAATAGAATACATTCTCCTCTTTTCTCGTTCTTTGATAAAACTAAAGTATGGGGGAACAATAATTTATTTTATTTGTTAAATTTAAATTTGTCAGGAAACATTTAAAATAAAATTTTGTACTGTCTTTGACTTTGAAATTTTTTTTTCATACAGAATAGGAAAATAATGAATAAACGTTCTATTTATTTTCGAATTTCGTGTTTTAATATACTGTTAAAGATTCTGAAAAGCACATTTCAAAATATCTGAAGTAACATTTTCTTTTCTGTTTAAATTGTACAATGTAACTGCATTTGTAGGTAGTTAATGTTTTGTTTACCGAAAATAGGTTAAATTTCCTTCTTTGAGATTGTGTTTAGAATAAAATTATTGCATCATTGTTTGAGAATTGCTTAACTTGTTATTATTTTAAAGTATATATATTTTACTCTTTCATAAAAACTATATTAGTAAAGGAGTTATTGATGCTTATATACCTTTTATATTAAAATTTACATTAAACATTTTAAACAGAAAGAAAAGCTCAAACAATTATTCAGTATATTGTTTTTATAATTATACATTTAAGAAACATAAAAGATTAAAAAATAAATAAATAAAAACCTAAAATTAATTAATGTATCTTAAATTACTTGCTTTGATCCATTATCTAATGCCGACTAAGGCACAGAGACATCAGTTATATTTAACAATAGTTTTTGACTTAACGTATTTTGTTCAGTATAATACCTACGTCCAGAAGGTGTGTTTGAAGCTTTTTTTTTTCAATGAAATGTAACCTAACATTAAAAAAAGTGCGTCAAACAAACACAGATTTCTTATATAGACTTCTGATGTAAAATTGACTTATCTGAACTGCGGATTGTATGCGGGAAAATACGCAAATTTGTCACACATTCTAATTTATTAGGTAGCATTACTAGCATTAGGCATTTTGTCAGACTACTTAAAAAAAAAAAAAAAAAAAAAAAAAAAAAAACTGCTTTATTTTCTTATGCAATCGTAGTTACATTTTCAGGGATGTGATTTCCGAATCAGTTTGCCAATTCTAGGGACAGTATTATTCAACATCTACCGCTAATTTTTAATTGCAATGTTTCCCTAATCACATCATTAATCGTCTAATATGTATATCAAACATCACTCTTTAAAATTATTGGTTTTTGTTGAATAAAAAAGAAATTTGGCAACATTGTTCCGCGTACGTTTCACATAATTATTATCTAATAAGGATCACTATTCTATTCGATCACCAAAATACACTGCGGAAATATGAAAATAGGTTTCTGGATGTGAATATTTGTAAAAAAGTTAGCGGAAATCATATCCTTGCATATTAAAAAAAAAAAAAAAAGAAGAAGAAGAAAAAAAAGAGTGGTGCTGTTTGAAAACCAAATTTACGTGTCGCTGTGCAAGCACCGCTACTTTCAATAAATAAATAAATAAATAAATAGAAATAATTTGCCTTCGCAAACGAATACTAAAAATTTCAATTAATATTTATGTAAAGCACATATTACTGTGCCATGTCTTAGTAATGTAATAAAAAAATAATTTCCAAAGGGAAAAAAATGCTGTGAAAGCATGGCCTGGTCTTAATCAGACTATAATCTAATTGCAGACGGCTATTCAGTTTTCTAAAGTAGATTATGTTTATGTTACGAGCCAAAATTTTCCGATTTATAAGCAAATGAAGTGTAAAACGTAGGTTAATAATTAAAACTTTTTTGTATATATATTTTATCCTTTTTGATAATATTTCATTTTAATTACGATTTCTCAGTTACTGTTTTTTTCTTTTCTTTTTTTTTTTTTTTTTTTTTTTTTTTTTTTAAGAGAGTTTTATTTAAATAATGAATACTCAAAAGTAACTTCTTTTATTCCATCTTTTTTTTTTTTTTTTTTTTTTTTTTTTAATAACACTTAACATAATGTTATGTAATTTTAGATTTTTACTTTTTTACTTTCCAAAACAGTCGCGTACACGATTTGCTCTTAATTAAAATATCCATAGATATTCTTATTATTTGATCATTTGACTTTTTCTTTTACGTAAACATTTTCTTCTATGTATTCACAATGTAAACGGCATTTTCAACATAAAAATTATGTAATATTTACTCACGGATACTTTTTCCTTTACATCTCTTGTAACAGTAAAATGCGTGTTTTAAAAGAAATGATACCGAAATTCCAGTAACATAGTGCTGTTAGATTAAATGATTTGTTTTTAAATTCTATTGCAATTATTTTTTTTTTCTTTTAAAGTGTATTTGCAATTTGAAGCGATGAATTTAATTTTTTAAGACGCAGTCTAATATATCATTTTCATTAAGCTTATATTATATATTGAAATGCATTTATCTCAATAAATAATTTAATCCTTTGCGTCATGCTATCCAAAACTGTGGATAAAATTTTAGCAAATGTTTTCCTTGAAGCCTACTACCTATTTGGATACAATTTCAATTAATTTCTATATTTTGACACAAAGTAAACATTTGCATAAATTGTTTGATAAGAAGAAAAACTTTTAAAAATAATATTGTTCGAGGGGTTGAAACACGCAACATAACAAAGATATAATAAAGTACATTTTAAAAATGACAAATAGTTTCTACAAATACAAAGAAAAGGGGGACATCTTTTTATTATTTTTTTTTTTTTAAACCAAATATTTAATTTCTTAAATAGTTCAGCGGTTGGACAGACCATTCAAAATAGATATTTAAAACAATAATACGTGTGGGGAAAATGTATTTTCAATATCTAATAGGGATATTTATCTCTGATCAACATTAAGGCAGGTTTCTTATTTATTTATTCGAATTTTAACAGTTGGAAGGATTTTAAAATGTGATATTTTTTCTTTGTTTTAATTTTATAAAATAGTTATTTATATTATAATCAAATTACAAAAAAAAAAAAAAAAAAAAAATTGAACAAAAATGCCTAGATGACTGAATACTTAACCGTACTGGAAAAAAACCTGAAAACACAATTAAAATTAATAAAATAAGTAAAATAAACTAAATAAACTAAAATAAGTGAAAATAAATATGATTTTTACTTTATTTTGATTTAAACCCATAATATATTTTTAAAAATATTAATTTATTTTTTACATTTTTAAAAACAAATCTATAAACATTTTGTTTATAAAAATTACCTTTAACTAAGCTCTGTTTATTTATAGACCTTTCACGGCGAATCCGTCCCCTCTTCCCTTCTCATGGTCTGCTGTAGTCGAAACTGGCTTTGTCTTCTTTTTTGTCTTCTTTTTTCTCCTTTCTTCTTTTTTTCTAACACACATCAAGTGAAGAAATAATTAGCAACCACAGTAAAACTCTGTACACATATAAAATTAATGCAATACAAGCCTACATTGACCGCGCAATCTTCATTTGCAATGATCCCGCCGATTTAAAAAATGAAACAATTTACATTAAAAATATTACCATCAAAGCAGGCTACAATAAAAACCTCGTCAATAAATTATATAAGAAAAGGATCAGTAAACTTAATAACATCCCAAATTATCAAAAATCATCTCCAAATTTCACTTATTCTATACCATATGATCAGGGAACTTCAATTAAAGTTAAAAATACCGCCAAGAAACATAACATAAATATCCCCATAAAACCAAATTCCAATATCTATCAATTAATCTGAAATGATAAAGATATAACCTCTCCACTTGAAACTGTTGGAATATATCAGATTCCTTTTAATTATACAAATGAAAATATAGGCCATTACGTTGGAGTAACAAAAAGAAAAATATCAACCAGGATTGGAGAACACCAAAACGACATTAAATATGGAAAAATAACAACAGCTCTTATTAGAATCAATAACGAAAACGATATAAACATAAATTTTAACGAAACAAGAAAAATAGCCAATTATAACAACCATGACTACGATTTTTACCAGGAAACCATAGAGATAATCACCGACTAATTAGCTTGTAACGGGCACGAGTCGCGCGCCGATTTAGATCGTGCGTGGCGCTACCTCATAGAAAGAAAACAGAGAAAAAAGAAGACAAGGCCAGTTTCGACTACAGCAGACCATGAGATAGCTACTGAACAAGGGTCGGATTCGCCCTGAAAGGTCTATAGGTAAACAGAGCTTAGTTAAAGGTAATTATTATAAACAAAATATCTATAGATTTGTTTTAAAAAATGTAAAAAATAAATTAATATTTTTAAAAATATATTATGGGTTTAAATCAAAATAAAGTAAAAATCATATTTATTTTCACTTATTTTAGTTTATTTTGTTTATTTTACTTATTTTATTAATTTTAATTGTGTTTTCAGGTTTTTCCAGTGCGTTTAAGTATTTAGTCATCTAGGCATTTTTATTCAATTTTCTTTTCTTTTCTTTTCTTTTTTTTTTTTTTTTTTTTTTTTTTTTTTTTGTAATTTGATTATAATATAAATTACTATTTTATAAAAGAAAAACAAAGAAAAAATATTACTATCACATTTTAAAATCCTTCCAACTGTTAAAATTCGAATAAATAAATAAGAAACCTGGAACTAACTTTTAGATATAGATTTAATATATTATAATTACTATAATATCTGCAAAATATTTCATTTGCGTACTATATTATATAATTTAACTTTAAGAAAAAAACTTCTAATATTCAAAATTTTACAAAGGTAAACATTTTGTAATATATTATTAGAAAATAAATGAGCAGATTAATATAAAGAAGAGCCTTCATTTCGATCCACTTCATGTATAGAACAATTTTCTCTAATATATAACTACAGTAAAATAAGAAAAATATTCTTTAAGAAAAGCGGCATGAAATAAACGCGGAGCTAAGAATGACCATACCGGAAATCTTAATATGAGAAAAATCTAGGTTTCAATTCTATATTTATAACTTTGAATTCTTTCGAAATTTACATGGAGATTTCAAGCCAATTTTTACATCACAATATTTAATTAAATAGTCGTAGAATATTAACTAAATATTTAATAAAATTGAATAATATTTAAATAAACATTTATAAGTATAAAATTTTACAAAACCAAGTAAGAAATTGTAAGTATATAAATGAAATGCAACTTCCGAATGTGAAATACCATTAAATTAATAACCAATTAAGTTTAAATTTAATTGCAGAAACGACAGTAGTGGCCTCTCCAGCTGGAGACTCAAAAAGAATTCGAGTTCTCTCTGCGTATTTATGCGCGACAGCGAACGAAAAATTCACCCTACTGACTTAAAAATTGGTACAGAAATTCATGAGCCACGCGAAATTAGCTGCATTACTTTTGAGTGTTTTTCTGATTGTGGTTCGGATACAGGGATCACAACAAAATTTTTCTTATCATTATGTCCTATTTCGCTATATCGCGATAGCGGCCTCAAAAAACGCCCAATTGGCAAGCAAATTCGTACACATTTTCACGTGCCACACAAAAATAGCTGCATAGTTTTTCACGTGTATATTGTTTATGGTTTGTGTACATGGACACACCAAAATATCTCTTATTATTACGGCCTATCAGCAAAATTTCGTTTAAACACCTTTTAACATAGTTCACTGGATTAAAAAAAAAATGAAATTAATATGCATTATTGAGATACTTAAAAGTATGTTTTTTGTAGAAAAAATTGTGCTTAGATTTAATAATTAATGCACAGGACCATACAAAAATGTCATGTAATCATCCAAACTAAGCCTAATTCCGAACAATTATTCATGAGCTACATAAAATAAGTTGTATAGTTTTTACTGGTGTATATAATAATTTAGCTTGTTTGCAGGGACACACAAAAGAATTTTGTGATAATAGAGCCTATACACAAATTTTTATTTATGTGTACTTTGACGCGTTTATGCTGCATTCAACACAAAAGAATTAACGTACATTATTAAAACGTTTAAAGCAGGTTTTCTCGAGAGAAAAGGTATGTATAGACAAATAATTTATTTTCAGGACCACAAACAATTATTCTGATAACATTTAGTAATCATCAAAATGATGTCATATTTGGTACAAATACTAATGGGTTACAATGAATTAGATGTATACATTTTTATTAGTGTGTATAATTAATGTGGCTCGTGGGAAAAGACACACAAAAGTATTTGGTAGCATTACGGTCTAGAGACGCGTTTCTTATAAGTGAATTTTAACATGGTTACACTCCATTAAGCATAATGAAATAAACATATATTATTAGAATGTTTAAAAGCATGTTTTCTGTGGAAAATGTTTGGTTTGAAATTGGTAAGTAATTTACAGGGTTACACAAAATAATTCCTTTAGGTTATGCAAACATTTTGCATCAAATTTGGTACAAGGATTTAACACAAGGCTATGAGCTACAAGAATATATATATATACAGATAGATATAGACAGACAGACACAATGGGGGATTGAGGAGAGTGGTAGTCATCCTCAGAAACGTATGTGATTATACAGATAGTTAATCATATATACGTATATATATATATATATATATATATATATATATATGTATGTACCAATTATAATCAAATTCATAGTAGCTTTGAGGTTGATCGTACTAACTGTTTAATCTGGAGATATTCTTAAAATTTCAATATTAGAAATATTTTAATATATATTTAATATATAGTATACATATATATATACTGATCTGCAGATCTACTTGTAATATTACAAATAGTATTGTTTTTGTTTAATGTAAAATTAATTAACTGTGAATTCCTTCGATGTAATTATTCAAATTTATGAGCGATTAATTAAGTTTAACTTGTTTTCAAAGAAACTAATTACGTAAGAGTTATATAAAAAATAAACATATTACATGAAACAAATATGATAAACTCATAAAAATAAAAGATTTACAATACAGAAACGTATCAAATTTCTTGTTATTATTATTATTATTATTATTATTATTGTTATTTGTTTCTTTCATACTTTTTTTACAATTAAATATTTAAATATATTTATGTTACTTTTATTAAACAAAATTAAAATGAAATTGCAGGAAAAGAAAAGTTTTTTTGACTGTGGGAATTACAGAAAAATAATTTTCGAAGCATGAGTTGTTATGAATTTGCTAACGTGTTAGTAAAGATTCAATTTCCATTCTAGGTTAAATTATTAAAATACTTCTTTTCATAGGTTAAAAAAAAAAAAAAAAAAAAAAAAAAAAAAAAAATACTTTTAGCATTTTAATTAATGATGTACTCACGCATAAAAGGGTAAATTTTTATATACTAAATGTTGCATGACGTGCAGTATTTTTATAATCCTATATAGAATTAGCAATTAAATATCTATTTTAGCCCAGTAATAGAGTTTATTTCTAATATGGTATTTTAAATAAATTTCTAGCATAAAACTAGCAATAATATTTATAAAATATTTGCTGTTCCATAAACACTTTTCAAATAAATTAAAGGCGTCATTTTTTTTTCCAAATATGTTTTATGTATATGCATTGGTATAACGTAATAATTATATATACTAAATATTAATATGAAGTAATTATATATATATATATACAGTGGAGCACCGTTTATACGTTTTTCAAGGGGCCGTTCCTAAAAAACGTATAACTGAAAAAAACGTACAACTGAAAATTCATTTTAACACTAATACACAATAAGGTGTCATATTAATAATAAAAGTCTAATCAATTTTCATGATTTCCTTTACATTTATTCGAATAAGAGATATTTTTAATTAAATTTAAAATATTTTTAAAAGGTAGAATAAAAATTAAATGATAATTAAAAATTCAGAAAATTTTTGCAAGATTTCGATTTTAACCTTTAAAGACAAAGCGTTTCGTTCTCTAAATGAAGATGACATTTTTGCAAACAATTAAAAGGAAGGAAAAAAAACTTGTTTCTCCAACCGTAATATCAAACAAACACGATAAGAAATGAAAATCTTCCAAGTCGCCCAACGGAAGTCAGTAATAAATCTTCAAGTTTACAAAATGCCTATAAAGTTGTGTTTTTTTTTTTTTTCCCTTTCACACCCCATCCCTGGAATCAATTAAAAGAGAAATTGGGAGGTCTTCCAGTGGTCACTGGTTACTTGTATACCTACCATTCAAGCCAGTGGCCAACTGCTTATCTCTGAAAATCTCATCTCTCTAACACCCCTCTTTTCCCAGGCTATCGATGCAAGTCACACTTTGTCACCATA
Source organism: Salticus scenicus (assembly GCA_963930645.1). Taxonomy (NCBI): domain Eukaryota; kingdom Metazoa; phylum Arthropoda; class Arachnida; order Araneae; family Salticidae; genus Salticus; species Salticus scenicus. The sequence goes on from OZ005651.1 coordinate 233,096,159, forward strand.
GTTCTAAGGAAAGATAAGAATAAAACATAAAAAGCATTCATCTTTTTTTTTTTTTTTTTTTTTAAAATCCTGAAATGAAACTCAAACTTGGGATTCTACAAGGAGGGAAAAAAAAAAAAAAAACGTATAAGTGAAATTAAGAATTTACTTGTGTCGTATAAACGAAATATTTTAACATTAGAATTCAATGGAATGATTTGGGACCGAAGTTGAAAAACGTATAAATGAGAAAAACGTATAAATGAGAAACGTATAAAAGGTGCTCCACTGTATTAAAAAATCAACCACTAAATTATTTCAGTAAATAGTTATAGCACAAACAGAGCTGCCAACCATTCTGGATAATTCATACCACTATTTCCTTTATCTACGGCTTATTTAATCACAGAATATTCGCTAAATTATAAAATAGATATTTCTATAAAAAGATTACTGATATTCAAAAATCCGTCAAGTTGTCAAGTCTGCACAATGAAAATGCAATCACAGAGTGGTTACAGAACTTCCTTTTACCCTGATTATTCCATCAGAATAATAACAGGGTAATTTTATTTAGTTAACAGGTGCAAACATACTATTAAAAATTCCGAAAGAAAATATTGGTGGAAGTAACAGGGAAAAAATGTGGTCTATGAACACACTGAATCAACATATCTATTTTAAAAAATACTTACAGAATTTGTCTAACAGTGAGATATATAATTTGCTAACATTTATCCATTTCTTCAATAGAATGCTTAGACTAATTTTTATATAAGAACTTGAAAGTTGTAGTTTAGCGTTCCCAAAGTGTCTGAGAAGGAAAGTATGCATGCATTTACACATTTTAAAATTAATTCATGTACTAGTACAGTTGATAATTTCTATAATTTATTCCAGAGCATTTTTAGCTCAGCTTTTATTTCAAACCACATTGTTTGTAGAATAATTTTCTTCAGTATATAACTACAAATAATAAGAAAAATATACTCTTACAAAAAATAGTATGAAATTAAGGCGGGGTTAAAAATGCTCCAAAATACATTACAAAATTTGGAAACTCTATATGGTGATTTTAGTTTTAAATTAAATATAATTATCTATAATTAAATACAATTTACAGTTGATCAACAGTATCTACAACCTGCAAAATATTGCTTTGATAATAAACTAAACACCCCATATACTCTATAAAATTTAAAAAAAAAAAAAAAAAAAAAAAAATGAAATGATTCTCACATATTTAGGCCTCGCAGCATTCCTAAAATTTTATCTTCATTTTATGATACTGTTACTACCACCAGTACCGTTAACACTTTCGCCACCGCCGGTTTTTGTCTTTTTGAGAGTAAGTTCCGAATGTGGGAGTTATTATTTTACATTACATTAGTTTAAATGAATATTTTCTGCATTCAAATTTATAATATAAATGAACGTTCCTTACAATTATAGACCTGCTAACTATGCTAGTTTATCAGTAATGGTATTAAGCCCCGAATTTTTTTTCCCACCAGAATAGTTGTAGAGCAATAGTCTTCTTATTTAATCATGAGAACATATTGCTGAATATTGCTCTACAACTATTCTGGTGTGAAAAAAAGGCGGGGCCTAATACCATTACAGATAAACTAGCATAGTTAGCAGGTCTACAATTATACTATTTCTAATCAAACTATTCGAATCCATAGTGCATTGATTATACAAATGTGAATATTTGGTATATTGTCCATAAGTAATGTAACCTAGGTAACCTAAAGAACCGCCCACTGGTAGAGTTACAAATTTTCATATGACGTGAATTCACGTCAGCGGTCACGAAAGTGTTAATAAGGAATTATTTTCTGATATTTTTGGCTTTCCCAACGCTAAAATATTATATCAAAAAGTATTGTTTTGAAATTCTGGTGACAGTGTGATAAAATTAGCGCAAAATTTTAGGAACGCTGCGATGGCTTACGCATTACACTAACACACTATTTAAAACAAGAAATAGCCTTCTAAAGAAGGATGCATTTTATTGCATATTCCGCTCACACGGATCAAAAACCAAGTGCACTTACGAATTATAAAAACATATCTAATAAATGACATAAGTTACACATTTGCCAAATCTTCCAATGTTTAAAATAAATATAAACACAGACATTTCCTAATAGGAATTAAAGTAAATTTTACCGAAGAAAATTAATACAAATTATTTTTATTACAAAATATTAGTCCAAAATTTCTCATCCAAATTCGAACACTTTGTCAGTTATGTTGTTGTTACATGAATCAACCTTAAACTGCTTTAGTTACTTGTATGGATTACTAATTATTCAAAATAAGCATAAACTGAGTCAGTACTTATATGAATCACAGATTAAATTAATTAGCAATCAAAGAGAGTAATGTTTATAAGTTTGCTTTATCTTTTAATAAAAATAACTGTATTAAATAATTTAATTTGTGATTTTGTGTTTCAAAAATTGAAACTTCAATATATTTAATGATTTTTTACTTACCAGAGCTAAAAAGAAACTTAAAATTTAACACCCGTGTAGTTTTTTATTCTTTTTTTTTAATTAAACTTTCTGGCGCAAAAATTAAATTCACGTGTAAGGAATATTTTTAGTCTACTGTTTCACAACTTTCATTGTTTTTTTACGAAATAAATAGACATACAGCATACGAAAAATAAGAAAGGCTGTTACAAAGCAAACATTTGGAACTATTTGGAAAGAGAGTTTCAAGACTATGAATAACATGCGGTATCTCTATGAAGCAAATAAGGCAAATGCAAATATTTGAGTATCTCCCCTTTTATAAACTATTTCTAAGTTACACATTCTTAGCAATAAATATAAAAATAAAAAAAGCGAAAAGTATTTTCACCTAATCAACCTACATACTACTAAGCTCATTCAGTATTTAGGACTAAACTGTTTTCTTTTTACTAAATTCGGTTACATTCTCGCATCTCCTAAAATGTTATTTCTTTCTTTTACAAAATTTACTTTATATAAAAAAGAACGAAAAACAATTGTTTAATTTTTGCTATTTGTATAATACAGAGTATGTGTTTTTCGTTTCTTTTCTTTTATTTTTAGAAGAGAAGGAAAAAAAATAATCAAACATTATTTCTCTAATACCTTAAGGCTCTGAATTCTTTGTTAAAGAAGTTTCTAAATGAGTATTTTTTAATCACATATTTTTAAATTAACCTTTTAACGTGCGTTGGTATAGATGGGAAAGCACCTCCAGTTGCAAGAACGCATCCCAACATTTTTTTAGCAAAAATTTACTTTTATAACGTAGCAGAAACGGCCGCTCTAAAAACAAAAAAAAATTAAAATTTCTTTTAATTTAATTTTGTTCGTGAATTCCGGTGGCATTTTATATGACCCGAAATGCTTTGCGCCGCAAAGGGTTAAAATAGGTTTCAACGGAACCAGAGCCTGATTAAGGGGGAAGCACACATTATCTCCGCTCTCACCGGAATATTTTTACAATTATTTTTTACTTCATGTCATAGAAATTCCACGCTTCGACGAGGAAATATTTTTTTATAAAAAACGAACGTTGTAAAACAATCCAATTTACTCACCGTTATTAGACACCAGAATTCTTTTAAAATAATTTTTAATGGAATTTTCTGTTTATTATAGGAGGAAAGTATTTGTTAAAAAATAACGGTGTAAGTATAAATAATGTGTGCCTCCCCCTTAATCAGGCTCTGAATGGAACATAATCTTGTCAAATAAAATCTAATGTATAATGTACTACACATCTGTAATTTTATTTAATCATAATCTACACATTACAGAACTTTAAACAGGAATTAAACATTTTAAATATAATAATTGAAAATGTTGACAAAATACAAGAAGATTATGTGTTTTAACATATTTACGAAAGGCTTTGTAATTATGTACAGTCGGTCAAAAAAAAAAACGAAACACCCCCACCTAACTCATCAGTTAATTGTTGCAGAAAGACACCGAAGGTACCATTCGTCAGGGAATTTTGTTCTCTTTTAAGCTAATTGGAAAAATATAGCTTAAGGGGTCGTCTCCATATTGAAATCGTGTCAAACTTTAATTTTTTCAATGGTAACATATAATTTTGATTTCGGATATCGATTCTACAGTCAATTTCATCCCCAGATATAAATTTGGAAGTCATATGGTGTATAAGTTTAGGAGTTATACACGTCTAAACTTTCGAGCTTCTAATGTTAAAGTCTGATTACACATTTTTATTCATATCTCCTACATTTTTATTTTTTTTTACCTGGTTTTTTTTATGATGTTAATAACAGGTTTTCCAAACATATTTATGAGTTTCATTAAGATTTTAATGTTTTTTATCTATAGAATAAAAAATATTAAATTAATATTTTAAAAAATTATGTATTGTGACCTATAATTTTTCTAACAGATATCGATTTCTAGCACATAAAAATACGCGTATGCAAATTTGCAGCTCATTGGGCCAAATAGTTCTCGAGATATTCCAGAAAAACGATTGAAGATCAAGTTTGGGGGCCATATAACGATTACAAACTGTATTTACAAGTAGCATTCACAACAATCAGTTTTGAATTTTATTGCAGACGATATTAAGAAAAAAAAAAAGTTTTAATTCACTTTCATATATTTTTAATTATTTCAACAATGGTTTTTTTTTTTTTTTTTTTTTTTTTTTTTCAGCTGAAATAAATTTGAATTTAATTCTGAAATAAATTGTATTATAATATTAGACATGCAATTTGAAAATGTAGTTTAACATTTATTTATTTTTTTTAATTTATCTCTTTCCTTACTGTATTATATAATGTTTTCGTAATTTTCTTTAGAAGAATTGTGATTTCTAATTTATATAGCCGCTATTATTAATAGTGCTGGAAATATAAATTAACCAATTAAAATAATATAATATTATTACAGAATAAATTATTTCTTTGAGTTGGACAGAACTTCATAGCTGAGAGATCAGATTTTTACTTTCCGAACTTACGTATGTAAAGGAAGTATTGTAATCGTGACAAAAAACCCGACCTTTGAGATTATGGGTTTTCTATACTTTTGAATTACACTGAATTCATTTTTACTAGTTTTCGATTATGAATGGGTGTATGTGTGTGAGTGAATACGACAGTGCCTAAAGCCTCTGTTCAAATAAGTTGAAATATAGTAAGTTATTGTATGGCACCATAGCACGATCACTGTTGATTTTGGTGAATCTAGCACTTAAAAGTACTTTTTACAGGCACAAAAAAGAAATATTCTTTATCGTTATAGACTATAGGGCCAAGTTTTTCAAACTGCGATAGCGTCTAGATACCATTTTCTTTTGAGCTAATACGCGTGTTATAAATGTCCGTCGCACAAAGTGTATAGATTTTGATGTATCTAACATTAATAGTTTTTCACAGGGACACAACAAAACATTCTTTATCATTATTGTCTATAGATCCAAATAAAATAAAATGCGATAGCATTTAAAAGCCTTATTCGTTTGAGTTAAAATTTTTTTATAAATGTTAATAACCACTCTCGCACAAAGTGTATAGATTTTGATAAATCTAGCATGTATAGTTTTTTTTTTTTTTTTTTTTTTCCTTTTTACAAGGACAGAAAGAAAAATTGTCATTATGGTCTATGGGCCCAATCGTTTTAAAATGCGATAGTATCTAAACACCTTATTCTATTAAACTGAAAATTTATGCACATGTTATACATTACCGTCGCGCAAATTGTATAGATTTTGGTAAAGATAGCCTTTATAGATTTTTACAGGAACACGACAAAAAATTATATATCATTACGATTTATGGTTTAAAATTATATGAAGTGCAACAGCGTAAAATTAAGCAAGGGGAGAAAATACTTGAACTCCCTGTAATATTTTACCATATAACCATGTTTTTATTAACTTTGATTCTTGTTTGTTTGTTTGTTTATTTTTTATTTTTTATTTTTTATTTTTTATTTATTTATTTATTTTTTTTTTTTTGTCCAGTACAAATCTTGCAATCGATTTTTAACTAACTTCCCGACTAGCTAGATATTTGCAATTTTCAGGACAGCTCACAACACGGTGACAATACATTTTTCTAATAATTTTAGTCAACTATTTCAGGTCCCACTGCCTTCGGCAGCGCTTATATGATTCGACAGAAAATTTATTTAACAAACTTCCCGACTAGCTAGACATTTGAAACTTTCAGAATAGTTCAGAACACGGTAAAAATGCATTTTTTAAAATACCTTTAGCCAATTGTTTAGGGTATCTGCTGCCTTCGGCAGCGTTATCAGTACGAAGCTTCCAATCGATTTTTCACTAACTTTCCGACTAGCTAGACATTTGAAACTTTCAGGCTAGCTCAAAACACGGTGACAATACATTTTTTTAATACTTTTAGTCAACTGTTTTAGGTCACTACCCGTTTATATGATTCAACAGGAAATTTATTTAACTTCCCGACTAGCTAGACATTTTAAACTTTCAGAATAGTTCAGAACACAGCGAAAAGGCATTTTAAAAATATTTTTAACCAACTGCTTCGGGTTCCTGCTGCCTTCGACAGCGTTACCAGTACGAAGCTTGCAATCAATTTTTCACCAACTTCCCGACTAGCTAGACATTTGAAACTTTTATGATAGCTCAAACACGGTGACAATACTTTTTTAATACTTTTAGTCAACTGTTTCAGGTCCCTACTGCATTCGGCAGCGTTTATATGATTCAACAGAAAATTTATTTATCTAACTTTCCGACTAGCTAGACATTTGAAACTTTCAGAATAGTTCAGAATACGGTGAAAATGCATTTTTTAAATATTTTTAACCAATTGCTTCGGGACCCTGCTCTCTTCGTTAGCGTTACCAGTACAAAGCTTGCAATCTACTTTTAACTAACTTCCCGGCTAGATAGCCATTTGAAACTTTTATAATAGCTCAAAACACGATAGCAAGGGATTTTTTTAATACTTTTTTCCAATTGCTCCGGATTCCCACTGCGCTCAGTAACGTTTATATGATTCAACAGAAAATTTAAAAACATGGTATATAAAAGTTCTTTATATCTTGTAATTATTTTTATTAACTTCGCTTCTTGTTTGTTTGTTTGTCCAGTACAAATCTTGCAATCGATTTTTAACTAACTTCCCGACTAGCTAGACATTTGAAACTTTCAGGATAGCTCAGAACACGGTGACAATACATTTTTTTATCACTTTTAGTCAACTGTTTCAGGTCCCTACTGCCTTCGGAAGCGTTTATATGATTCGACAGAAAATTTATTTAACTAACTTCCCGAAAAGCTAGACATTTGAAACTTTCAGAATGGATCAGAACACGGTGAAAATGCATTTTTTAATTCTTTTAGCCAACTGTTCCTGGTTCCTGCTGCCTTCTGCAGCGTTACCAGTACAAAACTTGCAATCGCTATTTAACTAAATTAACGACTAGCTAGGCATTTGAAAATATCACCTACTTTTATTTGAATTTAGGCATTTTCATTAAAAAAATATCTCTATTTTCAATCATGGACTGGATCCTGCTTCCTTCTTTACCAAATACTTCAACACGCACAAATATCAGCTACCTTTGATTAAATTAAATTGTATTAAAATATATATATATAAATAGAAAAGAAAGAAAGAAAACAAGATACACAATAAGTATACAGTTACAGACTTGAACCTGCCTCATTATTTACCAAATATTTCGATACACACAAATATTGCTTGAATCGATTACATTCTCTCGTACTAAATTTAAACAAAATAACAAATGAAGTCATGAACTGGAACCCGAATCCTTTTTTACCATATACTATGACAGCGAACGCTAATTTTTCTGTATAAATCCAAACTTTCTGCATCTCCGAAAACACTTAATCCCAAACTTTCATCAAAATCGATACATCCGTTTCCGAGTAACCCGAATTTTGGCGATATTTTGCAATTTGTCGATAAAGGTTTAACTGATCATGCCATTTTTTTCAAAAGATGAGAATAAGTCCAAACATTTTTGCATCCCTAAAAACACTAACCACAAACTTTATTTGAAATCAATATATCCATTTCCGATTAAGCCTATTTCTAAAACTTGATGCAACTGGTCGATATATGGTAAACTGCGAATAATTTTTTTCTGAAGATAAGGATATATCCAGTTCTTTAAGCACCCAGGAAGTTTTTAACCCCAAACTATCATCAAAATCTCTATATAAATTTCTAAATAAACCCAACTTCTGGTATAATTTGCAACTGGCCGATAAAATGTTAATTGAGAACGCGATTTTTTCTGAAGATAAGGATAAGTCCAATCATTTTTTCTCATCTAAAAGCCGTAACTCCAAACTTTCATAAAAATCGCTTTGTCCATTTCCGAATATACTCAATTTCGACCGCATGTTGTAATGTGTCGATAAAGAGTTAACAACGAATGCGATTGTTTCTAAAGATGAGGATATTTCCAAAAGCTTTTTCTCATCAAAAAGTCCTAACTCCAAGCTTTTATGAAATTCGCTATGTCTATTTTTGTGTAAACCGTATTTCTGGCAAACGTCGCAATGGGCTTTTGAAGGTTTAACAGAGAACAAGAAATTTTCTGAGAATAAAATAATTCTAATCAATTATGCAACCTCAAATTTTCATCATAATCCTTATACCTATTTACAAGTAGACCCAATTTTTGTCACATGTTGCAATTCGCCGATAAAGGGTTAATTGGGAACGTTATTATTTTTTTTTTCTGAAGATGAGGGAATACCATTCGTTTTAGCAGTCCCCGATAAAACTTAGTCCGAAATATTCATCAAAATCGCTATATCCATTTCCAGGTAAACTCAATTTCTGCTATGTGTTGCAGTTGGTCAGTAAAGGGTTAACTGTTAATGCTAATTTGTCTGAAGCAGAGATCCAATCGTCTTTTCTCATCAAAAAGCTCTAACTGCAACCTTTCAGAAAAAACGTTTTCTCAATTTCCGTATAAAAATAATTTCTAACATACGTTGCATTTGGCCTTTAAAGGATTAACAACGACAAGGAATATTTATGACAGTGAGGATAATTTCTTCATCTAAGAATCCCCGAAAACACTTAATGCAAAACTTTCATCAAAATCCTTCTATCAGTTTCCAAATAAACCCAATTTATTTCATTTGTAGCCATTGGCCGATAAGGGGTTAACAGCCAACGCAAATTTTTCTGAAGATGGTGGTAAGTCTAATATTCCGAAAAAACTTAACCCAAAACTTTCATGAAAATCCGTAGAATCATTTTCGAGTAAAACCAACTTCTGCTATGTATTGCAATTGGCCGGTAAAGGGTTAACTGTAAACGCTAATTTATATGAAGATGAAATCCAATTGTTTTTTCTCATGAAAAAGCCCTAACATCGAATTTTCATAAAAATCGCTTGGTCCATTTCTGTGTAAAGCCAATTTCTGACATACGTCACAATTGTCCTTTAAAGGGTTAACAGAGACAACGAATTTTTATGATGATGGGGATAATTCCATTCATTTAAGCATCCCCGAAAGCACTTAATGCAAAACTTCCACCAAAATCCTTATATCAGTTTCCGAATAAACCCAATTTATTTCATTTAGTGCCATTGGCCGATAAGGGGTTAACAGCCAACGCAAATTTTTCTGAAGATGATGGTAAGTGTAATATTCCGTAAACACTTATCCCCAAACTTTCATGAAAATCCCTAGAATCATTTTCGAGTAAACCCAACTTCTGCTATGTATTGCAATTGGCCGGTAAAGGGTTAACTATAAACGCTAATTTATATGAAGATGAAATCCAATTGTTTTTTCTCATGAAAAAGCCCTGACTTAAATTTTCATAAAAATTGTTTAGTCCATATCCGTTCCGTGTAAAGCCGATTTTTGATATACGTTGCAATGGCCTTTAAAGGGTTAACATAGACAGCAAATTTTTTTGACGATGGGGATAATTCCCTTCGTTTAAGCATCCTCAAAATCACTTAACGCAAAACTTTCATGATATCCTTTCATCAGTTTCCGAATAAACCCAATTTCATTTGTTGCCATTGGCCGATAATGGGTTAACATCCAACGCAAATTTTTCTAAAGATGGTATTAAGTCTAATATTCCGAAAACACACAAACTTTCATCAAAATCCCTAGAATCATTTTCGAGTAAACCGAACTTCTGCTATGTATTGAATTGGCCGGTAAAGGGTTAACTGTAAACGCTAATTTATCTGAAGATGAAATCCAATTGTTTTTTTTTCTCACGAAAAAGCCCTAACATCGAACTTTCATAAAATTTGCTTCGTCCATTTCCGTGTAAAGTCGATTTCTGACAAACGTTGCAATTGTCCTTTAAAGGGTTAACAGCGACAACGAATTTTTATGACGATGGGGATAATTCCATTCGTTTAAGCATACTCAAAAGCACTTAACGCAAAATTTTCATCAAAATCCTTTTATCAGTTTCTGAATAACCCCAATTTATTTCATTTGTTGCAATTGGCCGTTAAGGGGTTAACAGCCAACGCAAATAATTCTGAAGATGATGGTAAGTCTAATATTCCGAAAACACTTAACCCCAAACTTTCATCAAAATCCCTAGAATCATTTTTGAATAAACCCAACTTTTGCTATGTATTGCAGTTGGCCGGTAAAGGGTTAAATGTAAACGCTAATTTATCTGAAAATGAAATACAATTGTTTTTTCTCATGAAAAAGCCCTAACTTCAAACTTTCATAAAAATTGCTTAGTCCATATCCGTGTAAAGCCGATTTCTGACATACGTTGCAATTGTCCTTTAAAGGGTTAACAGCGACAACGAATTTTTATGACGATGGGGATAATTCCATTCGTTTAAGCATACTCAGAAGCACTTAACGCAAAATTTTCTTCAAAATCCTTATATCAGTTTCCGAATAACCCCAATTTATTTCATTTGTTGCAATTGGCCGTTAAGGGGTTAACAGCCAACGCAAATAATTCTGAAGATGATGGTAAGTCTAATATTCCGAAAACACTTAACCCCAAACTTTCATCAAAATCCCTAGAATCATTTTTGAATAAACCCAACTTTTGCTATGTATTGCAGTTGGCCGGTAAAGGGTTAAATGTAAACGCTAATTTATCTGAAAATGAAATACAATTGTTTTTTCTCATGAAAACCCCTAACTTCAAACTTTCATAAAAATTGCTTAGTCCACATCCGTGTAAAGCCGATTTCTGACATACGTTGTAATTGTCCTTTAAAGGGTTAACAGCGACAACGAACTTTTATGACGATGGGGATAATTCCATTCGTTTAAGCATACTCAAAAGCACTTAACGCAAAACTTTCATCAAAATCCTTATATCAGTTTCCGAATAAACCCAATTTATTTCATTTGTTGCCATTGGCCGATAATGGGTTAACAGCCAACGCAAATTTTTCTGAAGATGGTGGTAAGTCTAGTATCCCGAAAGCACTTAACCCCAAACTTTCATCAAAATCCCTATAATCATTTTCGAAAAGCATAACAGAAATCTAATTTCAATTAAAATCTTTTGAAAATGCGATAATAAAACATCAATTTTGAATGCCGGTGCCCCTCCTCCTCCCCTTCACACACACAGGTGTTAATAGACCCTCCTGTGTTAACCTTTTTGGACAGAATATTTCTTATAGTTCGAAATTTCCACATTAATATGCTCATTAAATTATATTCCTTTTGATGTATTTAGAAATTTGTAGATGAATGAAACGCATTGAATAACAGAAGAGAGCTCTAATAAATTCGTTGAATCTGACCTAAATGATAAAAAAATAAACTTGGAGATAACCCCCTAAAGAAAAACCTTAAATATCTCAGGAACCAATGTTGATATCTTCGTGCAAATTTATATCTAGGCTATTTTGATGCTCTAGAATCGTTTTCTGTCGTCAAATTAGTGGGTTAACATTCGAATTTTCAAAGTTGGACCCATTTTTAATATGTAGACGACCCCCAATGTCATTTTTTCCTACATACAAAAAAAGTAGACATAATTTCCTGATGATTGGTGCCTACTGTATGTTTCTGCGATAATTAGGTAATGAGATAGGTGGGGGTGTTTCGTTTTTTGTTTGACCGACTGTACAATTTTATATATTACTTTAGAAAAATGCCTTTAATATTAATATTTTTTCATTATTGATATACTGGGCCTATAAATAAGATGATGAAAATATTTCTGTTAAATCCTGAATTATTGATACAGGAATCGCATGGTTCCTAAACTTATACATGATTTTTTTTTAATTTTTTTTTTTTTAATTTATTTTTTTTTATTTTTTTGGTTACTACAATTTTTAAAGGGAAATTTTCCTTAAAGAATATAACGCTAAAATATTATTTAAAAAATGACTGTTCTGAAATATTGGTGACTGCGACATTTATCCATTTCTTCAATAGGATGCTTAGACTAATCCTTATCTTAGAACTTGAAAGCTATAGTTTAGCATTTTCAAAGTATATGAAAGGGAAAGTATGCATACATTTAACTATTTTAAAATTAATCCATGTACTATTCCATTTCAAATTTCTATAATTTATTCCGGAGCATTTCATGTCTTGCCTTTATTTTAAACCACTTTAATTGTAGAATAATTTTCTCCAGTGTATAACTACCAGAGCTGCCAACATAATCCGGCAAATTGTTAGTACCGCCTCTTTTTCTACACCACTTAATTTTTAGAGTATTTTTCTACTTAATTCATCATAGATATATTTGAAGAGAATTACTCTAAAAATTAAGTGGTGTAGAAAAAGGGGCGTTTTTTAATAGGCGTTAACAATTTGCCGGATTAGGTTGGCAGCTCTGAACTACGATTAAATAAAAAAAAAAAAAAAAAATACTTTTATAAAAACTGGTACGAAATAAAGGCGGGGCTAAAAATGCTCCGAAATAAATTAGATACTTGCCAACCATCTCATTAATAACCGTACAACTGTTAACGCCTCCTGAAAAAACGCCCCTTTTCTCTCACCACTATATTTTTAGAGTTATTCTCTCCAAATATTGTTACGATTAAATAAGACTAAAATTACTCTAAAAAATTATTGGTGTGAATAAAAAGGCGGGTACTAAAAATGGTACGGTTCATAATCAGGTGGCTGGCAAGTATGAAATTAGAAATGTTGGCAACTCTGTATAGTGATTTTAGTTTTAAATTAAATGCAGTTATTTCTAATTAAATGAAATTTACAATTGACAAACGGTATATACAGCCTGCAAAATATTACATTTATAATAAACTAAACATCCCATAAACTTTAAAGAATTTAAAAAATAAAATGCTTCTCACATTTAACACTTTCGGGGACGTGTGGTTGGACCAGAGCCTGATTAAGGGGGAAGCACACATTATCTCCGCTCTCACCGGAATATTTTTACAATTATTTTTTACTTCATGTCATAGAAATTCCACGCTTTGACGAGGAAATATTTTTTATAAAAAATGAACGGTGTAAAACAATCCAATTTCTTCACCGTTATTAGACACCAGAATTCTTTAAAAATAATTTTTAATGAGAATTTTCTATTTATTATAGGAGGAAAGTATTTGTTAAAAAATAACGGTGTAAGTATAAATAATGTGTGCCTCCCCCTTAATCAGGCTCTGAACGGAACATAATCTTGTCAAATAAAATCTAATGTATAATGTACTACACATCTGTAATTTTATTTAATCATAATCTACACATTATAGAACTATAAACAGGAATTAAACATTTTAACTACAATAATTGAAAATGTTGACAAAATACAAGAAGATTATGTGTTTTAACATATTTACGGAAGGCTTCGTAATTATGTACGATTTTATATATTTCTTTAGAAAAATGCCTTTAATATTCATATATTATTGATATACTGTGCCTATAAATAAGATGATGAAAATATTTCTGTTAAATCCTGAATTATTGATACAGGAATCGCATGGTTCCTAAACTTATACATGATTTTTTTTTAATTTTTTTAATTTTTAATTTTTTTTATTTTTTTGGTTACTACAATTTTTAAAAGGAAATTTTCCTTAAAGAATATAGCGCTAAAATATTATTTAAAAAATGACTGTTCTGAAATATTGGTGACTGCGACATTTATCCATTTCTTCAATAGGATGCTTAGACTAATCCTTATCTTAGAACTTGTAAGCTATAGTTTAGCATTTTCAAAGTATATGAAAGGGAAAGTATGCATACATTTAACTATTTTAAAATTAATCCATGTACTATTCCATTTCAAATTTCTATAATTTTTTCCGGAGCATTTCATGTCTTGCCTTTATTTTAAACCACTTTAATTGTAGAATAATTTTCTCCAGTGTATAACTACCAGAGCTGCCAACATAATCCGGCAAATTGTTAGTACCGCCTCTTTTTCTACACCACTTAATTTTTAGAGTATTTTTCTACTTAATTCATCATAGATATATTTGAAGAGAATTACTCTAAAAATTAAGTGGTGTAGAAAAAGGGGCGTTTTTTAATAGGCGTTAACAATTTGCCGGATTAGGTTGGCAGCTCTGAACTACGATTAAATAAAAAAAAAAAAAAAATACTTTTATAAAAACTGGTACGAAATAAAGGCGGGGCTAAAAATGCTCCGAAATAAATTACATACTTGCCAACCATCTCATTAATAACCGTACAACTGTTAACGCCTCCTGAAAAAACGCCCCTTTTCTCTCACCACTATATTTTTAGAGTTATTCTCTCCAAATATTGTTACGATTCAATAAGACTAAAATTACTCTAAAAAATTATTGGTGTGAATAAAAAGGCGGGTACTAAAAATGGTACGGTTCATAATCAGATGGCTGGCAAGTATGAAATTAGAAATTTTGGCAACTCTGTACAGTGATTTTAGTTTTAAATTAAATGCAGTTATTTCTAATTAAATGAAATTTACAATTGACAAACGGTATCTACAGCCTGCAAAATATTACATTTATAATAAACTAAGCATCCCATAAACTTTAAAGAATTTAAAAAATAAAATGCTTCTCACATTTAACACTTTCGGGGACGTGTGGTTGGACCAGAGCCTGATTAAGGGGGAAGGACCACCCACACCAGTGGTGGTATTTACTCCATTTAATATACAAAACATCCGATGGTGAACTGGAATAACATATTTCAATTTTATTAAGATTTGTGTACAGTAAAGGTATTAAAATGTGGTTTATAGAAATCTCTCTCATAGAAGACATTGCTTTGGAAAAGGTTTGAGTGTCCCTGTACACAAACGCAGAACATGATTAAGGGGGAAGCACACATTATCTCCGCTCTCACCGGAATATTTTTACAATTATTTTTTACTTCATGTCATAGAAATTCCACGCTTTGACGAGGAAATATTTTTTATAAAAAATGAACGGTGTAAAGCAATCTAATTTACTCACCGTTATTAGACACCAGAATTCTTTTAAAATAACTTTTAATGAGAATTTTCTGTTTATTATAGGAGGAAAGTATTTGTTAAAAAATAACGGTGTAAGTATAAATAATGTGTGCTTCCCCCTTAATCAGGCTCTGGGTTGCACAGTGCAGCCACAAATTTTAATTCAAAATTCCGAATAACTTAATTTATTTCATGTCTTTTACTATTGTTGGTTATTTCTAGATGCTGTTGATTTTAAATGAAGAAAATTTGCTTGCCCTTGAAAGGATTAAATTATAAAATAGCTTTTTAAAGAAGTATGAATTTTATTACATATTCCATTTACACGATTCAGAAACTAAATGCACTTACGAATTATGAAAACATATCTATTAAATGACATGATTTACACATTTTCCAAATCATCCAATCTTTCAAAGATATAAACACAGATTTCTCCTCATAGAAATTACAGTATATTTAACCGAAGAAAATTAATACAAATTATTTTTATTACAAAATATTAGTTCGACATCTCTCGCCTAAATTTGGACACTTGGCAATCATATTGTTACAAGAAACAACGTTAAACTGCATTGGATATTTGTATGAATTACTAATTAAAATAAACAAAAACTGAGTTAGTCGTTATATGAATCACAGAGAAAATAAATAATAATCAAAGTGAATAATATGGTTTCTAATTTTTCTTTATCTTAAAAAGAAAAAAAATAATAATAAAATAAAAATAATCGTATGAAATAATTAATTTTGTGATAATGCTATGACAAAACGCGTGTAAAATTTTAGAAACCCTGTGACTCCTGTTAATATTGTAAATATTCAAAAAAGCATTGATTAATAATTAGACATTGGAAGTGGATATTCACATAAACAAAGAAATATATATATAAATATATAAACAATAAATAAATAAGTAATATCCATCTGGAAGTTTTTAAAACATGTTTTTTTTTAATTAGCTTAATTTCCGGTGTATAAATCGAAGGTCAGACACCAATATTTTATCTCAGAAGTTTTACTTATTAAAGTACAGTATTTATGTATTTTGTACAAACATAACTATAAACATAGCTTCTCACTTGTACGTTATTTTGCTACTGGAAACGTTTAATTAGGTTTTTAGCTGTCTCCTGTGATTAAACACGATGAATTTTTTTGCAAAGAATTAATGGTGTTAAAAAACTGTACAAGTTGGCGTTTACGCAATAAATGTTAAGTTTTTTTTTTTTTGTAAAGCTAATCAATTGAACTTACAGAGTATACGCGAAAAATTGCGGTAAGCTTTTTATTTTAGTAAATGGTTTTCTATTTTATTACTTTATTCTAATTGAGATTTATCGTATTACAATGCATGTAATATTAGCAATACATGTAATTTTAGCAATGTAATATTAGTAATACATCTAACTTTAGAAATGTAAAACCATTTAATTTTTAATTTAGCAATAAGCATCAACTTGGAAAATGCATATAGCAGAATTTTGACGAAATAGCAAAATTCACAGAAAGAACGGAAATTATCAGCATAAAATAAAATTAAATCTGCTAAAAATTCTAATTTATTCAATAGCATTATTGCTTGTCTTATTTTTCAAACCACTTTTTTTGAAGAGTAATTTTCTCTTTATTTAGTATGCTATTGCATATTCAGAAAATTAAACTGAAAAAAGTACAGACAGGGATGGAACACGAGCGCAGAATTCATACCACTCTCAATGTAAGAAAATCTTCTACTTCTTAAATCAACGATACTATAGGTAGAGAAATTTCTTAAACGAATTCTGGTATGAAGTCTGCGCCCGTGCTCCATCCCTGTAAAGAGAATACAGGGTTCTCAGCAATTACTATTTTGAATACCACTCTTTTTCTTTTTCTTTCTTTTTTTTTTTTTTTTTTTTGTATTCTTTATTAACCCCTTAACGCGCGCTGTCCTTGCTGTGAGGACGCAAAATTTAAGATCCAGCTGCAAAAATTCATCCCGGAAATTTTTTAGCAAAAATTCACGTTTATATCATATCAGGAAAGGCCGATTTTTTAAACCTTAAAATTTAAAACTTCTTTTAGTTTAATTTAGTTCATGAACTCCGGTGGCAGTATAATTTAAATGTTTCAAATTGTCTTGCGCCGCAAAGGGTTAATAGTTTTTAGTACATGTCTTCGAAAGAACAATACAAAGATAGCTGTATATGAAAAGTGGTATTCAAAACCTTGACTGCTAAGAACCCCGGTGAATATAAATCGGTTTCACCTGAACAATGCTATAGAATATATTAACTTAATTACTCATTATTACAATTTCTAATGGCGATGAAACGAATTTTTAAGACAGCAGGTGCACATGATTTGGCAATTGATTCATTCATCTTTTTTTACCCTCTATCTATTCCCTCCCATATAACCACTTCTGAAAGAAGTTAATGGAAAATAAATTTAAATCAAAACAAACTAATAATTTGCGTTATAAAATTACAGTTTTGAGTATGTTGAATACATTTTTACACAAAAATCACTTGAATAGTAGACACATTGTTATTATTTTTTTTCTATATTCAGTAGAATAAAGTATTTGATTCGTAAAAATTTTCGGCTTCCGAATTTTGATTGATTTACACATTTTGAGAGCTCCACATAACGATTGATCACGTTCCACATAACGATACCTATCCGTGTGTTTGTGTGAGCCACAAAATCTTTTTGTATACCTAAGTTTTTATACCTAATTTTGTATAATTAATTTTTGTTTACCTGATAATTCCTAACTAATGCACATAATTTCAAAAACATTTACATGTAGTTCCATCTTGACATAAATTAGTGCCTATCAAATTTCAGTGAAAGTTACTTACTCAACAGGTGTCACTGTCATACCGTTTTACATAGTTGCCAACATATTAATTTATTCCGGAGCATTTTTAGCCACGCCTTTATTTTCCGCACCACTTTATTTTTAGACTGTTTTTCCCAATGTATAGCAGCAGTAAAATAAGAAATAGCTACTAAAAAAAAAAAAGAAAAAAAACGAAAAAAAATGTGGTACATCATTATGGAACAAGGTTTCACATTTATGTACACAATGAGGGTTATTATTAACAAACCATTCTAGAAAAAGATTGTGATATCAATGGTCAATCAGAACAATGTATTCGCACCTCCCGACATCCTAAATATTAATCGGTAGATTTTTAGTCCACGCCCATTTTTGCACACCACTTTATTTTTAGAATAATTATCTCCAAATGTAGTTACGATTAACCCTTTCAGGAGTGGTATTGCAAACTGGAATCGCAAATTATAATTCAAAATTGTACGAAACGGACCTAGAATTTTCTTGTAGTTTTTTTCTTTTTTAACTTAGAAGAATAACTTCATTTATTTCTTGTCTTTTAATATCGTTGGTGATTTCTGGTGACTGTTGATTTTAAATGACGAAATTTGCTTTCCCCTGAAAGGGTTAAACAAGCATAAAATTACTTTAATAAAAGAATGATATGAAAAAATGCGGTTACTAAACATCTTCCGATTATTAGCACTTTCGCGACCGCTGACGCAGATTCACGTCATTTGAAAATCTGTAACTCCTCAGTGGACGTTTCTTTTAAAATATGTATGTTATTTATTTCTTAAGAAAGTGTCTAATTGTATAATCAATATATTATGAATAAAATTTCTTTATTTAGAAAGAGTATAATTACATTATATATCCATTTGTATTATAAATGTGAATACAAAACGAATTTGTTCTGAAATATTATATTTTGGGAGAATAACGCCCACAGGCCGAAATTTCTGTCAAAAAGGGAAAAACATGCGGTCGCGAAAATGTTAATGAGATAGTTGGGAATTACGTGTACTTGTGTACTCTTTCGCCTGTGGGAGTGTAAGATATCAATGTGTGATTTCTTTTCAAAAGAACTCGTCAACACTTTTAAAATAAATGGTTGAATCACAGATTTGTAACGAATAGAAAACAATAGGTTATTTCTGTACTGAAAAGTATAAAGGATTTAAGTCCATATTCTTGATTTTTCAGGAGACGAAAAATAAAGTTAAACAAAATTCTGTATAAAAACTTATCCGTTAAATACAGTTTTAACCAGGATATTATCATAATATACAATTTTGTGAATAAAGTACATACGTTTAATTTTGAAGTTTGTTTATTTTTAACAGGTTATACAGTTTTGATTTATATAGTTTTATACAGTTTGTTTTATACCAGACATGAATGCTAAATTTCTGACTTGAATTTTTTTTCTAACCAATGGCTTTTCTCAAAACCTAATTGACAAGGACTTAAAACCTCTGTACCAGTCGATAGAGAATTTTTTACTTAACTCAAAATCGACATTTTTGGACTTAAATCCTTTATACTTATTAGCACAGATTTAAAAGTTTTAAAAGAAAAAAATAATGAGTTTTTTCTCATGTAGTTTGTATGGCACAAAATTGACTTTCTTTCCATATTTAGTGTAGTAATTCAATGAAAAGAAAACCGTCTGCATTCGTCATAGAAAATAACTTCGATAAATACATATTTTAATATTTGAATTCCATTGCGTGAATTTCTAAAGAAAAATACGTTAAAAATATTCTGATGGCCAAATCATACTAGTTTTTTTTTTTTTTTTTTCCTTATTTATTTTTTAATTTAATTTACACACAATGCATGCTATACTGTTTTATAGAACTATATAAAAGACAAATATTATTAAAACGATTATAAAGCTTCATTTACACGTATCATGAAACAATTGTAAGATTTGATACATATTTAGAACAAAATTAAATTTAAAAAAAAAAAGGGGAAAAAATATAAGATTTGAAAAGAAAAAAAAATAAGACAAAGGAAAAATATTTTAAAGGAAAAAATATAGGACAACTTTAAGATTTGATACATATTTAGAACAAAATTAATTAAAAAAAAGAAAAATTATATTAAATGTTATAGCTTCACATATAAATTAAAAAATTCAACTTTGTATTAGCTATAATTTTCTAAATTTTTTCTAAGTAAATTGAAGATCTAGCCTGTAAAATATCTTGCTTTAAAAATCTTTTATTCTTCAAAAGACGTGGGTGTTATTGATTGACGATTTATTGATTTAAATTTTCTCTTTTCTGTCCGTTGGCAGGTCATTTTCTGTTATCGGTTGTCAGTAGCAGCCGAAAACTATTGCTGAAGAATTTTATGACTTATTTATAAAGTTGAAACAACAATTTAAAGGGATTATATATATATATATATATTGAGTGGAGTTATCATATATACAGTTACCAATTGAGGTGTTCAATGAGTGGATGTATCATATATTGAGGGATTTAAAAGATATAAACAATTATATAAAATATATTATACAATATAAATTATACAATATGAAAAATTATGATGGAATTTTATTGATATTTACGCAAATTTAAAAACCTCAATTAAAGATTTGCAATATAAATTTATCATTTTATATATCGACAAAGCTAATACAAATATTACTATCATTTGCAAAAAACTTTATATTCAAAAACTACATGACAGATATAATAATGATAATTATATTCTCCTAAAACAGAAAAAAAATAAAAAGAAATTTGTAATATGATTAAGGCATTTTATAAGAAATTAAAAATTAAAACAAAATAGTCAAAACTTTCCGTATTTAGTTCTTGTCCCAAAATTTCATAAAAATCTCCATTTCATTTAGACCAGTTATATGTGGTTTTGGTTCTCACATAGTTAACACCATAACTGCCAAGTTTTTTAATTTATTCCGGAATGTATTTAGCCCCGCCCTTTTTTTACACCGTAATCTTTGTAGAAGAATTTTCTTCAATATATAATTTCGATTAAATAGGAAGAAAATTACTCTAAGAATATTACGGTGTGAAACAGGGGCGGGACTAACAACATTCCTGAAGAAATTAAAAAGCTTGGCAGCTATGGTTATCGCCAATAAGTCATTACTGGATAAACTAAATAAAATGTTTAATATAGTTTTACAAGATAACAATAGATTTATAATTAAAAAAATAGTTATGAACTTATTGACAATTTAAAAAGTTTAAATAATGTGTCTGAAGTTTAGAGCATCCTACTAATTTGAGTATATTGTAAACTCTTAGAAATAGATATGTCCAATTTTTTCTAATAATTTTAAAATTTAAATAAACATGATTATAATTTGAATAAAATAGACACTGCAGGGGTGGAAATTTGGTGCAGAACTCATACCGGTATTTATGAAATAAAATTTTCTTCTTCTTAAACAAACGATTATATAAGTACAGAAAAATTTCAAAGAAATACCTTTATGAGTTCTGCGCCAATTTTCCTCCCCTGGATACTGAAAAAAGAAGAAGTCAATGACATACACTAAGCGGCAAAAAAAAAAAAAAAAAAAAAAAGGCCGCACTTGAATATTTTCCTTTTTACCTTCTATAACCACCTATTTTATCGTTTAAAAAGCAAATTTTCGAACAGATTTTATTATGTTGTCCTCCACTTACACTTTAGCATTGAGTCCAGTGTTAAAAACAAGATGTAATTGTCAGAAAACAAGATGTAATTGTCTGTAATTTTGGAAATTATTTCAAAAATGGTAAGAATAAGGCAGTTAACGATGCCACAAAAAGTATTAATTTTTGAATGAAAATAAAAAAAAATATTTTAATACGCGAGATGACAAAATAATTAAATGTTAACGAAGTATTGGCAAAATGGTTTTTAGCAAAACATAAAATTTTTTGGCCGTTTAAAATGGAAATTGTCTTTATGCGGCCATGTTGCTTATCCAAACAAGATAACCGCAAGTTGAAAAGGGAACGTTTAAAAAATTGATTTGTATCATGTTCAGAACTTAAAAAAAGATTTTTAAAAGGTGTATAGTAAATTACTTTCTTCAAAAACAATGCGGGAACAATTAAACAAAGCAGGTTAAAGAACAGAATATTTGCGAAAACAGCCATTATTAAGGAAAAGTATTAGAAAAGACAATGCTTTAGTTGACCAAAAATTTAAAAACATTATCAGTTAATTATTAGGCTGAACTGGGTTTCTCTGATGAATCAAGTTTTCTTTATTTCGAGCAGTTAAAATTTTTACAGCATAAAAGTTATTTACAATATTTAGCACAGTGAAATTTTTGAGATTTATATCAAAAAAGGATATAATGCTATGCCACTGAGCATTACAGAAGTAATTCCATATAAAGGTGGAATTAACCCAATCCAGAATACCGTAATTTTCTGCATATAATCCGCAATAATATGCCATTAAAATATGTCATTCCTCCACCAGAAATTTTAATTAACACAAAAATCTATATTATTTTGAAGAAACAGCTCATACAAATCGAATCTCGTTTGCTAATTGAAATTCCTGGTGCAGAACTGACTTACCTGACCTGCGGATTATACACAGAAAATTACGGTACATATTTTTATTAATAAATTGCTTAGATCTAACAAATAAGTAGTTTTATTTCATATATTAAAATATAACTTGTTTATTTTATATAATAAATCATAATAGTGTATGGTTATTGCATTAAGTTTAAAAAGAAAATTTTATGTAGATTTTTATAAAATACTTCGTAGAGTGTAATAAAGCGAATTATTAAATCGAAAATGTTCATAGGTTATCATTTCAGCCCTTTGGTGTTATGCAAACATGACAGTTTTATTTGTTCCAACCATTAATTTTAAAGTTATTAGAAATAAAAAAGGTATAAATCATCTTTTACTGCAGTGCGGCTTTTTTTTTTTTTTTTTTTTTTTTTTTTGTCGCTTAGTGTATATAGTTGCCAACTCAGCAATTTTGGCTACAGGAAAATTTTAATATATATATATTTATTTTACTTTATGAATGAAAACCGCTATAATTCACTGAGTAAATAAAATAAATATTTCTATAAAATTTTTTCGGTAGCCAAAAGGTGCTAAGTTGGCAACTATGATGACATATCTGCTTACATAAAGTAAAGCTAGGAGACTTTGCGCACAATTCAGCTTGAATAGTTTCTTGTTTGCTGACCGAATCTCTCGTTGCCCACAATCGTTGCAGTTATCGTTGTAGTTGGTAAAGTTATCGTGCAACCACATACCAACTCTAAACCTGTTCGAGAAGTATGCGTAATACGTTTTCGAACCAAAAAAAAAAAAAGTGTTGCACACCATGTGTGCAATGATATATGGTTAGTTTCGTCTACATATAAGCCAAGAATGCACTCATACTTTACTATTTATTTATTTATTTTTCCCTCAAAATCTTCCGCGCAAAAATGTTCAAAAACAAAACCAAAATTTCACTTTGTTCGAAATCTTCTCTTTTTAAATTTAAAATCCTTTACGATTATTTAATTTAATTTATTTTATTGCTATTTAGGCGGTTATAATCCTTAAAAAGAAGTTTGAGTACGCTGATAATTTTTGCTTGCATTTAGTTTTTTCACTTCTATTTAAGCAGTCGACAGCTACACAAATCTTAAGCATAATATATGAAAATATTGCAAAAAGAAACAGGGATACAATAACATTTAAGTACTTTGCGATAAATTTCTAATAAGCTAACATTAACATTCGAGAAGTAAATCCCACCAGAGGTGTCGCTTTTAGAGAAAAAAGTGGTGCTCGTGCCATTAGTCTAGGTTAGCAGCTTATGAGAAATGATTTATATTAAAAATATTTTGTACATTGAAATGAACAATTCAATGTATCATGAATTCGATTGTATCATTGAAATGAAATTCTTAGGGAGGGTTATGAAAATTCAAGCATTTATTTTTGAAAACAAAACAAAATAACCAAGTTTTATCTCAGACTATTGAAGCAATGAGCATGCAAAATCAAATCGGCACGTCACTTATGATGTTGTACAATCATCCACTCTTTCAGGCAAGATGTATGGTCTAGCTTCCATTTGTGAGACGTTGGGGGCTAGAAACGTGTTTTTTTTTTTTTGGATAAATTACCAACGTTTCGTCAGAAACTTCTCATCTTCCTTTCCTTACATGGGGAAGCTCACCTGATGAAGGCCCTCATGTGTTTTGGGATTAAATTTTCATCTGGATTTGATTATTTTGCTTATTTATATGTATATAATGATTTTTTCACCAATTAACGCTTAGGGAAAAAAATGATTTTCCATAATGTGCGTATTACAATGGAAGATTTCAAAAATATACATTTTTAAATATTAAGCATTTAAAAAGACGAAAAAAATGCACCTACAACATACAAACTTTTCTTAATTACATACTAAAAAAAGTTCTAATACTATAAAAGTTCTAATTTTTTTCCTGTTAAAATTGAAATTGTTACGTGTGATTTTAAATATTCCAGTAGAATATTTCAAAAAAGTTAGTTCGCCGTAGTCCGTAATTGTCTCCATCGCTGTCTTTGGATATGAAACACTTTTCTCATAATATTGTGGTATTGAAAAAAGTAAAGGTTACAAGTGCTGTTAAAAATTGGAAACAGCAATAATCTTTGATAAGGCAACCTTTTTTAGGCATTATCTTATATATATATATATATATATATATATATATTGGTTGGGTGGGTTGCCGAATTTAAATTAAAAAAAAAAAAAAGTTAGAAGCTTGGTCTTATTGCAATTGCAGGATACATCATCTCTTTCTGGTTGATATTGTTTAAGTTTCAACAATATATAATTCATTTGCTTAATTAAAAAAAAAAAAAAAAAAAAAAAAAAAAACTAGATATCATTCAAATTTGATGTGTTCATACTAAACGTACATACTAATAATACTTCACAATAATAATTATACTAATAACTATAATAATTATTAAAATTATTAATTATAATAATAATATTAATAAGAATAATATTATTAAATTTTAAAATTATTCAACAATTTCCTAATCATAATGACTTTATCATCACTTGTTGACCTATTCTTTTGTTAGTTTAAGACTATTATTACTAATAATAATTATTAAAATTTTAAAATTAAAATTATTCACCAATTTCCTATTTCATATTAATAATAACCAATTTCCTAATCATAATAACTTAATTATCACTTGTTGGCCTTTTCTTATGTTAGCTTAAGACTATAAATTACACTCATATAAATAGAACATCTATCGTACACTTTTTCTTAAATCACTTAATAGTAACTTATTTTTTCCACGTTAGATGGCGCGCTCATACGTTGAGTCGAACGTATGCCCTACTGTGAATATCGTATTAATCTTATTTATACTTAAATTTACCTCTCGAATATTATTTAATTGTGAATTCAGATTTTAAATTTTAAGAACAATATTTATCACTTCATGCTTACATTTATTTCATTTCAGAAACTTTCGATTAATCGATTCTCTACTTTTAATTATTTCTTTTCAGTTTGTTCGTTTTGCAAACCGCCCGGATTTTTATTTGATGTGGATTTGATTTATCTGTGGCCAGATCCTTTCACGAATTCCAATTTTCATTATGGTTAAGTTATCAGCCAATTTCCTTTTATCTTTCTTTCTTTCTTTCTTTCTTTTTTCTTTTTTTTTTTTTTTTTTTTTTATGCAAGATTGAAACTAGTGTTGTATATTGCTGAAAAGCTATACAATATTCGAAATCTTGCATTAATTGTTGACAGTACCGCTAGTTTCCTGATGAGATCGGTACTGGATTTCAGCATTTTTAACTCCATTTTTCCTTCATGCATTCCTTTTTATTTCAATAGTCATTTTGGTTAATTTCTTTCAATTCTTATCTTGTGTTGCATGAATTTATTGGACTAATGGATTAAGACTACTAACTCACCGTTTAGGTTTAAGTGATATACGTCATTTCTCTTATGCGTAAGTACTTTAACATGTTTTTACTATTCAGTGAAATTTACTTAAATGGTAATTGTGACAATAAATTTATACGTAATACATCTAATTATTAAATTCATTGTTGGTATTTTCATCTTTCTCTCATTTGCTGAGTATTATAAAGGAATTAAATAATTTAATATATATATATATATATATGTATATAAATATATACATATTAATATACAGGTATTTTAGTTTTTATTATTTGAAATTTTATTGATTATATTTACAATACAACAAATTTTTATTTATATAATTGATATGACAAAAAATTGCAGCATTTCTTTTCTTTTTCGTATTATATATACAGACAGAGAAAGAAAAAGAATATGTAAAAACAAATATTTTAATTATGTTTTTAGAAGACATGTAAAATGTTCCATAATTATAGATACGGTACTTATGAAAAACCTCCCATTATTATGATTCTTATAAATAAACTGAAAAAGTATCTATTTTCTTTAAAATATCATTGGGCATTTCCTTTGCAAACAATACCGTTCCCATTTCAATTTTCCCATGGAATCAATTTTCTTTTAAACATCGTTTAAATCATCTTGTAGCATTTTTCATTAAAATGTAACAAAAGTTTTATATAAAAGGAAATCTTAAAGTGGAGAACAATTCTAAATAATCTTATTCAAGTTTTCGTTTTAGCAAAGAAAAGGAATTTGGAAACATACGGCACTTGTGTTTTTCCTATTTACATCGTTGTAGCATTAAGTGATTCCGATTGTGTTAGAGTGTTATATTTACATCGCTTTACTTATTTTATTTTTTTTTTTTTTTAATTAAAAATTTAAATTAAAGGCATATTTATTTTTAAGCAAAATCATGTAATAACGAAACAGTTTAACTGAAATTTAGTTTAATGTTTTATTATATGTATATGTCTTGCATTTCCAAAGAAGTGCGTAAAGCTCCTTAAAAAAAATTATATCCTTAAATAAGATGAATCATTAATACACAAGTGCTTTGACTGTCAAATAAAAACTTTGCTATAGTACGAAATACAATTCAAGCTACATTTAAAATAATGATTTCGTACTGGATGCAGAGTTGCTAACTCTTTAAATTTATTCTAGAACTTTGTTACATAACCTCGAACAGCCTAATTAAAATTTCGTAGTATTGTTAGTCCCGCCCTTTTTCTTCCACCAATAAATTTTTAGAGTAATATTCTCCAAATGCAATTGCGATGAAATAAGAAGAAAAATACTCTAAAAATATACTGGTGTGAAAACGAAGGCGAGGCTAACAATTCTACGGAATATTAATTAGTATGTTGGAGGTTATGTTGTTATTCCTACCTTTATTTCACACAACTTTATCTGTGGAGTGATTTTGTCCAATGTGTAACTACGAGAAAGTAAGAAAAAAAAATATATACCCTAAAAAAGTGGTATGAAAAGAAAACAGTACTAACTATTTTCCGGTATAGATTTTAAAAATTGACAACTGGGGGTGTTACAAATAAAACCTCACCTTTGCATACGTAGTAAACGGAGCCCGGAGTATCCACACTTTTTTCAGGACGCTTTCATAGATGAGAAGTTTTCACCTTTATTTCTACCTCTATTTTTATACAATATTATAAATATGTAATTTTCTCATCCCTGACAATGTCATGGAAAAAGGGCGGAGACTTCTGCTTGATATATATATATATATTTTTTTTTTTTTCAGATTACTCTTGGTCCCGTCCTTTTTTCATATCACTTTGCTCTTCAAGAAATTTTCTCCAATACCGTCAATTGGTAGTTGCTGCTGAGTGACACCTGTTCTTTAAGCATGCATCTTCCCCCAGAAGAAAGCATAGAGCAGTTCCTCATGACGTCAATAATTAAATGGCACCCTGGTCGTTGACAGAAAAGCTCGATTTTCCCGCGCCTACTATTGGTTTACCGTTGGTAATCTCTGTACCGCACAGAGTTCCCAACTTTTATAATTTATTTACGAGCATTTTTAGCCCTGTCGCTTTTTCATACAGGGAATTTGAAAAATGATTTTTTTCTAATTTAATCGTTGTCACATATTAAAGAGAAATAATCTACAAAAATTCTGGTGCGAAAAGAAGGCAGGGCTAAAAATGCACGTGAATAAATTTAAAAAGTTGGGAACTCTGGTACCGCGTGTTTTTATTTTCGGCATTACGACTTTTTTTTTTTTTTTTAATATTTGTGATTTTTTTTTTTTTTTTTTCATTTTTATCATTTTCAAGTGTTAGATATGCTTTCAAGCTGTTGTGCAGTCAGTTGCACTTACCGAAATGTTAAAGGGAATGCTGTTAGAATGTATCGCATTCCGAAAGAAAGTGACAGACGAAAATTGTGGACTAAAGCTATAAAGAGGAAACATATGGAGCCCTCTGCGTCATCTAGAATATGTGGAACACATTTTCAAACAGGTAAAAATTTATATTAATAATTATATCCATTAATTTCATAACTATCCGTTAATTTCCTTTTAGCATAACTTCTTGTATAACTTGTATCTTTTGAAAGGCATAACCATTACTTAACCCCTTAACGCGCGCTGTCCTCGCTGCGAGGACACAAAATTTAAGATCCAGCTGCAAAAATTCATCCCGGAAATTTTTTTGCAAAAATTTACGTTTATAACATATCGGAAAAGGTCGATTTTTTTTTAACCTTAAAATTTAAAATTTCTTTTAGTTTAATTTAGATCATGAATTCCGGTGCCAGTGTAATTTAAATGATCCGAATTGTCTTGCGCCGCAAAGGATTAAACGTATTTACCGAAAAAAAAAAAAAAAAAGTATAATCTAGCATTGATTAGATTTAATTATTCAATCCTTCCGCAATCTTTAGTAGCACAACCAATATCTCTGTGTTACTGTTCAAAAATATTTTTCTTTTAATGAAATGTAAACGAAAATAAACAATCTTTTTGATTTTCTTTTTTTATTTATTTATTTATTAACAGTTTAACAGTAGAATACCGTACATAATATTTAACTCTGAAACTTTTCATTGTCTATTACTAATGGAAATTTTAATTAATTTTTCTAATAATACAATGAGTAGATTGTTCTGCATTTGTGTTTTAGAACATTAAAAAATGTGTCCATTGTAATAGTAAATTTCATGTAGAATTGATTATGGTGATGGAGATATCCAAACTTATTCCAATGCCATTGTTGATTATTATTGTTTCCATGTTTTTACTATACGTAAATGTTTAAAATAACAAGATTGTTTTGTTAGAGTAAAATAAATATTGATTCCTTCAAAGTAGCTCTTGTAAATTATGTAAAAACACAATTTACTGTTTTTGTTTAATTATTTTTTTTTCCATTGGTATATCAAACATGCATAATTTGTTTGAGTCATAATCTAATAAAATGAAAGTTACCGTAATTTTCTGTATATAATCCGCAATAATATGGCATTAAAATATGTCATTCCTCCACCAGAAATTTTATTTAACACAAAAATCTATATTATTTTGAAGAAACAGCTCATACAAATCGAACCTCGTTTGCTAATTGAAATTTCTGGTGCAGAACTGACTCACCTGACCTGCGGATTATACGCAGAAAATTACGGTAATATTTTTTTAACCCTCTTATTATTATTAACATATTATGTGTAGATAATTATTTGCGAAATACTTCTTGTAATACTATCTAAAAAATTCTACCTTATTCAGTATTGTTATTCCAAATGTAATATAAGATAATATTATATTGTTTAATTGACCAAATGAAATAAATAATAATGTACTGCTATGTAGTGCAACTGAAGATTATTATTTTTAATGAACTACACTGTTTAAAACTGATTATTCTGTTAAAATATTTTTTATCAAAAATATTCTTGAAAAATCATATTACAATGTTTGATTTATTGTAAATAGTTAAACACGTTGGTAATATTTCATTACACAAATAATTTACCAAAAATAAGAGGTGCTGATTAATCAATAGATTATTATTCATAACTTTATTTATTGTGTGTGGGAGGAGTGGGGGTGTTACTTAGTCTAATTACATATTTCATGCTTCTCTGTTACAAATGTGATTTAATGTTTTATTCAAAATATTGGTTGCAGAAACATTATGCTAATTTTAAATTGATCATAGCATAGTGAAAAGAATTGTTAACTTATTTGATAAATTCAACCTTTTATTTTATTTCATTTTTCTTTATTTTGTAACTCGTTTTGGTGTGTATTTAATATGTTAGCTGATCGAATGTAATCCATCCAAATAATATAATAGTAATTTATAATATACATATTTTTTTATTTATTTACTTTTTTATTATATGGATTTTTGTCATTAGATTTCTAGCATTTTATACCAAAATCTTATTTTTCTTATATAATATATAGTCTGAACATTTTTATTTTTATCCCCGTTTTCAGTTCATACCACTTACTTTTTAAGAGTAATTTTTCTTATTTTATCGACCTTATATATTGGGGGAAAAAATTCTACAAATAAAGTAGCGCAAAATAAAGGCGGGTTTAAAAGTGTCCGGCATAAATTAAAACGTTGGGAGCTATTCTATCTGCTTTTATTTTTCCATTCACAAACAGCACGAAATCTGATCAACATAATTTCATATAAAAATGTTGAATTTATATCGTAAATAAGTGTTTAAAGATATTGTTAAAAAAAATGGTGGCATTATTTTGCATTTGTTTAAATACGTCTCTGTGCTAAAGCCTTAAGTTTTTCATTCGCTTAAATTTCTGTTGGTTTTGCATTTCTTCGCTGGTGATTTTACTTGTAATTTTTTACAATAAAAAATCGTTGTGTATTTTTTCATATTACAGTTCATCTTCATAATTTTTTATTCTTCATTTATAAAATTCTCTGTAAAGTTTTTATTATTCTTATTATTTGCTTTTGCTTTTGAAATATTGTTATCGTCACAAATACAATGCTTTCTCCAATCTAATTATCTATTTATTTTTATAACTTTGAAGATTATTAATTTTTCAAAATATTATTATTTTGTATAATGTATTTATGGATTTTTCATATCTTCATAATTCCATTATATTTGTTCAAGAACTTTTTTTTTTTTTCGGGGGGGGGGGGGGGGGGAAGCGACCTTAAGTGAGAGAGCTCAACAGGAAACATTTAAAATAAATGAATAATATTTATATATTTTTTAAAAAAATGTAATTTATTAATTTGCATTTTACGGATTTCTAGAGAAAATTTCCGAAATTAATGCTGGAAAACCAATAAAAAAAAAAAAAAAAAAAAAAAAAAAAAATGCTCAACGAAAATCTACAGCAAGTATTATTTTTATGGTGTCAGATATGATCGCTGTCTGCTGATTTCGATATTAAATAGTTGTTCCTGCGAAATGTTTTGAAACTGATAAGCCTACAATTACAAAATAATTTTTATAGTGATTTCTGTATTTTAACGTTTTTAACGTTATCTTAATTTGTAACGATGCTATATATGAATGGTGGTTGAAAGTACCTAAATATGAGTCATTAAAAAAATATTTAAAATTAATCAAAAAATATCAGACATTATTCCTTAAAGCTTGCAGTATCCACATTTATTTGACAACGCTCTTTTTAGAGATATTTTCTCGAATATTTTATTTACATATTCGATTGAATAAGAAAAAAAAAAAAAAATGTGGTGCGAAAAAAAATGTGATATCTAACAATACTAAGGAATAAATTAGAAATGTTGGCAGATGTGCATTCTTATCCACTATATTCATTTCCTTAAATATTTTTGTTAACGCACATACTTTTTTTCAATGTCAAGAGGATCATTTCAAATACTGAAACTGGTTGCAATTGTGATCGATTAAAATAATTCTTGAAATATATACATAAATATATATAATAATTTTTTCACCAATTAAAGTTTAGGAAAAAAACTGATATTCCATACTGTGCGTATTACAATGGAAGATTTCAGAAATATATATCATTAAATATTAAGCATTTAAAGTGAGGAAAAAATGCACAAAAAACATAAAACCTTTTCTTAATTATATAAATAAAACCTTAAATGCCATCCTTCAAAATAATGATTTCATCAAAAGTCCGTATAAAAATAAAATAATTTTAATTAATATAGTTTTTTAAGGTTTTACTGGATAAAACTTCTAATTTTTTTTCCTGTTAACCCTTTACGGCGCAAGACAATTCGGATCATTTAATTTATACTTCCACCGGAATTCATGAACTAAATTAAACTAAAAGAAATTTTAAGGTTAAAAAACTCGGCCTTTTCCAGTATGTTATAAACGTAAATTTTAGCTAAAAAATTTCCGGGATGAATTTTTGCAGCTGGATCTTAAATTTTGCGTCCTCGCAGCGAGGACAGCGCGCGTTAAGGGGTTAAAATTGAAATTGTTACGTGTGATTTTAAATATTCCAGTAGAATATTTCTAAAAAGTTGGTTCACCGTAGTCCGAAATTGTCTCCATCGCTGTCTTTGAATATCAAACACTTTTCTCATAATATTGTGGTATTGAAAAAAGTAAAGGTTACAAGTATTGTTAAAAATTAGAAACAGCAACAATCTTTGATTATGGCAACCTTTTTTAGGCGTTATCCTATATATATATATACATATATTAATACACGGGTATTTTATTTTTCATTGTTTGAAATTTTATTGATTATTGTTTGAACGTAGCTTTTGGTTTCGTTTCGCCAGCCCCCCCGACTAGTAGTTGGCTCTTTGCCAAATGAGAGGTGTTTTTTCTCTCTTTGAGAATGTTACTTTTTTTCTAGTTTTGTTTCTCGGCCTGTCTTAAACAGGAAGTATAATTTTTTCTCTTGAACATGAAAGTTATGATTTAAATATTATGATCTTGGCTCCTTTATGGAGAAACAATGTTATCCTGAAATATACTGAATTAAGTTATAATTGTGAATTCTTCAAAGTATACTGCAAATAGTTTTTTATTGTGTGTTTAATCGCTAAATAAAGTTAATAAGCTCTCCCAACTGGTGCAAATTTTATGACTGAAATTGAACACGTGAATTACAGAACTATAGATTTCTAGATTATAAAGAGTTTGTGATTACATGATTCTGCAAATTTTCATGGTACGAATTTTCATGGCGCAGTATATATAATAATATTTTTTTCATGGTGAACGAAACTCGGGATATGTGAAATCCCTTAAAAGTGAAATTACCCTTAGATATTAATTTATCTGGATTTGGATTTGAAAGCTTGGATAATTTATTGTGAAAACGAAACTGAAAAATAATAATGACTAGAATTCCGGATTCGTTATTGGATAGCTGCCTGGATATGGAACCAGGTAAGCAAAATTTAACTACTATTTATAACATTGATTAAATGAAATTAGAAATTTTAATTATTTGAATTATTTTGTTTGATTATTTGCTCGCTATGAATATTGAAAAGTTAAAAGCTAAGCGTTCTACGGAACGCTCAAATGTAACTAAATTATTAAATAAATTAGAGAATTTATTATTGGACGATCTAGAAAACACAAAATCAGACGAAATCATCGAAATCCAGGAAATGATAGGTGAAAGAGAAATTGCATTAAAAAATTTAAATAATGAAATTGAAAATTTAATAGTAGATATTAAAGAGTATGAAAAAGATATCGCGACCAGCGATAAATACGGCGAGCAAATAATTTCTGCCAAATGCAAAATAAAGCTAAGATTAAAAAGATTATGTAATAATAAAGATGAAAGTAGTTCAAACTGTTCTGTCAGTGAAACCCAAACAAAAACTGGCTCGGCAGTGAGATTGCCGAAAATTTCCTTACCAAAATTTGGTGGACAAATAGAAAAATGGAACGAATTTTTCGATTGTTTCGAAAATTCAATCCATTTAAATGAAAATCTTACAAAGATTGAAAAATTCACTTACTTGAAAACGCTTTTAACTGACAAAGCGTACAATGTTATTGAAGGGTTTTCACTTACGGAACAAAATTATGATAATTGCATAGAAATATTGAAAACACGTTTTGGGCAAAAGGATATTATCATTAATGCTCACATGAATAAATTGATAAACTTAGAAGGCGTAAAAAGTTCATCAAATATAACTGCTTTGCGAAAGTTTTATGACGCTTGTGAAGTAAATATTCGCAGTTTATCTAATTTAGGGGTGACAAAAGGCCAATATGGTCATTTACTGAATCCAATTTTATTAAAATTATTGCCAAACGATCTAGTAGTTGAGTATTACAGGCAAAGTGATAAAAGGAAGGATGAGTCTGATGTGACAGACTTAATTAATTTTCTTAAAGTAGAACTTGAATCGCGTGAAAAATCACTTAGTATGATTAATTATAAAAATGCTTCGGTAATTGTAAATAAAAATAAAGCCGAAATTAATGACAGAAAATTTCCAAATAAAATGAATTCATTGAATGTAGGTGTAAAAAATATATGCATATTTTGCAAGAATTATGATCATCATTCTCTTGGATGTACTAATTTAACTGATGTTGAGAAAAGGTTAAAATTAAAGAAGGATGGCAGGTGTTATAAATGTTTTCTAAAATCTCATCTGTCATCACAGTGCAGGGTGAAATCGCAGCCTTGCGAAAAATGTAAAGCAACAGATCATAACAAATTATTTTGTTTTTCAAAAAACTTGAAACCAGAAGTAGTAGAGAACACTATAGTATCGAATTCACATTTAAAAAACAGTAATCAGGCAGCGTTATTGCAAACATGTTGCGTCATAGCCCAATCTAATTCTAGATCAAAAACTGTCAGACTCTTATTGGATTCCGGAAGTGAAAAAAGTTTTATTACTAAAGAATTGGCCCACGAATTAAAATTAACCCGTGTAAGAACAGAAAAGCTAACTGTTTTTGCCTTTGGTATAAATAAAGGTAAAGAAGAGGAATTCGAGGTTTTTAATATTGAACTGCGTAGCAAAATAAATCCTCGTCGGCTCATCCATGTTGAAGTATTAGCTACAGACTTAATAACCGCGACTCCCTTGAAAAGCCCAAGGGGCGAACCAGAAATTGAAAGTTATATTAAAAATAAAAACTGGAAATTGGCAGACAATTCATTAAGTGATTCCAAAATTAATATTTTGCTAGGAGCTGATTATTTTTGGAAAATACAGAGAGGTATCATTGAAGAAATCGGTGATAATTTATATGTTGCTAATACTATTTTCGGATATACTGTAGTGGGGAAATTGAATAATAATAGTACAGAAGTAATTAATTCGCATTTTGTATCTGTAAATAAATTTGACAGTTTTGATTTGCAGCGTTTTTGGGATTTAGAATCACTTGGAATATGTGACAGTAAGAATGATTCTATGTCACAGAGAGATATAGAAATTATTAATTCTTTTAATGAAAATTTAAATTTTGTTAAGGGAAGATATGAAATTCAATTTTTGTGGAAGGAAAATAAAAATGAATTAAAATCGAATATAGAAATAGCCAAAAATAGACTTTGGGGTTTGAGAACAAAACTGTCTAAAAATGAATGGCTTAAAAATGAATATGAAAAAATTCTTGAGGAACAAAAGAAAATGGGTATAATAGAGGAGTGTAAAATAAACAAAAATGAAACTGGTGTATATTATATGCCCCACAGACCGGTGATAAGAACAGATAAGTCCACTACAAAGGTCAGAATAGTGTTTGATGCTTCTTCCAAAGAAAAGGAAGCAAAATCTTTAAATGAATGTTTATTTGCAGGCCCCAATTTAAATCCTAATATTTTGGATATTATTTTAAAATTCCGCCTTCATAAAATTGCCTTTGTTTGTGACATTGAAAAAGCTTTTCTGCAAATACAGGTTGCAGAAAATGATAGAAACTTTTTGAGATTTCTATGGTTTGAGGATATAAATAGTAAAAATCCTCTATTAAAGGTTTTCCGCATGACTCGTGTAACTTTTGGTGTTACAACATCACCCTTTTTGCTCTCAGCTACCATTAAACATCACATAAAGGGCTATAAAAACTTGTTTGAGAAAGTCGTAAATATGCTTGATACTTCCTTATATGTTGATGATCTCTTTCATGGCGCTAATTCTGTAAATGAAGCATTTATTTTATCGTCTGGTGCTGTGAAAATACTTAAAGATGCCAATATGACATTAAGGAAATTTAAAAGTAACTCTTACGAATTAAGCAAATTGTGGGAAAAATATGGAATAAACGTTGATGAAGAAATAAATGAGGGAAATATCTCTAAAGTATTGGGAATAATGTGGTCAACTAATAATGACACGTTAAGAATAGACATTCAATCTCTGTTAGAAGGGTTTGATAATGAAATTATCACTAAGAGAATTGTTTTACAAACTGTAGCAAAGGTGTATGACCCTGTAGGGTTTATTTCCCCTTTTATAATAAGAGTTAAATTTCTAATGCAAGAACTATGGGAGCAGGGTGTTGATTGGGATTCTGCTTTACCTGATGCTTTAACACAAAAATTTAAGAAATGGCATCGTGAAATACAGGATTTAGAAAATTTTGAAGTGCCTAGAAAATATTTTACGAATTTTGAAAAATTAACTCCTGAAACTATTCAAATTTGTGTTTTCTGCGATGCCAGTTTGAAGGGATATGGTACAGTAGCTTATTTTCGTGATCCTTGTTCCCGTGAAACTTCATTTATTATGTCAAAGACAAGAGTAGCTCCTCTCAAAAAACTTACTTTGCCTCGACTTGAATTGATGGGAGCCTTAACAGCTGCTCGATTAGCTCATTATCTTGGGCAGCTATTCTCAATTCCCGTCAAAAACATACTATGCTTCTGTGATTCCCAAAATTACCCTTTATTGGGTCAAAGGAAGTGCTAGTAACTGGAAGCCCTTTGTAGAGAACAGAGTGCGTGAAATTCAACGATTAGTAGCCCCATCTCAGTGGAGATTTTGTCCAGGGGTTAAAAATCCCGCTGATGTGCTATCTCGTGGTTGCACAGCAACTGAATTGTTGAAGAATGAAGAATGGTTAAAGGGACCAATTTGGTTGAAAGAAGAGCACTTACCGACACCACTACCGGAAAATGAAGTCAAAATACCTGAAGAAGAGATTTTGAGAGAACAACGGAAAACTACTGTTTGCTCTTTAACTCATGGCAATAATGAATTTGAATTATTATATAAGTTTTCATCTTGGTCTAAATTAAGACGTGTTACAGCCTGGTGTCTTAGATTTATAAAAAATACTAAATGTCGATCTGAGCGAAATACTGGCTTTTTAACTATACAAGAACTTGATGAGGCAACTAAAATTATTGTGAAGTTGGTTCAAAGACATGAATTTGGAGGGGAAATAAAGACTTTAAAATCTGGAAAAAACCTGAATGCTAGTAACAAACTCCTTTCTTTAAATCCTTTTCTAGACAAAAATGAAATTCTTCGTGTTGGTGGAAGATTAAGACACGCAAACCTACCTGAGAGTCAAAAACACCAAATGATACTTCCTAAAACGCACCACATTACAGACTTAATTATAAAGTACTTTCATGAAAAACATCTTCACAGTGGAACTCAGTTAACAATTTCAGTCCTGCGACAACAATATTGGATAATTAATGCAAGAGACGCCGTGAAAAGGAATCTGCGGAACTGTATGAAGTGTTTTAGAACCACATCGAACTTAGCCTCTCAACTGATGGGTGATCTTCCAGCTGCTCGTGTAGTGCCATCGCGAGTGTTTTCGAAAGTCGGGGTTGATCTTGCAGGCCCCTTTCTCATCAAACCTCGTAAGGGCCGAGGTGTTAGATCTTATAAAAGTTATATTTGTTTATATATCTGTTTTTCCACAAAGGCAATTCATTTGGAAATACTCAGTGATCTCACCTCTGAAACATTCCTCGCATCCTTGAAGAGGTTTGTTGCTCGACGAGGAAAACCTGAAGAATTGTTTTCAGACAGAGGAACGAACTTTGTAGGTGCCGACAACGAAATGAAAAAAATGATGTCCTTGATCTCTTCTGACGAAAAGATCCACAGATATTTGTCCGAAGAAACAATCAAATGGAATTTCAATCCCCCATCGGCCCCCCATTTTGGAGGACTTTGGGAGGCTGGAATAAAACAGATGAAGGGTCATTTAAAAAGAACTATTGGCGAACAAATATTAACTTATGAACAGTTCCTTACTTTAATTACTCAAATTGAATCGTGTTTGAACTCGAGACCTCTTGTTGCGCTCTCGAATGATCCAAGTGACTTAAATGCTCTAACTCCAGGACATTTTATCATAGGCACTGCCTTGACTTCAATACCAGAACCTGACTATTCTTCAGTTAACCTAACCCCGCTAGAGAGATGGAAACTTCTACAAAAAATTTTTCAAAGTTTCTGGAACAGATGGTCTTCAGATTACCTATCAGACTTGCAAAGGCGATCAAAATGGTTAATAAATAAACCAAATTTCAAGAAAGACGATTTGGTTTTAATAAAAGATGATAATCAGCCCCCTTTGAAGTGGAAACTAGGACGCATAATCAAATTATTTCCTGGAGCAGATGGCAAGATTCGTGTTGTTCTACTGAAAACTATTTATGGAGAGTTGAAGCGTCCGATCGCCAAACTATCACCTCTACCATTTTGAACTTTGAAATTTTTATTTTATTTTTATTTTATTTTATTTTATTTTATTTTATTTTTTTTTTTTTTTATGTTCCTGTTTTTAATCCATTTATGTTAATCATCTAGTTACAATGTTTCATATGTATATTAATCTCTTTTTTTTCTTATCTATTTGCAGTTGAAGACCAAGAAAATGAAAACCTGTAACAACACTAATGTTGTTATTGTACTTGTAGAATATTTTTATGAACCTTCGTTCATGGGGGCGGAGCATGTTTGAACGTAGCTTTTGGTTTCGTTTCGCCAGCCCCCCCGACTAGTAGTTGGCTCTTTGCCAAATGAGAGGTGTTTTTTCTCTCTTTGAGAATGTTACTTTTTTTCTAGTTTTGTTTCTCGGCCTGTCTTAAACAGGAAGTATAATTTTTTCTCTTGAACATGAAAGTTATGATTTAAATATTATGATCTTGGCTCCTTTATGGAGAAACAATGTTATCCTGAAATATACTGAATTAAGTTATAATTGTGAATTCTTCAAAGTATACTGCAAATAGTTTTTTATTGTGTGTTTAATCGCTAAATAAAGTTAATAAGCTCTCCCAACTGGTGCAAATTTTATGACTGAAATTGAACACGTGAATTACAGAACTATAGATTTCTAGATTATAAAGAGTTTGTGATTACATGATTCTGCAAATTTTCATGGTACGAATTTTCATGGCGCAGTATATATAATAATATTTTTTCAATTATATTTACACTACTACAAATTTTTATTTATATAATTGATATGATAAAAAATTGCAGTATTTCTTTTATTTTTCGTATTATATATACAGATAGAGAAAGAAAAAGAATATGTAAAAAGAAATATTTTAATTATGTTTTCAAAAGAAATGTAAAATGTTCCATAATTATAGATACGGTAGTTATGAAAAATCTCCCATTATTATGATTCTTATAAGTAAACTGAAAATATATCTCTTTTCTTTAAAATATCAAATGGGCATTTTCTTTACAAATAATACCGTTCTCATTTAAATTTTCCCATGGAATCAATTTTCTTTTAAATATTGTTTAAATCTTCTTGTAGCATTTTTCATTAAAATGTAACAAAATTTAATGTAACAAAGTTTAAAAGGAAAATAATCTTATAAATAAAATAATCCTATTCAGGTTTTCGTTTTTGCAAAGAAAAGAAATTTGCAGCATACGGTACTTGTGTTTTTTCTTTTTATATCGTTTTAGCATTAAGTGTTACAAATTGTGTTGGAGTGTTATACTTACATCGCTTTACGTATATATATATTTTTTTAAATAACAATTTAAATTAAAGTCATATTGGTTTTTAAGCAAAGGCGTGTAATAACCGAACAATTTATCTGAATTTTAGTTTAATGTGTTATGATATCAGAGCTGCCAACCTAATCCGGCAAATTGTTAGTACCGCCCATTTTTCTACACCACTTAATATTTAGAGTACTTGTTTTCTTAATTCATCGTAAATATATTTGAAGAGAATTACTCTAAAAATTAAGTGGTGTAAAAAAATGGGCGGTACTAACAATTTCCCGTATTAGGTTGGCAGCTCTGTGATATGTATACGTCCTGCATTACAAAAGAAGTGTGTAAAACTCCTTAAAAAATCATATCCTTAAATAATATGAATCATTAATACACAATAGCTTTGACTGGTAAATAAAAAATTTGCTATAGTACGAAATATAATTCATGTTACATTTAAAATAATGATTTCCTACTGTATGCAGAGTTGCTAACTTTTTTAATTTATTCTAGAACATTGTTATTCCTACCTTTATTTTACACAACTTTATCTGTGGAGTCATTTTGTCCAATATGTAACTTCTAGAAAGTAAGAAAATAATTATACCCTAAAAAGGGGTATGAAAAGAAAACAGTACTAACTATTTTCTGATAACTGGGGGAGTCACAAATTAAACCTCACCTTTGTATAGCTAGTAAACGGAGCCCTATCCACCCTTTTTTCAGGACACTTTTATAGATGAGAAGTTCACGCCTTTATTGTTATTTAAATTTTTATACAATAATTTCTATCCTAGTTGATCACTACACATTTCTAAAAACATATAGTAAATATTTCTGTATAAAAAATGGAATTTTCTCCTCCCTGACAATGCCATGAAAACAGGGCGGAAACTTCTGCTAGATATTTTTTTCCAGATTACTGTTGGTTCCGCCCTTTTTTCACATCACTTTGCTCATCAAGAATTTTTCTATAATACCGGCAATTGGTAGTTGCTGCTGAGTTGCACCTGTGCTTTGAGCACGCATCTTCCCCAGGAGAAAGTATAGGGGGAGGGGAAGTCAAGCACAGCTTGAAAACAGCCGACGTTTAGTCTGTCTAAGACTGTTTATCTTGAAAATGGCAAGTTTCCGGACTAAGGTATGTTATCAACCCAATCCTAATAGATTAAAAAAAAAAAAAAAAAAAAAAAAAAAAAATAGAACGAATAGTAGAATGAAATAACGAAATACGACTAGTAAATAAAATAACTGAAAAGTAAAAAAAAAAATTAAATTTTATAACAACAACAAAAATATTTAAAATAAAATAAAATAAATTTCCATTAAAAATAAAGAAATAAAAGAAATAAATAAAATAATCCAATGTAGCAGGCCTTACAGCGTTCCTAAAATTTTATACTCATTTTATTATATTGTCATCACTGCTTTAAAACAAAACTTTTTAACGCAATGTTTACGCATGTTTTAGCACTAAAACCTTTAAGAAAAATTTCTCATTGACGATAATGGGTATAATATAATAAAATGTAAGTAAAATTTTAGGAAAACTGCGAGGCCAGAGGAAGGGCCAATGTAATTTTTCGAAACCTAAAATAAATGTGCTATAATTAAGGTAAGAGAACAGACTGTCCTAGATATTAAGATTTCAGTTTTGCATAACTCGTCATTGCAATTTATAAATTTATTAAATGTGATTTTAAACTTAGATATTAGTTCGCTGAAGCTATTGACATTGAATTCTATAACAATTTCTTTAAGAATTTGGAGTCTGCTTAACTTGTTAACTGAAGCTTAGAGTTGGGTTTGAGATATGCTCTGATGGACAGGATTAGAAATAGGTGGTTGAAGTACCTAAGCATAAAAGATACTTGATAGGGTTAAGTTACTTAAATCACTTTAATCACTTTAAAGTTTTCCTTCTTACTTTCTGGAAATAAACGACATTACTAATAACTACACAATGATTCCTTACGTAATTACAACATCTGAGTTTTCTGGGATTGATACCCGAAAAAAGAAAAAAAAATCTTTGAAATCTCCAACTCGCAGTTCGCATCCTTACATTTACATGGCATTTTTTTAGTCACGCATTTATTTCACACCACTTTATTTTAATTTTCTGAATGTATTTTTATTTTTCTTTAATTTGGGGTTGGTTCCCTCAAAGAGAGAGTAAGATTTCTAATTTACTCAGGGGCATTCTATGTAAGAAGATAAAAATTTCTATAAAAAATTTTCGGTAGCAAAAAATCATAAAATTTGGCAACAATGTCTATTACATTTTTCACCATATTTAATCGTAGAAAACTAGAATGGTAGATTTCTATTAAAAATAGTAATGGTAAATATGATGTAAAGTTTCAAAATGTTGGAAAGCATGCATACCAATACTGAAAAAATAATGGTGGGGGAAAAATGCGGTTACTAAAAAGGCTTCTGAATAATCTAGAAATATTACCAGCTAAACCCTAATTGTACCTCTGACTAAATAGTTACTGGAAAGTGTGAGCCTACGAAAGTCTTTTGCATATCTGAAGTTAATGACCATTTTGTTCATTATTTTTCAGGAGATAGAAAAAATATCAAAATAAATAACTGCTAATAAGTTGGTCACCCACTAAATTTACTATTATAGAAAACATCTAAATAATGACAAAGTGAATAAATAATTCAAATTTTATTTATATATTTATTTATTTTCCATTGCATAATCAGAAAAA
Source organism: Salticus scenicus (assembly GCA_963930645.1). Lineage (NCBI taxonomy): Eukaryota > Metazoa > Arthropoda > Arachnida > Araneae > Salticidae > Salticus > Salticus scenicus. The sequence goes on from OZ005651.1 coordinate 233,138,931, forward strand.
AATAACGCGATTTCCTCACTATTTCCTCTGAATCATCTATATTATGCCACGAGTGCCAATCGAATAGTAATGACATCTAGTTTATAATGGTATACTTAGACTTTGCATCGGAGCCGTTTACATATTAAAACTTGTACCAACTTCATATTTCATATGACAACATCCAATTTTAACAATTTTCTGGAAATTATTAAGATCAAATCATCCTGAAAAACGGTGTAGTTTATACATTTCTCTCAAATTTTCATAGAGTTGTAAGTTGCAAAAGTCTCACGATGATGTTAAGTGTCTGCTGATGTTAAGTGAATATGACAGACATTAACTAATCGAAAAAGTATTAAATTCAAATTTCACTTTTTGACCCTTGCAGGGGCAAGCAATTGTTTCCATTTAAAATCAACAGCCACCATTAATAACCAACAATAATAAAAGAAATAATTGAAGTTATTCTTCTAAGTTATATTAGAAAGAAAATATAAAAAAAAAATTCGACGTTAGTTTGTGCAATTTTGAATTAAAATTTGCGGTTGCACTAAGCAACCACTGCCCCTGAAAGGGTTAATCCATTAAAATGAAGTAAACCAAACATATTCCTTGCATTAAAAAAACATATTTTTATTGTGAAAATTATCAATATATTTATTCATATTCCAAAAAAATATGACGAATATTATTTTTTGCCCGAACAGAACAGGTTTCATCAAAAAGATGGGTTTTTTAATTTACAGACCATTTCTATCATTACTTTTTGTGTTTTAGTGATATTTTATTTTCCATTGGTGTTAGATATCCGCCACGCATTATTGTTTGCGTCATCTGAAACATTGCATACACTTGAATTAAAACAGCCAATTCAAGTAAGCTTATATATAAAAAAAATTCCTTATTTGGATAACTTTAGTTTACATCATATTGAAAATTTTCATCCTTCATTTCTGGTGATTATGTGAATGAATATAATACTTTCCATTTAATTAAATGTATGGATAAACTATATACTAATACCTTTACATTCAAAATTCTGAAGAAAAAAATTAAAAGTATGCAAGCTGTATTTTTACGAACTGTCTTGTTATCAGAAATTCGAATATGCATTCAAAAATGATTGTTAACAAGAGAAAATATGAAGTTGCGACTACCTAAGTACAATTTAACTAAACGTTTAATAGCTAGATGTCATTAATATTAAACTCTCACCAGCCATAAGTTTCTAAGGTAAATTACGGAAAAAATAGTCGGGTAAAGGTTTTTTTTTTTTTTTTTTTTTTTTTTTTTGGCAAAATTACCATTGCCCGTGATTTTCAGCACCACAAATTTTGTATCGTAATCCTTGCCTTATTCAAATGCATAAAATATTACAATTTTTATTTAGTTAATAATAGTGATGGAGAAAATTCCGTGCATTGGCAAATTAAACAATAACTACAGTTTCTTATTATACCTCCTTTCATGGTTTTTTAAAGATTCCATTTTTTTTTCTCATTACAGTCTCATATGACCACATTAATAATAATCTACTAAAGTAAGCAGAACATCTTCTTTGTAGCTTTAGGGAAACTATTTCTCTTAAAAGACATATTTACTTCCGTTTGTTTTATTCTAGATTATTGTAACTAGTACCAAAGTGAATATATTTATTTAACAGCTGAATAAATGACGTGGTTGACATTTTTAGTGAGATCATAATCTATCTATATTTATATTTATATTATTGTCACTAGTACGACAGTAAATATATTTATTGACAAAAAAATGTCGAGTTTAACATATTTCGTGAAATAATAATAGATATACCGAAATTTCCGTTGAATATGCCGCAGGCCAGATACAATTGTTTCTCAACAAAATTTTTAATTAATAAAATATAATATTTTTGTATACGTTAGTACACTATACAAATATAATGATAATTGTTAAATATAATTTCCGATGTCAAACTGGTTTATCTGTTCTGCGGCTTGTACGCCGGAAATTAAAGTATATTTAAATTAATACACACAACGCTCCTGATTTTATAGGGAGACTTTATACCGGAAAATTTTTATAGCTGTTTTCATCTTATTTAATTGTCGAAAATATATGAGACATTAAAAAAAAAAAAATACTAGTGGTAAATCTGATTAAAAAATTAAAAAGGTTGTCAGCTTCCTTAAAACCCTTTGCGGCGCAAGACAATTCGAATCATTTAAATTATACTGCCACCGGAATTCATGAACTAAATTAAACTAAAAGAAATTTTAAATTTTAAGGTTAAAAATACCGGCCTTTCCTGATATGTTATAAACGTAAATTTTTGCTAAAAAATTTCCGGGATGAATTTTTGAAGCTGGATCTTAAATTTTGCGTCCTCGCAGCGAGGACAGTGCGCGTTAAGGGGTTAATATCAATCCAGATCCTGCTTAAACCCGGAGAACTGAGATTAGTAATTTTTATATTAGTTTTATTTACAACTGAAATTGGGCTTTTAATTAGGAAATACTTATTAATTAAATAATAGTTCTATTTTGAGTATCTAATTTCTGAAGATCAAATTAATCACCGCTATTTTTTAATAATTATCATCATATTTTAACAATGAATTTTTTTAAATTCAAGAAGTCTACTACTTTATATTTTGCATGTGTATTTCAAGATAAAAGCAATTTTGAAGATGTGAACATACATGTTGTTTTTTAATATATGTATATATATAAATAAATGTGAGATATTATATTTAATCAAAAATAATATTAAATAACATGTTACTAATGAATTCTAAAACATAAAGTTTCACTCATTCGTATGTAGTTAATCGTATGTAGCAAATTCATTCTTGCTTTTTTGTTAAAAGCAAGGATGAATTACACCACAATAATTTTATTATATTTATAATTATTAATTTATTTAAGATGAATTTCAATAGTCAGGGTTTGCACAGATTTTACTTCTTATTATACGTTTTTTCCTATATACAGTCATCAACATGAGTGAAGGCACGCATTTGAATTTAGGCGTTTTTGTAGAATATCTAAAGAATAACTTCATAAATTCTCTTGAAACTTAGGGTTAAAAAGAAAATGTTATAGCGCATATAGTTCAGTGAAGCTTTTGTCCCGAAGGCTAAAAAGAGATCAGTCACAAACTAATAAAAAAAAATATTGCTTTTTGTGATCAGGCTGTAAAACAAATGATGCTTTAAATAGGTTGTAGCTATAGTATATGATCATGAGCTTTCATTTGATTATAGATATAAATTAATATGAGTATTACACTTATATTAACGGAGATATGAAGATTTCTTTAATAGCATCCATAATTTTTCGTACATTACTTTTATAACATGCAGGGTTTTAAAACAAAAGTCATGTATTTCTTAGAATACTTGTCATACAATATTATATACAATATATTGCTATCGGAATATAAAAATATCAAATATTTGATGAAATAGGAGCCTTTTAACTAAATAATTTTAACTGCGCATGCGCAAACTCTAGCAAATTTTTTTTTAGCACAATTTCTTAGCCAAGTGTCTAGAATAAATCTAAAAAACCCCTAAAGAATTAACGTTTAAATCAGAAATATATCGTTGATAGAAAAATTGATATTCAAGTACTTTCACATTCCTTTGCCAACTCTCTAGATCTAAGCTAACCGTCACCTTGTATTCTATTTATGTGTGTTGCTGTTTCATGATCCAGAGTTTCCATAAGACGATTTGATGTTATTAGTTCTTTTAATGTTTCTAACTCTTTCACATTCCTCAGTTTACAATAATATTCCCACAGAGAAATTAATCTAGTTGTAGATTGAATGAAAATTTCTTCTTCTCTGCTTCTTGCTTTCTTGAATCTTTCCAAATTTGTTTGTGCCGAATGTTTATATTCTCTTGGTATGACTTCCTTTAAATGTTCGTATTTCCCGTACCTTTATCCTTGTACGTATATTAACAACTGAGCACCTCTTTCGCACAGTAAATACAAAAATATTTGCAATTTTGCTTCATAAGGTTCATTTAAACTTGTAAATGCTTTCTCTAGACTGTCAAAACATAATCCCAACCTTCCGTCTTGGCAGGTATTTTGCATTTTCACTGTTAATAATCTAATACTTTTCACGTATTCTTCAATCGATTTTGACCTTTCTCTAGATGCAACAGTATCACATTATCACCATGGAGACTTTGATTTTCAATACATTTTGACCGTTGTAATCATAATTTTTCTAATTCTATTCTTTTTTCAGATTCAAAACGTACTTTTCTTTCTTCTGCTTCTATACGTAATTTTCTATCTTCTGCTTCTATACATGATTTTCTTTCTTCTGCTTCTATCCGTAGTTTCTTTTCATCCTTTTCTATTTCTATCTGCAATTTCTTTTCATCCATTTCTCTTTCTCTTTGCTCTCTTCTTTCTTCATTCTCCCTTTCATTTTCTTCTTACTGTTGCTGTCTTTACCTTTCTTCTCTCTCCTTCCTGTCGTCGATGATAGTCTGAAGCATATATTTAACAGTTTCTTCATCATATTCTTTACTGTTCAAGATAATTTCCTTAAGCACTATTAATTTTCCGCTTTGTGGTACTTCATCGGCAAGATTTTCGATTACTAACGCCAAATCCTTGTCATTTCCCTTCATTAAGTAGGCCATCGTTGCTATGGTAACCTTTTAGTCTTGCCATATTTATTCTTATTATTTCTTTTCTTTCAATTCCCGGATGATTTTAATTAAATTAATATACGCTGATATATATTTTAAACCACATTTATCACAATAACTACTATAATCTTTGTTTATGATCTTCGTATTTAAATTTATTTTTTTATACCAAGTAATATTCATTCACTGATATTGGAGCATGTAAATATATAATTAAAACAACGATAATACATGGGTTTTAATTTACTTACCTTAATTTTCTTTTTCATAAATTCAACAAACTTTTAATTCGTACTACAGGTAAGAGAAATCCCACTTCTAAGACACCATTTATAAATATCGCACAATTCACTATAATTCAAAATTAATTTAATAAATCTTACATACTTAAATTTAATTGAAAATACCATGGGTCGAGTTACCTATCTCTATTTTATTCTTCTAATAGCCACACCAGTTCAGATTTTTCTTTTGAAGGAGCTCCAGGAAAAATATTAAGTGTTTTCGGTATTATTCTATTCTTCCAAAATATTAATGCAAAACTAAACTGGAAACGTTACTATGATATGCTCCTTTTTTACTTATTTTTTTATCCTGCATGTGCGCGTGCATTTTATTTTCTAAATTCTATATTATTTCAATTTAATAAACTATGGTATAACTTTAATTTTCATTATATGACCTTTTTTTAAAAAAAATTAGTCTCTTCTTTACACTTTATGATAATTATAATTTAGTTGTTCAGTTACTTTGACTAAGAAAAATATCTCTCGGACTCTCTTGACTATGAATTTTTCTCACGGACGTGACAGTTAGACTTATTATCAAAATAAACAATATATTATCATCCGATTATTCTGTAAAGAAACTTTTTTATGTCGTCCGTGTTTTACGAAGAGCATGTTTTATATATCTGCCTTTTTTGTGAAAGGCCTGTTTTAATGTTAGTATTTTTTATCGAATGTACTTTTTATATATATTGATTTTTGTGCTGGCTTCTTGTCGCAAAAATCATTTCAGAAATTTCTTTAGAAAATCACTTTCAAGATCGTTGATATTGTGAAAGGTTCTTTTTTGTCTCAAATATTTTCTGGATAGACAGTAAATGCCATTTTTACATAGTTCATTAAGGAAATCTGTGGTTTTCCTGCGACCGAAATATTTTTTATTACAGGTAGTTACTGAAATACAGGATGTTTTCACCAACAATGGTTGTGATAGGCAACTATTTCACCACTAATCGATAAAAGTCATGTTTCATCAATGCTGTTAACTGAAATACATAAATGTTTCACCGAAAATCAACAGGCATTCAATTTGCGTTTTATAATCAGTTTCTCTTGTATTCTGTCTATATATATACATACATGCCAACTTACTAATTAATAATCCGGAAGATTGCTTGAACCAGCTCCTTTTTCCATACCACTTTATTTTTAGAAAATTTTTCTTCAAATGTAATTGCAATTAAATAAGATGAAAAATGCTCTAAAAAAAGACAGGTGCGAAAAAAAGGGGGGTTACTGGCAATCTTCCTAAATATTAATTAGTAAGATGGCAGTGTGTATATAATGCATCGGACTACAAAATTAAGTGATAATTTTTTGAATTAATTTATGTTTATTTAAAACTGATTACAAAAAATTATTTTTCAGCTGATTGCAGGAATAGTGAATTATTTCGTGGCTAATAAACAGAGTTATTGTTTTTCTCAAAGCTGATTTCTGAAATATGACATGTTGTAGGCTTGTAGCTGTTGATTTCCGAAATGTGGAATAGTTTCAACATTGTTTGTCTAAATTTATTTTTAAATGCCGAAATGCGCAATTTTTTATTTTTATGGTCTAATTACGAAATTCGCGCTGAAAAATCTCGTGGGAAGGTAAAAGTTATGAGTTATTTCTTTATTTTTCTTTTTTTTCTTTCTTTTTTTTTTTTTTAAATTCACCTTTTCATTTTATATAACGGACAAGTGGCAAGGGACAAAATAATTTTTTCAGGTCACCTTGTGTGAATAGAAAATTTACTATTTTCAATCTTGTTTTGTATAAGTTTAGGAACTTTATAAAATTTTCGTGCGGTATTTCTATTTTTTTTTATGTTATTAATGTTAGAGCAGAGATTTTATACGTGTACTTAATACAGTTTGAAAAACTGCACAAGCTTTTACTGATTGTATCTTGTTTAAATTTAAATTTTAAATTATGATTTTCGTTATTAAATGGTTTATTAGTATATTATGAAATAAGATTATGTGAAATAATTGCAAAACTGAAAAGCCATTAGCATTAACTTCTACTTCTTTGTTAATTTGAAACATGTGTAGCAAAAAAAAAATAAATAAAGAATGATCCAATATATAAAATATTTTCCAATTCTAAAATATTTTTCATGTAATAAAAACTGTTTCATTATTTAAAATAACTTTAAAACAAATATAATTTTCATGTTTGAAAAATTCATATCATAGAATTTAATATTTGCTTCTGGTTTAACTCTTTGCATCCAAATTATTTTATTTTTGGAAAAATAGTTTGAAACTTTTTTTATTATATTTCTTTATGCATGAGAATCATCTCATATTGGAACTTTTGTGACCGCATGATTTTGAATTTTTGACAGTAAGGTCCGCCTGTGGGCGTTACTCTCCCATGTTGCAATATTTCAGAACAAAATTTTCTGTATTCACATTTACACCCCGCGACAAAAAAATGGGAACAAAGGGTTTTTTCTTTGATTTTTCATAAAATAACGTTATCTAAATTGTGCTTATCATTTATTATTATTATAAAATACACTATTCCTGGACTAATTTTTGTTTTAAAACTAATTTAGAAAAGTTTTAAGACTAAGATTTTTCTAATTTAAGACTACACTCCGCGACAAAAAGATAGGAACAAAGGGTTTTTTTTTTAAATTTTTCATAAAATAACATTATCTAAATTGTGCTGATCATTTATTATCATAACAAAATATTATCATATCAAAAACATATTAAATATTTGAATCATAATCAAAATATTCATATTCAAATTAATCATATTCAAAAATTTAAAAGAAAACCCTTTGTTCCTACCTTTTTGTTGCGCTGTGTAGTCTTAAATTAGAAAAATTTTAGTCTTAAAACAAAAATTAGTCCAGTATTAATAGTGTTATTTTATAACAATAATAAATGATAAACACAATTTAGATAACGTTATTTTATGAAAAAATCAAAGAAAAAACCCTTTGTTCCTATATTTTTGTCGCGGGGTGTATATTAGAAATGGATATACATTATAATTATATTCTTTCTAATCAAAGTATTTGTATCCATAGTATATTTCCTTGTAAAAATCCTTGTAAAATTCCTTGAATATTGGTTAGATATTTCAGAAATAAATAGCATACAAATTGTGAAAACAACGCCCACTGGTGGAGTTACAGATTTTCGAATGACGTGAATCTACGTCAGCGGTCGCGAAAGTATTAAATTTAGCTTAAACTATAGTTTAACTATATGGAAAGCTTAAGATTAAACTATAGTTCCAATGAAATCCTGTAGTAAATTTAGGCTATATAGAGGAATTTTTTTAATGGGACTTTTAATGTCCCCGTGGGATACAAAGGTTTAATACTTATCTTATAATAAAATAAAATTCACTTTCAAAAACTATTTCTAAATTGTTATTAAATTCTCTTACTTTATTTTTGTTGATAATGTCAGTAAACTCGTTTCCATTTCTCTTCACATGTCATTTTAAATAAATAACATGAATGAAAATATATTGCATCATTGAAGGGTATTTTTGGAATTGACTATTTAATGGAAACTAGGGAATTGGACTAGGAATTCCAAATTTAGAAGAAATAAATAAAACCCCAGCAAATTTAAAATAGAATTCAACTGTTTTCTGCTGTTTTATTGCATTGATTCCAAAATATTTATTTTGTTTAAGAGGATATGGGACAATTAAAATTGTTAAAATCGATTCAATTAAGAGTAACCAAATCGTTGTTATAAAATATATGAAGCTACATAATACTTTTAAAATAATATTATTCAAAAATTCCTCAAACATTATTTAAAAGCTTTTACAAAATTTTAAACTTTAAATTTATTTTTCTTGGACTCAAAATTTTGTGAATAATCATTTGCCTATAAAACTTCATGTATTTCTTTTTCTCTTTCTTTTCTTTCTTTCTTCTTATTTTTCTTATTTTTTTTTTTTAATCCAATCCTATAAAAAAAAATTTCTGAATGTTAACCAGCGTATTTGTCACAAAACTGGGTATTCATTCTGCAATAAAGAAATTATGATGTTTATTACGAACTCTCAAATTCATTCGCAAAACAAAAATTCATGACAAAGTTAAATTTTACATTTTTTTCTTTGTAATTAATTCTGTATTTGAGATTTTTTAAATTAAATACCCAAATATGTTTACTTACATACAAAAAACGCATAGTAAAGAAAGAAAAAAAGTAAGATTTAAAATAATTTAGAATTTGCATGAATTATTTTGAAATTAAGCAATATTTCGTATTATCTTGCCCCAAAAAGACACTTTCGCATCTCTAACATCACACTTTGTCCTTTAAAATATGCTCCATGGATAAATTATGATAGATTTCACGACAATACATGATTTAATAAACAATAGAATGTAATAATAATAATAATAATACAGTGGAACCTGTCTAAAGTGACCACCCTAGGGACCAGCTAAAACGGTCACTATACGCAGGTGGTCACTTTATGAAGTTTCTTTAAAATTGGAAAATGGTCACTTTAGTCAGGAAAATGGTCACTTTAGTCAGGTGGTCACTTTACCAAGGTGGTCACTTTTACAGGTTCCACTGTAATTGACTTCAACGTCTCTTGTCCTCTTAATCCTTTCAGGGCAAGCAAATTTTCTTCATTTCAAATCAACAGCCACCAGAAATCACCAACAATATTAAAAGGCAAGAAATAAATGAAGTTATTCGTCTAAGTTATAAAAGAAAAAAATATATGAAAAATTTCCGGGGACAGTTTTTGCAATTTGAATTAAAATTTGTGGTTGCACTGTGCAACCACTGCCCCTGAAAGGGTTAGGCAAAAAACGAACCTACTGATTAAAAGTTTAATAATACTTCATGATAATATGTATCCGTCATGCAAGACTATGATTGCAAAATATCAAAAAATAAGTATTATTTTTAATAAATGTCTTAATTATTATCAAAACTCTATTATTAAGCCTCTCTACCAAATATGTGGACATATTCAAGACTTTCACTTCTCGATACTTTATTTAATTACTTTTTAGTCGATTACTGTTTATTTTAAATTCTCTATAAAGTCAAGATTTTCGCATAGCGCATTTGCCCTTTCACTTTTCAAAAATCAGGATACTTTAGTGATATAAAAGTCAGGGGATAACTGGTGTGGCTTTGGTACCACTATTTGCATTTCGCAATCTTTTAATTTTTTTTTTTTTTTTTTAGTGGGGAGGAGAATTAATTCTTGTTAATTGTGGTGTTAATGTTAGAAGTTTTTCCCTGTCAACCAGAGCTCGAAGTCTCCGCCTTATTTTCAGGACATTTTGCGGGATGAGAAAATTTCGCCTTTTCTGTTACCAATATATTTGTACAATAATCTTTATCTTATTTAACCACGATGCTTTACTATAAAATTATGGCAAAGAATTCTGTAAAAAATTATTGAAAAAAAAAAATTCTTATTTATGAAGCTGTCCTGTAAAAAGAGAGGAGACTTCGAGCTATGCTGTCAACTCGAAGCTATGCTTAAAACAATCGAATCTATGCTGAAAACAATCACACCGTTACAACCACAAAACATAAATAAACGATTACAGATGCGAATGTGTTAAAATATTTTCATTGGAAACAAGTTTTTTTTTAATATTAAATGTTTAAACTTTTTTCTTTATTATATATTATTCGCATTACTGAAGAATATCAAATACCCCTGTCGTAAACAGAAAATATATTTTTTTGGAACAACAGAAATTTGGTAGTTTTAAAAAAGAGTTGTTCACCCGAACCAAGTTATTTTATTGTTTAAACCAATCTTTTTATTTTATTTATTTATTTTTTTTTTTTTATTCAACCAATATTTGTCTGAATAAACAAAATTATTTTGTTTAATTTAACAAACAATTTTGTTGATTCGTCCTGCGTTTATTGACTGTTTACAGAGATGTGACGCAGCTTTTCGGATTATCCAGTAACATATTCCTGCCAATGCCATCATCCTAATTATGAATCGGAATATTTTTATTACACGCCCCTTTTTCCCCCACCACTTTATTTATAGAATAATTATCTCCAAATGTAGTTACAATTAAATCAGTATACGATTACTCTAAAAAAAGACTGGTGTGGAAAATAAGGCCGGTGCTAAAAATTTTTCGATTATTAATGAGATGGTTGGCAGGAATGCAGTAGCTATACTTGCCAACTATCTCATTAATAAGCAGAAGATTTTTAGTACCTGCCTTTTCTTTTACACACCAGTCTTACTTTAGATTAATTTTATACACTTATTTAATCGTCATTACATTTAGAGATAATTACTCTAAAATTAAAGTGGTGTGGAAAAAGGGGCGTGTTCTAAAAATCTTCCTTTTCATAATCGGGATGTTGGCTAGTATGACAGTAGCTCTTCTTTCAACCATATACTTTTGATCAATTGGAACAAGTTGTTTTGATTAACAGTACAAAATTATTGTTAAAAGGAAAAAATATATCTAAAATTCAGTCTTAAAAATAAATTTGGTTTTCCCAGCAAAATATTTTTTGATGTAAGTGTGTACGACTAATAAGTACCCGAATAAGTTTCCTACATGTTTTACGCAATATAATTACAAGGATAGAACACGGGCGCAGAACTCATATCACTGTCAATGTAATAAAATTTAATTTTCTACTTACATTATATTATAATACAGAGTCTGATTAAATCTGAGGCTCACTCTCACAGCTATTTAAAAAAAAATATTTCATATTTAAGATATTAAATATTTCATATTTAATTTCTTACATACATTTGGAAATGTTTTTAATACGGTATAAGCGGAGACGAAAGGGTAAATTTAGAGAACATCAAATATATGCTACCATAGCCTCCTTCACTAGATGCCTTCCGAATGATTCGAAAACTTGGCAACAATACAAGAAAACATAACCGGCAGATTGCGCCAGATACAAGATATAAAGTTCTGTTTATATTCCATTTATCAATTGAGTTTTACTATTATTTTATAGCTTGTTTTTTATTAATTTTACAGAAGTGAAAGTTTTTTTTTTTTTTTTTTTTTTTTTAAGTTTTGTGGGATGAACGTTCAGTAAAAATCATTAAAATGCATTTTAAAACATTTTTATGTACGGTTTTGATTTAATAATAACAAAGAATTACTTAGATTATATAGGATTTAGAAAGTTTCAAATTCCACGCTGACTTCCGAAAATGCGTGCTTTTTTTTCAGTGTTTAATTATAGTAAAAATACCTCTGTATATATAATAATCTGTATATTTAATAATAAAGTCGCTTAAGTGCTGATAATACAAATAAATAAATAATGCTTAATATTCCGCTAACACATACCTTCAATATTCTAAGAGAATCGCTTGCCTACTTCAAACGCATTGCTCTTTGACCTTGATGCAAGACGCAAGTGGATTAATTAAACTAACTCTTTCATCTGCATATTTTTACTTCATTCGAGAGTTAAGAATGTGCAATAAACAGACGAAATACTAAACTTTATTTACGTTATTGAAAATCACAGAATCTTCGTTTAATTATCCCCCCCTCCCCTCCCACAAGAATAAATAAAAAAAGATTTTAATAAAGTTCCGGTGTGCATTTCACCATTTTATTATTCAATTCGACAATTTAATCATAACTTGTTTTAAGAAGTAATAATAGCACATATGCACAGCTGCCAATATTTTAATTTATGCCGGAGTACTTTCAGCCCCGCCTTTATTTCGCACCACTTTATTTATAGAAGAATTTTCTTCATTACATAACTTCGATAAATTAAGAAAAATTACTTTTTAAAAATAAGTGGTACGAAATAGAGGCGGGGCTAAAATTACTCAGGAATAAATTAAAATGTAGGCAACAATGCATATGTGTCATGTTCCAAAAATTATCAATGCAAAAATCCATTTCCATAATTCTCTGAAATCTGGAATTGCCGCGATCCTGGAGATCCCGAATTTTCCAGGTTGAAACATGATAAATTATTACTTTAGTAATTATTTGTTGTTTTATTGGTAATTATAATTTTAAAATCTTTTACTAAATGAGGAAAATGCTTCTTTTTTTTTACATTAATCGCGCGGGTCGCCGTTAACGTCCAGTTGTTCCAGTGAAAGGCATGAACATAGCGACTAACTTCGACGATCTTGTTGGGGACTTAATACCTAAAATTTCACATTCTTCTATATTTAGTAAAAGAAAGTATTGGTTTCGTATTTTTTTTTACTTCCAGTTTTCGATAGATTTACACGTTTTGAGAGTTCCAGAACAAGATTTGACGATTTTTTGCTAAATTCTGTGTGGGACAAAAATTTAAAGCGACTATAACTCAGGAACTACAGCACAGAATTTTCGATAAATTTAAATGTAGTTGCATCTTGACATAAATTAATGCCTATCAAATTTTGGTGCAAATCATTCAACAGGTCAAGGGAAATGCCCTCCTTGGGATCATTCTAAGGGGTCCTAACTAATATTTAAGTAAGTTTAGGGAAAAACCATGGAAAACTCCAAACGGCTAAACCGATATGTGCGACCTGAAATCGAGCATGGCACCTCACGTCTAGTAGCTTCGAGAGCAGGCCCTGTCGGAACTGTTAGAGGTAATATATTTTTGAATAAAATAAAATAAATAGAAAAAGTGAGAGAGAAACATTCACTCTGTAAATCCTTAATTTTAAAATTTAAATCTTATTTGTTAATTTTATTCGTGACGGACTAGATATTAAATTGCTTTCTTCTGTACACTTAAGAAGAAAATTATTTTTAGATAATACTGATGTAAGAGTCCTTGAAGAAAATCGGACCGTGGGAACCCTGATTAAATGTGTTACAATATTTGATAGTTTCATATGTTTTATATTAATAAAATAAAAAAATAATAATTGAGTTAATGTAAAGCGATAAATTGTCTTCTTTTCCTTCCTCGAATGAAATTAAACCCAATATTTATTAAATATTTGATTTTTTTTCTCTTTTTACGATATATTTACTTTCATTTTTATTTATTTTTTTGAGCAAAACAAAAAGGTTGAAATTTTGGAGTTAATATTGAGTATAATAGCTAAATGTTTAAATGGAAAAGTATAATTTAACCATAAAACTCAAGAATGTTGTTAGCGCGTAAGTGGTGCCGCCTAGCTGCAGTTTCGTTTATTTTGTGTTGCTTTGTTAAACATAAGAATTCTGCGCTCTCGGCAGGCATCTAATGAAAGAGGCTATGATGCTACGCACACACGCATATATATATATATATATATATATATATATATGTGTGTGTGTGTGTGTGTGTGTGTGTGTGTGTGTGCGTGTGTGTGATTGATTATAAATATTATTTGACGATTATATATATTTTATATATAATTTGTGTATTTGCAAGAAATGCTTGAGGGTTTTAACAAAGAAAGAAAGCTTGATGGATTGAAAATGAACCTCAGCAAGACAAAAGTTAAGTCAAATTCGTTTGATTCTCCACTGAAGATCACTCTTGATATGGATGAATTAGAAACGGTATGTAGTTATACTTATCAGGGACAAGTCCTTACAATTAACGGGAACATCATGGAAGAAATTAACGACCGCGTTATACTTCCATGAAGGGCATTCGGAAGGAATAGCATTATATTCAAAAGTGACTTCCAAATTTGTTTGAAAAGAAAAGAATCGCTCCCTCGGACACCCATAACCACTCACCAGCTACCAGACTGTCGACCCAGATTGGGAATCACATGTGGTAGTCGTGTTAGTCCGGTGTTTCTCGTTCGAGTGGTCACCGTTGTCTCACCTTCACCAAGGGCACCAGTCTCCCAGTGTGCTCCCAAGGCTAGACTACCGTGAGACCCTCACCAAATCGCCAACCCAATAACCCAATGACCCAATGGACGATAGGACCCATGCCCCAGCCCGCCCGGTTCCCGCTGTTCAATGTATTTTTCTTGTCAATTTCGTCCCCTTATTACTTCCGGTGTTTTTTTTTTTTTTTTTTTTTTTTTTTAACGCACTTGACATTGTGAGTTTTTTTGCTTTTCTTCCCATGCTATTTCTATGGGGTTTTTAGCCTTTTTTCCCCTCTTTTCCAGTCAGTCATTAATCAGTTAATCAGTGCATTTTGCGTGTTTTAACTTATGCTTCAGAAACACTGACATGTAAAACTATACAAAATCTGCAAACAACCTAGAGAAGCATGGGGAGATGCATATGAGGATTCACCCGAACAGACAGAAATTGAAACACTTGGATTAGGAAGCAAACCGTACTGATGTTATTTTTAGAGTCAAGAAGTTTAAATGGAGCTGGGCTGGGCACCTTGCGAGAAGAAATAATGATAGATGGAACACCAAAGTCCTATTTTGGATACCAAGACATAAGAAAAGATCGAGGAAGAGACCACTGTTTCGTTGGAGGGATGAAACTGTGAAGTTTGGAAGAGCAGAATCGAAAAAAATTGCAGAAAACAGGGCAGTTTGGAATCTCCTAAGAGAGGTCTTCATCCTGTAGTGGATTGATAAAGGCTGAAATTGATGATGATATACCGGGTGATTCAAAATAGATGTTACAGCGATTATCTCGTAAACTAAGAAAGATAGAAACAAACTTCCAATTACAAAATTGGTGCAAATTAAGAGTAGATTTCAGATATGGCATTCATTTGTACAAGGGGCTGTATACATATTAAATACGAAATTTAATTTTTCATACCGCCCCTCCTATCATATGACTTATATTTAGAAAAATATTCTCCTCGCTCTAACAATCAAAATAAAACAAAAATCATCTCTCTAAGTCAAATTCTCGCTGAGTTATTGCAATTTAAAAATTCTAGCATTTTTCGCCACGTCTTAAGGGGTTGTATCAAAAGTGAGAAATTGTAATTACTATTGCTTTTGTAATATGACACACGTTGATCAGCGTTTCGGGGGGGAAGAAAAAGAAATCGTTCAGGGAAAGACGGCTATTTTAACCTGTAATGTCTCTCTTTCTCCTAGTGAATACACAAGAGAATACTCACTGATAATTTAACAAATAAAATTTATGAATAATTTATGTACTAAAAGGGAATTTTCAAATTCATTTTTTTCTTCTTTTTCTATATACATTCTCTTTACTCATATACAAGGTGTAGAGAAAGAAATGTTTTTGAGTCAAATTTCCGAAAATTAGTTTTTGTTATATTAGCACGTTTTCAGATCCTCTGAATTCAAAAATCATGTTTTTAGCGGTTGCTCTCTCTCTCTCTCTCTCTCTCTCTCTCTCTGTATGTGTGTGTGTGTTATTAGAATATCTCAAGAACAAATAGTAGCAGAAAATCTAAATTCGATATTCTAAATCCGTATCATATTACGGTGCTACACTAAAGTATACGTTACGATCAGACAATTGTTTGTTTACAGGGTCATCCAAAAGAATTCAAATACATTACGCCTGTGAGCGAAATTTCTCATATGTACAGTGTGACATGTATAGACTGCCCTAAACAAAATGAAAAGAACGAGTATTTTATACGCATAAAAGCATGTTTTATGTAGATTGTGGTATAGCAACCATTCATCATTCATTTACAGGGTTACCCAGAGTATTTCGATATATTGGAGCTATACTTGGGAATTGCTGAAAGTGTATTTCATTTTGTGTTACCCATTTTACATATAACACTAAATTTACGTATACAAAGTCATGTGTATATAGTTTATAGACAATATACAAGGCTACCTAAAATTAAGGTTTTTTTTTTTTTTTTTTTTTTTTTTTATAAAATGTAATTGGTGTAAGCGTTTGCTGCTTTTTTTTTTTTTCGAAGAACACTGCTGACACAGAACGAAAAATTAATTTCTCATACACATACTGTAAACAAAGTAGCTTTTGGAGAGCGATTTTTTTTCTGTATAATATCACATTTTAAGGCCTCCTGAATACGAAAGGTAAATTTTTATTCGTTGATCTGTATATATATGAATTATCAGCCTAATTTAACAACAAATAATCTGGTGTGCCACTCACATGACTTTCTCTTACCCTGAAATTTAATACCTTAAATACAGGCTGGAAATTAAGAGGTAACATAAAGTGTACTGTTATGTAAACCTATGTTAAAATAATTCAAATTAGGCTTCGGAAGAGTTTTATATGATAATTAGTTCTGTGTGAGGGGGAAATCTCCTGAAATTATTCGACGCAGGCAATAATCAAACTTTAAAAAACTTGACTTTGGTAATAAGGAAGCCTCAAAACGTGTAAATACACAAAACACAAGCGTTGCATATTTAGCTTAAAAACATACATTATTTATCATATGTCTATGAGGAATTCATTTGCATTCCTGAGCAGCTTTCCTGGACATGGTAAAATATTATAGTAAAGTACTTTCACTAGCAATAAAAAAGAATATTATAGCTTAAATATTTGCAACCCTGTATATCTTTTGAAGAATATGTACAAACCACAAAGTGCACCTAAATATAAACCTATAGTAATAATATACGGAGCAACCTAAAATGCACTTCCATCAATTTTCAGCTATTGTCGCATTATAATCTAATTATTTTGTGTAGCCCTGTAAATGAACTGAGAATAATTTCCCTGCCATATTCTACATGAGGCATGTTTTATGCATATAAAAAATATATATTCATTTCATTTGGTTTAGTGCAGTCTATAGGTGTTAAACTCTACTTACCTGCAATTTTCCCCATAGACGTAATGTATTTGAATATTCTTGAGTGTCCCTGTACACGAACCATTTGCTTCATCTCAATGAAAAGCTTAGTGTAGCATCCCTATATGATACATATTTAAAATACCAAGTTTGGAATATCTGCTGCTATTTGTTCTTGAGATATGCTAATAACAGACAGACACACACACAGACCAACCGCTAAAAACACGATTTTCATATTCAGGGGACCTCAAAACGTGTAAATATAACAAAAACACACTTTCGAAAATTTGGTCCAAAAACAATACTTTCTCTACCTTATGGGTATGAGAAAGTAATAACTACAGGAAATGCGAATTTGATACTTTGGATTCCATATCTAGTTGCCACTTGAAAAGTTGATCAAGGTTTGCAAGTTTTAAGGAAATTGATAACAGACTTGATTTATGTTTTGATAAGTATAGGCACTATAATTAAACAGGGGTTGAGAAGGGCGGTAACCCCCTTGACATAGAATTATACATCTATACCATATTATATTCTATACAAAACATTATTTTAGAATATTAACAATAAATATGAATTTCCTTATGATTTTTACAGTATAAAGTTATTTAAATGTAACTTATAAGAATATTTGTCCCAAAGCGCATTTTTTGTGCGTTCCTGTACATAAACCAATTGTAGAGAATTAATTAATGCCATTTTAAATAGGGAATATCATATAGTAAACCTGAATATCATATGTCATTTCTCAAAATATTTATAGACGCTGGGGACGGGCAGACGGACAGATGGACAGTCAGACAAAAAAAAAAAAAAAAAAAAAATGCAAATTGAAATCTTATTCACAGTTAAAAATTGTTAGAAAATGTTTAATGTAAACGAAAATACAATTCCAGCAAATGTTCAATAATAACCCTTAACGTAACTGAATATTTTTGTGTGCCCTGTAAATCTAATGCTAATCGTACTGTACAGTATTGAAAGCACCCTTTTGTGCATATGAATAACATATTTAAACTTCATTAAGATTTATGCAAAGTAATTAAATTTAGGTTTATAGAAATATCTTCACATAGAACGCAATGCTTTGGAATACTTTCGGGTGTCCCTGTATACAAACCAGTGATAGTGTTTACTCCATTTTCTATAGAAAATATCCGATAGAAAACTATAACAACGTATTTCAATTTTACTAATATATGCATAAATTAAAGGTATTAAAATATGGTTTATAAAAATACCTCTCATAGAACACAATGCCTTGGAATACTTTCGGGTGTTCCTGTGCACAAGCTAGCAGAGGTATTCACTCCATTTTCTATAAGGAACATCCGATCGTGAACTCAAATAACATATATCAGTTTCATGGAATTCTATGAATATTCACCGGAGTTAGAGCGCGGACACACAGAAAGACGGATGGACAGACAGACAAATCGAAGTCATTAACACTTTCCAATCTTGCTGGAATTGTTGAAGAGCCGAAGTCATTAATTTTTTCAACCATGATGGAAAGTGGTAAAAATAAAGCACGAAAATTTTAGACGGTTTTGCTAGTCTTTTAATTTTTTCCCTCTCTTAACATGTTTTAATTTGCAGGTGACCCCCCTAAGAAATTTAAGTATTAAATTTTTTAACAATACGAAATAATGTAAATTTGCATTAAGTTCTTAAAACTGTTGATTTCACGCGTTTGAACGATTTTAGTTGCTGTTTTAAAATAAAGGATCTTTCTTAACTTTTTCTCATCTCATACATAACCCCCTAAAGTGAGCTCGTTGGCGTTGAAAAATAGATGCCAAAATTGAAAAAAAAGTGGTGTAAGTCATCATTTTCAAATTGCAATAACTCAGCGAGATTTTGACTCAGAGAGATGATTTTTTTTTATTTTGATTGTTACAGCGAGGAGAATATTTTTCTAAATATAAGTCACATGATAGGAGGGGCCGTATAAAAATTAAATTTCGTATTTAATATGTATACAGCCCCTTGTACAAAATAAATTCCATATCTGAAATCGACTCTTAATTTGCTCTAATTTTGTAATTGGAAGTTTGTTTCTATCTTTCTTAGTTTACGAGATAATCGTTGTAACATCTATTTTGAATCACCCGGTATATATATATATATATATATACACATACATACATACACAGGAGTCATATCTCCCGTTTTTCAAAGGAGACTTGAAACCCAAATATTTTTATCCTTGTTTTCAGTTTGTTTACCTGTCAATTTTTTTTTTATTATTATTTACTCCGGAATGTTGTTAGTACAAGCCTTTTTTACCCATAGCATTCTTTGTAAAGTATTTTTTTTTAATTAACATACCCGTCAACCATCTCATTAATAATCAGAAGATTTTTAGTATCCGAATTTTTTTTCACAGCAGTCTTTTGAAAGAGTAGTTTAATACTACATTTGGAGATAGTTACTTTAAAAATAAAGTGATGTGGAAACAGGGGCGTGTACTAAAAATCTTTCAGTTCATAATTAGGATGTTTGCAGGTATGATTTAATCACAACCGTATATTGAAGAGAATTACTCTATAAAGAATAAGGTGTGTAAAAACAACGGGTATGAACAAGAGTCCAGAATAAATTTAAAATGTTGGCAGATATGGATGTCTGTGTTTAAAACTTATGACAGATTTATGTTACAGACATTATGAAAATACCAACAGCAAAAAAGAAATAAATATATCAGTACTGAAAAAGTCCTATAAAAAAGAGCGGGTATAAAATTTTTACGGAATACATTTAAAATGCTGGCTGTTATGGTAATAATAGTTCTCATAAGAAACATATTTTTCTGTACCGAAATTACAAATTATCTTATTTGAAATTATATTTTAAGTAAAGGCATTATTGCCGTTCAAATAATTTTACAAGGAAAAGTATAAAGAAGTATTCTCTGAAATCAACCACATTCACAATGAAAAGTATTTTCTTCAAAAGTTACAGTGAGATTTTAGTTTCCAATTTCCAATCTTTGAAGCTGTCTTTGATCAAAATGTTTCAAAAACCTTTTCTTCCAAAATTTCTCTGTCTTCAAATGTCATAAAATGTCAAATACATTTACTGAAAATATTTTCTATGACAAAAGATTTTGAAAATCTAATTTAAAAAAAAAAATGATAGCCTACAGTTAAGATTTAAAAAATACATATACATATATATTAATAAATAAACATTAATTATAAGACAAAACCCACTGGAAATTTATAATATACTCTGATGGATGTTTATATAAATTACATGAAGGAATGTTTAAATTTTGCTAAAATGCGATAAGAAATCAGTTTTTAAGAAGCCTTACTTAACAGTTATATTTTTATTTAGAGTTTCATCCATATATGCATAAAAGGACATTTATTACGAACTTTTTATTGGAGTTATATCACTTTCAGGTTAATATGAAATAAAACGAAGTTTATGAAACACGTTTCATTAGCCATTAAAGAACTACTTTGAAATTTGTTATAGAGGATTCCCAAAGTTTGTAGGGAATATATATATATATATATATATATATATATATATTACTTTTTAAAGTTTTTAAGTTTTGTGGAAATTTATTCTAATCTTCTTTGAAATGCTTTAATATTAAATTGTATTAATTTTTCCATATATTAGCTTCACTCCATAAACAATTTCTAAATCTGGGTTATATTGAAATTCAGTTACTTAAATTTAAGAAATCTTACCTATAAAAATAAATAAATAAAAACTCATATTATTCAATGTAATTTATTAAGCTTGAAGTTTATACATTATTTTAAATAAACTAAGGGGCTCTCTGTCCCCTTCTCGCGCCGCTAGAAAGCCCAAAGTGAGGCTTTCCCAACTCTATTCGCTCATTAACCCTTCGGGACTCTACCCACATATTCGCAGTTCGAGAAAAAAGAAGAAGATGAAAGAAAGAAAGAAAAGTGGTGACAGTATCTTTTTTCTTTTTGTAAATAGAGAAAAGACAGTTTATTTCTCTAAAAACATTTCGAGTTGTGCAATGTTCCGTGAAACATTTAAGAAAGAGAGAAATGTTTCGTAAATTTAAAAAATATGACCCCTTAATCCATATTTTTAAAAAAAAATTATGCTTGGAAAAAAAAAATTAATCAGCTTTTCTGATGATACTTACAGCTAATATATCGAGTCATTGATTTTTCGAACAAGGCGATTCAAAAAAAGAAGAGCGAATGCGAACCGAAAAAATCAGAAATTTTGGAGGATTTTTTTTTTTTTTTTTTTTTTTTTTTTCAATGTTAAAAAATATTAAATATTCGTATTTTTCAAAAAAAAAAAAAAAAAAAAAAAAAAAAAAGAGAGAGAAAGAAAGAAAGAAAAAAATAAGAAGAAGAAGAAGAATTTACATCGTTGGAATTATGAAAAAACGTGATTTTGAAAGATGCAGATGTATATTTTGTATTTTTCTTCATTTGAACAGAATTGGAATTGAAATAGAGAGACTTTAAAGAAGGAGTTCAAAATGAGAGTTCGGAAAATCCATGAGCGTCTTTCACAAAAAATTCGTAACTTGCGAGATTTTTGAATTCGGATTTCAATCTTTTTAGAATTTGTTTCTCTTATCGAGATCTACATTTAATAATAATAATAATAATAATAATAATAATTGATTTATCTTCAAAACATTTTAGCCATAAAATGTTTAGTAAAAAATTCGATGTTTCGTAAATTTAAAAAATAGAAATAGCTGATCCATAGTTTGGTGAAAGTTTTATACGGTTGGGCAGAAGATTAAATTGGCCTTTGTAAAGGATTCTTTCGTTAAAAAATTGAACAATTAGTTTTTTTTTTCTTTTTAACAACGCGATTAAAAGAGATGATCGAAAGAAACAAAAAAATTAACTATCGCTCTTTTGAATGATACAGATTTATTCTCAGGGATGGAACACGGGCGCAGAATTCATACCGGAATCCGTTTAAGAAATTTCTCTACCTATAATATCGTTGATTTAAGAAGTAGAAAATTTTCTTACATTGATAGTGGTATGAATTCTGCGCCCGTGTTCCATCCCTGTATTCTACATATCTCGATCCGTTACGGAGGGCTTTTAAAAAACAAACTAAATTTTCCACCTTCCTTTCTTCTTACCGTGGAAATATATCTGATGAAAGAACAATGATTTTTAGAGAAACTATTTGCAAGTTGACAATTTGAGTATCTTATAACACGACGTTTTTAATTAATAACTTTTTTAATTAATGTAACAGAAACTTCTAACAAAGATAAACATGTTTTTTGGATTATTTGAAAAACATCGGTACCTTTTCCGACGATGAGGACAAACTTGTTCGCTAGGAGATGAGGTCGCGGATAAAAAAATAGGACAAGGCGACAATAACTTTTTTTTTTTTTTTTTTTTTTTTTTTTATAACGTATAGATCATAGTTGCACCCATTTTAAATTATTCCGGAGAATTTTTAGCCCCGCCTTTGTTTCGAACGACTTTACTTATAGAATATTTTTCTTGAATGTACAGTCACCCAAAAAAAAAACGCCACCCCCCACCTAATTTTGCCGTAAATTATCATAGAAACATGCGACCGGTACCAATCAGTTTGTAATAACGACTAGTTTATAATGTTATAGTTAGATTTTACTTAGGGGGGCGTCTACATATTAAAACTGACATCAACTTCATTTTTTTCAATAGTAACCCCCATTTTTTATAATTTATTTGAATTCTTTGGATCAAATCATCACGGAAAATGGTATAGTTTATATATTTCGCTCAATTTTTCATAGAGTTATAAGCTGTCAAAGTTTGGGGGTGCTAATGTTAAATGAATGTGACAAACATTAAATCATATCTTCCGAAATAATTATGATATTTAAATTCTGTTTTTTTTATTCGTTAGAATGAAGTAACCCAAACATATTCCATGCAAATTTTTGCTAAAAAAACATTTTTTGAATTATGAAAATTATTAATAAATTCATATTTGAAAAAATTATGAATTATGAGCTATGTTAATTTTTGCACGAATGGAACGGGCATCATCAAAAACATAGGTTTCCAAATTTACAGCTCGTTCCTAACATTATTTTTTGAGTTACAGTGATATTTCACTTTTTATTCCTGTTAGGGGGCCGTCACTTGTTATAATCTGTATCCTCTATAAGTAAATATTTGTATATAATTTGACGGAAAACTATTTTAATTTACCTTTATGTTATTTTTATTGTTTCCTAAGCAATATTTCGATGTTTATTATACAAATTGGCATATTTTTGTAAAGTTATCACAATGTAGGCGAGGGATTGTGAAAGAATTTCAAAAGAAAAGAAGCCCCGCCTCTGATTCGCTGAAACACTATTTTTTAAAAAAGACAAATTTGCATATTCCTATTTGACTCTATATGTGACGCTGATATGCATAAATCACAATGGTATTTACTACATCGATTATTGAAGACAAAACTTAAATGATTTAATTACAAATATGCAAAATTATTTTGCTTTATATTATAAAGTTTTAGAAAATTTGTGAAAAGGCGTGGCTATTTACATTAAGCCTTGATATGGAAGCTATGTTGCTGTTTTTCGATGCTGCGAAATTTACAAAATATATTTGTGTTAATATACTACACAGATAGAAGAATAATTATATAATATCAACAAATCTTCTTTAATCAATATGTTTATATACATTACTGTATGGAAATGTTTATATATGAATATTGTATTTATTTTTAATGAGAGATATAAACACAAAATACTAAAAAAAAAGAAGAAAATGTGTTATAAATTTTTATAAATCAAGCAAAATATATATGCATACTTGCCAACCTAACCCGTAACATTGTTAGTTCCCTCCCCTGTGTGTACACAATTGAATTTTTAGAGTAATTAACTTCAAATACATTTACGATTAACTCATTGAGCGCCACACGAATTCTTATGGAAATCCCATTCAGGCCACACGTGCTGCTTAGAAGCGTGTTATGTTTATCGAGTTTCAATAAACCCCATTAGGCCTTAACGATATAATCCTATAAAAATCCTATTAAAAAAAAAAAAAAACATGAAGTAAATTTTAAATAAATTGTCAGTAATTACTTAAAACTATGTAAGTTCTGTAGTTTTATATCATATTTTACACTGCCGGCTGACTTAGCCTAAATGGAAAGATCAGTGTCAGCCACCGATGGCTGACACAGCTCTAAAAAGACTGATGTGAAAAAAATGTACGGAAAGGGGCGGGACCAGTAATCTTCCGGGCTAGGTTGACAAGAATGTATATACATAGAGCAATGCCAGAAAATGTTCTTTATTTTTCATGAACCAGATGAATGGTATTTTTTTTTTCTGAATAGTCTATGTATTAAATATAATGCTGCTTTAAATACCCTTTAAATGAAAAAATTTTATTACATAAAGTAATTTTCTGGCACTCTACAGCTCCCAAATTACACACAATACAAAACCGCGCCTTTTTCCAGTGTTTA
Source organism: Salticus scenicus (assembly GCA_963930645.1). Taxonomy (NCBI): domain Eukaryota; kingdom Metazoa; phylum Arthropoda; class Arachnida; order Araneae; family Salticidae; genus Salticus; species Salticus scenicus. The sequence continues at coordinate 233,163,953 of OZ005651.1, forward strand.
AAGGGTATTAAGTTTAATATGCTTTATATTCGTTTTGATCTTTCTTTCTCCTCCTTATCTTCTGCTTTTTTCCTTAAAAAAAAAAAAAAAAAGAGTTATGTAACATTTTGACCTTTTCAAGTGAAGATTTAGATTAAGGGTAAGCAGCCTTTCTTCACCCACCGTCCACTTCGGTATCTGTGTTAAAGTGTAGAATTTTAGAACATCCCATTAAGTAGTAGGATTTATTATTTTACATATTAATTTGTTACACATTATAAAATATAAAAGCAAAAGAATATCGTGGAGATTTATGTAAAAGTTTTTAATAATGTCATGAAAGAAAAAATAATAATAATTAATTAAAAAAATAAATAAATAAAAATAAAAAAATCTGTTTTAATATTTTTAAAAAGTCAATTAAAGAAAATGAAAGTACTGCAGTATCAGAACAAACTCCTATTGTCACTGTGAAACGGCCGTGGGAACCAGGTTGAGTGCCGCCGTTTCAGACAATTATACGGCAGCTTGAGTTAAAATAATTTTGAATTTTCAAACAAATTTAAAACCATTCATCTTTTTTTTTTTCTTTTGATAGATATTTTAATATCTATTCAAGCTATTTAATTTTCTTCGTATGAAGTGAACTATCTGATGTTTAATCAATAGAAACCAATAAAAATCTTTTAATTCATAAACTGACTCAGAAAGTTCTGTGAATTAGTCATTTTTTTTATTTTATAATTAACATTTCTGAAATTTTTTTCCGGTGTGAAACTTAATAAATAATGTGTACTGGGTGGTAGATCGTGATTTATATTTTCTAAATGTATAGACGGACCCCTAATACATTTTCACGTGTAACTCTATTTAAAATTGATTTTAGGTATATAAATAGGTATGTTTTTCGAACCGACTTGATCTCAGAAATCTGAATATGAAGTCAAAAATAGGGGTTGCCATTGAAGAAAATGAAGTTAATGTCAGTTTTAATATGTAGACGACCCCTTAGGCAAAATTTAACTATACCGTTATAAACTAGACGTTATTACAAATCGATCGGTACCAGTTAAATGTTTCTACGATAATTTACGGCGAATTTAGGTGGGGGGGGGTGGCGTTTTTTTTTTGGGTGACTGTACAGTCGGAAAAAAAAAAAACCGCCCTCCCCTACCCTCCCACCCACCAATCACAACCTAATTTCGCCATAAATTGTCGTAGAAACTTATGGTTAGTACCAATCGATTTGTAATAACGTCTAGTTTATAATGGTATAGTTAGATTTTGCTTAAGGGGCCGTCTACATGTTAAAACTGGCATCAACTTTATTTTTTTTTAATGGTAACCCTCATTTTTTATAATTTATTTGAATTCTTTGTATTAAATCATCGCGGAATATTGTATAGTTTATATATTTTGCTCAATTTTTCATAGAGTTATAAGCTGTCAAAATATGAGGATGCTAATGTTAAATGAATGTGAGAAACATTAATTCATATCTTCCAAAAAAATTATGATATTCAAATTCTGCTTTTTTTTTATACCATAAAATGAAGTGACCCAAACATATTCCATGTATATTTTTGAAAAAAAAAAAAAAAAAGAAAAAAAACATTTTTTGAATTATGAAAATTATTAATAAATTTCATATTTGAAAAAATTATGAATTATGACCTATGTTAATTTTTCATGAATAGAACGGGCATCTTCAAAAACATGGGTTTCCAAATATACAGCTCGTTCCTAACATTATCTTTTTTGAGTTTGAGTGACATTTCATTTTTTACTGTTGTTAGGGAGCTGTCACTTATTATAATTTGTATCATCTGTGAGTAAATATCTGTATATATTTTGACGAAAAACTATTTTAATTTACCTTTACGTTATTCTAATAGTTTTCTAAGCAACATTTCAATATTTATGATAAAAATTGGATTATTTATTTTTTTTTTTATATAAAATTATCGCAATGCAAGCGAGAGAGTGTGAAAGAATTCCAAAAGAAATGAAGTCCCGCATCTATATTGCGGAAACAATATTAAAAAAACTAGTTTGCATATTCGTGAATGACTCTATATGTGACGATGGTATGCATAAATGTTAATGTCATTTACTACATCGAATGCTGAAGACAAAATTTAAATGATTTAATTGGAGATATGTAAAATAATTTTGTTTTATAATGTAAAGTTTTAGAAAAATTCTGTAAAGGCGTGGTTTTCGTTGGAAAAAGGATTTTACTCGATTCTGAAATGTTAAGTCTTTGTTCTTAAATATTACATAATTTTTTCTCTAGTTTTTCACTGCTAAAATTCAATTTTGTCCCTGTTGTAGTTTTTTTTTTTTTTTTACTTGATTATTCTAGGATTCCACCTTACGATAAATGTCATGATTTAGAAAACGCGGTAAGACGAGAATTATTATTTGGTAGAGCAATACGCAGAAAATAATACTTTGTTTTTCTTTTTTTAAATTAATATAATTAATTTTTATCAGATTTTTTAAAACCAATTTTCTGTTTTAATCTTTTGGGACACTTTCGCATTCGTTTAAAGTACCGTTTGTAAGCTAATGCTATTTAAATTTTATCGCATGACGTAACATAATAAAATATTAAATTTTTATTAAAGGTTTTTTTAATACTGATTAATAAAGTGGATTTTTTTTCCATCTATTTTTGAAACAAAGCGCAATATTATTTATTTTCGATTATTTTAATCATGGCGTAAAATTGGCATCGCATTTATTATAGAAAAAGTATTAAAAACAAAGTAATATGTCTAATTACTTTTAAAGATATAGATTTTACACATTTAAAATTAAGAATTCAAGTAAATTTCATAGCTGCCAATATTTTAATTTATTCCGGAGTAATTTTAGCCCCGGTTCTAATTCACACCACTTAATTTTTAAAAGTATTTTTTCTTATTTTATCGAAGTTACGCATTGAGAAAAATTTTTCTATAAATAAAGTCGTACAAAATAAAGGCGGGGCTAAAAGTGCCGCGGAACAAATTAACCCCTTAACACTCGCTGTCCTTGCTGCGAGGACACAACATTTAAGATCCAGCTGCAAAAATTCATCCCGGAATATTTTTAGCAAAAATTCACGTTTATAACATATCAGAAACGGCCGGTTTTTTAAACCTTAAAATTTAAAATTTCTTTTAGTTTAATTTAGTTCATGAATTCCGGTGGCAGTATAATTTAAATGTTTAAAATTGTCTTGCGCCGCAAAGGGTTAAAATATTGGTAGCTATGGCAGTTGACAAATGCAGAACGGGGAATATTCGTTCTGAGCAATAGGAAACGGTTTTATGTGGGACATACTTTATCAGACCAATTTATGCAAATTCAGTCCAAAACAGAAAACTTTTATTTTATTATATTTTGTTGTTTTGTTTTATTTTTTATTGGTTTCTAAGTAAGGTTCCGATGTTTATTATACATATCATCCTATTTTCGTAAAATTAACGCATTGCAGGCGGGAAATTTTGATAGCATTCCAAAAGTATAATAAACCCCACCCTTTGGCTTTTTCTGAAAGAATACTTTACTTTAAAAAATGGTTTTTGTTTCCTTAATTTTAGTTTGTTTGACTCTTTATAGAACTCTAGCATATATAAAGGAGTGAAATTTACCGTTTCCATTGTTCATGACAAAGTTTCAGTTTTTGAATCATGAATTTGTGAAATAATTTCATGTTTTATAGAAACGTATAAAGTATTACTCAAAATAGAAACGATTTTGAACAGTATCTCATTTTTATTAAATATTAAACATTTTCGCGACCGCATGATTTTGTCTTTTAGATAGTCTGTTCCGTCTGTGGGCGTTATTAATTCTAACTACATTGTATCAGAAAGAGGTTTCCTATATCCATATTTATTTTACATATGAATATACATAATAATTTAACTCTTTCTAGTAAAAATATTTGTGTTCATGCTATTTTGTTTATATAAATATGAATATAAGGAATATTCTTAAGAAATAGAATAACACACGAATTGTGAAAAAGACGCCCGCTGGAGGAGTTACAGATTTCCAATGACGTGGATCTACGTCAGCGATCGCGAAAGTGTTAAGTATCCTTTCACAGATTTATATTAAATCTTGTTATTTATATTTTTGTATATTATATATAGTTGGTTTGTACGCCTAAAATTAAATGTAAATCTTTATAGTAACCCTTTCATGCGGTTATTACTGTATAAAATAAAAATATACCCAACAGAAGCGGATAATTATTTTTCTTAAATATTAAACACTTCTTTTTTTTAACCTCTATTAATATTATTACTATTATTCTTTTATCTTGGTATCTAGATTTTTGTAATTCAACATTCTAGGTTTCATATGACTCAAGCCATTCGATGCTTAATAAATATAAACCAATAAAAATTTCTAATTCATAAAATTATAAAGAACTTTCTGCAAATTAGCTTCGTTTTTTATTTTATAAATAACATTTCTGTACCTTTTTTTCTGGTGTGAAACTTAATAAATAATGTTTATTGGTTGGTAGATCACGATATATTTTTCTAAATATATAGTCATACCCCTGATACATTTTCACGTGTAATTCTATTTTGAATGGATTTAAGGTATATAAACAGATATGTTTTCCGAACCGCCTTGATCTCAGAAATCTGAGTATGAGGTCAAAATTAGGGGTGGTCATTAAAAAAATGAAGTTTATGCCTGTTTTAATATGTAGATGACCCCTTAAGCAAAATCTAACTCTACCCTAAAAAACTACACGTTATTACAGATGAATAGGTACCAGCCTCATGTTTCTGTGGTAATTTACGGCGAAATTAGGTGTGCGTGTGTGGGGGGGGGGGACTGTACAACTGCGTTAAAATAAGAAAAAAATACTCTTGAAAATTAAGTGGTACAGAAAATTAAGCGGGGTTAAAAATGCTCCGGAATAAATTAAATTTTTAGCATCTCTATATGGAGATACATAATCATTCTTTAGAATTCCTATAATAATAATACTTTTACAAAGATAAGTAATATTTTTATCGTTAAACAAAATATTTTTTAAGGTCAATATAAAAATAGGAAAATAAATATGAGAAGATATACATAAAACATACTACATGTACGCTATTCATTACATATTTAATGTAATAATTGCACTTTTTGATATGACAGAATGCATTACTTTATCTTGAAAGTATGTTACGCTTTTTCAGTAAATACATTAAGATATTGCGTTACGAATATGTTACATTTAATTAAAGCATATTTAAAAATAGATGCTATACTTGTAAAAGCTTTGATGAATAATTCATATCAAGCTTGCATATTCAAAGAAATTTTAGCAAAACTAATTTGATTAAGCATCGTAGTATCTTTAACTTTCATCTTATGAACTTATTATCTCTATGGCAGATGGAATTTTGAATTAAGAAAATTTATCAAAAATTAACAAAGTCAATTAAAATTATTTTAAATATATTTAATAATTTAAACTTTATATCATGTCCTATGGTGTTTTTTTCTTTTTTTATAGTGTTACTGTATTTAACAAATACATTTACGTATTCGTATTAACCCTTTAATGCTCATTTCATATTTTCCTTTGAATCTTGCTTTTTTTTTTTAACCCGTTAGTAGTCGCTAGTTGGTCGATTTGCCGCCCATCCTTCAGTGTTGCAATATTTTCTTATTCAATAGCCACCAAAAATTTTTAGAAGTGTCGTTTGATATACATAAAACGCGAAGAAAATCGAAGAAAAGTCGATCACATAACTTCTTAAATTTATTGGTGACATTTAAATAAAAAGTGCGCAATCTGTAATAGGTGGCGCTGTCTATAGCGACTACTAACGGGTTAATTTTTGTTAGGCACACAGCTCATCGTAGACATGTATAAAGTAGAAACTCGCAGTTTAAATTTTTGATAAATTTCTGATTCATGGCTCATACGGACACGTCTTCTTTCAAGAAATCTCCCACCAATATTTTTATGCAATATATTTCCTATTAACACTTTTGCCACTGCATGTTTTTGTCTCTTTGGCAGTAAGGCCCACCTGTGGACGTTATTCTCTCAGGTTACATTTTTTCAAAGTAAAATTTTCTACATTCACATTCACATTTATATTACAAATGAATGTACAGTCGGGGAAAAAAAAACGCAACACCCGCTGTAATTTCGTTATTAATTGACGCAGGAGCATCTAATAGACATCATTCAACAGGAAATTAAAAGCAATTTCTGAATATGTCATCAAATTTTGAATTAGGGGTTATCTACATATTGAAATGAGCGCCAACTTTGATTTTTTCAATAGCAACACCCAATTCTCACTTCATTTTCGAATTTCTGAGAGTCTGGCAGTGCGGAAAAGTATACTGTTTGTATACTTTATCTTTAGTATTTATAGAGTTATAATCCAAAATGTGTTAGGGGGTTATCTATAAATGTAAAAAAATAAAATTAAGATCCTATAAGAAATAGAGAAAATTTTAATGTTTCACACCGGAAATCTTTCAGAAAACAAATAATTATAGAAATTAATAAAACGTTGCATATTTTCCAGTTCTTTAATTATCCTGAATTCAATTTTTTAGATTTGTATATACTTCAGTAATTTTAGATAATTTTAGGTCTATTTAAATACATTACACCTGCGATTAGTCCATACAGTACTCTTTGAAAAAAGTGCAGTATTTTTCAAGTAAAAGTGCCTATTATGGCTGTACTGATCACCAATAAAGCTTAAATTTTCTTTCGTAGGTGTAACATAATATACGAAATGAAATAATATATATATATATATATATATATATATATATATACAACAACGCATAAGCTAAATCTTTTCGGATAAATTATTGTAAGGGTTCATGAAGTAAATATTAAACAATTTTAATCGCACTTACCAGTTTTGGGTCACTTGAACTCTTTGGGACTGTACGATTCGTTTTATAATTTCTATGAAAATATAATTTCTTAATTAACCCTTTCGCGACTGTTGACGTAGATTCACGCCATTTGAAAATCTGCAATTCTGTCAGTAGGCGTTTCTTTCGTAATTTGTGTGTTACATATTTCTTAAGTGTGTACCCAGTGTTCATATTTTTGCAATAAAATATACTATGGATAGAAATATATTGATGAGAAAGAATATAATTATAATGTATATCCATTTGTAATATAATTGTGAATACAGAATTTTTTTTTTCTGAAATATTTTATTTTGAGTGTATAACGCGCGTAGGCGGGTCTTACTGTCAAAAAGACAAAATCCTGCAGTCGCAAAAAGTGTTAAAATATATTTATAAAAGTTAGAGTATGTTTTTAAAAATGTATAAAGTTAAAATATATTAATAAAATTTTAAAGACTAAACTCTCCTTAAAATAATAATCGTCCCCCTACAAAATAAATAAATAAAATAAAATAAAATAAAATAAAGCAATATATGAAAGCAAATGATTAAGCTTTTCTTAACTATGATGATAGTTAAGAAACGATTTTACTAGTCAGTCTTGCATTCCAATTACATTCATTTTTTATATTAGACAATATCACATTAAACTATTTTTCTATTTAAAGCAGTAAATCCCGCCTATTTAGTTAATTTTTTTTCTTCTAGTGTTTGTTTAAAAGATTCAAAATTTATCACCAATTAATCTATGAAGTATATCCCACTTGTGAAAATTTTTGTCAACATAAAATAAGGGGCTTAACACGAATACTCAATGTCACATTTAAATTTTTATTTCTGTATTGTTTTGTTTTGAAGAACGATGAAGGCGGGGCATGTCTTCTTTAGAAAACAGGAATTATTGATGCTAACAATGATGTCTAAAAATCATAATTTTTGCTTCATTTCTTTGCGTTTGACGTAATTATTATATAATTTGACCCGTAAATAAAAAATAAAAATATTTTGTTTAATTTTCTTTGTTATTTTTTAAGATTTGATTCGTTATCTCATGCAAAACTTTATAAGAGACGGCCCCCTAAACCACTCCAAAAGAAAGATTTATTTGTATCTCGAAAACTACTAACTGGAATGAGTTGCAAATTTGCACACCCATATTTTTTAGCATTAGGATTCAATTTATGTAAAAATTAATATAGGTCATAATTCATAATTTTTATGAATATGAATTTATTAATATTTTTCAGAATTAAAAATATTTTTCAGAATCAAAAGTAATGATGGATTATGTTTGGGTTTCTTCACTCTATCTCGTAAAAAAAAAATTATATCGATCAAGTTATTTTCTGTGAAGATATTAATAAAAGTTTGAAATATGAATTTAACATTAGCACCTCCAAACTTTGAACGCTTACAACTCTGTGAAAAAATAAGTAAAATATACAACCAATATACTTTTTCGCATTGCCGCGATCCCAGGAATTCAAATATAAAATAAAAATAGGGTGTTACCATTGAAAAAATCAAAGTTGGTGCGCGTTTTAATATGTAGACGACCCCCAATTCGAAATTTCAGTTCATTTTCTGAAACTACTCACAATTCCCCATCGAATGATACCTATTATATTTTTCTACATCGATTAGGAACGAAGTTACGTTGAGTGTTGCGTTTTTTTTTTCCCCGACTGTACAATATAATCATACTCTCTAATCAAAATATTTGTATCCATAGTACATTGATTGTACAGTCGGGAGGAAAAAACGCTGCACTCGATGTAACTCCGTTGCTAATCAATGCACAAAAATCAAAGTTGGTGCTCATTTCAATATGTAGATAATCCCTAATTCAAAATTCGACGACATTTTCAGAAAATGAATTTAGTTTCCAGTTGAATGGTGTTAATTACATTTTTCTATGTCAATTAATAACGAAATTACAGAGTGTTGCGTTTTTTTTTTTTTTTTTTTTTTTTTCCCTTTTCCCGACTGTACAAATATGAACATTGTGTATATTGTTACGCCCACTGGTGGAGTTACAGATTTTCAAATGACGTGAATCTACGTCAGCTGTCGCAAAAATGTTAAGTTTTAAGGTTCTTTTAAACCTTTGCGGCGCAAGACAATTCGGATCATTTAAATTATACTTCCACCGGAATTCATGAACTAAATTAAAATAAAAGGAATTTTAAATTTTAAGGTTAAAAAAAAAAAACGGCCTGTTCTCATATGGTATAAACGTAAATTTTTGCTAAAAAATTTCCGGGATGAATTTTTGCAGCTGGATCTTAAATTTTGCGTCCTCGCAGCGAGGATAACGCGCGTTAAGGGGTTAATATCAAAATATTCTAAATATTAATACTGGTGAAGAAAATTCAAGGGTTGTACGAACTATGTGATTTGAATAATCTATTTGTTAACTTAATTGAATAAATAATAATAATAATAATAATAAATATATAAATAAATAACTTCGTAAACAAACATTATAAAAAAAAAAAGAAATTAATTAATTAAAAAAAAAAAAAATCGCAACATTTGTTCGAGGTTGATATAACACCTCAGCCCTTCATAAGGTGAAAAATGTAGGTATAAATGTATCATTAAAGAATAAACTACGGACACGCGCTTCCTAAACAATTTGAAGTGACTTTTGCATGAAGCATTGTAAGTTAAATTTCAGATAGGTGGGGCTATTTCCCGAACAGGGAAGAACCAAAAAATTAAAAAATATATTAAAACAAGGGGAAAACAATAAATAATTGATACAGAAAAATGCTATATATTTTATTTCCTTTCGAAACCAATGAACATTAAAGAGCTAGTAAACCCATTTTATTCACAGCAATTGATGCAGTGAATGGGACTAACATATTTATATGCTTACAGCAATTGACAGATTAAACAGCGGGGTGGTGACAGGCAGGCCATTCTTTTTCCCCTAATTCTTCCACCAGTATTTTTCTTTCAGAATTCTTAGTAGTAATTTTCCATGACTAATTAAGTAAAAATCATTATATAAATATACTGGTGGAAGAATCTGGGAACAAAGGTCGGTCTGTCACCAACCTGAAACATGAATACCGAGTTTCCACGGTCCAAATTTTGAAAAGCATTCTTACATCACTCTTATCTTAAAGTAAATTTCTTCTTAAATGCACACGGTACATTTAAGAAAAAAATTAATTTTAGATAATCGTGGTGAAAGAGTGCTTATAAAAAGGCGTGAACTATGGAACCCCTCCCCTTTTTTAAATTATGAATATATATGTGGTTAATTTCTATGTAATTAATGTTAAATATTTACTTTATATCCTTAAATAATAGTTTTGGATATCTTTATTATTCAATATATGTATGAGGACAAAATCTATAATTACCTTCAGGGTCATAATGAATACGTTTTTTGAAAATGCAGTTTAAAGAATTTTTTTTTTTTTTTTTTTTTTTTTTTTTTTTTTTACTAAATACACATAGATGTCAACATTTTAATTTATTCCGGAATAATTTTAGCCCCGCCTCTATTTCTAACCACTTTATTTATAGATAAATTTTCTCCAATATATAACTTCGTTAAAATAAGAAAAAAATATTCTTAAAAAATAAATGGTATGAAATAAAGGTGGGGCTAAAAATATTTCTGAATAAATTAAAATGTTAGTACTTATGATATATATCATAGCAATTAAAAAAAAAAATAGATTTGTTATAAAACATTAAAGAAAAGAACAAACAACATATTGTGTACAAATATTTGATCAAAAAGTCGATAGAAAACACATTTTACAAAAATTAAATGGTTTTCTAAATATCAAGTTATAAATATACAGTCGAAAAAAAAGCAATACCCATTGCTATTTTTTTAATAACTGACGTAGGAAAATGTAATAGTCATCATTCAAGGAAAAATAAGATATATATTTAGATATATTTCGAATTAAGGGTCATCTACATATTAAAAAATTTACGAGATTATGTTATTCTAATGTTGGTAAACATTTTAATAGTAGACGAGCCTTTATCCAAATTTCACTCTCTGAAACTATGTATAATTGTTGAATGTTGCCTATTACATTTCTACGTCAATTAGTAACAAAATACCATTATTTGTTTAATTTTTTTTTTTTTTTTTAACTGTACATGTTACTTTAGAACATAAGTAGAATTTTTTGTAAATCGGGAAAAAGTGTTTTAAAAGAAAATACCTCAATAAAATTGCACTGATTAAAAATTAAACCTGAGGGCAGATAACTGGGAATGAATATGATCAGCATATATTTTCTGTTGTACTATGCAAGTGTATCCTTTCAAGTATTACACATCCAACACAAAAATATCACAGCGGTGCAATTTTGTGACAGAATACAGGGCTGACACAGGCGACATTTTTTATTATTATTTGTATCACTATTTCCATGATGTAAAATTTATAATAAAATTAAGCAAACTGCAGTTTTGCCTGCTTAAATATGAAATAAATTCTACTTTTTGAAAATAGTGGTTCAGAAAGAATAAAAATAAAAAAAATAATAATAAATAAAAAAAACTTACCTGTGGCAGCTTTGCTAATATCTACACATATATATATATATATATTACTATAAAATGGATTTTCTTTCGAAATTTAGTATATTGTACTTATTTTAAATGAAAATCGCCTACCTTCATCATAGAAAATAATAATTTTAATATGAAATTTCTATAAACTATTATAGGAAAATAAAATAAAAAGTGGTAGCCATAACAAACTGTTTTATTTTATTTATTTATTAATTATTATTTTTTAAATGCAAGTAAGAAAAATAATTTCACTTTTACGAAACTGAAATAGTTTCCCCCTCAATTTCCCGTAACGTATAAGAATATTTTTGTGCATCACTATTAAATGAACCACAAATATTTATTTTATCATTTCTGATCAGAACCATTTCTTTTTGCATGTATAAAATTTATGTTGATCTGTATTTTAGCGCTGTATAGAGATTTTTACGTGCGCTGATAAGAAGTTTCTCTTAAACTGAATGTATCCAAATTATTTTATGAATTTTTATACTGAAACCATTTGTGTTACCTGTACAACTTTTTATGACAAGCGTCCTATAGTAAATCTCAAAAACCTGTATAACATATATGCGTTTTATGGAATTCTAAAAATATTTTTAAAATAGGTAATTGGCGGATAAAACTCTCAAATATTTACAACTACAAAGACAAATGCACTCTCCTTTTTCTCCCTAATTCCGTTATCTTTTTACTCAACCGAACGATAGTTTTTTTTCCTTCAGCTGAAATTGTATTCCCTAATGAAAATAAATTGGCACAGGTCAACTGCGGAATATTCGCTTTAAGTTCAAATAACGTCATCTGTATAAAACTGCAAAATCATCTTTAGGTATCGCACGTCGGAAAATTATTCACTCAAGGACATTGAAGAGAGTTGGGGAGGGAGTAATAATCCCATTGGACTATCAACAACACGAAAAAGTTCTTTGTGGCGGCCTGGTGACAGCTGTGATAATTAACTCTAAATAGCCGATTACATTTCTCAGTGATAATTTCTGTGGTTTCAAATGTGCGACTTTGAAGATAAACACAGAGAGAATAAAAGAAAGCTTGATCATCTGCCTGCTGTTTTAAAAAGGAAAAAAAAAAAAAGAAATTATCTATTGGGTACCATTTGATGTAGGGGAAAAGAAAAATATTCAAGATTTTCTGGATACTTGAGAGTTATAATAAAAAAGCACCAGAGAATTGGTGTTTAAAAGTAATAAGAGTAAACACCATAAAATGTAAGACCTCGCAACAATCGTTTCGGATGAAAAGAAAACATGATCCTTCATCAAGCAAACGAAGTAGGCACGAGTGCGGCAAACAAAGCGTAAGCGTTGCTGCCTGCGTTTTGTTTGAAAAATTTTATGGTGTTTATTCAAAGTATTGTACATGTTACTTGAGAGTATACTCCAATTTCTTAAGAAATCGCGCCCTCGGGCGGCGTAAGCTAGTTATTAACTAAAAGGGAGTTCGGAATGGAGATGTCCGTTTTTCTTTTTTTTTTTTTTTTTTTTTTTTATTGCCGTAAATCAGAAAGTGACCTAAAATCCGGAAAGGCCACGGTCCGGACGATTCCGGATTTGAGATTTTGTACTGTAGTAATAAATAGAAAAATTTGTAAATAAACATAATCATTGCCTCCCCCCGCCCCACTCCAAAAAAAAATGCATCAATTCTTTTAGGTTGAAATAATAACACATCCCTTCGTGAGTTTAACAAAAAGCACGATTGCAGCAAATTACTTTTGCTGCACTCGTGCCCACTTTGTTTCGCCTGATGAAGGGTCTTCGTGCTATTTCAACCGAAACAATTGCTGCATTTTTTATTTTTATTTTATTTTATTTTTATTTTATGGTGTTTTTTACAATGCTCTCTTTATAACAATTTTTGCTTCAATATTTTATAATTTTCACATGTAAAGTTACATTTATTTATATCAAATAGCGTAACAAAGTTAAACATATTAAAATTTGAACACTTAAAAAAAAAAAAAAAAAAAAAAAAACATAATCTCCTTTATTCCAAAAAATGTTATATAGAGAAATATTTGCACTGAAAAAAAAAATTAAACTTTTATCATAAGGAAAATGGATCAACTGAATATTTCCTATATGCTGCACTAGAAATCCTGAATTTACAACCATAGTGTATGAATCAAATACAGGGATGGAACACGGGCGCAGAATTCATACCGGAATCCGTTTAAGAAATTTCTCTACTTATAATATCGTTGATTTAAGAAGTAGAAAATTTTCTTACATCGATAGTGGTATGGATTCTGCGCCCGTGTTCCATCCCTGCAAATACTTGTAAATAGTATTTAAAAATGAATATGTACAAAATCAAATTAAATATTGGATGCATAGAAAAAAACTGGCTGCTACTTCATCAGAAAAAAGAGCGAGGAAAAAAAAAGAAAGAAAGAAAGAAAGAAAAAGAAAAAAGCACTAATAAAATTAAAGGTATCACCAATAAAATAAATATACTAGCTATAACTAAACCACTGCTGGCCTATTAACGGCCCTCTTTACTTACCGTCTCTGGAAGTCCGAGGCAATGTTATTCTATGGGAATTTTTCTTTACAAATAACTTATTAACTAATACATATTTTAAAATTCTGTTTTCACATTCAGAAAATTCCCAACTGTTAAATTGATGGACCTTTTTTAAAAATGATTTTTTTAAATTTTTAATATTTTATTTTGAATTTGCAAAGTGAAAAATTTCACATATTGAAAAATCGTATTTTGCAGCTTCAAAATAAAATATAAAAAAATATTTTTTTTAAAAAAAAGGTCCGTCAATTTAACAGTTGGGAATTTTCAGAATATGAAAACAGAATTTAAAAATATGTATTAGTTGTTATTTGCAAAGAAAATTTCCCATAGAATAACATTGGCTTCGGCTTCCGGCGACGGTGAGTGCAGCGGGCCTTTAGTAGGAAAATATAAAGGACCAATGAAGACTGCCGGCAGTAATATAATTTTTTATGTTTGCCACAGCTGGCCCACTGCAGGCTGCCAGCAATAACATTGAAAAATTATGTTTGCCACTAGGTAGTCCAACACTGGCCCACTAACAATTTCCAACCTAATGTCGGTTACCATCAGTGGCCCATTACCTATTTTCATCATACTGCTAGCTGCCAGCAGCGATCCATTCACTCGCCCACTAACTTATTTTTAACTTACTGCAGGCTGCCAACAGTGGATCGATTGAATATGGCCTACTGACGGCCGGCGTAACATATTCCCTAAGGCACCGTAACTTTTGCCACCGACTGCCCAGCTGCAGCTACTGTTGGCAACCATCACTTGGCCTTGTGTTGGCCGTCATCTGTGGTTTTGCTGGGCAATGGTTTTTACATATTGAAAACATTCTCATACTTGCCAACCTCCCTCCCGGAAGATTATTAGTCCCACCCCTTACCGCCTATTTTTTCACACCAATCCTTTTTTAGAGTACATTTCTTCTTATTTAATCGTAAAAATATTTGAAGAAAATTACTCTAAAAATTAAGTGGTGCACAAAATGGGGCGGGAACTAACAATCTTCCGGGTTATGTTGGCAAATATGCATTATATGCGATAAAATTTAATATTTTTTATGAAATCGTTTCCTTATCTACATATAAAATTATAATTGTTAATATAAAAATTGAATAAATAATGAGACTTATGAGTACGGAGACAATCAAATGAGATTATTCACTCAAAACAAATTAAAGTTCGTTTCAGTTACTTGCATAAAACAATAAACATGTGTATCATTAATTTATTTTATCTCCATTTTCATATGATAATATCTATTTCTAAAGTTTTTCAAAGGTTGTAGCATAGCCTCCTAAACTAGATGTCTGTCACGTGGCTCGGAAACTTGGCAACAGTTTAAGCGGTAGATAGCGCCACCTAGTACAGATTGAGCGACATTTTTATGCAACTGTCACGAATAATTTTACGAAGTGATATATGATATATAAAATCGACCTTTCTGCGATTGTATTCGCATTTTATGTATATCAAATCCCACTTTAAAAAATATTTGGTGGCTGTTGAATAAACAAAACGCGCAATCTGTACCAGGTGGCGCTGTCTAACGCTTAAATTGTTGCCAAGTTTCCGAGTCACGCGAGAGGCATCTAGTTTAGGAGGCTAAGGTTGTATATATACCATTTAACAAATACATATTGTATTAAAAGGATTTCCATGATCAAGAAACATCATATGAAATAAGTATTAGAGCATAGATGACAACATTTAAATTTATTCTGGAGTATTTTTAGCCCCGCCTTTATTTCGCACTACTACTTTATTTACAGAAAAAAATTCTCCAATATATAACTTCGAAAAATAAGAAAAATTTATTCTTAAAAACAAGTGGTATGAAATAAAGACGGGGCTAAATATACTCCATAATAAATAAAAATGTTGGCATCTACATACTTGCCAATCATCTCATTAATAACCGTACAATTAATAGCAGGAGACTTGGCGTTGGAATATTAAACAGGAATAAACTACTACGTCAGAAACGCCAAAGAAAAATTATTCAGGTGCATACAGCTGTTTCCGTAGCCTAAAGCGTACCGTCTTCAGTGCAAAAAGAAGCACTTTTTGCACTGAAGACGGTACGCTTTAGGCTACCGAAACAGCTGTATGCACCTCAATAATTTTTCTTTGGCGTTTCTGACGTAGTAGTTTATTCCTGTTTTAACCGTACAATTGTTAACGTCCCTTGAAATAACGCCCCTCACACCGCTTCATTTTTAGAGTAATTCTCGCCAAATGTTGTTACGGTTGAGTAAGAATAAAATTACTCTAAAAAATGACTGGTGTGAAAAAAAGGCAGGTACTAAAATTTATATGGTTCATAATAAGATGACTGGCAAGTATGCATCTATGAATAGAGTAATAATTAAAATATGAAATTAGAATCTTACGAATGTCTATAACACATATCTTATGAAGTTATTGATTATATTAATTGATTGATATGAATTGCATTTAGTTAAAAATTACTCAATGTAAATTTTCAAACAATGCATTTCGTTGTATGAACATGGTTTATATTTTTCAGAAAATTTTAGATATCCTACCGCGATTTAGATAAATGCAAAGTAAATATTAATAATATATAGTGCCGTTTATTTCTGGTAACTAACCCGCAGGTAAGATGTGTCATTTCTCCACCAGAAATTTTATTTAATTGAGAAATCTATACTTTTTCGAAGGAAGAGCTCGTACAAATGTAAATTTATTTATAAAGTGAAATTTCTGGTGCAATACTGGATTATATAAACTGCGGGGTATCTACCAGAAATTGCGGTATTTTTAGGAATACGTGCCGCATCACATGAGGATGATTCTACTTTGAAAAGGGAGGGCAGCTAGAGTTTTACAGAGAGAGAAAATAAAGAACGCACATAGGAAGTAATTTCTTTCCCCTCATCAGTATTTAACATTTTCCAAAGGAAAAAAATATATATCATTTCGGTTTGTCTGTCCGTCTTCCCGCGTCTTAACTCCCGTAAAAATTCATGGAATTTCTTGAAGCTGATATATGGCATTCCAGTTCACAATGGAATGTTCCCTGTTGAAAATGAAGCAAACACCATCACTGGTTTGTGTACAGGTACACCCGAAAGAATTCTAAAGAATTGCGTTATATGACAGCCATTTTTATAAATAATTCTTTCATACCTTTATTTTGCACATATCATAATAAAATTGACGTTTATTATTTATGCGAAAAAAAAAAAAAAAAATCCATAGAATATATTATGATTTGCGTTAAGATTTACAGGGGCACATATACATTAAGGACTAGTATTTAAAATTGTTTCAATGACATTTTCTTTCTTATTGAGATTTTTAAACACCTTTTAACCAGATTTAAGAGTAATTAAGGTTCTGAATAAGTCTATTTGTCTGTTTTTCTATCCTTCTGTCTACCTATCAATCTGCCTGCGACTAACGTTCGTAAATATTTTCAGAATATTTTCAATATGATATATCTTATTGAAATTCACTAAGGCATGTCCTCCACTTAAACTTATATAAACGGCACAACTAGTTTCTGTAAAGGGATTCCCAAATGAATGACAATGTATTACGTTCTATGAGAGGCATTTTTAAAAATCATAGTTAAATAACTTTGAACTGCACAATTCATAGTAAAACTTAAATTTATTAATCATATGCTAAAAAAATTGTTTCTATGGAATATTTTATGTTTAGTGTTAAGATCTATAGGACAAAACTAAAACATTCAGACAAATTAAGGGCTATAATTGGAAATTGCATTTCCGTTTGTGTTAAGCGTTGTTAACGTTTTCTGTTATGTGGATCACTTTGATCGACACTTCTCGGCACAATATTGATGAGGTATTGATCATAAATTCACTTGACAATAACATCCAATTTACATATGAAATCAGTGTTGCCAGGTCTGGCTAATTTTTTAATTCAACAATCACCAATAATTTTAAAAAGTGATATTTGACATATATAATAGACGATTAATCTTCGAAGCAATTAGGCAAACGCTGCAATTAAAAATTATTGGTGACTATTGAATTAAAAAATTAGCCAAATCTGGCAACACTGTATGAAATTGAAAATAATGGTTCACTCCCTTTCCTTGGTACGCTGATCTCGCACTGAAAAAGGTTATTGCATTACTCTTTATCGTAAACATTTTGCTGTTTTATTACCTCCCCATGCTCTCTCATAACCCAGAAAATTAACGTTGTGTAAGCATTGACATTTCTTTTCCAATAGTGTTTAAAAGTGATTATGAATTCAATTAAACTATTGTCTTTCGTTATGCTCTTTTATCTGTCCGTTGTGTGTCCTATGTAACCTTTCGAAAACGTTTTAATCATTTTAATCTTTAAAAAAAATTTTAACCGTTTAAAAATCTATCTAAAAATGGAAAAAATGAGAGCAAAATAAACGACAGACGTTATCGAGCGCGTAGTATCTGACAGATTATAACACAGCAAATTTACCCCGAAAACAGAAAAATATATTTACTGAAACTTACTCCGGTGACATTCTAGGTTACTAAATCACCAGAAG
The DNA here is from genome assembly GCA_963930645.1 of Salticus scenicus. Taxonomy (NCBI): domain Eukaryota; kingdom Metazoa; phylum Arthropoda; class Arachnida; order Araneae; family Salticidae; genus Salticus; species Salticus scenicus. The sequence continues at coordinate 233,182,466 of OZ005651.1, forward strand.
GTTAGATATTATTCTGGTCAAGATCGTGAGTTTCTCCCTTGCATTTAAATAAAAAGGAATTTCTGATATCTGTATCTGTGAGGTGGTTTACGGAAATTTCGCCCCCAGCATCTCGCCCCCGGCATTTCGCCCCCGGGAAATCTCGCACCCCGGAATTTTCGCCCCCGGAAATTTCACCCCCGGAAATTTCACCCCCGGAAATTTCGCCCCCGAACACTGGATTTCGGAATTTTCGCCCCCAGCGTCTCGCCCCGAGTTGTGGAAAATATATATGCAATAATAAATAAAAATATAAATATACGTGTAGTAATTCTCGAAATATTTATATTGAACTCACACTATTTTTCCTTTTAATTTCAATATAAAACATATGAGTTAAAATAAGGTTTTCGAATGCAAAAATTTTTCGATTAATTTTTTATCGCTGTTAATTAAAAGAAATTACAATAATATTATTTATTTAATTATTAAATATTTAGTGCACACATAATACTTTTATTAATTTATCAAATACTATTTTACTTTGTTTTATTTATTAATCAATCTGATCATTATTGATAAATAAGTAAATAAGTTTACAGAAGCAAGAAATTTTTAATTACCCTACTACTGTAGGGTAATGAACTTATACTAGGCCAGTCGCATTAACCCCTGACGATATATAGAACGCCCCAGCCCGCCCGTTACCGCTCTTCGGTGTCTTTTTCTAGTCAATTTTGTCCTTTTATCCTTTCAGGTGTTATATATATATATATTTTTCACACTTGACGCTGTGAGATTTTTGGTTTCATCCCATGCTTTTTTCTATGGAATATTGAATCTTTTTTCCCCCTGTTTCTATGAATTTTCAGCATTTTCCCCTCATTTTCTACATTCTAAGGTGCGGTCCGAAAAATCGATATCGATTTTTCACCTGATTTATACATTTTAATGCCTCCTGAGTCCAGAAAAGTAGTTTCTGATAGTTGGTCAGAGTACGTGTATGTATGTATATGCATGCATGTGTATATATGTGCGGAATCTTCTGTGTATCATATCTCCGAAGTTAACAAAAATCGAACTACGAAAATTCAGAACTGAGACAGGTCTGATATACAGATTAATTTTTAAATTTTGGTAGAAATTGAAAAGTCAAAAATGGACATCGGAAAACGGAAATGGTACCGTAAGTCCGTATCTCAAAAACGGCTCTATCAATTTTTTTTTCAAAGTTTCTATATAATCACTCTATAAGATGACCTTTCAAATAATATAGTTGGTTAGTTCAGGAAAATTTATAGGCGTCCGGTTTCGCAAGTGCGTTCCTTTAAAAACGACTGCACGCATTTTTTTTTTCAAACTCTTTATATTAACTCCTTTTCAAACATCTTTTTGTACGTAATTATCTTTTTCCAGTGAATAATTGAGTTAGCCAAGTTTTGGTAAAAGTTTGTATCTCAAAAACGACTGTAACGATTTTCTTGAAAATTATTACATAAATCCAATTCAGATATCCTTCGTCATGTATTACGTAATTATAAGAGGAAAATTGACAGTCATCCTACTTAAGTACAGTCCCTGGCCAAATTATTAGACGCACTGTAAGATTCTATGTAAAATCTTAATTATCAGGTGATACTATACAGCTTTATTGTTTTTACTAGATACAATGTATATATTTTTTTTATTATCCACCTTATTACCTGTTTTTTAACACAAATAAAATACTATAGTTATAGAAAAAATATGTATTTATTAACTCTTGAAAAAATTTGAAATTAATGCAATTAAATGTTAATATTTTGTTGAGCCACCTTTAGCAGCTATGCGAGCTTCAATTATGCATCTGAGGATGGTGATTCCACACATGAATGACCTTTTCTAAGAGTTGCGTTTTGTTTATGATCACACCTTTAGCCACTTCTCTCGTCATCAGCTCCCTCACGTTTTCAGTAGGTTTCACATCTGGGCTATTACCCGGCCAATCCAACAAGGGATTTTTGGCACTTCCAAACAATCTTTAACAGGCCGTTCTGTGAGGCAGGGAGCTCCATCTTGCATAAAAATGAATGCAGTTATCCATTTGGAAACCATTCTCTGAGCTGCAAAACATGTAATTATTAAAAAACTATAGTGCGTCTAATAATTTGGCCAGGGACTGTAGGTCAGTTTTAGATCTCGGAAATTGGTGTTTAAAAAACGATTCTACCATTTTTACTTTCTTATACAAAGTATACGGAAGTTAGTAATCCCGATGTGCGAAATTGATATTGTATTCTGCATAGCTCAAAAAATGAATGATCGTAGAAATTTGTAAATTTATATGCATGACTGTTATAATGTCTAGTTGTACACTTGCAACTTTAGTTTTAATACGAGTTCCCGTTTCAAAGATATCAACGATTTTACACTCGAATTTTCGTGACATCAGTATGTAAGTACGTGTGTGTGTGTGTAGGGGGGGGGGGGTATGTATCTCGCATAATTCAAAAACTGTTAGACGTAGAACGTTGAAAGTTAGTATATAGGTTTATTATAACATCTAGTTGTACACCTCTATTTATATGATTTATATGATTATGAACTTTATATGATTTTCCATTTTGGAGATATTTAGGAAAATTATATTCATAATGACCAAAAATACAAAGATTTTGGCCATTATATATGACTTACCATCATAGAAATTTTTAAAAAATGCTAATGATAGAGCCAGTAATGATATTGTTATGAAACATGAAGACTTTTTGTTTGTAGAAAGTTATGCTTAAAGACATAAGCAGTCTTGTCAATGAATGCATTTTTTTTTTTAAATGAATATTTAGCCCGAAGATAGAGCCTGTAATGTATCTCGCATATCTGAATAGTGGTTCTACCGCAAATTGGTGTAAGGGTTTCTTATAACATCTAGTTGTGCACCTCTCTTTTTGGACTGTATATAATTTTCCGTTTTGGAGATATTTAGGAGAATTATATTCATAATGATCAAGAATACAAAGATTTTGACCATTAAATATGACCTATTATCATAGAGATTTCAAAAGAAGCTAATGATAGAGCTAGTAATTATATTGTTATAAATGTTGAAGACATTTTTGCGTGTATAAAGTAACATGTAAAGACATAAGCAGGTTCTTGTCGATAAATGCACTTTATTTAATGAATATTTAGCCCACAGACAGAGTCCGTAATTTTATTGTTGCGAAAGTTTTCAACATTTTAGCGTTTCGAATTTGATTCTTTAAGACAGAAATATATTCTAGTCGACGAATGGATCTAGATTTGGATGGATCTATGTATTTTATTTATGACTATTTAGCCCGTAGATAAAGCCTGCAATGATATTGATAAAAGACGAATTGTTTACGAATTTTGAAATAAACGAAAACATACTTAGTAAGCGAGCATTATTTATTTTGGCTTAATCCAATTTAATTAATTATATGCTCCATTACTAATAAATAGTGTAAAATGATAAATGTAAACGCATAATAAAACTTTCTATGCTCTATGAGAGTTAATAGTTACATTTGAAAATGTACTATATTTGCAAACAACCTCAGTTGCTATTCTCAGTTCTTAAACCCTCTGAGGAGCAGAGTTGGTTGGTTGGGTGTTTACGTCTCACTAGTGCTGTGCAATGGGCAATTGGCGACGGTCTGCGTCTCGCCCCTAAAGGGGTCCGTAGACATGACAATCTTTGACCATCACGGATGGGATTGAGGGAGCAGAGTAATTTTGCTTATTTGAAACTTAAAAAAGACCAGAATTTATGAACGATGTTAGAAGGGAAATAGTAAATCTTTTCAGCGTGAATGAATATATTCAACCCGAAACAGTTAGCTAAAAGTATTTTAAAAATGCATTGCCACCGTGTTCTAAACTGTTTTGAAAGTTTCAAATGTCTAGTTTGTCGGAAAGTTTGTTAAATAATTATTTGTTGAATCATAAACGCTGCCGAAGGCAGCATGGACCCGAAACAGTTAGCTAAAAGTATTTTAAAAATGGATTGTCACCGTGTTTTGAACTATTTTGAAAGTTTCAAATGTCTAGTTTGTCGGAAAGTTAGTTATATAATTATTTGGTTAATCATAAACGCTGCCGAAGCCAGCAGGGACCCGAAACAGTTTTAAAAAATGCATTCTCACCGTGTTCTGAATTTTTCGGAAAGTTTCAAATGTCTAGCTAGTCGGGAAGTTAGCTAAATAATTCTTTGGTGAATCATAAATGCTGCCGAAGGCAGATGGGACCCGACACAGTTCGCTAAAAGTATTTAAAAAATGCATTGTCACCGTGTTTTCAGCTTTTCTGAAAGTTTCAAATGTCTATCTAGTCGGGCAGTTAGTTAAAATTCGATTGCAAGATTTGTACTGGACACACAAACAAACAAAGAAGAATCAAAGTTAATATAAACATGGTAATACTTTGGGAAATACCGCATGTAAGTTTATATCTTTATTTGTAATTACATTTATCTTTTACATCACTCGGGGGCGAAATTTCCGGGGGCGAAATGTCCAGGGGGCGAAATTCACGGGGTGCGAAATTTCCCGGGGGCGAAATGCTGGGGGCGAAATGCCGGGGGCGAGATGCTGGGGGCAAAAATTCCGGATCCCCTGTGAGGTATAGCACGCCCGACGGAGTGTTAAACATAAACTGTGCATATATATTAGACTGCTCCAAATTTCTGTGAGAAAAAAATGGAATTTCATTTCCCACACTCGGTTTTATTGAAACATTTGGTCAAAAAATGTCTTGCAATCTTTTACACTTTTTGAAAAAAAATAAATGACAGCTCAACGCATTGGACTATTTAATAATAATAATAATAATAATAAATGCAGATTTTTTTTTTAAACATTTTGAAAAACTTTATGCAATATTTTTTATGCTTTTTTTTTGTTTGTTTTTACGTTACTTATAATATTAATCTATTTATATAATTCATTATAAAATATTTTTCTGTTTCAAGATATTTGATTTGTGTTTCTTGTGGCAATAACACCAGCTTTTGATGATACTCAACTATTTGAATGAAAGATCAAGTGTCTTTGTTCTTAATCATGTACGTTGTAAGCATAGTCACTTGCTAATTTGACAGCTTGTTCAGCACAGTCATTTGCTAACTTTTAAAAAACACAGTATCACCTTACCATGCGTATAGTCATCTGTTTCGGGTCAAGTAAAGATAGCAGATTTCAAAAACGTACTATCAAGATTCAGGAAAGTAAACTGATTCAAATTCTATTCTGTTACAAAATCTGGCCACCTTTTATTTTGAAAAGATTAAATTTTGAACCGTTAACTCCTCTGAGAATTTTTTTAAAACTTTGGTCGCTATAAAGCTGTAGCCCTAGTAGTGTTTTCCTCAGGAGGTACATGATCAGAGAAGAAAAAAAAAAAAAAAAAAAAAAGCTTATTCAACCACATACTCTCCTCAATATCCGGTATGAGTGGATTTTCTCTTGCAAAATGGCTTGCAAAATTTTCTAATATTTGAAGCAAATGAAGTGACAGCTCAACACATTGAACTATTTAATTTAAAAAAAAAAAAAAATAGTTTTTTTTTTTTTTTTTTTTTTTTTTTTTACATTTTGCAAAACTTTATATGCTTTTTTTTTTTTTTTTTTTTTACGTTACTTATAATAATTAAACTATTTAGATAATTCATTATAAAATATTATTCTGTTGGAAGTTATTTGATTTATTTTTGTTATGGTAATAACACCGGCTTTCGGTAATATTCAACCATAGCCTCCTATACAAGATGCCTGTCGCGTGGCTCGGAAACTAAACAACAGTTGAAGCGGTAGACAGCGCCACCTAGTACAGATTGCGCGACTTTTTTATTCAACTGTCACCAATAATTTTAAGAAGTGATATATGATATATATAATCGGCGTTTCTTCGCTTCTATTCGCCTTTTATGTATATCATATCCCCCTTATAAAAAATTTTGGTGGACGTTGAATAAAAAAGTCGCGCAATCTGTACCAGGTGGCGCTGTCTACCGCTTCAACTGTTGTCAAGTTTCCGAGCCACGCTACAGGCATCTAGTTTAGAAGGCTATGATTCAACTAACTATTTGATTGAAAGGTCAAGTGTTTTTATTCTTAATCATGCACGTTGTAAACAAAGCCACTTGCTAGTTTTACAGGTCGTTCAGCCCAGTCATTTGCCAAATTTTAAAAAGACAGTATCACATTAGCATGCGTATAGTTATCTGTTTAGGTTCAAGTAAATATAGCAGATTGCAGAAACGTACTATCAAGTTTCAGGACAGTAAAATGATACAAAGTCTATTCTGTTACAAAATTTGACCACCTTTTATATTGAAAAGATTCAATTTTGAACCATGAACTCTCATATGAATTATTTTTCAACTTTAGTCGCTGTAAAGCTATCACAATAGTCAGAGCCTGATTAAGGGGGAAGCACACATTATCTCCGCTCTCAACGGAATATTTTTACAATAATTTTTTACTTCATGTTACAGAAATTCCACGCTTTGACGAGGAAATATTTTTTATAAAAAATGAACGGTGTAAAACAATCCAATTTACTCACCGTTATTAGACACCAGAATTCTTTTAAAATAATTTTTAATGAGTATTTTCTCTTTATTATAGGAGGAAAATATTTGTTAAAAAATAACGGTGTAAGTATAAATAATGTGTGCTTCCCCCTTAATCAGGCTCTGACCATAGTAGTGTTTTCCTCAGGAGGTACAGTCAGCCAAAAAAAAAACGCCACCCCCCCACCTAATTTCGCCGTAAATTGTCGTAGAAGCATGCGTCTGGTACCTATCGATCTGCATCAACGTCTAGTTTTTAATGGTGTAGTTCGATTTTACTTAAGGGGTCATCTACATATTAAAACAGGTATAAACTTTATTTATTTCAATGACGACCCCAATTTTTGACCTCATATTCCGATTTTTGAGATCAAGGCAGTTCGGAAAATCTACCTGTTTATATACTTTAAATCAATTCTAAACAGAGTTATACGTGAAAATGCGTTAGGGGACCGTCTATACATTTAGAAAAAATAATTTTTGATCTACCACGCAATATACATTATTTATTAAATTTCACACCGGAAGCAAAGTTCAGAAACGTTTATTATAAAATAAAAAACGATTCTAATTCGCAAAACTTTTGTGTTAGTTTCTGAATTAAAAGATTTTTATTGGTTTCTATTAATTAAACATTAAATAGTAAAATACATCACTTCATACGAAGAAAATTAAATAGCTTGAATCATATGAACCCTACAGTACAATGTTGAATTACAAAAATCTAGGTACCAAGGTAAAAGAATAATAGTAATAATGATAATAATACTAATAGCGGTTAAAAGAAAAAAAATTGTTTAATATTTAAGAAAAATAATTATCTACTTCTTGTTGGGTATATTTTTTATTTTATACAGTAAGCCCCGCATGAAAGTGTTACTATAAAGTTTTACATTTAATTTTAGGCGTACAAACCAACAATAGGTAATATACAAAAATATAGATAACAAGATTTAAACTAAAATCTGAGAAAGGATATTTAATATTTTCGCGACTGCTAATGTAGTTTCACGTCATTTGGAAATCTGTAACTCCTCCAGTGGGCGTTTCTTTCACAATTTGTGTGTTACGATATTTCTTAAGAATATTCTTTATATTCATATTTATATAAACAAAATAGTATGAAACAAATACTTTCACTAGAAAGAGTATAATTATTGTGTATATTCATATGAAAATAAATATGGATATAGAAAAAACGGTTTCCTATTGCCTAGAACGAATATTCCCCGTTCTGCAGTCGTCTACTGTACTTGAATTCTTAATTTTAAATTCGTAAAATCTATATCTTTAAAAGTTATAAGACATATTACTTAGTTTTAAATTCTTTTTCCATGATAAATGTGTCGCCAGTTTTACGCCGTGATTAGTATAATCGAAAATAAATAATATTCCGCTTTGTTTCAATAATAAATTTTAAAAACTTAAAAAAAAAAAAAAAAATCCACTATATTATTCGGTATTAAAATAAAACATTTAATAAAATGTTTATATTTTATTATGTTACGTCATGCGATAAAATTTAAATAGCATAAACGGTAGAGTAAACGAATGCGAAAATGTCACAACAAGATTAAAACAGAAAATGTTTTAAAAAAATCTGATAAAAATTAATTATATTAATTTAAAAGAAAGCAAAAACAAAAGTATTTTTCACTGTATATTGCTCTTTCAAATAATACTCCTTGTCCTACCGCATTTTCTGAATCATTATATATAACTTGAGATGCACGAATCCTAGAATATTCAAGTTAAAAACAAAAGACAAAAGGGATAAAATAGAATTTTAGCAGTGAGAAACTAGAAAAAGTTATGTAATATTTAAGAACGAAGACTTAACATTTCAGAATCGAGTAAACTCCTTTTTGCAACGAAAGCCACGCCTTTACAGAATTTTTCTAAAACTTTACATTACAAAACAAAATTATTTTACATACTTTCAATTAAATCATTTAAATTTTGTCTTCAGCATTCAATGTAGTAAATGCCATTGACATTTATGCATACCATCGTCACATATAGAGTCATATACGAGTATGCAAACTAGTTTTTTTAATACTGTTTCCGCAATATAGAGGCGGGGCTACATTTCTTTTGGAATTCTTTCCCAATCTCTTGCCTGCATTGCGATAATTTTATAAAAAATAAGCCAATTTGTATAATAAACATCGAAATGTTCCTTAGAAAACAATTAGAATAATATAAAGGTAAATTAAAATAGTTTTTCGTCAAAATGTATAGAAATATTGACTCACAGAGGATGCAAATTATAACAAGTGACGCCCCCCTAACAGCAGTAAAAAATTAAATATCACTGTAACTCAAAAAATAATGTTAGGAACGAGCTGTAAATGTGGAAACCCATGTTTTTGATGATGCCCGTTCTATTCGTGCAAAAATTAACATAGGTCATAATTCATAATTTTTTCAAATATGAATTTATTAATAATTTTCATAATTCAAAAAATGTTTTTTTAGCAAAAATTTGCATGGAATATGTCACTTCATTCTAACGAATAAAAAAAAACAGAATTTAAATATCCTTCGGAATATATGATTTAATGTTTGTCACATTCATTAACATTAGCATCCCTAAATTTTGGCAGCTTATAACTCTATGAAAAATTGAGCGAAATATATAAACTATACCATTTTCCGTGATGATTTGATCCAAAGAATTCAAATAAATTATAAAAAATGGGGGTTACTATTGAAAAAAATGAAGTTGATCTCAGTTTTAATATGTAGACGACCCCTTAGGTAAAATCTTACTATAACATTATAAACTAGACGTTATTACAAACTGATCGGTACCAGTTGCATGTTTTTACGATAATTTACGGCGAAATTAGGTGGGGGGGGGCCTTTTTTTTTTTTTTTTTTTGGCTGACTGTACATGATCAGAGAAGGAAAAAAAAGATTATTCAACCACATACTGCCCTCATCTAAAGGTTTCTCTTTTAGCTTTGTAAGTGCAATCAGGACTACTTTATTGTCGATTATATTATATGATTCTAGTATTTGGAGAATATATAATTTTTAAATGTAGCATTAAAACTACTAGAGACGCTGAACTAAAAATTTACGTAGATTGTGAATGTAAATAAACAGATTCTCTTTAAAGTTTGAACCTCATATGTTGTAATCTTGAATTCGTCATGAAATTATAAAGTATCAACTCATCAACATTGACTCCAACCGCTTACAGTGCTATGGTATCAATATGAATTGTCTATCGAAGACTGCATTTTGTCCTGTGTAAACTTGTTGTAAACAATTGTTCATGTAACAGTTGCCATTTGTTATCTTTTGAATCATATTTGCATCATTAGCACGAGGTAGACCTACTTCATTATGAATTATAATTGAAGATTAATATGTCAGGGATGGAACACGGGCGCAGAATTCATACCGGAATCCGTTTAAGAAATTTCTCTACCTATAATATCGTTGATTTAAGAAGTAGAAAATTTTTTTACATTGATAGTGGTATGAGTTCTGCGCCCGTGTTCCATCCCTGATATGTAGATATTTGTCGTTGGTAATATTTACTTATATTCAGAGCCTGATGAAGGGGGAAGCGCGCATTATTTATACTTACACCGTTATTTTTTAACAAATACTTTCCTCCTATAATAAACAGAAAATTCTCATAAAAAATTATTTTAAAAGAATTCTGGTGTCTAATAACGGTGAGTAAATTGGATTGTTTTACACCGTTCATTTTTTATAAAAAATATTTCCTCGTCAAAGCGTGGAATTTCTATGAGATGAAGTAAAAAATAATTGTAAAAATATTCCGGTGAGAGCTGAGATAATGTGTGCTTCCCCCTTAATCAGGCTCTGCTTATATTGAAATATTGTTCGAAATACTTATTGTCGCCTTTCAAATCGTCTGAAGAACTTGTTTTCATTTCCGTAATGTGTGTTTAATCTTGTATCAACCAAATGAAAATCTCAAAACTCTAAATTTAAGTTAAAACATTTATTACTTATATATGCATAAAAAATATTATGTTAATTTATTACTAATTTAGAAACATAGACTTGTGAGTAACATATGAATACATTGTATAGTTATATTTATTGTAGATATACAGGGTATTTTTTATATGAAAAAAATCATGCAAAAAAATCAGTTTTTAATGTCTTTGAGAGGTCTGCCAATCTAATGTAACTGTTTTAAAATATCAGAACAATATTAAACTGCCATTTGTCGCAAAAGTATTCAGCATACATAGTTGTCAACATTTTAATTTACTCCGGATCATTTTTAGCTCCGCCTATATTTCGCTCCACTTTATTTCTATAAAAATTTTCTACAATACAAAACTACGGAAAAAAACCTCTTAAATAAAAAGTGATATGTAATACAGGCAGGGCTAAACATTATCCAGAATACATTAACCATTTGTGCTCGGCATATTTTCCGTAAGAAACGCCCTTTGGCGTTCCTTTAAAACGTCACTCGTATAGTTTCCAACTTACTACTTTTAGCTACCGACCGAAAAATTGTAATAATTTGTTTTATTTTACTTCATCATTAAATAAAATAAATCTTTCTGTTAAAATTTTCCGGTAGTTGAAAGGTAGCTTACAGTTACGCGTTTTAGAAAAATAACATTTCATTTGCAGAGGAACACCTTAAGGCGTGGCTCGATTTTTAATGTCCCCTCAGAAGGTACATACGAGCGATAAGGGTTAAAAATTTGGCAACTTTGAATATACGTTTAATAAAATACCTGTTGACCCAGTAATTAATATCAGAAAGATTGTCAGTATACGCCCATTTTTTAGAGTACTTTACTTCTTATTTAATAGTAATTACATTTGAAGGAAATTTCTCTAAAAATATAGTGGTGTGGAAAAATGAGTGTGTTCTAAAAATCTTTTAGATATTAATTAGTAGGTTAGCAGGTATGCAAAAAATTACAGAATTTTTTTATTTTATTTTATTTTATTTGGAACTGTCTAATATATACACCACAACAAGTGTTGCTAGATCTAGAGAATTTTTTATTCAATAATCACAATTAATTTTTAATTGTAACGTTTACCAAATCACTTCGATGAGAGATAGTCTATTATATATGTAAAATATCACTTCAAGAAATTATTGATGATTGGTGAATAAAAAATCCTCCAAATCTAGCAATGCTGACCACAACTATCATTTTATTTTTTGCCGTAGCATTATTAGTACCCGACGTTCATTTATACCACTTTTTTTCTCAGACATATTCTTCTTCAAATTTAAACTTACTTACACGCTGGAGAAATTTTTTCTACAAATAATGTGGTGGGGAAAACCAGAGACTCCAACATCCTAATTAATATTCCGTAGTGTTGTTAGTCACGCCCTATTTTACACACCAGTAAATTTTTAGAGTAATAGTCACCAAATTCAATTACGATTAAATAAGAAGAAAAATACTCTAAAATGATACTGGTGTGAACATAAAGGCGGGGCTAAAAATACTACGGAATATTAATTAGTATGTTGGAGTCTCTGGGAAAACGTGTGGTTAGAAACAAAGCTGTGGAATAAATTATTAATATCCCAGATATATATATACGTAATATACGCAAAGAATGCAACATTTGAATTTATTCCGGAGCTTTTCTAGTTCCGCCTAAATTTAATACCACTTTTATTATTATTATTACTATTATTACTAAGAGTATTTTTTTTTTCTTTGCTTATTTTATCGCGGTTATATATTCGAGGAAATTTGGGTAATATTGAGAAAATTTGAGAAAAGTGAAATAAAGCGGAATAAAGGCTGGAATATAAATGCTCCGAAATAAATAAAAATGTTGGAAACTATGAATATCAGGAACCCCACAGATTTCGATAATACTCTTTTCTTTCTATTAACTGTCACCCGTTTAATCACAAAAAAAGGAAAAGATCGTCGATTGGAATCTGCGCCAGCATTAAAGTTGGAAGAAGTGTTGCTTAACGCCCATATTTTTTAATATTACTGCTCTTTGGACTGGGACTTACGGCTTAACCCTGTCAAGACCCAGGTAATTATTATCATTTAATACCAACAGCAACCAGAACTTACTACCAGAGTTAAAAGAAAAAAAGTAAGACTTTTTTCACGCTATGTAATCAAAATAAAATTTAAAAAGATAATACCTGCTGAATTTTCGCAGTTGTGAATTCGGAAATGCGTCCTCGCGGCGATGACAGTGCATGTTAATGGGGATCACGAACCGCTATTAACATCTATGCCAAATCGGGGATTGAACCTGGCACCTGAAAGCCGGAGCACTATACGTTCATCCATGAGACGGCTCTAAAAAATAAATAATTAAAAATATACACATAGTTCAGAGGAAATTTTTTTTTCTTCAAGGATTCTTCCAATACTATTCTTTAAAAAATAAAGTTCTTAAATAAACAAGTTTATTTTATGGAATTTTTTTTTTTACTCTAAATTAGATTTATATAAATTACGGACCGTTTGAGGAACCCCGTTATACATATATATATAATAGGTTGTTTGTGAGTGTGTTATTTTTATACAAAAGTTATTAAAAGCTTTTACGCTTAATCAGCAATTCTTCTTAAGTGCAATATATGCATTTTAAAACTCTAACAAACTCTTCATTTCTTGAATAGTTTTATTAATCCAAAATAAAGTAAGAGCTAAAATAGAAATCTAATAACATTCTGAAATTTATCAAAAGCGTCCTCAGTTGTAGATCAAGTATGATCTATGTTAGAACAAGTATCATTGAATCGTAAAGAAAGTTGTATGTTTCTGAATCTAACAGATTACGTGAATTAATGAGAAAGATTATAGGGATTTCTCAGCGAAAATAAAAATTTTCAACTTCACTGCACCTGTTCATTTTAAATCCCTTTTCATTAGACGATGCTTTAAAAATTTCCATTTCTTTTGTAATTTAATCTATAGCTAAACAAAAATAGTTTGTTATATTTTCTTAGATCTTTATTTCCAATCTTTATCTAAAAACCCTTTTATCTAAGAATATTAGTCGCTCAATTTCTCTACCGTGTCAAACATGTAATTCGAAGCAATTTCTTTCATTTAACGTATTGGAAGTGAAATAAAATTGTTCGTGGAGCTTATTAGGAGTGCTGTAGGTTTGGAATATAGATAATGTTAAAGTAGATTATTTTCTTAATAATTCATTAATCATTAAGATTACACATATCATCGGCTGCTTCATTTAATAGGTAGTTTGTATCGATAACAAAATGCAGTTTTAATTTGTTAGATTTTATGAGTATTAGCAATATTATTATTAATTTTTTGTTTCTATTTATTTTATTTTATTTTAGTATTTCGAAGCTGGCAACTAGTACGTCTTTTTTGTTTGTTTGTTTGTACCAGATTTTTTTAATAAAAATTTTGAGTAGGTTTTATAACAGTTTTTTCTTATTAAACATGACTAAAGATTTTGCAAAGGAAAACTGATGTTGAAAGTGAGCACAAGTTGGCACATATGTATATCGCTGAATATGATAAATGATATACATTGAAATTTTTCAATGTTAGTTTAAATAAGTTTATTTATTTTGAGGAAAGAACAAAAACTTGATGTTTTAAACACTATTACATATTTGCTATGTGCAATTTATATGGAAAACTGACAGATACATACTGACAGATAGCAACTTAACTTATTACAGTTTGACAGAGATATACATAATAATATTGCTTAAACTATCATCATTAAAACTAATATTAATTAATCTAAACAAATTGTAAATGGAGTACAATGATTCCGCCATTGAAAAAAAAAAAAAAAAAAGTTTAGATATCAGTATAAAACAATGGAAGAGTAAATGAAAGTTGCATGTTTGTAACATAACATAATTAAAATGGCTATTTATTCTAATACTGTAAATGTTTACTCTGTCTTAAAATACTCATAATGTAATCTCAATATTACTAGTTTTCACATTATAAAGATATTTTTCTTTCTTTCACATACACATATATATATATGTATATGTATATACATAAATTATAATTTTCAATCTTTGGAGGACAGGTTAAATAAACTCATTTTACTTCAGATATTTTATTTAATAGCAAATCTATGAAGTCAACAGCGAAATATCTATGGACTTATGGTTTTCCAACTGCTCAATTCCAGGTCGTGCTCGCCGACCTAACCTTTGGAGTTTTCCCTGATTTTCACCGAATTTTACGTAAATATGGGTTAGGACCCATTAAAAAGACATCCACAGAGGTCTTTCCTAGTATAGGCTTTGGAACCTAGTGTAGTCTATCGGTCTTAACAAACCACAACCGTGATTCTCCAGTTGAAAATAAACTTTACACGCATGATTAATATTATTGTGTGGAAAATATACGAAATCAATAGAAATAATTTTGTTGTGGACGCACAAGACTTTCATCTATACTTCCTTATACATGTTACACACAGCACAATTTATTCAATAAAAATATTTACTTTTTTTTTTTTTTTGCTGGAAGAGGAGCTGTTTGGAACACACGTAGAGCATTAGCACTGCTGCTCTGGAATTTTCAAACACGTCGAAATTCGTAGACGAGAATCCCCCCCCCCCATGAAAATTATGGGATGGCACCCAAGAACGCAGTATCATTAAAAATTGTCTTGCCTGAACTATCCTTAAACAATGGTAATCAGCAACAAAAAAAAAAAAAAAAAAAGCATCAAATATGACCCCAACGCTGAGAAAAGAAAAAGAAAAATATTTTTTTTTTCTATTTATTTTCAATGATGCATGCAGATGAATTTAATCTCACCAGGAAACCATTCCTAGAGCGTAATAATAGAAATCAATTAAATGATATTCATTCGAGAGGGCATAGTCTAACGTAATTTTCGACTCATAAACTGTTTATGCTCGTGAACCTGTTCTCTAGAAATCTATATTTAAGTAAAAACGTAGTAGCAAAAAAGGAATGGGAGGAGTCTCGATAAAACTTCTCTGAACTATGACTTTTATCAAATTTTGGATTCAACATTAGCGAATTTTTAGACATTATATCTCGTTAAAATATATCTCGAAGCTAAAATGGGCAATTTATGATCAAACAACATCATTTTTTATTCTCTTTTGATTACTGGTTATTTGGATTTCGTTCATTATTTTAATAAGGCGTGGTTTTTAACGATTCTGGCGTGGTTGTAATCATTAATCAAATTTCCGAATTTGTGACTGGAAAACGAGCTGATGAGGGCAATTGATTTATGCATCAAAAAACATGTTTATATATGCTCTTTCGATCGGTGCTTGTTAGAATTTTATTTTGTATTACTGTATGAGATTGATTCTTTGTCAGAGATGTTGTAAAACCTCAAATGTCCAAATAAAATCAAATTTGTGCTCCGTAGATATCTAACAAAATGTTTTTTTATTTTTTTATTTTATTTATTTTTTTTTTCTTTTCAAAAAAAAAAAAAAAAAAAAAGATACTTAGTTTTAAATTATTAAGCATGTATTGTTCAACCATAAGTTTTAAAAGAATTAACGATTTTTTTTTTTTTTAACACACTTATTAAAAAAATTCACCTAGTATATATTTACCAGCATTTTAATTTATTCTGGAGCATTTTCTTCTTCGCCTTTATTTTGCACTGTTTTATTTATAGAATACTTTTTTTTTCAGTATATAACTTCGATAAAATAAGAAAAAATTACACTTAAAATAAAAGTGGTATGAAATTAAAGCGTGGCTAAAAATGCTCCGGAATAAATTAAAATGTTGGCAACTCTGCCAATTAAAAATTATGAGAAAAGTTCTGGTAACATCACCTGATCAACGATTGGCACCAAAAGCTAATCAGCGCCAAATTAGTTCAAGGGTAAAAAAATTATAGACTTATATTGAATATGTTCCATTGATTTATAAGGTAAAACGTCCACAATATTTTAGATATACACACTCACACGCTGTGAGACATTTCTGAAAATGGTCGAATCACATTGGAGTTTCACCACATTTTCACTCTACCTTATTATTATTATTATTATTATTATTACCATACACTTTATTTTAAATTTTGTTTTGTTTTAATAGAAATTTTACCGATTCATGCTTTCCTTGTTAGCAAGACAGTTAATCTATTTATTATTATTATTATTAGACCTTGTTCATAAATTCTGGTGGCTATATACAAAGTGATTATAGTTAAAATTACGATTTCAAAACCGGTGTAATTTTAAAAGTGGCTATCAGAATGATTTGATATTATTTTACCAGAACAATCGTCAGGTGGTGTATTTTTGTTTGCAAAGGAAAAAAAAAGCTCCAAAATACTTTGTTAATCATCCGTAAGGTGTTTGTTTCATAAAGCTCCTTTTTTCTCTTGTCATTAAGACTGTTTCGTTGTAATCACGTATTCTTTCTTTTACTAAAAAAATTTTGTAAACCCTTGGAGTCTATTGTTTCCTACCATCTAACAACATTCCTGAGTTTAATGAATTCATTCGGACATTTCCTCTGACAATACCCTGACAATGCCATCTATAGGGATATTTTTGAACTATTTTTTACTCCACCAAAGAAAATTCGATTGCCACACAAACAGTGTTGCTAAATGTAGAGACTTTTTTATTCAATATCTACCACTAAATTTTAATTGTAACGATTGCATAATCACATTGATGTTTAATCGTCTGTTATGTATATTAAATACCACTCTTCAAAATTACTGCTGATTACTGAATAAAAAAGTCCCTAAATTTGGCAACACTGCTCACAATTACTCTGGTAAAATATCAAGTCATTCTGACCGATACTTTTAAAATTATAGTGTTTTGATAACACAACATTTTTTATAATCACCCTGTAAATTAAATGAGTGTTACTATCTTGCACCTTAATTGTTAACATAATATTCAATTTTGTTAATGTCGACCCTAAATAAATAAAATATTATTATATAATGTTTACTTATTGGGAAGTCTTACAAATTCCCTTTTTTTTTTTTTTTTTTTTCAGTACAATTTTCTCTAGTTTTCTCAAATAATAAACATTAAAAAGAAAAAGGTTTATTTCGCGACAAAAACTGTATTAAAATTCAGCTGTAAAGCGAATTCTACATAAAACCAATGTAATATTTAAAATGAGATAATGAATACAAAAATTTTAAAACTTTAAAAATACATTTTAATTAAAAACATTAAAATACACGACAGACGTTTCGGCTAGAACACTAGCCCGTGTCAATGTCAAATATACAAGCACAACATTTACAAAAAAATTCATAACACATCATAACAAGATTAAATATTCAGGAGGCCTCGTTCAAGGCAGAATGTTGCATTTTAGTAAAAGCGCCCTCTAGAAAAATACAGGAGTCATATAAATTTACATTAGAGGCTAGAATTTTAAAGTTGTCAAAATCAGGAATATGATAACTAGTGAGGGAATGGATTACGAGTTTCGATCTTAAATCACCTGTTTTATATGAGCGTTTATGTTCCTTTAATCTAATTTCACCTGTTCTGCCAGTTTCACCGATACATGAAGAATCACAATTTTTACAGGGGATACAATAGATTACACCAAGACGTTTAGGGGGGGGGGGGAGACAGCGGGATTAAAGTTTGAGAGAAAGTTACTAATACGGATTTGAGGTTTAAAGCTAGTAGAGATATTAACTGTTTTAAGCAATTCAGCGATATTTTCGAAAATATCTTTATAATAAGGGATGGTGGTACGGTGAGTAGAATTTTTAATTTTAGGATAAACTGATTTAGATGAAAAATAGAACTCTTCTTTAGAAATTCTTTTAATAAAACGAGGGGGTAACCATTATTTTTAAAATCAGAAAAAAATTTAGATAGTTCAATATTTAAAAATTCAGAATTATTACAATAATGCTTTGCACGATGTAAAAGAGTACGAATGACTGCAAGTTTATGAGATAAAGGATTAGCAGAATTAAAATTAAGATATTGACCAGAGATGGTAGGTTTTCTATAAACTGACTCAGAAAAATGTAAAAAATCATTGACTGCTTTATGCATTTTAAATGTTACATTGGTTTTAATATTAATGAGACGGATAAATTATGTTTAATTTTATTGAATTCTAGATAATATAGGTAGTCATCTGCTTATTTATTCTTCATGTATTTTTAGTTAAATGTTGTATAAAGTGATAAATCAACGAACATATACTTTATGACATCAATTTTATGTAATTTCTAAACACAAGAATGGGGCCAAAGAATTTCAAGTTTACACAGCGTAATTCAAATTCAAAATTACTTCTTTTTTTTTCTTTTTTTCTTTTTTTTGTTTAAGTTCTTAGGCATTAGAAATTTCATTCCCAGGAATATAACACACATTTTTATCACTCTAATTATTATAATGATTATATTTCTCATTAATCAAGTTATTTTATCAATTTAAAAATATAATGAACATTTTCATGTCAAATACAGTATGATTTATCGTCGAAAAGGAAATTTTCGAAACTCTTTAGCCAAAGATTCCAGAGAAATTTTAAAACTAAACCATGTTAAATAAGCTTATGTTAATTTTCTCAAAATGAGATTAAACTATTCTGGAATTTACGTAACTCAAAGAATGATAAAAGAATGTTGATGAATGTTTGCCTCGTTGCATAAATTTCATCTTTGTTTAGTAAGTTATTGATTCGGTAATCAGTGTTAATGCTTAATGTAGTATGGTAATAATCAGGAATGAAAGAAATTATTTTTGTTAATTCCATTGTCAATTCTATAGGCAAAGTTTTCAGCACTTTTAGTTAGTTTTCGATATAAAAAAAGTATAAATAATACTTTTAAGCGTCTGAAAAGAAGATTACTATAAAAGTATTTTACTTTTAATTTGCAGAACATATTTAATGTTCCTATATTTAATGTTCATTAAACATATTTAATGTATTTTTTTTTTTTTTTTTTTTTTTTATGTGACGCCAAAATACATTTTTTTTTTAAAGATATAAAATATTTTTAAAACGCTTATAAAATAAATAAATAAATAAATATATGTATATATATACAAAAGTAATAAAATATATTCATTTTGTTTAACATTAAAAAAAAATCTAAGTCTGGAGTTTTATGGAGTAAAGTAACATTGGACTAATAGAAGCTCTAAAAATTAACCACGGTAATTTCATTATTTTAGTAATAAATAAAATTTGTGTTACGTTTGTTATTTCTATCTTTTTAAAATTATCATTTCAAGTTTTCTGTATATTTAAAAGCTTAGATATAAAATAAAAGAAGTTGGTTCTTCAGATTGATATAAAGGAGGTACTGGGTTCGAAGAAATTTTGTGTTTTTTAAGCCTAGCTTTAGTAATTTTCTCCGAAACATGCATTAATACACGCTAGGTTTCCTTAAACAGTTTCCTGTGAAGGACATCTTGCCCAGGCCTTGGTCCCTGGTTCAGACATTTGGGCTTATTCCACCCATTACCTCCGATACTGGACATTAAATTGTTTGTCCATATGTTTTCAATATTTAGAAGAATTTCAGCTTTGTGGGACTGTTTGAGGGCAGTATTGCCAGATCTGGCGGAATTTTTATTCAACAATCACCAATAATTTTGGGAAGTGATAGTTGATATACAAAATACACTATAAAACTAGGCAAATGTTAGAATTTAAAATTATTAGTGATTATTGAATAAATATCTGCCAGATCTGGCAACACTGCTTGCGGGTCACGTGAAATTATGTTTTATATGAAAAAAAGCCCCGCGTTCAGGTGTTGCTCTAAAAAAAAAAAAATAATTTACTTAAAAAAAAAAAAATATATATATATATATATATATCTGTTTATGTTTAACACTTTATATGCTGCTGGTGTATATATATACCAGGGAAATTTAGAGAATCAATTACTACGAATAAATTTTAAATAATTTATTAATAATTTAAAATTTGAATAATCACGAATACGTAAAATCATTGTAACAAAGTATATAACGTTTTAGAGGAACACCGAAAAGCGGGGCTTTCTGTTCAAAATAGGAAAATATCCCAACGACAATATTGGTAACGTTACACTCGTAGTTATTCACAAATCATTCGCGGGGTAGTTTACAATATAATTTCCATTTAAATTTGCTCAACTTTTTTAAATATTATTATTAACATATATATATATATATATATATATATATATATATATATATATGCATTAATATAAACTTTTAATTTTCCCTTTTCAAAATGTTCTTCTAAAATGTTTCATTACACTCCTTTCACATCAAATATAAAACTGCATAAAAATGTTTCTATAAATATACTGTTAATTAATTTAATAAATATATTAAACATATTGGTTACATGAATAAAAGAAGAATGTTGCAGAGGTAATCCTAAAACCTGATCAGACTTACAGATATGCCAACATTTGCAAGGTTGAGAACTTTTAAGCTTTTAGGCTACCGATCATTTTTTAAAGATTTTTGAAGTGAAAACTTCTTTAGGCGCGTTGAGCACTTTTGGGTGAACAAAAATCATGAAACTCGCGTCATCGTCAGCGAAGGTTTTCCATGAGAAGAAACATATTTTTTACCAATTGACACCACGTGGTTTTCTACTAGAAATAAAAATTGCAAATTTCAAAATGCTTCAATTTTCTTCTAAATTCTTTCAAACTTTCACGCCATTAACAGCACAGGGGATAGTTGCAGTTCACATTTCATCGATTTTCGAAAAAAATTACATTTTAATTGGAAATTGAATTTTATACTAATACGCGCAGTTCAAATTCTAATTATGATTAAATTATTTTTAATACATCATTCGAAAGATATTTTAAAGTACTTTTATATTATCGAAAGTGGAATTCGAGATTTCAGCAGATTTACACGTTTTGAGGTTTCCTGAATGGGTTTCCTTTTGTATCTCAGCTACTAATTAAAATAATTTCATAAGTAATATATCATTTGAAAGTTTTGTTGAGTTGGAATCGAACAGTAACTTACAGAAATTTCTACAGCCAGATGGTGCTGCAATACTTTAAAATTTCAATATTTCAATTTATAATTATGATTAAATTATTTTTAATACATCATTCGAAAGATATTTTAAAGTTTTTTTTATATTATCGAAAGTGGAATTCGAGATTTTATCTGATTTACACGTTTTGAGGTCTCCTGAATCGGTTTTCTTTTACATCTCAGCTACTAATTAAAATAATTTCATAAGTAATACCTCATTAGAAAGCTTTGTTGATTTGGAATCAAACCGTAGATTACAGAAATTTCTACCGCCAGATGACGCTGTAATATTTTAAAATTTCAATATTTCAATATTTCAAATTCTAATTATGATTACATTATTTTTAATACATCATTCGAAAGATATTTTAAAGTTCTTTTATATTATCGAAAGTGGAATTCGAGATTTTACCTGATTTACATGTTTTGGGGTGTCCTGAATCGGTTTTCTTTTGTATCTTAGCTACTAATTAAAATAATTTCATAAGTAATCAAAATTTTTACCTAATATAAGGCTTAGTTCATTTAATTTGGGTAGCTACAAATATTGTGCCGAATCATATAATACAGATCATAAACACTTCTTTACAAACCAAAAATAATTCGAAAATAATAATTTAATAGCTCGACGATACAATTCACAAGTTACTTAGTTTTCACTTCTATTAGCAGTCCCCAAACACTGCTTTGAAATATATATATATATATATATATATATATATATTTTTTTTATCAGTGAAAAATGTTACAGAAATATTAAAAAAAAAAAAAATCGATTAAAATTTTCCGGTAGCCCAAAAGCATAAAGGTTGGTGATCTGCATTTGTAATTAACTTTGGAACGTCGTTAGTGTTTTTCGCACCACATTTTTTGTAGAGTACTTCAATGTGGAATCAAAACTATCCCAGAATGAATTCAAAATGTCGGCATTTCTGAAATAAGCTCGGGATTCATTACAATTACCGTAGATTAATTTTTTAATTTATTCCGTACCGTTGCGTAACCCACCTTTATTCATACCACATTCTTTGTAGAGTAATTTTCTTCAATATGTATAATTACGTTTTAATATTTTTAAAAATAATCTTTAATAAAAATGATATGAAAAAATGTGGGTCTTAACAATGTTTCGAAATAAAAAGTTAGCAGCGATGCCTATACTATTTTTTTATATTATTATTATTATTATTATTATTACTTTGCTTATTTAAGATATAAATCCTCTTCTTTAATTAAAAAATTATAATTATTAGAAAATAATAATTCTTAAACTAATTTACAATAAAAAATAATAGTTTTTAAGAATTTCAAAATTGTAGAAATTTGGTACTTTTAATATGTAATGATGAGACTTTCAGGGATGAAAGACCTCCGCTTTTTTTACACCAGTATTTTCTTACAAACATTTATACCCTATAAGATCACAAAAATAACTTTAAAAATAAGATAAAAATTTCTTCACAGAAATAGGGGAGCGTGGGGCAGGTTGTAACAGTTTTTGGAAAATTAAGTATATTTCAAAATGTATTTACGTTTTCCCCTGTTTATAATTGCTGTCTTCTATAGAATGCATATTCATAAAAAAAACTTTCGTTAATTTTGCTAATTTTAGCACACAAAATATTTCTTTTTTTTTTTTTTCTAATTTATTTGCCTGTTACAATTTGCCCTGGATTTGGGGCAAGTTGTAACACACCTGGGGCAAATTGTATAGCGTTATTTTTGAACCTTGATATGCAATGAGAAATTACAAATAACCAACAAAATTTACGTAACATTAAATTTAATTTTAACAAAGGTTCTATAAAAATTACTTTTTATTCAGCAAATTATTTTTAAATTTAATTTTCGTAGTCTGAAAACTTTAAAGTTTCATAAAAGTTCTTGTTTGAAAATTTAAAATGACAATCAAAAAAAGTTATTTCAACTTCTTTTTTGCTTTCCGTGAGAATAGTTTTCCGAAATATATTTCAAAGCACAAATATTTTATTTTCGAAAATAATAGCTATTGCTTATTCTTTAAATGAACTTTCACTAACAAAATGTTTTGAAAACATTTTTTACAAGTCTTACAAGGGAATACTTTTGCTTTTGCTTTACAATTCTTTTGTTGTTTCCTAATCAGCATTTTAGCTTTCTGATTTTTGCATAAACTAGAAATTGAAAGTGAAAACTTTTTGAAGATAATAGCTAAAAGCAATTTATTTTATCATTCAAAAAAAAAAAAAAAAAAAAAAATCCATTACGCCAAGCAAATTTAGAGAAAATAATAGAAATATATTTTATCTAATACTAATTTAGAAGATAATTATAAATATTCAAAAAAGTTGAATAAAATATTTTTAAGTAATTAAGATATTGTTTAAAGCAGGTATAAAACAAAACCACTTGACTTAATTTCAATTGATTAAAATCTAAGAAAATTTATATGCTAACTATCTCTTATTCTCTACAATATAAGTCAAAAGTATTAATTATTTTCTTTTTTTATTTGTCGAAAAACCAACTATTCAGAGAAAAATTAATTCAAAATTAAATCCAAACAATTAATATCATAAAATACTTGCGAAATAATATTAGGTTAATTAATTTTTAATATACTTGATATAGATGGAATGTGTTAATGAATTTAATAATTTTAATTAAACAGTTTTCAGTTTGACTGTGTGCATGTAAAAATGTATTAATTTTTATCACATTTGAACATGCTATAAAGTATTAATTCAGAAATGCCTCTACTGGAAATTTGTGCGTATTTAGAATTATTTTATTTACACAATTTTCCACATAAATAAAAGCTGCCAACTGCTACCATTTTTGGTCATTAGTAATTGTATTAGAACTCATACATTTCTGTAGCATTAAATATGGGGAAAATATTTACTCTGTAAAATTGACTTTAAAAATTTTTAGTTGTAATAAGCAGAAAGAAACTTAAGGTGTCTGTTTGGTGGACCAGTCTCGGAGTGATTCAGTATTGTTTCATTAAACCTGGTGAATCCATAACGGCAGAGGTCTACTGAAACCAGTTGGACCAGATGATGAAAAATCTTGCATAAAAACAACCAAAATTAGCAATTAGAGACCGACCTCTTACACTACAGCATCCGTCCATACACTGCAAACATAACGCAATTAAAAATATTGCAGTTCTACTAGCATAAAACTATTGTTCATCCTCTGTATTCACCAGACCTTGCACCTTCAGATTACTATTTGTTTAGAAATTTTGATAACTTCTTACAGGGAAAAGTATTCCTATCTCAACATGCTGTACAAAAAGTGTTCCGTGAATTCACTGACTCTCGCTCTCCAGGCATTTATGCTAAACGCATAAATCATTTATCATTACAATGGCAAAAGTGTGTTGATGCAGCAGGAACATACTTTGAGTAATCGTGAGGTTATTTTGTTTGAAAAAAAATAAAGCAAATTTTCAATTTCAAATTTCAATTTTCGTAATTTATGAACCAATATATACCCATGTATATATATATATATATATATATATATGTGTATATATACTGCATAAAAAAAATAGACGGACACTTCTTTACAATTTTTTAAAAGCCCGTCTTTGTTTAGTACGAAATGACAATTAAAATTCTTTAACATGTTTATACTTATCAATCTTCATATTTTTGATAGACAAATAAAAATATTCAATTATTTATAATTTTAATGTAGGGAAATGAAGAAAAAAGAAAAGATATACATTTGCACAATATATATATATATTTTTAAGTAGACGGACATTGGTCAAAAACTGCAATTATCTAAGTGGGTGATTCTTGCGGAATACCAGTTTTGCATGTACATGTACATTTGGCATTTTGCCAATTGCTAACGTGATTGACAAGATGGTTTTACGTAGTTAAATTTCTTGAAGATGAATGCGCCATGCCACGAGGAATTCCTCTAACTGATTACCAGAAAGGACAGCTTATAGCTCTGAAAAATGTTAATAAAGGAGTCAGAGAAATTAGTAGGCTACTTCTAATAAGCAGAAGTAGCATCAGCGATTTTCTACGTGCTCCTGAAGCCCATGGCGTAAAGAAAAAAAGTGGCCAGCCAAAGAAACTTTCGCTTAGAGACCAAAGAAAAATTTTTACTGAACTGGAAAAAACTGGAGCATCAATTCCCAGAGTTCGAATAAGCACAGGAATTACTAACTTAACTTCTCAGACAATTTATAACTACATTACGCACTGAGAGCTCTTTCAATATAAGAAGAGAAAACATTATCCATGCTCGAAGGATCACCACATGTCAGAACGCCTACAGTGGTCTCAAAACCATATGTTTTGGACTACAGAATGGATATCTGTAGTTTTTTCAGATGAGAAAAAATTTAATTTAGACGGCCCAAATGGATATCAATATTATTGGCACAGTTTGGAGAAAGAAGACGAAGTGTACTCTACTCGGCAAGTTGTTGGTGGTGGCGTGATGGTGTGGCTAGCTGTTGGCTATGGTGGAAAGACAAATTTAGTGTTCTTAAGTAAGAAGCAGACTCACAAAGATTATATTGAAACTCTAAGCAGTGAGCTTTTGCCATTTGCGTGTGATCTTGGAGGATTTTCCAACAAGATGGAGCGCGAAAACACACCGTTAACAAAGTTAAAAAATGGTTTCATGAGAACAACTTCAATGTTTTACCCTGGCCAGCTAAGAGTCGGGATATGAATCCCGTAGAAATCTTTTGGGCTATACTTGTTCATAAAATTTATGAGGGTGGACGCCAGTATGAATCAATTCACAAGCTCAAAGAAGCTCTTACGAACATTTGGGAAATTTTCTGTCAAAAAAAGATTCAGAATCTCATTGATTCGATGTCTAAC
This sequence comes from Salticus scenicus, assembly GCA_963930645.1. Lineage (NCBI taxonomy): Eukaryota > Metazoa > Arthropoda > Arachnida > Araneae > Salticidae > Salticus > Salticus scenicus. Next base: position 233,208,828 of record OZ005651.1, read on the forward strand.
AGAGTATACGAACTTATTAAAGCAAATGGGAGACGAACCCCTTACTAAAAACGCTTTATTTTAGAGGTACAAGATGTGTCCGGCTACTTTTTTTAAGAAACATTACAGTGCAAATATGCACCATTTTTGTTTCCTGAATTTTTCCACTACATAATTCAAAAGAATTGAATCTATATCCAAAAAATAATGATATATGATGTCTCAAGAATATAATTATATTAGAGAAATGAATCTCATATCTCTAATTAAAGAAATAAACGGCTTTAAAGTATTACAAGTAAGTGTCCGTCTACTTTTTTTATGCAGTGTATATGTAAACAAATCAGACGAAATTGTATTTGATTAGAGACTTATTACCAACACATTATATGCCAAGAAAATGCATGCAATCAAAAGCCATTTTAGCAAAAAATCTGAGGAAAAAAATTAAATTTTAATTATTCTTATACCTGATATGAATAATATGTACAAATTGTAGTAAATGTATATATAGCCATATTATACAATTGAAGCATGTCCGATTTTTTCTTACCTTTTTACTTAAAAATTTTGCTAAATCATAGTTGCCAATTTTTTTTTTCAACTAAATATTGTGCTATAATATTAAAAGTACTCTATTATCCGATAAACAAGTTAGCACTAAAATCTGGAAATATAAACTTCTCAGTAACAACAAAAAATATTTCCATTTACCTGACAAAATGACGTATTTATGGTTAGTAACTCACGAAATATCTTCAAGAAAATATACTACGATTCTTAAGAATATTTATATATATCATTATCTCAATAACAACGTCGATAAAATAAAGCTTAGAAATATTTTTCGCTTAGTTTTTTTCCTGCCAGTTTTTTTTTCCTATCTTTTAACATTCCTAGGATATACGAAAAGACGCTTTTCATAAAAAATTATATTCTTTCGATAAAATATTGTTTATTTAATGGGAAATAAAATCAGGTATATATATGTGAACCAATAAGATGATATTGTATTTGATTAGAGACTTCTTACCAATACATTACATGTGAAAAAAAAAATGCATGCAATCAAAAGTCATTTTAGCAAGAAATCTGAGGAAAAAAAATTAAATTTTAATTATTCTTATGCCTGATATGAATAATATGTACAAATTGTAGTAAATGTATATATAGTCATATCATACAATTGAAGCATATCCGATTTTTTTTTTCTTTTTTACTTAAAAATTGTGCTAAATCATAGTTTCAAAACGCTTTTTAGCCAAATTTTAATGATTATATATATATATATATAAACATATTTCACTGATTAAACAAAATAAAAAAATTTATTTATATTTGTCCTTAGCCATAAAGCGTAAAAGTTGACAACAAGCTAAATATGCCGTTATAATTTTTAAATACAATTCCCTTTATTAATTTTATTAACCGTTTGTCAGTCTTATTTATTTTTACACCCGTGGGTCAAAATATTGTGCGACCGCGATAACTTGGCGCGCATTTCACGTGTTTGCAGACGATTCCATTAATGAAATGAGGTGAGGGCTTATGTTTCCATGGTAACGTGGAAAGGGAGTGGCTTCCTGATTTCTCGTTGCTCACCTGTTTCTTGGTGAAAATTTTTAATCATGAAATTGTTGATAAACTTTATGTTCGGAGCTATTTTTAAATACTATTTAAAAAGTCTGGAACTACTTTTGTTTATTATTTCAAAAGTTCGACGATCTAAAAAAAATTATTTATTTATTAATTTACCCAAATTTGATTTTAAAAAATAATGTTAATGTCCTTGGGGAAGAAAAAGGAACAAATCCTTATTTTTTCTTATCCATATATATGGTAGAGAGTGTATTGTTTTAGAGTCAAATTTTTAAAATTTAGGTTTTGTTAAATGTACACATTTTAAGGTCCTCTGAATCCGAAAAACATGTTTTTAACGGTAAATCAGTGTGCGTGTCTGCACGTGTATGGGTGTGTATGTCTATAGAAAATAGTGGGACAAATCGATGGAAGTGTATTACAGGTTGTGCTGCATGTCATTAATATAGGATAATAATTTACGTACGCCATATGGTGTACACATGATTTTTAGAAGATTCACAGGGCTACCAAGAGCGAAAACATTCTTTTCTAATTGAATGCAATTTGAGTAAGCACTTTTAATATATTACCATGTCCAGGAAAACTGCTCAGGAATTGAAATTAATTCCTCATACCCATGCGATAAATATTTTTTTTTTTTTTTTTTTTTTTTTTTAAGCTAAATGTTTTTTTTTTAATAATTTCACTTTTCATTTTTTTTTAAACACCGAAATCCGGTTTTTAACGTTTGGTGTCTGTATTTTATCAGAGTAACTTGAAAACAAATAATTTCAGTTAAGTCAAATGTTGTGTTTTGAAGTTAATACAAGTTTGTTACTGGAAAAATTTAATCAAGATTTGTAAGTTTCAAAGAAAAATGCGCGTGGAAGTTGTCTGATTAATTTTAAATGAACTTTTAATGTTAATAATAGATTTCAATTCTTTATAAATGTAGGAACAATAAACAAACAGGAGGTTAAAAGACCGCCCCCCCCCCCTCCTCACGCAGAATTATTCCTTAAATAAAGCTGTTTCGAAGCTTATTCTGAATTGTTTCTAACGTATGTTTATATTACAGTTCTCGTTATCTAACCACTTAATCTCCAATCTTTATTTAAAGTGTTAAATTTCAGGATAAGAGATAGTCGTGTAAGGCCCGAACCAGATTATTTTAAGAGCATCTAAACACAATCATTACTACCAGGGAGGATGAAAGAAATAGCACATTTAAACTATGAAATTTAGAAAAATTGTAGCGTTTTATTCCTACAATGTGTGAAGTTAAAGAAACTATGATTAATATACCATCACAGTTTTGAAAATATAAACATTAAATTATCGTCATGGTCAATAAATAGCATGGTATAATAGCTTTAATAGTTGTAGTAAAAGTAAAAAGGAAGAAATTTAACTAATCACGATAGTTAATATTTAAAAAAAAAAAAAAATCAATCATGACAAATTTGACTTTGAATAATTACAAAAAAAAAAAAATAAATAAATAAAAAAAATGTTTTATGTGTATTTTAAAAAGCTTAAAGCTAAACGGGTGAATTTTAGGGATTTAATTAATTTAAATATTAGAAATAAACATACATGTGAACACAAATTATAAGCAATAATTAAAGCGAGTGAGATTCCTGATTTTTCTGCGCATTTGACATAAAATTATAAGCTATAATCAAAACAATGTTTAAATTCACAAGATTCAGCGATTTTCTATTGAATTTTAAACAAACTTCGACAGCTTGTATAGACGGTCAAAAAAATCGTTTGGCGAAAAGTACTGTCGCCAAGCATCATTTGCGTTTCATTCGAAAGCCCCTTCTGCATAATGAACTGTTCCAAGATCGTATGCCGAGTTTTCGAGGTCGCACAATAGCTGTATTTTTTTACAAGCACGAAATTTCCACTTTCTTTTAAATAAAAACAAAATCCAGAATTCACAACAGAATAAAGTTCTAATTTAAGTACATTTACATTAACGTATTGCATATAAGCTCCGCTTATTGTAGATTACAGTAAATTCTATAAAGATGTATAAGGTAAAGCTAGGAGAGTTTGCGTACAATTCAACAAAGTGATATAAAAAATCCAAATATTAACTTTTTGCTAAATTATTTCTGCATAACTTTGAACTGATCTTTCTTCTATGAATTTTCATTACAATTTTGTTGCTCTGTTGTAATTTAAAACAACTGTAGTAATAAAACCAAGAGAGCTATTTTGCACAATATCTCCTGACAGGGATTGCGCACATGGGTAGGAGATATTGCGCTTAATTATAACTACAATTATATTATCAATAATAATAATTCACTTAAATGGCATTGTTGTAAGGTATTTCTAAACAAATATTTTTGCATTGGTAGTGGATATTTGAATAAAATAATTAAAAAACCCAGAAAATTAAAAGAAACTTAAAAAGAACTACAAAAATTTATTTAAACAAAAAATATTAAAGAAACAGAAAAAAAAAAAAAAAAAAAAAAAATTCTAGATAAAGACCAAGACCAGAAAATAATATTAAGTTACTTGTTAACACGTTTAACTTAAAATTAGTACACTACCTTTTCTCCTAGGATGGTTTCTTGTTTGTTGACCGAATCTCTCATTGTCCACAACCATTGCATTTATTATTGTACAGTCACCCAAAAAAAAAACGCCACCCCCCCACCTAATTTTGCCGTAAATTATCGTAGAAACATGCGACTGGTACCAATCAGTTTGTAATAACGTCTAGTTTATAATGTTATAGTTAGATTTTACTTAGGGGGTCGTCTACATATTAAAACTGACATCAACTTCATTTTTTTCAATGGTAACCCCCATTTTTTATAATTTATTTGAATTCTTTGGATCAAATCATCACGGAAAATGGTATAGTTTATATATTTCGCTCAATTTTTCATAGAGTTATAAGCTGTGAAAGTTTGGGGGTGCTAATGTTAAATGAATGTGACAAACATTAAATCATATCTTCCGAAATAATTATGATATTTAAATTCTGTTTTTTTTATTCGTTAGAATGAAGTAACCCAAACATATTCCATGCAAATTTTTGCTAAAAAAACATTTTTTGAATTATGAAAATTATTAATAAATTCATATTTGAAAAAATTATGAATTATGACCTATGTTAATTTTTGCATGAATAGAACGGATATCATCAAAAACATGGGTTTCCAAATTTACAGCTCGTTCCTAACATTATTTTTTGAGTTACAGTGATATTTCACTTTTTATTCCTGTTAGGGGGCCGTCACTTGTTATGATCTGTATCCTCTATAAGTAAATGCTTGTATATAATTTGACGGAAAACTATTTTAATTTACCTTTATGTTATTTTTATTGTTTCCTAAGCAATATTTCGATGTTTATTATACAAATTGGCATATTTTTGTAAAGTTATCACAATGTAGGCGAGGGATTGTGAAAGAATTTCAAAAGAAAAGAAGCCCCGCCTCTGATTCGCTGAAACACTATTTAAAAAAAAGGACAAATTTGCATATTCCTATTTGACTCTATATGTGACGCTGGTATGCATAAATCACAATGGTATTTACTACATCGATTATTGAAGACAAAACTTAAATGATTTAATTACAAATATGCAAAATTATTTTGCTTTATATTATAAAGTTTTAGAAAATTTGTGAAAAGGCGTGGCTATTTACATTAAGCCTTGATATGGAAGCTATGTTGCTGTTTTTCGATGTTGCGAAATTTACAAAATATATTTGCGTTAATATACTATACAGATACAAGAATAATTATATAATATCAACAAATCTTCTTTAATCAATATGTTTATATACATTACTGTATGGAAATGTTTATATATGAATATTGTATTTATTTTTAATGAGAGATATAAACACAAAATACTAAAAAAAAGAAGAAAATGTGTTATAATTTTTTATAAATCAAGCAAAATATATATGCATTACTTGCCAGCCTAACACGTAACATTGTTAGTTCCCGCCCCTGTGTGTACACAATTTAATTTTTAGAGTAATTAACTTCAAATACATTTACGATTAACTCATTGAGCGCCACGCGAATTCTTATGGAAATCCCATTCAGGCCACACGTGCTGCTTAGAAGCGTGTTATGTTTATCGAGTTTCAATAAACCCCATTAGGCCTTAACGATATAATCCTATAAAAATCCTATTAAAAAAAAAAAAAAAAAAAAAAAAAACATGAAGTAAATTTTAAATAAATTGTCAGTAATTACTTAAAACTATGTAAGTTCTGTAGTTTTATATCATATTTTACACTGCCGGCTGACTTAGCCTAAATGAAAAGATCAGTGTCAGCCACCGATGGCTGACACAGCTCTAAAAAGACTGATGTGAAAAAATGTACGGAAAGGGGCGGGACCAGCAATCTTCCGGGATAGGTTGACAAGAATGTATATACATAGAGCAATGCCAGAAAATGTTCTTTATATTTCATGAACCAGATGAATGGTATTTTTTTTTCTGAATAGTCTATGTATTAAATATAATGCTACTTTAAATACCCTTTGAATGAAAAGTTTTATTACATAAAGTAATTTTCTGGCACTCTACAGCTCCCAAATGACACACAATACAAAACCCCGCCTTTTTCCAGTGTTTAAAGGGTATTAACGTTTAATATGCTTTATATTCGTTTTGATCTTTCCTTCTCCTCCATATGTTCTTCTTTTTTCCTTAAAAAAAAAAAAAAAAAAAAAAAAAAAAAAGAGTTATGTAACATTTTGACCTTTTCAAGTGAAGATTTAGATTAAGGGTAGACAGCCTTTCTACACCCACCGTCCACTTCGGTATCTGTGTTAAAGTGTAGAATTTTAGAACATCCCATTAAGTAGTAGGATTTATTATTTTACATATTAATTTGTTACACATTATAAAATATAAAAGCAAAAGAATATCGTGGAGATTTATGTAAAAGTTTTTAATAATGTCATGAAAAAAAATAATAATAATAATTAATTAAAAAAATAAATAAATAAAAATAAAAAAATCTGTTTTAATATTTTAAAAAAGTCAATTAAAGAAAATGAAAGTACTGCAGTATTAGAACAAACTCCCATTGTCACTGTGAAACGGCCGTGGGAACCATGTTGAGTGCCGCCGTTTTAGACAATTATACGGCAGCTTGAGTTAAAATAATTTTGAATTTTCAAACAAATTTAAAACCATTCATCTTTTTTTTTTTTTTTTTTTTTTTGATAGATATTTTAATATCTATTCAAGCTATTTAATTTTCTTCGTATGAAGTGAACTATCTGATGTTTAATCAATAGAAACCAATAAAAATCTTTTAATTCATAAACTAACTCAGAAAGTTCCATGAATTAGTCATTTTTTTTTTTTTTATACTTAACATTTCTGAAATTTTTTTCCGGTGTGAAACTTAATAAATAATGCATACTGGGTGGTAGATCGTGATTTATATTTTCTAAATGTATAGACGGACCCCTAATACATTTTCATGTGTAACTCTATTTAAAATTGATTTAAGGTGTATAAATAGGTATGTTTTTCGAACCGCCTTGATCTCAGAAATCTGAATATGAAGTCAAAAATAGGGGTTGCCATTGAAGAAAATGAAGTTAATGCTAGTTTTAATATGTAGACGACCCCTTAGGCAAAATTTAACTATACCGTTATAAACTAGACGTTATTACAAATCGATCGGTACCAGTCAAATGTTTCTACGATAATTTACGGCGAAATTAGGTGGGGGGGTGGCGTTTTTTTTTTGGGTGACTGTACATGTGACGTTATTGTACAGTCACCCAAAAAAAAAAACACCACCCCCCCCACCTAATTTCGCCGTAAATTATCGTAGAAACATTTGACTGGTACCGATCGATTTGTAATAACGTCTAGTTTATAACGGTATAGTTAAATTTTGCCTAAGGGGTCGTCTACATATTAAAACTGGCATTAACTTCATTTTCTTCAATGGCAACCCCTATTTTTGACTTCATATTCAGATTTCTGAGATCAAGGCGGTTCGAAAAACATACCTATTTATGTTAAATCAATTTTAAATAGTGTTACACGTGAAAATGTATTAGGGGTCCGTCTATACATTTAGAAAATATAAATCACGATCTACCACCCAATATACATTATTTATTAAGTTTCACACCGGAAAAAAATTTCAGAAATGTTAATTATAAAAAAAAAAAAAATGACTAATTCACAGAACTTTCTGAGTTAGTTTATGAATTAAAAGATTTTTATTGGTTTCTATTGATTAAACATCAGATAGTTCACTTCATACGAAGAAAATTAAATAGCTTGAATAGATATTAAAATATCTATCAAAAGGAAAAAAAAAAAAAAAAATATGAATGGTTTTAAATTTGTTTGAAAATTCAAAATTATTTCAACTCAAGCTGTCTGAAACGGCGGCACTCAACCTGGTTCCCACGGCCGTTTCACAGTGACAATGGGAGTTTGTTCTGATACTGCAGTACTTTCATTTTCTTTAATTGACTTTTTTAAAACATTAAAACAGATTTTTTTATTTTTATTTATTTTTTTTTTTAATTAATTATTATTATTATTTTTTTTTTCATGACATTATTAAAAACTTTTACATAAATCTCCACGATATTCCTTTGCTTTTATATTTTATAATGTGTAACAAATTGATATGCAAAATAATAAATCCTACTACTTAATGGGATGTTCTAAAATTCTACACTTTAACACACATACCGAAGTGGACGGTGGGTGTAGAAAGGCTGACTACCCTTAATCTAAATCTTCACTTGAAAAGGTCAAAATGTTACATAACTCTTTTTTTTTTAAGGAAAAAAGAAGAAATTAAGGAGGAGAAGGAAAGATCAAAACGAATATAAAGCATATTAAACGTTAATACCCTTTAAACACTGGAAAAAGGCGGGGTTTTGTATTGTGTGTCATTTGGGAGCTGTAGAGTGCCAGAAAATTACTTTATGTAATAAAACTTTTCATTTAAAGGGTATTTAAAGCAGCATTATATTTAATACATAGACTATTCAGAAAAAAAGTACCATTCATCTGGTTCATGAAAAATAAAGAACATTTTCTGGCATTGCTCTATGTATATACATTCTTGTCAACCTATCCCGGAAGATTACTGGTCCCGCCCCTTTCCGTACATTTTTTTCACATCAGTCATTTTAGAGCCGTGTCAGCCATCGGTGGCTGACACTGATCTTTCCACTTAGGCTAAGTCAGCCGGCAGTGTAAAATATGATATAAAACTACAGAACTTACATAGTTTTAAGTAATTACTGACAATTTATTTAAAATTTACTTCATGTTTTTTTTTTTTTTTTTAATAGGATTTTTATAGGATTATATCGTTAAGGCCTAATGGGGTTTATTGAAACTCGATAAACATAACACGCTTCTAAGCAGCACGTGTGGCCTGAATGGGATTTCCATAAGAATTCGCGTGGCGCTCAATGAGTTAATCGTAAATGTATTTGAAGTTAATTACTCTAAAAATTAAATTGCGTACACACAGGGGCGGGAACTAACAATGTTACGGGTTAGGTTGGCAAGTATGCATATATATTTTGCTTGATTTATAAAAATTTATAACACATTTTCTTCTTTTTTTTCAGTATTTTGTGTTTATATCTCTCATTAAAAATAAATACAATATTCATATATAAACATTTCCATACAGTAATGTATATAAACATATTGATTAAAGAAGATTTGTTGATATTATATAATTATTCTTCTATCTGTATAGTATATTAACACAAATATATTTTGTAAATTTCGCAGCATCGCAAAACAGCAACATTGCTTCCATATCAAGGCTTAATATAAATAGGACGTAAGCGTACTGTAGCTATTGTTGAAATTTGAAAAAAAAAGAAAAAAAAAAAAAAAGAATAACAGTGGGCTAAAAATACGCCGGAATAAATTAAAATGTTGTTTATTCTGGTTTTAGTCCGGTGATATCACTCGTGCTAAATAGCTGGATCCGCCCTCTCTTAAGCTCAGGTTCAGTTCATCATAAAAATATTGTTTTTAATATCTGCCGCACCAAAATGTTCAAAACACAAATGCCAATTTTCATATATTTTGAAATCTTCCCGTTTCAACTTTAAAAGCATTTAGATTAATTTATTTTATTTTGAATTTTTAAATTTAGACGTTTAAAGTCTTTTAAATGAAATTTCAGGATTCTGTAAGATCAATATCTATATATTTGAAAGTAATAAGACAATTCCTTTGTTTTAAATTTTTATTCCATAATAACTGTGACTTTGATTTCGTGATTAGGAAATTGAAAATAAATACTATTAAGCTATGTTCCAATAATAGATCTTATAAACTTAAAAAAAAAAAAAAATAATAATAATAAAGCAATTTTTCACTATTTGATTCTGTATTTAAAAAAATTTAATAGAAATTTGATATTTTATTATGTTACATTATGGGATAAATTTTAAATAACACAAAGCTTACAAACGGTACAGTAACCAAAGGCAAATAGGTCAAAACAAAATTTAAACAGAAAATTTATGGTAAAAAATCTTTTTAAAATTATTAAATATTCATAATAATAATAATAAAACGATTGTCGAATGCATAATTGCTGTTTCATGCAATCAGTTTCGCTGTACCGTGTTTTCTAAAACATGATATTTAACTAGAGGTGTACGTACTCTTGAATATTGAAATGCGAAAAAAAGTGTAACATGGTTAAAACAGAATTGTAGCAGCGAAAAACTAGAAAAAGATATTTAATACTTATGAAGAAAGACTTAACATATTAAGATCGGATATATTCCTCTCTTGTACCGTAAGCCACGCCTTTTCACAAATTTTCTAAAACTTTATAATATAAAGCAAAATAATTTTGCATATTTGTAATTAAATCATTTAAGTTTTGTCTTCAGTAATCGATGTAGTAAATACCATTGTGATTTATGCATACCAGCGTCACATATAGAGTCAAATAGGATTATGCAAATTTGTCTTTTTTTTTAAAATAGTGTTTCAGCGAATCAGAGGCGGGGCTTCTTTTCTTTTGAAATTCTTTGACAATCCCTCGCCTACATTGTGATAACTTTACAAAAATATGCCAGTTTGTATAATAAACATCAAAATATTGCTTTGGAAACAATAAAAATAACATAAAGGTAAATTAAAATAGTTTTCTGTCAAATTATATACAAACATTTACTTATAGAGGATACAGGTTATAACAAGTGACGGCCCCCTAACAGGAATAAAAAGTGAAATATCACTGTAACTCAAAAAATAATGTTAGGAACGAGCTGTAAATTTGGAAACCCATGTTTTTGATGATGCCCGTTCTATTCGTGCAAAAATTAACATAGGTCATAATTCATAATTTTTTCAAATATGAATTTATTAATAATTTTCATAATTCAAAAAATGTTTTTTTAGCAAAACTTTGCATGGAATATGTTTGGGTCACTTCATTCTAACGAATAAAAAAAACAGAATTTAAATATCATAATTATTTCGGAAGATATGATTTAATGTTTGTCACATTCATTTAACATTAGCACCCCCAAACTTTGACAGCTTATAACTCTATGAAAAATTGAGCGAAATATATAAACTATACCATTTTCCGTGATGATTTGATCCAAAGAATTCAAATAAATTATAAAAAATGGGGGTTACCATTGAATAAAATGAAGTTGATGTCAGTTTTAATATGTAGACGACCCCCTAAGTAAAATCTATCTATAACATTATAAACTAGACGTTATTACAAACTGATTGGTACCAGTCGCATGTTTCTACGATAATTTACGGTAAAATTAGGTGGGGGGGGGGGTGGCGTTTTTTTGGGGGGTGACTGTACAACCACCTGCCACAAGTTAACCTTTTCGAGGCGGTGTATGCGTTTCGAACAGGTCTTTTTGAGCAAAAAAAAAAGAAATAGTACACCGTGCGTGCAATGATATGTGGCTAGTCCCGCCCATTTTTTAAGCGTAGAATCCTCCCACCATTTACTATTTATTAAAGTTTATTTTTCCTCAAAATCATCCTCCAAAAATCCTTTACGTTTATTTCCTTAAAACAAGGGTCGTGCTCTCCGCCGTTTTTTCAAGACACTCTCACAGATAAGAATTTTTCATCTTTTCAGCCACTACTTATTTCATGTAAAATTATTCAGGATATATTTATAGTTTTGTGCCACGATTATACAGGGTAGAAATTATAGTATAAATATAGTGGTAGCAATATATTTGAAAATTTCTTATTTATGATAATATCCTGAAAAAGGGCAGAGAGTGCGATCCCTGCCTTAAAAAGAAGATTGAGTAAACTGATATTTTTTGCTTGTATTTAGTTTTGTCTCTTCTATTTAAGCAGCCGACAACTGCACTGAAAACTGAAAACTTTAGCATCATACTTGAAAATATTGCAAAACTAAACAGATATACAATAACATTTAAATCCTTTCTGATAAATTTCCCATAGGCTAACAGCATTCTAGAGGTAAATCCCATGAGAGGTGTGTCTTTTTTAGATTGTGCCACTCCTGAATAACGTTCAGTTTCAGATTCTGTGGATAGTCTTCATAAAGGTAATGCGCCGTCTCGAATGGTTTGAATTAGTCCAATCACTGGTCGAAGTTAGGTTTTGGTACTGTCCTAGGCATTGAACAAACTCATTATCATTTTTTTTTTTGTTATCACCTATAAGCTGTAAAATTCCTGTTAGTATAGAATTTTAAATGCATAATCTATTCTAAACAGCAAAAGCGTAAACTCTCCTATTTTGGAAAGGAGAGATTGTGCAGTGTTTTATTAAATAATTACTCACCTTTAGAAAAAATCATGGTGTTTGTATTGTTAGTCTAGGTAACTAGGTTATGAGAAATTGTTTAATTTAAAAATATTTTGTACTATTAACAATGTACTGAAATTCTTAGAAAGGGTTATGAAAATTCAAACATTCATTTTTGAGAACGAGACAAAATAACCACGTCTTATCTTAAACTCTTAAAGCAAGTCGGCTCATCACTATTGATGTTGTACAACCATCTAAAATTTCAACTCGTCCACTTTACTTTTTCCTATCGATACCCTATGTTCGCAATCTCTTCTAGCTTTACCTCATATTATAGTGCAGATGTGAATGAATGTTTAAAGTACTAACGTGACAGAATTAAAAATACAATTATAATATATCTGATAAATATGATGTAAATTTCTCTTCAAATAATTAGTACCTAGAGGGAGTTACTATGGTAGGAAAAGTGCAGATACATAAAATCTACGTAAAAATAGTGTCCCGTATACAGTTTGTTAAATATTTATGTAGCTATAGCAAAAAGTATGTTTTTTCTTCGGACAGAATAATAACAATTAAACTATTGTATAAAGTTTGGATAAAATTATAACAATTAAACTATTGTTGGCAGATGTGTTTATGCTTAGACCAATTAAATTTTATCCTCAACATTTGATGCGGTGAATAACCCTGGCATATATATGCACCCCGATGGCACTTAGAAATTTTGAAGACAAATTAATTTTTTAATTAATTAATTAATTAATTTTAATACTATACTATTTTAAAGGAATGTCTAAAAGCTGTACTGACTTTATCCGCTACTGTGGAAGCATCGACCATGAAGGAATAAATTTTCTTATAAAAAGTACGTAAAGAAATAAAGAAAATAAAAGAAAGGATTGTACGGTATCTGTTAAATAGTATATGGTATATGTTATGAAAATCAAAATATTTTAAATATTATTCAAAACTTTTTAAAGCATTTTCTAAAATAAATAAATAGTATAAATCTTTATAACTTTTATCGAATTATCTTTCTTTCTGGAAAATTTGATAGTATTTTAACCGTTCATTCGTAAATTCATTTGTACATTTATTAAGGAATAATTCGTTTATAGAGTAATTCACTTTTTCATGATTACAAAAAGATTAAGATTTTAAATTTTTGTAATAATTTTAAATGAAACACACAGTATTTCATTTAACTGAAATAAATGTATAAGTATTTACATTTCTTAAAAGAAATGAAATATTTTAAATACTTTTCATTTTAATTAAATGATCTCAGTGAAAGCTAAATTAATTCAGCCCCATTGTATTTTATTTTAGAAAAGAATGAGCCTTAGAATTTTTCCTAAGACTGGAAGTGAAGTTTGATAATAAGCTTTACTCGAAAATTATAAAATACTATTGAAAGAAAATATGTAAATTCTTTTGCTAATTATTATTTTATTTACTCAATCGTTAACTAATCTATTTTGTTACAAATTTTTACAGTTTCTTTCATTAACTTTAATCTGAAATGCAATGCTTTGGCAGGGTTCGTACGGCCCTTAATTTTTCCCTGAGTCTTACACCAGTAACTTTTTAGAACGGTTTTCGTTGTAAAAAAAGTCTTTATGATTAAGATGAATTTTATTGTTTCGGAATACTGGTGTGAGACTCAGGGAAAAAATAAGGCCCGTACGAACCCTGTTTGGTATCCCTTTTTCACAACATATATTTATTTAATTTTCATGAAAATTTATTATACAATATCAGCAGAACAGTTAAACTTATTTATATCTGTATCTGTACCTATCTGTCTATATATATACTGGTTCTAAATTCATGGTACAGTCACCCAAAAAAAAAACGCCACCCCCCCACCTAATTTCGCCGTAAATTATCGTAGAAACATTTGACTGGTACCGATCGATTTGTAATAACGTCTAGTTTATAACGGTATAGTTAAATTTTGCCTAAGGGGTCGTCTACATATTAAAACTGGCATTAACTTCATTTTCTTCAATGGCAACACCTATTTTTGACTTCATATTCAGATTTCTGAGATCAAGGCAGTTCGAAAAACATACCTATTTATATACCTTAAATCAATTTTAAATAGAGTTACACGTGAAAATGTATTAGGGGTCCGTCTATACATTTAGAAAATATAAATCACGATCTACCACCCAGTATACATTATTTATTAAGTTTCACACCGGAAACAAATTTCAGAAATGTTAATTATAAAATAAAAAAAAATTACTAATTCACAGAACTTTCTGAGTTAGTTTATGAATTAAAAGATTTTTATTGGTTTCTATTGATTAAACATCAGATAGTTCACTTCATACGAAGAAAATTAAATAGCTTGAATAGATATTAAAATATCTATCAAAAAAAAAAGAAAAAAAAAAAAAAAAGATGAATGGTTTTAAATTTGTTTTAAAATTCAAAATTATTTTAACTCAAGCTGCCGTATAATTGTCTGAAACGGCGGCACTCAACCTGGTTCCCATGGCCGTTTCACAGTGACAATGGGAGTTTGCTCTGATACTGCAGTACTTTCATTTTCTTTAATTGACTTTTTTAAAATATTAAAACAGATTTTTTTTATTTTATTTATTTTTTTTTAATTAATTATTATTTTTTTTTTTCATGACATTATTAAAAACTTTTACATAAATCTCCACGATATTCTTTTGCTTTTATATTTTATAATGTGTAACAAATTAATATGCAAAATAATAAATCCTACTACTTAATGGGATGTTCTAAAATTCTACACTTTAACACAGATACCGAAGTGGACGGTGGGTATAGAAAGGCTGTCTACCCTTAATCTAAATCTTCACTTGAAAAGGTCAAAATGTTACATAACTCTTTTTTTTTAAGGAAAAAAGAAGAAGATAAGGAGGAGAAGGAAATATCAAAACGAATATAAAGCATATTAAACGTTAATACCCTTTAAACACTGGAAAAAGGCGGGGTTTTGTATTGTGTGTCATTTGGGAGCTGTAGAGTGCCAGAAAATTACTTTATGTAATAAAACTTTTCATTTAAAGGGTATTTAAAGCAGTATTATATTTAATGCATAGACTATTCAGAAAAAAAGTACCATTCATCTGGTTCATGAAAAATAAAGAACATTTTCTGGCATTGCTCTATTTATATACATTCTTGTCAACCTATCCCGGAAGATTACTGGTCCCGCCCCTTTCCGTACATTTTTTTCACATCAGTCTTTTTAGAGCCGTGTCAGCCATCGGTGGCTGACACTGATCTTTCCATTTAGGCTAAGTCAGCCGGCAGTGTAAAATATGATATAAAACTACAGAACTTACATAGTTTTAACTAATTACTGACAATTTATTTAAAATTTACTTCATGTTTTTTTTTTCCAATAGGATTTTTATAGGATTATATCGTTAAGGCCTAATGGGGTTTATTGAAACTCGATAAACATAACACGCTTCTAAGCAGCACGTGTGGCCTGAATGGGATTTCCATAAGAATTCGCGTGGCGCTCAATGAGTTAATCGTAAATGTATTTGAAGTTAATTACTCTAAAAATTAAATTGTGTACACACAGGGGCGGGAACTAACAATGTTACGGGATAGGTTGGCAAGTATGCATATATATTTTGCTTGATTTATTTAAATTTATAACACATTTTCTTCTTTTTTTTTTTGCATTTTGTGTTTATATCTCTCATTAAAAATAAATACAATATTCATATATAAACATTTCCATACAGTAATGTATATAAACATATTGATTAAAGAAGATTTGTTGATATTATATAATTATTCTTCTATCTGTATAGTATATTAACACAAATATATTTTGTAAATTTCGCAGCATCGAAAAACAGCAACATAGCTTCCATATCAAGGCTTAATGTAAATAGGACGTAAGCGTACTGTAGCTAGTGTTGAAATTTGAAAAAAAAGGAAAAAAAAAAAGAATAACAGTGGGCTAAAAATACGCCGGAATAAATTAAAATGTTGTTTATTCTGGTTTTAGTTAGGTGATATCACTCGTGCTAAATAGCTGGATCCGCCCCCTCTTAAGCTCAGGTTCAGCTCATCATAAAAATATTGTTTTTAATATCTGCCGCACCAAAATGTTCAAAACACAAATGCCAATTTTCATATATTTTGAAATCTTCCCGTTTCAACTTTAAAAGCATTTAGATTAATTTATTTTATTTTGAATTTTTAAATTTAGACGTTTAAAGTCTTTTAAATGAAATTTCAGGATTCTGTAAGATCAGTATCTATATATTTGAAAGTAATAAGACAATTCCTTTGTTTTAAATTTTTATTCCATAATAACTGTGACTTTGATTTCGTGATTAGGAAATTGAAAATAAATACTATTGAGCTATCTTCCAATAATGGATCTTGTAAACTTAAAAAAAAAAAAAATAATAATAAAGCAATTTTTCACTATTTGATTCTGTATTAAAAAACTTTTAATAGAAATTTGATATTTTATTATGTTACATTATGGGATAAATTGTAAATAACACAAAGCTTACAAACGGTACAGTAACCAAATGCAAATATGTCACAACAAAATTTAAACAGAAAATTTATGGTAAAAAATCTTTTTAAAATTATTAAATATTCATAATAATAATAATAAAACGATTGTCGAATGCATAATTGCTGTTTCATGCAATCAGTTTCGCTGTACTGTGTTTTCTAAAACATGATATTTAACTAGAGGTGTACGTACTCTTGAATATTGAAATGCGAAAAAAAGTGTAACACGGTTAAAATAGAATTTTAGCAGCGAAAAACTAGAAAAAGATATTTAATACTTATGAAGAAAGACTTAACATATTAGGATCGGATATATTCTTCTCTTGTACCGTAAGCCACGCCTTTTCACAAATTTTCTAAAACTTTATAATATAAAGCAAAATAATTTTGCATATTTGTAATTAAATCATTTAAGTTTTGTCTTCAATAATCGATGTAGTAAATACCATTGTGATTTATGCATACCAGCGTCACATATAGAGTCAAATAGGAATATGCAAATTTGTCTTTTTTTTTAAATAGTGTTTCAGCGAATCAGAGGCGGGGCTTCTTTTCTTTTGAAATTCTTTCACAATCCCTCGCCTACATTGTGATAACTTTACAAAAATATGCCAATTTGTATAATAAACATCGAAATATTGCTTAGGAAACAATAAAAATAACATAAAGGTAAATTAAAATAGTTTTCCGTCAAATTATATACAAACATTTACTTATAGAGGATACAGATTATAACAAGTGACGGCCCCCTAACAGGTATAAAAAGTGAAATATCACTGTAACTCAAAAAATAATGTTAGGAACGAGCTGTAAATTTGGAAACCCATGTTTTTGATGATGCCCGTTCTATTCGTGCAAAAATTAACATAGGTCATAATTCATAATTTTTTCAAATATGAATTTATTAATAATTTTCATAATTCAAAAAATGTTTTTTTAGCAAAAATTTGCATGGAATATGTTTGGGTCACTTCATTCTAACGAATAAAAAAAACAGAATTTAAATATCATAATTATTTCGGAAGATATGATTTAATGTTTGTCACATTCATTTAACATTAGCACCCCCAAACTTTGACAGCTTATAACTCTATGAAAAATTGAGCGAAATATATAAACTATACCATTTTCCGTGATGATTTGATCCAAAGAATTCAAATAAATTATAAAAAATGGGGGTTACCATTGAAAAAAATGAAGTTGATGTCAGTTTTAATATGTAGACGACCCCCTAAGTAAAATCTAACTATAACATTATAAACTAGACGTTATTACAAACTGATTGGTACCAGTCGCATGTTTCTACGATAATTTACGGCAAAATTAGGTGGGGGGGTGGCGTTTTTTTTTTGGGTGACTGTACAAACTTGGAGATGAGTAGAAATCAAGGGCACAAATAATATTCTCATATGATACCCTGGTCGCAAACCATTTTTTTTACAAAAATACACTGTGTCTCACTTCAATTGAAACGAGATGTTTTGTTTCTAACTTCGACACTAATGAAGATATTTTAATGGCATTTTCAGCAGCGGTATATTTATTTAAAATAATCATTTATTGTATAGAAATGTAGGGTCACAAGTCACAAGTGACGTGGTGAGGCGCAAACACAGAAAATTAGGTAATGCAGCTTTGTCTTTACCATTTGCACGGCCGTACATGTAATGTATATCTGCTTTTTCGGCATACGTGAAGTGTCCAGTCACTGAAGATACAGCAACAATCTAACTCCATCACCTTTGCTACCACCATACTTTTACCAGCATTTCCCACTCCCATTCAATCAACAATTTCAGGACTATTTCATGAACTCGAACTATCATGGCAGGGAATATACATATTGACTCACAACCAACTCAATCACAAGAGGTAAGTCAGCAGCTTTCAAATGATGCTAATGAAAACAATAATACAAATTCCATTAACTTCCTGCAAATTAATTTAAATAAGAGCGAGGCTGCCATAGAAAATCTGATAAAATATGTAAACACAAATAAAATCGACATTATCTTAATGCAAGACCCTAATATAAAATATCAAAAAATTACCCATCTCCCACAAGGCTGGGACTCCTTCCTCTCTAAAAACCTTAATGCTGCAATAGTTGTAGTAAATCAGCTATTTTACAGAATATTAATAGAGAAATTCCAAAATTCAGTGTTCATCAATCTAACAACAAATCAAGGAAATTTAACTATAAGTTCGCAATACTCCCCACCGAGATCTCACGTGGAGCTGGAAAATGATCTTCAAGAATGGACAGCAAAATTCAACACTCTGGATAAATTTTTAATTCCGGGGGGGGGGGGACTTCAATGCTCACTTAAGATCTATGCATTACACTAGAAATGACGCCAGGGGCCTTGTTATTCAAAATATCCTAGCAACATGCAATTTAACAATCATTAATGATCCATCAAACGAATACACATTTAACATACACAATTCTTACGGTAATCCTGACTTGACACTTTGTGGCCCAGGGATCCTCCCTTTCGTAGACACATGGTTTTCAGATCATGATAATGATTCACAAAACGACCATGTTTACATTAGATTCTAATTAAATTTAAATCCAGAGAAAAAATATGACTTCAGGTACAACACCAAATACACGAATTTCAAACACTTTAATAACAACTTTAAAACACATCAAGTAACACCACTGGATTCCCTTAGGTGCGTACATGATTATGAGGAATTAAACGAATGGACTAATCAATTAATACACATAATAACCTCAACAATGAATGCCACATTGCGAAGAAGAAAATTAGAATACAAAGTTAATGTTACCTGGATTTACATCATCCCTCAAAATTCAGAGAAACAAAGTTAACGTCCTATACAAACGATCAAAGAAAAACCCTGATAACGAGCAATACAAGTTAATTTACAAAAGAAAAAGAGCGAAGCACAGGAAGAACTTATTAAAGGCGAAAAAGGATTCCTGGGTTACATTCTGTCAAAAACATAAAGAAACATTTGGGAAAATATTTAAAATTATCAGGGGAAAAAATCTCAAACATACTGATTTAGTATACACACAACTCTCAACATCCAATATTACAGATACTTACATAGAAGTTATTAACACACTTATAGAATCTCACTACCCGTCATTACAAAGAACACTTCACAACCAGAGCCTGATTAAGTGGGAAGCACACATTATCTCCGCTCTCACCGGAATATTTTCAGAATTATTTTTTACTTCATGCCATTGAAATTCCAGGCTTTGACGAGGAAATATTTTTTATAAAAAATGTACGGTGTAAAACAATCCGATTTACTCACCGTTATTAGACACCAGAATCCTTTTAAAATAATTTTTAATGAGAATTTTCTGTTTATTATAGGCGGAAAGTATTTCTTAAAAAATAACGGTGTAAGTATAAATAATGTGTGCTTCTCCCTTAATCAGGCTCTGTTCACAGCACACAAATTTTAACTAATGACTTTAATAACGATAAAAAAAATTCACCTAAAAGAATTACACTACTGCACTAATTCACTACCACCAAACAAGGCCCCTGGGGTTGATTTAATAGATTCAAAATTACTAAAAAATCTTGTCACAAATTACCCGTCCCTCTTTATAACTTTCTTCAATAAATGCTTCTCACTAGGGTCCTTTCCAACGATCCTGAAGAGAGGTCTAGTCATCTTCTTTTCAAAGAAAAACAAAGATCACACAAATCCCAACTCATATAGGCCTATCACACTCCTACCCATATTAGACAAACTAATAGAAAAAAAATCATAAAAAATAGAATTATGACAGCTCTGGAGAACTCAAAATTTTTTGACGAATCACAACATGGTTTTCGTGAAGGGAGGGGTACCATCTCAGCGATCAAAAAATTCAAACAACTAAAATCGGAAATGCAGGAGAAATTCAAATATTGTTGTGCAGTCTCTTTCGACATACAAGGGGCTTTCGACTCCCTGGATTAGGGGCTTCTCACTGAAATCATTGGGGCCTTACCCATTCAGAACTGCTTAAAATTAATCCTGTTAGACTTCATCAGAGATAGGGTCTGTGGAGTGAAGATCGCGGGGTCGATCCAATGTCGGGATGTCGGGAGGGGATGCCCTCAAGGGTCTTTCTTGCCTTGGACCGATGACGTGGCTTTTCGTCGCAGACCGGATCCTCAAACAATTCAAACTTCATGATAATAACATAATAGACTACGCAGATGATTTTATAATTTTGGTTGGAGAGGACACCAGGGCCAACCTGGAAAATAAAACGAACAATTTAATCAACATCTTTAATAACATTTGCAAAAATTTAAAACTTAAACTCTCAACGAACAAAACAACCTCAATTGTTTTTGGCACTGGGGCTTTCGTTTCTAGAACACCTATTTTTAAATTGGACAATAAAAGCAATCCTGTTAAAAATACTCTTCAATACTTAGGCCTAACAATTGATAAATCATTTTCCTGGATCCCTCATCTACAAGCTATAGGAGGAAAAATTTTAAACAACACTAGTGGCCTATTATATCTAAGAAATAGAGATAGGGGTCTTCAATCAGACATCTTAAAAATTTGGTATCTAACAGTTTTTCAAAAACAGATTGAGTACGGCTTCGAGATTTAATGGGGGGACCTAAATTGCCACGGGGTACGAAACCTCAAGTCTGCACAACGTCTCGCTCTCTTGAGCGTCATCAAACCCTTCAAAAGCATTTCAAGTGACGCCCTTTGTGTCCTGGCTGATGTCCCTCCGATCACGATCTACATAGCAAACAAATTCAGACAATATAACATTCTCCATAGAACCCCATCTATACAAATACAAAATACAAATATTTCAAAAGAACATTTAATGCTTCCCATCCGTACCTTCACTTTTCCGAACTACTATAAACATAACAAAATTAAAATAATGAAGAACTCACCATCTTCAGAGCTACAAATTTATACAGACGTATCAAAAATTCCTGGCGGGACCTCATGCGTTTTTGTAGTCTACCACAAAAACAATATTATTCACACATATCAAATTAAACTTCACCACCTAAATTCAATTTTTCAGGCTGAACTCTTGACAATAATACAGGCAATTAAATGGCTCATAAATTCATCCTACAAAAATTTAAACCCAATTATATACACAGATAATCAATCAACAATTAAAATCCTAAATCAACCATATCCAAAATACGAACTTATTAGAGAATTATATGAAAGCACAGATCAATACAAAGAGCATATAATCCTAACATGGACAAAGGCGCATGTGGGAACGGCAGGCAATGAAATGGCAGATTCACTTGCAAAACAGGTTATCTCACAAAACATCTTCGATGAACAGATCTCTCGTCCTCTTCCAACCTCACTAGTCAAATCATCCATTAAAAATAAAATTATCACAGATTGGCAAAGAGAATGGGGGCACAGCGATAAGGGTAGGGATACGTTTTCAGTCCTTAATAACGTAAGCAAAAATTTTATCAGTCCAAATAAAATAGTTACATATTTTATCTCAAGCCATGGCAGCTTCCCTACATTTCTACACAAAATTAAAGTATTAACATCAGATAAATGAAATGTAACGACAGTAAAATAGGACCCCTTTTTCATTATCTCTTTGAAAAATGCAATTTAATCCCAATTAATTTTAGATTCAAAATAAACCACACAATACGTAAAAACATGCAAACTGTTCTCTTAAACCCAAACAACTACAATAAATTAAAAGATATCTACAACATTCTAATTCATAACTTTTTCACCATCAAATATAAGATTTAGCATCATTCACTGGCAGCTGGCTTGCCTTTTTTTTTTTTTTTTTTTTTTTTTTAAGACTTTCTAGTGTTTTGGTTTTATTATGTGTTTGAGCCAAAATTTGTAAAAACTTGATTTTTAAATAAATTAGGGAACTCTTCCACTTTGATCCCCGGGTCTGTCGCCCGGGATGCGGAATCGCTAGATAGTGGCAGTCAGGTACGCCTGCCTGCCTAAGATGCATTTTTCCCCTGCGGGTAGATGTGTCTTTGCCATAGTCGCTATTGAACTCAGTGACGACGGTAAAGACATGTCTATGGCACTAAATCGTGAGATGTGCCGCTCCATGCTGGAAGATTTCCTTTTCCTTCTTTCATGTAATTTCCTGTGTTTGCCAGAGTTGCCAACTTTTACAATTTATTCCAGAACAATTTTAGCCCCGCCTTTCTTTCGCCCCAGAAATTTTATAGAATATTTTTCTTTAATATGTGACAACGATTAAATAAAAAGAAAATCTTTCTTCAGAATTTCCGGTATGAAAAGTAGGCGGGACTAAGAATGCTCCGGAATAAATTCTAAAAGTTGGCAAATCTGATTTTTGCACCTTATCACGTCGCTTGCGCCCTACATCCCGATACAACAAATCATTGTTTTAAAAAGTTTAAATTTTTATTAAACTATCTCCAATAGTGTAGAAGTTAGAAACAAGGCATCTTGTTTCAGTTAAATTGAAGCACTCTGTATTTATGACTAAAGAAATTTGTTGCGATCTGAGTTTCCAATGTGAATGTTATTCAAATCCTTTTCTGTACATCTACTCCAAGTTTCTGCCATGAATTTGAAATTACCGTGTATGTAAATACATTCGAAAGAATAATACTGACTAAATTGGTATTCATTTCTTCAATAAAATTAAGCGCGAAATTCAAACAATAATTTTTAATTTTCCTTTCGCATTATGGTTCAAGACTAGCTCACTTTTTTTTTTTTTTTCATTAATTTATGATTAAATTTTTTTTATCAAAATTAATATAAATAGTACTTAATTAAATTTTTGTGTACTTGATAATTTCAAATGATTAAAATTTGAGACGATTTGAAAAAGGATATTTTCATTCAAATTGCAATGGAACATTAGAAGTAATTTATATCAAAGAAATTTAATAAACTTATTTCAGGAATCCAAAATATTTTGCATACTACTGTTTACGAATTGTATAGCTTTAAGGATAGAACACTGGCGCAGAACTCATATCAATTTTTGTTTTAAAAAAAATCTCTACCTATAAAATCGTTGGTTAAAGAAGAAGAAAACATTGTTTCATTAACATAATTTATAAAAAATAATCTGAATGTCAGATAAATCAGTTTCACATCAGAAATTTTAATAAAAAGATATGTTACATATGTACGACATATTTCTTCGTAGAAATATACTTTTTCATGTTAATGAAATCTTCTGGTGTTAAATTGATTTATTTTACCTACGGAGTATACGCCAGAAATTACGATAATAGTAGTATGAGTTCTCAGCCAACGTTCCTATCCTGTAATTTTTTGAACCCTTGTAACTGTTTTTTTTTTTTTTTTTTTTTTTCCCATTTAATCTTACTCCCAACGTATAAGCCACAAGCCAAATAAATCGGTTTAACGTCAGAAAATTTAAAAATAATTAGATTCATATTTGGACAAAATATATAATTTTATATTTCAGTGAATATTCTTTCCATTGTAAAAAGGATTTATCTGTCCAGCAACTTATACACCTGAAATTACGATAATTAAAAAACAAGTAAATTTGGAACTTATTTGTAGCCAGAATGGAGAATATTTGCACTCCTAAGTATGATACACCTGACGCAGTACATTTTTAACAATTATTTTTACCTTGGAGACAATTATTTTTATAACATAGCAGACATACAAACATTTTAATTTATCCCGGAGCACTATTAGTACCCACGACACTTTATCTTTAGTGAAAGTTTCTCCAGTAAGTAATTAGGATTAAATAAGAAGAAAACTACCATTTAAGAAATATGGAATGAATAAAGGATGGTTAATGACAATGCCCGAAATACAGAGTTGTCAGCTTTTATAATTTATTTTGGAGCATTCTTAGACTCGCCTTTTTTTCATACCAGTAAATGAATGATTTTATTCTTATTTAATCGTAACATATTGAAGAAAAATACTCTACAAAATTGCTGGTTCGAAAATAAGGAGGAGATAAAGATACTCCAGAGTAAATTATAAAAATTGGCAATTTAAATTAAAATGTTATCATGTCAGATATTATCTACTTCTAAATACGCTAATTCCATTTTTAAGTACAACTAATTTCTTATAAAAAATATTGCAAAGTGAAATCGCAAAATAACTGCTTTAACTAAGTCAAAGATCATTGATAAAAATAGTTGCGTTAATGTGTCACGATATCAGTTAGGCTCTGGGAAATACTTAAGGACCATTTTCTATTTAAAGATGTTTGCTTACAAATCTTCAATGGAAAGAACACTAATACATAGATGCTAAGTTTTATAATTTATTCCGGAGTGTTGTTAGTCCCGCCCTTTTTTACAACGTAATACCTGTATAAAAATTTTCTTCAATATATAACTGTGATTAATTATGAAGAAAAATTACTCTAAAATGATTACGGTGTGAAAAAAAAAGGGGGGGGGGGTGGCTAACAACACTCCGGAATAAATAAAAAAAAAACTTGGAAGCTATGCTAATATTTATATATATGTGTGTGTGTGTGTGTGTGTGTGTGCGTGTGTCAGCGGCGGCTCGTGGACCGAAAATCGGTGAAGAGGCACTTCACCTAATATTTTTCATTGTATTCATTAATAGAGTATAAATGTACATTTAAATAAATAGAGTATTTTTAGTTATTTTTTAGTTAAAATTATGCTTAACAAAATTATTCATTAAAACTACTTAACACTTTCACGACCACATGTTTTTGTCTTTTGGACAGCAAGATCCGCCTGTTGGAGTTATTCTCCGAAGTTAAAATATTTTAGAAAAAAAATTTCTATATTCAGATTCATATTACAAATAGATATACATTATAATTATACTCTTTCTAATCAAAGTATTTATATCCTTAGTATATTGGTTGTACAAATATGAATATTGTGTATATTCTTATAAGAAATAAATTACATACAAATTAAAAAAAAAAAAAAAAAAAAATCGCCCACTGATGAAGTTACGGATTTTCAAATGACGTGAATCTACATCAGCGGTTGCGAAAGTGTTAAATGTTATTTTTCAGCTCTTCACCTATTTTCGGTTCACGAGCCGCCACTGGTGTGTGTGTGTGTGTATTCTTATCTTTTCAGTTTACCGTGGCTAATGCTGATTTTATTTAATTATTAGTAATTCATATTTGTCTACTGTTACACTTTTTGGCAATCGGAAAACATTAGTAGAAATTTATATTTTACATAATCACTAAAAACAGTTATTTAAATGTGTATATAAAAATTTTCCGTTGAACGTATAAAAGTTGGAGACAATGGTAAGTCATTGGGTGTAAAAACAAATAATTACTCATTCCAGAAATTTATTATTATCAAAGCACCTTATAAAATAACGAACAAAGTTTCCTTTAAATTACTACCTATAAAAGTAAATATCATAAAAACTGTGTTAAATGTCAATTTATTCCATCAGGTTACCAGAGAATTTATTCTCAAACCTTGCTATTAATCTTAAGATAAATACTATATGTTTTTCAGATGAAATAAAAAGTGGTGGAATATGAGTTCAAAACTTATCACGAATGAAATTACAGATCCATTTTCACAAGACGATAGAATTTGCTATTCGTATCAGGTATCACTCAAGCTTTCAGTAAATAAGCTGGTTTTTAAGGTCTACAGCACGTTTCCTTCGTTTTTAAAAATCCCCTTTTTTTTAATACGTTTTAAAAATGTCGTTTTATTTTTATTGCTCCAATAAATCTTCCCAGAAAGTACCTAAAGAAATAGCTCTGTTATTCGAAAAAAGAAAAAAAGAAAAAAAGTTTGTAATATAAAAAGTAATCCCAATGAAAATATACGATTGTAAAAAATACGCAAAATATCTTAGACCATAAATGCCAACCTTTTTAATTTTGGCACCTATGCCATAAATTATTATATACAATTATATATTTTATAATTTGCCAATATTAGAGATATAATTAAAAAATAGATCATTATGAATTACCAAATTTTCTTCTCCTTCACCATATTGGAAAGAGGTCTTCGCAACCTTACGTAGTACCTTAACACTTTCATGACCGCTGACGTAGATTCACGCAGGGGTCGTACTCTCCGCCCTTTTTTCTGGACACTTTCAGATATAAGAATTTTTCGCTTTTTTTGCCACCACTAATTTCATGCGGAAATACTTCTAGCAAATTTGTAGTAATGTGCCATGATTATACAGGGTAGAAATTATTTTATAAAAATAGTGGTAGCATTAAATTTTAAAATTTCTCATTTATGAGAGTATCCTGAAAGAAGGGCGGAGAGTACGAACTCTGTTCACGTCATTTGAAAATCTATAACTCCACCAGTAGGCGTTTCTTTCGTAATTTGTATGTTGTTTCTTTCTTAAGTATATACCCAATATTCAAATTTTTACAGTAAAATATACTATGGATACAAATATTTTGATTAGAAAGAATATAATTATAATATGTATCTATTTGTAGTATAAATGTAAATACTGAAAATTTTGTTCTGAAATATTGTAACTTGGGAGAATAACGCCTACAGACGGACGTTACTGTCAAAAAGACAAAAGCATGCGGTCGCGAAAGTGTTAAACAAACACTTAAATTCGGGTGTTTAAGTGGCGCTGCTATTCTCCAGGAACTCTGATTTTTCAGATGGCTGTATCCCAGCATCGCATAAACGTTTTAATTTCGGCACCATGTGTAAGAGAGTAGCTTAACCTAAAATGTCTAGCACTCGCTCTATTCCCACACAGTCACGTATATCCATTAGACATCTAAATTACATCCAGTTGATCCATAAAAGGTTCAAACTATCTTAATAATGTCCATTAAAAGTCCTGGATAGCCTGTAATAGTTATGGATATCCATTAGATGCTTAAATGTAGACGAAAATTAGACGTACCTTTTCCGATGTCTAATAGATGCAACATGTTAGATCAAAACAAGATTTAGATATTTTCAGAGCCTGATTAAGGGGGAAGCACACATTATTTATACTTACACCGTTATTTTTTAACAAATACTTTCCTCCTATAATAAACAGAAAATTCTCATTAAAAATTATTTTAAAAGAATTCTGGTGTCTAATAACGGTGAGTAAATTGGATTGTTTTACACCGTTCATTTTTTATAAAAAATATTTCCTCGTCAAAGAGTGGAATTTCTATGACATGAAGTAAAAAATAATTGTAAAAATATTCCGGTGAGAGCGGAGATAATGTGTGCTTCCCCCTTAATCAGGCTCTGGATATTTTCAATATCACTTGATTTAAAAAGTCCAATTATTGGATATTTGGAGATTTAACATATACGTAATGTATGTAAAAAAGAGAGTCATTTGTCGTGCTAACAGATATCTGTTGGATATTTATAGAAGTCTAATAGATCATTTTTTGACTTTCATACATGTCTTATGGATGTAAGTGGCTGAGTGAGTTTTATAAAATTTAAAATATAATAAATTTATGTTTATATAATAATTAATTAATAACTATATAATGAAAATTAGGAATTTAAATGTCATTCATATTAAGAAAATTTTAAATAAACTTGTTTACTATAGTAATTAAAATACAAAAAATACCTTGGAAATTTTCTAGCTTCAAGTATTTTTTGATTGGGATACTAACCTTCTTCAGAAGTTTTCTGCTGATTTCTATCATCCGTCTACGTTTATCATCATTCAGGGGCAAAAAATGCCGCCTATGATCAAAGTTTTTGCAGGGCGCCACGTGTCATTACACAATTTTCTATTGATTAGTATCTCAATTGTTGCTCGATTTACAGCATAATTATGGTTATCATAATCCGATAACTTTTTTAAGTTTTTAAAATCTATTACATTATTTATTATCTATTACATATATTACAATCATTTCCATTATTTGATTTGATGAGGGCGAAAATAATTAATGAACAGAAGAACCAAAATTAATTAACAAAAATAAGCCTCTTAATTTTAGCGCTTATAATTCTAAATTCGGGCACACTGTCACTATTATATAGCTACCAACAGTTCCAACTCATGGATACCGATATTTCTTCAAATACATCGAGAAAAACATTTAAAAAAGCTTATCAAAAATTTCTATCAAAAAAAAAAAAAAAAAAAAAAAAAATAAGAAGAAGAAGAAGAAGAAGAATAGTAATAATAATAATAATAATTAATAAAAAAAATACTGGTGTAAAAATTTTGGAATGGTTGGTAGCTGTGCTATTAGATTTTAACAATTATTTTTTTATGATTGAGGGAAATTCATAGTTAAAATAAGACCATTATTTAATTTTTAATTTTATTTTTTTTAATAGTATTGTTTATTTTCCTGTACGTAAGTTAGGTTTTGAACTCTTTCAGGAGAGCAACACGAGGCGTATTAACAATTACGCTACTTATTATTATTATTTTTTTCTTTTTGCATGTCAGTTCCGCCTGCAAGCATTATTCTTGTAAATTACTCTATTTTATAACAATGTTTTCTATATTCCTATTTATATTGCAAATATATATACATTAAACTTTAACTCTTTCTTATCCATAGTACAATGATTGTACAATGATAAAAAATAAATAAATAAAAATAAATAAAGCCATCCCCCTCCATACGACTTTCGTCGTAAATTATCGTAGAAACATGTGACTGGAGTCAATCTACTGGTAATAATGTCTAATTATTAATGCAATAATTAAATTTAGACTAAGAGTTCTTTTATATATTAAAATTTTCATGAACTTCATATGTTTCAGAGGCAACAGCCATTTTTGACGCCCTTTTCGAATTTCGGAGATCGAGGTGGTTTAGAAAAAAAAACTTAGTTTATTGGGAGTACAAATTAATTCGGTCCGTTTTCAATAGATGGCTCTGGCTGATTTGTTTACTGAATAATGATAGATGTTTTTGGCATTGTTAGAAAAGTTTGACCTTTGTCAACCATATTCAGTCAACGAAGCTTCGAGTTTTATACAACAACATTGGTTTTTTGAGCATTCAATATGTCGAGTTTTGTGCTAAAGAAACAACATTTGCGGGAAGTTTTGATTTTCTTTTTTAATTGGAAGAAAAGTGCCGCTGAAGCGCATCGATCGCTTGTGGAAGTTTATGGTGAATCTGCGCCATCTGATAAATCATGTAGAGAGTGGTTTCGACGCTTCAAAAATGGTGATTTTAGTGTCGAAGACAATGAGCGCCCGGGCCAGCCGAAAAAGTTCGAAGACGCCGAATTGGAGGAATTGCTCGATCAAGATCCGTGCCAAACGCAACAAGAGCTTGCAGGATCGTTGGGAGTCACTCAGCAAGCAATTTCCGTGCGCTTAAAAAAAATGGGAATGGTTCAAAAGCAAGGAAATTGGGTCCCATACGAGTTGAAACCGCGCGACGTTGCGCCCCATGTGGCAATTGTCGTTAAAAATTACTTGGAAACGTTGAAATGGGAGGTCCTACCCCACCCGCCGTATTCGCCAGACCTTGCTCCTTCTGATTATTGGTTGTTCCGACGGATGCATCACGATTTGGCTGGACACCGCTTCACTTCTTTCGAAGAAATTCAAGAATGGCTCGATTCATGGTTTGCGTCCAGAGAGGACTCATTTTTCAGAGATGGAATCCGAAAATTGCCAGAAAGGTGGACAAAAGTTGTGGCTACCGATGGACAATACTTTGAATAACATGTTTTTTCATTTTGATAATAAATAAAATGTTTTTTTAACGAAAAAAAACGGACCGAATTAATTTGTACTCCCAATATATACCTTTAATTAATTGTTGACAGAGTTACAAACAAAAATATATTAGGGGTTCATCTCAACATTAGAAAAAATTAAATTAAGATCTCACACAGTGTTACCAACTTTAGGGACTTTTTTATTCAATTTTAACATTAAATTTTATTTGTAACGATTGCCTAATCACCTCAGAATTTAATCGTCTATTACGTATATCAAATATCACTCTTTAAAAATATTGATAATTATTGAATAAAAAAGCACCTAAATTTGAAAACACTGATCCCACACAGAAAAGTATTATGTCTATTCAGATAATAATTGGAAAAGAAATATGGCATTTTAAAATATAAAACAAACTAAAGTAATGCTAAATAAGAAATAATTTGTGCATCTAAACTTATTTGGATAACTGTTTAAGCTCCTGTGCATGGAAATTTATAGGTGACAAATATGATATATTTATCATCTATATGGTAATTATATCATCTTGATATCTTATCATGTATATGATCTTATCATCTATATAATAAATATATCATCTTATTATGATATATTTATCATGACGGTCCCTTTACAGCAATAAGAAATGAAATATCACTCTAACTCGTAAAATAATGATAAAAATGAGCCGTAAATTTAAAATCCCATACTTCTGATGATAGCCACTCCATTCGTGCAAACGTTAATATAGATCATAATTCATAGTTTTTTGGTCTATTAACTTATTATTCATTTTCGTAATTGAAAAATATTTTTTAATAAAAAAATATGCACGGAATGTATTTGGATAACTTCATTCTAGCGCATTAAAAATTAAATATTAATGCAATAATTTTTGGGCAAGATATGAAATAAGGTTTGTCACATTCGTCTTACATTAGCATTCCCATATTTTGAAAGCTTATAACTCTATCAAAAATTGAGAGAAGTTTATGAAATAAACTATTTTTTTGCTGATTTGATCGAAATAACCAAAAAAAAGTAAAAGTAAAATATGTGTGTTGTCATAGGAAAAAAATTAGTTGGTGCAGGTTTTAGTATGTATACGGCACTCTAAGGAAAATTTAAGAATGTCAATTTAAATTACATGTTATTGCCATTCGACTGGCACCAATAGCATGTTTCTACTCTAATTCACGGCAAAATTAATCACGGAACTGCGTTTTTTTTTTTTTTTTTTTTTTTTTTTTTTTTTTAATATATATATAATGATTATACTATGATGAATATTGGGTGGGTAATTGCATAGCAGATGTAGTGACAGTCACACACAGAGATATTACTATTAGGTCTCCCTTTTTATTTTAACTACAGTCACTATATATATCTTATAATATTAACAAAAATAATGTAAAAATTAGATTTCTGTATAATAAACATAGCTGCTAATATTTTAATTTATTCCGGAGTACTTATAGCCCCGCCTTTATTTTGCAACACTTTATAAAAATAAAAATTGTCTTCAATATGTAACTTCGATAAAATAAGAAAAATTACTTTAAAAAAATAAGTGGTACAAATTAGAGGCGTGGCTAAAAGTACTCCGGAATAAATTGAAATAATGGCAGCTATGAATAAATAGTGGTACCAAGAAAAGTTGGAATTTCACCCTTCTGTGTGACTTATATTACCATGAACTGTAAAACTATAATGGGTCGTATTTCCAAGTTTCCCGACTTCAGTGAAAGAAATTATATCGGAAATTGTCTATAAAATTTTCACATTATTTAACTCTTTGAGGATTGTTGGGATATAATTTAACCCTTTGCCGGCCCTAACGCTCTAAAGAATGCTGCTTAATTTAGGGACTCTTTTATTCAACTAGCAACAATAATTTTGAGGAGAGATATTTGGCATACATAATGGACGAATAACATTCGAAGTGATTAGACAACCATTACAATTAAAATTTAGTGGTGGATATTGAATAAAAAACTCCCTAAACTTAGCAACACTGCCCAGAGGGGTGAAATTAAATAGGACAGGTAAAGACTTAATGCCACCCACGTATCGTCAATTCCCAACTGCAAAAATTCCTCCTGAAAATCTTTAATATAATTTTATTTTTTAACGTATCCTAAAAATACCATCTGTTTTTTCTTTAGACCTTTTTCGCAAATTCTAGTACCTCTTGATTTTAAACGAGCGTAATTTCATTGCATCTGAAAGAATTAACCGTAGAAAAATAACAGATTTTTTTTAAAAAATAGTGGTGTCAAATCTGATTAAAAAATTCAAAATGTTGGCAAGTATTACCTGGGTATTTTATTCAGAAATAAAATAACATACAAAAAGGAATGCATAGTTTGTTTATTTCAGATTTTCAAATTATGTGAATGGCAGATGTCGCAAAAGTGTGCATTTGTACCCGAAAAGGGTTAAAAACGACTATATTCAAATACTGTTAATTTTTTAATTATAAGCACAGCATTTCATTTTAAAATATATAAAATATTGTTAAAAAGCTTTGATGGTAGTGTGTTTGGCTTTTCCAGGCTCTTAGAACAACATACATACTTGCCAACCATCTCATTATGATCCGTACAATTTTTGGTACCCGCTTTTTTTTTTTTTTTTTTTTTTCTTTTTGTTTCACACCAGTCAGTTTTTAGAGTAATTTTATTCTTATTTAATCGTAACAACATTACTCTAAAAAAAAACCGGTGTAAAAAAAGGGGTGTTAACAATTGTACGGTTATTAATGAGATGGTTGGCGAGTATGAACATATAGCTATTTGAAAAAGTTCTTACATGTTAAACATTAAAAAGAAAAAAAAAACTCCAAAACAATAATTATTGATTTTATTCTGTTTAAAAGGTCATACTAATTATATTTTATAGTTTACCAAATCCACATCTAACTTTCAAGGGAAAAAAATGTTTACAAAAAAAAAAAAGAAAAAGAAAAAAGAAAGGGTGGGGGGGGGGGGGAATTTCGAAGTTCTTCCATTTTATAAAACTTTTAAAAATAAGATCAATAACTTACGTTTTGTTTTGATACAACTTCTTTTTTTAACGCATAAAATTTTAAATAATTATCAGAATTGCGCTCAAAATAATAATTTGCCTGCAGTTTACGAAAAACTTCTTTTAAGATAATAAATTAGCCAGACAAGAAAAATGGCTTATTGAAAATTTCTCTTAGTAAGGAAACAGAAAAGAATTTTTTAAGAATATCTCAAAGCAGAAAGTTGGAAAGCTGATCATTTTTCTGACGAAAAACGAGGAAATTTGTTAAAATAATTGAAAGGACAATGACAGTTGTCGTGCTACAAACTCTATTTTCTAACGAAAAGGAGTTTGGAGCTTGTTATCAGCCAAATAACAAGTGAATAGATATTTTCAGGTTAAAAAAAAATAAATTGTTGAACTCAAACTAAATTGGAAATAATGGAATGAAAAATGAAATATATCAGGAACTTTTTATTTTTTATATGTTCCTGAAATTTTATTTAAAAAAATGTCTTTTATTCATTGCTAAATACTTTAACACATTGTTGACCGGTCACGAGTTAACTCGTTTCTGTTAAAAGTCTAGCTCCACCTTTAGGTGTGCCTCTAAAAAAAAATAATATTTTAAAAATTAATTTTGTGTATTCGTACTTAATTCATTGAGTGTTGTCTGTGTTTATATTTTTCGGTGGCAATTACCGTGTCGATTGCCGAGGATAAAATTTAAGTGATTTATACACGAATACAAAAAGTTCTTTTCGTGAAACAGTATAACTTTAGAAATACAAAAGGTCGGGATTTAAAAAATACGAAAATATGCGGTCAACAATTTGTTAAGCGTACACAGTGGTCGCATTCTCCGTCTTCTTTTAAGGCACTTTCCGGGATGAGAAATTTCTGCTTTTTTACTACCACTAATTTTACAGAATTGAAAATCCTCCAGACTATTTCACTCCACTATTTTTTTTAAGTTATCTTCGCCATATTTAATCACAAAATTCCATCATTAATAAAAACTATTTTTGCTGTAAAAAAAAAAAATTATTGATATTTAAAAATCCAGAGGGTACTGTACAACACTGTATATATATATATATATAACTCCTCTATCCTGTTTAATCACGACGCATTACTATGAAAATGCCATAAAAAATTCTCTATAAAAATAGTAGTAGAAAAAATGTTGGAATTTTTTTATCCCTTAGAGTCCCCTGAAAAAAGGCAGATAATGCGATTTCTGCTTACCTAACACCAGTGTTGCCAGATCAGGCGGATTTTTTATTTACTAATCACTAATAATAATAATCACTAATAATATTTAATAATCACTATATATTTAATATACATAATAGACGATTAATCTTCGAAGTGGTCAGACAAATGGTATAATTAAACATTATTGGTGACTATTGAATAAAAAGTTCGCCAGATCTGACAACATTGCCTGACAGAATAATTTATTGTGGATACTCTGTCAGTACCCGCCTTTTTTTACAACACTTTGGCTGGAAGCAGGGGTCGTACTCTTCGCCCTTTTTTTAGGATACTTTCAGGAATGAGAAATTCCCGCCTTCATGTAAAGATATTTATGGTATTTTTATAGTAATGAGTCGTGATTTAATTGGATAGAGGGTATTCTATAAAACTTATGGTATCAATAATTACATAAATTTAACATCCTTGAGAGTGTTCTGGAAAAAAGACGGCCAGTACGATCCCTGGCTCAAAGATATATTTTCTCCAATACGTATTTATAATAGAATATGAAGAAAATTACTCTTTAAAAATAGTGGTATAAAAAAAACGAACGAGTACTAACAATACTACAAAATAAATTATAAATGTCACCAGGTATGCGTTAATGTATTCTTGAGTCGTTTTATAATTCATGGATTCTTACAAAATGTTCATTTTCTGAATTATAAAAATGAGTCAAGATATATTTGAATTCATAAAATCGTATTTTGTTTTATAAAATATTCAAAAATAATGTAAAATAATAGCCAATTAAGATATAAAGATGAAATAGCAAAAGAGGAAAATATCGAAGAAGTTAATTAAAAATATTAAAAGAAATATATGACGAGTAAACTCATATCCTTAGGTTAAAATAGTAAAGTAAGTAGGGATGTACACTCTACCAGCAGGGGGATACTTTTAAATATAAACTCTAAAAATCAGCATTCTAATTATAGGTTTATCTGGCATTTCATATCGGTTTTACAGCCATCTACTACTAATGTATTGAACTATGAAGATTTCAAGTCATCAGACATACATTGAGATCGGTTTAAATAAAACTGTGAGGAATTTTCGTCAACTTATCGTTAAATAACTAAGGTTTTATAAAAGAAAATAAAATTTGCTTTCTTTGCTTGTGCTTTACTTGAGCTAATTTTTGTATCCTCTGCTTTCATATAACTAAAATTAATATGCAGATTATATTTATCCTGTTATTTTTTTTATTTTGTTGTAACGCATAATGTGTCTGGAGGTGCCTACTAATTTTACAAAATATATAATCATTGCCAGTAGTGGGCAGACCTGTCTACTCCTGGTCATTTAATTTTAATAGAAGACA
The DNA here is from genome assembly GCA_963930645.1 of Salticus scenicus. Lineage (NCBI taxonomy): Eukaryota > Metazoa > Arthropoda > Arachnida > Araneae > Salticidae > Salticus > Salticus scenicus. Next base: position 233,244,956 of record OZ005651.1, read on the forward strand.
CAGTAATGTACACAGGCCCGTAGTCTCTAAAAGTCTGAATATGTAACGAAATGTTAATTAAAAAATTAAAAAAAAAGCTTTTTTCTTCTTTTCTTTTCTTTTTCCTTTCTTTTTTCCAAATCTGTATTGTACGATGTTTTTACTGTATCGTTATAAATGGTGTGTACGCAAATCGGTATGTAAGCATATATAGTAGCATATATAATAATGGCCATTTACTCTTTCACAGGGGCAATGGTATATATTTTATACCACCTCCTTTTAATTACTAATTTTAAAAATTCACCCCGGAAATTTTCAACAAATTTTTACCTTTTTAACCGAAAATATTTTTTTATTTTTCATCTTACTCTGTTTTCAAATTCTGGTGGCACTTGATAGTAAAAGACTGTATTTACATTGCCCCTAAAAGAGTTAAATAAAATTTAAGATGTAAAACGGATATATATGTCCTGAAGATTATGCAGCTATATTTACGATACCATACATGCCAACTATCTCATTATGAACCGTACAATTTTTAGTACCCGCCTTTTTTTTTCACACCAGTCATTTTTTAGAGTAATTTTATTCTTATTTAATCGCAACACTATTTGAAGAGAATTACTCTAAAAATAAAACGGTGTGAAAAAAGGGGAGTTTTTTTCAAGAGGCGATAACAATTGTACGGTTATTAATGAGATGGTTGTCAAGTATGCGATACCACTATTTCCAAATGGTATTCTTTAATTGAAAGAACGAAAAAAAAAAAAATAAATAAAGGAAAAAGATTACAATACGAAATCTATTTGGGAAAAAAAATCAGTTATTCGGTTAAAGAAATCATTTATCAATTGAATGTAATACATTTCTGATAGATTAGAGTTTTAACGCTTTTAAAATTAATTTTAAAATTATAATTTCTCATTCTGGTGCTGCCTTTTAACCAATATTTTAGAGTAATATTTTTCCTTTAGTTGATTGCAAAATAATATTATAAAATATTACTATATTACATTAGTGCTGCTAAATTTGCACCAGAGTAAGATCCCTTTTAATATTACAAAAATTTGAAAACTACTGATGTTTTAAATACGCAGTTATCACTTTTTGAAATTTGTTCTTTTTAAAGAAATAGTATAGTTTTATGTCTAATTTTAGGAATTATAGAAGGAAATATATAAGTCCTGATCAGCATTCATTCCATTAAATTGTATGGTAAGATAGATAACTAGCTTATTAATAATGAAAAGACAATGAGGATGAGTTTGTTAAATATCTGGATCTGTACCAGAAAACAACTTCGACAACTCACTGGACTATTTTATCTAATTGGGTATTGATTGGCGCATCTTTTTGGAAATCGTCCCCAGTATACAAAATTGGACATTATTCAGCAGTGGAAATGTTCAACAAAAGCCACACCTTTGGTAATATTTACCTCTTGAGGGCCAATATTAGCTTATGGGAAATTTAGCGCAAAATACTTAATGTTATTGTGTACCTGTTTAGTTATATAATATTTTAAATCTAAATTTACGCTAAATTTATTTTATGCTCATATTTTGTACAGTTGTCGGCTACTTTAACAGAAGCGTTAAAACTAAATGAAAAGAAAAAAAAAAATTAAATTTCTCAATTTTTTTTTAAAGATTGTAATCGTCTAAATTTCAATTAAAAATAAATAAATAAATAAATAAAATTAACATTGAAACGAGAGGGTTGCAAAGCAATTGAAATTAGGTTTTTGTGTTTTGAACATTCTTTGGGCGAAGATTTTGAGAAAATAACTTTAATAGTAATAAACGGTAAACGGATTCTAGGCTTAAGAGTGGGCGGAACCAGTTATATATCATTGAACACATGGTGCGCTAGCGTCTTTCTGCCACGGCAATGCCCACGCTCTGTGCAATCTAGTGTTGCCAGATCTGGCGGATTTTTTATTCAATAATCACCAATAATTTTTAATTGTAACGTTTGCGTAACCCCTTCAACGATCGATGAATCCGACTTGAATGCGTTAACTTAGGGCACGTGATTGCACAAAAGTTTCACCATTTGCAGAATAAAATGCAATGATTGTGGACAACGACACATTAGTTCAGCAAACAAGAAACCAGTCAAACTTAAAAGAAAATGTACTAATATTAAGTTAAACATGTAATCTAGTAGCTTATTTCTTATTTTATTTTATTTATTTATTTATTTTGTAATCTTATCTGACCTTATTTTTTCCTTAAATTTTCTTTTCTTTAAATATATATATATAAATATATATATTATTTTTTTCTTTCTTTTCTTTTTCTGATTTTTTAATTATTACATTGAAATATTCACGTTGAATAAGATTTTTTTTTTTACAAGAACCTTTTAACATTATCATTTAAGTGCAATTATTATTGTTAACAATTTAATTGTAGTTATAATTGAACGCAATCTCTCCTATCTATATGCACAATCACACCAACCCTGTAATGAGAGATTGCGCGAAATATCTCTTTTGGTTTTATTACAGCTATTGTTTTAAAATTTAATACAGCAACAAAAAAGTAATGTAAATACATAGAAAACTAATGAATTCAAAATTATTCAGCAATAGTTTAGCAAAAAGTTTATATTTGAATTTTTTATATTAATCTGATGAATTGTGCGCAAACTCTCCTAGATTTACCTTATATATGATCCCGATGAGTATATTAAAGTTTTGGATTTAAATATGTCTGTCAATTAAAATCGTTAAAGGATATTTCTTCTTCTTCATCTTTTATTTTAACTATTATTATTATTATAATTATTGGTATTAGTGCATAAAAATTATTTAACTAAATATAACATTAGTGACATGAAGACTACAAAAATATAAACTAGGTAGCTTTAAAAACAGTAATTTTATAGAATTTCAGTATCATGCTATCGTTACTAATTTTAAATCATTCTTCAAAGCATATGTCCTTATAGAGAATTGTTACGAAAATTAAGCATATCTGCAGAGCCTGATTAAGGGGGAAGTACACAGTATCTCCGCTCTCACCGGAATATTTTTACAATTATTTTTTACTTCATGTCATAGAAATTCCACGCTTTGACGTGGAAATATTTTTTATAAAAAATGAACGGTGTGAAACAATCCAATTTACTGACCGTTATTAAACACCAGAATTCTTTTAAAATAATTTTTAATGAGAATTTTCTGTTTATTATAGGAGGAAAGTATTTGTTAAAAAATAACGGTGTAAGTATAAATAATGTGTGCTTCCCCCTTAATCAGGCTCTGCCTATCTTATGATAACACCTAATAGATTTACATAGTTATCAACTTTTATGCTTTTTGGCTGCGGGAATTTTTTTTTAGAAATTTTCGTTTTATTTAATCAGTGAAAATTGTTATGTAAATAAACTAAAAAAAAAAAATCCATCAAAATGTTCTTGTAGTCAAAAAGCGTAAACTTTGTCAACTAATTCATTAAGGCAGCAATTTAAATTAATAAAAAAACTTTTTATAACTTTAAAAAATTTTCCAAAATTTTCGTTTCTTTTCTTTGCAGTGTATTTATCTATTACTGAAACTATTTATTAAACTCTCATTCTCAATAGTGCACGGTAAGACATTTTTTAATTGGAATATTTTCATTCTATGGACAATAATTTTTGAATGTTCACGACATTTCTTTGGGGTTTTCATATAAGTAGTTCAATACATTTTACTAACAAATTATGCAAAATAAATTTTATCGCTTGAACGTGTGCAGTTAAAAATTATTTAGTAAAAATACTTTATTTATTTATTTATTTTCAGATATTTAAAGTTTTTATTTTCTGATTAATGTTTGTCGTGTTTAATGAAGTATGTCAAATTTTCTAAAAATGGCATAGCATTGATTTGCATATCCTACATGCTATAATAAAAATAAAACAAATTTGTTTGGATTTTTTAAAGGAAACATTTAAATCATTATGAATATACATTTTATGCAAATAAAAATGAGTAGAAAAAAGAAAGTAGAAGAAACCTTACAATCTCTTACTACAACTACAACGAATTTTGAGCAATATTTTCTACACGATGATACCAAACGTTCTACTTTTTTATTTTGCTATTGGTCTCCTTTTTGCCTTCGGAACAAAACTTTCACTGAAATACATGAGGATTAACACGTAATTTACATGCTCGAAGTTTCAGGATAGTTCTGAACTATTTTTTTTATAAGTTTCACAAAACTTAAAAAATAAAAGTGTCTGGTTATTTATGGCAAATTAATGTACCTCCCCCTCCACCCCCCCACCCCCCCACCCAAAAAAAAAATCGTTATAAAGAAATACCTTGTGATTTATTTCCTCAACTTTATATTTTAATTAGTTAATCGAAATTCTTGATCACTAAACATAACTGATAACTTTTATAATTTATCCCAAAGTTTTGTTTGTACCCCTCCCCTTTTTTGCGTAAAAGTGTTTCGAACGAGCAGTTTTCTTATTTCTCCATGATTACATATTGAAAATGACTACTCTACAAGCAAAGTGGTGTGAAAAATGAGCAGGTACTAACAATACTCCAGAATAAATTAAAAATGTTACCAGCTATACACTAAGCTTAAATACAAAGCTGCCAATGTTTTAATTTATTCCGGATTACTTTTCGCCCCGCCTTTATTTCGCACCACTTTATTTATAGAAAATTTTTATCCAATGTATAACTTAGATAAAATAAGACAAAATTACTTTTAAAAAATAAGTGGCACGAAATAAAGGTGGAGTTAAAACTACTCCGTAATAAATTAAAATATTGGCAGTATCAATACGGCGCAATGGGGTATTTATAATTAGATAAAATCAGTATTTTTTCATAGAATAATTTGTTTCAGATTTAGTACAAAATGTTTAACTTCATTCCGATGTCTTTTTTACAGTTAAACTTAAAGTTACTTACAGTTAAACTTACAGTTACTTTTAAAATACAATCTATTCAGGTGTTTTTAAATGAAACAGAAATATCTTGTGATAAAAGATACTTTTTCTATACTTCTTTTAAAATTCAATATCGAAAATTGATTCGTTATAAACAAACCAATCTTTTTTTAGGAGTACAACGTGTCACACAGATGATAATTTTTTGTGACTATCTCATGCATTTTTAATTTATAATATACGATATTTCTCCAGGCTCTGATAATATAATCATGGGCATGTGACGTGTATTATAATAAAAAACGACACTTGTGGAGAAATTCGAAAAGTTTTTGAAAAAGTGGGACGTGCAATATTAAAATAAAATAAAGATGCAGATATATACTTTCATCACGGATTATATTAAAGATTTTTGTTGCATTTTTAACATAAAATAGATTTTATAAAACTAGAATTTTCTACTTTATGTCTAATTAATGTATATATATATATATATATATACTTATTTATTTATTGATTTATAAAATATAACATGTACAGTCGGTAACAAATGTCTCCGAACACTAGCAAAATTTCCTATGTAAAAAAAAAGCGCACATAATACAATTTTGTTAAATAAATCCTTGTCGAATCTTGTTCTCAGTCCGACAAAGAACAGGATTCGACAAGGATTTATTTAACAAAACTGTATTAAGCGTACTTTTTTTTACATAGGAATTTTTGCTAGTGTTCGGAGACTTTTGTTACTGACTGCATATTAAAAAAATAAATAACGAAAAATTATTCATTAAATTAAAAATGTATTCGTAATACGAGCGTAAAAATAGAATTTAACATGAAATATTTAAATAAACAACATGCAATAGTTTTTTTAATTATATTTACCTTGAATATATGAGTCGTAGTTGCCAACTTTTACGCTTTTTGACTGCCGGTAAAATTTAATAGAAATTTTTATTTTATTTAATTGTGAAAGCTGCTGCAAATATATATAAAATATTTCTATAAATACTTTCCGGTAGCTAAAAAGCGTAAAAGTTTACAACTATGTGTAAGCATAAATTTCAATATTTACATTTTTAATTCTTTAAGGGGCAAGGCAATTACTCTAATTTAAATTAGAATGCCATAACAATTTATGAACATAAAATCTTTTATTAAAAAAATAGATTCGACTCTAAAAATCAACTACTATTCAAAAAACTAAAAATAAAATGATACTGTAAATTGAGCTTAAAAGTATGAAATAAGTCCCATCAACAAACAGCAGGAACACTATAATTAATCATAACTTTTGAAGTCGGCGCAAAATTAAATAAATTCTTATTATGATTATTATTATTATTATTATTATTATTTTACAGATTTGTTTTTAGACCGACAGCATCAAACGCTGTTGCCTCGAATGATCCATCTTCATAGTTTCCTTTATTATTTTATCATTCTATACTCGTTGTTCATTAGAAACATCTTCATAAAACAGTGAATATCCTTCTCAATTTGATATTTATGTTTCTACGAGGTTACTAGAGTTTTGTTCTATTAAGATATGAAAGTAAAAAATTGTTTAAAAATTCCGGAATAAATTTATGCGCTTGTAAAAAAACATTAAAACACGCATCCTTGTAAGAATGGGTGGTGCAGTGGTAACATGCTTGACTTGTGATACGGAGGTCCTAAAATCGAGACCCTGCACGGGCGTATTGTATTTTAATTATTTTATTTCAATTATTATTATTATTATTATTATTATTATTTTGCGTTTTTAAGTGAATTAAGTTATTCATTTAAGAGGAAATATTTATTATATTAAGTTTTTTTTTTTTTTTTTTTTTTTTTTTTTTTGAGTGTTCCAATTAATAAACTATTAGCCATGAATTTAAAAAATATACATTTTTATTTATTTATTTATAAAAAAGAAAACCATGTTTAAAGCTTCCAATAAAGTTTCTAATTTATATAAATTATGATTAAAAGTAAATAAATCATGAAAACATAAGTATTTTTCACAATAAGAATAAGAAATATAAGAAGAATGATCACAATTATTCGTGCAGTTTAATAGAAAATCAAAATTCTGCTATATTTTGTTTCAGGCGAAACACTAATTACCGCTAACTCCTAATTTTTCTAAAGTAGAATATAAGCCAGTTCGATTTTTCATCTCAAAAACCTCTAACCCAATTATTTTCAAAATCGTTCAAGAAATTTCCAAGGAAATCAATTTTTGCGGTATTTTTTTACGGGTGGAGTATTACAAATTAACGTTAATTTGTCTGAAGATGAGGATTTTTCAGATAAAGCTGTCATCTCAAAAACACATTAATTCTAAATTACTATCAAAATAATTCGAATACATTCAAAGAAAACGAAGTTACTGCCATTTTTATCGCGGGCGAAGCGTGGATTATGGCTAAACGCTAATTTTCCTAAAGATGATAACAATTCATATTGAATTGTAAACTAAAAGTCTCCTAACTCTAAATTTTCATAAAATTAATTCGACAGTTTTTGTGAAAGCCAAGTCTCTGCCATATTTTGCCGTAGGCGCAGTGAGAGATAACAGAAAATTATAATTTTCGTGAAGATGAGAATAATTCACATGGGTTTCTAATCTGAAAAACCCTTAACCCTAAGTTTTTATCAAAATCGTTAGAACAATTTCCGAGAGATTATAAATTAAAGAACTGGTGCACAATAATTATTTAAACATAAAAATTTCTTTACACACTATAAAATAAACGGAAGAACTACGAGTTTCTAAACGACGTGGACTTTCTTCTTCAGGTGCAAAGAAACAATTGCTAATACATTGAAGGCAAAAGTAAGACTGAATGACAGGGAAAAATATAAGGGGCAACAAAACCAGCCAGTATAGTATAGTTGCTTGCAACAAAAAAACAGAAGGGGACAAAAGAAAAGTAAGAAAATAATAAGAAAAAGAGTGTGAGGGGGGAAGGGAGTTTTATTATTATTATTATTATTATTATTATTAATTTATTATTATTCGACCTATTTTCTATAAACTATTTTTTAGCACTTTCCAAAAAGGTCTAAAAGTGTTAATGACTTCAGATTGACTGTCTGTCTGCGCTCTAACTACCGTAAATATTTGTGGAATTTCTTGAAACTGATATAGGTTATTCAAGTGCACTGTCGGATCTTCCCTATTAAAAATGAAGTGAATACCGCAGCTGATTTGTGCACAGGGACAACTGAAAGTATTCCAAAGCATTGCGTTCTATGAGAGGTATTTCTATAAACTATGATTTCATATCATTATTTTAGACAAATTTTAATGAAATTGAAATATGTTATTTAAGTTCCCTATCGGATGTTTTCTATTGAAAATGGAGTAGATACCGCCAGTGGTTTGTAAACAGGGTCACTCGAAAACATTCCAAAGCATTACGTTCTATAAGAAATATTTCTAGAAATCCAATTTTTAAAACTTTATTTCGTACAAATCTTAAAGAAATTAAAACATGTTATTTATATTCTTAAAATAATGCTTTCTATAGAATATAGTATGATTAGCATTAAGATTTACAGGGTCACAAAAAAATATTTAGATTGAAAATTTACTGGAATTGCATTTTCGTTTAACTTATGCGTTTTTAACTCTTTTTAACAATTTTAAATTGCGAATATGATTTGTATTTGTGTATCTGTCTCTCAATTGCTCATCTGTCTATCTGTCCGTCTGCCCGCCTCCAGTGTCTCTAAGTATTTTCAGAATTTTTAAAAAATGATACATGTTATTGAAATACACTTTTGAATAGTTCCTATTTAAAATGACACTAATAGATCTCTTACGACTGGTTTCTGTACAGGGACACTCAAAAAGTGCAAATGCATTGCATTTTAGGACAGACATTTAAATAAATCACATTTAAATTACTTTCTACAGCAAAATTCATAAAAAGATGACATTTATGGTCAATATTCTAAAATAATATTTTTTGTAGAATACGATATAGTTAACCTTTAAATTTACAGGGTTACACTGAAATATTCAGATGGGTTAAAGGCTGCAATTAGAATCTAAGAGCTGCATCTTCGTTTGTGTTAAGCATTTTTAACATTTTCCAACTATGTTTAAGAGTGATTATGAATTCAAATAGTCTATCTGTATACCTTTCAGTCCTTCTGTCTGTATGTTGCGTGATAAAGTAGGCAAAGAACATTAAAAGTTTTAAAATACAACAAGTACGTACAGTTAGAAAGTGGTCCAATGCGAATCAATGCGTACTGCATGATTTTTCGTTCTTGTTTATTTTATTTTACAATTTATAGTTTCATTACATTATTAAACAAATAGAAAGAAACTGTTTTGATAGAACTAAACAGGTTTTTCCAAGCTGAAGACAGCAAAGGGGAATTTAATTTTTCATTAACAATTTTATCACTATTAAGAAAGATAGATAAATTTTCAAGGAAATCTAACTCAGGAACGCGTTTGGCATTTAGGTTAATTTTGACTTGCTGAAAATTAAAATTATGGTCATATTCAGTCAGATTCAGTCAGATTCAGTCAGAAGATTTTACTTTGTTCGCCTGATGAAGGGTCGTGGTTTTTTCGACCCGAAACAATTGTTGCGAGTTTATTGCATTTTATGGTGTTTATTCAAAGTTTGTAAGTAATAACATACCGAGAATGTTCACTTATACGTTATTCAAGATTTCTTTTCGTCTGGCCTATGTAAGACAAATCTCAGTTATTACAAGGGCCGTTAAAGATACACTTCACTTATGAAGCTGTGGAACAGGAGATTTAGTTGAAGAAAAATAAGTTTAAAAAAATAATAATAATAGTGAGATTAATCTCTTTGTTATTGCATGCATCTATCCTATTAGCTGGATGTTTTTGTCTTCTCAAAAAAGCCTTAATCTTAAGTTTTTATTAAAATATTTAGATCCATTTCTCTGTAAACTAAATCTCTGTCATATTTTGTGATAAGCGGAGTAAGGGTTAATATCGAACGCTAACTTTTCAGAAGATGAGGATAAATCAGATGAGTTTGTGATCGCCAAAAATACCTAAACCTAACTTTTTACCAGAATCGTTAAATCCTTATCTGGAAAAACTATGTTTCTGTCATATTATGAAGTAGACTATGTGAGGATTAACAGGGAACGCTAGTAATCCTAACGATAAAAGCAATTCGGATGTTTTTTTCTTTTCTTTTTTTTCTCAAAAATACCTTAGCCCTAATTTTTCTATAAATTCGTTAGATTCATTTCGTTTAAACCCAATCTGTAATATTTTGAAAATAGCGCACTAAGGTTAACAGCGAACGAAAATTTTCTGAAGATAAGGAGAAATACAATTGGTTTTTCCCCCCAAAAAAAACTATTAGACCTAAATTTTCATCAAAATTGGTATATCTGTTTCCGAGAAACCTAATATATATATAACGATTCATGTGATTAATCTCGTTGAATATAAGGTAAGGATAATAATAATATATTAAGCAATTTTATCGGCTTATTATTAAATTGCAAAAATATATAAAAAGATGCGAAAATGTTAATACTTTTAACTTAACACTTTCGCGACCGCTGACGTAGATTCACGCTATTTGAAAATCTGCGACTATTCCAGTGGGCGTTTCTTTCGCAATTTGTATGTTATTTATTTCTGAAGTATATACACATTTTTTATATTTTTTCAATGAAATATACTATGGATGCAAATACTTTGAATAGAAAGAATTTAATTATAACGTATATCCATTTTTAATATGAATGTGACTACAAAGAATTTGGTTCTGAAATATTGTAACTTAGGAGAATAACGCCTACAGGCGTACCTTACTTTGAAAAACACAAAAACATGCGGTCGCAAAAGTTTTAACGTAGCACAGATAAATCTTTCTGCCTTTCTTTTCTGACCCTATCTTCAAACGTCAAACACTGTACTATTTAATCACACAATTTATTGTAATATACAATAAACCAACTTTAAAACATACAGATAACAAGAAGAGCGTAAATATTCATCTCAGTACTGCGATTAATTTACATTTATTTTATCCCAATTTTCTAAAAAAATACATAAATATATTATTCATTTTTCTTCTTAATGATTTTTTTTTTTTTTAAATATGAATTAGTTTTTACTTTAACTTATTATAAAACAAAGACTTCTAAATCGATTAAATGTGCTTTTCATGGAGATTTCCTTGAAGAAAAGAAGATTGGCGTACTTGACTCTCTCTTGCTCATTTAAAACTTTCTTTGACTTTTATTGATGATAGTATTAATTTCAATTATTTATGCTTTTGGTTTAATTAATATTTTCAGAAGATGTACAACTTTGTGATTGATTAATCTGTTTAAGTAAATATACTTTCTTGGTTGTATACTTTATTATTGTTTACTTGTTCCTTTAAAAATAGTTGATTAATTCACTTTTATGAATTAAATAATAAATTCAAACTAGTAAAGCCCATTTGTCGAAACTCGACCATATTCATTACGTAAGTTTTTAAATAATAAATTTTAAATTTTAAAATTTTTCCGTAAACAGAATTCTTAGTAATTACTCTATCCACAAAAAAATAAATAAATAAATAAATAAATAATAATAATAATAACTATCAGCATCTTTATTTACACTGCATACCCCTATGAAATTCTTTATCTATTTGCCTTTCTATCCGATCGGTAAATGTTCCTAATTTAAATAACTAAGAACACATATTTGCCAACAATTTACTTAATTCCTGAGCATTTTTAGCACCGCCTCTTTTTGCACTACCTTATTTATAAAATAATTTTCTCCAATATTTACCTACAATAAAATTATAATAAGAAGAAAGAAAAGAAAAGTGGTATGAAATAAAGGTGGGGCTAAAATTGTTCCGGAATAAATTAAAATGTTGGCAACTCTGAGAACACTAACTGTATCAAAACGCTACGCCAATAGACTTCGGTAAAAATAAAATTATGCTCACTTGTTTTGCCAGACAAATAAAAAAATAAGGTAAAAGTAAATCCAGAAATTAAGTTAAATTATGAGCTGTTCTATTGCATTTAAAAAACAAAAGTGCGCATGCAGATTTGACCACTTCCATGTATAGGAATTTTAAGTAAATAAGTTTACGTAATAAAACGAAAAAATGTATAAAATAAAAGTATTTTTGTTTGCCTTCTTATCTTCATTTGAGAATAATTTTTTTTCTGAAAACCTCCTTAAAAATACAATTCGGATGATATTACTTTTAAGCCACTCATTTTATTGAAAGTAGGCTAAAAATCTACCACAAATTTCATGTTTGCTTATTTTGGAATACATTCAAGTGTCCCTGTACACTAATTATTAGTAGTATTTAATCCATTTTACATAGAACACGTCCGATAGTGAACTGGAGTAACATATTTCATTTTCATTAAAATTTATCTACAGTAAAGTTATTGATTTATAGAAATACACGTCTCATAGAACACAATGTTTTGGAATACTTACAAGTGTCCCTGCGCACAAACCGGTAGGAAATTCACTCCATTTTCAATAGGCAACATCCGATAGCGAACGTGAATGATATATATCAGTTACGAGATATTCCATAAATAATTATTGATACAGACTTACAGATATACAATTTATAAACATATGCATAGTTAAAAATTATTAGAAAGTGTTAAAAACACTTAATTTAAACGAAACTGCTATGCAATTACAGCAATTTTTTTATTAATGGCTCTTAATGTAACTGAATATCTTCGTTGGCCCGGTAAATCTAATGCTGATCATACTATATTCTGTAGAAAGCATTCTTTTGTGCATATTAACAGCATATTTCAATTTCATTAAGCTTTGTGGAAAGTAGAGATATTAAAATTTGTTTTGTAGAAATACCTTCCATAGTATGCAAAGCTTTGAAATACTTTCGCGTGTCTCTGTACACAAACCAATGATAGTATTTACTCCATTTTACATAGGAAACATCTGACATTAAACTTTAATAATATATTTCAATTTCATCAAGACTTGTGTACAGTAAAGGCATTAAAATATGGTTTATAGAAATACCTCTCCGCAATGTTTTGAAATACCATCGGGTGTCCCTGTACACAATCAAATAGAGGTATTCACTCCATTTTAAATAGGGAACATCTAATAGTGAATTTGAATAATATATATCAGTTTCAAGATACTTCATATATATTTACGGAAGTTAAAGCTCAGACAGACAGATGGACAGACGAAGAAACAGACAGATGCACAAACTGAAATCATATTCACGCATAAAAATTGTTACAAATTGTTAAAAACGATTATGGTAATCGAAAGTGCAATTCCAGCAAATTTTTAATTATAGCTCCTATTGTAACTGAATATTTCTGTGTGTCCCTTTATATCTAATGCTGGCCATACTATTTTCTATAGAAAGCATTTTTTTTTTTTTTGTGCATATGAATAACATATTTCAATTTCATTCATCTTTGTGCAAAGTAAAGTTATTCAAATTTCGTTTATAGTAATACCTCTTATAGAACGCAAAGCTGTTTAATACTTTCGAGTGTCCCTGTAAATGGACTGCATTTTACATATGAAACATCCGATAGTGAACTGAAATAACACATTTCAATTTCATTAAGATTTGTGTACTGTAAAGTTTAAAAATATGGTTTATAGAAATACCTCTCATAGAAGGCAATGCTTTGGAATACTTTCCGGTATCCCTGAACGCAAACCAATGGTGCTACTTACTCAATTTTATATATGGTATATTCGATAGTGAACTTGAATAACATATTTCAATTTCAATAAATTTGTGTACAGTAAAGGTATTAAAATATGGTTTATAGAAATACCTCTCATAGAACACGATACTTCGAAATACTTTCGGGTGTCCTTTTGCACAAACCAATACAGATATTAACTCTATTTTCAGTAGGGTACATCCGATAGTGAACTTGAATAACATGTATCAGTTTAAAAAAAATTCAGAAATATTTACTGGAGTAAGAGCGAGGACAGACATACAAACGGACAGACGGGCAGACAGACAGACAGACAAACCGAAGTCATTAACACTCTTCACCTTTTAAGTGTTAATAAGAAAAAAAAAGAAAGAAAATAAAAATGCCGTAAAATTTCTTCGCAGACTTTTTCTATTATTATTAGTGAACATTCAATATACTTTTCCCAAAGCACATTCTTTAATTTCCTCTCTCTTTCAACGAAGTTGTAGAAAATGCTTCCCATTGTTGATTAATTCCCCAAACATATTTAATCTCGTAAAGAAGTCCTTTTTTTTTCGTTGGCATGCAGCTTTTAATATCTTTACAGTTCATAATCAGATAATGCTTGTTAGAAATAAATCGAATAATGATATTCACATTAAAAATTATTTTTTAACACAAATATATATATATATATATATGTGTTTTAAAAAAATGTATAATTGAATATCTATTTTAAATTATATTACTATAATATAAAGAATATATTAAATAAATTTATAAAACATAACATAATTAAAATTGAAAAAAAATCTCGTATTAAATTCTCGAAAAAAGCCTCGTATAAAAAATCTCGTACATTTTATTAACGCGAATTATTAAAAGAAAATATTGATTTTGAGCGCATATTGTTTTTCAAACTATAATACATTCCTGCTCAAAAGTTTAGCAAGATTTGCAAGCAATTTTTTTTTTTTTTTTTTTTCAATTTAAAAACTTATCTTTCGATGAAATGTTTTCAAACATTCGGCATTTAAAGAACTAGGTCTTATTCATGTTTTTCAGTGAATATTGGTTTAAGATAACATTTAGGGGGCCGGTAATAAATTGAGCAAAATTATTAATGTTTGTGATCACCCTGTATTGTTACGTGAACGAAATGATATGTAACTTTAGGGAATATTAATTTAGACCCAGTTCAATCTGTGGATGAATTTGTGTGACGATGGCATATTAAATAATGGAGTTAAAAGCATTTATTTTAAAACTTCAAAAAACATCAACATATTTTTTATTTATAATACACAAGTTTTTAACAAAATTATTCCCGTTTTCAGATAAGTTGGAAAAACACTTTTAAAACATTATACTGCAATAGGAATACAAATATCTTAAATATCGCATGAAATATGAGCATTTTTAGGAAAAGCGTTTTCAATGTGCATGTGCGAAAGGAAAAAAAATATTGTATAGATTGAAAGCTAGATATATTGAGCAACTTTTGTCAAAAGTGCATTTGAATAGAATAAAAATTAAACAAATTATACGAAAAAGAACGAGCTAGATTTTAGATAAAATTTAGGGTAGGTTTCACATGCCGCGTCATTAATTTAAAGATTCAATTACACTAACCACTTAGCAAAAGTTCTTTTTTGTGAAAAACCCCTCATAAGCTTGTAACATATTTTTGTTTATTTACTAAGATTTGTGAGATGATTAGGGGTTTTTCACAAAAAAATAACTTCTGCTAAGTGGTTAAAATAAATAGATGTTTAAATTAATTACGCGGCAAGTGCAAAACCTCTTATGGAATTTCAACTCTTGGAAAATATCTAAAATCTAGCTCTTTCTTTTTCATATAATTTGCTTAATGTTTACTCTATTCAAATGCAATTTTGTAAAATGTTGCCTGATATATCTACCTTTCAATCTATGAAATAATTATTATTTATTTATTTATTTATTTATTTATTTATTTTTTAATCTTTCGTAGATGCACAGTGTGAAAACGTTTTTCTTAAAATTGTCATATTTCATGAGATATTTCAGATATTTCTATTCCGATCGCAGTATATTGTTTTAAAAAAGTATTTTTTCAACTTATTTGAAAGTGGGACTAATTTTCGTTAAAATCTCTGTATATAATAAATAATAAAATATGTTGATTTTTTTTTTTTTTTTTTTTTTTTTTTTTTTTAGTTTTAAAATAAATGCTTATATCCAGAGCCTGATTTAGGCCGGGGCACTCTCTCACCGGAATATTTCTACAATTATTTTTTACTGCATATCATAGAAATTCCACATTTTGACTAGGAAATTATTTTTATAAAAAATGAACGGTGTAAAATAATCGAATTTACTCATGATTATTAGACACCAGAATTCTTTTAAAATAATTTTTAATGAGAATTTTTTGTTTAGTATAAGAGGAAAGTATTGCTTAAAAAATAATGGTGTAAGTGTAAATAATGTGTGCCCCGGTCTAAATCAGTCCCTGCTTATATCTCCGTTATTTAATATGCTATTGTCACACAAATTCATCCACAAATTAAACTGGGTCTAAATTAGCATTTCCTAAAGTTACATATCATTTCGTTCACTTAACAATACAGGGTGATCGCAAACATTAATAATTTTGCTCAATTTTTTACCGGCCCCATAAATGTTATCTTAAACCAATATTCACTGAAAAACATGAAGAAGACTCAGTTCTTTAAACACACAATGTTTGAAAACATTTCATCAAGAGATACGTTTTTAAGTTGAAAAAAAAAAAACTGATCGTTTGCAAATCGTGCTAAACTTTCGAGCGGGAGTGTAGATTAAAAGCAAGGATGGAACACGAACGCAGAATTTATACCGGAATTTGTTTAAGAAATTTTTCTATCTTTAATAATGTTGATTTAAGAAGTAGAAAATTTCCGTACGTTGGTAATGGTATGAGTTCTGCGCCCGTGTTCCACCCCTGTAAATGAAATCTATGATTTCTTTTATTATTTTATTACTTTATAAAAGCTTTAGATATATATCTTTAACCAATATGAAGTAAAGCTTTATATATATATGTGTGTGTGTGTGTGTATAAATAATCCAAAAGTAACAAAATTGGTCAGAAGCCTATCTAGCCTGTCTGTAGATCAGTCAATATGTTATTTAGTTCGTTTATTTAGTTTATTACTACATAGTCAATATCTCATGCACGAATAAGTATTCTGTCTTTAATCTGGACTTAATGATGATACGAAAAATAATTTTTTGAAACATTTTATTAAAATCATATCAATAAAATAAACAATACATGAGCGTTAACATCTATAAAAATGGTAATTGGACTGATTTGATATTTATTACATAGACGTACAGTCACCCAAAAAAAAAACGCCACCCCCACCTAATTTTGCCGGAAATTATCGTAGAAACATGCGACTGGTACCAATCAGTTTGTAATAACGTCTAGTTTATAATGTTATAGTTAGATTTGACTTAGGGGGTCGTCTACATATTAAAACTGACATCAACTTCATTTTTTTCAATGGTAACCCCCCTTTTTTATAATTTATTTGAATTCTTTGGATCAAATCATCACGGAAAATGGTATAGTTTATATATTTCGCTCAATTTTTCATAGAGTTATAAGCTGTCAAAATTTGGGGATGCTAATGTTAAATGAATGTGACAAACATTAAATCATATCTTCCAAAATAATTATGATATTTAAATTCTGTTTTTTTTTATTCGTTAGAATGAAGTGACCCAAACATATTCCATGCAAATTTTTGCTAAAAAATCATTTTTTGAATTATGAAAATTATTAATAAATTCATATTTGAAAAAATTATGAATTATGACCTATGTTAATTTTTGCACGAATAGAACGGGCATCATCAAAAACATGGGTTTCCAAATATACAGCTCGTTCCTAACATTATTTTTTGAGTTACAGTGATATTTCACTTTTTATTCCTGTTAGGGGGCCGTCACTTGTTATAATCTGTATCCTCTATAAGTAAATGTTTGTATATAATTTGACGGAACACTATTTTAATTTACCTTTATGTTATTTTTTTTTTTTTTTTTTTTTTTCCTAAGTAATACTTCGATGTTTATTATACAAATTGGCATATTTTTGTAAAGTTATCACAATGTAGGTAAGGGATTGTGAAAGGATTTCAAAAGAAAAGAAGCCCCGCCTCTGATTCGCTGAAACACTATTTAAAAAAAAGACTAATTTGCATATTCCTATTTGACTCTATGTGTGACGCTGGTATGCATAAATCACAATGGTATTTATTACATCGATTATTGAAGACAAAACTTAAATGATTTAATTACAAATATGCAAAATTATTTTGTTTTATATTATAAAGTTTTAGAAAAATTGTGAAAAGGCGTGGCTTACGGTACAAGAGAGTAATATATCCGATCCTAATATGTTAAGTCTTTCTTCATAAGTATTAAATATCTTTTTCTAGTTTTTCGCTGCTAAAATTCTATTTTAACCCTGTTACACTTTTTTTCGCATTTCAATATTCAAGAGTACGTACACCACTAGTTAAATATCATGTTTTAGAAAACACGGTACAGCGAAACTGATTGCATGAAACAGCAATTATGCATTCGACAACCGTTTTATTATTATTATTATGAATATTTAATAATTTTAAAAAGATTTTTTACCATGAATTTTCTGTTTAAATTTTGTTGTGACATATTTGCATTTGGTTACTGTACCGTTTGTAAGCTTTGTGTTATTTAAAATTTATCCCATAATGTAACATAATAAAATATCAAATTTCTAGTAAAAGTTTTTTAATACAGAATCAAATAGTGAAAAATTGGTTTATTATTTATATATTTTTTTAAAAGTTTATAAGATCTATTATTGGAACATAGCTCAACAGTATTTATTTTCAATTTCCTAATCACGAAATCAAAGTCACAGTTATTATGGAATAAAAATTTAAAACAAAGGAATTGTCTTATTACTTTCAAATATAGCGATATTGATCTTACAGAATCCTGAAATTTCATTTAAAAGACTTTAAACGTCTAAATTTAAAAATTCAAAATAAAATAAATTAATCTAAATGCTTTTAAAGTTGAAACGGGAAGATTTCAAAATATATGAAAATTGGCATTTGTGTTTTGAACATTTTGGTGCGGCAGATATTAAAAACAATATTTTTATGATGAGCTGAACCTGAGCTTAAGAGATGGCGGATCCAACTATTTAGCACGAGTGATATCACCTGACTAAAACCAGAATAAACAACATTATAATTTATTCCGGCGTATTTTTAGCCCACTGTTATTCTTTTTTTTTTTTTTTTTTTTTTTTTTTTTCAAATTTCAACACTAGCTACAGTACGCTTACGTCCTATTTACATTAAGCCTTGATATGGAAGCTATGTTGCTGTTTTTCGATGCTGCGAAATTTACAAAATATATTTGTGTTAATATACTATACAAATAGAAGAATAATTATATAATATCAACAAATCTTCTTTAATCAATATGTTTATATACATTACTGTATGGAAATGTTTATATATGAATATTGTATTTATTTTTAATGAGACATATAAACACAAAATACTAAGAAAAAGGAAGAATATGTGTTATAAATTTTTATAATTAATGCAAAATATATATACATACTTGCCAACCTAACCCGTAACATTGTTAGTTCCCGCCCCTGTGTGTACACAATTTAATTTTTAGAGTAATTAACTTCAAATATATTTACGATTAACTCATTGAGCGCCACGCGAATTCTTATGGAAATCCCATTCAGGCCACACGTGCTGCTTAGAAGCGTGTTATGTTTATCCAGTTTCAATAAACCCCATTAGGACTTAACGATATAATCCTATAAAAATCCTATTAAAAAAAAAAAAAAAAAAAAAAAAAACATGAAGTAAATTTTAAATAAACTGTCAGTAATTACTTAAAACTATGTAAGTTCTGTAGTTTTATATCATATTTTACATTGCCGGCTGACTTGGCCTAAATGGAAAGATCAGTGTCAGCCACCTATGGCTGACATGGCGCTAAAAAGACTGATGTGAAAAAAATGTACGGAAAGGGGCGGGACCAGTAATCTTTCGGGTTAGGTTGACAAGAATGTATAGCAATGTCAGAAAACGTTCTTTATTTTTCATGAACCAGATGAATGGTACTTTTTTTCTGAATAGTCTATGTATTAAACATAATGCTGCTTTAAATACCCTTTAAATGAAAAGTTTTATTAAATAAAGTAATTTTCTGGCACTCTACAGCTCCCAAATGACACACAATACGAAACCCCGCCCTTTTCCAGTGTTTAAAGGGTATTAACGTTTAATATGCTTTCTATTCGTTTTGATCTTTCCTCCTCCTCATCTTCTTTTTTCCTTAAGAAAAAAGAGTTCTGTAACATTTTGACCTTTTCAAGTGAAGATTTAGATTAAGGGTAGTCAGCCTTTCTACACCCACCGTCCACTTCGGTATCTGTGTTAAAGAGTAGAATTTTAGAACATCCCATTAAGTAGTAGGATTTATTATTTTGCATATTAATTTGTTACACATTATAAAATATAAAAGCAAAAGAATATCGTGGAGATTTATGTAAAAGTTTTTAATAATGTCATGAAAAAAAAAATAATTAATTAAAAAAATAAATAAATAAAAATAAAAAAATCTGTTTTAATATTTTTAAAAAGTCAATTAAATTAAAGAAAATGAAAGTACTGCAGTATCAGAACAAACTCCCATTGTCACTGTGAAACGGCCGTGGGAACCAGGTTGAGTGCCGCCGCTTCAGGCAATTATACGGCAGCTTGAGTTAAAATAAGCCGAGAAAATTTTGAATTTTCAAACAAATTTAAAACCATTCACCTTTTTTTTTTTTCTTTTGATAGATATTTTAATATCTGTTCAAGCTATTTAATTTTCTTCGTATGAAGTGAACTACCTGATGTTTAATCAATAGAAACCAATAAAAATCTTTTAATTCATAAACTAACTCAGAAAGTTCTGTGAATTAGTAATTTTTTTTTTTTTTTTTTTTATAATTAACATTTCTTAAATTTTTTTCCGGTGTGAAACTTAATAAATAATGTATAATGGATGGTAGATCATGATTTATATATTCTAAATGTATAGACGGACCCCTAATACATTTTCACGTGTAACTCTATTTAAAATTGATTTAAGGAACATAAATAGGTATGTTTTTCGAACCGCCTTGATCTCAGAAATCTGAATATGAAGTCAAAAATAGGGGTTGCTATTGAAAAAAATGAAGTTAATGCCAGTTTTAATATGTAGACGACCCCATAGGCAAAATGTAACTATACCGTTATAAACTAGATGTTATTACAAATCGATCGGTACCAGTCAAATGTTTCTACGATAATTTACGGCGAAATTAGGTGGGGGGGGGTGGCGTTTTTTTTTGGGGGTGACTGTACATTCCACATTCGCATTAGATTAATAATATATCGGGAATTATGTAACGTAGCTCAAAGAAAAAAATTCCAATGTGACAACACTGATTATCAATACAAATTAAAATAAATATTTTTGCAAATTTAATAAAACTTATTTTTGCGTGTTGTAGATGTGACATAAAAAACAAACCGGCAACGGAAAAAAAATTTAAATATTATATAAAAATAATGCTGCTGTGATTTCTTGTGAATAACAGAATGTCGCAGAATTCTTGACAAAAAAGAAAGAATAAAATACAATTTATGAATTTTGCTAATTCACATCAGCAGTTTAAATACTTTAATGCGTTAGAAAAAAATTCAAAATATTTACATACTAATGAAGTGAAAATAAAAAGAATAAAGAAAATCAAGTTGTTTCTATGAATTATAAAACATTTTCCAACCGCTTCATTTCGTTCTTTATCTTTAAAGATTTTAATTGTGTTTCGAGCACTAAAAACTAAAACACAACTAAATGTGACCTTCCAACAATATTCACTTATAATTTAAACTGTATCAGAAAGTTTTGTATGCCCTGAAAACCAACCATAATTGATATTCATACAATATTCTGTAGGAAACATGTGTTTGTACATTTATATAACATATATTAAAGTTGTTAAGTATTGTACAGTATAAAGATAGTAAGTATAGTTTGAAGAAATTCCCCTCAAAGTTCGTAATACAGGGCTGAAACAGAGGACTTTTCTTATTATTTTCGTACCACCTTTTCGAAAATATAAAATTTATAATAAATTTATGCAGGAAAAGCGCAATTTGACAGGAAAAAACAAATATTTTTTTGGAAATAATGGTCCGAAAAGAACATAAAAAAATCTCCTGTGCAAGACCTGGTAATGGATCTACCATAATTTCACACGTATAAGCCGTAGATGAAATAAATCAGTTTTACATCAGAAATATTAATTAACAGTTATAGGTTCGCTTTCAACAAGTACAAAAATTTAATATTTTGTGACACAATGTTGCCAGATTAAGGGGCATTTTATTCAATATGCACCACTAAATTTTAGTTGTAACGGTGCGCAATCTCTCTTTATAGGGTAGCAGTGATTGCGCTTAATTATAACTACAATTACATTATCAATAAAAATAATTCACTTGTAACAAATATTTTTGCTTTGGGAATGGATGGTTGGTTGGTTGTAGGATTTAAGGCCGATTGACTCCTGATGTGTCCTAGGCCTCTTTGGGAATGGATATTTAAATTCAATAATTAAAAAAATCAGAAAAATAAAAGAAATTTAAAAAGAACTTCAAAAATTTATTTAAAGAAAAAAAAAATATTAACCCTCCGCGTATATTGCCCGTGATTTCGACGGGTAAAATAACTTTTTACATTAAATTTAATTTGCACCACAATTTCTAAAATACTATTTTTAACAGATAAATTATTGAAAATTATTTTCCCACTAAATTACATTTCGACCACTAATTGTAAAATGCAATGATTGATATTTATAAATCCTGAAAACTAATTAAACATGTTTTTACTCAAAAATAGTGGTATTGAAAAAAAGGGAAAAAAAATTGCAACCTGTGTACGTAAACACAGTAAATACAAAATAATCTCCCCGTACGCGGAGGATTAAAGAAACAGAAAAACGAACATAATTAGATAAAGAACAAGACCAGAAAATAATATTAAGTTACTAGTTAACACGTTCAACTTACAATTAGTATATATTTTTAGCTAGGATGATTTCTTGTTTGCTGACCGAATCTCTCGTTGCCCATAATCATTGCACATATAATTGTACATGTGAAGTTATTGTGCAACCACCTGTCACAAGTGAACATGTTCGAGGCGGTGTATCTGTCTCCAACAGGCATTTCCGAGAAAAAGAAAAAGAAAAAATAATAGCACACCGTGCAAGTAATGATATGTGGCTAGTCCCATATCATTACAAGACCCATTTTTAAGCACAGAATACGTCCTCCATTTACCATTTATTAAAGTTTTCTTCTTAAAGTCTTCCGCCAAAAAATCCTTTACCTTTTAATATCCTTTACGCTTTAAAATCATTTACGTTTATTTTATTTATTTTATTGAAATGTAGATATAACATTCCTAACAAAGAAGATTGAGTAGGCTGATATTTTTGCTTGTATTAAGTTTTATCTTTTCTATTTAAGCAGCCGACTGATGCACAAAACTTGAGCACCATACTTGAAAGTATTGCAAAACTAAATCGATATACAATAACATATAAATCCTTTGCGAAAAATTTCTCATAGGCTAACAGTATTCTAGAGGTAAATCCCATCAGAGATGTGGCTTTTTTCGATTGTGCCACTCCTGAATAATGTTCAATTTCAGATTCTGTAGATAGTCTCTATAAATGTGGTGCGCTCTCTCGAATGGTTTGAACTAGTCCAATGACTTATAAAAATTAGGTTTTGGTATAGTCCCACGCATTGAACAAACTCATCATCATTGTCTTGTTATCACCAATAAGCTGCGAAGTCTCTGTTAATATAGAATTTTAAATGCGCAATCTCTCCTAAATAGCAAAAGTACAAACTCTCCAATTTTGGTAGGAGAGATTGCGCAATGTTCTGTTAAATAATTACTAAATTTTACAAGAAATCGTGGTGCTTGTACCGTTATTCTGGGTCAGTAGGTTATGAGAAATTGTTTATTTTTTAAAATGTTTTGTACTACTACCATTGTATCGAAGGGTTATGAAAATCCAAGCATTTATTTTTGAGAACGAGATTAAATAATCACGTTTTATCTTAAACTCTGGAAGAAATCAATATGCAAATTCAAGTCGGCACTTCACTATTAGTGTTGTACAACCACCTAAAATTGCAATTCGCCCACTCTACTCTTTCCCTCTGATCCCCTATGTGCTCAATTTTTCCTACCGTACGATCTCTCCTAGATTTACCTTATATTGCATTATTCAAATATTAAAATTCAATTAAATGAGATAAAGAACACCATTTTAATGTAATTTTAATATACTTTTGCTGAAATAGGAATATAAAGCAGAAATAATTTTGAAATGATGAAAATTTTATTTTACAGAGGAGTCGAAAAATATTCAAAGTATCTTTAATTCTTTAAATGTTATGTTTTTTTTTTGTTAATGTAACGTAGGCAACTTCTGAATTTCAATTCTGACCAGACCTCCACACACAAATAAGTAAATTTATTCCTTAAAATTCAGAAAGTAAATGTTGTCTCATATCCGACAAAATCATGGAGAAAAGTTTAGTTGTACAAAATTATACAAATATATAACTACACTACTTTACTAGAAATATCTGGTATTAATTTTCTACGATTTAATATATGTAAACAAATGTATATATATATATATATATATATATAAGAGTACATCCACTCACTAACTGAATGACTGACTATCCACGGCAGTGTTGCCAGTTCTGGAGGATTTTTTATTCAATCTTCACCAATAATTTTTAATTGTAACGTTTGGTAATCACTTCGACGATATTCTCACTTTGTGACACTTTTTATCAATAATTTCAATAATAGACTAATTGCAGAGACTCCAACATACTAATTAATATTCCGTAGTATTGTTAGTCCCGCCTTTTTTTTCACACCGGTATCATTTTAGAGTATTTTTCTTCTTATTTAACCGTAATTGAATTTGGAGACTATTGCTCTAAAAATTTATTGGTGTGTAAAAAAGGGCGTGGCTAACAACACTACGGAATATTAATTAGGATGTTGGAGTCTCTGCTAATTGGGATATAAATTGCTGGACAAATGTCATTGAAATTATTGATAAAAATTATTGGTGTCACTCTTCCGTCTCGGTACGGAAGCTCTTGCTCCACTGTATATTATATATAGTGGTGATTTTCACTATATATTATATACAGTGGTTTTTCTAAAACCAGTGCACTGTAATAGTCTTATCGTGAGTTTTCGAAGTTTTTCTTGATGCCTTTGAAATACAGAGCCACACAATGACTAAATTGTAATTAAAGTTTCAAATTTTGTCACACAAAGCACTTGATGATAATAATCCTCTTAGAATGGGCGTAAAACCCACTTCTCTTTCAAGACAAATTCTACCACTATTCGCAAACAATAAACGTCTATTTAACTTTATAGGCTTTTTTATATGTAAAAGAACGAATGCTGTTTATAATTAGTGGTAAAGAAAAATCAGAATTGTAAGACCCCTGTGTCTTTGTACGAATCGCATTGTCGGACTCTAAATACTTGATTTTAGAATAAATTTTAAGCATGTCAAATCCTAATCGTTCACTCTGCATTTTTTGAATAAAAAGAAGTGGTTAAATTTCTTTTATATTGTCCATAAAATGAATGCCAACGTTTTTAAAATATTACTTTCGAAATATATATATATATACCTTTTTTTTTTTTTTTTTTGAATATACATGTTATCTAAATTTTGCAAAAATGCGTTTTTCTGTCGATTATACAATTTAAAGAAATATCAGTGTTTAAAATTTTAAAAGCGAGACAAAAGGAAAAAAAACACCAGACTACACATATTATGATCTTCATAAGTTACTTAAAATACGTAGCCTTACAATATTCTTAAATTATTTATTATTACTTGTAGCAGTCAATATTGTGAAAGCAATCTTAAAAACGAACACTGTTTTGAAATTTAAAACGTATAAGTGACAGTATTTTGAAATATGTCTAAGCAAAGATGACATGATTTCGAAAGGCAGTGAAATTGATTTGACATTGACAAAGTGAAAAACTGCAAATTTTCATATTATTTTAAAAATAGAAGATGATATCAATATTCAAATCATATATTAGTTTTTTTTTTAATTATTTGAGTAAAGTACTGTTTTTCACTATTCTTTTGCAAATATGTTATATACATTAATTCTATTTGAGAAATTTCACGTAATGTATTTTTAAAATACACTCTATTTCAGTGGCTCTCTGTCATACACTTGTCAACATCCTAATTAATATTCCATATTGTTATTAGTCCCGCTCTTTTTTTTCACACCAGGAAGTTTTTGAGTAATATTCTCCAAATGCAATTAAGATTAATTAAGAAGAAAAATACTCTACAAAGATGCTGGTGTGAAAAAGAAGGGGGAGGGGGGCTAACAATACTACGAAAAATTAATTACTATGTTGGCAAGTATGCTTTCTGTATTTTATGAATAAAAAACAAATCTTCCGATTGGCTTTATTTTGTCCATAAAATGAATACCGCATCGATTTCAGAGGATACAATTTAATTTTTAAAACACCAATACATAAAAGGTACTTGTTAAGTAATCTAGGGTTTTAGATAAATACCAAATGGTAGCTTTTCCTGTTTAACCCTTTGAGGGGCAAGCAAATTTTTGAATTTAAAACCAAAAGCTACCAGAATTTAACAACAATATTATAATAACAGAAATAAATGAAGCATATCCTCTAAGTTATAAGAGAAAGACTTTATAAAAAATTTCCGTGTCCAGTGTTTGCAACTGAGAATAAAGATTTGTTTTTGCACTATTCAAACGGCGTCACTGAAAGAGTTAGAATAAGAAATATGAGGGCTTGAAAATGTTCAAGCCTATTTCATGAACTTTTTACTTTTTAAAGCATCGTTATGAAAATATTCTATTTTAACCCTTTGTATTCTAAATTATTTTATTTTTGGAAAAATAGTTTGAAACTTTTTTATTATATTTCTTTATGCATGAGAGTCATCTCATATTAACACATTTTCGACCGCATGATTTTGAATTTTTGACAGTAAGGTCCGCCTGTGGGCGATATTCTCCCATGTTACAATATTTCAGAACAAAATTTTCTGTATTCACATTTATATTAGAAATGGATATACATTATAATTATATTCTTTCTAATCAAAGTATTTGTTTAAATAGTATATTTCATTGTAAAAATGTGAATATTGGTTATATATTTAAGAAATAAGTAGCATACAAAATGCGAAAGAAACGCCCACTGGTGGAATTAAAGATTTTCATATGACGTGAATCTAAGTCAGAGGTCATGAAAGTATTAAATTCAGCTTAAACAATAGCTTAACTATAGGGAAAGCTTAAACTATAGGGTCTAAAACATAAACTATAGTCCCAACGACATCCTGTAGTAAATTTAGGCTATATTGGGGAATTGTTTTATGGGACTTTAAAGTCCCGGTGGGATACAAAAGGGTTAAATAAACAAAATATATTTAAAAGTACTTTTAATACTTTTTTATGATGTACTTTTTCCTATTTCTTACTTTTACAAGAACTACACATTAAGAAAAAAAGTTTGTCATATTTTATTGTGTGTACAATGTTGGTAAGTATATCTGGTCCTATATTCTAAAATGAATTTTTGAAATATTTCACTTAAATATATATACATACCTTTTTATTCACTTTTGTTATATTACGCATGAAATATAATCTGATTTTATGAATTAGAAACGCCTGTTTTTCAGTAAGCATCTACGGATTTTTACTGAATAAAATAATGTAAACTCTAATATACTGATAAAGAAGAACGAAAAATCATGCGGTGCGCATTGATTATTAACACTTTCCAAATGTACGTACTTGTTGATCGTATAACTTTCAATATTCTTTGCGTACGTTATCACACAACTGACAGACAGAACGACTGAAAGGCATAAATATGGATTTATTGAATTCATAATAATTCTCAAACATCGTTGGAAAGTGTTAAAAATGGTTAACGCAAATGCAAATGCTAGCCCTTAGATTCTAATTGCAGCCCGTAATCCATCTAAATATTTTGTTTTAACTCTGTGAATTTGAAGGTTAATTGTAACTTATTTTAAACGAAACGTTAATTTAGCATATGGACAATAACTGTAATTTTGTTGTAAATTTCGCAGTATAAAGTTACTTAAATGTGATTTATTTAAATATCTGTTCTAAAACGAAATGCATTTACATTATTTGAGTATCCCACTACAAAAAACAGTTGTACAGGATCTGTTAATGTCATTTTAAATAGGAAACATTCCATAGTGTATTTGAATAACATATCATTTTTAAAAAATATTGAAACTATTACGGACGCTGGAGGCAGCAGACGGACAGATAGACAGATGCAAGATCGGAGAGACAGATACAAAAATTCAAATCTTATTCACAATTAAAAAATACTAGAATGTGTTAAAAACACTTAAGGTAAACGAAAAGGCAATTCCAGCAAATTTTCAGTTGTATCCCGTAATGTAACTGAATATTTTTGTGTAGCCTTGTAAATCTTAATGCTGATCAAACTATATTCTACAGAAAGCATTCTTTTCTGAATATTAATTACATATTTTAATTTCATTAAGATTTGGGCAAAGTAAAGTTATTAAATATATATCTCTCATAGAAGGCAATGTTTTGGAATGCTTTCGGGTGTCCCTGTACACAAATCAGTGGTAGTACTTACTCCATTTTTTATAGAAAACATCCGATAGTGAACTTAAGTAACATATTTCAATTTCAATAAGATTTGTCTGAAGTAAAGTTATGAAAACATACATTATAGACATAGTACTAGGTTGTTGGGATTATGGCCGATTGATTGTATTAGGGTCCTATGCCTGAGGTGTAGTGCCCTCCATGGGGGTCTTTCTAAGGGGTCCTAGCCCATATTTACACAAGTTTCGGAGAAAACCACGGAAAACTTCGAACGGCTAGGCCGGCGAGCGTGACCTGGGATCGAACCTGGCACCTCAGGTCTGCAGCTTTGTGCGCAGCATTGCTCGCCCGCTGTTTTGCAAATACCTGTCATAGAACGCAATGCTTAGGAATACTTTCGGGTGTCCCTGTAAAATAATCAGTGGTAGTATTTACTCCCTTGTCTATGGAAAACATCCAATATTAAACTTTAATAACCTATTTCAATTTCGATAAGATTTATCTAAAGTAAAGATTTAAAAACATGAGGTATAGAAATACCTGTCATAGAACACAATACTGTGTGTGGAATACTTTCGGGTGTACCTGCACACAAACCAGTAGAAGCATGCACGCCATTTTCAATTGGGAACATTTGATAGTGAACCTGAATAACCTATATCAATTTCAAGAAATTCTCTGAATATTTACGGGAGTTAGAGTATGGTCAGCCATACAAACCAAAGTCATTAACACTTTTCAAGCTTGTTGGAAAGTGCTAATAACTACGTCTCATTTTCTAATTTTTCATCTGTATCTCGTTATAAAATGTAAAGCATTATAACTTTATTTCAGAAGCAGTTTTTTAATTATCGTATTTTCCGGCGTATAACGCGCAGATTTGTTGAATGAGTTATACACCGGAAACTTAAATTTGCATTAAAAGCTACTTTTTAACAAGCTTTTGTTTCTTACAAATATTGCTTATTTGTAAATTAAATTGTCTGGTGTGTAACTCACTTATTCGACCTGCGCGTTATACACCGGAAAACACGGTAATTAAATATTTTCAAAGTATTAAATATACTAGGCGTTCTAACGTAACAAATTAGTAAATTGGCACCAGAATTTTTTCTCTTTTTCTTTGTAGTTTGCGTTATATCTTCATTCAATAATTGCACAAGTATAAATTTCTTTATTTATTATATTTACAATATTTAACCATTTGAAGTGCAAGGCAATTGCGCCCATTTAAATTAGACTGCCCCAGAATTTACGAACAAAATTAAAATGTGAGAAATAGAGGATTTTTTTGTAAGCTAATATAAAGTTTTGTTTAAAAAAATTCGTATATGAATTTTTTCAATTTTAAGTTTGTTATTGTACCTTCACAGAGAGGACACTACGACTAAAAATGTTAAATGACAACACCAAAAATTATAAATGTGTAAAACATAATCAGTTTAAATGCAAACCATGGACACTAGCAACACATTACAACAGATCGACCGAACCAATTTTTTATCAAAACACATCTAAAGTTCTCTCTAGGCGTTCACCGCGTCATCTTGTGTTACATTTAGAAAACAGTGTTCTTGAAGTGAAAATGTTCATTCAATAATTTTTTTTTTCAGTGCGCCTAACAATTCTTACATAATACTCATGCCTGTCAACATTCTAATTAACACTAGAAGCGCCAAAGCAGTCATTTTGACAGCTTTAGCTCGCAAAACTTCAGTTTGAGGTGTCGTATTACGTGTTTGTGGAGTCGCACTAACTCGCCAAAACTAGCAGACTGGAGTGAAGTATTTTTTTCATAGTTGTTGATTTGCTAAGTGGGTTTTTACCAACGAGATATATAAAGTAGAGTGATAACAAGTAACCCTTGAGAAGGTCCATGATGAGTCATGTGACATGCTCCCCTTGCACCTGTGTATTCGGTCGTTTCCTTAGCTTATTTCCAAACATTCTATGGAAGAACACAGTTTTTAAAGTTGTGAAACTCTTTCGAAAATAATTTATTTTGTTATAAATATAAATGGGTAGGCGCTGACCAGTAAATTTTCACAGGTAAATTATAATTTTTTTTTTTTTTCTATGTTTTAATACATAATATTTGTTATTTTTCTTTCGGCTATTCGACGAAGGCTATGGAAGTAAATCATGTGCTGAAAATAATGCATTTTATGAAAGATCGTACAATTTAATTATTTATTTACTGCTTAAATAATATTTTTATTATTTATTCGAAAAAATTCTTTTGACTATTTGCATTCATGGTAGTATATTTCGCATAATTCGAGATAATATTGTAAATGGCGCCGCTTGGCAAACCCAGCCAACCGTTGTCGACATGTTTACGTTCTATGATTTATATGCATACTTTTAGTTTTATTTTCAAGTTCACTTGTGTCCTTAATTTATGTTGTTTTTAATTGTGTGTAGCAATTATATCACATATTTATTGAAGTCATCATAACAATTTCAAATCATTCTATAGTTAGATAAATTAAAGTCTTTCGAGGACAGTCCCCAAAAATGCGATAAACAGCCAAACATAGCAACCATTGGTTCATGTCACGTGATTTATCTTGAACCACGGAAAGCTAATCCTTCATCCATTGAATCAGCACTCTAATTTATATATCTCGTTGGTTTTTACATCGCACAATGGACAGTTGTCGACTGTTCGTAAATCACCTCTAAAGGTGGTCTGGAAACATGCCATCGCATTTCTTATTCTCTCCACAGAGAATGTTTATTTCATGCGTTAAAAATTATTTCATTTTGTTTGAAAGTATTGAAAATATATTTTTGTTTGGCGAACAAACTACAGTGCCTAGAATATACAGTGTGGCGAGCGCTTATGATCGAATGCTTAAAATACTGCTAAAGTTTTACGCTTCCCAGATGGTGCTGCGATCGATTTTCTTTTACTTAAATCGAAGAGCTGATTGGCTTTTCCCAGTTTCGTCTGCTCAATCACATGATCTAATCACATAATTAACGAATAGGGAGTTTTTCATGCAATAAACTCGACTGCACTGATCTCTAGTGAGAGGCTTGATTTTTAAAGCACTGATTTGCCGGTCGCTTTCTACAGTATGTGATGTAACCACACGTATGGTAACCAGATCAGAGTACCTTTATAAATTAAAAACGTTAATAATTATTACAATCCCTAATTAGGAATAAAATAATTATTATAATTAGGAATATATTTTTTTACATTCTTTGCAAATGGGACCAAATACAGAGGCTGTTCGCACATTTTTTAGACGATTTTATTTCGCAGTAAGAAAAAATCGTTTGCATGGAGAATTTTATTTTCACAACAGTTATATTTTTGGAAGTTTTATTTATCTTCTGATATTTAGAATTTTTTTTAGATGCAAAAATGCGTTTTTAAAAAGGCAGTGGATGAAAGAATAGGTTTCCGCTCTTTCCAAAGAGAGTTTTTAGTGAAATCTTTATGAATAGCATTTATCAGGAGAAAAATGGAAAAATGCCGCAACAATAGATGAATCTTGGGTCTATTTTAAGTGGTTGCAATAAAAAAAGATCAATTTATTATCACAAAAGTGGAGAAAAAAATTTTTGCTACATGGTTCAAAGCATCAAAAGAAAGTTTTTCTAAAGGATTTATGATTGCCACTTTTTTTTTCATACAAGCGCAAGATAAAAGCAAAAAAAAATGTGACAAAAATGTGAAAATCAGCTCTAAATACTATCAAGAACATATTTTAATTCCAATTTTTAAAAATGAAAATCCAGATCTTTATCCACAATGTTATCAATCCGTTGAACTGTATCAAGACAAAACAAGCAGCCACACATCGCAATCCGCAATTGCTTTTCTAGAAAAAAATGGAACAAAAAACGGGAATTAAAACCATACCCTTCACTGATAATCCTGCTAAATCTCCTGATGTATCACTGTTGGATTTTTGTGTTTTTTGACTCTTAAAATCAACATTATCCAAACACCGACTACAACGCTTTGTGGACTTTGGAAAGCCGTTCAAGAGGAGTAGAAAAATATACCTCTTCCGATGTTATAAAAAGCATTATTATCATAGAATTTACGATGTAGAATGATAGTTAAGAACAAGGGCTATCAAACTGAACAATTAAAACACGAAATATGAGTGAAATTGCCTCAGTATACTCCATCAAAATCGTCTAAAAATGTGCGAACAGCCTCTGAAATTATAATGAATAATTTTCCTGCACAAATTTTTAAAACTTTTAAAAACACTTAAAAACGGCTTATAAAAACGGACTGTCCTCTAAAAAAGAGGGCATCTGGTTAGCATAACCAATTATACCATATTACTTGGGTTGGGTGTAAAGTTCAGTGAGTTTTACCTCGCACTAGTTATACATTATGGGTAACTGACAACGGTCTGGGACTCACCTCTAAGAGTAGTACGGAGGCACGCTATCACAATTTTGATCCTCTATGGAGGGGGATAATTTCTCCGCTTCGGTGATCTTAAGGTATTATTTTGGATGGAAACATAGCTTAAACTACTGCATTCAACAACACTATCAAAGCCAAACAACAAAAATCTTTGCAAGGTGCGAGATTGTCTACGAAATTTAAGCCAAACCCATAACAGTTTGCTTTGTGAATTTAATGTTAAAGAAACTCTCTTTATGTAAATCCCTATAGTAAACGACATTTTGTAGGTGAATATGAATGTTTAAGTAAATTATGGAAGTATAATGGAAGTATTCAAGTTTTTGAATTTGCGTTTGTGTTGTACAGTCAGCAGCAAAATTATTGAAGCACACATCCACAATTTTCATACATACATATATCTATATATAGATTAGTTTGAACGCTAATTTTTATCATCAACTTACTTTTTTATAAACCGCATATGACTAAGATCATGACTCGATAAACATTTACTTAACAAAACAGTATTGCGTGCACATCTTTTAAATACGAATTATTGCTAGCACTTCAATAATTTTGCTGCCGGCTGTAGTGGAATTTGGTGGTAGTTATTTCGACAAATCAATGTGGAGATAATGGACGTATATGCGAAATATTTTAGAGGTAATTTCTTTGTACAGATGCTATGAATATTGATGGTGACAGGTGCACGTAAAGTCTGTCGTGATAGAAATATCCTCTACGTTTCCATCCAAAATATACCTCTAGGGACCAACAAAGGGGAAGGTGATGTCATTTCCTCCGTGGAGAATCTAAATTCTGATGGCATGTGTCCGGATCATATTTAGGGGCGCATCCCAGACCGTCACCAATAGCCCATATCGCGCAGTTCTATAGACGGCAGCATAATTATTGATACATTAGCAATAATTCCTGCTTAAAAAATGGGCACCTGAGACTGTTTTGTTAAGTAAATATTTGTCGCGTCATGATCTTAGTCTTATACTGTTCATAAAAATGTAAGCTGGTGATAAAAATTAGCGATCAAACTAAAAAAAAAAATTATATTAAAAGTGGGACGTGTGCTTTAGTAATTTTGCTGCCTACTGTTGTGCGACATAATGCCTATTCACTGATATTTTATATAAATTCGTTGAATATCACATTTAATAATATTTTAGTTAATCAAGTAACTATTATGTGTACACTAGAAATATATTTTGTGTTATTGCGTTTATTATGTATGTTTTGAAAGTAGATGATTACACTAAGTTTCAAAATAAAACATTTAAAAAATGAATGGTTTTAATTTTAAGAATTGTCAAATTTTATGCTAACTTACATCTAAAATTAAGAGCTACGCAATTGGAAACACTCTGATATTCATTTCCAGGGTGGTCTGCAAACAGGCCATCACAATTTTGATCTTCCGCTGAGGGGTGGTGGTGGTGTGGTGGTGCTAGGATTAAGGATGATTGACCACACTAGGGTCCTAGACTTGAGGGGAGTGCCTTCTGTGGGGAGTCTTTCTAAGGGATACTAGCCCGTACTTACGCAAGTTTCATAAAAAACCACTGAAAACACCGAACGACTAGGCTGACGCATCCGCTGAGAGGATGACTCCTCATCCTCCCCTTCGGGTAACCCCATAGGGTATTGTTATTATTATTATTTTGGAACATTAAGGGACAGTTAAATTGGAGTAACTAGTAACATTTCTTCCTTTGAGTATAGCGCCATCACCTGCGGACATTGATTGCTGTATTGACAATTTCCACACTTATTTACAAATATTGTATATTGAAATTAAAGTTTTCATTGATCTTTTTAATTTACAGAGTATTTTTATCTGTTTACCTTACAACTGAGTGTTTTGGGAATGTATGCTTTTAAAGGGTTGTTTGTGCCCATATTTAGCGTTTTATTTTATTCGCCGAAAAATGTGCTCTCTTACGTACGCAGTGACAGATTGCAACTCCCTACACATTACAGAACGTCACCATGTTGTCAGCCTTTGAAACGCGCCAAGCGGCACCATCTACTGTATTTTTTTTTTTCCGCGGGGCGAAAGCTCGGTGCTTCTAGTGTTAATATTTCGTAGCATTTTTATCACCACCCCTACTTTCAAATCACTTTAATTTTAAAGTGTTTCTCCCTAAATGCAATTATGACTATAACCATACTTCAGTGAAAACATAAATAAAACGCATATACCAACAATAACACGGAATATCAATTAGAAAATTGAGATGCATGGATGCTAAAGAAAACACCTTTTTAAACTTATATAATTGTCCACAAAATAAAATCCAGTGTCAGATATATATATATATATATATATATATATATTATACGATAGAACTGTCCGGTACAACAACATACCTGCCAATATTTTAATTTATTCCGGAGTATTTTTAACCCCACCTTTATTTCGCTCCGCATATTTTTTAAACGAATATTTTTTTCTTATTTTATCGAAGTTATACATTGGAGAAAACTTTTCTTTAAATAAAGTGATGCGAAGTAATGGCGGGGCTAAAAGTGCTCCGAAATAAATTAAAATATAGGCAGCTATGCCACTAATATCAATATTTTGATAATCTTTATGTAGTTTAAAGAAATATGTCAGTATTTTCTTTTTATTAGTATTACATCTTGTATTTCACGAGCTTAACAAATTTTTGCCGAGGTGTTTTCCTATTTTGAACAGTAATCCCCGCCTTTTGGCGTTCCTCTAACACATTATATTATTCTAAAAATATTTTATGTATTCGTGAATAGACTATTTAAATTTAATCGTTATCAATCGATGCTACAAATATCCCTTGCGTATATAGCCACCGGCAATACGTAAACTGTTAAGCACAAATACGTAAAATCCCTTTTTAAAATCAAATATTTTGTCAGCAGAACGCCTAAAGGGAAATCTTTTTTTTTTTTTTTTTTTTTTTTTTTACGTATTTTTGCATGACCCACAAGCAATGTGTTAAAATAAATTATTAATTAATAAACTGCAGAAAGATATTTTATAATTTTTCATCTCCATTTTATTTTATTTATTACAATTACTGTTTTAAAAGTTTTAAACTAAAATTTAAAGCGCTATTCCTTAACACTTTTGCGACCGCTGACGTAGATTCACGTCATTTGGAAATATGTAACTCCGCCAGTAGGCGTTTCTTTTGCTATTTTAATGTTGCTATATTTGTTAAAAATATTCCCTATATTCATATTTGTGCAATCAAAATACTATGGATACAAATACTTTCATTAGAAAGAGTATAATTACTATGTATATTCATATGTAATATAAATATATATACAGAGAACCTAGTTCTTAATTATGTAGCTTAAAATAACAACGCCCAAAGATGGCACATTCTGTCAAAAAGACAAAAACATGCGGTCGCGAAAGTATTAAGTAATATGATTAAATTGACTAATATTTATTGTATCACGCCCATTCACAAACTAGGTTGTACTCCGTCTGATCATTAGATCATACTTGCGAACTTACTAATTAATATTCCGTAGTATTGTTATCCCCGCCTTCTTTTTCACACCAGTAATTTTTTAGAGTATTTTCCATCTTATTTAATTGTAATAGCCTTTGGACTATAGTGCTCTAAAAATTTACTGGTGTGAGAAAAAGGACGGGACTAACAATACTACGGAATATTAATTCGGATGTTAGCAAGTATGTCAGGTTTTTATTAACAGATTTTATTTAATGGTAACATTTTATTATTTATACTGAGCTGCCTAATCCGGCAAATTGTTAGTACCGCCCCTTTTTCTACACCACTTAATAATAGAGCAATTCTCTTTAAATTTATCTACGATGAATTAAAAAGAAAAATACTCTAAAAAATAAGCGGTGTAGAAAATGGGACGGCACTGACAATTTGCCGTATTAGTTTGGCCGCTCTGTTTATAATATTCTTTAATTTTAAAAAAAATGAAAAATAAGAAAAAAAATGAAGAGAATTGCTTATTATGCACTCGTTTCTATGCATATGCTGTCTTGGATAGAAATGACGGATGTTATTTTTGGAAGAAAAGCATTTAAGATTCCAATTGTAGTATGTGTTCACACACTGAAGCAAAAATATTGACTTCGTCTAAACATATAATACTTTTTGTTTAGCGTTTATCCAATGTTACAAGTTCATGCCTGACAACATTCTAGTTAATATTCCGTATATGGTTAGTTTATTATTATTTTTTTTTTTTTTCACGCCAGTCTGTTTTTACAGTTTTTTTTTTTTTTTTTTTTTTTTTTTTTTTCATTTGGGGTGAATCGTGGCAAAATTAAAGAGGCATAGAAAAGGGGGTAGTAACTAGCAATGCTGCAGAATAATAATTAGAATGTTGGAAAGTATGCTAGTTTGAGCATATTTAGTCTATTTTCCCAATAAGCCAACGTAACTTCTGATACTTTACACGTATTTACAGCTGCTAACTCTCATGACTCTTCTAAATGATGTAGTGGGTATAGAAAAAGAAATTAAAAATTGGTAACTGCGTAGATTTTCCATATTTAACAAATTTAGAATTATTTTTGAGTTGTAATGCTTTAAATCGTTTTTCTTGGATACAATAAATCAAATACCATGAAGGAAGAAATATTTAAATCAAAAGCTCTGATAATAAATGTAGTAGGAAAATGAACTGTTACCAATCATAGTTGGTATAAAAAGTTTATTAGATGGCAGTAAAAGATTTTACCAAAAATCCATCCCATACTGTAATCATAAAATAATAATAATAATAATAAAATAAAAAAAATTCAAACAAGCATTAATCGAAAGAGCATATATAATATGTTTTTTGATGCATAAAACAATAGCCTTCGTCAGCTTGTTTTTGAGTTATAAATTCTGAAATTTCGCTAATAATCGGGACAACCACGCTTGAATCGATAACACCACTCTTTACGGAAATAATGAATGCTATCCAGAAGAAGCAGAAATCGAAAGAGCATAGACAAACGTGTTCTTTGATTCATTAATCAGTTGCCCATTTCAGCTTTGAGATATATTCGATCGAGATATAATGTCTAAAAATTCTCTAAAATAGAATCTAAAAATTGATAAAAGACCTGGTTCTGGCAGGTTTTAACGGGACTCCTCTCCCACGTGATTCTCGTTACTATATTTTTACTCAAACTTAAATATAGATTTATCAAGAACGGGCTTACGAGGACTAACAGGTTATGCGTCAAAAATCACGTTAGTTTATGCTCTTTCGAATGAACATAATTTAATTAATTTCTATTATTACACTATTGGGATGGTTTCCTGGTAATCCCGAATTGGCAAACCAATGATTTCAATATAGGGAAAGATATGTGACAAACCTGCGAAAATCAACATATTATTAGTCTGGTTTTACGACTTTCCCAGACTATTCAATTTGCATGGCTTACGCACTCCTTTTAATTTTAATACTACCATTTTTGAAGAGGGAATTTTAATTTATTTAAAAATATACTTCATTCTAATATACGTAAGTAGACTAATGTAATACAATTTTTTTTTCATTAATAAGAGTATTACATAATATTTTAATCGTAACGTTGTGAAAAAATCTAGCATCTGGCCGCTGTTTAAAATACTTAAAATGACTAGGCATCTTTGAGTTGGCGACACTCTAGGTTTCATGTAAAAGTTTATCTACCTATTAATTATTTGTAAATTGAACTACTATATTATATTTTTAAAATAAAATATATATTCAGGCAACAATTCATAGCCCTTTGCGGCGCAAGGCAATTTGAAACATTTAAATTATACTGCCACCGGAATTCATGAACAAAATTAAACTAAAAGAAATTTTAAATTTTAAGGTTTAAAAAACCGGCCTTTTCTGATATGTTATAAACGTGAAATTTTGCTAAAATATTTCCGGGATGCATTTTTGCAGCTGGATCTTAAATTTTGCGTCCTCGTGGCGAGGACACCGCGCGTTAAGGGGTTATGGGTTTTGATACACTGTTTACTGATTTGAAACCTTTAAATTGCGTTTTCTCAGTTTGCATTTTTTCATGAATTCCTGATCTTGAAAATGCTAAAACTTCTATAGATATTTAAGAAAAGACTTAATATAGTAAATTTTTTTATGATTAATCGAACCTACTTAAAAGAATTAAGTATGGATTTTACAATATCTTTGAAAGAAAAATTATTAAAAATAAAAATGTAACAATAATAATGTTTCATTTGCAAAATTTCACATAGACATGCATGTTTTAATTTTTTTCACGATAACTAATCTATAAATTTAAAAATCCATCCCTAATTCTCTTTAATTTGTTCTGTTAAACATCCAAAAAATATTAAGTCTTTTCTTAAATATCTGTGAGTAAAAATTTTAGAATTTTTGAAGATCACGAATTCATGAAAAAATTCAGACTGAGGAAACTCAGTTTAGAGATTTGAAATTTGTAACATTTTTATCAAAACCATACGATTTGTTGCATGAATATATCTGTACTGATAAGTATAAAGGATTTAAGTCCAAAAATGTCGATTTT
Source organism: Salticus scenicus (assembly GCA_963930645.1). Taxonomy (NCBI): domain Eukaryota; kingdom Metazoa; phylum Arthropoda; class Arachnida; order Araneae; family Salticidae; genus Salticus; species Salticus scenicus. The sequence continues at coordinate 233,284,314 of OZ005651.1, forward strand.
GAGTTAAGTACATAGTCAGACTCAGAAAAAAATTCTCTATCGATTGGTATAAAGGATTTAATTCTATGTCATTTAGTCTTTGAGAAAATCCAATGGTAAAAAAAGGGCCAATTCAGAAATGTACCATTCATGTATGGTATAAAATATTTAATTCAGTTTTTCCCGTTATTAAATGAAGGTTGACAACCACTGAATGGTATAAAGCAGGGGTGGCCAACCCGCGGCCCGCGGGCCGCATGCGGCCCACCGCGTAGTTTCTTGCGGCCCGCGAGGAGACTAACGATATTTAAAGTTTGACAACTTTGGTTAACGAATCAAAAATTAATAAATACGTTCTGACTTTTCGAAGTGAAAATACCTTTCAACGATTATGGTAGATAAGGAACTGTTGTAATGGAATGTTATTAGATCCATTATTCATTTTTTTTATTATAGTTTTAATATATAGTCGTAATTTTTTTTTTACAATTCTATTGTTAATTTATGAATGAAAATAATTTAAATTAATGTATTCTTGTCCGAATATTCACCCTGCCCTTCTCCGAAAAAAGTATATACATACATGAATCATATACTCACAAACATATATACACATATGCATATGTACAGTCATAAAATAATAATAATAATAATAATAGTAGTAATAATTTCCTCCCCGACTAATTTCGCCGTAAATCATCGTAGAAACTAGCAGCTGATGCCTAAAGATTGGTAATGACATCTAATTTTTAATCCAAAAAGCTTGTCAAAATTGCGGGTTGCCTTAAAAAAAAAAAAAAAAAAAAAAGAAGAAGAAGAAGAAGTTGATACCAGTTTTAATATGTGTACATCCCTTAAGCAAAAACTAACTAAACTAGCTAAACTAGGCCTTATTACTAATCGATGGGCACCAGTTGCAAGTCTCTGCATTAATTTACGGCGAAATTAGTCGGTAAAGCAGGGGGGGGGGCGGGGGGTTATGACAGTACATACAGTGTGGCCCGAATGAATAAAATATATTTCTAATGCGGCCCACCAAGTGTTTTGGGTTGGACAGGCCTGGTATAAAGGGTATAAATCAACGAAATACCTTTTTCCTAATCGATTCTTCTGATTTGTTTTTAGCTAGTTAAACTTTATTTTTCGTCTCCTGAAAAATCAAGAATATGGACTTAAATCCTTTATACTTATCAGTACAGATATATTTTATTGAACAAACGTAACGTAGATCAATTTATAAATTTTAAATAGAAATATAAGCTATTATATGAAACTTTCAGTGGTGACAAGTCAAAGGTGCCATGACCCCTAAAAACCCTTTGTGGCGCGCTGTCCCCGCTCTGAGGCAGGATTGCCAAATTTGGAGCTTTTTTTAATCAATAGTAACCAATAATTTTTATTTGTAACGTTTGAGTAATCACTTCGAAGGTTGATAGTGTATTATGAATATCTATTGTCACTTCTCAAAATTATTGGTGATTATTGAATAAAAAAAAAAGGCTAAATTTGGCAACCCTGCTCTGAGGACGCAATTATTTAGCTTCAGCTGCAAAAACGCATCCCGGAAATTTTTTAGGAATTTTTACGTTTATAACGCATCAGAAAAAGCCGGTTTTTTAAAGCTTAAAATTTAAAATTTCTTTTAATTTAATTTTGTTCGTGAATTCTGGTGGCAGTGTAATTTAAATGATCTGAATTATCTTGCGCCACAAAGGGTTAGTATGATCGTTGAATAAAATTAATCTGTGTAATATATGAAAATTAACCTACGAGTAGTCGTGAAAAAATTATGTTTCTACTAGAAAAGAATGTATTTTGAAGGAATGGGAATTTGGACTCATTCCACTATCTGTTAAAAAATTTCCTATCTCATAAATTGTGGGTGTAAGAAGTACACAGTTTTATTTCAGAAATAGTGGTATGAATTTTTAGTCAAATTTTCCTCCCCGATATCCATCATATATACCAAACAAAAAGAAATAAGCAAAACAGTAGACTCAAGTATTCAAAGAGATAATTTTCAAACGAATGTGTGCTTCATATTGTTTATCTAAAATTATTTACTCAATATTAATTTAGTCGAACGAATGTTTTTTGTGTAATTCTATTTTAATTTATGTATTGCTCAAAGTGGAAGGATAAATTTAAAATTTGTAAGTATTTAATGCGTAACGAATAAGAACAAATAAGGTAAAATGCGAGATAGATCGAGGCTTTTTTCTTGAATATGAACATTTATTACCGAAAATCTGTATAAACCCTTCGAAGAGCAAGGAAATTACGCCCATTTAATATCAACAACCTACACCAAAATTTTTAATTATTAGAGAAAGGTATATTTCTACGAAGAAATGTGTCGTAGAAATATAACATTGTTTGTTCATTAAATTTTTTGCGTAAAATAATTTATCTGAGCTGTGGATTATAACCCAGAAATTACATTAAAAGTAAAGAAATAAATAACTTTATTATTTTTTTTTCTTCGTTTTCAAGGTAAATAGTTTTAATAAATTTCCGAGAATAATTTTGCATTTAAGAACTCATAATTGCATCTTCACGTCGAGGACACTGTACGTTAAAATATTAACGATATTTAATGCATTTTAAAGTTAGTGGTAAATTTTAGAAAAAATGGTGACCATTAAATTAAAATATCACGACAAATTTAGCAGCATGCTTTTAAATACCGCTCATGGAAAAAAAAATAATCTATCTATCTATTTATATATATATACCTTATCTGCCAAAAAGTATTTGGAGAATTTCGAATTGAGACGTTTTGTCAAATATGTAGAAAAGTTGGATGGGTAATTGTTTTTACACGTGTATAGATTAAATTGATAAAATATATAAAACACAGTACTTCACACGTTAAAATCTAAGTGAAAAGACTTAGTTTAAAAATTTACAATATAAAAGATAAAACTGAACAGAATTTTAGCTCTTCTATAAAAAAAAAGAAGATAATATAGGGGTTTTTATAAATATTTATTTATAATCAGCAAACACTGTATTACCATTGGTCATTGATTGAATCAAAATAAAAATGTGAGAAAACCCCTTATAGTTTAGCTTTTATTTTGGGAGAACTGAAATTCTGTTCATTCTATCGCTCATAACTTTTTTGAATTTACACGATATTTGGTTGGAGTTTTCATATATATTGCTCAATACTTTTGGCTATTAAATTATGCAAATGAAATTTTTTAAAGGCTAGCGCATGTGCAGTTAAAAATTATTTAGTAGAAATGCTCATATTTCTTAAGATATTTAACGTTTTTTTGCATTCTGATTGCAGTATGCAGGGATGGAACACGGGCGCAGAATTCATACCGGAATCCGTTAAAGAAATTTCTCTACCTATAATATCGTCGATTTAAGAAGTAGAAAATTTTCTTACATTGATAGTGGTATGAATTCTGCGCCCGTGTTCCATCCCTGAGTATGCTGTATATCTTCATGAATATATGTGGTAGCCTCATAAAAGTTTATACAGATGATGAGAAAAATCCTCTTAATCACATGCTGCAGCCAAAACGCATTTAAAGTATTATGTTTTACAGGGTGACCCAAAACATTTTCATTTGTGTTTAATTTTTTTCTTGTTTCCCTTTCCTTTTCAAGACACAGCTTTCGCTGAAATATATGAGGCATAATATGTTCTTTACACTAGCAAATTTTTAAGATGATTCTCGAAGAAGCTTTCTAGATATGTGACAAAACGTCTAAATCCGAAAGTGTCCGAATACTTGTTGGTAGATAGTGTATATATATTGGTATGGAACACACATATGTAGATATGCCAAAATTTCTTTCTTTTTTTCTTTTTCCTTTATTGTGCAGCAATGCTAGTTCCTGCTTTTTTTACACATCTCATCTTTCGATGAGTAATATTATTGTTACATACTCATAATTACACACTGGAAAAAATTACTCTATAAAAATTGTTGTTAGAAAAAAATGTGGATATTAACAATGCTGTAAAGTAAATTAGAAATAGTGGCATATCTGCAGAAGAGACCTGAAAGTTGTTTTCGTGTAAAAATGTTGTTTCTAGAAAGATAAAAAGGAAAATTCAGTAGATGACTTGTGACATGAGCATAGTTGCCAACTTAGCACGTTCTGGCTACCGGAAAAATTTAATGGAAAAATTTATTTTATTTTATCAATGAACTTGTAACGGTTTTCACTGATAAAGTAAAATGAAGAATTTTATTAAAAGTTTGCAGCCAGAAGGTACTAAGTTGGCAACTATAGATTTGAGAAACATGTTTGATGTGAGACACTTTCTTAGTATAAACATTTTTTTTTTTTTAACAACAAATCTTAAATCCCCATTAATACGGTATATTTTCATATCTTTAAACGTAGGTTAGGAAATATATAGTTTACGTTAGTAAATTTTGGTGACATTCAGGAAGGAACAAGGACTCTATCAATATGTCGTAACCTGATTTCTTTGAAACAATCCCTACTTTATTCAGACCTTTCAAAAATATTAACATTTCTTTATACATATAAATGTTTTATGAATATTTAGAAAAGTCTGGTAGTCAACTGATTTTTTAAATTTATATAAAAATATATTATATTTTATATTCTAAAAAAACTGTCAATACATTCTCACCGATACTGACACGGAACATAATTTTTTAATAAATATACGTGCAGATATATTTTTTTTGAAGTATACAAGATATTTTCGTATGATAAATATTTAAATATCTATAGCTGTCTAATATATACTGTAGGAGGATATCTCAAGAAAGTGTACATAGCAAATTTGATTTACTAAATGTTTTCTTGAGTAAAATATGCAAACAAGCGCTTCCTGCTATAAAGAAAACTACGAATAAATAACTGTATTGCAGAAGTTACCCAGTGTCATTCGTAGAATATATTCTCTATTCTTAAGCTGCATTTATTGCAAATATTAATGCTAGTTATGAGTATATCTGAGAATATCCAAAATTTCGAAAAAATATTTTTCCACAATCACACGTCAAAAGCATAACGAAAGAAATAATGATGTAGGGTAATTTAGTGGTAAATGTAACACATAGCATAGTTGCCACCATTTTAAATGTAATTTTTAGCCCCGCCTTTAATTCGCAACACTTTATATATAGAATATTTTTCTCCAATATATAACTATGATAAAATAAGAAAAAAAAATACTCTTAAGCAGGGGTCGTACTCTCCGCCCTTTTTTCAGGACACTCTCATAAATAAGAAATTTTAAAAGTTATTGCTACCACTATTTTTATAAAATAATCTGTACCCTGTGCAGAGACTCCAACATACTAATTAATATTCCGTAGTATTGTTAGCCCCGCCTTTTCTTTCACACCATTATCATTTTAGAGTATTTTTCTTCTTATTTAATCGTAATTTAATTTGGAGACTATTACTCTACAAATTTACTGGTGTGTAAAAAAGGGCGTGACTAACAACACTACGGAATATTAATTAGGATGTTGTAGTCTCTGCCTGTGTAATCATGGCACATTACTATAAATATACCAGAAGTATTTATACATGAAGTTAGTGGTGGTGGAAAAGGCGGAAATTTCTTATGTCTCAGAGTGTCCTGAAAAAAGGGCGGGGAGTACGACCCCTGTTAAGAGAAAAGTAGTGTGAAATAAAGGCGGGGCTAAAAATACTCAAGAATAAATTAAAATGTTGACGTATCTGTACATAGGTGTATTTTCTATTGGAGCCAACTATCGAATAATTTTAATAAAAATTTTTAGTTTATAATTCTGTACTGATAAGTATAAAGGATTTAAGTCCATATTCTTGATTTTTCAGGAGACGAAAAATAAAGTTAAACTTACTAAAAACTAATCAGAAAAATCGATTAGGAAGATGGGATTATGTTGGTTTATACCCTTTATACCGTTCAGTGATCGTCAACCTTCATTTAATAAAAGAATAAAAGTTGCATTAAATATTTTATGCAAAGATTAATGCTAAATTTCTGACTCGAATCTTTTTTTACCAATGGATTTTCTCAAAGACAAAATGACATGGATTTAAATCCTTTATACCAAACGATAGAGAATATTTTCTAGGTCTAACTATGTACTTAACTCAAAACCGACAATTTTGGACTTATATCCTTTATACTTATCAGTACAGAATTTATTCTGCGAAAACTGTTAGAGAACTGCATAAAAAATTTCTATTTAAGATTTCGGTAGCCAAAATGTGCTTAAGTTGGCAACTATGATGTTTCCGTATCCACCAGTATTTTTTAACAATAATCAACATACGGTTTAATAGTTAAGTCATTTTAAAAAATACAGTAAAAATTTCTGTATGGTGAATAATAACGGTAATAAAAAGAGCGGAAATGTGATCCTTCTATATGACTGACACTAACATACCTGCCAACATTCTAATTAATATTCCGTGAAATTTTCACACAATTTCTTTTCACACAATTTTTTAAAAATATTTTTCTTCTTATATAATTGCAATTACATTTAAAGGCGATTACTCAAAAAAAAAAAAAAAAAAAAAAAAAAATGGTGTAGAAAAAGCATCGGGTACTAACACTTTTACGGAATACTAATTAGAATATTGGTAGGTATGTGTTAGTGTCCTTATTTATTTTCATGTGCCTTTTTTTTTATTTCTGTTATTTAATCGCAATTATATTTAGAGAAAATTACTCTAAATATAAAGAGGTGTGGAAAAAAAGCGGATACTAACAATGCTTAGGAATATTAATTACAATATTGTCAGGAATGCACTACTATGGTGTGTTATGTTACTACCGTATATCATAAAGATTCTGAAATATTAAGTGGCAGTTTTCTTATTTATGTTTATAATATTTCATCATTTGCTGTAACTGCTTTAGTTCTTACTTTAAATGACACAGCGTTGACACGATCTGTATTTTTTCTTTGACTCTGATCACCAGAATTTTTTTAACAGTAATTTTCAATAAGATATTTTCTCGATAATTTGTAACGAAAATAGCTGTATGACAGGTCTGCTGGAAGAATCAGGGTAAGGGAGAGGGAAGATCTGTACTGCAATCCTATTGAAAAAATGAAAATAAAACATCGTTAAATAATGATTTTATACATTGAAAAGACTGACAATGCAAAAATATTTTTGTACGTATATACATAGCATTCAATTGTCTCGAAGCCATTTGAAACCAATATGTTTACAACTTTTAAATGTTTATGTCAAAGTTAAAAATTATCTTTAAATCACTAACATATCTGCCAAAATTCTAATTAATATTCTGTAGTACTATTAGTGTCTGCAATTCTTATCACACCAGTCTTTTTCTTCTTATTTAATAGCAATTACATTTGGAGAAAATTAAAAATTATGTGGTATAGAAAAAGGGGTGGTTACTAATAATGCTACGAAATATTAACTAGAATGTTTGCAGATATTATAGCTGAGAGCCTATCTTATTTCTAAACCAGATTTGTCTTCAATGTTATTAAAAAGAAGTTTTTCAAACATATTTCCGACGATTGCATAAACAGAATCATTGGATTTTTAGTTATGAAGTCTTCCTTGAAAAACAGGAAACTTGGCAATTATGGAAGATAAGCATAGCTGCCAAGTTTTTTAATTTATTCCGGAATGCTGTTAGCTCCGCCCTTTTTTCCCACCGTAAACTTTGTAGGAAAATTTTCTTCAATATATAATTACGATTAAATATGAAGAAAATTACTCTAAAAAGATTACGGTGTGAAAAAGGGCAGGACTAACAACATTCCAGAAAAATTTAAAAAGCTTGGCAGCTATGGATATGTATCAGGTATACACACGTGTCGTACTCTCCGCCCATTTGTGTGCCAGGAAGATCTATTCTGTTGAATTAAAAAAAATGGCACCGGAAATTTTTCCTGAACAATATTTATATAACTTTTACCACGTACGTTTAGCATAACGTACGTTTGACTAAAATATTAGTTGAGTATTTTTAGACAAAAGTTTATGATGTAATTTTATTAATTCAAAGCGACAGTACTTTTCGAAGCACTTAGCACATAGTTGCCAATATTTTAATTTATTCCGGATTCTTGTGAACTCCGCCTTTACTTCGCACCACTTTAATTTTAGGATATTTTTCTCCAATATATAACTATGATAAAATAAGAAAAATTTACTCTTTAAAGAAAGGTGGTAGGGATTAAAAGCGGAGCTAAAAGTACACCGGAATAAATTTAAATATTAGCTGGTATGACTTAACACTTTCGCGACCAGTGACGTAGATTCACATCATTTGAAAATCTCTAACTCCACCAGTGGGCGTTTCTTCCGCAATTTTTATATTATTTATTATTTAAAAATATACTCAATATTCATATTTGTTCCATCAATATACTATGGATATGAATGCTTTGATTAGAAAGAGTTTAACTATAATGTATATCCATTTGTAATATAAATGTGAATACGGATTTTTTTTTTTTTTTTTTTGAAATATTGCAGTTGGAGAGAATAACGCCCACAGGCGGAAAAAAAGCTGTGAAAAAGACAAAAATATGCGTTCGCGAAAGCGTTAACACTCTCGCAACACTTTCGCGATTGCAGACTTCTGTCTTTCTGACATTAGAGTCCACCTGTGGGCGTTGTACTCCCAAGTTACAATACTTCTGAAAAAACATGTCTGTATTCACATTTATATTACAAATGGATATGAATTATAATTATACTCTTACTAATCAAAGTATTTGTATCTACAGAACTTGATTGTACAAATATGAATATATTGGGTATATTTTTAAAAAGTTAATAACATACATATTGCGAAAGAAACGACCACTGGTGGAGTTACAGATTTTCAAATGACGTGAACCTACGTCATCGGTCGCGAACGTGTTAATAGCAATTGACTTAAAAACATAAAGAAATAACAAGTAAAGACACCAGTGTTCGCCAGCCTCACAAAAAAACATGTTAAAATAAGCATTTAATAACACGTAAGGATTTCAATCCGTCCGTGCTAGATTCCCTAAAACCGGAGAATCTATCTAGAGCGCATTCAAATTCATGGATGTTAATTAACGGTTATTTTAATATTATTTTTGAAGAGGTAGCGAACACTGGTGCAATTTTTAGAGGCAGCGAACACTGGTGTGTTTACCTTGCATGATTAAAAATGTGTATATAAAATAACCTCATTAAAGTTACTAAACATAGAGAATAAAAAAATATAAATTTGTTTAATTTTTGAAACAATGAACGAATGCTTATCTAAAAAATATTGGAAGTAATGTAATAATAATGCAATAATATATAATCTATTATAATTATTAATTTTAATTATATATCTATATATATATTTACATAACTAACAATTGCGAGCCATAAAAGATAAATGATGACATTTATTGAATTAAAAAAAAAATCTTTCTAAAAAAGATTTTTCTTTTGAGCTTATTAACAGATTTAGATAAAACGTGTCAATCAAGTATCAATTACATTTCCATTACTAAAAATATTCTTGGCAAAAGAAGGAATTGTTTGATTGTAATGAAAAATGTGTATTATTATATTTGCATCGAGAAACCAGAATTCTAGTTTAATAATAATAATAAAAGATTCCTGGGTTTAAACATTCCTCTAACGTGCTACATCATTACTTTACAAAATTATTTTATGCATTCATGTTTAATTTCTTAAGTGCCGTTGGCGCAAAAACAGTCAGAAATGAAAAACTTCCCCGCACTATGCAACAACCGCTCCTGAAAGGGTTAATATGTAAATAAATAATATATATTATTTTTTTTTAAACTTCAAATGTTCCTTATTATTTGTCTTTTGGCAACAAAAAGTGAGTATATTTATTTATTTATTTATTAAGTTCTTTTATGGTTTGCCTGACAAATAAATGAGTATATTTTATTTCCTTTTGTTCTTTTATCATTTGTCTGGAAACACAGACGAATATATATATGACTGTTCGAGTTGAAAGGCAAAGTGATGGAAAAATTCATAGAAATAGGCTTCATAGAAATATTTGAATAAATTTGTGGTCGAATTTCGACCACTGGATAATACTGGTAACAAAAATTACAGAAACATGTCGGTCACAGGCAGAGTTCCCAACTTTTATAATTTATTCACGAGCATTTTTAGCCCCGCCTTCTTTTCGCACCAGAAATTTTGTAGATTATTTCTCTTTAATATGTAGCAACGATTAAATAAGAAGAAAATAATTTTTCAAAATTTCCGGTAGGATAAAAAGGCGGGGCTAAAAATGTTCGTGAATTAATTAGAAAAGTTGGGAACTCTGGTCACAGGCGACATTTTTATTCTTTTCGTATCACTATTTCCAAAAAAAAAATAAATTTTGTAATATATTTACAGAGGTAAATCTGCAGTTTGCCTGCATCATCAATTTATTATAAATTTCATGTTATGGAAATAGTGGTTCGATAATAATAATAATAATAATAATATAAAAAAGTCACCTGAGGTAGCCCTGCTTTAAAAGAATTTTTTTAGAAATAATTTGGCATTTTATTTTTGGGGGGGCATTTACTGGATTGATTTCGCTGAATGAAATTTAAATGAGTTTAATTTATTAATGTTTATTATAAATCTCCTTTTGAAAACTGCTAAGCTCATTTCAAAAATGGCTATAACACTCATAACTCATCATAAATAGGAGGGGGGAGGGGGGAATAGCATTTTTATCTTCGAAAAAATTTTGGTTTGGAACATCTTTAAGCTAACTTAAATAAATTCATATAATAATTGATTTAATAAATAAAAAGTTTTGTAAGTAAGCACTATAATGTACAAAATTCATGACATTATTTTAGGTCATAATAGTAATGCTGCATTTTATCAGAGAAAATATTGGGCACGGGTGCATCATCAAAGCAGTGTTATTATTTGTGACAAAATGCAAAACACTTTTAAAGTGACATCTATAGGTGGTTCAAAACAAACGTACAGTCTTCTGAGAGAGATAGAGCACATAGGCGTAGCGTCGGGGGGGCACGAGGGGGCACGTGCCCCCTCAATCTTTCAGAACATAAAAATTTTTTAGACTAGGATATATGATAAAGTCAATTAAAAAATTCTCTTATCACACACCGTGAAAGAAAAAAAGACCCAAATAAAAAAGAAATAGCAATTATGAGTTTATGTAATTTAAAAAATGTATATGAAGTACCCCAACGTGCACGAAAAGCGTCACATCTCTTCTCTATTCCATAACTTATCGACCAAAGAGGTAGTTGTATCAGCATTATTGTAGGCTAATCAATGATTTATCGTCATCTTTACATTTTTTTTTTTTTTTTTCAAATACTGCATTTTTGAATTGTGTAATTTTTCTTGCAATATATAGGTTAAGTAGCAGAATCAGATTTATGAAATTAAACATACACTTTCGGTTACAACTCCAATTTCTTCATTATTTATAGCCTCATTCAAGAAAATGGATAGTACGTTTGCTTTCTGAAAAATAAACTGTTTAGTGTTTGAATTTGCTATAGTATGTATCCGTTCTGCCCGAAAAGAGTAATTTTCTAAATTGTTTAAAATTTATCTCAATCAGTAAAGTAACAAGAATAATTTTTCATTGAAGCGACTAATTTAAATCACGTAACCTTTAGCAATACTTTCTAATATTTCCATACTTATAGCATAGAGGGAAAATTTTAAAATTTTTGATTGTTTTTTCATATATGTGTGCCCCCCCAAAATTTTCGTTCACGCTACGCCTATGATAGAGCACACAATAAGTATTGCAAATTGCATGGGAACTCATGGCAGCAAACGTCATTTCGATCCTTTAAACTCAGATACGGGCATGGCTTTTGTAAATTGCATTTTTAACTAAACGTTACATTGTACGTAATACTGATATATCTCCTCTTTTTATTTAAAAGTTATCATCTAAAAGGATTTAATTAATTAATTAAAAGTCCAACTTTCGAGTTATAAAACAACTCATTCGAGTTACTGACGATTTATTCCTTCGGAAAGCATGGACTAAATGTAAATAGAACGTCAAATTTTGTATTTACACTTCGATTTCAAAAACTCCCTAAATCTAAGTTTTTTTCAAAATCATTCAAAAACTTTCTAAGAAAACCATGTCTGTGCCATATTTTGCAATTTGCCAAATGAGGGTTAGCAGTGAGCACTAAGTTTTAAGAAGAAGAATATAAATCAAACAAGTTTCTCATCTCAAAAAAAAAAAAAAATACTTAGCGGAAACTTTTTATCAAAATCATTATAGCCATTTTCTAGATAAACAAGTTTCTGACGCAGTTTCGCAACGGGCGTAGTGAAGGTTGTCTGTGATCGTTAAATTCTTGGAGATGAAGAAAATTCATCTTGAATTGTCATCTAACTAATCTCTAAACCTCAAGTATTTACCAAAAATATTCGAGCAGTTTAAAAAAAATCTTTGATGTAGCCATATTTTGTCACAGTGCAGTGAGGGTCAATAAAGCAGTGAACTCTAATTTTTCTGAAAATGAGGATATGTCACAAAAGTTTCTCATAAAAAAATAATAATAATAATCCTTAGTTCTATGCTTTAATTAAGATTGTTCGGTTTGTTTCCGAAAAAAAAAAAAAAAAAAAACCACGTTTTTGCTGTATTTTGCAATGAACGGAAAATAATATGCAGTAAACGCTAATTTTCCGGAAGCAGAAAGTAATGCAGATGGATTTGCCATCTCAAAAAATACTTACCGTAATTTTCTGCATATAATCTGCAATAATATGTCATTAAAATATGTCATTCCTCCACCAGAAGTTTTATTTAACACAAAAATCTATATTATTTTGAAGAAATAGCTCGTACAAATCGAACCTCGTTTGCTAATTGAAATTTCTGGTGCAGAACTGACTTACCTGACCTGCGGGTTATACACAGAAAATTACGGTAACACTAACTTTTTATCAAAATCGTCGGAGTCATTTCTCAGTCAACTAAATTTTAGCCGTATTTTCCAACTGTGGGAATAAGGGTTAACAGCGAAAACTGATTTTTTCGAAGATGAAGATAAATCAGACGGGTTTGTCGTCTTAAAGTAGCCGTATTTCGAAATTTTCTATTAAAGTCATTTGAACCATTCTCGAGAAAATCCGTAAAAAAAACAGATTTCTGCCACGTGTTCCAATGGTTGGAGTGGGGTTTAACAATGGACACTAATTTCCCTAAGTTTGAGGCGAAATCAGATGAGTTTGTTATTTCAAGAAATCCTTAAACCAAAGATTTTACCAAATTCTTTGTATTTATTTCTAAGAAAACAAAGTTCTTGTCATATTTTTCAGAAAGCAGAGTGAGTGTTAACAATGAACAATAGTTTTCTAAAGATGAAGATAAGTCCAATGGATTTTTCTACTCAAAAATTCTTTAACCCTACCTTTATTAAAATCGTCAAATTCATTTTCTAGAAAACCCCCATATTTTTCAGCAAGCGTCTGATCAGTTAGCAGTGACTGCGAATTTTCTTAAAGATTGGGATAAGTCCAATAAATATAATACCCCCAAAAGACACTTAACGTCAATTTTTCATAAAAATTATTACATCCAATTCCGGGTAAACTCAATTTCTGTAATGTTTCACATCTGAGTATAAAGGATTTTTACTAGAATAGCGAATTTTCCTAAAATGAGAATCACTAGAATAGATTTTTTTATTTAAAACATGCTTAACTTTCATAAAAATCGTTATATTTATTTCCGAATAAAACCAATTTCTGAAACATTTTGCAAACGGCAATTAAAGGGTTAACATTACGCGCGAATTTCCTGAAGATAAGGGTAAGTCAAATTGATTTTTTACCCCAAATATTCATCAAAACCGCTATATCCATTTCCGAACAAATACAATTTCTGCCATATGTTACAACCGCCAAATAAGGGTTTTACATCGAACGCAAATTTTCCTGAGGAGAAAAATAACTCATATCGATTTAGCAACCTCAAAAACATTTAACCACAAACTTTCAATGCATTTCCGAGTAAATTTCTGTTATAAATTGTGAGCTTCAAGCAAAGGGTTACCATTCATCGCAAACCTTCCTGAAGATAAGGATAGGTCCAATCGATTTAGCACCCCGAAACATTCTTATCCCCAAACTTTCATTAAAATCCTTGTATTTATTCCCGTGCAAGCCCAATTTATGCAATATTATGCAACAGATCGAAGGAGGTTTAACAGCAAATGCGAACTTTCCTGAAGATGATGAAAAGTCTAGCCGATTTTTACCCCACAAACATAGCTGCCAATATTTTAATACTTCAATATTTTAACACTTCCGCGGCCGCTGACGAAGATTCATGTCATTTGAAAGTCTGTAACTCCACCAGTGGGTGGAGTTACAGATTATTTTTACAACTTTCACAGTTCATGTGCTACTTATTTCTTAAGAATATACCCAATATTCATATTTATTCAATCAAATATACTATGGATACAAATACTTTGATTAGAAAAAATATAATTATAATGTACATCCATTTTACGAAGATTCATGTTATTTGAAAGTCTGTAATTCCACCAGTGGGTGGAGTTACAGATATTTTTACAACATTCACAGTTCGTGTGCTACTTATTTCTTAAGAATATACCCAATATTCATATTTATTCAGTCAAATATACTATGGATACAAATACTTTGATTAGAAAAAATATAATTATAATGTACATCCATTTGTAATATAAATATGAATACAGAAAACATTGTTCTGAAATATTGGAACTTCGAATAATAACGTCCACAGGTGGACCTAACTGTCACAAAGACAAAATTATGCGGTCGCGAAAGTGTTAATTTATCCCGCAGTACTTTTAGCCCCTCCTTTATTTCGCCCCACTTTATTTATAGAATTTTTTTCTCCAATATATAGCTTCGATAAAATAACACAAAATTACTTTAAAAAATAAGTGGTCCGAAATAAAGGCGGGGCAAAAAATACTCCAGAATAAATTAAAATATTGGCAGCTATGCAAAAAACATTTAACCCCAAACGTTCGTCAAAATAGTTATATCAATTTTCGAAAACACCGAATTAGTGCAATATCTTTGAAACAGTTGCTAAATGGTTAAATATAAAGGCGAATATTTCTGAACATAAGCATAAGTTTAATCGATGTTTCATCTCAAAGAACACTTATGCACAAACTTTCATCAAAACTTTTATATCCATTTCTGGGCAAACCCAATTTCTGCTAGATGTTACATCCTGCAAATAAAGAGTTTACAATGAACGCGAGTCCAATCGATGTAGCATTCTTCAAAACACTTAACCACAAACTTTCATCAGACCCAGAGCCTGATTAAGGGGAAAGCACACATTATCTCCGCTCTCACCGGAATATTTTTACAATTAATTTTTACTTCATGTCATAGAAATGCCACGCTTTGACGAGGAAATATTTTTTATAAAAAATGAACGGTGTAAAACAATCCAATTTACTCACCGTTATTAGACACCAGAATTCTTTTAAAATAATTTTTAATCAGAATTTTCTGTTTATTATAGGAGGAAAGTATTTGTTAAAGAATAACGGTGTAAGTATAAATAATGTGTGCTTCCCCCTTAATCAGGCTCTGATCAGACCAGTCAGAGACGATTCCGTGATCCCCAAAGCATATATCAGATATGCCAGCATTATAATTAATATTCCGTAAAATTGTTAGTACCGTCCATTTTTTTCTACACCACATAATGATTAGAGTAATTTTCTTCAAATGTAAATCGCGGTTAAAAAAGAAAAATACTCTAAAAAAGTCTGGTGTGGAAAAAAAGACGGGGCTAAAACATTTATGGAATATTAACACTTTCGCGAACGCATGTTTTTGTCTGTTTAATAGTATGTCCCCCCTGTGGGCGTTATTCTTTCAAGCGAGATGATTTCAGAACAGGGTTTTCTGTATCCATATTTTTCTAACTTATGAATATACATAATAATTATACTCCTTGTGAAAGAATTTGACTCCATAGTATTTTGATTGTAAAATATGAATATTAGTATATTTTATTGTAGTTATATATATAGGAGAAAATCACTTTATAAATAAAGTGGTGCAAAATAAAGTCAAGGCTAAAATGCTCCGGGATAAATTAAAATGTACTAAAACATTCCGTAATAAATTAAAAAATTGGCAGTTTGGAGCATATCCCTAAAAAGCCCCGCTGGGACATATTTTATAACACATACCGTAATTTTTGGCGTACAATCCGCAGGTAAGGTATGTAGTTCCTCAACCAGAAATTTTATTCAACAGAAAAATCTGTATCTTTTCGAATAAATGGCTCATGCAAATATAACTATATTTGTCAATTAAAAGTTCTGTTGCAAAACTGACTTGTCTAATTTGCGAATTATACGCCAAAAATTGCGGTAACTTTAATTAACAAACGCAAATAATTCATACTGGAAATTTTAAACTAAATTTGGCATTTTAAATATGACGGAAAACATTCAGTTACCTCACTCCTTCTAACATTAAGAGTTGCCAACTTATATAATTATTCCAGAGTATTATAGCCGGCCTTTTTTTCGCACCAGCATTTTTCTAGAATATTTCTTCCCAATATGTGACAGCGATTAAATAAGAAAAAAAAATCTTTTAAATTACTGGTATGAGTAAAAGGCGGGGCTAACAATGCTCCGGAATAAATTGTAAAAGTTGACAACTCTGAACTTTCTTTGTAAATTCCGGTGGTTATCGATTTTCCATGTGCAATTTCATCTTGTCACTTAAAGTGTTAAAGGATTTAAGGGGCTAACCGCAAAGGTTAACTAACCGTGGCTTTAGAAAGAGAATTTTAGAAAAAAGAATCATCATAGAGTGTGAAACTTCGTTCTTTAATTTTGCACTTTCTTTTATTTTAGTTGAGTAAAAACGTCGGGCGTAGTACAGTATCTTACCCTGCCTTTCCCCTTTATCCCTTTGAGGGGCAAGCAAATTTTTTCATTTAAAACTAACAGCCACCATAATTAACCAACAATATTAGAAGATAATAAATAAAAGAAGTTACTTCTCTAGGTTATAATGGAAAAAAATTATGAAAAGTTTCTGGAACAAGTTTTTGAAACTGGGAATTAACATTTGCGTTCGCACTGTGCAAACGGCATCTTTGAAACGGTTAAAAATACATGATTTTTTCCCATTTATGTGTTAAATGATAAAAAAGAAAATTTCATTTAAGTATTATTTTATTTTTGTATTTTTCTTTAGTTCTAAATTGAAAAATATTTAAGAATTCTATTAATAACCTACTTCATGATTTTTTAATGCTAGACTAAATTTTTTAACGAATAATATTCTGATTTAATATTCATTGTAAGCAGTACAAGTTTCTTAATCTCTAACTAAAATGAATTTCATTCTCATAATAACATGCTAACTTGGAAAAAAGACTTCATTAGAAATTAAACAACATATCTATTTTTCTCAAACTTCCTAAAACCTTGATGTTCCAAATCCATTAATAAGCCAGTAAAAAATTAAATTTTCAATAAATGTGTTTCGGTAGTTTTATTCACATTTTTATATTAATCATTTTTGATTTTCTAACTTACACAAAATTAATTTCCTTTTATTCTTCATGGATGCATGAGCTTCCGTTTAATTTTTCTGAACTACGTCCTTTCATATTTTTAACCGCAATTTCATTGTTTCTGAATCGTCTTCTGCTTGCTACAAATAAAAATTTAAAAAAATGAATTTTTACTTTTGTACTTTATCAATAAAATAACTCAAGATATTTCATGATTGGGATGATGTTAATTTTTTTTCGGGTTATATTTCTTTTGTCTAGTTATTACTTATTTTCATTGCATTTAAATCTTTAAAATTTAACAGAATTTTTCAAAAAAAAAGTATAATATAATAGTAAAATAAGATAATGCAATTAGTCGAGTAATAAAGTTTAAAATGATACTTGCATTCCATTGGTTAAAGGAAGATACTAGAAAAGTCTTAAAACTTTTTTTAGAAAGTCTTAATTTAATGTTTAGCATTGATTAAGAATGTCTCATGTATAAGGAAGCACACAATACTTTGAGTTAGTGTATTTTTCAGATGACATTTCGTTCTGAAATACCCCCATCTCCATTATAACTAGCGTTCACTAGTAACTATAGTTGCCAACTTAGAACCTTTTGGCTACCGAAAAATTATATACACCGAGTCCGAAAAGTTTAGACAATCAATAAAATTTGCATTAACATAAAAAAGTAATAAGGTACAATTAAAATTCGTGAGATAGGTAATAAATAAATACAGTTTTGCTAATATACACATATAAATTATGATCAAAGGTTTGAAATTATAAAATGTACATTAAATTATATAAAATTGTGCTGTCCTAAAATTATAGACACAATACAGCATTACATGTTTTCTTTGACATTTTTGTTCACAGAATAAAATATTTTTACTGTCGTCTGCTTCTATAAATGCAGAATAATATTTCCCTTCAATTGAAATATCGTCCGCTATATTTTTAGCATAATAATTTAATGAGTTCAATGTATTGTTTTGTTTGTGATTTGGAAAAAGATCTTTCCTGCGTATTTTGATAAAAATGCCACGTTCTAAAGAAATTTCTAAAGATGAAATTATTAAGATTTTACAGTTAAAATTACAAAGACAAAATCCTGTACAAATATCGAGAAGAATAAAGAGATCCTTGAGCAGTATTTATAGAGTTTTGAGATCAGGTGGAACATGGAATACTTGAAAGCGAGTCAGAAGACCAAATAAAACAACGTTACGTGATGATAGAATATTATTAAAAAAGGCTTCAGTTGATAATTTATCTGTGCATGCAATTGCTTCAACTTCCAGAATTTCAAAAAGTACTGTACACAGAATTAAAGCTTCAAAACACATTCTTGACAGGAGAATGACAGCAAAACCTTCCTTTAAGCAGAGACATAAAGATGCACGTCTAAAGTGGGCTAGAAAACATATGTCATACGGTGAAAAGTGGCTTTCTGTCATCTTCAGTGACGAAAAGAAATAGAATTTGGACGGCCCTGACGGTTATAAATTTTACCTGTACGACCTATTGAAAGAACCGAAGAGCTGTTTCAGCAGGCAACAAGGCAGAGGATCCGTAATGGCCTGGGGAGTGTTATGTTTCAACAGGCAAACATTTCTAGGATTTACGGACAGAAAAATGAAATCAGAGGATTATCAGGATATTTTACGTAACAATGTACTGCCAATTATGGATTTGCTAGCAGAACCGGACTGTATTTTCTAGCAAAATGGGACATCCATCCATACCTCCAGACCAATGAAAACGTGGTTTATGCAAAACAATATCACACTATTATACTGGATAACACTTAGTCTGGATCTGAATCCCATGGAGAACATATTGGGATCTTATCTCATAAAATATATGAAAATGGAAAGCAATATATCTGTACTCATAGGTATAAAGGATTTAAGTCCAAAAATGTCGATTTTGAGTTAAGTACATAGTCAGACTCAGAAAAAAATTCTCTATCGATTGGTATAAAGGATTTAAATCCATGTCATTTAGTCTTTAGAAAATCCACTGGTAAAAAAAAAAAAAAAAAAAAAAAAAGATTAAAGTCAGAAATTTAACATTAATCTTTGGTATAAAGTATTTAATTCAATTTTTTCCCTTCATTAAATGAATGTTGACAATCACTGAATGGTATAAGGGGTATAAATCAACATACTCCCTTTCTCCTAATCGATTCTTCTGATTAGTTTTTAGTTTTAACTTTATTTTTGGTCTCCTGAAAAATCAAGAACATGGACTTAAATCCTTTATACTTATCAGTACAGATATATGTGTAAAGGACTTAAAAACTGCAATTGACAAAACGTGGTATGAAATATCTCCTTCTGTAATGCAGTGCTTAATTAATTCTATCGAACAACGTATATTTGATGTTATAATGTGTCGTGGCAATAAAATTCAATATTAAAAGTAAGATTTTAGTTACTTTTATTAATGCAAAACCAAAACCACTTACAGGTGTCTATACTTTTGGGACAACATATTTTTATGTAATTTAATGTACAGTCGGGGAAAAAAAATCGCAGCACTCGACGTAACTTCGTTGCTAATAGATGTAGAAAAATTTAATAGGTATCATTCGACGGGGAATTGTGAGTAGTTTAAGAAAATAAACTGAAATTTTGAATTGGGGGTCGTCTACATATTAAAACGCGCACCAACTTTGATTTTTTTCAATGATAATGCACCATTTTTATTTTATATTTGGATTCCTGGGTTCGCGACAACGCGAAAAAGTATATTGTTTGTATATTTTACTTATTTTTTCACAGAGTTATGAGCGTTCAAAGTTTGAAGGTGCTAATGTTAAATTCATATTATAAACTTTTATTAATATCTTCACAAAATATAACTTGATCGATATATTTTTTTTTTTACGAGATACAGTGAAGAAACCCAAACATAATCCATCATTACTTTTGATTCTGAAAAATATTTTTAATTTTGAAAAATATTAATAAATTCATATTCATAAAAATTATGAATTATGACCTATATTAATTTTTACATAAAATGAATCTTAATGCTGAAAAATATGGGTGTGCAAATTTGCAGCTCATTCCAGTTATTAGTTTTCGTGATATAAATAAATCTTTCTTTTGGAGAGGTTTAGGGGGGCGTCTCTTATAAAGTTTTGCATGAGATAACGAATCAAATATTAAAAAATAACAAGGAAAATTAAACAAAATGTGTTTATTTTTTATTTACGGGTCAAATTATATAACAACAACGTCAAACGCAAAGAAATGAAATAAAAATGATGATTTTTAGACATTAGTGTTAGCATCAAGAATTCATGTTTTCTAAATCCCCGCCTAAAGACAAGCCCCGCCTTCATCGTTCTTCAAAACAAAACAATACAGAAAAGAAAGTAAATGTGACATTGGGTAATCGTGTTAAACTCCTTATTTTATGTTGACAGAAATATGCACAAGTGGTATTTACTTCAGCGATTACTGGTGATAAATTTTAAATATTTTAAATGAACACTAGAAGAAAAAAAAATAACTAAATAGGCGGGGTTTACTGTTTTGAATAGAAAAATTGGTAAATATAAAAATTGTCAATTAAAGAAAAACAAAAACGAATGGAATTGGAATGCAAGACAGACTTTTAAAATCGTTTCTTATCTACCGTCATAGTTAAAAGCTTAATCATTTGCTTTATATATTGCTTTATTTTTATTTATTTATTTATTTTGTAGGGAGGAGGATTATTATTTTAAGGACACTTTAGTCTTTGGAATTTTAATAACATATTTTAACTTTATATATATTTTTAAATATACTTTTACTTTTATAAATATATTTTAACACTTTTTGCGACCGCTGGATTTTGTAATTTTGACAGTAAGATCCGTGAAAGGGCATTATTCTCTCAAAATAATGTATTTCAGACCAAATTTTCTGTATTCACAATTATATTACAAATGAATATACAGTATAATTATATTCTTTCTAATGAATATACAGTATAATGTATTTCTATTCATAGTATATTTTATTGAAAAAATATGAACACTGGGTACTCACTTAAGAAATAAGTAACACACAAAATACGAAAGAAACGCCCACTAAGAGAGTTACAGATTTTCAAATGACGTGAATCTACGTCAGTAGTCGCGAAAGGGTTAATTAAGAAATTATATTTTCATAGAAATTATAAAACGAATCGTACAGTTCAAAAGAGATCAACTGACCCAAAACTGGTAATTGCGATTAAAATTGTTTAATATTTACTTCATGAACCCTTACAATAATTTATGCGAAAAGATTTAGTTTATGCATTGATATATATCTTTATTTCATTTCGTATTTTATGTTACACCTACAAAAGAAAATTTAAGCTTTATTGGTGATCACTACAGCCATAATACACCCTTGAAAAACATTTCACTTTTTTCAAAGAGTACAGTCTGGACAAATCGCAAGTGTAATGTATTTAAATAAAGTATTTAGAAAAGTACTGAAATGAAATATATACAAATCTAAGAAGAAACTGAATTTAGGATAATTAAGGAACTGGAAAAAAGGTTCAATCATTTTAATAATTTTTATAATTCTTTTTTTCTAGAAAGATTTCCGGTGTAAAACTTTAAAATTTTGTCTATTTCCTATACGATCTTAATTTTATTTTTCTACATTTACAGATAACCCCCTAACACACTTTTCATTATAACTCTATAAATACTAAAGATAAAGTATACAAACAGTATACTTTTCCGCACTGCCGGACTCTCAGAAATTCGAATATGAAGTCAAAATTGAGTGGTGCTATTGAAAAAAATCAAAGTTGATGCTCATTTCAATATGTAGATAGCTCCTAATTTAAAATTCGACAGTATTTTCAAAAAGTGCATTTAATTTCCTGTTGAATGGTGTCTATTAAATTTTTCTGTGTCAATTAATAATGAAATTACAGCGAGTGCTGCGATTTCTTTTCCTCGACTGTACATTTTATAATTTCAAATCTTTGATCATAATTTATATGTGTATATCAGCAAAACTGTTTTTATTTATTACCTATCACGAATTTTAATTGCACCTTGTTACCTTTTATGTTAATGCAAATTTTATTGATTATCTAAACTTTTGGACACGGTGCATATTTTTTTTACTTTTCTTTATCAGTGAAAACCTTTACAGTTAACTGATTAAATAAAATGAATTTTTCCGGTAGCCAAAAGGTGCTAGGTTGGCAACGTGGAAAATACAGTATAAACTTTGTTTTCTCAGAAATCGCTAGAAGGATTTTGAAAAAAAAAAAAAAAAAAAAAAAAGGGGGATTAGAGTAGGAGGTTTTTTTTTTTTTTTACTTATTATTAAATATGTAGAAATTGCAGATATATTTTCATCATAATATTATTTTTATTCACAGTATTTCTATTTAAAAAATTTTAATACAAAAATTATTACAATCGAAAAGAAGATTATGAGATTGAAATGAGCAGATTATAGATAACTAGGTTAAAAACACTTTTAAAACATGTCTAAAATTAAACTTTATTTAAATTATTTAAAACGTCAAAAACTTTTCGCTTTGAATTATCAAACATCATCAGAAAATTAATTACACGTTTCAAAGAGCAGTTTTAATTATTTTGAATTACATCAGGGATGGAACACGGGCGCAGTATTCATACCACTATCAATGTAAGAAAATTTCCTACTTCTTAAATCAACGATATTATAGGTAGTAAAATTTCTTAAACAGATTCCGGTATGAATACTGCGCCCGTGTTCCATCCCTGTTACATGGTCAACAGTTAAGTCCTTTAATAAATTGAACAGAGGAAAAGTCAACTGGAATCAGGTGAAGATTGGATTCAGATTCCAATTGACTTTTCTCCTGTTCAGTTTATTAAAGTACTTAACTGTTGACCATGTAATGCAAAATATATAAAACTGCTCTTTGAAACGTGTAATTAAATTCCTGATGATGCTTCGATAATTCAAAGCGAAAAGTTTTGGATGTTTTTAATGTTTTAAATAAAATTTAATTTTAGACGTGTTTTTAAAGTGTTTTAATCTAATTATCAAATGGCACGTGTCTCAACTTAATTCTCTGTGAGAGATTATATATACAGATTGAAAAATTTATTTTATCTACAAACAGGGTTCATACATCCTGTCATTTTTTTCGGTCACTTTCAGGGATGCGAAAATTTTGGCTTTATTTTTATACAATAATCCCTATCCTGTTTACTCACGACTCATAACTATAAATATGCCATAAAGGTTTCTGAATAAAAGTTGTAGTGGCATAAAAGGCGAAAATTTCACATTCTTCAAAGTGACCTGGAAAAAAACGGCGGGGACTACGAACCCTGACGAAGCAATAATAATAAAAAAATATTATATATATATGTACATAATCAGACTTATTCTTATTTAGGGTCGTTACAGGCCTGCCTTTTTCCCCCTGATTCTTCCAACAGAATATTTATATGATAATTTTTACTTAATGGATCAAACATACTTTAAAATTTCCGAAAGAGAAATATTGGTGGAAAAATCAGGGAAAAAATGTGGTTTGTGACCAACCTGTTGTTCATGTTCATTATTAAAATGCGTAAGCATTCGCCAATTTACAACTGCGGATGAACTTGGTTCGCTAAAGTTTGAAACCATTTTCCATAACAGGGGTAAGGTGTTTTAAAACTTATGGGTAAAAATTTAAGGTGTGGTAGAAAACATCTAAACAAGCCATTTTCACCGTACAATGCATGGACGGAGAGCAAGCGGTGACCGATAGATAACGCTGTAATGGAAAGTATAAAGCTCACGTTTTCTTACACATCGTCATTTCTACTGTGGATTTCAGCAGGCATGGCGACATACAGTAATCAGGAAAAGGCGGACATGCATTTTATGTATGGTCTGAAGAATGGGAATGCTCCGGAAGCCGCAAGACTGTACAGGCATCGTTTTTCGAGAAGAAACGTGCCAAACCGAAAAATACCACAGCACTCTCGCGGCTTCCAAAGCATTCCCATTCGCCAGACCATACATAAAATGTATGTCCGCCTTTACCTGATGTCGCCATGCCTGCTGAAATCCACGGTAGAAATAACGATGTGTGAGAAAAAACGCGCTTTATACTTTCAATTACAGCGTCCCCTAGCTGTCACCGTTTGCTCCTCGCCCTTGTATTGTATGGTGAAAATGGTTTGTTTAAGTGTTTTCTACCACGCCTTAATTTTTTTCCCATGAGTTTTGAAACACCCTGTATACTTTAACAATCGGCATGAAATATGCCTAAAAATAAAACCAAACCTAAATGATGAAATATGCCTCTTGCTTCATACATTTTTCTTTTTACTGCTTAGTAAAAATCCATCTGAATATTTTATGCAATTAGATGCAGAAAATCAATTTTAATTACAGTAATTCTTGTAGGAAAGTTTTTTTTTTTTTTTTTAAATACAAAGAAATAAGAAATTCTTATAAGAAATAAAAATATACAATTACATTTTTATTAATAAATATGCTGTAAATAGATTCTTATAATTAACATATAAATTTAATTTCTATTTTGAGTGAATATGATGGAGTGTTTAAAACTACCAAAAGTCAGAACTATTATTAACCCTCCAGGATTAGCTTGAACCTGAATTTATTTATGGCAAGAATGCCCTCTGAGGCTCTTTTTTCTAAGGGATTCTAGCACAAATTATTATGATTTTCGGTAAAACTAAGAAAAAAATTAAATGAGTAAGTCGACGCGCGAGACCTGGGATTAAATACGCCCCTTTGATCCGTCATTTTTAAGAGAAGGAAATCCCTGACAATGATGGGGCTCATATATCTATATGAGCATGATACCTGTAATACCTTTATTTAAAAATGATATTTATCGATTTAAACAATTTTTCTACCAGATAAACATGTTAAAGGAAACAGAATTTAACTACAACATATATACGAAACTTTTCTTTGAATCTAAGTTTTCAAATTTATGAATGCTCGGAAATATTAATACGTAATAAATTAAATCAATCAATTTACTCTTTTTGTAAAGTTAATTCAGAGATTTTCATGAAACTGGAAAGTAACCTTTCCCGTAAAATATTACAATGAAACTAATAAATTATTCAAAACTTTACTTAAAAGTATTGGTATTTGAAATATTTACTTTTTTCGGTTAGTTAATTTTCTAAGAGAAATAGTCAATATTAAACCTTCTTTACTTTAAAGGTATGAGCAATAAATTTGAATTTATGAAACTTTATTGATTTATATTAAGTGCTTTAGAAGAAAATAATATTCAACTTTTAAAATTTTCGAAATATAATGAAGATAATCTTTGCAGTAAATTTTTTATACTGTTAGTATAAGGTTCAGAAAATAAAAGGTAATCAATGAAAGTATTAAAATAAATAAATAAAATCAAATAAATCAAATAATTTTTTTTAAGGGAAACTATAAATTAATTGAGTTTTTAAAACAGCAATGAAATAAAAAAATATATTTAATGTTTTTTTTTTTTTTTTTTTTTTTTTTTTTTTTTTTTTTAAGCACTGAAATTTAGCTTCAATTCCTAAACACTGGGCCTTTTACAGACCGGGATACTCTGTCACCATTAATTTTTAAAAATTATAATTCGCCAAAAATTGATAGAAATTTATCGTTAATAAAGGGCTATAATTATCTTTTGTAAATATTAGTAGTGTTCTTACTCTGAGTAAATTGCATTCTTAATCCCCGTTATTTTTCAAATACGCATCTCCTCAAATAAGTCACATATTTGTGTAATGAATAGATCAAAAAATATTGCAAAAATAATAGCCATTAAATTGTGCCCCGGACATATTGAAACTTGGCATCAATGTACACTTTAATATAATTAAAAATGAAAATAAAAGAAATCTGTAAAATTTGTTAAACTGAAATATTTTAGCAGACATTATAAATTACTGGGACTTGGGAGCAAAGAGTATCAAAATCGAAGAACCGAACATGGCATAATTCGGAAGAATATGGTTTCCAATAACAAAGGCATAGTGGCAGAAATCGAGAAACGGGGTTAACACAGAGACTATACGCGGAACGACGTAACGATTCAGAGTTGTACTAAAAAATACATATATAATTTTAAAGTACTTGATAAAATAAGAAGATATTTGCACAAGCATGTTGTGATCAACTGTGAATTATTATTATTATTATTATTTGTTGTTGTTGTTGTTCTAGAAAGGCTCTTTCTCTGAAAAACTGTGGGAGTATAAAAACAAATACAATAAAAATCATGGCTTAGAGCACAAACAGTAAGAAAGGGAAATATAGCTTACCAATTTTTCTGTTCAAAATTTTATAAATTGGTTGGCAGGAATACTTCAATGGCCTTAAAAAATTTAAAAAAAATAATTCAATTTCAGTTAAATGCTAAATTAATTTACATACCTGACGACATTTTAATTAATATTCCGTAAAATTTTCTTAGTACATGTCATACTTGCAGAGCTGCCAACCTAATCCGGCAAATTGTTAGTACCGCCCATTTTTCTACACCACTTAATTTTTAGAGTAATTCTCTTCAAATATATCTTCGAGGAAACAAATACACTAAAAATTAAGTGGTGAAGAAAAATGGGCGGTACTAACAGTTTGTTGGATTATGTTGGCAGCTCTGTACTTGCCAAAATACTAATTAATATTCCGGAGTATTGTTAGCCCCGCCTACTTTTTTCCCACCACTGTAATCTTAGAGTATTTTTCTTCTTATTTAATCGTAATTGCATTTGGAGAATATTACTCTAAGAGTTACTGACGTGAAAAAAAAGGCGGGACTAACAACGCAGCGGAATATTAATGAGGATGTTGGCAAGTATGACATGTCCCTTTTCCTATTTCTAATTTTAAGAGTACTGTTGGTATCCGCCTCTTTTTTTGCAACGATTAATTTTTAGAGTAATTCTCTTCAAATCTAATTACGATTAAATAAAAAGAAAAATTCTCTAAAAACGGACTGGTGTGAAAAAAAAAAAAAAAAAAAAAAAAAAAAAAAGCGGGTGCGAACAGTTTTACAGAATATTAATTAGAATGTTGGCAGACAGAAATTTATATTTTCAAATCATACTTAGTATGAAATGTCTTTTAACACGTTGAGCGCCATGTCAGCCATTCTAGATTCTAGACATTTTGTCATATATCTCTTAAAATACTGAAGGAATCATCTTGAAATTTTAGGAGAGTGCAGAACATGTTGTACTTCAAACATTTCAGTGAAAGTTTTACCTCTAAAGTATAAGCAGTACCAATAAAAAATTAACACGTTGAGCGCCATATCAGCCATCGTGGCTGATAGGGTCAAATATGATATAAAGCCGCGTCAACCATCAGTGTTTGACAGTGTAAAATACAGAGCTGCCAACATAATCCGGCAAATTGTTAGTACCGCCCATTTTTCTACACCAGTCATTTCTCAGAGTTTTTTTCTTCATAATTCATCGCAAATATATTTGACAAAAATTACTTTAAAAATTATATGGTGTAGAAAAACGGGCGGTACTAACAATTTGCCGGATTAGGTTGGCAGCTTTGAAAATAGGATATAAAACTAAAAATATTACATTGTTTTCAGTAAATATTGAAAATTTGCTTAATTTTTATTTATTACAGGAGGAATAATTATGGAATTTTAATGGATTGTAATATTTTCTTTTAGCAGCGATTATTTTCTATTCAAAATATATTTGGAAGTGTATCATAATTTTATCATGCAAATAAACACATAATCAATGTATATGTATTACATAAGGTATAAACTGATGTGTATAAATATGACCAAAAGTGATTTAAAAACTAAGAAAATAGTGATGGGCGATGGCACTTTTTCGAGAAACGTAATAATTCGAGGTCTGTTGCAAACAAAAATTCAAAACTCTTTCGAACTCGATAATCAGTTTGATTCAATTTAAGTTTTATTGAAAATTATCAGGATGGCAAAAATTTAAGGAAAATGGGGTCAACTGTAATTATTATGATGTTTAGGTTTCGGAAATAGTTTGATTTTGCATTTTTCATATGTTCCAATGTTTGTACCTCGCCATTAAATCAATATATTTTAATTGGACTCATACCATATTATATGGTTTGACTTGTTCGTTTCAATTAAGTGCTTTTTTTTTTTTTTTTTTTTTTTTTTTGTGCCACTTTTCTGAAAATTTCAGAAATTCGAGATTATTTAACTGGACATTTTTTTCCTAAGGTTTGGAGACAGGACAGGGTTTCTATATTGATTTGTGATTCACAAGTACTCTTCTGTTTCTTTTAACGAATGTCACAAGAATTCTGATCGCTCGCCTTTTTATTCAACAGCCACCAAATATTTTTAAAAGTGGGA
Source organism: Salticus scenicus (assembly GCA_963930645.1). Lineage (NCBI taxonomy): Eukaryota > Metazoa > Arthropoda > Arachnida > Araneae > Salticidae > Salticus > Salticus scenicus. The sequence goes on from OZ005651.1 coordinate 233,313,172, forward strand.
TATGATATACATTAAAGGCGAACAGAATCGAAGAAACGTCGATTATATATATCATATATCACTTCTTAAAATTATTAGTGACATTTGAATAAAAAAATCGCGCAATCTGTACCAGGTGGCGCTGTCTACCGCTTCAACTGTTGCCAAGTTTCCGAACCACGCAATAGGCATCTATTTTAGGAGGCTATGGCTGTAGAGTACATTTGATGCCAACGTGCTAATTAATATTCCGTAAAATTGTTAGTGCCCGACATTTTTTTTTTCACACCAGTCCTTTTTGAGAGTATTTTTCTTTCTGTCTTATTGTAGTTACATTTGGAGAAAATTACTCTAAAGTGGAGTGGAAAAACGGCTGGGTTAACAATTTTAATTCGAAAGTTGGCTGGTTTGGATATGGTAATTTTTAATTTAATTATTTGCACAGTGATAAGAATAATATGAATAAATTACCACGGGTGCCTAGTCTCCTATTTTTCAAGACAGACTTCATACCGGAATATTTTTATAATTGTTTTCCGTTTATTTAATCGTTGTAAATATAACAGTCAAACATCTTTTAACACTTTCGCGATCGCTGACGTAGATTCACGTCATTTGAAAAACTGTTACTCCGCCAGTGGCCGTTTCTTTTGCAATTTGTATGTCATTTATTTCTTTAAATAAGTGCACAGTGTTCATATTTTTACAACCAATATACTATGGATAAAAATACTTTGATTAGAAAAAGTATAATTATAATGTATATCCATTTGTAATATGAATCTGAATATAGAAATTTTTATTCTGAAATATTGTAACTTGAGAGAATAACGTCCACAGGCGGACCTTACTGCCAAAAAGGCAAAAACATGCGGTCGTGAAAGATTTAAGAACTACTGGTGATAAATCCGATTTAAAATTAGAAATATTGACTGCTATGAATTACCAATGCATTAACCATGACTTCATTCTAACTGAAAGCAAGATTTACCAGAAAAAATATACAGAGAGTATTGTATTTTATGGGCAGGAGAAGATTTATGATTAAGCCATAACTCTAATATGACGAGGCGTTTCATTTTAAACACATACAATTTAATAGATGACTACGACAATTACAGATGAAATACACAAGTAACATAAACGACTACATTTTGAAGACTGATCTGTTTTTGCATTAATACAAGTAAAGGGATATTAACCTTTTGAAAGGGGCTCTTACGAAATCCCATGGTGAAGCGTGACAGATGCTGTCACAGCCCCTTTCAAAAGGTTAACAGATCACTGATTGGGCAATACAGTTTACAGGTACATGTACATTTACGTGACGTCACTTACCACAAGACCAATAGATTGAATCAGGAATACAATGGCGAAATACACCACAGAAAGAGAAACAGGATACGTTATGTATAGAACGTTACGCAATAGAGTATGTCTGAATTGATGACTAAACATGGAAATGTGCGGCTCTATGTGACCGCGCATGGTACGAAACGAGATACCTGTTGAAATACGGGCTTTGTTCTGAAGTTCTTCTTAACTATAATCTTTTATATATTCTTATATATAATCATGTTCATTTAGTATGGCTAATCTTATATATACAGAGCTGCCAACCTAATCCGGCAAATTGTTTGTACCGCCCCTTTTTCTACACCAATATATTTTTAGAGTATTTGTTTTCTTAATTCATCGTAAATATATTTGAAGAGAATTACTCTAAAAATTAAGTGGTGTAGAAAAAGGGGCGTTACTAACAATTTTCCGGATTAGGTTGGCAGCTCTGTATATAATCCTTATATATAATCCTGTCTATTAGTATGGCTATAGTTGTCAACTTACAAGGAAGGTCTCCATAGGCGCATACGGAAAAAAAAATTTGAAAAAAATATAAAATACTCTCCTCATGAGGTTATGTATGTTTATAAAAAAAAAAAAAAAAAATCTGGCGGAATCATTATATATCGTCCGTAAAAAAAATATTGAAAATGTCCGATTCTTGGCTGTTTAGCGCTCGTTGGCGAGACAATGAAAACTAATGCAAAACGGTTTTTTGATAAATATTCATTACAGGAAAACGATTTCCATGCTCTTCGTACTAAACTAGTTTAAGAAAGTTTACTTCAAATACACTTGTATAACTACAATTTTGTCATAAATACTTATAAGTAAACGATTAAATTATACAACCTATAGTTTAACGTGAAATACTTAAACTAAGCTTAAGATTTACTTGAGCTTTAAATACTATGGCTTAAGGTAAAACAGTACACACATTTGTCTTGCATAATCAGAGCTGCCAACATAATCCGGCTAGTTGTTAGTACCGCCCCTTTTTCTGCACCACTCAATTTTTAGAATATTTTTCTTCTTAATTCTCGTGAAGAGAATTACTCTACAAATTAAAAGGTGTAGAAAAAGGGGCGGTACTAACAATTTGCCGTATTTGGTTGGCAGCTCTGCATAATAAATTAAAAAGAACTTACATAACAGTTTGAAAATGAAATAATGGTAAACGGCAACCACTTATCAGTGCGATATTTTGTGTTTTTGAAAAATACCGATTTCGCAACCACTATTTAGATCAAAATTTAAATTTATAAAAATTATTTCAAACTTAAATTTAAGTCTCAAATTCCAGTATAGATTACACATTAACACTTTGACTGCCATGGCTATCATGTGATAGCCAGTGATGTTTCCGTTGGGACACTGGCTATCAGATATGATAGCCATGGATTTCAACACTTCAGTCCTTGGCTATAAAAACGATATCAGTTACATGAAAATCGTACTGGAGTTTGACTGTTGAAGAATGAAAATTTCCCCATGTGTTTCAAAATGAATCAGATAGAAAAATATTTTTTTAATATATAATTTTATGTCGAAAGAAATACAAATTACACAACAGAATTTTTCGGCACCGTGGTGAACATTTGCAATTTTGGCTTGGCAGTCAAAGTGTTAATATTGAAAAGTTATACCTTTATTATAATTTACTTTTTACTATATTGGTTAGATAAAATTTACAAAATAACTTTTTCACACTCTACACACCAAAATTAATAAGTTGAACTTAAAAAAAAAAAAAAAAAAAATGTATAACGGCAATTTTTGAACCGCGTATCTTTTGTCAATTTATTCAAACTTTAAACTAAATTTTAATAGAAAATTACAAAGAATTAAAATTTCTAATCTCTTAATACGTTTAAATAAAAATCATTGCTTAGGACGGGAAATAAAACAAATCTTTGTATTAGCAAAAATGATGCACAAAAAAAAAAAAAAAAAAAAAAAAAAAAAAAATCGTATGAGTATACGCTTTGTAATTGAAAGATGCTTCATTAGAAGATGTAATCCCCTCCCCCCCCCCCAAAAAAAAGAAACTTTTTCTTTCCGATTAGTTACATTTCTTATTTGTTTCTCTCAATGTTACAATTCACGTCTTTTTTTTTTTTTTTTTTAAGTTTAAACATCGTTTGGACATGGATTTCTAGAATTCACATTTTGCCATTAATTTACAACCTTCTTATAGTTCCATGATGTATAGATATATATATATATTATTTTACTGTTTCACATCTTTAAGAGACAATTCAATATTAAACTTATTTTTATCGGAATTTTGCGATATTTCGTAAGGCGAAGGATATGCATCATCAGGAATGCCTCAAAATGTTTCAGAACTTACACATTCGTATTTTTTTTTTTTTAACATTTCAACAATTTTTTCTTTTCTTTTCTTTTTCTTTTTATTATTTATTTATTTATTTATTTATTTTATTTTTTTTTTTTTTTGTAGCATTTTTGAGTGCTATATTTTTTCCATGTATTGTTTATACAGCAACCAAACAATATCGTACATGTTAATTTACAACGACATTGTCTTTAATAAAAAATTTAATTTAATTTTCAAATTTTCAAATTCGTTTTAAATTTTAAATAAAAATAAAAATAAACATTTGCAACTTGCAAAATACAGAAGACTTTTCAATTACCAATTAAAAGACTAAAGATATGCATAACTAAACGTGTATTCGATTGCAATTCAAATATTAGGTTTAAAAAAAAAGTTTTTTCAAATTTAAAACGAAATATTTTTATTAAAAGACCACCTGCACATGCTGTACAAGCTTTCACGAGAAACAGGCAACTCTTTCATCGCTTAATTTAAACTATATTGACTATAACGCTATTCAGGAAGATTTGCTTTGCAATATATTCTTAAACACATTAAAATTATTCGCGTTTGGAAGGAAAGGATGTTGCTAGCCAAATCGCGTGCACTTTGTCTTTTTGCGCCAAATAATCGAAAGTATTTTATTTATTTATTTATTTTTCAAGATCTTTTAGTGGGATTCCGCCGATAAATTTGACTGATATTTTATTACCTATGTAAGTAGTATCTTTGTAATTTTCTTTCACAATATTCTGAGTATGCGCTTTAAGGAGATATTCCTTGTTAGCACCTTTTGGCTACCGGAAATTTTCAATAAAATTTTTTATCAGTGAGCGAAAAACCATAACAGTACGCTGATTACATAAAATAAATATTTCTATTAAAACTTTCCGGTGCCAAAAGTTGCTAATTTGGCAAAATTATGAACATGGCTGTAAGGTTTTTTATTTTGCCATTACAAGGAAATTATACCCAAAGCGCTTATACAACAAGCTCTCACACTTCTATGAATGGCTGGTAGTATGTTTTAAAAGTGGCCCTCTATAAGTTCCAAGGTAGAACTTCCATAATTTACGTCGGAATTTTTCAGAAATTATTTTTATAAATAAAAGTATTGTCAATGATGAAACAGATATCTCGTATTTGCTTGTGAGCAAAATAAATTTCGCGCTATTGTTTTATGCATTTGCATAAAAAAATGCATAGCAAAAAATTGGAGATTTAAATTGATTTAGAAATCGCAGGGATCATTTTAAAATTAGGCGTTATTTTGTATATTTTTCCCATAAAGGAGGCCTTTCCATCGTTAAAGTTACTTTTTATTCTTTAAAATATGCTCTGTGGATTAAAATAAAATGATAGATTTAACCCTCCGCGGACGGTGCCCGTGATTTCGACGGGGAAAAGAACTTTTTTACATTAAATTTCATTTACACCACAATTTTTAAATACTATTTTATTAGATAAATTATTGAAAATTATTAGCCCACTAAATTACATTTCCACCACTAATTGTAAAATGCAATGTTTGATATTTATAAATCCTGAAAACTAATGAAACATGTTTTTATTCAAAAATAGGGTATTAAAAAATAAGACTATTTGCAACCTGTGTATGTAAACACAGTAAATACAAAATAATCTCCCCGTACGAAGACTGTCAATGACCATGTATTATTAAGGAAGCAATAAAATGTAAAGCAAAAATTATAATTTTCAATGGTTTTTATCCTCTTAACTGAACTTTTCTTTAAATAAAACTAGTATGATATGGCCATCACAAAACTTTATTATTTATAAAGTTACACATAATAACAGGAAACTTGGCGTTGGAATATTAAAACCCGAATAAACTGCTACGTCACAAACGCCAAAGAAAAATATTTGAGATGCATACAGCTGTTTCGGTAACTTTAAGCGTACCGTCTTCAGTGCAAAAAGAATCAATTATTTTTGCACCGAACTCTAAAACATGAAATTATTTCACGAATTCATGATTAAATAACTGAAGCTTTGTCATCCACAATCGAAACGGTAAATTCCACTCCTTTATACATGCTAAAGTTCTATAAAGAGTCAAACAAACTAAAATTAAGGAAACAAAAACATTTTTAAATGTAAAGTATTGTTTCAGAAAAAGCTAGAGGGTGGGGTTTATTACTTTTGGAATGCTATCAAAATTGCCTGTCTGCAATGCTTTAATTTTACGAAAATAGGTTAATATGTATACTAAACATCGAAACCTTACTTAGAAAGCAATAAAAAAATAAAGCAAAACAAAACAATAAAATAAAATAACAAAATATAATAAAATACAAAATTTCTGAATTGAACTGAATTTGCATAAATTGGTCTGATAAAGTATGTCCCACATAAAACGGTTTCCTATTGCCCAGAACGAATATTCCCCGTTCTGCAGTCGTCTACTGTACTTGAATTCTTAATTTTAAATGTGTAAAAACTTTAACTTTAAAAGTAATAAGACATATTACTTTGTTTTAAAATCTCTTTCCATAATAAATGTGACGCCGGTTTTACACCGTGATTAGAATAATCGAAAATAAATAATATTGCGCTCTGTTTTAACCCGTTAGTAGTCGCTATAGACAGCGCCACCTATTACAAACTGCGCACTTTTTATTTAACTCACACCAATAATTTTAAGAAGTGATGTGATCGACGTTCCTTCTATTTTATTTGCGTTTTATTTATATCGAATTCTACTTCTAAAAATTTTTGGTGGCTATTGAATAAAAAAATCTGGCAACACTGAAGGATGGGCGGCAAATCGACCAACTAGCGACTACTAACGAGTTAATAATAGATTTTATCAACTCTAAAGAAAAAAAAAAATCCACTATATTAATCAGCATTTTGCTGTCAAGTTTTTAATTTATTCCGGAATGCTGTTAGCCTCGCCCTTTTTTCACACCGTAAACTTTGTAGGAAAATTTTCTTCAATATATAATTACGATTAAATATGAAGAAAATTACTCTAAAAAGATTACGGTGTGAAAAAGGGGCGGGACTAACAACATTCCGGAGTAAATTAAAAAAACTTGGCAGCTATGAATCAGTATTAAAAAATCATTTATAAAAATTTAATATTTTATTATGTTACGTCATGCGATAAAATTTAAATAGCAATAACTTACAAACGGTACAGTAAACGAATTCGAAAATGTCACAACAAGTTTAAAACCGAAAATTTATTTTTAAAAATCTGATAAAAATTAATAAATAGTAATTATATTAATTTAAAAAAAGAAAAAAAGAGTATTGTTCAATGCGTATCGCTCTTTCAAATAATAATACTCGTCTTACCGCGTTTTCTAAATCATGACATTTAAATTGAGGTGCACGATTCCTAGAATATTCAAGTAAAAAAAAAAAAAAAAAAGCACACACACAACAGGGATAAAATAAAATTTTAAAACTGAGAGACTTGGAAAAGTTATGTAATATTTAAGAACAAATACTTAACATTTCAGAATCGAGTATACTCCTTTTTGCAACGGAAGCCACGCATTTACACAATTTTTCTAAAACTTTACATTATAAAACAAAATTGTTTTACATACTTTCAATGAAATCATTTAAATTTTGTCTTCAGCATTCTATGTAGTGAATGCCATTGATATTTATGCATACCAGCGTCACATATAGAGTCATATACGAATATGCAAACTAGTTTTTTTTTTAATATTGTTTCCGCAATTTAGAAGCGGAGCTTCATTTCTTTTGGAATTTTTTCACAATCTCTGGCTTGCATTGCGATAATTTTATAAAAAATAATCCAACTTGTATCATAATCATCGAAATGTTCCTTAGAAAACAATTAGAATGACATATATGTAAATTAAAATAGTTTTTCGTCAAAATATATACAGATATTTACTCACAGATGATACAAAATTTAAGTGACGGCCCCCTAACAACTGTAAAATATGAAATATCTCTGTAACTCAAAAAATAATGGTAGGAACAAGCTGTAAATTTGGAAACAACTGTTTTTGATGTTGCCCGTTCTATTCATGCAAAAATTAATATAGGTCATAATTCTTTTTTTTTCAAATATGATATTATTAATAATTTTCATAATTCAAAAAATATTTTTTTTATATCAAAAATATGCATGGAATATGTTTGGGTCACTTCATTTTATCGTAAAAAAAAAAAAAAAAAAAAAAAAAAAAATGAATATCATAATAATTTTGGAAGATATGAAATAATGTTTGTCACATTCATTTAACATTAGCATCCTCATATTTTGACTGTTTATAACTCTATGAAAAATTGAGCAAAATATATAAACTATACTATTTTTCGCGATGATTTGATACAAAGAATTCAAATAAATTATAAAAAATGAGGGTTACTATTAAAAAAAAATGAAGTTGATGCCAGTTTTAACATGTAGACGACCCCTTAAGCAAAATCTAACTATACCCTTATAAACTAGACGTTATTACAAATCTATTGGTACCAACCATATGTTACTACGACAATTTATGGCGAAATTAGAGGGGGGGGGTCTATATATAAATTTTTTTTTATTATTGTTATTATTATTATTTTTTTTTTTTTTTTTTTTTTTATTTATTTTTTTTTTTTTTTTTTTTTGCTGACTGTACATTGATTGCACAAATATGAATATTGGGTACATTGTTAAGAAATAATGTAACCCACGCCCACTGGCAGAGTTATAGATTTTCAAATGACGTGAATTCACGTCAGCGGTCGCCTCTAGTTGTAAAATCTGTGAATAGAAAATTAATACTATTTGAACAGTGTTAAACTGAAATAAATATCAGATTTAACGTTCATTATTTATCGATATTAAATAAAATAAATATTCAATAAAATATAATATATTTACATATTTCGCAAATAAATCACCCAAAAGTAATGCGCAAAATATTTCAATAATATGAAATTACATAATTTTAATAATCTAAATACCATGTTCTTTCAAAATTGGCAGTGCAATAAATATTATTAACTCTAAAATATACACAAACAATTACATATTACTGACTATCATTTGAATGTCTTAACATATATGATAACCAAAATCGCCCCAAATAAACCATTTTAGATTAGAAAGTCATCTTTTTAATTAGCTGTATCCGTTCTAGTTTAGTGATTTGTGAGCCAGACAGTTGCCCTTATGCTATCTTAATTAAACTTTGTATATGTCAAATATTTCTTGATTATTCAAAAGTAATTACAGATAGTGGAATCATAAGCTGTTTCTTAGTTATATCTGTAAACTTATGATGTTCTAAGACTTCACTAACCTTTTGCAAAAATATGCATGACTTATAAATAAAGTGACATTAACGAATAAATATTTTGTAAAGAAACACCATAAATTGTAAAGTTCTCAACTATTATTTAGGATTGAATCTATGAAGACCCTTTATCAGGCGATAAGTATAGATGAGAGTGGAAAAAGAAAGCTTCAATGCAGGAATTGTAATGTACTGATTTTTCTTTGCACTAAAATTTTATTTATTTATATATTTATTTATTTTTATTTATTTATTTATTTATTTATTTTTGAGAAACAAGCCAATAGTTTTAAAATGTAACATTAATTTCCAAAAACATATTGAAAAATATTTTTAAAAAATGGGGCAAGTTTTAAGATTCCTGTTTAATTTAAGCTTTGTAGACATTTTTAATTTATTTACCGTAATTTCTAGTAGATAACCCGCAGGTAAGATGTGTCATTTCTCCACCAGAAATTTTATTTAATAGAGAAATCTATACTTTTTCGAAGGAAGAGCTCTTACAAATATAAATTTATTTATCAATTGAAATTTCTGGTGCAAAACTGGATTACATAACCTGCGGGGTATCTACCAGAAATTACGGTAATCATTTAAAAGCAGGGATCGTACTCTCCGCACTTTTTTCGAAACACATTCCGGGATGAGAAATTTGTGCCTTTTTAGATACCGCTATTTTTCTACAATAACCTATATCTTGTTTTACCACGATACTTTATTATAGATACGATAAAGATTTTTGTATAAAAATATCCGTAGCGAAAAAGAAGGAAATTTCTAATCTCTGAAAGTGTCCTCAAAAAGTGCGGAGAGTACGACCCCTATTTAAATGTATTACAGAAATTTGTAAAAGATTTCTATTAAAATTTGCTGGTAGTAAATAGCGTAAAAAAATGTTAATTATGCTTTTATCGCCAATATTTCAATGCATTTTACTGTAAGTTATATGAATTTTAGGGACGATTGTTAACTAATTTTTCCTCCCTGATACTTTGTATAAGGAAGTATTGTAATCCCGATTTTTGAAGTGGATTTTATATCTCGCATACCTCATAAACATATCATGGCAGAATGTTGCAAATTTATCTGTGTGACTATCAAAATGTCTAGTTGCACACCTGTAAGTTTCGTTTTAATACGAGCTCTTATTTTTAGATATATCAGCGACTTTACACGATTTTTCGTGACATTTGTATGAGTGTATGCATCTCCATAACTCAAAACGCGGTACAGAACGTTGCAAATTGTATATATGTGTGTTATAGCACCTAGTTGTGCACCTCTCTTTTTCGTCTTTCTGTGACTTTCCCTTTTGGAGATATTTACGAAAATTATATTTATAATGGCCAAATATACAAAGGTTTCGGCCATTATACATGACCTACCATCATAGAGATTTCAAAATAAGCTAATGATAGAGCCCGTAATGATATTATTATCAAAGTTGTCGACATTTTTGCGTGTAGAAAGTAATTTGTAAAGATATAGGCAGGTTCTAGTCGACAAATGCATTTTATTTAATGAATATTCAGCCCATAATGATATTTTTATGAAGTTTCCCGACTTAATAAAAAAGCAGGTTCTAGTCGACGAATGCTCTTTATTTTGTTTTAGTCTTGTTTGTCATTTAAAGAATTTTTGAAAAATTTAGTTCAGTGTTATAAACTAATGAATTTTTCAAGAAATTCCAGAAATCTGTTCTTATTGAAGTTAGAGCTTCCAAACTTTGGCAATCCTAAACTACAAATTTTCGCTAAATTCGGCCGCCAAGACTCTAAAAACGACGCAAACTCGCCAAAATCGATGCCAAGATTAAAATCTGTTTTGGCCACAAACTTGGCGACTTGGCGAGATTATTGATCAAAGTTTTTGACAAATATTGTTTCGGGATAGCCAGAATTAGTAAATCATTCCTCAGTTTTAACTGAATCAATCGTTTCGATAAAATGTAACGTTTTTCTCCTCTAATATTCGCAGGCCTCGCAGCGTTCCTAAAAATTTACTAGCGTTTTATTATACTGCCACCACCATTGTTAAAAACTTTTTTCTTCAAGGTTTAAATGTTAAAGTGTTAGGTAAAAAAGAGTTCATTTAAAATAGTGGTGACAATGTAGCAAAATGATTCCTAAAATTCTAGGAACGCTGCGAGGCCTGTATTCGGCAAAGAGATAAAAAATAGGTCATCTCTACTCGGATGATTTTTATTAAACTCTAAACTATGAATTTACCAATGAAAGCTGTAATAAACCATTCCTGAAAAAAACTAGTATATAATTTGGTGGTATATACAATCCTATTATCATGACTTTTGTGGTTAGAGTATCGGTTTTTCAGATTATTATTTTTTTTTTTCCGTGGTTAGATCCTGCTTGTTTACTTACGACTTAGCTACCTCACACAAAAATGGCAATGTTTACATAACAATATGTGTATTCTAGTGGGTGTATAAGGAAGTCATGTGGTGTCCACATCAGATTTTTGTAATAGCTCTTAAAATTAAGAATATAATAGGAGCACTTACGGGTCGCAGCGTTTCTGTATATTTACGATCGTGTTATTATACCTTCAACACAATTTTTTTAAAGAAATTTTTTAAATGAAGTTCTTTAAACGGTTTTAGTACTTGTACAGCATGAAATCCTTTAAAAAATTTTCTTTTTGAAAACTATGGTGACAGTATAATAAAATGATCTTCACAATATAAGAATTCTGCGACCCCTGCGACAGTGTTGCCAGATTGGCAACCATTTTTATTCAATATACACCACTAAATTTTAATTGCAACAATTGTCTAATCACTTCGAAGTTTAAGCGTTTATTTTGTATATAAAATATTACTTCTAAAAATTATTGGCTGGAGTTGAATAAAAAAATCTCCAACCTGGCAAAACTGTCCTGGGAGCACTATTCTTTGTATTTAATGCACAATTCCCCCGGCACGAAGACCCAGTTACTAATTCCTAATCGTAAAAATTCCTTTCGGAGATTTTTATAGTATTTTACTTTTATAAATTAGCGGTAAAAAGTTATTATTATTTTTTCTTTTAACTTTATTTGTAAATTTGGTGGTTTCTTATTATTTTCATCTGGTGGTTTTCCAAATACTTGTCCCTCAAAGGATTAAAGAGTAATATTTACCACGTTAACAATTCTTAAACTTTTTACGAGATGGTAATGAAAACAATGTTTAGTTACAATGGTTATGTGGTCAATTAACAGTCTCATCTTTTATATCTTTCAGATATGGGAGTTTGAAGCAAAACTCTTACCACTATAATTAAATATAAATATTGTCATCTTTTTTTGGATAAACCAATAAAATAATTTTTTTAATTAATATTAGTAAGAATTCTCCCCCAATTCTACTGGATTTTTAATAGCAACTTTAAAACGCAATGGATATTTAAATGATTCCGATTTAAATTCATACTTTTTTTCGTGTGATTAAATATTTGTAGTTTAAATTTTTAAAGCCCGGTGGTATATATTATGCACTGCCTAGTTTTAATTCCCAACTACTAAGATTCATCCCGAAATTTATTTTGCAAAATTTTGCTTTTAAATTTCAGTGAGAAAAAAAAAAAAAAAAAAAAAAAAAAAAAAAACAAGAAAAAAAATTAAGCGGTACGCATTGATTATTAATACTTTCCAACTGTACGTATTTCTTGTATCGTATAACCTTCAATGTTCTTTGCCTATGTTATCAAACAACAGACAGGCAGAAGGACTGAAAGGCATAGCAAATAGGCTAATTGTATTCATGATCACTCCTAAACATTGTTGGAAAGTGTTAAAAATGCTTAACACAGAATAAAATGCCTCCCTTAATGTATCTGAATATTTTAGTGTTGCTCTGTAAATCTCAAAGTTAACCATATCGCATTATACACAAAACATTATTTTAGCATATTAGCAATAAATGTCAATTTCTTTATGATTTTTACAGTTGGAAGATATTTAAATGTGATTTATAAAAATGTTTGTCCTAAAACGCAATGCATTGGAATTTTTGGGTGTTCCTGTACACAAACCATTTGTACAGAACCTATTAATGTCATTTTAAATAGGAAACATTCAATAGTGAACTTGAATAAAATATATCATTTTTTTTTTAAATCTGAAAATATTTAAGGACGTTCGGGGCGGGCTGGCAGACAGATAGAACAGGGTTCGTACGGGCGTTATTTTTTCCCTGAGTCTCACACCAGTATTCTGAAACAATGACATTCACCTTAATCATACAGATTTATTTTATAACAAAAATTGTTCGACAAAATTACTGGTATAAGACTCAGGGAAAAAATAAGGCCCGTGCTAACCCAGTAGAAAGATAGACAGTCGGACAGACAGACACACAAACTGAAATGATATTCACGGTTAAAAAACATTTAGAAAGTGATAAAAGCGTTTATTATAAACTGAAATGCAACTGCAGCAAATTACCAATGATAGCCTTAATGTAACTGAATTTTTTTGTGTTTCTCCGTAAATCTAATGCTAATTATACTATGTTAAATAGAAAACATTCTGTTGTGCATATGAATAACATATTTCAATTTCAGCAAGATTTGTGCAAAGTAAAGTTATTAAAATTCGATTTATAGAAATACTTCTCATAGAACGTAATGCTTTGGAATACTTTCGGGTGTTCGTGTACACAAACCACTGATAGTATTTACTCCATTTTAAATGGGGAACATTCGATAGTGAACTTGAATAACATATTTCAATTTCATTAATATTTGTGTAAAGTAAAGGTACAAATGATATTATAGAAATACCTCTCATAGAACACAATGCTTTGAAATACTTTCTGGTGTCCTTTGTACGCACACCAGTAAAAATATTCACTCCATTTTCGAAAGGTAACATTCAATAGTGAACTTGAGCAACACATATTAGTTTCAAGAAATTCCATGAATAGTCACTGGAGTAAGAACGCGGACAAGCAAAGTGAACCTATTAACACATCTCAACTCTGTCGGAAAATGTTAAAAACATCGGTTTCGTTTCTTTTAAATTTGATTCTAATTTCTGGTGGCTGTCGATATAAAATGAGGATAATTATCTTGCACAATAAAAGTTTAAAACATAAATCATAGCTTCCGACATTTTGATATCGGCTTTTTTTTTTTTTTTTTTTTTTTTTTTTTTATCGGCAAACTTCAGTGTTTATAAATGTAAGTTTTTGAAACTTTTGTTTTCCTGAAAATTACTACCATATAGAGTTGGATTTTGTATTTAAGATAACATTTTTTAAATAGTAATATTTCTTTTTTATAACCACATAATAGGATAAATACTACTACTTGAAAAAAAAAAAAAATGCTAAACTTTGTATATATTTAAAATAGATAAACAATCCGTATGGCAGTACTTATTTAAAGAAGTAAAAAAAAAATGCTATATACATCACAATTTTATGAAAAAACTTAATAAGCAAAAGACAACTTGAGAAGATAGCTACGGTCCTGCTGTTTTTCCCTGACTTCTCTCCCACTATATCAATATAGCCTCCCCCCCCCTTAATTTATAGCGCAAATTTGCTGTACTACCTAACTCTAATGGTGGGATTGATAGGAAAAAATATGAATCTTAGAAATATTGTTTGAGCTGGTTGAAAACACTACTTATTGGGACAATTTCTATTAGGATAATTTTCGATAATTGACAGGTCTCCCGTTTTTGAAGAAAAACTTCATCCCGGAAAAATTTTATAATGATTTTCAGTTTATTTAGTCGTCGAAAATACATATGAGAAACATACCTGCCAACATTATAATTAATATTCCGTAGTCTTCTTTGTACCCGCTTTTTTTCACAACAGTCTTTTTTTAGAGTATTTTTCTTATTATTTAATCACAAATATATTTGGAGACAAATGATCTAAAAATAAAGTGGTGTGAAAAAGGGGACGGGTACTAGCAATACTAACGAATATTAATTAGAATGCTGGCAGATATGACGAGAAATTCTGTTTCAGAAATACCAGCGATAAATTTGATTTTAAAATTAGAAAGGTTGGCAGCTATGATTTCCTAACAAACGTACCGTTTTAAGCTAGTTTGCATTTATTAAATTATTTTAAGTAATATCATAATGCATTTTTATCTAGAAAACTGATCAAAATCTTTTTTAAAAAAATCTTATTATTATTAACAATAAGTATTACAGATTTTTCCATATCATTTACTTGAGGAAACCATACCTGCCAATATCCCCCTTAATACTTCGTAGCATTGTTAATGCAACACCGCTTTATTTTTAAAGTATTTTTTTTTCCAAATGCAATTACGATTAAATACAAAGAATGGCACTCTAAAAAATACTGGTGCGAAAAATGTGGCTACTACCAATACTACGAAATATTAACTAGAATGTTGGCTGGTATGGGAACCTGATATTTTCATGTACACAGCCTGAATATTGTGGCTTTCTTAAATTATAGAGTTAATATATATATATATATATATTAGAAAGCTAAAAATGGTACATAGTGTTTTTAATAACTCGAATATTAAAGGAATTACATAATATATCTAGCTCACAGTATATTATATTAACATGTTATCCCCGCTGAATTCTCGATGGGGATGATATTTTTACTTTGATAAACACTTTTCGGCCAGATCATAAATTTTCTTGATAATAACATCCAATTTACATACGAAATTGGAAACAATCTTTCACTCCCTTTTCTTTCTTCTTCCCTTCCCTTGTCTCTCGCACTGAAAAATGTTTTTACATTACTTTTTAACGTAAAAATTTTGCAGTTTCATTACCTTTCCATGCTCGTTCATGCTACCCACCTACCCAGAAAAGTGCCCACTTTTTATACTTTCGTCAATCTTCACCTTAACCTTTGTTTTGATCCTGAATCCCTCAACTCTGAAATCCATTTCTGCCAGTATCTTAATTAATATTTCGTAAAATTTTTAGTATCACCACTTTTTCCACAGCACTTAATATTTAGCGCAATTTTCTGCAATTGTAATTGCGATGAAATAAGAAATAAAGTACTCTAAAAATAGACTGGAGTGAAAGAAAAGGCGCGACTAAAATTTTTACCGAATATTAATTAGTATGCTGGCAGGTATTGAAATCAAATATGTTAAAGCTGTTGTTGACAGAGGTTACAACTTTTCCATTACTGATAAAGCTCTTTTTAAATTACAACATCCCCGTACTCCTGTACTTCTACGTCTGAATCCTCTTCCAATATCAGTATCCTTTTGCCTTTTTTCCCTAAATTTACTTTAACCATAACTAAAGTTCTCGAACAATATTACTTTAACATAAGTTTCTCACCTACAAATTAGCTCTTTCTATGTTAAAAAACCCTACTGGTATACACAACTCTTGGGGCATTTGTAGTATTCCTTGTCAATATGGACAATCATATTTTGTTCAAACAAAACGGAAACTTAAGTGTCGTCTTTAAGAGCACATAGGCTATATTCAAAAACAAGAAATAAACAAATCGGCAATTTCTAAGCATTATTGGGAGAATAACCATAATTTTAGCTCTAACTCAGCTAAAATATGTTGTCGGCCTAAACATTTACATGAACTCGATTTTCTAGAAGCTTTAAATGTCTATAAATATTATAAAACAGCCTTAATTGCAATTTTGCTGTAACCCGTGTCTCTGAGTTTTATAAATAATACATAAAATTCACATATTATTGATTTTCACCGACCAATTACAAAGCTTCCTATATACCAATTTCCTATTGGCTAACAACTCCAGTTTCTTAAATTTTGATTGGCTGCTATTCCGACTCTAGAATTCACTCCCTTATCAACATACAGGAACAGTAATCCGTCTTGTCATTCTGCACTCATGACGGTACGCTTAATGCTATTGAAACTGCAGTTTGCTTAATATTTTTTACATTGGCGTTTTCAATGTTGTGCAAATATTTATTTTATATTTAGATTGAACATCAAGTCTGGTTATATGTAACCATATGATCCTTTTGAAACTAATTTGCATTTATTAAATTCTCTTGAAAAACATCATAAGGCTTTTATACCTAAAAATCTGTTTAAATTATTAAAAGTAAAAATGATAAATTCACATATTTTTATAAAGGATTTATTTTAGGAAACTTATGCATGGATATTGTGATTTTGATAAACTATACACAGAACTCGCAGTGATCCTAAAATTTTACGTGCGTTTTATTATATTATCACGACACTTCCCCAAAATAAATTTTTGTTAAAGATTTTAAAGCTATAACATCATTGAAAAGCATTATTGTTCTAAAATAATGGTAAAAATATAATAAAATGTACGTAAAGTTTTAGGGACGCTGCGTTCCCTGTATAGAGAATAATAATAATAAAAAAATAATAATAATCGTTGTTTGAAAACTTATATATTATTGAATTTCAGCTCACAAGATTTATCCTGAGATTAGATTTTCGCTTTTTTCGTTATCATTAATCCAGTTTTGCCAACATTTTAATTTATTCCGGGGCATCTTTAGGCCCGCATTATTTCATACCACTTTTTTTTAGAGTATTTTTTTTTCTTATTTTATCATAGTTATATAGTGGTAAAAGATATTCTATAAATTAAGTGGCACAAAATAAAGGTGGGACTAAAAATACTCAGAGATAAATTAAAATTTTGTCAAATATGCTGATCTCAGACATGCCAACATTTTAATCTATTTCGGAGTATTGTTACTACCCGCCAATTTTTCAGAGCACTTTACTTATAGTGAAATTTTCTCCAATATGAAATCACGATTAAATTAGAGGAAAAACATCCTTCAAGAAAAGCAGTTTAAAAACCAGTTCGCAAACTAGCAATGTTCAAGAATAAATTAAATGTTAACATAACTTCCATTCCCATAAAACATTTTACAGCATATTTACAGCAAATTTTGTGAGTAAATAGGCTAGAAATTATTAAATAATTTTATTAAATTCTAAATATTTATCATCCATCTGTTTCATTCAATTTTGATAAAGTTCTAACCGTATGATCCATTATAAACCAATTTGCATTTTTTAAGTACGCTTGAGATGTATCATAATGCATTTGTACTTAAAAATCCGATCGAAATGTTATAAGTAAAATAAAAATAAATTCAGATTTTTATACTTGATTTACTGTAGGAAACTCATAAATTTATACAGCATAGACATTGTGGTTTTCTATACATTTAAAAATCTATCGAGAAAACTTAAAATGTTATTGAATTTGATATATATATATTAATTGTTCCAGTATGAAAAGTATTATATAATTTATATAGCTTACAAGAGTTCAATAAATATCCCAAGATTTTCACTCCTTTCGCTATCACTATAGCCGTAACAGGGTAGTGACAGACAACATTTTTCTCCCTGATTCTTCACCCAGTATTTTTCTTTCGGAATTTTCAATAGTGAGTTTGCACGTCCAGTTCAGTAAAAAATTATCATATAAATGTACTGGTGGAAGAATCAGGGGAAAAAAAGGCGGGATTGTATCCACCTAGCAGAAAGAAATCTTCATGGCATCTTTACGAAGACTTTTATGATTAAAACGTATTGTGTTTATAGTTTGAAAATAGTGACTAAAAAAGATATCGCGTCCTTGAAATATACGCAATAAGAGCTTAGAATATACTCTATTATGAATATACAGATATATTTTAATAAGAAAATTTTCTTTGAATAATAGACAAATTTCTGCGATTTTAAAAAGAAAAAAATTCTATTAAAATCGTGGTACCTGAAATAGACTGCGATCATTGTACAGCAATTTAGGTATTGTTAATGCATAACATGGTGAATATTTATATAAAAAATATGAATTTGTTTTTATATTTTTATTTTGTAATAATTGCTTTAAATTTCTTTTTCATATTTTTGTAAAATAGTTTATGCATTATTCATAATTTCTGTATATTTTTTTAACACATGTATATGAACGCGTTTCTTACATTTAACTCACGCCCACTCATAAGAAAGTGCATTAGTCTATCTGATTCTGACGGTGGTTGAAAGGCAACATTTTATTAAATAATGAAAATGAGAAGCGGAATTACTTAGATATAAAATACAACATCACTACATTAAGGGAACTCTGCGACAAATGAGAACATGGATTTTCGAAACATGATAAAATAATCTCATTTATCTCATTTTGATGATAATATCTCGTGCATTCTTTTTTGTAAGACGAAGTGTTGAGAAGTGCTACATTCGATCAGGCAAATTAGAATAATGCGATTATTATTGATCGGTATGGAAGAATACTTTAAAGAAAAATTTCATTCATATTAAACTTTAGGCATTATCTGATAATGCGGAAAATATTATGTTGAAATAGATATGGGGAATGTTGTTTAATTTATAGTGTCTATATTCAGTGTCTAATTAAAGCCTTGAAACACTGTCACCAATACTTTGTACAGTAAATTTTAAATTATTCATGACAGAAATTTCCTATAATGTACATTTTATAAGAAATTAGTGACATTCAGAGCAGTGTTACCAGACTTTGCAACTTTCGTATTTAATAGTCACCAATAATTTTGGGAAATAATGGTAATAGACGAAGCTGAACCAAAAAGTCGTCTATTACGTATATCAAATATCACTTTCCAAGCTTGTTGATGCCTACTGAATAATAAAAAGTCGAAAAGAATGGCAATATTCATTTAGCATTGCCAAATTTAGGAACCTTTTTTCTATTCAGTAATCACCAATGATTTTGAGAAGAGATGTTTGATACACAGGACAGGCGATTAATCTTCGATGTGATTAAGCAAACATAACAACTAAATTTAGTGGTAGATATTGAATAAAAAATTCTTTAAAATTGACAACATTGAAGGCATTGCACAATATTAAATTTACACATTGCTGATTAGACAAAAAAAAATATAAAAATAATTGTCTTTTTATTCTGACAAGAACATTTTATTATTATTATCATTATTATTATTATTATTGTTATTATAAGTTAAAAATATTTGTGAAAAAATAATGTTTGAACTATGCTTCGGCATTAATCCGGTCATGTCTATATTTCTAAAGTAAGAATTCATTTTAATGTTAGAAGATAAAAGCATCTCCAAACAATTATACAAAATACTATTTTTAAATCCAATTTATGTTTTTTTTTTTTTTTTTACGTACCTGTCGTACTTTTCAACGGTTGAAATATCAACATTTTTTTTCAAAATTCTTAAAAAATATTTTATTTTAAAACATAATTTTTAACAGTTGTTAAGAAAAGTTTTATCTATCACAGCTGCTTGTATGATTGTACAGTTTTAACCCTTTATATCCTAAATTATTTTATTTTTGGCAAAATATTTTGAAACTTGTTTATTATATTTCTTTATGCATGAGAATCATCTCATATTAACACTTTTTCAACCTCATGATTTCGAATTTTTTACAGTAAGGTCCGTCTGTGGGCGTTATTCTCCTATGTTACAATATTTCAGAACAAAATTTTCTGCAGTCACATTTATACATACCCTCCAGCATACTAATTAATATTCCGTAGTGTTGTTTTTCACACCAGTAAATTTTTAGAGTAATATTCTCCAAATGCAATTGCAAAAAAAATAAGAAGAAAAATACTCTAAAATGATACTAGTGGGAGAAAGAAGGCGTGGCTAACAATACTACGGAATATTAATTAATATGTTGGAGAGTATGTTTATATTAGAAATGGATATACATTATAATTATATTCTTTCTAATCAAAGTATTTGTATCCATAGTACATTTCATTGAAAAATGTGAATATTGGTTATATATTTAAGAAATAAATAGCATACAAATTGCGAAAAAAACGCCCACTGGTGGAGTTACAGATTTTCAATACACGTGACTCTACGTCAGCGGTCGCGAAAGTATTAAATTTAGCTTAAACTATAGATTAATTATATGGAAAGCTTAAACTACAGGGACTAAAGCTTAAACTATAGTCCCAATGAAATCTTGTAGTAAATTTAGGCTGTATAGAGGAATATTTTTTATGGGACTTTAAAGTCCCGGTGGAATACAAAGGGTTAATTTAATTTTTTCTTCTTAAAGTAGCCTGAGTTAATATTTTGTATATATAAGCTTTCGTACAGCATTACGTGTAAGTGATGCTTCATATAAACCTAAAAAATATATACACATGGGGCAATAATCCATAGGATAACTTTAGGAGAGATGGTCATAGAGAAGAAATGAACAGTCTAAATATTTCCTAAATATGATAATAGATGGCTACATAAACTTTATTCATAGAAATTATTTCAATGAATTTATTCAATTCAATGTGCAACTACGTTTTTTTGTTATACAATTTTAGTGAAATATTAATATATTTTTTAATTTGGTAGTTGAATTTTTTTGTTGAGTTGGGTATCTGAATGTTTTACAATGCGTCAGTTACATTTTATTATTATTATTATTATTATTATTATTATTATACGGTTTAAAAGTACGTATATAATCCAGTTTTTGCTTTTAAGCCTGAAAAAAGGACGTACAATGGCGGTATGATGTTTTAAATTGGTTAAATATCTGTCCTTCAATTTTAGGAGAGATGGCTCCATGAAATCGAGCAGAAATAGTCACCAATAAAACATGAAAAACTCATGATGTACCATTATCAACAAAAGTACTTTATGACATTGCACCAGTTCCTGATGTAACCTCAACAAAAATAGTTAGGAAACGTATCAATGGTATTTATAACCACATTCACTGGTAAATAGGTAGCTATGGTTTGACATCGCCAGAAAATATTGATATTAATATACGTATTTTCAATACCACATTTTCTCCCTTGCAAATAGCATTTTCTAGTAATCAATAGCAGCAGTTTTGTCTGAATAAAACGAGTTGCTAACTTTTATATTTTATTCTGGAGTACTGATAGTACCCACCTTTTTCCATACCAGTAATTTTGAAGAATATTTTTCTTCTTATTTAAGAGTAATCACTTATCGTAGAAAAGTATTATACAAACACTGTGATGCGAAAAAAGGCGGGTACTAACAATGCACCGAAATAAATTAAAAAATTTGACAACTGTTACTAGATAATACCTTTTTTCTTTTTAAAATAGCTGTCTTCAAAATAGGTTTTATCAAAAATCCTTTATTTGGTAAATTATTATTATTTTTTCTACTTTAAAGATGCAGGGTAGAACCACCTTAGTTCAGGGTGTCGACAGTCGAGATTTTTTCCCTAATTCTTCCACTAGTATATTTATATAATATTGTTTTACTTAATTAATCGTGTAAACTTACTACTAAAAATTCCGAAAGAAAAATACCGGTGGAAGAATAAGGGGAAAAAAATTGACTGTCGACACCCTGTAGCTTCTGTAACCATTATTCCCGTGTAAGACAACTGTTTTTTCCACAGTCCTTATTTTTCTGTTTAACTAACTTTGAATAAGAATATTCGTCATTAAAATAAAAATCTATAAATTAAAAAAATGTTTATTGTTTAATAATATTGGTAGAAAAGTCTTTAAAGAAAAGTGAGCCCGTAAGAACAACGATTTCTTATTAAGAATAAATGCTACTGATATTTAAAATTAATGATGTGTGATTTATATCCTGGTGTACTAGATAGCTTCAGCTTTAGTACAACTCTTTTCATGTAGCAAAATTTCATAAAAATTTTCTGCAATTAAACAAAAGAAAAAATATCATTTTTATTAGTGATGTAAAAGTTGCATCAACATGGGATTCATAATTGCAAACTTTTACGCTTTTTTTGTACTGGAAATATTTTACAGAAATGATTCATATATTTTTATAACAGGTTTCACTGATTTAATAAATAAATAAAAAAAAAATATTTAAAATTTTCTGGTAGCCAAAAAGCGTAAAAGTTCACAAGCGTTAAAGGACATTCCTCTTGATGATTGATGAAATAATGAAAAATTTTTTTTTTTTTTTTTTTTTTTTTTTTTTTTTTTTTTTTTTGTAGCATGTAAAAAAAAAAAAAAAAAAGTAAAGAAAAGAAAAGAAAAGAAAGAAAAAAAAAATCTTTTGAAATAATTAATAAAATAGGAAAACATGAATCTAGTTATAGACTTCTTTAAACATATTATATTTAACGATTCCTTAACTTAATGAGTTAAAAAAAAAAAAAAACTTAGTAAATTGATTACATTCACATTTATAAACGCAATAAAACGTTTGCACTAAAAAAATGTGAATCAAATATAAAGAAAAGGTTTAATGCTTTAAAGGAAAAATCTTATTTCATTTTTTATGAAGAAAATGAAAGTTATTTCAACTATTTTCTTCGCAGTTTTATTGCTGCTTCTAATCATTTGTGCACAATGACAGACTTTACGTTTACTTCGGGATTCAATAAATTCTTTTGAAAGTACGATTAGAGAAGCTAGAAACAACGCATGGCAAAATGCTTGTGTAAGCACAGATAGCGTAAAAATCATAAAAATTGCAAAATATCAAAATATTGAGGGTTTATATTTTTATGAGACACTTTTTTAGGCCGTAAAACAAAAGTACTTTTCTACAAGCAATAAAAGCTTTGGGACTATTAAAATATATTTCTTTTTCTTCAATATTAGATTGAAAAAGTAGAAGATTACTTAAAAAGATAGTATAGCATTTATCAGAGTTATAGTTATTTCCTAAAACTCCGAAATTTAATATCACATTGCCACGTACGTCTTTAAGTAGATACCTAAACTTTGATCTTAAAAAAGAGGTTTTCATAATAACTGATATAAATCAATTACAAACATACTTTCCCACTTATCATAAATGTTGAATTTAATTTATATCGTTAAAAGGAAATTGACGTAATTTATATAATTTAAAAGAAAATTATAATATATATTTTCATAAATCCAGTGACTTTTTTTAATACTAATGTTTTTACAAAGCAATCTTCGTATTATTCACTCGAATACAAATACTGCAAACGATTAATAAATTTTTCTATTAAAAAAAAAGAAAGAAAAAGAAAAGAAAAGAAAAAGTGGTATTCAGAAATGGGACGGCGCTGACCCCTGATAAAGCAGATGGGGGATTCCATGGAAGAAGGTAACATCAGTTGCATAAGACAATACTTCTTCTTTTTTTATTTATTTTTATTTTATTTTTTTATTTATTTATTTATTTTTGATTTATTTATTTATTTATTTATTTATTTATTTATTTATTTATTTTTGCAACCACTATTATTATACAAAAATATTAATGGAATATTTACTGTACTAATTGTGAGTAAATACGAGAGTGATACTTTCTAGAAAATATTGGTGGCAGCAGAAATACTTTTGTGTATGAGTGACGTTACATTTTTCACGTAATTGCCGAGTTGCTGATATGACAGTCTTTCCAATTTGTTCTAGAGTATTGTTAGTACCTCCCACATTTCACAGGTGTTTCTCAGAAGACTACTTTTCTTCTTGTAAAATATTGATCACATACATAGCTGCCAATATTTTAATTTATTCCGGAGTACTTTTAGCCCCGCCTTTATTTTGCACCACTTTATTTATAGAAAAATTTTCCACAATATATAACTTAGATAAAATAAGACAAAATTATTTTTAAAACATAAGTGGTACAAAATAAAGGCGAAGCTAGAACTACTCCGGAATAAATTAACCGTTTGCGCTCCGCATATTTTCCGTAAAACACGCCTTTTGGCTTTCCTTTAAAACGTCACACGTATAGTTTCTAACTTACTACCTTGTGGCTACCGAAAAATTGTAATAATTTGTTTTATTTTGCTTCATCATTAAATAAAATAAATCTTTCTGTTAAAATTTTCCGGTAGCCGAAAGGTAGTCTATAGTTACACGTTTTAGAAAAATAACATTTCATTTGCAGAGGAACATCTTAAGGCACGACTTACGAGCGATAAGGGTTAAAATATTCGCAGCTATGCACATTTTTAAAAAAATTACTCTTAAAGAAAAAAAAAAAGTGAGATTTTAATAATTTCCCTTTCATTCTCCCAATTTTAATTACAATATTTTCTTTTAGCAGCGATTATTTTCTATTCAAAATATATTTGGAAGTGTATCTTAATTTTATCATGCAAATAAACACATAATCATTGTATATATGTATTACATAAGGTATAAACTGATGTATATAAATATGACCAAAAGTGATTTAAAAACTAAGAAAATAGTGATGGGCGCAGAGCCTGATTAAGGGGGAAGCACACATTATCTCCGCTCTCACCGGAATATTTTTACAATTATTTTTTACTTCATGTCATAGAAATTTCACGCTTTGACGAGGAAATACTTTTTATAAAAAATGAACGGTGTAAAACAATCCAATTTACTCACCGTTATTAGACACCAGAATTCTTTTAAAATAATTTTAATGATAATTTTCTGTTTATTATAGGAGGAAAGTATTTGTTAAAAAATAACGGTGTAAGTATAAATAATGTGTGCTTCCCCCTTAATCAGGCTCTGGATGGGCGATGGCACTTTTTTGAGAAACGTAATAATTCGAGGTCTGTTGCAAACAAAAATTCAAAACTCTTTCGAAGTCGATAATCAACTTGATTCAATTTAAGTTTTATTGAAAATTATCAGGATGGCAAAAATTTTAGGAAAATGGCATCAACTGTAATTATTATGATGTTTAGGTTTTGGAAATAGTTTGATTTTGAATTTTTCATATGTTCCAATGTTTGTACCTCGCCATTAAATCAATATATTTTAATTGGATTCATGCCATATTATATGGTTTTACTTGTTCGTTTCAATTAAGTGCTTTTTTTTTTTTTTGCCACATTTCTGAAAATTTCCGAAATTCGAGATTATTTAACTGGACATTTTTTTCCTAAGGTTTGGAGACAGGACAGGGTTTCTATATTGATTTGTGATTCACAAGCACTCTTCTGTTTCTTTTAACGAATGTCACAAGATTTCTGAAAAACCTACATTATATAAATGCAATACTTGTCAAATTTGGAAATTTTAAATCAGATTTTTCACCACTATTTTCTAATAAAAGTATGTGCTATTATTTTTCTACGATTAAATATAGGGAAAATCTTTGTAGAAAATTTCTGGTATTAAGTCTTCCGCTGAAATTGGAAGATTCGGCAAATACGAAATATTAATGTAAATATTACAATGCATATGAATTATTGTTTATTATTAAACGTTATTTTAATGAGTATTATATAATTATATTAATTATTCATTAAACAAAAAAAGGTTTATGATGATGTTAATTATGTCTGTGCATTCTCAGCTTATGCTTTTTCAAAACAATTGCAAAAGTTTTAAACTTTGGCATAAACTGCAGGGCTGCGAATAGCGACTGTTTATTTATATATTTTTTTTTCACCCGTATTTCCAAATAATGTAATATAAGATAAAGCTAGGAGAGATTGCGCAAATAGGGGATCGGCAAGAAAAAGTAGAATGGACGAGTTGCAATTTTAGGAGATTGTACAACATAAATAGTGACGTACCCACTTAAATGTGCATGATGATTACTTCAAGAGTTTAAGATAAAACTCGGTTATTTTTTCCGGTTATCAAAAATAAATGCTTTAATTTCCATAACCCTTCCTAAGAATTTCAATACAATGGTAGCAATAGAAAATATTTTTAACTTAAACATTTTTTATAAGCTACTAACCTAGACTAACGGAACAAGCACCGCGAATTTCTCTAAAAGTGAATAATTATTTAATGAAACACTGCGCAATCACTCCTACCAAAATGAGAGAGTTTGTGCTTTTGCTGTTTAGGAGAGTTTACGCATCGATTTCTATAAAATTCTATACTATTGGGTGAGTGCAAAAGTTCTACCAGTTTTTGTTACCCATAAAGAAGAGCAAATAAACGCAAAATGGACAGTACCTATTATTGTGCATAATCCCTATTGCTATCTATTACCTCTTGCCATCTTTCTGGTAGGATGTGAATCCCACTGCGGAAAAATTCCGGCGGTTTCGAGTCAAAAAAGTCTTGGATGGCAGTTTTCACAGCATCAAAGTCATCAAAGATTTTCTGACTGAAGGAATTGTTCAACGCACGAAATAGGTTGCAGTCAGTTAGTGCAAAGTCTGGAGAATAGGTAAAACCTCCCAACCAAAGCCCAGTAACTTTTGGCGAGTGATGATAGCAGCCCCGGCTCACCGCTCGAAGAGCGGTGTTGAGCTATGGTGATGATAGCAGCATGTGGCCTGACGTTATTGTGATGAAGGATAACACAGCGACGATTGAGGAGGTCTGGCCGCGTTGCTACCAAATTTGAATGCAGCCTGTCTAACTGCACACAGTAGAAGGCAGCATTGAAGGTTTGGTTGAGTGTCAGGACCTGCCAGTGAATTATCCCCTGCACACCCAACCACACACTCAATAACACCTTCTTGGGATACAGTTCAGCTTTCGAAGTCGATGCAGGTGGATCAGAAGGGCAACGCACAGTACTACAACGCTTTACGTTGCGCCGGTACCTAACCCACTTCTCATCTCCTGTCATAATTCGTGTCAATAATGGGTCATTTTTGTACCGGGAAAGCAAGGAAACGCAGGTGACGATTCAGTCATCCCGTTGGTTAACTGTCAGGTTATGTGGAACCCAACGATCTAAATTTCACGTAAGACCCAAATTAACCAGCCATCTTTCGACCGTTGTCCGGTGTACGTTGAAGGTCTCCTCTAATTTTTCCACGGTTGGGTTCGAGTTGTTCCTTATGGCTTAGTCAATATCGTCGTCACCATCGTGTGATGGCCGTCCAATCCTAGCCTGATCTTGACAGTTTCTGTCTCCTTCCCTAAATTTACGAAACCATCGACGACATGTGCTTTCGTCTATTGCATCCTCTCTATAAACTTGACAAACATTGCGACATGCTGCGGCTGCAGTACTCTTTTTATCGAACTCGTATAACAAACAAGGTCTTATATGCTCCGTCTCGCTTTCCATGTTACAACCTCTGCTATATACATACGTGTATATATATATATATTCTTTTGGATGATTAACTTTGTGAGACACGATGCATTTATATGTGAGGCATCCACACGTTTGATTGGCCGACGATTTATGTCATTACAATGTAATGTGTGACGTCAATTCCATTGCAAATTTGCATATTCAAAAATGGGTAGAACTTTCGCACTCACCCAATAAAAAAGATTTCGCAGCTTATTGATAATGACAAGATTTTTTGAATGTCTAGAGCTGCACCATAGATGACAGACTTGTAAATTGCAATTGCGTGAATTATTTTTTTTGATAATTCATTAAAGAAATAACCCCTGAACATTTTTTCTTTTAAAAATTGTATTTTATTATTTTTTGTTCCCCTCAATTTTTTTTTTTTTTTTTTTTTTTTTTTTTTGAGAAAAGTTTTTTTAAATCTTTATACTAGAATTTAAAAAAAGAATTTTGTATTTAAACAAGCTAAAAATAAATACGTTAAATTAACATAATCTGTAAATCTACTTTTTTTCATTATATGGCATTTATTAAAAGTATGTATATATACATAAAACAAAATAACCTTTAGTTCAAAGCAGAATGCTTATTATTATGATAAAAATCAAAATAGTGTATTGGAAAATTCTTTGTATCCAAATAAAATATTAGAATATTGAACGATATTGTATACTTTTTTTATAATTTATTTTGTATATGTTTTAACTTAAATAGTAAAGAATTGGGAAACCACTTATTTTGATAAAAACCTGTTATTTTTCTATTAAAAAAAAAAAAAGAACCATAGAAATGAAGCTTTTATTGATATTTTAAAAATATAATAAATACCAAAACATATTTTAGTTACCTTAAGATGAAAATATATTTTGATTATAAAGCGTTTTATTTTAGTATATTTAAGAAATACAGTAAAGAACATTATTATATATAAAAAATTTCTGAACTGAAACAGAAAAACTGTTCATGGAATAAATTTCCTGCCTGCCAACACACTAGTGCTTATTCTGTAAGAATGCCAGTACCCGTCTTTTTTTCACACGTCTTTTCTTCTTATTTAATCGGAATAAAATTAACCCATTGGGTGCCAAAACTCCGAAGATTTTTTTTCTACAAATAATTGAGATAAACATATTTTTGATTTTTTACGTTGAATATTAAACTGTCTCTTCGCTGGTTTTTTTTTTTTTTTTTTTCAAAAAATATGTAGTTTAAGTTCTGTTTTTTTTTTTTTTTTTTTTTCCCCTTTTAATTTTTCAAACAAAGTTATGTGTAAAAAACATTAAATCACCAAAAAAAAACTCATTCAAGTGCAAGGGTTTAAAACAATGGATATGAAATAAAACAGTTCTTTTCTTAAATTATAACAAACAGGGATCAAGAAATAATAACAGGAGACTTGGCGTTGGAATATTAAAACCCGAATAAAATACTACGTCAGAAACGCCAAAGGAAAATATTTGAAATGCATACAGCTGTTTCGGTGGCCTTAAGTTTACCGTCTTCTGTGCAAAAAGAATTGATTCTTTTTGCACTGAAGACGGTACACTTAAGGCTACCTAAACAGCTGGTATGCATCTCAAATATTTTAATTTCGCGTTTCTGACGTAGTATTTTATTAGGGATCAAGAAAACTAGTTTAAAAGGGTTTTGCAACTTACCAACATATATTCTACCCCCCTTAGGTAAATCTCCCATTTTGGAACAATATCTTCTAACAAAATATTTTTTTTTTTGATTATTTAAACTACATATGATTAAAATTGAACATTCAAATCGAAAACGTATGAAAATTCAAATTTTTCCAGTGTGATTCATTTAGCGACGTTTGGTGGGTTAATTTAAAAATAAAGTGATGCGGAAAAAAGGCGAATACTAACAATGCTACTTAATATTAATTATAATTTTGGCAGGCATGTAATTTGTGAATTTATTATGTTAACTCTTACAATGACATACGTGTTGTACATTATTACCTACACATCTTCTTAAGAAATCAGTGTAAAACAAGAGATAATTATGCCTAAATTTTTCATTTTAAAGACATCCCCAGTTTTCAAATATAAGAATATATATGTGAATTCAAAATCATTAATAAAATTGTTCGATACATCAATTAGAGAGAGGAATAAAAATAGTATATAGAGCATGTATACCATTAATATTAATATATAGAACTTCTTGCGCAGAGATTGTAATAAAGAATGCAAAACAACAATTTCGAAAATATAGTTCTCAGTCAAAAATAATGTTATTTCTGAAAAAGAAAAAAATAATAATTAAGTGGTTCAATTTACTTGTGAAAAAATAAATAATAATAATAACATAGCAGCTGCCCAGAAAATTAATTTATTGATATAGTTTTATTTTGTGATAACATAGCCAAAGAACAATGACGGTTAAACACAACGGTTAATACGACGAGTACGTACAATTGTAAAGTGTTAATAATTAACGCAAACCGCCGTGTCTCACACTTAATTTCAACTGAAAAATAACTTATGCCGAATTTTCTATTTCCATTTTATTCTTCTAATAACCACATCAGTTCAGATTTCACCTTTTTAAAAGAGCTCCAGAGAAATTATACGTTTTTCGTTCTTATTCTTTATTCGAAATGAAAATCCAAACTAAACACGTTACTATGACATTCTCCTTTTATCTTGTTTTTTTTATCCTGCATTAACGCGTACTTTGTATTTTCTAAATTCAATATTATTTTCATTGAATAAACCATGGTACAACTTTAATTCTTATTATATGCTATTTTTTTTTTTTTAATCTCTTTTTTATTTATATTTTATGGTAAATCTAATTTAGTTGTTTAACTACTTTGACTAAGAAAAATATCTTGCGGACAATCTTGGTTATGAATTTTTCTCATGGACGTGACAGCCCGATTTTCCGTTCTTGTTTCTATCTTCTGTAGATGAAATTACATTAAAAATAACATGGAATTAAAACAATTTTAGATTTATGAATAAACTTCTAAACGTTTCACAATAACAATTGAAGTACCGTAGTTTCCTGCATATAATCCGCAGCTCAGATAAATCGGGTTCATGCCAGAAAATTATTTTTGAGGAAAGGATATATTTGATAGTGACAAATGTCGTTTAAAAAATGCTTTCTCTATCAAATAAAATTTCCGGTGTAAAACTGATTTAACAGACCTACGGATTATATGCATTAACCCCTTAACGCGCGCTGTCCTCGCTGCGAGGACGCAAAATTTAAGATTCAGCTGCAAAAATTCATCCCGGAAAATTTTTAGCAAAATTTTACGTATATAAAATATCAGAAAAGGCCGGTTTTTTTAATCTTAAAATTTAAAATTTCTTTTAGTTTAATTTAGTTCATGAATTCCGGTGGCAGTATAATTTAAATGATCCGAATTATTTTGCGCCGCAAAGGGTTAAAAAGCGGTAATTACCGTAATAATCGGTATATAATCCATACATTAGCTAAGTCAGTTTTTCACAAGAAATTTTAATTGCATACCTGCCAACCAACCAATATCCGAAAAGTTTTAGAAGCCGCCTATTTTTCCACACCACTATAATTTTAGAGAAATTTTCTTGAAATGTAATTACGATTAAACAAGAAGAAAAGTACTCTAAAAAGACAGGTGTGAAAAAAAAAGGGGCGGATTCTGACAATCTTGCAGATATTAATCAGTAGGTTGGTAGTTGGTAGGTATGTAATTCAACAAAAAAAAAGTTATATTTTTACTTTTCTTCGAAAAGATATAGATATTTCTGTAGAATAAAATTTCTGGTGGAGAAATGACATACCTTATCAGCGGATTATACACCGAAAATTGCGGTAAATAACACAATTAAGAAGACAGATTTTAAGAAATTTGCCAAATTAAAAAATATACATACAGATTTAATCTTCAAAATTTTAAACTGCTGAAAAGTCTTCGATAAATTTAATATACCACCCATTTACTTCACAAGTTAATTCAGAGACGACAGTTATGACTTTTTTTAGCTAAATTGTTAAAAAATAAAATTCCGGTTCAATGTTTCACCATTTTAGTGGCGCTATATCAGTAGTAAGTACCGCTAAAATGGTAAAATTTAGAACCAAAATACTGGTTGCAGATAAAGATGTCTAACTTGTACCATTATTTGGGTGAAACGTTGATCTTTTTTTTTTTCTTTAATTTAACAGTGCACTAATATTTTTTTTTTTTTAATCTTATTGACTACAAATTTATCTTTCGACTATAAAAAATTTCTGCAAAATTAAGATAAGTATTTCTGTATGAAAGAAAGTGGCAGTAAAAATGTCGAAACTCTTATTCCTTGGTTAATTTTCAGTTTGCCATAAAGTTTTTGTTAAATTTCCGATCATAAAAATCAGAGCAAAAGAAAATAAATTACGTATATTTAAAAGGTTTATAATTAAATAAACAAATGCAAAGTGTAGCATGAAAAAGAATCTTAAAAATGCAATTAAATAAAAAAATACGTTTAAGTGTAGGAAGTTAAGGTTTTTTAAAAATTTTGTTTAAAATTTAGCAGTAGAAAAAAATAATTAAAAAACTAATAACCAAAAAAATAAAGAAATAGTTCGAAAATATTTTCAAATTAAAAGTAAATTTATTGAAAGTATTTCTATAATTTTAAATTGTTTAATTTCGGTATGAGATTTATATACAAGGTAGGTGTTATCTTATTTTAGGAAATACGAATTTCGAACAGAAATTATAGTCTTCTTTAATTGTAGAAAATTTTAAAACGTATTGCTGTCTAAAACTAGTAGTTCACCAAAATACGCTTTATTGCCTCTCTCGCTATATATATTAGAAAAATACTCAAAGTGCCGACCTGACAAAATTTTTCTTTATTCCAGAACATTGTTTGTAGCCGATCTTTTTTCTCACCATATTATTTGTAGTGTAAGTATCTCCAATATGCAATTATGATTAAATATGAAGAATAATACCCTTGAAGAAAAATGGCGGGAAAAAACGCGGGTAGTAACAACTATAGTTTCTAATTTAGCACCTTTTCGCTACCGGAAAATATTAATATATATATATATATATTTATTTATTTATTTTAATTTTACTTAATCAGTTAAAAAGTTACAGTTAACTAATTAAATGTAATAAATCTTTGTATTATTTTTTTCCCGGTAACCAGAAGGTGCTAAGTTGGCAACTATAGTAACAACATTCCGAAATAAAATGTATGTCTGAAAGTCTAATAAAATTATTTTAAATAATATATATTCAATAACTATTTTCTGTAAAACGCGTGAAATATCTTTTTTTTTTTTTCTTTTTTTTTTTTTTCTTTTGTGTGTGTGTGTGTGTGTGTGTGGAGTCGCTTCGATTTTGATATTTTTTACACATTTTACAACTTGTCAAAAGTAGGGAAATCTTGAATATAATTACGTATAAAACACTTTGTTGAAACAAAATTTTTTTTCTTGAGGCTATATCAAAAATAATAATAATAATAACATTGATTTGACAAAATGTTTTGTAGTTTCAACAAATCTTTTTATTATTTCAACGAAAGGTTTTGTTGATACAACAAAAATTTTGTAAAAGCAGTTTTTTTTTCCCTGTTATAGTCTCAACAAAATTTTGCTGTTTCAAAAAATAGTATTTACTGTGTACGCATTTGAATACATTGAATTTTTTTTTTTTTTTTTTTTTTTTTTTTTTTTTTTTTGTAATATTCCCAAAATTGAAACTTCTTTAATTTCCCTGTAAGTTACAAATAATTTCTCAACTGCCAGTTTATTAAAATTTGAATAAATACTTATTTATTGCCTGTCTAATAAAATAAGAAACACATTTATTATACACAACACCCATTGTTTCTCATATATTTCC
Source organism: Salticus scenicus (assembly GCA_963930645.1). Lineage (NCBI taxonomy): Eukaryota > Metazoa > Arthropoda > Arachnida > Araneae > Salticidae > Salticus > Salticus scenicus. Next base: position 233,346,922 of record OZ005651.1, read on the forward strand.
GTTGGTATATTTAAAATAGAGCCAAGAATAATTTTACATTGTAGAATTGTACTTTCTGAGAATAAACACAAACAGTTTCTGCAGTACAAACCTGTTTGTTTTAAGTTAACTTAAAGACATTTTGCAATTCCCAAATAAATTTTAAATAAATGTTAATTTTGAAGTCTTTTAAGCTAATGGAAAAGGAGAATTTGTCAAGGAAAATAGAAAGAGAATGCTATATTACCTGATTTATTTTATACTAATTTCGCTCTTTAGCCATTTAACGTTCATTAACAGATTCTATTTTTAAGAAATTATTAAAAAATATACCGCCATATTTAAAACCTTTATGTTTGCTAACCATTCAGTAGAAATAACGCTTTTCTTTCAAATTATGTGATCGTATTTTAACCATTTTTTTTTCCAAATATATAAAAAAAGGTATTCATATATTTCTCAATATTTATAAAAACCTTATGTTCTGTTTCCAATGATGTGGGTATTTTTTTAAATAGGGTAATGTGTTGGAAATGGAAAAATGAAATTAAAATGGTTGAAATAAATTAAATTAAAATCTTTTTTCTCAGTGTATGAAACACGTATTATTCAAGTATTAATAGATCATTTATTGGTTACAAAAACTACTATTAACCCCTTAACGCGCGGTGTCCTTGCTGCGAGGACGCAAAATTTAAGATCCAGCTGCAAAAATTCATCCCGGAAACTTTTTAGCAAAAATTTACATTTATAACATATCAGAAAAGGCCGGTTTTTTTAACCTTAAAATTAATTTTTTTTTTTTAGTTTAATTTAGTTCATGAATTCCGGTGGCAGTATAATTTAAATGATCTGAATTGTCTTGCGCCGCAAAGGGTTAAATAAAAAGATTTCTAAATTAGTTCATAATATATGTAAAATTAAATTCAGTTTTTAGTTGAACCACCAGTTTGAAAAAGGGAACAGGCCCTAAAAACCGAATTTTTTTTTTCTTTAACTTTCTCTTACTCATATTTATTGTAGAGAAAGTATTGACTTTGGGTCAAATTTTCGAAATTGAGTTTTTATTACATTGACATATTTTAAGATCCCCCTGAATCTGAAAATCATATTTTTAGCGGTTGGTCGGTGTACGCATGTATCTGTGTGTGTGTTATCAGCAAATCTCAAGAACAAATTATAGCAATAAGTCCAAACTTGGTATTCTAAGCCTGTATCATATCATGATGCTAAACTCAACTTTTCGTTCAGATTAAGCAAATGGATCGTCAGAGCCGCCAACCTAATCAGGCAAATTGTTTTTACCGCCCCTTTTTCTACGCTACTTAATTTTTAGAGTATTTGTTTTCTTAATTCATTGTAAATATATTTGAAGAGAATTACTCTAAAACTTAAGTGGTGTAGAAAAAGGGGCGGTACTAACAATTTGCCGGATTAGGTTGGCAGCTCTGGATCGTTTACCAAACGATTTTAAATATCATACTATGGGATAAATTTCTCACATCTGGGATAAATTTCTCGCAAATGCAGTGTAACATCTGTCAGCTGCCCTAAACTAAATTGAATGAATATATATGTTTTTTTATATGCATAAAAGCATGTTTTTTGTAAATTGAGATATGGAAATCAATGATCATTCGTTTGCAGGGCTACTCAAAGTATTTGGATATATTGTGGTGATACTTGGAAGTTGCAGGAAGTGTATTTCATTTTATGTTACATGTTTTCCATATAGGACTAAATTTAAGTACACAATATTATTTATAGTGCATATTGATTATAGACAATATACAGGGCTACCCAAAATTAAGCTAAACGCTCTTTTCTGTTGAATGTAATTGACGTAAGTGCTTTTCTATATATTACTATGTCGACTGCTCAGGAAGGAAAAAAATAATTTCTCATTCCCTCAATGTAAACAAAGTGTCTTTTTTTTTCAAATCTGATTTTAGTATCACGTTTTGAGGTGCCCTGAGTATAAAAACAGAACTTTAAGAGGTTGATCTATATGTATATCAGTTGCAAATATAACTTAAAAACAAATAACAGCAGGAAATTCAAATTTTGTATTTTGAAGTCCGTATGAGGTTTCCACTGGAAAAGATAATCAAGATTGCCAATTTTCGAGGAAAATTAATTACAGCCTTCACCTTTTTTAATTAAAAGTGTAGGCACTATCATTGAGCGGAGAGTTGGAAGAAGCAGTAGCCCTCGTGACACAGAATTATATCTCAAATAAAAATGTTCCCAAATCTATTTTAGATTATTTTAAAAGTAGATCGAACTTTATTATCTTACCTTCTTGATCTTGTGTCTTAGACTGCAATCTGTCTTTGGAGTATTGGAATACAGGGTAATAGAATGTCGTGTGAGTGATACACCAGAGTATTTTAATTCGATTTGCATTGACACACATGTCAGCCAAAAGAAGAGAACGAAACCCCATTATTTAACGTAAAATTAGGCATCGGGAATATTCATGAGTTTGATTTCTCTAATGCGTTCGCGATTTTGGAGTTGTAAAACGTAAAATAAGAAATTCGACCAAATTTATGCGCCTTCAATAATACATAGAAACTAATAACTTGTCGTTTGTCAACGAGAAGTAATCAAATTTAAAAACGCAAAAATTTCACTTTTAAAACGATACATTTAAAAGTCTAATAATTTGAGTTTTAAGTATTTTTTTTTTTTTTTTTTTTTCAACGAGCACGATATACTAAAAATCAATTTCTTGATATCTTTCTAACAACAACACCAACAAAAACGTAACTCTATTTAATGTTGTAAATCGAAAGAAGGAAAATTAAACTCGAAAACATTCTCCTCCTCCCTTTTTTTTTTGGGGGGGGGGGGGCAAAAAATGCAAATAAGATAAATATATATATATATATATATATGTGTCAGTAAATACACACACACACACACACACACATATATATATATATATATGAAAGGATAAAGAAAGGTAAGATTTTAAATTATTATTTTATTATTTTAAATTAATATTGACTGATAGCTTGGAGAAAATCCCATTAAAGCTCTTAACTTGTAAAGTAATTCTAAAGCTTCCCCTGTAAAATTAGTTTTATTACAATGCACGTTCATAACGCTAAAGTCAGAAAAATTGGACAATTTTTAGGATAAAAAGTGCTGAGTAAACGCAATTTTCATTTTCTTGTGGTTAAGTATTGCATATTAATTAATCCTGGGGATCTGGGCTTGGACTGGACTGTCAGTCATTAAGTTAATAGCCAATAACTAAATAGAGGATGAGTAAATATTCTTGCCCAAGTACACGGTATTTAAGCTGGAACACACGAGAAATCGTAGCTTTTTCCGATACTGACTTGCTTAATAAATCCACGTTAATTAATACTTCATTATGTAAAGTTAATTACGGAGACTCGCGGCCCTTCGGGGTCCCGCGGCTGGATAATCGCCGACCATCGACGTGGGTTCGGGACATATAACGCTCCGGATGTCTAACCTCAGGCCGAGACTGCATCTTGAATTTAATAAAGGATTATTAGTTAATCTGATGGACTCCTCATCCTTTCTAAGATGCTCACATCATAGGAATACCAACTCTCTTAATGATACGGACCCCTGATATGTTACATATGTATGTAATTTATAATCAAATACATAATATGCGTTTTGGAGAACATTATTGCCAGCTGTTGAAGTTCATTAATATGAATAAACTGACATTCGTGGTTGAAAATTCATTCTTTTAAGGCTCTAATTTTTACTTTATTATTATTATTATTATTAACTCGCTTTCTTGTTTGTTTGTCTAGTACAAATCTTGCAATTGGTTTTTAACTAACTTCACGACTAGCTAGACATTTGAAACTTTTAGAGTAGATCAGAATACGAAGACAATGCACTCTTTTAATACTTTTAACCATTTTTAAGCAGAATTGAATTCATAAATAATAAATGTTTGAAAATTCCTTATAATTGTTCTTTTTATTACGCATTTGATCACTTTCCTTCAAGCTGATGGAATAATTCATCAAACATCTTTTTAAAAAGTATTTATTAATACATAGAATTGTCAAGTTTGTATGATTCAACAGAAAATTTAAAAACATGGTACATAAAAAGTTCTTTTTATCTTGTAATTAATTACGTTTATAGAGAGTAACAAAATAACTGTATATTCCAGTAAAAAATAAATAAATAAATCCATAAACAAATTATTATATAAATCTCTCCAAAATGGCATGTTTTATTCAGAAATTTATATAAATTCACGTATAATGTGCACAGAAATTATGCATATAAAATCATATTAGGGAAATGCAAAAATATAAAATAGCCACAGAATTGTGATATTTTAAATTAGAAAAAAAATGGAGTACAGCTGAAATTACATTTTATACACATGTAAGGAAACAGTTAAGTAACAATGAAATAATTCAAATCTTCAATAAATAACTCATGAGAGACGTAGTACACACAAGGGCTCGAAATAAGTCCCTAAAATTATGGCAAATGATGTGACCCTATCTTAAATACCCGAAATGACCAACGGTTTTCACGACAAGTTTCGTTGCGAATGTTTGATATTGAATTTTTTATTACTTCTTTTTCAAATACCAGCAATTAAAAAAATATGAAATGTCTTGAATCAGTATATAAAATGGCCATGTTAACAAAAGCTTCTTTTGCAAACCTCTAACAGTGTGTCAGAAAACCTAATAATAATAATAATAATAATGATTTTATATCTGTCTCCACTATTATTCTACAACATAATTTATAATCAATATTCGATGTTTGTTTTCAATCACGATATTTCAATTTAAAAAGATAACAAAACACAAAATATGGGATTGTCTTTTAATCCTTGCCGAGGCGGTGGTTGCATAGTGCAACAGCAAATTTTAATTCTAAATTGCGCAAACTGGACCCGGAATTTTTTTATAAAATTTTTCTTTTTTAACTTAGAAAAATAACTTCATGTATTTCTTGCCCCTGAAAGGGTTAATAATGAGACGTATGCAGAGTGTTTCAATTTTTTAGTTCGATATCTCTTAAATAATTGATATAACGTACTTGCAAATAAATTTTAAACTAGGTAAATTTTCCTGTTATGGAACTTTTATCCCCCCACCCCACCCCACCCCAATCTCTGAAAAATTATTTTTTTTTTCGTTACAATTACAACATTTAGGTTTTTAAACAGTTCTTGATTTCTATAGATATATTTCGTAAAAGTTGAACCTCATTGTAATTAAAATGATAAAATCTATTGCTTTCTTTGCAACAGATAAATACAGAGTTAATAAATTTCAAAGTTTAATAAGTTTAATATTTTTAGAGAAACTTTTCAATTTTTTTAAAGAAAGTAGAATTAAATTTGGCTAAATTATTTATTTAAAAATGTTGCTGACATGCAAATAATTTTAAATACAAAATCTCACAAAAAAAAAAAAAAAATAAATAAAATAAAATAAAATAAGTTTTTCCAATGCACCCCCCCCCCAAAAAAAAAAAAAAAAAAAAGCAAAAAAAAAAAAAAAGCAAAACACTCCTTTTCAGTCTGAGCTGGGTACATATAACCAGCCCATATAATACAAATTTGTGTCACAGCTTTCATAGATTTGCTTAGCAAAATGTTCCCGAAAAAAATTTACCCCCTCCCCCTCACCAAAATAAATAAATAAATAAGTAAGTCGACAAATACCCAAAGATGGTTTTTGGAAATATCTACCTAGACTATTTTCAATTTTCTTGTTTATTTTTATTTATTTATTTATTTATTTTGTAGAACTAGAAAATCTGAATTTTCTGAAATTTTTCTGTCTACAGACTTTGAGAATGTTAGTTTCTGAAAAGTAAATGCTTTTTTACCGGGCTAAGGATTAGTACATAAAATTTTCAAATCTCAAAATTAAAAAATAAAAACATCTGCAAAATATCCACACCCAGCATGAATATACAACAATCCAATTTAAATTATAAGCCAGCAGGAAACTGCCATAGCTGTACAATCATACAAAGAAGTATTTATAATGAAAAAATAAATAAATAAATAAGCCGACAAATACCCAAAGATGTTTTTTGGAAATATTTACTGAGACTATTTTCAATTTTCTTGTTTTTTTTTTTTTTTTTTTTTTTTTTGTAGAACTTGACAATCTGAATTTTCTGAAATTTTTCTGTCTACAGACTTTGAGAATGTTAGTTTCTATAAAGTAAATGCTTATTAGCCGGGCTAAGGATTAGTACATAAAACTTTCAAATCTCAAAATTCAAAAATAAAAAATCTGTAAAATATCCACGCACAGCATGAATAGACAACAATCCAATTTAAATTACAAGTCAGCAAGAAACTACCATAGCATACAAGGAAATATTTATAAAGAAAAAATAAATAAATAAATAAATCGGTATGCTTGTGTTATTAACGACTGAACATTTAAACATATTGAGAACACCGAAAAAAGATGATATAAAATAAATATGATATACATCAAAATATTGCATACTAATACACCAACATTACATAAATTCTTATTTGACTGAAAGTTAATCTATTTAACAATCTGTAAATATTTAATAATTGTATGCATACACGATCAAAGTTTTATCAAGCAAAAAAAAAAAAAAAAAAAAAAAAAAACATAATCTCGGAATTCAGAAAACTTTTTGCAAGGAAACCTGTTTTTCGTAGGAACCTGTTGGAAACACATGTAAACTAGGAACGTTACTGGATATTATATGTGACGTTTCGGAATTTTCTTACAGTGAAGATTCGAAACATTTTGCATACCTGCCAACATTTTAATTTATTCATGAGTATTTTTAGCCCTGCCTTTATTTAAGAGAATTTTTTTCTTTTTTTTATCGGTGTCATATATTAGAGGGGAGATAATATTATAATTAAAGTGGTGCGAAATAGAGGCGGGGCTAAAAATACTCCGGAATAATTTAAAATATTATCAGCTATGATTTGGACACCCATAATCATACCTGCTAACGTCCTAATTCGAAATCGTAAGATTTTTAGTGTACGCCCCTTTTTCCACCCCACTTTATTTTTAGAGTACCGTAATTTATGGTAGATACCCCGCAGGTTATGTAATCCAGTTTCGCACCAGAAATTTCAATTGATAAATAAACTTATACACTAAAAAGAGCCGCACTGCAGAAATATTGACTTATACATATGACTTACACATTGACTTATACAAATAAAACTGTCATGTTTACATAATATCAAAGAGATGACATGATACCTATGTACAGTCGGGGAAAAAAAAAACGCAACACTCAACGTAACTTCGTTGCTAATCAATGTAGAAAAATGTAATAGGTATCATTCGACGGGGAATTGTGAGTAGTTTCAGAAAATGAACTGAAATTTTGAATTGGGGGTCGTCTACATATTAAAACGCGCACCAACTTTGGTTTTTTCAATGGTAACACCCTATTTTTATTTTATATTTGAATTCCTGGGATCGCGACAATGCGAAAAAGTGTATTGGTTGTATATTTTACTTATTTTTTCACAGAGTTATAAGCGTTCAAAGTTTGAAGGTGCTAATGTTAAATTCATATTTCAAACTTTTATTAATATCTTCATAAAAAATAACTTGATCGATATAATGTTTTTTTTACGAGATACAGTGAAGAAACCCAAACATAATCCATCATTACTTTTGATTCTGGAAATTATTTTTAATTCTGAAAAATATTAATAAATTCATATTCATAAAAATTATGAATTATGACCTATATTAATTTTTACATAAAATGAATCTCAATGCTGAAAAATATGGGTGTGCAAATTTGCAGCTCATTCCAGTTATTAGTTTTCGAGATATAAATAAATCATTCTTTTGGAGTGGTTTAGGGGGCCGTCTCTTATATAGTTTTGCATGAGATAACGAATCAAATCGTCAAAAATAACAAAGAAATTTAAACAAAATACTTTTATTTTTCATTTACAGGTCAAATTATATAACAACAACGTCAAACGCAAAGAAATGAAGCAAAAATGATGATTTTTTAGACAATAGTGTTACCATCAAGAATTCCTGTTTTGTAAAGAAGACAAGCCCCGCCTTCATCGTTCTTCAAAACAAAACAATACAGTAAAGAAAAGTAAATGTGACATTGAGTATTCGTGTTAAACCCCATATTTTATGTTGACAAATATATGCACAAGTGGTATTTACTTCATTGTTTAATTGGTGATTAATTTTGAATCTTTTAAACAAACACTAGAAGAAAAAAATAACTAAATAGATGGGGTTTACTGTTTTAAATAGAAAAATAGGTTTAATGGGAAATTGTCAAATATAAAAAAACAAATGGAACTGGAATGCAAGACAGGCCTGTAAAATTGTTTCTTAACTACCGTCATAGTTAAAAAAAGGCTTAATCATTTGCTTCATATATTGCTTTATTTTATTTTATTTATTTATTTTGTAGGGGGACGATTATTATGTTAAGGACACTTCTTCTTTAAAATTTTATTAATATATTTTAACTTTATGCATTTTTAAAAACATTCTTAACTTTTATAAATATATTTTAACACTTTTTGCGACTGCAGGATTTTGTCTTTTTGACAGTAAGACCCGCCTACGGGCGTTATACTCTCAAAATAAAATATTTCAGAACAAATTTTCTGTATTCACAATTATATTAAAAATGGATATACATTATAATTATATTCTTTCTAATCAATATACTTCTATCCATAGTATATTTTATTGCAAAAATATGAACACTGGGTACACACTTAAGAAATATGTAACACACAAATTACGAAAGAAACGCCCACTGTCAGAGTTACAGATTTTCAAATGGCGTGAATCTACGTAAGCGGTCGCGAAAGGGTTAATTAAGAAATTATAGTTTCATAGAAATTATAAAACGAATCGCACAGTTCCAAAGAGTTAAACTGACCTAAAACTGGTAAGTGCGATTAAAATTGTTTAATATTTTCTTCATGAACACTTACAATAATTTATCTGAAAATATTTAGTTTATGCGTTGTTGTATATATATATTATTTCATTTTGTATATTATGTTACACCTACGAAAGAAAATTTAAGCTTTATTGGGTACAGCCATAATAGACACTTTTAATTGAAAAATTTTGCGCTTTTTTCACACAGTATTATATGAAGTAATCGGAAGTGTAATGTATTTAAATAGACCTAAAATTATCTAAAAAAATTCTGAAGTATATAAAAATCTAAAGAATTGAATTCAGAATAATTAAGAAACTGAAAAAATGGGCAAAGTTCTATTAATTTCTATAATTATTTGTTTTCCTGAAGGATTTCCGGTGTGAAACATTAAAAATTTCTCTATTTCTTATAGGATCTTAATTTTATTTTTCTACATTTACAGATAACCCCTAAAACATTTTTGATTATAACTCTATAAATACTAAAGATAAAGTATACAAACAGTATACTTTTCCGCACTGCCAGGCTCTCAGAAATTCGAAAATGAAGTCAAAATTGGGTGTTGCTATTGAAAAAATCAAAGTTAGCGCTGATTTCAATATGTTGATGACCCCTAATTCAAAATTTGACGACATATTCAGAAAGTATTTTTAACTTCCTGTTGAATGATGTGTATTAGATGTTCCTGCGTCAATTAATAACGAACTTACAGCGGGTGTTGCGTTTTTTTTTTCCCCGACTGTACATTTTTGATTTAATAATTCACTTTGTTACACTCTACGAAATAATTATTAAAAGTCCACATAAAACATTATTTTTAAACGTAATATAATAAACATACACTTTGTACTGTATTATGATTTATTATAAGATATAAACAAGTTATATTTTAATACATGAAAGAAACTGTTTATTTAATAGATTTAAGCAATTTTTTAATAAAAATATGCATTCTGCATTGAGTTATTCCACCTTTATATGGAATTACTGTTTTAATGCGCAATGGCATAGTATTATGCAGTGTTTTAATATAAATATCAGAAAATTCTCTTTGCTATCGTAAATAATTTTTTCTACTCTTTGCAGAGATGTAGGCTGCAATTTTTTAATCCTCGCCCCTTTCCCGTGCTTTTTATAGACTAAACATTTTCGAGCGGATTGAGATTAGGGCTATTTCCAAGTCTGATGAAAAAGAAATTCTACGATTTTTTTTTTTTTTTTTTTTTTTTTTTTTATGGGATTCAACTGAAAGTTAAAAAAGATATGATTGCTTACAGAATTATAGGCACTCATGGGATACGATAGGTAGTTTTAACAATTTGAATCGAAGAAATGCACCACAGACGCCCTTTAGTATGGTGCAATATCATCTTAAAATTCTGTTTGCGGGAAAGTCTGAGATACTTTCAAAATAGTCGTTCAGGCGCCTTTTTATAATGGCCGCGTTTTATTTCGAGTTAATTGATCCCTTGAGCATAAATATTTGCCCGACTCATTGAAAATTTATTCACCTCCGTACCATAATGTACGGAGAATGTGTCATTGTTTTATGAATGCAATTTTAAATAATTCGGTCACATTTTTATCATCTTATTAGTTTTTTTTTTTTTTATCAGTCTGAAATAAAATAAACTTGACTCATCAGAGAAAACCAGTTCGGCCTAATAATTAACTGATTTTTTTTTTTTTTTAATTTTTGGTCAACTGCAGTCTTGTTTTTTTTTATTCTTTTCCTTAGTAATTGCTTTTCTTTGCAGATCTTCTAGTTTTTAACATACTATATTTCATTGTTCCCGCATTGTTTTTGAAGAAATTATTTTGCTATGCACTTTTTAAAAATCTTTTCTAAGTTATGAGCATGTACAAATCGATTTTTTTTTTTCTTCTTAACTTGCCATCATCTCGCTTGGATGGGCAACACGGTCGACTAAAGACACATTTTCCGTTTAAACAGCCAAAAATATTGTTATCTTCCTAAAAATCATCTCAAGAATATTCTTTTAACATTTAATTAATTTGCCATCTCACGTATTAAAATATTTCTTTAACTTTCATTCTAAAATTAATACTTTTTGTGGCATCGTTAAATGCCTTATAATTGCCATTTTTGAAATACTTTCTAAAATTATAATTTTCCTGACAGTTGCATTTTATTTTAACACTGAGCTCAATCCTAAAGTGTACGTGGAGGGCGACGTAATAAAATCTGTTCGAAAATTTGCTTTTTAAATGATAAAATTGATCGTTGCAAAAAGAGAAAAGGAAAATATCCAAGTGCGTTTTTTTTTTTTTTTTTTTTTTTTTTTTTTTGACGCTTAGACTATTTGTACGAGCTCTTCCTTCGAAAAAGTATAGATTTCTCTATTAAATAAAATTTCTGGTGGAGAAATGACACATCTTACCTGCGGCTTCTCTTCCAGAAATTATGGTAATTGTATGTAAATGCAGTTACGATTAAATAAGTATAAAAATACTCTAAAAGGAGACTGGTTCGAAAAAATTGGCGGGTACTAAAAATATTCCGTTTTTTAATGAGATGGTTGGCAGGCAGAGCCTGATTTAGGCCGGGGCACTCTCTCACCAGAATATTTTTACAATTATTTTTTACTGCATATCGTAAGAATTCCACGTTTTGACTAGGAAAATATTTTTATAAAAAATGAACGGTGTAAAACAATCGAATTTACTCATGATTATTAGACACTAGAATTCTTTGAAAATAATTTTTAAGGAGAATTTCTTGTTTATTATAAGAAGAAAGTATTGCTTAAAAAATAATGGTGTAAGTGTAAATAATATGTGCCCCGGTCTAAATCAGTCCCTGTTGGCAGGTATGCATAATTTTGTAACCTTCTTTATTGGAATCCATTAAAAATGTTTGAAAAAATCTATATTTTTCAATGTGCAATTAAGGCTTGATAAAGAATCGGCGGAATTTTATTATTATTATTATTATTATTATTATTATTTTGAATTAAAGTAAATATTTAATATTACTGTACTTGAATAATAATTTCAAATTTTGCTAATATTAAGAAAATACTACTATAGATTTCTTTCAAAAACAATGGTAATAATGGTTTCGCACAAAAATGTCAGATACTGATATCGGGTAGGTGTACCAGTGATTGGCAAGCTCCAGTAATTGACATCTATCCCGAAAAAATTAAAAAATTAGAAAAATAATAAAATTATATATATTACATATAAAAATTTTAACATTTTATGTCAAACATTGGAGCATAGGGTGCTAATAACTGGTAAAATGAATAACTAGCAGTGTCAAACACCGGAACATAGGGTGCTAATTGCTGATAAAATGAAAACTGGCAGTGCCAATTACTGGAACATTGCATGGGTGTAAAATAAAAATTCATAAAAAAAATAATTGTTATCAAATGTATATATTTTAACATATATGTGGTTCTGAAAGTCTTTCATGCCATATGCACTAACTGAAGATTTCTAAAAATATTTTCTGATGACTAGAACATTAAAAACATCAGAGATTGCTCTAAAAGTGTCAATCATTGGTGCACTTACCCCAGTATACATTTGATTCATCTTATGAGCAAACGCCATTAACAAGGGCATAATTTGAAATTTGATTGTCATCAATCGAAATTTCTCGCATAAAATGGCTATTAATTTATGTGAGGGGAATATTCTGTAATATATATTTAGGTTGTTTTACATATTAAAGTAAATTTTACTTCTAATATGCATATACATAATATTGATATATAGTAAATCATGTTTAATGCTTAAACCCTTGAAACTCATTTAAGTTAATAATGTTTGTATAACATTAAGAAGAGTGCAAAGGCTTATAAACCTTGAAAATTCCAATTTATGAAAAAGATTATCGGTTTACAATATTTTCAGTTTTATATGTCGCTAAGAAAACACCGGTATTTCAAGAAAATAACACTCTCTCGTTATTTTAACGTAGGATTTTTGTCGACTATAAGACAAAATTAATTTTCAAGAAGTAGTGAATTTATTAGGTTCAGTCAAATGCTTTGTCCCCTTTTAAACATTTTATTAAACTTAAAAACAAGGTATAATAATTATCCCGAATTTCATTAGCATAATTATCATTACTTTCAAAAACTATTTTTGAACGTAACACCAAAACTAAAATTCCACAGTTATAAAAAGCCGCGAATGTTTGAGAGAAGAAATCGGCGATGCCTTGTTGAAAGTCATTCTCATTGTTGAAACATCTTCCACGCGTCTAGCGTTTTATGGACTTAACTGTAAGCGCAATGTCAGGGTTAAATGGCGGGTAAGCGAGAAATTACCAGCCCAACTCGTTCCTCATCTGACGAATTTAGTTCAAAACGTGTGATCTTTCTCGTTTTGCCAGAATAAAAACCGAGCTGGTTTAAAGCGGTTTGCGACGAATTGTTCTTAGAAACGGTCCAGCTGCATGCAATAGACATCAGAGTTCACAGTCTGTCCTTGAGGGGTAGGGTCCAAAGGCACAACAATTGCGAGCATCCAAAACACGCACAAATGTGCCTTTTTTATGCACTCCAGATCGAGCCATCCTCACTCCAAGCTGATGCGGGCTGAACCATTGAAAACTGTATTTTTTGTTGTCGTACAGTACCCACTTTGTATCACAGCCAGATCTGTCGGATTTTTTTTCAATAATCACAAATAATTTTTAATTGTAACGTTTGCCTAATCACTTCGAAGATTGATAGTCTATTTTGTATATCAAATATAACTTCTCAAAATTATTGGTGAATGTTGAATAAAAAATTCGCCAAATCTGGCAACACTGATCACAGGTAAGCATACTTGCCAACCATCTCATTATAAACCATACGATTTTAGTACCCGCTTTTTTTTTTTCACACCAGTCAGTTTTTAGAGTAATTTTATTCTTATTTAACCGTAACAACATTTGGAGAGAATTACTCTAAAAATAAAGTAGCGTGAAAAAAGGGGCGTTTTTTCAAGGGGCGTTAACAATTGTACGGTCATTAATGAGATGGTTGGCAAGTATGGGTATGAATTTCGCGATATCCACCTCGGTTAAGCTTTTGTAGCAGTTATTAAAATCACGATTTTTGCTGATTTTTTGCATTTCATTAATCTCGTGACCACAATAAACAGAACAAGTTAATATAATTTTAATTAGCCTACTATAAGCTTTCAAAATTTGTATGAAGTATATATAGGGCAATTCATGAAAAATGTAACGTCAGCCACACATAGAGATAATTCTGCTTCCACCAATATTTTCTAAAAATAATCACTAACCTATTCAATCATAAATATCACAGTAAATGTGCTGTTTAAATTTCTGTGTGGTGATACTGGCATACTTGCCAACCATCTCATTATGAACCGTACAATTTTTAGTACCCGCCTTTTTTTTCACACCAATATTTTCTTAGAGTAATTTTAGTCTTATTTAATCGTAAAAACATTTGGAGAGAAAAACTCTAAAAAAATAGTTTTGTGGGCGTTATCAATTGTACGGTTATTAATGAGATGGTTGTCAAGTATGTACTGGTAGTAAAAAAGAGGAAATATTATCCTTTTGTGTGGCTGATGTTACCTTCTGCCATGGAATCACCCTATAGCCACTTGTGCATAACATTTTTATTTATATGTATACAAAAAAAAATGAACAAAACTTTTGACTCAACTTGATGAAATTTGTGTATGTGGTTAGTGTGCGCAAGTTCTAATCGGACACTAAATGTTGGTGTAATATTTATATATAAATGAGTCTATTATAATTAATACATCCTTTTCCGAAAAGTAATTTTATTAAGCATTGCATTTTATATAGCATTTCTCAGTGCGCAAATGACTCGTCTTTCCCAAAAACCCTAAACACGGTTTTACAAGGCCTTAACTATTGAATATTTAATTGTCTAAAATTCTTATTTCTTAAAAGATTAAAACAAATGTTGGACTGTATATTTATTATAACTAACAATGGCAGGTAACCAATTTCTGTTGAGGTAAGTCTAAAATTGCAAAAATTTAAAAACCTTTATTATTATTATTATTATTTCTAGTATAAAGTCACGTGGGTACGAAATATAAACGTTATTACTCTTGATCGATCGTCTGGGCTGCGGATTAGGGAAATATCTCTGCAAGAAAAATGAAATTAAACATAAATATTTAGTTGTTTAGTGTTTTTATTTCTTAATGGAATAAAATGAATTTTGGACTGCGTATTAACTAACAGTGGCCGATTACCAATTTTTGTTAAATTCGCTCTAAAATTGGAAAAATTCAAAAACTTCTTTCTTTTTATTTCTAATGTAATATCACGTGGGTACTGAACCGTGAAGAAAATGTTGACAAATCGTCTGCGCTCCGAAAGCATCTTTAGCTTGTGATATTGATAAAAGCAGTTTGTTGTAATTAGAATTATTCGTTTAGATAATTAAAATAAGTCTAATTGTCGCATTGACATAGCTGCCAAGTTTTTCAATTTATTCCGGAATGTTGTTAGCCCCGCCCTTTTTTCACACCGTAATCTTTGTAAAAAAAAATTTCTTCAATATATAATTACGATTAAATTTGAAGACAATTACTCTAAAAATATTACGGTGTGAAAAGGGGGCGGGACTAACAACATTCCGGAATAAATTAGAAAACTTGGCAGGTATGCATTGATTAGCGAGTTGAACCCCTGGATTTCGAAGAAACTTTCCCATCTGCTGGTATTAATTTTGAAAAAAAAATAGAATTGATTTTTTTGTTTTATATGGCCATTTAACCTTCCTTAATCTGAGAATTGGATCGTTTTTTAACTGACATTCATTTGCGTTTTCATAAATATCTCTACAATTACTTAAAAATTTATTTCTTATTTCTTTTTTACTGCATGGTTCGTACAGCCACGCCTTTTTTCAAGGGTTCTTCTACCAGTACTGTTAAACGATATATTTCCTTTTAAATTTTAACGTCTTTTTTATATCAATAATTGGAATATAATATTAGTGGTGCAGAAAATTAAGAAAATTCAAGGACTGTACGAATTACGTGGGGGCTAGTTGTGACAGGTGTAAAAAGTAACACGCAATTTACGAAATAGTTTGTAACATTTCTGATTAAATATTTTTATAAGCATAATTCTTATGAAGCGATTTATAATGTAAGCACAATCCATGCTCCACAAAAAGGGTTAATGAGAGGTTCTGTACACGTGCTTCATTTTCGCTAGTTAGTGGGGAAAAAAATATTTCGTAAATTTTGATTAAATGTATGTTAATTTATACTTTAAAGAAATGTTTATACCTATTTATTTCACATGTGTGTTGAGTTATAAAATATATATTTATTTTTTTATATAAATCGTTATAGTTTTTTATAAATAAACACAATTTCCAAAATCATACGATGGGACAAGTTGTAACGTGTCAGATTTGTGGCTTGTTGAGATGCCTACAGCCAGAGCTCGAAGTCTCCGCCCATTTTCAGGAAACTTTCAGAAATGAAAAATTTTTGGCTTCTTTGCCATTACTATATTTATACAGAAATACTTTCTGTGTTTTTATATGAAAAGTGCCGTGATTATTTAACCCTTTCAGTTGCAGTGTTCCCGCTGATGGAACACCTAATTTTAATTCTCAAGTGCAAAAATTCATCCCGAAAATTTTTTAGCAAAAATTTACATTTATAACATAGCAGAAAATGTCCTTTTTTTACCGTGAAAATTTAAAATTTCTTCTATTTTAATTATGTTGGTAAATTCCGGTGGCATTAATTTCCGATAATTTAAATGATCCGAATTACCTTGCGCCGCAAAGGGTTAAAATACTCCGGAATAAATTGAAATGTTGGGATCTATGCAACTTTTACGAGTTTTTGTTGTCGATAATGTTTACTTATAAAGTGATTTATTTATTAAATTAAGTATTATTTGAATTTAATAAGGCTTACTTACAGATGTTTCAAACCGAAAATTTCTCGAAAAGGAACAATGCTAATTTTTTCTTTTTTAAATATTTATGATCAGCTATGTGTCTAAAAGCCATTTTAAAAATAGTTTAGTAATTTTTAAAATAAATTAAGTAGTGAACGTTAAAGGGTTAATCATGAATTATAATCACAGTTTAATCACGAATTAGAGAGTATTGCATAAAAATAGTTGTAGAAAAAGAAGCAGAAATTTCTCATCAACGAGAGTGTCCTGAAAAAAGGGCGGAGAATTCGAGCTCTGCTAAACCCTCTCCGCGGCAAAAGAATGTGTATAATGCTTAATTTACAAAATGTGAGCACACATTAAATGCATGAGAGGAACAAAATATCATTTGCTTGAATAAATTTCAACTCTTACTAAGATGGGCTTCTATGTTAATTTTATCTTTAATTTTCCCTTATTTTACTAAAATCCATTTGATATAATTCATTTTTACTATACCAAGAAGGTTAAAATTTAATAATAGTTATTAATTGTCTTTTTTATTAAATTACCGTAATTTCTGGTAGATAAGCCGCAGGTTATATAATCCAGTTTTCCACCAGAAATTTGAATTGATAAATAAATTTATATTTGTGAGAGCACTTCCTTCAAAAAAGTATAGATTTATCTATTAAATAAAACTTCTGGTGGAGTAATGGCACATTTTACCTGCGGCTTATCTACCAGAAATTGCGGTAATCAGAAAATGCATAGCTAACAATTTTTTTAATATATTTCGGAATATAGTTAGGATGCTACTTTTTTCTCACCGCAATCTTTGTCGAGTACTTCTCTTAATATTTAATCATAATTTTATATTAAATAAAATTACTCTAAAATTAATTCGTTGTGGATATATGACAGGTATTAACAACATTCCTAAATAAATTTAAACAGTTGGCAGCTATAAGAAAATATATCGAAGTTTCAATGCCGAAAACAGAAAAGTAGGAAAAGTCACGTGATAATGAAATTCGGAAGCGGCTTATCATAACTTGTTACCCTCTCGCGTAACGTGTTTATATATTAAGTAAAGATTTGTTTATCATGGATCGTGTCAGAAGTCATTTTGTGTTTGTGAATCTTGTCACCAGATTTTAGACGCTTTCTAACTCAGAATGAATTTATTTAAAAGGTAACTGGAGATTTTATTCTCGTTTTAATTTTACATTTCAGCATGAGTTCTAGTATGAAACCAGGAGTGATGTTGCAGGCCTGGGATTCTAGAAACCAAAGAAATTATGTCGTAATATATTGCTGACATCTGAAGTATTTATTCAATGTTATTTTTCGAACAAAATAATTTAAAGTCCAATAAAAATTTAATGGAATCCTCTCTGCTGTTATTGCAGATAAATTAGAGCTAATTTGAAATCTTGCCTCGATTCCAATTGTTTCTATGAAAATAATTCACCAATCCATTCGATCATTTTGAAGTATGCATCCAATAATATTTTATTTTCAGTAATAAACTGTTTAAATATATTTTCACACCCTCGCTCTGTTTCCTGTTATCGCTAAACCATTCTTCAAGATTTTGAGAAGAGCAAGAGTATCAAACAAAATGTAAACAGTTTTTTACCTGAAAGTAAAAATAAGTATTACAAAGTGATCTAATGACTGCACAGGGATGGAACACGGGCGCAGAATTCATACCGGAATCCGTTTAAGAAATTTCTCTACCTGTAATATCGTTGATTTAAGAGGTAGAAAATTTTCTTACTTTGATAGTGGTGTGAATTCTGCGCCCGTGTTCCATCCCTGACTGCAAGAGTTATTTTCCTAGAAACAACTGGAATCAAGGCAAGATTTCAAATTAGTTCTAATTTAATTGCAATAACAGTTGAAATTTCGCTGACAGCGGGTTCCTTTGAATTTATGTTTAGCTTTAAATCCTTTGAAGCTTATATATAAAACTGCAAAATTTCTTCATATGTTCGTCTCATGCAGAATTCCCAACTTTTATAATTTATTCGCGAGCATTTTTAGCCCCGCCTTCTTTTCGATCCAGAAATTTTGTAGATTATTTCTCTTTAATATATGACAACGATTAAATAAGAAGAAAATCATTGTTCCAAATCCCCTGTATTAAAAAGAGGCGGGACAAAAAATACTCGTGAATAAATTATAAAAGTTCGGAACTCTGGTCTCATGAATGTCATGATGAAATACGAAATTAAAGTAGGAATACAATAATTTGTCAGCGTCTAAATTCATTCAAAGCTGAAATGCGTTTCAAATCTAGGAACAAGTATCACACACACAAAATGATATGCGAATCAGTCCAAGAAAAACATTTCTTTACTTATTATATCAACACGTTGCCCAAGGGCAATAAGCTATGGTCAGCGGCTTCTGAATTTCCTCATCACGTGATTTATTCCTTTTCCTGCTTTTCTGTTCTCTATACTTTAATCTCGAGACATTTTCTGATTGTATTAAAATTTTACAAAACACTTAAATAAAGTTTATTGGTGCCAAATTATTACAATTTGTAAAATATTTTCATCGCGCCATTTACAAACAATAATTTTCGCCTTATTTAATTGTAGAGCAATATTATAAAGAATGCTAGTAACAAATAGTGGTTAAAAGATTGCGGACACTCTGCAATAAGTTTGAATCTAGAAACATATAATTTTACTTTTTTTCGTTATTTGATATTAACATTTTGCTTTCAGGTCACGTAAAATTCAGGGATGGAACACGGGCGCAGAATTCATACCACTATCAATGTAAGAAAATTTTCTACTTCTTAAATCTACGATATTATAGGTAGAAAAATTTCTTAAACGGATTCCGGTATGAATTCTGCGCCCGTGTTCCATCCCTGAAAATTACGTTTTTCATGAAAAACGAGCCTTCAAACTTTCCTCTAAAAAAATACTTGACTTTAAAAAAAACGATTTTACGTGTTCGTGTTTAACACTTTATAGGCTGCTGGTGTATATATATATGCCAGTGACATTTATAGAATAAATTACTAAGAATGCATTTTGAATAATTTAATCCTTAATTACAAATCCCTTTACAAATTACTAAAGAAACGTCCACTGGCGGAGTTACAGATTTTAAAATGACGTGAATCTATGTCAGCCGTCGCGAAAGTCTTAAGAATTACAAGTATATTTAATTATGCATTAAAAAAATATTGAAATTTTCAGTTTTCCTAATTTTGTGACATTTTTAGTACAACTCTGGGCCCTCAGGATATTGTTATATAACATTCAAACAGTGCACATTCCCTAAATAAAATTTTATCAACTTTTTTTTTTTTTTTCTTTAGGTATAAAGAGAGACATGCATATATGTGTTATAAAGAAAATAAAAATATTCAAATTTTGGCAAATTGGAGCATAAGTGAACCCTCAAAATGTCTTTTAAAATTTTTTTAACTTTGTATTTTTATTATTCAAGGTAAATTTCAGCCATTACAAATTGAAAAAAAAAAAAAATAAATAAATAATAATGCACCCTATTGAATAGTTGTACGCACATAGAGAGATTTATTTTTACAGACTACATAGATACTAACATTCCCGATCTTTCAAAATCATTATTTCAGAATAATTACGTTTGTCTTATTTCAGTCTTTGAATAAAGAAAAAATGTTTATTCGGAAATAGATGTGTTAAAAAATTGGGAGAAATTGGCGACCATGTTATTATCTCCCATTGGATTTTTTTTCTTAATTACAACATATTGGGAAATTAACAACTTGATGAAGATTTAAATAGTTATCATATAGAAGTTTAAATCATTAAGAAATTTTAGATTTCTTCTAAACTCATATTTTAAATACAAAATTTATTTGATCTTTAAGTTGTAGTATAATGTAAATTGTAATAATGTACGCAAAATCTTATATGTTAACCCTTTTAGGGGCAAGCAATTTTATACATTTAAAATCAACAGTCACCAGAATTCACCGTTAATATTAAAAGAGAGAATATAAATGAAGTTATTTTTCTAAATTAAAAGAGAAAATTTTAGAAAAAATTTCCGGGTTCAGTTTGCATAATTTTGAATTAAATTTCGCGGTTGCACCATAGCCTCCTAAACTAGATGCCTGTCGCGTAGCTCGGAAACTTGACAACAGTTGAAGTAGGGACCCTGGATAGAGAGAGACTGGACATTGAACAAATATGGCGGACGTTCGTTCAAAAACCAGTCAATCGCTATAGAACGTAATTTAATTTTACCAGCACCTGAGAGTTTTCTTTTAATTAAAATCTCGATAAAACATTTTTATTTATCTTTAGAATACCTTGTAGAGTGCCATTTGAAATTATGCAGAGCGTAACTGTATCTCAGATAACAGCTTGAACAAACATGGCGGATCAGCTAGCAGGTCAATGTCCATGTACGGTCTCTAAGATGAAGCGGTTCACAGCGCCACCTGGTACAGATTGCGCGATTTTTTTATTCAACGACCACCAAAAATTTTTAAATGTGAGATATGATATACATAAAAGGCAAGTAGAATCGAAGAAATGTCGATTTTATATATCATATATCACTTCTTAAAATTATTGCTGGCAGTTGAATAAAAAAGCCGCGATATATGTACTAGGTGGCGCTGTCTACCGCTTCAACTGTTACCAAGTTTCCGAGCCACGCGACAGGCATCTAATTTAGGAGGCTATGGTTGCACTATGCAACCACCGCCCCTGAAGGGTTAAATGCCTTTTATAAGATATTTCTTATACGGTTTGAATTTTTAATATTCTTCAAACATATTTCGTAAATTTATTACATGAATTTATACCGGAAATTCATTTTATGAAAATTAAATGGCTTTTCCGTTTCATAGGCATGTTATCTTTAATAATTTCTGCTAATCTGATGTCCAGAAAACGAGAAGTCTTGCCTGATTTCTTGTGAGTTTCTTTATTAACGGTTTGTTACTTTTCGGCGCGGCCGTTTTGGCGCCGGCCGTTTCGGCGCCAGATGTTTACATTCCGAACTTTTTGAGTGTAAGATTTTTTTTTTTTTTTTTTTTTTTTTTTTTTTCTGAAAACATAATAAATATTGTTTGTTTTCGTTAGCTGTGACCCTGCTCACCTATGCGCATGCGTGAGGTCTGCATTGATTTTGTTAAAATAGGGTAGAAGCGTAGAAGATGAGAGAATGTTTACATTTTACGAGTGAGAGATAAGTTGCGGTTTCTTTTTTCTTTCTTTTTCTTTTCAGGACATTATTGAATTTTGAGGCGATACTTCTTCGTTATATTCGTATAAAGGCAAAATGCTGATTTTTCCCCCTTGTAATTTTTAAATAAGTGTAGAAGATCAGTTTTATTCTTCGATGCAAAATAAAATCCGTAAACTTAAAAGTAAATGCCTGTTTTCTTTCTTCTTGTTCTTCTTTTTTTTTTTTTTTTCAGTTAAAATTATTTTTATTTGCTTACTTGATCTCTAAATTCGTACTATATCTGTCATACATGAACACTTGTTTCATGCACTGATTATAGTAGTAAATTAATAAAAAATGACTTAAATTAGGTAAAATTTACATAATTCATTAATAAAAGAAGAGAAAAAGAACAACGTTTACAGTAGACTTTACCTGTAGTAAAAGTAATATATTTTTTTCTTTTAAATTATACTGCTAAAATAAAAATACCATATTTTTGGATCTCTATTTTACAGAAATTTACAGAAAATCGTATTTAAATCAAATCATTAGATTTTTTTATCATGATTATTTTACACCTTTTATTTTTCGCGCATATTGTCATATAAATTACATTAAATAAAATATTGTTAATTAAAATTAAAAATTAAACTTTAAATTCGCGTAAAAAGGTAAAATAAATATTGAAGACTCATAAAAAGAAAACGAACACGTGTAGAACGAAAAGCGCATTTGGCTAAGTGCCCATCTCATTCAACGCATCACCCCTTTTCCGAGTAGGATCGTTCCGCGAGAGGTAGACATGGTTTACGAAAACGGACAGTAGTCGGGAATATTCAAGAATTTTATAACTGTTTATTATTATATGGATTAAAATAAACCCGCGAGTTAATCATTATTGACTTTGTTTAAGTGAAGGCAGATTAAGAATTGGTTAAGAATGCATACCTTTTCTTTATCATGTTTCTTGCTAAAGTTAACTTTTATTTTATCTCAGCAAGCTTTATTATATAGGAAATTTTAATACGCAAACTGTAAATAAAAATAAACAGAAGTCTTTAATAATTAAATTTTGTGTAACAACAATAAAAAAAAAAAAGAAGAAGAAGAATAGCAGTGATAACTTTAAGATAATGAAAACTTTATAGAAAGTTATTTTTTATTTTTATCAATTTATTTCTATTTTTTTTAATAACTGGTGGAGATTTAAAAGTACAGGATATTTTCATCTGGCACTTCTAAACGTAAATTGCTCATTTTTCTTTTTGTACAGTTGATTTTTACTGATTTAGTGATTAATTAACCTAAGTCTACATTTTGACTGTGGGGAGTTACTAAGTTACAATAAATAAAGTAAATAGTAAGCTGAGGGGGGGGGGGGGTATTAAAAATTAATAAGTTGTATGGAACTATTCTACTATGTGGAATAAGTTTCAGAAATTTAGAGCAATGCGAGCTTTAAGTAAGTTATTAAGAAAAAAAAAAAAAAAATTAAAGCAGGTGTGTATTTACCGTGTAATGGTTTTTGCCGGTTTTTACTATCTTGGCCAAAACATGTTTTTCCCATGGTTTTTACCACCTTCAGAAAAAATAAAATTCCTATTTTTTTATTTATTTTTGTTTTTTAATTTACCCCAAAAACCTTCGGGACATATTTTAAAATTTTTAGCTCTCATTTTCCCAATATTATTTACTATGAAATTTCCATTCTTTCATCCATTTCTAACAACAATATTTTGAAAATAAAAATAAATAAATAAATAAAGCAATGTTGACGACATGAAATTTGTTTTAAATTACATGATCAGTTTAACCCTTTATCAGTTACAAACATTTTTTTCTGTCACTCAATAGTTGAAATAAAAGGCTAATGTGACAATCTTTAAAAAAAAAAAAAAAAAAAAAAAAATTGGAAAATAAGATTACTGAATAACCATAGAGTTAAAATATATACATATATATATATATTTAATTTATTATTATATTACTTAGTTTATATTATTTTATTATTATTATTTTATTAAATTTAATCATTTTTTAATTCCTACCTTCACCTACTATTGGTTTTATCAGTTATTAAACAGATAAAATACTACACAGCTAAAGGATTAATGAACTAATGTTTTTTAAAATACTTGCAATAGATATTGTTCCATACTAAGAAATGAAACCCAAAAATATGGCTTCAATTTAAAGTATTTAGTTTGGTAATAACATAAATTAAGAAAACCTCGACAGTTTTTTCAAAAGAAAACATAGGTGCTTTCTTCTTCAGGAATCATATTTAAGCAACCTCACTAAAAACAAGGTCAACTTTTCTTTCGTTGATAAAATTAGATAAATATTTTTCTCATCAAGAAATAAATTAACTGTTAAATTGAGATTTTTTTTTTTTTTTTCAACATGCATACAACTTCTATAACTGACTGATATGTTATTAAATAAATTAACTAATTAATAATTCTTGTTACTAATATCAATTTTTATATCACCCTAACTATTGTGTACTTTTTTCTTTTCTATTAAAATTTGAGGCAAAATTCAAATTCATCTTCTAAACAAAAAGAAATATGTTTTGAATGTCTTTGTGAAAATACAAAATAGATAAAAATAACTCAATTGTATGTTTTTTTTTTTTTTTTAAATACATAATTTTTTGCATAGATTTTCTTTCCAATCTGACAAACCATGTTTTAAAAACATGTATATATCAGTAATGAATAATCTAGTACCTACCACTCTACCGGTAAATGTGGGCTAATAGTATTTATCAGAATATTACAATTTTTTCCATGGTTTTTACCGATAAGAACCCAGTTTTTACCATGTACTGGTAAAAACTACTTTTTACAGGTAAAAACCCAACCCTGACTTAAATAAGTATATAAATGATGACTAAGTTTAATAAAAAACAAGTTTCTAATCTTATCATTGGCTCCTTTAAATTAAGCAAAATTCTATTCATCATTAATATATTTAATAAATAATTTAAAATAGTTTTTTCTTCACGCATAATAAATAAATAAATAAGAAATCATATCTATCATTAAATAAATTTTAACTGAAAAGGCTGAGACGAAAGCCGCGGCCATTTCGTGAAGGACAGGCTGCGCGAAAACGGCCTCTCCGAAATGGATCTCGCGCCAAAACGGCCGCGCCAAAACAGCCGCGCCGAAATGGGTTTCGCGCCGGAACGGCCGCGCCAAAACGGCGGCGCAAAAACGGCCGCGCCGAAACGTCCCATTCCGACGTCAGAAACGCCAAAGAAAAATATTGGAAATGCATACAGCTGTTTCGGCAGCTTTAAGCGTGCCGTCTTTAGTGCAAAAAAGAACGTAGTCGACGTAGTCGTTTGACGTAGTCGTTTATTCGAGTTTTTACATTCCAACGCCAAGACTCCTGTTATTAAAAGTTTTATCCTTTCCGCTCCTCTTCCGCTATGATAATTGGTAAACGCAAAACGTGGAGCATCGAAGACATGATTATTATAGGTATCTTATTATTACCATACACAAAACATAAAGTAACAAGTAAGTTATAATTGTTTTAACTTTGATTTTATTTCTTCTCTTTTTTAATTCTGTCAATATAAGTTTGATAAGGGTCTGCACTGCATTTTATTATTGAAATCTAATCTTACCTAAACGCTCTATCTCGTGAAACTTCATTTTGAATTATGAATATTAAAATTTACAACAAAGTAATTATTTCCTCCCGAAATAAAACTATTAAATCACAACTTTTTAAAACTAATTTATTTAGAAATTGATTTAAATTACTATTACTTACTGAAAAAAAAAAGTATTAATTTTTAACTCTGTAAAATATGACATTCAATATTATGGCTTTTTTAATAAGTACTTAATATGAAATTTTTATGCATTATTTAGCATTTCATTACATTTTGTTGTTGTTGTTGTTGTTGTTGTTGCTTCTTTCAATTTCAAGTTTCTTTTATACATTTTATATATCATGATTATATTTTTATTTTTATTTTGTTCGCTTTTTCAGATAATTTCGTTGTAGTTTATCACATAAAATGTGTTAATAAAGTTTTTTTTTTAATTGTAAAATTAATATATTTGCTATACTTGTACAGGTATATGTATTCTGCAAAATATAGTTTAATAAAGCATTGGAAAACAGTCATTTTAATTTTCATGCGTTCTAAAAATTATTAACGCAGTTTTAATTATTTGAAGTACTTCTTAAATAATGCTTCTGAATTGTCTAATTTAATATTTCTTTAGCGAATTAAAAATTGGTGCAAAACTTTTTTATAAAAAATTGTAATAGCAATAAAAGTTGTTAATAAAACTTTTTTTTTTTTTTTTAATTTAAATGGTTAAATATTTTTATTTTGAAAAGAAATCGATACTGTATTACAATTCTAACATTCATTTATAAAATAGAATTTATTGAAAGCTATTAAAGTTATTATATTTCATATTAAATTTGCATATCATCTTCAAACTTATATTGACAGAATAAAAAAGATGAAAAAAATTAAAAAAATAAAACAAATATAACTTTAAAAGACGTAAAAATTAAAACGCTTACAGATTAAAATAAGTAAAGAAAGAAAGAAAAGGAAAGAAAACTATTTTTTTTCCCGAATGAAAAAAACAAGTACAACACAGCGTGCTGTAAAATTACAACACCAGAGATCTTATTTTCACTTTAACGAGTGCCTTGTAGGTAAAGTGCAGATTATCTAGGTAATTCGCAGATTACCTAGGTAATTTAAGAAATGAAACAATTTTCCTCACTTTAACGGATCGCCCTAGTTATTGTGCAGATTACCTAGCTAATCTACAGATTAACTGATTTCTGCACTTTAGCGGTAACATATATAAACAAAGTGATTGCAGTATGTCGATTTCTAAAGAAATCAACCTAAAAAAACCTTAAAGGTAACGCTAAAGCATTAACTAACCTGCAATAAAATTAACACAACTGCCTGTAAGTTGGATGAATTTTCAAATAGAAATTTGACGCTATTCATGCACATTGGGACATTTCATTTTAATCAGAGAAGCTCAAAATCGCCACATTTTGATATGTGTCAATTTTTTTGCCGGGGTACGGCATTTGAAATAAAAATCACATTTTTATTTAAATTTTTATTGTGCGTAATGTTCATTAAATTTGAATGTTTTCTTGCTACTGGAAATTTTTATTTATTTATTTTTTTTTTTTTTTAAGCAATTTTTTTGATTAAATGTACTGATTTTTTTTACATAGAAATAATGATGTTAAAAAACTGTACAAATCGGCGCCTATGCTGATCTTATATTACAAAAGTAAGTAGTATCAGAAGAATTTTTTTAGAATATTCTGAGTATCCGTTTTAAGGAGACTTTCCTTGCTTGTAGCACCGTCATCTTTTTCAGCGCAGCGACATGTCATCTGTGGTGAATGTCGATTTTACATTATGCAGTCGGTAACAAAAGTGTCCGAACACTAGCAAAAATTCCTACATAAAAAATGTACGCTTAATACAATTTTGCTAAATAAATCCTTGATGAATCCTGTTCTTTGAATGTCTAAGAACAGGATTTAACAAGGATTTATTTAACAAAACAGAATTAAGTGTACTTTTTTTATATAGGAATTTTTGCTAGTGTTCGGACACTTTTGTTACCGACTGTACTTTTATTTCAGTTTTGATTATTTATTTTTCCTTAAGCTCTTTTTATTAGAAAAAAAAAAAGAAAAAACACCAACGATTTACATTCCTCTCATGCCTATGCCTTTAGACTAGGAATGGTCGTACACCAAACACCGCAGTTATTAAAAATCAAAAAATATTTAGAAACAGCAAATTGTGAAATAAAATATCTCGGTTAATTCTAATCATTAAAAAGGATTATTCATCATTATGATTTTTTTTATTATTATTTATTTATTTATTTATAATAAATAGTATGTTTTTTTTTTTTTTTTTTTTAAACTATAATTAAAGAGGACTGGGTCTGGTCCTTATGAACACCGGTATATAATCGCATCAGATTGCTTGTTATTTATATTTGACAGATAACATATCTGAAACTGTTCCAATATTTGGATATCCGTAATATTTTATAGAATTATTTTTTTATTTAATCATCGAAAACTGTTATAAATGCTTATAAGAAATAACAGTATCCAAAAATAGGAACAGTTGGCAACTAAGTAGGGCCCAGCATCAGGTCGGGGTGTCTTAAGAATATCTCTCAAAGAACATTTTACCAGAAATTTGATATATTTATAACTGTATAAATGATATAAATATATGTACTCATGATTAAATATACGCGTACCCAGTTTATTAAAGCAAAGTAAACATGCATTTCAGACAAAAGCAAAGGAACATCTATTTATTTTTAATAGCATTATTAAAGAATGTAAGCATTAAACAATAAACAATAAACTACAAATCTAAACTTGAAGCATATTCATTTACACTTAAAGCACACAACACTCATAAATAGTTAAAATATATTATTAATCCATTTTTCAATTTTTTAAGTTTTTAACTTAGTGTATTAGTAATTACATTTTTAATTCTTTTTAAAATGATTTATCTATGAAAATTTACTTTATTGTATAACATAAAAATTTTGCATGATTTTTAGATGAATTATTAAATTTCATTTTGTTTTCGGGTTCGGATGAAAGTCGGGGTTCGAGTCGGTTGAAACTCGACCCATGAAATACTCTAGAGAAAACTCGTGATGAAAAAAAAAAATCTCGTAAATGTAAGGAGACTTTAACCATAGCTTCCTAAACTAGATTCCTTTCGAGTGACTCGGAAACTTGGCAACAGTTCAAGCGGTAGCCAGCGCCACCTGGTACAGATTGAGCGACTTTTTTTATTCAAAAGCCACCAAAAATTTTTTAAAGTGAAATTTGATATACATTAAAGGCGAATACAGAGCTGCCAACATTTTTAACACTTAAATCAAAATTGACACCAGTATTTTTAAATGGCATATGTTATATATATTTTCGACGATTAATATTATCGAAAACAGCTATAAAATTTTTCCGGTTTGAAGTCTCCTTTGAAAAACGGGAGACTTGGCACCTATGCGAATAGAATCGAAAAAACGTCGGTTATATGTATCATATATCACTTCTTAAAATTATTGGTGGTAGTTGAATAAAAAAGTCGCGTAACTTGTACTAGGTGGCGCTGTCTACCGCTTGAACAGTTGCCAAATTTCCGAGCCACGCGACAGGCATCTAGTTTTGGAGGCAATGCTTTAACACTTTCGCGACCGCATGCTTTTGTCTTTTTGACAGTAAGGTCCGCCTGTGGACGTTATTCTCTCAAGTTACAACATTTCAGGACAAAATTTTCTGTATTCACATTTACATTACAATAAGATCCTGATTAAGGGGGAAGCACACATTATTTATACTTACACCGTTATTTTTTAACAAATACTTTCCTCCTATAATAAACAGAAAATTCTCATTAAAAATTATCTTAAAAGAATTCTGGTGTCCAGTAACGGTGATTAAATTGGATTGTTTTACACCGTTCATTTTTTATAAAAAATATTTCCTCGTCAAAGCGTGGAATTTCTATGACATGATGTAAAAAATAATTGTAAAAATATTCCGGTGAGAGCGGAGATAATGTGTGCTTCCCCCTTAATCAGGCTCTGATTACAATTCGATATACATTTTAATTATACTCTTTCTAATCAAAGTATTTGCATCCATAGTATACTGAATGAACGAATATCGATATTGGGTATATTCTTAAGAATAAAATAACTTGCAAACTGCGAAAGAAACACTCACTGGTGGAGTTTCCAAATGACGTTAATCTACGCCAGCGGTCACGAAAGTGTTAATGAAATGGTATCAAAATGGGGAAGCGTAAATTCGATCATCTGATGCCACTGATTTATTACAAAAATAAGTTTCTGGTCAATGCATCTATTTTTTAACTTAAGTTAAAGATTATTGTAAAAACATAGTGGTGTGAGTGTGCTCCAGCCTTATCAAGCCTCTAGATTGGAGACGATATAAACCATTGGAAACTTTAACAAAATTGAATTCTTTGATTTTCCTCTGATATAACACAGTTACTTTATCCACTTAAAATATTTATGGGATTGGAAGCCTGTTCATTTGACAAAAGGCTGTCAAAATAATAATAATAATAATAATAATAAATAAATAAATAAATAAATAGATAAAAGGGTGTTCTACGTGCTATCATGAACGTTGAGCATTATATAAAAATATTCCTTGAAGATTATAAATACACATATTAAGTTGTATAATTATTTTGCAATAAAACTAAAATATTACAAGTATTTTGTACTTGTACTATTAGTACCAAAAATATAATTAGAACAAGTATTTTGCAATAAAACAGAAATACATAATTGCACCGTTGCTAAAATATACTGTTTTATAACACCACTTTCTCTAAGTACTTTTTTTTTTTTTTTTAATTTAATTTTCGACATATTTGCCAACTATCATACTAATGGACGTAAGATATGTATCTGCCTTTTTTTTCACACCAGTCTATTTTTAGAGTAATTTTATACTTATATAATCGTAACTACATTTAGCTATAATTACTCTGAAAATAAAGTGGTATGTTAAATTGGGCATGTACTGAAAATCTTCCGTTTCATAATTAGGATGTTGGCAGGTATGCATCGATAAAGGATATTTCGTTTTACACATATTTTGCTGCGTATTAACCCTTTGTATCCCTCCGGGACTTTAAAATCCCATCAAATAAATTCCTCAGTACAGCCTAAATTTACTACGGGATTTCATTGGAACATCAAAGTCCCTATTGTTTAAGCTTTCCCTATAGTTAAGTTATAGTTTAAGCTAAATTTAATATGAGATGTTTCTGATGCAGCAAACTATATATATATATAATAAAAAAATTTCAAACTATTTTAAATAAGGTAATTTAAAATATAAATGGTTAAGTAATTTAACTGTTTGAAATATTTTTTATTTTACTTTATTTTTATTTATTTACTTATTTATTTAATGTTCATTATTTGTATTTTAATTAATTACAATATGTATTTCTTCAAAAATTTGATATTTTTAGTGATTGAAAAGTTATGATTTTTAATTGCATCAGTGGTTATATTAAACATAAATAAACACCTCTCAGTTGCTTTGTTAGCTATATTAATTCGTAGTCTGCTATCACTCCTATTAAAAAAAATATATATAAACTATTTATATATACTACCTTTGAAATAAATGTATGACTAAACATAAGATTTATTGTTTTATGGAGGGAAAAAATTGGGAATGAAAGGGTTAAATAGCATAGCTTCCAACTCGTGCTTTTTTTTTTTTTTTTTTTTTTCTACCGGAAATTTTTAATAAGTTTTTTAACAGTTTTCATTCATTAGATAGGATATATTTTTTTGCAATGAATTACTGCTGTTAACCCTTTGCGGCGCAAGGTAATTGGGATCATTTAAATTATACTGCCACCGGAATTCACAAACAAAATTAAATTAAAAGAAATTTTAAGTTTAAAAAAACGGCCTTTTCTGTTACGTTATAAACGTAAATTTTTGCTAAGAAATTTCTGGGATGAGTTTTTGCAGCCGGGAGGTGGTTTCACACTTATACCACCGCGCGTTAAAGGGTTAACAAATTGTACAAATTGGCACCTAAGAAATAGCTTAAAGAACTTTTGATCCTGTGTCAAGGTAATTTTACGTATTTGTATTTACTCTAAAAATTATCGCTTTCTCGCCTCCTCTCCATTCATATGGGATTTATTCTAATTGTCATCGCAATTACACTCTCTGTCAGAGTCTGATGGTATCACAACCTGCGTAAGCATAATTTTCACATGTAATTTTTTTTGTCTAACGGAAAATTTTAACAGAAATTTTTATTTTCATTTTAATTAGCGAAAACTATAACAGAAATATATAAATTTTTCTTTTAAAATTTTACGGCCGCCATAAACGTGTGAAAATTGTCAACTACGTGTATGCAGTGGGAAACATTTTCTATCTATCTGTCTGTCTACCTATATAAATAAAATTCACGGAATGTTCATTGCTTAAATTGGAAAGAATATTTATTGTTATTCTCTTCATATAAAGTTTAAAAAAAGGTATGTATTTTGTATATCAGCATAATACATGTTTTTGTATGGAAATTTTTGAAACGATACCATATAATACGAAGTGTTTCTAAAGCCGCAATGAAAATGCATTCCATAACCTGATACTGGGAAAAAAAGTAAGTTATTTCATTATTAAATAGATGCGTAGATAAAAATCCATAACTTTCATTTAAGAAGAAGAAAACAGTCAAAGAAAATTGATTCATCGCTTTAGACGTTTAGCTTAGAAGAAAGACTAACCATTCTCGATAGAAAATAGCAATGTGTATTTCTTTTTTGGAAGTTTCAATGTAATATACTTAAAATTAAATTCGAGAAAATAAAAGATAAATTGAATTTTTTATCTCAGATGTTAATTTTTACGGCTGTTATCAGAGGTTCTGTTTCTCAAATTTCAATGAAGCTTGAAAAAGAAAGATATCTCTGGTTAGAAATTAATTTTTATGCAGAAATTACCTGAATGATTTTGCGTCCGCGTAATCAGCTTATCAAAAATTTGGTAAAGTATTTTTTTAGATAGAAATTAGAAATAAGGCAAACATTTATGTGTTATAGCTGAAACAAAATTATTAAATAGCAATAAAAGATTAACCATGAGCATAGTCATAGCAATTCCATATACTCGAAAAAGAAATTGGAAGCTTTTACGATGAGTTACTTACAAACGGTAATAAAGCGGGAGAAATTAATTAACAAGTAGAAAGTAGACGTTCCCGAACTGCTCTTATTAAGAAAATTTAAAAGTAAAAAAAGCGTTTAAATTTTCCCCCTAAAATTGTAACAAAAAAAAGAAAAAGAAAATCTATATGTCATCTTCTGTAAATGATGCAAGAGGAAAAATTGATAAACAGTTAATACATGTATTTTCCTTTATATTGTCTCTATACACTTTTGGATGCTTTGCAACTAGATGAAACAAGTCTTTTAACCTGTAATCCCTTTCTTGTGTAGATTAATGCATGTAGCTGCCATCTCACCCTATTTTTCCGGAACCGTAACACTACTGTTTATATGAATATTCTTTATTTTATTTAATCATAGAAATTTTTTTAAATAAAAAAAGTGCAGTGATAATGAACCATATTTATAAAATCGAAATGTTGGCAGCCAGGAATCGCACTAAGCGAAGGATTGACAGCTTATGAGAAACTGAGCAAAATATATAAACTATTCCATTTTCCGCGATGATTTGATCCAAATAATTCAAATAAATTATAAAAAGAATCATTCAAAAAAATGAAGTTGATGCCAGTTTTAATATGTAGACAACCCCCTAATTAAATATATTAAAAAAATTAACATATCTCTGATATTAGAATAATATCTTGCATTTTATACATTACCGGCATTTCGTAAAACTATGAGGTTTCGAATCAGAGCCTGATTAAGCACACATTATCTCCGCTCTCACCGGAATATTTGTACAATTATTTTTTACTTCATGTCATAGAAATTCCACGCTTTGAGGAGGAAATATTTTTTATAAAAAATGAACGGTGTAAAACAATCTAATTTACTCACCGTTATTAGACGCCAGAATTCTTTTAAAATAATTTTTAATGAGAATTTTCTGTTTATTATAGGAGGAAAGTATTTGTTAAAAAATAACGGTGTAAGTATAAATAATGTGTGCTTCCCCCTTAATCAGGCTCTGTTTCGAATACCAGTATGATAACATATGTTTGATACATCTGTACAGTCACCCAAAAAAAAAACGCCACCCCCCCACCTAATTTCGCCGTAAATTACCGTAGAAACATTTGACTGGTACCGATCGATTTGTAATAACGTCTAGTTTATAACGGTATAGTTATATTTTGACTAAGGGGTCGTCTACATATTAAAACTGGCATTAACTTTATTTTCTTCAATGGCAACCCCTATTTTTGACTTCATATTCAGATTTCTGAGATCAAGGCGATTCGAAAAACATACCTATTTATATACCTTAAATCAATTTTACATAGAGTTACACGTGAAAATGTATTAGGGGTCCGTCTATACATTTAGAAAATATAAATCACGATCTACCACCCAGTATACATTATTTATTAAGTTTCACACCGGAAAAAAATTTCAGAAATGTTAATTATAAAAAAAAAAAAAAAAAAAAGACTAATTCACAGAACTTTCTGAGTTAGTTTATGAATTAAAAGATTTTTATTGGTTTCTATTGATTAAACATCAGATAGTTCACTTCATACGAAGAAAATTAAATAGCTTGAATAGATATTAAAATATCTATCAAAAAAAAAAAAAAAAGATGAATGGTTTTAAATTTGTTTGAAAATTCAAAATTATTTTAACTCAAGCTGCCGTATAATTGTCTGAAACGGCGGCACTCAACCTGGTTCCCACGGCCGTTTCACAGTGACAATGGGAGTTTGTTCTGATACTGCAGTACTTTCATTTTCTTTAATTGACTTTTTTAAAATATTAAAACAGATTTTTTTATTTTTATTTATTTATTTTTTTAATTAATTAATTAATTATTATTTTTTTTTCATGACATTATTAAAAACTTTTACATAAATCTCCACGATATTCTTTTCTTTTATATTATATAATGTGTAACAAATTAATATGTAAAATAATAAATCCTACTACTTAATGGGATGTTATAAAATTCTACACTTTAACACAGATACCGAAGTGGACGGTGGGTGTAGAAAGGCTGACTACCCTTAATCTAAATCTTCACTTGAAAAGGTCAAAATGTTACATAACTCTTTTTTTTTTTTTTTAAGGAAAAAAGAAGAAGATAAGGAGGAGAAAGACGGATCAAAACGAATATAAAGCATATTAAACGTTAATACCCTTTAAACACTGGAAAAAGGCGAGGTTTTGTATTGTGTGTCATTTGGGAGCTGTAGAGAGCCAGAAAATTACTTTATGTAATAAAACTTTTCATTTAAAGGGTATTTAAAGCAGCATTATATTTAATACATAGACTATTCAGAAAAAAAATACCATTCATCTGGTTCATGAAAAATAAAGAACATTTTCTGGCATTGCTCTATGTATATACATTCTTGTCAACCTATCCCGGAAGATTACTGGTCCCGCCCCTTTCCGTACATTTTTTTCACATCTTTTTTTTTAGAGCCGTGTCAGCCATCGGTGGCTGACACTGATCTTTCCATTTAGGCTAAGTCAGCCGGCAGTGTAAAATATGATATAAAACTACAGAACTTACATAGT
The DNA here is from genome assembly GCA_963930645.1 of Salticus scenicus. Taxonomy (NCBI): domain Eukaryota; kingdom Metazoa; phylum Arthropoda; class Arachnida; order Araneae; family Salticidae; genus Salticus; species Salticus scenicus. The sequence goes on from OZ005651.1 coordinate 233,382,252, forward strand.
TTTAAGTAATTTCTGACAATTTATTTAAAATTTACTTCCTGTTTTTTTTTTTTTTTTTTAAATAGGATTTTTATAGGATTATATCGTTAAGGCCTAATGGGGTTTATTGAAACTCGATAAACATAACACGCTTCTAAGCAGCACGTGTGGCCTGAATGGGATTTCCATAAGAATTCGCGTGACGCTCAATGAGTTAATCGTAAATGTATTTGAAGTTAATTACTCTAAAAATTAAATTGTGTACACACAGGGGCGGGAACTAACAATGTTACGGGTTAGGTTGGCAAGTATGCATATATATTTTGCTTGATTTATAAAAATTTATAACACATTTTCTTCTTTTTTTTTTTTAGTATTTTGTGCTTATACCTCTCATTAAAAATAAATACAATACAGGGTTCGTACGGGCCTTATTTTTTCCCTGAGTCTTATACCAGTAATTTTGTAGAACGATATTAGCTATAAAATAAGTCTATACGATTAAGTTGAATTTTATTACTTCAGAATACTGGTGTGAGACTCAGGGAAAAAATAAGGCCCGTACGAACCCTGCAATATTCATATATAAACATTTCCATACAGTAATGTATATAAACATATTGATTAAAGAAGATTTGTTGATATTATATAATTATTCTTCTATCTGTATAGTATATTAACACAAATATATTTTGTAAATTTCGCAGCATCGAAAAACAGCAACATAGCTTCCATATCAAGGCTTAATGTAAATAGCCACGCCTTTTCACAAATTTTCTAAAACTTTATAATATAAAGCAAAATAATTTTGCATATTTGTAATTAAATCATTTAAGTTTTGTCTTCAATAATCGATGTAGTAAATACCATTGTGATTTATGCATACCAGCGTCACATACAGAGTCAAATAGGAATATGCAAATTTGTCTTTTTTTTTAAATAGTGTTTCAGCGAATCAGAGGCGGGGCTTCTTTTCTTTTGAAATTCTTTCACAATCCCTCGCCTACATTGTGATAACTTTACAAAAATATGCCAATTTGTATAATAAACATCGAAATATTGCTTAGGAAACAATAAAAATAACATAAAGGTAAATTAAAATAGTTTTCCGTCAAGTTATATACAAATATTTACTTATAGAGGATACAGATTATAACAAGTGACGGCCCCCTAACAGGAATAAAAAGTGAAATATCACTGTAACTCAAAAAATAATGTTAGGAACGACCTGTAAATTTGGAAACCTATGTTTTTGATGATGCCCGTTCTATTCGTGCAAAAATTAACATAGGTCATAATTCATAATTTTTTCAAATATGAATTTATTAATAATTTTCATAATTCAAAAAATGTTTTTTTAGCAAAAATTTGCATGGAATATGTTTGGGTTACTTCATTCTAACGAATAAAAAAAACAGAATTTAAATATCATAATTATTTCGGAAGATATGATTTAATGTTTGTTACATTCATTTAACATTAGCACCCCCAAACTTTGACAGCTTATAACTCTATGAAAAATTGAGCGAAATATATAAACTATACCATTTTCCGTGATGATTTGATCCAAAGAATTCAAATAAATTATAAAAAATGGGGGTTACCATTGAAAAAAATGAAGTTGATGTCAGTTTTAATATGTAGACGCCCCCCTAAGTAAAATCTAACTATAATATTATAAACTAGACGTTATTACAAACTGTTTGGTACCAGTCGCATGTTTCTACGATAATTTACGGCAAAATTAGGTGGGGGGGTGGCGTTTTTTTTTGGGGGGTGACTGTACATATATCATATTTTTGCTGTATTGACACCGCGTATGTGATATAACTTTATTTTTTCCGAAAAATATATCAGAATGTTGCACGAAAATTGGCACATGTAACAAATCGTATATATCTGATACCAGAATGTAAAGTTTCTGATACTTATGCCTTTCCTGGGATACAACAATAACGTCAAACGCAAAAAAATGGAACAAATAGATGAAATTAGAGATTAGTTACAGCAAACAAAATTTCTTGCTTTCTAAAGAAAACAAGCCCCGACTTTCAGCGTTCTTCTAAAACAACGCAATATAGAAAAAAGAAAAAAAAAAATGTGACTTTGAGTATGCCTGCTAATCCCCTTAATATATGGTGGCAAAAATATGCACAAGTGAAAATGTACCTCATCACTTACTGATGATAACTTTTTAATCCTTTAAACAAACACTAGAACGGGAAATCAACTAAATAATCGTCTTCCTCTATAAAATGGGAAAAAAGGTGGACGAAAAAATTGTCAATTAAAAAACCGAATTGTCTGATGAGAATCATATGAATGCAAGACAGACTTGTCAAATCTTTTCTTAACTATCGTTATAGTTAAAGGGTTAATCATTTAGTTCATATATCGCTCCTTTTTTTTTTTTTTTTTTTTTTTTTTTTTTTTGAGGATACTTCAATCTTAAAAATTACTTGTATAAATATTCTTTAATTAAGAAACTATATTTTTGTAGAAATATAAAACAAATCGTACAGTTTGGAAGATTTAAACTAACGAAAAACTGGTAAGTGCCACTAAAAATGTTTAATGAGCACTTCATGACAGCTTACACCTGCTAACTATGCTAGTTTATCCGTAATGGTATTAAGCCCCGCCTTTTTTTCACACCAGAATAGTTGTAGAGCAATAGTCTTCTTATTTAATCATTAGAACATATTGTTGATAATTAAGCTTCCTCCAAACTCTGGCAACTTACAGAGCTGCAAAAGTCATAAATTATCCATTGTCCGAAAGTGACCCTTGAAATTTTGCACATATTTACAATGAAGGACATTACTTTTTATTGCTCTTTTACAAAAGAGACCAGTTCCCATGCAATTATCGCACTAGGGGGTTTGTGAGCGAGGGCTCGAGCGAACTTCGATTCTCAAAAACCACATGAAAGAAATATCAAAAGAAACCGATGTTGCCAGTGTTTGAAGGCTCCTTTACTTTAGAACTATTCTTGTGTGAAAAAAAGGCGGAGTCACCAGAATACTTGTAGAGCAATAGTTTTCTTATTTAATCATTAGAACATATTGTTGAATATTACTCTACAACTATTCTGGTGTGAAAAAAAAGGCGGGGCCTAATACCATTATGGATAAACTAGCATAGTTAGCAGGTCTAACAGCTTAAAGTAATTTATCCAGGGCTGCCAACCATCTCATTAATAAGCGTAGACTTGTTAACGCCCCTTGAAAATACGCCCCTTTTCTCACACCACTTTATATTTAGAGGAATTCTCTCCAAATAGTGTTACGATTAAATAAGAATGAAATTACTCTAAAAAATTACTGGTGTACAAAAAAAGGCGGGGACTAAAAGTACTACGCTTCATAATGAGATGGTTGGCAAGCATGTTTATCTGAAAAGTTGTAGTTTAGGCGTTGTTGTAACATTGAATTAATTTGTTTGCTCACAAAGTTTTTATTCATCCTCATACAACGCCATTAATTAATATCAGTTTTGTTAAATATCTATGTATGTATATATATATATATATATAGCTATATTATTGCAGTTCGTATATCATGTACCCTCTCAACATAAAATAAATAGTTTTTATTATAGTGAAAGAAAATTTAAGTCTTATAGGTGATCAGTGTCGCATGATAGACACTTGTTAATTGAAAAATATCGCCCATTTTCCAACGATCATTGTCTGACCAATTTGAAATGTAATAGATTTAAAAATATATAAAATGTATTATATTATTATATATATTTGAATTTTACATTATTATCTAATATAGTAATTAACCCTTTGTCGGCCCTAACGCTCTAATGTACTATAAACATTGCTCCCAAATTTAGAAATTCTGATATTCAACTGTCACCACCCAGCAAAACCACAGATGCCGGCCAACACGAGGCCAAGTGCTGGTTGCCAACAGTAGCAGCAGCTGGGCCGTCGGTGGCAAAAGTTACGGTGCCGCAGGGAATATGTTACGCCGGTCGTCAGTAGGCCATATTCAATCGATCCACTGTTGGCAGCCTGCAGTAAGTTAAAAATAAGTTAGTGGGCCAGTGAATGGATCGCTGCTGGCAGCTAGCAGTATGATGAAAATAGGTAATGGGCCACTGTTGGTAACCGACATTAGGTTGGAAATTGTTAGTGGGCCAGTGTTGGACTACCTGGTGGCAAACATAATTTGTCTATGTTATTGCTGGCAGCCTGCAGTGGGCCAGCTGTGGCAAACATAAAAAATTATATTACTGCCGGCAGTCTTCATTGGTCCTTTATATTTTCCCATTAAAGGCCCGCTTCACTCACCGTCGCTGGAAGCCGAAGCCAATGTTATTCTATATGGGAAATTTTCTTTGCAAGTAACTTATTAACTAATACATATTTTTAAATTCTGTTTTCATATTCTGAAAATTCCCAAATATTAAATTGACGGACCTTTTTTAAAAAATTATTTTTTTATATTTTATTTTGAAGCTGCAAAATACGATTTTTCAATATGGGAAATTTTTCATATTGCAAATTCAAAATAAAATATTAAAAATTAAAAAAATACATTTTCAAAAAAAGTCCATCAATTTAACAGTTGGGAATTTTCTGAATGTGAAAACAGAATTTAAAAATATGTATTAGTTATTAAGTTATTTGTAAAGAAAATTTCCCATAGAATAACATTGCCTCGCACTTCCGGAGACGGTAAGTGAAGAGGGCCGTTAATAGGCCAGCAGTGATTTAGTTATAGCTAGTATATTTATTTATTGGTGATACCTTTAATTTTATTAATGCTTTTTTCTTTTTCTTTCTTTCTTTTTTTTTTTTTTTTTTTTTTTTTTTTTTCCTCTCTCTTTTTTCTGATGAAGTAGCAGCCAGTTTTTTCTATGCATCCAATATTTAATTTGATTTTGTACATATTCATTTTTAAATACTATTTACAAGTATTTGATTCATACACTATGGTTGTAAATTCAGGATTTCTAGTGCAGCATATAGGAAATATTCAGTTGATCCATTTTCCTTATGATAAAAGTTTAATTTTTTGTTTTCAGTGCAAATATTTCTCTATATTACATTTTTTGGAATAAAGGAGATTATGTTTTTTTTTTTTTTTTTTTTTTAAGTGTTCAAATTTCAATATGTTTAACTTTGTTACGCTATTTGATATAAATAAATGTAACTTTACATGTGAAAATTATAAAATATTGAAACAAAAACTGTTATAAAGAGAGCATTGTAAAAAACACCATAAAATAAAAAATAAAAAATAAAATAAAAATAAAAAATTGCAGCAATTGTTTCCGGTTGAAATAGCACGAAGACCCTTCATCAGGCGAAACAAAGTGGGCACGAGTGCAGCAAAAGTAATTTGCTGCAATCGTGCTTTTTGTTAAACTCACGAAGGGATGTGTTATTATTTCAACCTAAAAGAACTGATGCATTTTTTTATTGGGGGGGGGGGAGGGAGGGCGGGGGGGAGGCAATGATTATGTTTATTTACAAATTTTTCTATTTATTACTAAAGTACAAAATCTCAAATCCGGAATCGTCCGGACCGTGGCCTTTCCGGATTTCGGACTTTTCCGGATTTTAGGTCACTTTCTGATTTACGGCAATAAAAAAAAACGGACATCTCCATTCCGAACTCCCTTTTAGTTAATAACTAGCTTACGCCGCCCGAGGGTGCGATTTCTTAAGAAATTGGAGTATACTCTCAAGTAACATGTACAATACTTTGAATAAACACCATAAAATTTTGCAAACAAAACGCAGGCAGCAACGCTTACGCTTTGTTTGTCGCACTCGTGCCTACTTCGTTTGCTTGATGAAGGATCATGTTTTCTTTCCATCCGAAACGATTGTTGCGAGTTCTTACATTTTATGGTGTTTACTCTTATTACTTTTAAACAAAAATTCTGTGGTGCTTTTTTATTATAACTCTCAAGTATTCAGAAAATCTTGAATATTTTTCTTTTCCCCTACATCAAATGGTACCCAATTGATAATTTTTTTTTTCCTTTTTAAAACATCTGCAGATGATCAAGCTTTCTTTTTTTCTCTCTGTGTTTATCTTCAAAGTCGTACATTTGAAACCACAGAATTTATCACTGAGAAATGTAATCGGCTATTTAAAATTAATTATCACAGCTGTCACCAGGCCGCCACAAAGAACTGAAAGGAAAAAAAAAAATCGTTTGGTTGAGTAAAGAGATAACGGAATTAGGGAGAAAAAGGAGAGTGCATATTTGTCTTTGTAGTTGTATATATTTGAGAGTTTTATCCGCCAATTACCTATTTTAAAAATATTTTTAGAATTCCATAAAACTCATATTTTGATATACAGGTTTTCGAGATTTACTATAGGACGCTTGTCAAAAAAAGTTGTACAGGTAACACAAATGGTTTCAGTATAAAAATTCATAAAATAATTTGGATACATTACAGTTTAAGAGAAAAATCTTGTCAGCGCACGTAAAAATCTCTATACAACGCTAAAATACAGATCAACATAAATTTTATAGATGCAATAAGAAATGGTTTCGATCAAAAATGATAAAATAAACATTTGTGGTTCATTTAATAGTGATGCACAAAAATATTCTTATACGTTACGGGAAATTGAGAGGGAAACTATTTCAGTTTCGTAAAAGTGAAATTATTTTTCTTACTTGCATTTAAAAAATAATAATTAATAAATAAATAAAATAAAACAGTTTGTTATGGCTACCACTTTTTTTTTTCTTTCCCTATAATAGTTTATAGAAATTACATATTAAAATTATTATTTTCTATGATGAAGGTAGGCGGTTTTCATTTAAAATAAGTACAATATACTAAATTTCGAAAGAAAATCCATTTTATAGTAATATATATGAAGAAATTTTTCGACATTCGGTTTTCGAAGTATTTCATGTTTTGAGATTCCTGAACACGATTTGACCATTTTTAGAAAGTTTCCTTCTGTAAATGTGTATAAAAAATGTGTGGACGCTGTATCTCACAAACCAATGGACGAAATTTAACCAAATTTGATATTTAACCAATCTTGATTAAAATCTTTCCCGATTACATTCGTGGATCATTCACTCAACACATGGCTCTATATTTCTATTTCTTCGTAATTTTCAATATGACACAGTATAGGAGGAAATTTCATATAAATGATTTCACATAAATGATAGGTTTTATTTTTTTTTTTTTTTTTTTTTTTTTAATTTTTATTATGAATTAAACAATAAATATTTAAATAACTAACAACTAACCAGGAAAATTTTTTTGTATAAGTTGAGGAATCGCTCGCCCTTCCCCATGAGGGGATAAATTTTCAGTGGTGGTATTTTTCAAAAGAAACTCATCAATAACTTTCAAGTAAATGGCTGAATTAAATTTGTGGTAAATTAAAACAAAGTTATAAATTATTTTCAAAAAAAAAAAAAAAAAAAAAGAAAAGAAGAAGAAGAAGAAAGCATTTTTTCAGAAGTTGGCACAAAATTGATTTTATTATTATTATTATTATTATTATTATTATTATTATTATTGACAAACACTGTTCTAAAATGAAAATCGATTCCATGCATTCAGGAAAATGATTTTAACAAATTATTTGCACTACACGAATTTACATAATAAAAAATATAGAAGAATGTTTTGTGGTGCCACAACATACTAGTGTTTGTTAAAAATAATAAAATCAATAAATTTGCTTTAAAATATCACAGATGTATAATATAATCGTTCGTTTAAAGATATTGACGAATTCTTTTCAAGAATACTCATATTGGGATCCGGACATAATATCGCGGGACAAAATCTCGCGTCAAAAAAATAGTAGGATATATTTGAAAATTTGATTTTGTGTCACGTGTGATCTCTGGAGGGGGCCACAGGCACAGGGCCTTATAAATATTAATTAATTAATTAAAATAAATAAATAATTAAATAAATAAATCATACAGTTGAATTTCAGTATTCTATCTATGTTTATTTTTAAGTTATTCTATCTTTTGCTTTTCACTATTCAAAATACATTTTAAAAATCGTGTACATCACTGCTGACATTAAAGCTGAACACTGTTCACAAACTTGAATTAAAAGTTTTAAAATTAATTAGTGCGATTGAATTCATTATGACTAATTCTGACAAAAAATAAATAAATATAGTTTTTAAACTTTGAGACAGACAGACAATTTTTCAAATTATGTTCATGAAAACAACCCAAAACGTGCAAAATCTATCGAAAACCGGATGTCGAAAATTTTCCCTAATCTAATTCTTTCTTCTTAACTACACTGAAGGAAGAAAAAACAAATAAAACATAAACTATAAATAGTTATGATTGTTCTAATAACTTTCTCCCGTCCATATAATATAAATATATAAATTAAGATCCGTAATTTTTATTTTATTAAATCAATTAAAATAATAATAGCAATGATAAAATACTAGAAGGTTAGCGACTATCGTAATTTACTAAAACGGATCAACTGGATAATTGTTATATATTTCTAGAAATCATTTTGTTATAACAATGGCTTTAGTGTCAAACACTTTAAAAAATAGTATTTAAAAAATAATACAAAAACAAATTAATAATGGAATTACTTACTCATATATTCTTTTTACGAGATTTTTAACCTCGAAGACGCACCCGCAGACTACAATAACGAACAAGAACTTCGTATGAAATGGCGGACAGCGAGGGAATTTCAAATCAACAGAAAAAGAATCACAGCGCCCTCTATGCATACAAATTGGTTATGGCATAATAATTTGTGGCCACAACATGAAAAACATGAGGTTTACCGTGTGGTGATAGCCTGCATAAGGCCATCTGTGTTTATGCCACCTCTGGGCCACCGACCATTTTGCTTTAGGCTTCCATCACTGCTGGCAGCCATAAACGGCCCGCTGCTGGAGTTATATGGGGCAACCGGCGGCAAGTGCAGGATGCCAGCAGTAGGCCATAACGAGCCCGCCATTATAAGTTTTGCTGAGCAATAATTTTCAGGAGTGATATTTGATATACATAATGTACGAATAACCTTTAAAGTGATTAGGCAATCGTTACAGTTCAAATTTAGTGGTGGAAATTGAATAAAAAAGTCCAACACTATCCAGAGGAGTGAAATTAAATTCGACCGGCAAAGGGCTAAGTATATTTCAAAGTTGTTTACATATAAGCGTTGACATTCCCATTAGATTTATCTCGCAAGGTTGTTTGTATCAAGGTCAAAAATACGACTGCAACGATCCTGTGAGGTAGTGTGAGAAATACATTCAATAACACAGCACATGCTCCAAACTAACTAATTCTGGAAACGTAAATATGTTATGTACGCTATGTCGCCGTCTGCTAATCTTGCTTCAGTCATGGATGTTTGAGGATTTTTTTATGTGGGAAATACATAAGAAAATTCTGAATTGTTTTTGTGAAATTATGTAATACAGATCAATAGAGACACCTATATACAAATAAATACCCAACCCATCATCTACTAACTTCATATAGAACAGTGATTTAGTTTTGAATGTCAACAGAGTTGAAAAATACATTTTTATTCAAAATATGTGATTAAATGGTATGTATTTCTGGTCTTGAAGTCTTATCACTTAATTTTTTTTATCATTAGAGATTTATAAAGTTATATTTCCTTTTTAAAATACTGTAATCGATTTCGCATTTCGTATAAGATTGATAATAAATAGGCTTAATCGAAAAGTAACATATGACAAAGTAGTGCAAAACTTAAAAAATATATTGTTTGCAAAGTAAAAAATAACTATTGATACAAAGTTAAGTTATAAGATTTAGAAACAATAAATATATAACATTCAACCACATATTTTCAATAAAAATGAATTTTTGTACGCTATTGACATTCAAAATAAAGTTACTATTCTATAAGAAGCTAGCAGACGATGACAAAGCACACTAACGTTTAAAGAGCCCCAAAGTAACTTACTTTGGGGAATGCTCTCTGTTATTAAATGTATTTCTCACACCCACTGTTAGGATCGCTTTTGACCTTTATGCAGATAACCTTGTGAGCTAAATTTAATGGGAATGTCAAAGCTTGTATATATTCAGCAATGGTATATATTTAAAAAATCGAAATCAGGGATATTCATGGCGCCGTAAAGATGATAATGTTTCTATTATCATTTATTTTTTAACTTATTTTTTCTTAAAATGTTTCCAGTATAAAACAGTAAAATTTTGTTCTTATTCTTATACGATCGTAATTTTATTTTTTTAGATTTGCAGATATTCTCCTAATTAGAGCCTGATTAAGGGGGATGAACACATTATTTATACTTACACCATTATTTTTTAACAAATACTTTCCTCCTATAATAAACAGAAAATTCTCATTAAATATTATTTTAAAAGAATTCTGGTGTCTAATAACGGTGAGTAAATTGGATTGTTTTACACCGTTCATTTTTTATAAAAAAATATTTCCTCGTCAAAGCGTGGAATTTCTATGACATGAAGTAAAAAATAATTGTAAAAATATTCCAGTGAGAGCGGAGATAATGTGTGCTTCCCCCTTAATCAGGCTCTGCTCCTAATACACTTTTGGTTATTACTCTATGAAAACTAAAGATAAAGTATGCAAACTGTATATTTTTCCGCACTGCCAGTCTCTCAGAGCTTTAAATATGAAGTCAAAATTGGGCGTTGCAATTGAAAAAAAATCAAAGTTGACGATCATTTCAATATGTAGATAAACCCTTCAAAATTTCACATCATTTTCTAAAAGTACACACTTCATTTCCCATTGAATGATATCTATTAGATTTTTCTGCGTCATTTAATAACGAAATAACAGAGGTTTTTTTTCCCCCCTCGACTGTACAATAAATCACATAAAGGAATTTTGTTCAAGAAAACCAAACTAAGATGGCTGCCATAATTGCGCAGTAACAGGTTTAATATTTATTGCCGGGCGATTCCAGCACCTCCTTGCCATCGAAAAACTTAGAACTTCATTCTATCCCGATACCCCGTTCTACTCTGGGTTCCCTACATTTATCTTAACTTTTAAGTGCATAGTGTCTCAAAAGACTTTAACACCTAATTAATTACTGTAATTGTCGGCATATAATTTGCCAGTCAGATAAATCAGTTTTGCACCAGAAGTTTTAATTGGCAAATAAAGTTATTTATTTGTAAGAGCTGTTTCTTCGAAAAAAGGTAGGTTTTTCTGTTATAAAATTTCTGGTAGAGGAATGACATATGTTACTTGCGGATTATACGCCGAAAATTACGGTATTAACAGTAGTGAAAGTTTAACTTTTGGTTGTATGCCATATTACCCTTGGTCCACTCACGCAAAGTATGAAAAAGAAGAGAAAAAGAAAACGAAAATTCGAGAGCTTTTCAATGTTACATGTAGATTGACAAATTGTTTAGGCGCGTCCGAAGAAAGAGAAGTTCGTGAAAGTTAGGAGTGACAATAAGATTACATTTTTTGGAGATTTATTTCTAATATTCTCGGTGTTTCTCTTTATTTCGTAATAATTAATAAAAAATTATATGCATACTTTTATTTTCTATTTTTTTTTTTTCGCAATAAGACGATATTATTTATGTTTGTACACCCTGGTGTACCATTTTTTAAACACTTCATTTTTAAAAAAAAAATAAATAAAAATAAAATAAAATCTACATACCAATAATTTTATTTTATTTTATTTTTGCATATACCTATATAATAATAAACATATAATTGATTTTTTTTTTTAACAAAATTTAAAAAATCATGCATCTAAGCGTTAAAACAAAATTATGGCGTATTTTTCACTTATAATTATTTCTTAGATATCAAGCTCTTCAAAGAAATTCAATCAACTGTAATGCTGAGATAATGATGCAGCAAACTTAAAATTTAGATATTTTTAAAACTTATAATTTCTCTTTAAAATACCGATCGAATTTAGTTTAATTTTCCAAAGTGACATTAGAAATGTGCCTATGCTCCAAGTTTTAATCATTTTATATTCGAAAATTAAGGCAAAGTCTTAAGATAGTAAATGGATTGACATCCCTTGGGATGGGTGATTAACCGTTAGATTGATGGCACTATGAATTCTATTAGAAGCCTAGGTTATTTTGAGATAAAACAGAAGGGATATTACTGTAAATTAAGAAGATAAAGACATAAAACTTCTCTTTCTGAAAGAAATGTTACTCAATATTTTGTTATTTCCAATTATTAACAGTTAACCTTAAGGCAAAATAAATTACTATAATCCTTCAAAATGTGTTTTAGCTTTATAATAAAAACAATAAATAATAACTTTTCACATGCAATTTTTAATACATTTTATTTAATAATTAAACTAACTATATCCAAATTTTAGATTTATTTAGCATATAATGTATGTGAAGTTGAAATGTATCGATATTTTAACCTTTCCGTCGGCAGATGGAAACATTATTCCCACGTAATTTTAATTTCCAAATGCAAGAATTCATTCCGGAAATTTTCAACTGAATTTTGCTCTTATAATTTATCATAAAAGTTTCATTTCAATCGTTTCTTCTAAATTTGCTTGTAATTTTAGGTGGCTTTTGGTATTAAATTAGAGTAATTAATTGCCTATGAAATGATTAAAGAAAATAAAAATTCATTTTTTTATGATACAGCCATAATTTCAAAGAATTAAAATGTAAAAATTTTAATTTTGCAGTAAAATAGACAATTTCTTTTCTGAAATTTATCGTAGATACTCTTATTTGCTTGTATACTTTCACACTCTAAATGCTTTTTGTATCAGGATAATATTAAAAAATTAAGATTTAAAAAAAAAATAAAATAAAATAAAATAAAAACCATGAGGTCTTTACAGGGATAGAACATTGGCGCAGAACTCATACCAGTATTTGTGTAAAAAAATTCTGCAACTATAAAATAGTTTCCTTAACAAGAAGAAAATTTTGTTTTGCTAATAGTGGTATGCGTTCTACGCCAATGATCCATACCAGTTTAAATAAAGTATTAAGAAAGTATTAAAACTCTGCATTAACAGAACACAGAGTTGCCAAGTTCCTTACTTTAATCCGGAAATTTTTGTCCCGCATTTTTTCGCACCACTTAAATTATAGAGCAGTTTTCTATAATACATATCTACGATAAAATAAGAAAAAAATAATCTTATAAAAAAAGTGGTATGAAAAAAAGGCGGTGCGAAAAATGCCCCGGAATATATTAACACTTTCGAGACTGCATATGCTTTTGACTTTTTGACAGTAAGGTCCGCCTGTGGGCGTAATTATCCCAAGTTACAATATTTCAAAACAAAATATTCTGTATTCACATTTATATTATAAATGGATATGTATTATAATTAAATTCTTTCTAATCAAAGAATTTGTATACATAGTATATTTGATTGTACAAATGTGAATATTGGGTATATTCTTAAGGAATAAATAACATACAAATTTCGAAAGATACGCCTCCTGGAGGAGTTACAGATTTTCAAATGGCGTGAATCTACATCAAAACTTCAAAAGTTTTAAGAAACTTGGCAGATTTGAGAACATTGTATCAAAAATGTACTGTTTATAAAAACAAGATATAAAACACATATGTATATGTATATATTCTTCGACCACATTCCCTTGAAACCATGGCAGACTCTGCGCAAGTGCTGGCTCGACGAGTCCAGTGTTAAAATAGGGGAGATAGTCATCTGATTCAGAGAAAATAGACGCTAAGAAAGCGCACAATTGCTGGATGTTTTCCAAAACCGAAGCTGTCGGTCAATTTGGCACCCCTCCAAACTTTTAGACTGTTCCTCACTGCTAGTTTTAGGAAACGTGGTTACACTATATATACATATGTCTGATAAAGAAAAAATAAACAGCAAAAATATTTAATATACTCGATCATTATATATTGCAATATTTTATTTAATGTATATATATATATATATATATATATATATATATATATATATATATAGAGAGAGAGAGAGAGAGAGAGAGAGAGAGAGAGGAGAGAGGAAAATACATATAATGGAATCAAAATTTTTAAAATGCTTTAGCCAAATGGAACAACAAAAATTCCACATTAATTTCAAATATATTAAACACATTTAATGATAAAAATATCGCAATACAGGGATGGAACACGGGCGCAGAACTCATACCACTATCAATGTAGAAAAATATTCTACTTCTTAAATCAACGATATTATAGGTATAGAAATTTCTTAAATAAATACCGGTATGAATTCTGCGCCCGTGTTCCATCCCTGCACAATGTCATTTTAAAGGTATGTACCCTTAAAATAAATTTACTTTTTTTTCCGTAATATGTATACATAGCTGCCAATATTTTAATTTATTCCGGAGTATGTTTAGCCCCGCCTCTAATTCCTACTACTTTTTATTTAAGAGTAATTTCTTTTTATTTAATCGAATTTATATATTGGAGAAAAAATTCTATAAATTAAATGGTGCGAAATAGAGGCGGGGCTAAAAACACTCCGGAATAAATTAAAATATTGGCAGCTATGTGTATATAAAGTTGTTTCCATTCCGTTGCTGCATGAACTTTTAATTTTTAAACGCGGTTTGTTAGCACTACTTTTTTTTTCAGAAGTTTCTAATATTAACTGTCTATGATTAAAATTAGTTGGCATAGGTGGACTTTGCTCAGTTTCCCATCATCAGGACTGCCAACCATCTCATTAATAAGCGTAGACTTGTTAACGCCCCTTCAAAATACGCCCCTTTTCCCACACCACTTTATATTTAGAGCAATTCTCTCCAAATAGTGTTACGATTAAATAAGAGTGAAATTACTCTAAAAAATGACTGGTGTACAGAAAAAGGCGGTGACTAAAAGTACTACGCTTCATAATGAGATGGTTGGCAAGCATGCATCATGTATATGGTCTCACAGATTTCTAGCACAGAACATACTATATTGATGATAAGTGATATGAATAACGTTGCCATATCGAGCAGATTTTTTATTCAATAATCGGCAATAATTTTAAAAAGTGATATGTGATATACATAATAGACGATTAATATTTGAAGTGATTAAGCAAACCTTACACTTGAAATTTATTGGTGAATATTGAATAAAAAATCTGCCAGATCTGGCAACACTGGATATGAATTTGAACGATTGCTTGACACAAAGACAGACAAAAACTCCTCACCTACTAGGCTACCCACCATTCAGTTAAAAACTAATTAATACTCAGTTTTATTTAAAATACATTTCTGTATGAGGGGGTATTACACTTTCTCAACTGACAATTTAAATATTGTTGCTACATTCATAAAGCATTTACAGGGATGGAACACGGGCGCAGAATTCATACCACTATCAATGTAAGAAAATTTTCTACTTCTTAAATCAACGATATTATAGGTAGAGAAATTTCTTAAACGGATTCCGGTGTGAATTCTGCGCCCGTGTTTCATCCCTGCATTTAAGTCTGTTACTAGTTAAGAAAATAAAATAATTCAGAGTATTGGTACCCAAAGGACACTCTAAAACTCACCCAGCTAATTTTGAATAGCCCTGTATAGTATCTGAACAATTTATGGGCACCAAATAATATGTGTTAATTTATCATATGTAAAAATTAACAAGGAAAAAAAAATTAACTGCACTTTGAGCTATTTCTAAAGATAACACTGAAGTATGAGAAATTTTTTGTGTGCCCTTGTAAATAAAGGTTAGATACTTTGCGTACGATATTCTTTGTTAAACATTTTTTTAATTAAAGAAATATACATGACAATTTTGTCTTGTTTAAAGCATTCTATTTACATATATATTTCTTTACATTCTTTATTTCTTTTCTTCTAACTTTGATGGTAATTTCTGGTGGCATTTGGTATTAAATGAGCATAATTACCCTGTGTTTCATAGGGTTAAAAAAAATGAAAATACCGTAATTTTCTGCATATAATCCGCAATAATATGTCATTAAAATATGTCATTCCTCCACCAGAAATTTTATTTAACACAAAAATCTATATTATTTTGAAGAAACAGCTCGTACAAATCGAACCTCGTTTGCTAATTGAAATTTCTGGTGCAGAACTGACTTACCTGACCTTCGGGTTATACACAGAAAATTACGGTAATATTTTTTTTAAATATACGAAATTTGGTAGATGAAAATATTACATTGCACTCTTTCTGTTTAGAGCATAGTGGTATAGAAAACATACCACAAATTCAATTTTCAATTTTTGGTTCCAGTATAATTGCAGATCTGCTAAATTTCCGCACAGCGGAAACTTTGATTACCGGACAGAGCTGTTTCTTAAGAGGGAGAGGGGGGGGGTTGTCTCGTACAAGTATATCCTTTTCTGTAAATTAAACTTTCTGGTGTAAAATTGATTTATCTGACACGCGGATTATACGAATAAAACAAGATAGGGTAAATGCACCAGTAATTGACACTTTTAGAGCAATCGCTGGTGTTTTAATGTTCTAGTCATCAGACAATATTTTTAGAAATCTTAAGTTAGTATACATATGGCATGAAAAACATTCAGAACCACATATATGTTAAAATACATACATTTGATAACAATTATTTTTTTATGAATTTTTATTTGACACCCACTCAGTGTTTCAGTAACTGACACTGCAAGTTTTTAATTTTATCAGTAATTGGCATCCTATGTTCCAGTGTTTGACACTGCTAGTTATTCATTTTACCAGTTATTAGCACCCTATGCTCCTGCGTTTGACATAAAATGTTAAAATTCTTATATGTAAAATATATGATTTCATTATTTTTCTTATTTATTAAATATTTCGGGATAGATGTCAATTAGTGGAGCATGCCAATAACTGGAGCCCCTACCTTACTTCTATTTCAAAATTATATTAAATATTATGTACTATTTTTTTATTATTATTATTTTCACTTAATGGCATTCTTGACTTTGTAATTTGTAAATAAATTGCGTTTGAGAGTAAAATAAAAATCTGTGCACTAAAGAGTTAAAAGAAAAAAAATATTTCATTTTTTTTATGTAAATGAACATGAAAAAGATGCTAGCTTTGTAAAATTTTGAGAAATTCAATTCAAAATAATTGGGACACTAGGAGGATTTTATTTTAGAAAACTCTGTAACTCAATTGATGTATGATTTAGTTTCTTTATATCAAATATAAATGGATTATGAAGTTGTTGTTGTTGTTGTTGTTGTTGTTGTTGTTGTGTTGATTCTATTATTATTTAGAGGATTTTTTTTTCCGTCTGAATTAAAAGTTACATAAAAGTTACCTTTTAAAAAAGAATAATGTATTCTAGATTTTTAAATTTCAATTTCAAGGTTTGCCTGTAGGAAATAGAAAATAAATCTAAAGTTTAAAAACTCTATTAATTTTAACTTCTTTTCAGAGATAAAGAAATTTTATTCCCTGAATTTCGATTACAACTTTGTTTCGTGTTTTAGGTTATTTAAATATATATATATATATATGTTTTTAACAGTGTTATTCACAATACACTTAAAGGAAAAAAGCCTGGAGCTTACAAAATACATACATAAAATCCAAAAGGTTTTTTTTTTTTTCAGGTTAATCATACGTTGCAATCTATTTAACAGATCTAAAAATTTAAGCCATTTTCAAGATTTAAGCCGAATTTTGTAAATAGTATTGTAAGGTGCATTTAGAATAAATAATTTATAAGAAATATTTATGTCATGGGATAAGTACAAAGCATGAGAATTCTTAAGAAGGTTTTTCGGCGCTGCAGAATTTGAAGTTCCTATTTTATTCCGTTATGGGTTAAACCACTATAAATAAAAAATAACGCAAATTAATTTGAAAAGTTCATTATAATATTTGTGGAGACCACTCGCATGAAGAGTCACAATTAGCACATGGTTGCCTACTTAACCTTTTCCCGACGGCAGATTCTGGCCAGCTAGTGTTCATAAAGACGGCAGAAAGACGGAAGATTTTACCCCCTGTCGGCGTCTTTTAATTTCAGGTGACTCGGAGTTTCACAATGGCTGTGGGAAGCCCCGTCCGACCCACATAATAGAATGATTTCTTCTACTAAACAATTTCCCTTTAAAGGGAAAAACCTTCACCCTGAAATCTCGATTGCACACTCTTTTATAGGGGAAAAACTTGTTGATTGTAGAACGAATCCTTTTCACAGTATTTATGTTTATTTGAAAAAGTCTTTATTCTATTGACAACGCAATTTTTCATGTTTAATTTGATAAATACAGAATTACTATTGAAATAATATTAATGAATAAATTTGGTGTGAAATTTTTAAATGTGCTTATGATTATGTAATTTAAGAAGAAATTAAAACAAAAGAATTATTTAAATTCTATATAAATTGTATTTGGGAGAAATTTCTGAGATTTATTGTTTTAATTATAATACTTTTAAAAATAAGTGTTGAAGCTTTTAATAAAAAAATTGGAAGATGAAAACTGAACAATATTACATATGATTAAATAATTATTTTTCAATATCAAGTGCTAATTATTATTTATTTATACATTTTATGATACTAAGAAGTTATACGGGTTTCAAAAGCTTAATATATATATATATATATATATATATATATATACATATTCTCTCAATAATTTGCGCAACATTTAAACAATATTTTATAAAAGTTTCAGCAAAAATTCAGAAAAGTGACCAAAAAATGTATACTTAAAATATATTTGTAAAATTCCATGGTTCTAAATAAATAAATAAATAAATAAAATAAAATATTATCCGTGCCGATATGGTAATTGCTCAGGCTTTATGCATTAAGCATCTGGTATTAATAACCTATTTATGGACTTGCATGTATTTTAAAGTTAAAAAAATCAAATAAGATAAAAATAAAAATGTATGAAAATAATAAATAAAAAATATTATTCAAAAATTTGAGCATATAAAAGAGCAATACGCAATTTTATTTTGAAGAAGTATATAATAATTCAATAAGATCGGTGCATTAGTTTTTGAGAGGTCACGTCGATCATTTTTCTAAAATGTTTTCGAAAACCCACTCGCTGAATTTTCCAACATTTCCATAAAAACTTTATATAATATTTTTTAAATGTTGTTTTTTTATAGTCAAAATACTGGTATTTATTTATTATTTTATTATTATTTAAAGAAAAAAAAAAGGGGGGGGGGTGGAGGGAGAGAATATACTATTCAAAATTCACAACCACTGAAACACCTTAATTAGTTTTAATAGCTAATTTATAATATCTATATGTATTTATATATCTATTTATAATAAATGAAGTTTTTATTTACTTTTATTTGTTTTTATGAATATACGAACTAATATAAGCAACTTACTTATGTTTTCAATTTATTTATTTTTTGAATCATAATCAAAGCATATAAATTCTAAATGTATGTTTGGTTGGGAAAAAAGAATTAGTTATAAAAACTTTAAGCTAGATAATAATAATAATAATAATTATAATAGTAATAATTATTCTACATTCAGTATTGTGTTCGAAAGTATGTGTGATATAGAACTCACAAAGAGAAAAAAAAATTTTCCATTAAAAAAAAAAAAAAAAGTTTCTTTGAAAATTAATTTAGAAGTTAAATATTAGAAGTTAATCCAGTTATGTAAAATTAAAATTTTTGAAAAATACAGTGTAACCTAATTTTCTCTCAAATGCATATTTAAATTTATAAAATAATCAAAAGAATCATAATCCAATATATATATACACGACATCATAATACATTAATGTATTTAAAAATCATATTTTATTTTTTACTTTTTTTCTTTTGTAAAGAAAAAAAGTACACACACCCCCCCTTTTTAAGAAAAAAAATTCTGTAAATGTAACGTAATTATTTATCTTACATTTATCTTTTCTTTCCTTCTTTCTTTCTTTCTTTTTTTTTTTTTTTAAGATAAAAAATTAAGTATGCTTGTTTATAGAGTAGAAGCATAATCCTCCTCATAAAAATTGATATTTCAGAGTTCATAGGAACGCTATCCGCGTTTGTAATGATCGATAGATGGCGCTCTCTGAACTGCAGTTGTTAGTAAATATAATAGCCACGTGTATCTGTTATTGCTCTTTCTCCGCCATTACATCATGGAAAATCGATTGCATAATATGATGATATGCAGTGGTGTGATAATTTCACCTTAGCCCACCAGAGGGCGAGCATTTCATTACAATCGCGGATTCCTTCACTAGAATTGTCCTTATAGTTTAAATTTACGAAAAGATAAATAATATAAAACGATAGTAATGATATATAAATTTATAAGAAAAGATCAGGGAAAAAAATAATTAAACAAAATAAATAAATAATAATTGTAATAAATATGGGTATTATAACAGTATATATAGGCCAGGAAAAGATTCATTGCAAATTTTCAAATTTCTGACGAAATTGCGGATGGTTGAGATTAAAGCAGTGAATAATGATTTAAAAAAAAAAAAAAAAAAAAAAAAAAAAAAATCCTTTGTTTCCATAAAATTTAAGAATCATAAAAAAGGTTAAAGTTGCCAAAATAAGTAAATAAACTGTTCGCAAAGAAGACGGAAATTTTTCCGTTTGTAAAGTAATACGTTATTAATGAATATGATATTTTTAGTGAATTATAATACATTAAATGTAGATTTCCTTTTACTCCCGTATAGGGAACTAAAAACAAAACAAGAAATGTCAAAATATATTCTCTAAGTATGAGAGAAATTAGAAAGAATTCCAGTATTTTGTCAATAATAATGAAAGCAAAAAGCGGCAAATGGATTTACGATTAATCCAAAAGTACCCAGAAAAATCCTTTTCCAGGTATTTTAAGAGTATTTCCACTAAATTTTTTTTATCAAAAGAAACGAATTCTGCATGGAGACAAAGTCTGTGTCTTGCATTCAGTTTAGGGAAAAAGAGGGAATGGGGATTAGCGAAAGATGTAACATCCGAAAGGTGATCATTTTTAAGAACTTTGACAGTTCTATCCGCCCCTAAAGCAGGTGAACAATATCCGAGGGGAAAAGTATAGTTTGGTCGATTTTTGAACCAACGCCGTCTTTTACAATAGGTTACTTCTTGGTTGAAATATCGACCAGCCGTCTTCTAAAGGTTAACACCTTCTGGCTAATGAAAATTTTTAATAAAATTTTTAATTTTATTTAATCAGTGAAAATTGTCACAGTTCACTGATTAAATAAAATGAATATTTCCATAACTTTTCCGGTAACCAGAAAGTGTTAAGGTGGCAGCTATGAGTTTGCAAAAAGTTAAATGTAAGCTCTGGCTGTGGACATTATTGTTGAATGTTCAACAATTTTAGAGCAGGTTATTCTGTATTCATGTTTATATTTCAAATGGATATACATCTTACTATATCTAATCAAAGTATTTTTATCCATAGTACATTGATTATAGGAAGGCGAATATCGGATATTTTCTTAAGAAATGCTGTAGAATAAAGATTATAAAAGAAACGTCCGTAGGTAGAGTTGCAGATTTCTAAATGACGCAGATTTTACACTCCGCATTGGATGTATTAACATGTTTTAAAAATCAATCTGTAGTAATAGTAGCACACTTGAATATTTTTTAGAATTTTCTGTGTAACAAAAGTGCAATTTAAATTGTGTTTAGTTATAAATAGATTCGATTTCATTAGTTTCATTACTTTCCGACCAGTTAAAAGTAGTAGTGTCTGTCATGTTTTCTCTGCATTCAATATTGTATTTTAACTTCTATTATTATTGTTATTATTATTTATTTTTATGTATAAATTGTGTTACAGTGTACTTAATACATTTAAACTAGAATGTGTTGCATCTTCGTGCTCATATAAGGTGAAGCTAGGAGAGATTTTGCACATAGGGGATCCGTGGGAACGAATAGAGTAGGCGAGTTACAATTTCAGGTGATTGTACGTCATCAATAATGAAGTACCTAATTGAATGTGCATGTTGATTGCTTCAAGAGCCTAGAGTAAAACGTGGTTATTTTGTTTTATTTTCAAAGAAAAATGCTTGAATTTTCATAACCCTGCATAAGAATTTTTATAGAATGGTAGTAACAAAAAATATTTTTTAATTAAACAATTTCTCATAAACTACTAGTTGAGACTTACTGTACGAGCACCACGATATTTTTCAAAAAGCGAATAATTATGTAATAAAAGACTGTGTAATCTCTCCGACCAAAATTAGAGAGTTTGCGCTTTTGCTATTTGGAAAGGTTGAGCATCGATTTTTATAAAATTCGATACTAATCGGGATTTCATAGATTGCTGGTAATGGCAAGACAATGAAGATGGGTTTTTTGAATATTTGGTAATGTACCAGAAAATAATTTTGACAAATGATTGGACTAGTTCAACCCATTCGAGATGGCGCATCTTTTAGAAGACTTTCCCCAGACTCTGAAACTGAAAATTATTCAGGAGTGGAACGATAGATAAAAACGATCGTCTGGTGGGCCTTAACTCTCGAATCTAAATGTTAGAATATGAGTAATTTATCGCAAAGTATTTAAATGTTATTGTATATATGTTAAGTTCTGCAATATTTTCAAGTATGATGCTCAAGTTCTGTGCAGCTTCCGGCTGCTAAAATAGAAGCGATAAAACTAAATACAATAAAATATATCAACCTACTCAAATTTCCTTTTACTGTAATCATCTAAATTTCAGTAAAGTAAAATAAATAAACATAAAGGAATTAAAGTTAAAAAGAGAAGATTTCAAGATTTAGGTTTTGTGTTTTGAACACTTTTTTTCTTGGAATATTTTTTGATAATAATAATAATAATAATAATAATAATAAATATTAAACGGTGATCAGATTCTGGGCTTAATAGTGGGCGGGACTAGCCCTATGTCATTGCACAGAGGGTGTGCTATCCGTTTTTGGCTCTGAAGTGCATTGCACACATGGTGAGTCATCTGTCTCGAACAGGTAAACTTGTGGCCTGTGATTGTACGATATCTTCACTATTTACAACAGTAAGTGCAACGATTGTGGACAGCGAAAATTTCGGCTAACAAATAAGAAACCATTCAAGCTGAAAAGGAAATGTACTAATTTTAAGTTAAACGTGTTATTTAGTATAACATAATGTTATTTGCAATTGTTTATCTTTATCTGGTCTTGTTCATTTTTTCTGTTTCTTTAATATTTTTTCTTTAAATAAATTTCTGTAATTCTTTTTAATTTAATTTATTTTTCTGATTTTTTTTTAAATTATTGAATTGAAATATTCACTCCCAATACAAAAATATTTGTTCACAAATATACAATAATGTCATTTCAAAGCAATTATTACTATTAACAATGTAATTGTAGTTCAAATTAAACGCACTCTCTCCTACCTATGTGACAATCATTTCTACCCTACAAAGATAAACTGCGCAAAATACCAAAGAAATAAATAATTTATGTTCGTAGCAATAAGCTTAAATTGATAAATCTAACTTTCATTTAAAATTCACAGTGTTTTGTCATACACTGATTATATTTTTTCCCGAGCGATGGTGTACATATACTTCCATCTTTCTCTCTCTCAAAGTTCAATACGATTACTAAAATGGTAATGTGAATCTGATGCATTAAACTTAATTCCTGTCATAGCTAGTTTTAAATGATCTTTGCTTAAAACACCTATTTTTTATTAATTTTGTATTTAATTCATCTTGATGCTCTCTTTAACTTGTTCATTTGTGTTAATTCTTATGCTTAATTTTTCTACTACCTTTCGTAAATTGCCGAAGGTAACATGACTTGTGCCAATCTAGTGTTTATAAACATGTGTATGAAAATTCAACATTTTTAGCTTCCTATAATGGTTTATCTGTGATATTTTCACTTTCTTTCTTTCTTTCTTTTTAATGTTGGGTATTGTCGCAAGGTAGGCCTGCACTGCATTTTGTTTCTCTTAAAGAGCAAACAAAACGCAGAAAAGCAAATGTATAGCTTAAACAAAAGATGCCGTTTAAGCCATACATTGGCTTAAACAGGTATTTCAATTCTTGTGATAGTCAGATCTACGAAGAATTGTAATTCCCCTGATGAGAAATCATTCGAGTTTTGAGTATTTTCGACTTCCACATCCTATTAATTTTCTTATGTTCCATACTTTTTATTATTATTTTTTTTCCTCTTAAATATTAAAGGTACCTGATTGATAAATTCTTTTTTTTTTTTTTTTTTTTTTTTTTTTTTTGTATTCCGTCTGATCTATTAATTTATCATTGGCATGTGTGACTTTTTCAATAAAGCGTCAGTATTTTAATTCATCCTTAATTTACTAATCACGGCTTTATTTATTTTACTTTTTAGATGAAATTGGAATTAATAATGTATCTCTTGTATGCAAAATTTTATTATGTTTTCCATTTCCATTTTATATTTTACATTTATAATTATATACGTTATATATACAGTCGGCAGCAAAAATATATGTGCACTATCAAAAATTCCTATATAAAAAAGTACACTTAATACTGTTTTGTTAAATAAATCGTTGTCGAATCCTGTTCTTAGTCAATCTAAGAACAGGATTCGACAAGGATTTATTTAACAAAACAGTATTAAGTGTACTTTTTTTATATAGGAATTTTTGCTAGTGCCTAGATACTTTTGCTGTCGACGGTATATATAGATATATATACAGATATAGATTTTAAATTAAAGAAAAAATAACCAATCACGGGTTTTGTTTCATAAATGAATTCACTTTGTAGGGAAAAATATATGTAGTACGTCTAAAGAAGTTCACATTTCGAAAAGTCGGAATTCTCATTTCTGCTTTTTAAGTATTCGTCAATTTTATTTTTGTTTTCCATTTAATATTCTATTTGGATATTAATAATTCTTATTGCAGTTAATGCAAATTTGTACGCTGCAGATTAAAAACCTAGTTTATGTGTCATTTTCTCACACTTCAAAAAACTTTTATAGCTACAAAAGAAAAAAAAATTGTTTTAAAAATAAAGATGCAAAAAAAATGAATAGCTTGAAACTTATTTCTTTATATCTTCCAAATTTAGATATTTCTTTTAGTATCTGCAAACACTATAGCTGAAGAATAATTTTTTTTAAATGTAATTGCTGAGCAACTGTGTAAAAATTTACTACAAATTTTACTACTTAAAAAAAGGGCGCTAATAAATGCTACCAAAAAACGGGACTCTTGGTAGCTATGTTGTTGGTACTTTACAAGGTTTCTACCAACCTCTTTTTTTTTTTTTTTTTAATATTTCACCACTATATACATATAGAATTTTTTCTTTTAAATAATAATAATACAAGAATAAAGATTTTTAATTAACAATACTACTGGAAGCACACTATAGAAGTGAACTACATAAATATAGTGGGGAACGTATCATGGAAAATACCGGGGATCAGTAGGCCAGATTGACGGATTTTTTTAATGAAAATTCACCACTAAATTTTAATTGTAACGGTTGCTTTATGATTTCGAAGACATATTGCAAAGGAGTTTTCGAAGTAATTACGCAACAGCGATAATTAAAATTTAGTGGTGGATATTGATAAAAAACTTTCCACAATTTGGCAGCACTGCATCCTTGTAGAGTAAATTTTATGCGACTACAGTATATTGCTGATTGTAATGAACAGGTCACACAAATCCGTTATTCACAAACAAGTTTAATTCACAGACAATGATGTATCATAGCCTCCTAAACTAGATGACTCCCGCATGGCTCGGAAACTTGGCAACAGTTCAAGCGGTAGACAGCGCCATCTGGTACAGATTGCGCGACTTTCTTATTCAACTGTCACCAATAATTTTCAGAAGTGATATACGATATATATAATCGACGTTTCTTCGCTTTTATGTATATTAAATCCCACTTTAAAAAAAATTTGGTGGCTGTTGAATAAAAAAGTCCCGCAATCTGTACCAGTTAGTGCTGTCATCCGCTTGAACTGTTGCCAAGTTTCCGAGCCACGCGGAAGGTACCTAGTTCAGTCGGTTATGGCTGTATTCGCATGCAGTGTTGCCAGACTTTGCGACTTTTTTATTCGAATGCCGTATAAAATAATGTTGAATAAAAAAGTCGCAAAGGCTGGCTGTTTGTATGGGTTTAATACATATTTGCCAAGATCCTAATTAATGTTCCGTAGTATTAATAATGCCGCCCTTTTTCACACCGGTAAAATTTTAGAGTAATATTCTCCAAATTGAATTACGATTAAATAAGAAGAAAATTACTCAAAAAAAAAAAAAAAAAAAAAAAAATGCTGGTGGAAAAAAGAAGGCGGGGCTAACTATACTACGGAATATTAATTAGCATGTTATCAAGTATGCTAATACCTTTTTAAAGCGCATTGTGCTCGCTGCGAGGACGCAGTTATCACGTTTCAACTGCAAAAACTCATCCCGGAAATTTTTTAGCAACATTTTACTTTTATAACATAGCAGAAAAGGTCGTCAGTTTCTTTTAATTTAATTTTGTTTGTGAATTCTGGTGGAAGTGCAATTTAAATTATCTCAATTACCTTGCGCCGCAAAGGGTTAATAATAGCTTTTTCTTTTAAGGAAAAATTCGGGTGTAAAACTGATTGAGCGGACTTGTGTATCATACACAGGAAAATACGGTCCTAGTGGTTTAAAAAAATTAACCTGATATTAAAATATCCAAAACTTCGTTTTTTTTTTTTTTTTTTTTTTTTTTTTTTTTTTTTTGTAAGAAACGTATTAATAATTTTTAAAAAATCAATATTATTATAGAAAATTACAAACATCTAGTAACAAAAGCTTCCACTTTCTAACTGTTTAATAAAATAAATACATTTATACGTTTAAAAAAAAATAACTGTACGTTTGCATCTTAATTAGAAAAATGCCAACTTTTTAATTTATTCCGTAGCATTATTAGTACGCGTCTTTTATTGCAACACATTTTTAAAGGGTAATTTTCTTTTATTTAGCTCTAATTGCATATTGAATAAAACTACAGAACATAGAAAGTAATGCAAAAGAAAGATTGGTAATAAGAAATGCAATGGTATGAATAGAAACATTATCATATCTGTAATTACTTTAGAATAAAACAGACGGAATAGCTTCATTCATGAATTGCTGTTATTGTATTTAGCATTATCAATTTTTAAAATAAATTTAAATAAATATGCTGATTTATAATTCTGCTGTATAATAAATAATTTGAATTTATGTAAATGAATTTATCACAGTGAGTGAAAATGCATATCTGTCACTTTTTATGGAACAAACATATTTCTATATGTGCCCTCAAATCTTTTACAAAATTTTATTTTAATTAAAAAATATTCATATTTTTGTTATTTACGTAAAGTTTCTATTCTTACTTTTGTTAGTATAAATACTTTCTGTAAATTTTTATTCATATATTCGAACTAAGCATATTGCAAGTTACGAACAAGTGCGATTTTGTATATTTATTACAGAATTATATTTTAATGCTGAGAGATTTAAAGTGCTAAGATTAGAGTGTAATACACAGTTGCCAAACTTCTGCGGCTTTTTAATAGAAATTTTAAAAGAAAAATGTTTACCCTATTCGATCATGAAAAACTGAAAACAAAATTTATGTTAACTCCTTATAAGGTATTAGTGGGGACAAAAGAAAAAGAAAATTAAAAAAAAAAATAATAAAAAATACCGTAGTATCGTTATACGACCAGTGCTTTCCAAGACTAGGGTGACCATCCGTCCTCGAATCCCGAGTGTAGTCCTCGAAAACTACCTTCGTCCCCAGAAAATTTGAACACACTTGAGGACGCCGATTATAAAATTATCAATGTTTTATTATAATATTTTATTATATGTGTAATAAATAATCTGAAATGAATTCTTTCAGGTACTTCCTGCATAAAAATTACTAAAATTTTATTATTTAAGGGGATTTATTTATTTTGTCCTCTAAATTCGGAGACACCACCGTATTTGTCCTCAAATTCAATTAAAAAATCTGGTCGTCCTATCATAAAGAAGAAAATTTGAATACAACTATTTTCATGTAGCAGTTTTAGACTTGACTAGTTGTTGATATCTGAACAAGAAAATTACTATAAAAAAAATTCTGGTATCCAAATTTTCCTTTCTGAAAAACCCGAATATGATATCCATATTTCTGCTTTATATTCTAATACTGAGAGCTTTATAATATTCTACACACAATTTTGAATCGTCTTCAAATTTGTATGCAGTATATTTTATATTATATTTCAAAATACAAAATGCTTTTTTCGAAAATTATAAATGTGGAAAGCAAACTTTGAAATCATCAATCTATTTCAAATAAAATGTGTTGTCTGCTGTCTTAAAAATTTATTTTCCTTTTATGTGCAAATGTTAGCAAACAAAAGATCGAACGAGCTGTTTTTGGACATTTCCCAAAAACATAACTATTCTACAATTGAAAGCTTTGTTTAGCATAAAAGGGATTAAAATTTATTCAAGTAGTAATAGAACATATACACTTACAAATTTAAAATCATCAGTCAAGAATTACTTACGAAAATTAAATAGAAAAAAATAAATAAATAAACTTAAGAAAGCTGAATAATATTAAAAAACGGAATTTTTTCCAACCTATCACAATTTCTTTCTTTTTTTTTTTTTTTTTTTTTATAACAAAAAAAAAAAAAAAAAAAAAAAATTAAAATAACGGAAAAGAAGTTAAATAAATTGAAACACGTACCTGCCAACATTCTCAATAATATTCCGTAGTGCTGTTCGTACCTGCCTTATTTTGAAAATTAATCTTTTTTAAAGCATTTTTCTTATTATTTAATCGGAATTACATATAAGAAAATTACTCAAAAAAAATGTGGTATGGAAAAAAATGCAGATACTTACAATAGAGTTGCCAACTTTCTTACTTTATTCCGGTGAGCATTGCTAGTACATTTTTTTTTCACACAACAATTTATTTAGAACAACATTTTTCAATATGTGACTTTATTGTATAAGAAGAAAATTACTTTTTAAAGATATTAGTGTGAAAAAAAAGTGTGTACTGACAGTGCTCCGGAATAAATTATGAAATAAAACCTACTAAATGAGTTGTCACTTCTGAAATTCCATGAGACCAAGTGAGAAAATAAGATTTTTCACATTTTTTTTTATTAATATATTTTTAAATATGCATAAGAAATATATTTCTATGACTTTTTAACATCGCTTAGGCTGTGTATAAATTTTCTCTTTCTTTCATATATATATATATAGAAAACTGTCACATAAATTTAAAAAAAAAATGTATTTGAATTAGTTCTTTCCAAAAGTCGTACATGTCTGCGGCTATGAATGTCTCCGTGTAAAACTACAATGCAATTCCCGTCAGAAAGAGAAACAGGTATGTATAGAAACGTTAACTACTTTATTGCCACTTCAAAAAAATTTAGAATTCACAAAATTAATTTCATAGAAATTTGTGGAAGTTCATTGAGGTATTTAACTGACAACTGTTCCGATTTTTGTGCTAGTCTTTATATCAGTAGTTAACTCGTTAGTAGTCACTTAGTTCGTTGATTTGCCGCCTGTTTCTTTTGTGTTTATTAAACAGCCACCAAAATTTTTTAGGAGTGGCATTTAATACACTTAATCGACGATTATTCGAGTCGATTCGTCTTTTATGTATATCAAATGCCAGTTCTAAAAATTTTTGGTGGCTGTTGAATAAAAACTGAAGGGATGAGCGGCGAATCGACCAACTAGCGACTACTAAATGGTTAATTATAGGAAAATTTCCAGGTATAAAACCTTTAATGCGCAGCTTCCCCGCCACGAATTCCCCGCTAGTTATTAATTCCAAAATTCAAACATTTATCCAGGAATTATTCACCAGAAATTTGTTTTTAAAACTTAGCCAGAAAAAGTCATTCAGTTCATTTCTTTTAACACTTTCGCGACCGCTGATGTAGATTCAGGTCATTTCAAAATCTGTAACTCCGCTAGTGGGCGGTTCTTTCGATGTTGGTGTGTTATTTATTTCTTAAGAATATACATAATATTCTTTTTTTTACAATCAAATATACTATGGATACAAATACTTTGATTATAAAGAATTCAATTATAATGTATATTTATTTGTAATATAAATGTGAATACAGAAAATATTGTTCTGGAATATTGTAACTTAGGAGAATAATGTCCACAGGCGAACCTTACTGTTAAAAAGACAAAACCTTGCGGTCGCGAAAGTGTTAATTATGTTCGTATATTCTAGTGGCTTCCCATTTTAACTGAGCGTAAATACCTTGCCCCTGAAAGGGTTAAATAACAGAAAATAAAAATTAGCCACCGTTGCTTCTAAAGCAAAATGTTTTGTAATCTTCAATAAATATATGTATATATATACATTTCTTTCTTTTTTTTTTTTTTTTTTTTTTTAAAGGAGGGCAGCTTATGCATACATAAAAAGGCTAAATAAGCGAAATGTTTTAGACTTATACAAAAATATATAAATACATACAATAAAATTTAATGCGTTGATTAAAATATGATGCATTTTTTTTTCTTTTTTTTTTTATCATAACTGACGAGTAATACGATCTTTAAAGAAAAATAATTTTTTATAGAATTTTGTATTCATTTTTATTGCATATTTTTGAAAAGTTTTACACAAAAAATTTTTTTTACAAAAAACGTGCTGTATTTTAAAGTGTATAATCCGCAAGTCAGATAAATCCTTTTTACACCAGAAATTTTAATTAACAGAGGAAATTGTATGCTGGATGGCTTCCATCGATACCAATATTTTAATTTATTCCGGAGTATTTTTAGTCCCGCCTTTATTCCACACCACTTATTTTTTAAAAGTATTGTTTTCTTATTCTCTCGAAGTTATATATTAGAGTAATTTTCTCTATAAATAAAGTGGTGCGAAATGAAAAAAATAATCCGGAATAAATTAAAATATTGGAATCTATGTGCATCATACTTGTATGTTTTTGCCTGTTGTTAATAAAAATTGCTGTTATAAAACTGATTTATCTGACCTGCGAATTATGCGCAGAGAAATATTATAGTCTGCATCTGTAATTTTACCTGTTTTATCAATTTTAAAAATTTTCAAATTCATATATTCTAAAATTTAACGCTTTTGTTCGAAAAATTTCTATTACTTGATATAACCTAAAAGACATTAACAGGCATGTCAACATTTCTAATTTCTACCAGTGAAATTTTAGGGCCTCTCTTTTCACAACACATTTATTAAACAAAGACTTTTTCTTATTTAATTATAATTACATATGGGAGAATATTACTGTATAAAACAAGTTCTGTAAATAAAAGTCAGATTTTAACAACGCAAATTAGAATTGCTTGCATATCTGACTTTGCTGTTACATAAATTCTTCTTTTACTATAATATAAACGTTTATGTGTACATTTTCTGCAGCATTATGATGATAACACTGCTCTGCAAAGAAAAAAAAAATAATAATCGAGATCTCATACCATTTTTGCAGATTCTTATGTAAAAGGACCTCTTAAATCCGAATATGACCACTATTTTGGCCAATCACCCACCGTTTTCTACATACACCCCCCTCCCTTATTTTTATCATTGTTTGGTAATTTTATACCCTTCAGTTTTATTTGGAGTGGAACGATGATTATTTTAACCGTTTTCACTGTATAATTTTTATTATTTGGGGTGTTTTGGTAAGAAAATGGCAAACTGGAAGCTGGAATAAATAAAAAATGAGAGAAATATTGCGAAAAAGAAAAGAAAAGAAACTGAAACGGATTGTTTTTCTTTTGTTTTCTGGGCGCAAATGCCCTCAAGTTTCCTCCTTACTACAAATGCTCGTGTTTTACAACTTTCTACCTCTGTAGCTCCTCAGGTCAGAAGACATTTAACGGTTAAAATAATCATCGTTCCTCTCCAGATCAAACTGATCTGTATAAAATTACCAAACAATGATGAAAATGAGGGAGGGGTTTATCCAGAAAACAGTGGGTGATTGAGAAAAAAGGTGGTCATATTCGGATTCAGGAGGTCATTTTACATAAACTGAAATGGTGTCAGAAGCAATTTTCATGCAGAACAGTGAATCACTATAGGCGGAAAGGTAACATTTTCTTATTTTCAGATTTTCTTTTTTGTTGTTGTTGTTGTTTGTTTCAAACAACTTTTAAGACCATTTCTTTTTTTCTTTTTTTTTTTTTTTTTTCGTTATAATAATAATAATAATTTAAAAAGAAAAAAACCTTAGAACCTTAGAATATTTATTCTCGACATCGAAAATGTAAAATTTATCTACAAAATCCTCTGATTGTTTTTGAATTCGACCACTATTATTTGAATTAGGCCACTAAAATATTTTATTATCTAGAATAAACTTTATTCATTTAAAATTTCAATTAATTTGAATAATTACTTTTTTTTTTTCTTATTTTCAGAAACAACTCTGTGTTCTATTGTTATTGTTATTGTTATTTTATTATTTATTTATTTATTATAAAAATCGTCTTAACGACGCATAGCTGACACCTACTGTGATTTCTGGCAAAATGAATTTTTACTACAAATATTTCACGATTTTTTGCAATATTTTTTATAATAAAATAACGTGAAAATATTTACTAAGATAAAGTGATATTTAAAATCTGTAGTAGTTGATAGATATCAATAATATAAAACTTACAACTTTTTAATTTATCCCATAGCATCGTTAGCATAATTGCCAACATTTATGCTTTTCGACTACCGGAAAATTTTGATAGAAAATTTAATTTTATTCAATCAGTGAAAACTGTTACAGAAATATGTAAAAAATTTTCAATTTAAACTTTCTGGTAGGCAAAAAGAGTAAAAGTTGGCAGCTATGTTTTATTATCCGTCTTTTTTTTTTATACCACTTTATTTGTATACTAATTTTCTCAGAAATGTAATTACGATTAAATAAGAAGAAAACTACTCTTTAAAAAAGTGGTATAAAAAATAGGCTAATACTAACAATGCCACGGAATAAATTTTAAAATTGGCATTTTTGATAATGTGACACCTATTCTATAATGTATCATTTGGAGAAAAAAAAAGTAGGGGGGGAGGGGTATTTTCCCTTTTACAGATTGGATTGAAAACGAAATCTGTCGTAGCAAGTAAATTTTCGAAATATTCTTTATTTAAAAGAATGGAGTCCTAAAAACACTAACTGTATCGGAAGTACCTTAATATTAATTCGCAAAGGAACTCTAAAAAGAACACTTCAGAAAGAGATGTTCTTTTCAATTGAATTCAACAAAAGCTTTCCTAATAAATTGTTATTTTTTGCTTCGAAAAGTAAACTTTTATTGGATATTTTTAGAACTTTTTGCAGAAAAAAGT
This sequence comes from Salticus scenicus, assembly GCA_963930645.1. Taxonomy (NCBI): domain Eukaryota; kingdom Metazoa; phylum Arthropoda; class Arachnida; order Araneae; family Salticidae; genus Salticus; species Salticus scenicus. The sequence continues at coordinate 233,415,551 of OZ005651.1, forward strand.
TTTATTACTAATATTAAACATTCTATCTCAACAGCAATATTCTTTAATTATTTTTAACGCAATTTCTCCTAATATTTTTGTTAGAATTCTAACCATTTATTGAAAATGTGTTGCTTTATTGATTAAATATCTTACTACAGAAAATAAAATATTAGACAATAATTATTTCAATTTGATATCTTTGAATTCAGATAGATTAACTGGTTGAAAGTTTTTCTTCTATCTCTATTTGTGCACAAAAATATTTATCATATATTTACGTTAAATTTTTGTGATATACAGCAGTAATTATTAACACTTTCGAGACCGCTGACGTAGATTCACGTCATTTAAAAACCTGTAACTCCGCCAGTGAGCGTTTCGTTCGATATTTGTATGTTGTCTATTTCTTAAGAATATATCTAATATTCACATTTGCGCAATCAAATATACTATGGATACAAATACTTTGATTAGAAAGAATATAATTATAACGTATATCCATTTGTAATATAAATGTGAATACAGAAATATCATATATTTACGTTAAATTTTTGTGATATACAGCAGTAATTATTAACACTTTCGAGACCGCTGACGTAGATTCACGTCATTTAAAAACCTGTAACTCCGCCAGTGGGCGTTTCGTTCGATATTTGTATGTTGTCTATTTCTTAAGAATATATCTAATATTCACATTTGCGCAATCAAATATACTATGGATACAAATACTTTGATTAGAAAGAATATAATTATAACGTATATCCATTTGTAATATAAATGTGAATACAGAAAAGTTTGTTATGAAATATTGTAACATGGGAGAATAACGCCCACAGGCGGACCTTACTGCCAAAAAGACAAAAGCATGCGGTCACGAAAGTGTTAAAAAATAGTTCCAGAAAATAAAAGCGGAAAACTCATCTCTTATATTACAGAAAATAATGTAGCTGAGTTAAATGGATTTCAGAGTTAGATAATATAAAAATATTAAAGATAATTTGCTACATTTTAATAATTTGTACACAGAAAAATGAAAGCAGTTACAATGGCATAGATGCCAACATTTTAATTCATTACACAGAGCTGCCAACCTAATCCGGCAAATTGTTAGTACCGCCCTTTTTTCTACACCACTTAATTTTTAGAGTATTTTTCTACTTAATTCATCATAGATACATTTGAAGAGAATTGCTCTAAAAATTAAGTGGTGTAGAAAAAGGGGCGTTTTTCAATAGGCGTTAACAATTTGCCGGATTAGGTTGGCAGCTCTGATTACAGCGTATTTTTAGCCCCGCCTTTATAGTATACTACTTATTATTTTTTTAAATTATTTTATTATTATGTTTTTATTATTATTATTTATTTATTTATTTATTTTTATTTTGAGTATTTTGAGTAATTTTTTTTTTCTTATTTTAACCAAATTATATATTGGAGAATTTTTTTTCTATAAATAAAGTGGTGCGAAATAAAGACGGGACTAAAAATACTCCGGAATAAATTAAAATATTGGCATCTATGCAATGGTCCTAACAGCATCTAATTATCGCATTTCTATGCATATAATTCGTAAAATAGATAAAATAATTTTACACTAGAAATTTAAAGACAAAACTATACTTCTACGTAATATTATTTCTTCAAAATATAGCTTTGCCTCTGAATTAAAATTTCTGATATAAAACTGATTTACCTGGGCAGTTGACTTTTCGCAGAAAAATACGATAACACTGATGCATAATATCACCTCTAATATTTTTTAAAAACTTTGGATTTTATTATAACGAAAAATTTGCGTTTTACTTAGGAACTCGCGATTAACAGAAAATACTGATAATTAAAATCGCAGTTCATGGCGAACCAAAAATGCATCACTATTTTCAAAAGACTAACGTATTCTTATTTTAATTTCAGGGGCGGTAACTGCGTAGTACAACCATATGTTTTTATTCAAAATTGCGCAAACTGTACCCGGAAATATTTTATATATATTTTTTTTCCTTTTTAACTTAGAAGAATACCTTCACTTATTTCTTGCCTTTTAAAGTTGTCGGTCTGTTCTGGTGAATGTTGATTTAAAATGAAAAAATTGCTTGCCCCTGAAAAGGTTAACAAAGAATATATTAGATATATGTTTAATAACATTGTTAAAAAATACTGGTGGCTGTGTGCCCGACTTTTCTCAGTTTCTGAAACCAACACTTACAGTGTACGTTTTACAGTTTAAAAAAAAAAAAAAAAAAAAGAAAGAAAAAAGAAAGATGTCACATTGGTTATAATTAAACTTAAAAACTAAATACTATTAACACCAGTGTTGCCAGATTTTGCGACTTTTTTTATTCAATAGCCACCACCAAATTTTAAATGTAATTGCCGAATCACTTCGAAGATCTATCAAATGTCGACGTATATCAAATCTATGTATATCAGATATTACTTTTCAAAATTATTGGTGACTAGTGAATAAAAAAGTAGCAAAATCTGGCAACATTCATTAACACTTTTGTTTCAGCATATTTCTTATTCAGGCTGTATATCCCACTCTTCCACAATGCAACATTAAAAAAAACGTATTTTATTTCTATCACATTTACTAAGGAATATTATGATAAAAACAATATTTCTTATAAAACTATTTATAGATTTATTATTTTTATCGAATTAGCATACCTCAGCAGAGCCTGATTAAGGGGGAAGCACACATTATCTCCGCTCTCACCGGAATATTTTTACAATTATTTTTTACTTCATGTCATAGAAATTCCACGCTTTGACGAGGAAATATTTTTTATAAAAAATGAACGGTGTAAAACAATCCAATTTACTCACCATTATTAGACACCAGAATTCTTTTAAAACAATTTTTATTGAGAATTTTCTGTTTATGATAGGAGGAAAGTATTTTTTAAAAAATAACGGTGTAAGTATAAATAATGTGTCCTTCCCCCTTAATCAGGCTCTATACCTTAGATAAATTATCGCATTTTCTTGTGCATGATCCGCGGGTTCGCTATATCAGTTTTACACCGGATATTTTCACTAACAGATAAAGCTATTATTAAACGTGATTTTTCTCACAATACTTGCTAACTTTATCAATTTCTAATTACCGAAGAATTGTAATAGAAATGTAACATATATTTCTGTAACAGTTTTCACTGATTTTTAAATGTAATTAATCTTTCTATTAAAATTTCCCGGTAGCTGAAAAGTGCTACAATTGGCAACTACGTTTGTCTCGAACAAAGCCTTATCTTTAAATTAAACTTTTTGATGCAAAACTTAATTATCTAACCGTCGGATTATACATAGGGAAACACGATATGTAACATGTAAATTATAAAAGCCCATAAAGATATATGCAGATATATGTGAATCATGTAAATGTATATGAAACGAAATTTATTTTTCCGACTGAGTGAAAATAATGCCTAGACCGGGAGTCGAACCCCAGATCATTGACTTACAATGTCAAGGCTCTACCATTTGAGCTATCCAGCCAGCCTGGATAGCTCAATTAGGCTTTCTGCCTAAAGGTTGTCTGAGTGAGTAATGTCCACCGGTTGTCGGCCTGGATAGCTCAATTGGTAGAGCCTTGACCTTGAAAGTCAATGATCTGGGGTTCGACTCCCGGTGCAGATATTATTTTCACTCAGTCGGAAAAATAAAATTCAATAAATATGATTTTCTTCCCAATCAGTTGATTGTGTGATTTTAATATATTGTATATGAAACGAGTTATCGAAATAAAATGATACAAATCTACATCGGTTGTCACACATCTTAGTTTAAAGCTTTAAATATTGATTAAAAAACTTAAAAATTAAAACAGTAAAAAACTGTTAATTCTGTGTTCCGCTAAAATTCAAATATTAAAAGTATAGAAGTATATAGTTATGGCTAACAGAGTGTTAATGCCTGTAATTATAATTTTTCCATGTGTTCTAATTCAAACAAATATAGAACATTTTAAAATGATTTATTTAAAATAGCTTATGAACCATATTTTTTTTTCTTTTTTAAAACAACTAATTTTTATATATGTTAAAATATTTTAGCCTCTTATCTATATAACTAGAAACTAGATTTTACTATTGCGAAATATATGCAACATAACTTACGAAAAGACGTAATTTGTTAAATTAATGTTTCATAAACTCACATAACTAGGCATGACAGCGATGACATTGATAACGATAAAGTATTACTGCAGACTCAATCTATATTAATCAAAGTTATAAGGCGTAAAATGCACTGTTCACGCATTATGTAAGTTTTGATATCTGTGAAAAGTAACACTGGGAAATATCTGAGATGACATTATGAATATAATTTGGAATAAATTTAAATTTAATATTACAGTCGTTAATTCTTAGATTTAAGCATTTACATGTAAGTAATCTATAAGCCACATGTGCTTTATGCATTTACACTGACTTTTAATCTAGTTTTATAGTTAAAAATAATATAAACTGTATATTTTAAATGACTTATAATATTATCCTTTCTTAACCCTTTGAGGGGCAAAGTAGTCTACTTAATTTAAAGTCAACTACTATAAGAAAAAAATTTAAAAGGAAAGAAATAAAAGAAGACTTGACTCTATATTATTAAAGTAAAATTATGAAAAAAAAAATCCGGAACGAATATTTACAGTTAAGAATTAAATTTACGTGGTATACATAGCTGCCAAGTTTTTTAATATATTCCGGAATGTTGTTAACCCCGCCCTTTTTTCAAACCGTAATATTTGTAGAAAAATTTTCTTCAATATATAATTATGATTAAATATGAAGAAAATTACTCTAAAAGGATTACGGTGTGAAAAAAGGGCGGGGCTAACAACATTCCGGAATAAATTAAAAAATTTGGCAGCTATGGTGGTACATAAAATGTATTACAATACTTCGAGGGGTTAAGCACTTCAAGAAATGTAAAAGTTATACATAAGCACAACATATGTCAAATAATTAATCCAAAATGAGATTTTTACCCTTTAATTGGCAAATGATGAAAAGTTATCGCAATGATGCTCAGGTATATTGCCAGCTAGCGGCAGCCGATAGAAATTTGATAACGTCTGTTGACTGATTTGTAACATAATGTTTAACCTCTTAACGCGCGCTGTCCTCACTGCGAGGACGCAAAATTTAAGATCCAGCTGCAAAAATTCATCCCGGAAATTCTTTTGCAATAATTTACGTTTATAACATAGCAGAAAAGGCCGGTTTTTTTTTTTTTTTAACCTTAAAATTTAAAATTTCTTTTAGTTTAATTTGGTTCATGAATTCCATGGGCAGTCTAATTTAAATGATCCGAATTGTCTTGCGCCGCAAAGGGTTAAAAGCAGCAGCAATGGCAAATAAGAGGCATTTTGAGTTCCAAAGCGTAACATGTTAGTGAGTTTTCTGTTATGTTTTAAATATATTGCAGGATTTTTTAATGCTTAAAATGTCTGCAGTTACTCATTTCGAATCATAACATATTAATATAATTTTGTTGTTTTGGGGTTTCATCTTAATTGTAGAAAAAATTCAGTGAATTGCTTGTCTAAATTTTATATTTTTAAAATTTTAAAGAATTTATTTGGCATCTGAAACATAACGAATTTCTTTCACAAAAGGTCATTGAACAAATATGCCTTTTTGCATTAAATTACAGCCTATCTATGTATCATAAACTGAAATTTGGTATTTCTTAATATTTTAATATTTAATGTTTTAATATATTATAATTAACTTTTTTCTTAAATTTTTTTTTTATTTCGAATATTTCGAAAGGCTATTTAAATTAATGGTAATGCTGTTTAGTGAAGACCTGAAATTTCATATGTGCAGTGACCAATGTTGCCAAATTTATGGACATTTTTATCCAATAATCAACAATAATTTTGAGGAGTGATGCTTCATATACATGATATATAATTAATCTTCGATGTGATTAGGCAAATATTACAGTTAAGAATTAATGGTAGAGAATAAATAAAAATTCCCCAAAATTGGCAACACTAACCATGATCTATAATGTAAGAGAACTGAATCTCGTCTTTCAATTTGAATAAAGAAAAAAAAATTAAAAAAAAAAAAAAAAAAGTCTCCTAATTTAATATTTTAGATAGCAAGATATGTAAATATATTCAGCTGTATTTCTTTAAATAATAAACCTTCCTTTAACATTATGTATTGTTGTATTGTCTTCTTTGCAACATAATTGCGACAGTTATTATCTTTTAACAGTCAAATTACGAAAATAAAGTTCTTCAAATGGTTATGAATATCATTTGCAGAAGTTTGCTTGATAATTTATCTCCACAGAAGTTTGATGTTTGTTTGTGCAATTTGCATTTAAAGTAATGAAGTCTTTATTATTACATGTAAATGGAACTTTAACTTAGAAGATTTACAAAATCTGTGCGGGAAATCTATTTTATTATAAAATGTTGAAATTATATATTGATCGTATATTTTTCTTTTCTTACAGGAAAATGGACTTTGCCGTGCATTTAATTAAATTTGCAAAATTCTCCTTCTTAATAATGTATATTTAGACCAGGCATGCACATAATTATTCCTCGACATTCTTCACTAGCCCTTTTTTACAACATATTTGTTGTAGCACAATTTTCTTCTATATATATGTACAACTAAATAGGAACAAAATAACTCATAAAAAGATTTTTTTCTTTTTTTGTAAGTCAGGAGTTAATAATTTTCGCAGTGATACAGCATTCGTAAATAATATTTCACGTTTACAAAATAACACATTCATGAAAATAATCTAGTGTGGCACGCACACGACTTTTCTTACACTGCATTTCAATTCCATAAAGACAGATTGCATATTAAAGCGTAAAATAAAATGTACTGTGTATAAACCTACGTTAAAATAAATTCAAACTATGTTTGGAAACCTTTCTGTTTGACAAATATTTCTGTATGAGAGGGTGTCCCCCCCCCTCCACCTCCCGTTTGAATATAGTATCTACATTTGTATCGTATTCAAGGCTGTTATTAAGTTAAAAATTTATTCCGAATTATTCAGTCTACTTTCACCCGTACAACTTCTTGAGACTTATCAATCTTGATTATTAATCTTGAACTATTCAAATATTTACTTCATTTGAACTTCAAAATATAACGTTTGAGTTGCCTTTAAATATCTGTTTTTGAGATACACTGAAAACAGGCATCCACAAAAAACAACCGTTAAAGGTTTGACTTTAGTATTCAAAAAAGTTCAAAATGCGTAATTACACAAAAAAGCACTTAAAATTTAACTTACAAAATTCTGTATTTACCGTATGGGTATAAGGAATTCAGGGATGGAACACGGGCGCAGAATTCATACCGGAATCCGTGTAAGAAGTTCCTCTACTTATAATATCGTTGATTTAAGAAGTAGAAAATTTTCTTACATTGATAGTGGTATGAATTCTGCGCCCGTGTTCCATCCCTGGGAATTAATTTTCATTCCTGAGCAGTTTTTCGAGACATGGTAAAATGCAATAAAACACTTCCACCAACTACATTGAATAAAACAAAAAATAAAACAAAATATTATCGCTTAATAACTAGTAGATACTATACACATTACACTGTGTTTTTAAAAGCAGAGCAATATTAAAAACACTTATATTCATAGCTGCCAATATATATATATATATATTGCAACCGGAAATTTTTTATAGAATTTTTATTGAACTTTTTAGCAGATTTTCGTGATTCAACATGATAAATTTTTTTCCAGAAAAATAGTTGTGTTAAAAAAGCCTACAAATTGACAACTATCTATTTTAAACAGAATGTCCCAAAATTACAAGGACAAACTTAATGAAGAGATAGAACACATCACGAGGATTCAGAACTCCATAGGAACCCATGTCTGCAAATGTCATCTTAATCCTTTAATAGTGGGTGTTTTGGTGTATTCTTTTATAAATGAGGGCAGTTCAAACGTATATATATATATATATATATATACATATATATATATATCTATATATATAGATATATATATATATATCAACACACTTGGTCGACTTCTCTCCAATATCAGTATTCCTTCCCAAAAGTGAGAATCTAGAAGGCTGTGAAAATATTTATCTACGGCCCTCTCAACTTCTCCATTGGACGCGAAGCGCTTCCCAGAAACAGATTTCTTTAAGTCTGGGAAAGATAGAAATCTGACGGAAGGATGACCGAGCAAATCGTACACCAAATCCCTCAGTTTTCCCATCGTCAACGCACCCTTGTTTGCAGGTGCGTTGTTCTGGTGAAAGGTGATTTTATTCTTTTAAAAGTTAGGCCTCTACTCGTGAGTTTTGGCATCCTTCTTGTCATAAAGGTTGGAGTAACATTTGCCTGCAATTATTCTTCCTTTTTCAAGGTAATCAATTAAGAGGATCCCTTTCGTATCTGAATACACGCTGGCCAGGACCTTTCCGGTAGATGCGATCGACTTCGCTTTCTTTGGCGCTGAACCACCAGCTTCCACTCACTGCTTGGACTGCTATTTTGTTTCTCGCGTGTAGTGATGGACTCATGTTTAATCCATGATGACAAATTGCCCCACAAAATCGGTCGCATCCCTATTGAATTGGTCCAAATATTATTGCGAATATCGTTTGTGCTTTTGTTTTTCATCGGCATTCAGCAAATGCAGCACCCATCTTACGCAGAGCTTTCGTACCACTAATTCTTTGTGCAAGATGTTTTGCACCCTTTCTTTCGATATCCCCACAGCCTCAGCTATCTTACTCACTTTCACTCGCCTATCGTCCAACACGATAACATGCACTTTTTTGATGATTTCCGATGTGGTAGCGGTTTTAGGCCGTTCTTCACGTGGGTCATCTTCGAGGGATGTGCGACCACGTTTATAATCAGCTGCCCACATTTTAATGGTTAATATGGAAGAAGCAGAGTCCCCGTAAACTTTTGTCAACTTCGGATGAATTTCTTTGGGGTTAATTTATTCAAAACGAAGACTTTTATGACGACACGATATTCAAGTTTATCCATTTTAACAACTAAAATCACTCAATACTTTATAAATTCTTCATCTAATTCATAAATTCGTATAAACAAACTACTTGAGAACAATTTGAAACTTGTACGAACTAATGACACATGTACCTAGGCAGGAAACACAACTTTTTGCTGATTGGGATGCAATCTCTGTGTCAGGTCGAGAACTTTTCACCTTACCCTCGTATATATATATATATATATATAAGGGTGTCCACATAAAATCTTTCTGATTTCAAATGTTAATTGTACGAAAACTATGATTCCTGGAGATTTGCGTTTTGTGGTTTATGAATAAACACATCATAAGTTTATTTTCCTAAAAACGTTCATTTGTCCGAAAACGTTACTTTTTTCAGCATCGGTTCCGTTAGTAGCTCATAGAAGGCCCACTCGATATTGAATTTCAATTCATGTCAAGCGCTATTGAATTTTAAGAACTTTTGTTTTTGCTATTCATGATATCCTGAAGCGCAAATGTCTAAAATTCTTCAGTGTAGCCAGATCCAGCGGATTTTTTATTCAATAATCGCCAATAATTTTTAATTGTTACCTTGTTTTTAATCCATAGCCTCCTTAACTTGATGCCTGTCGCGTGGCTCGGAAACTTGACAACAGTTCAAGCGGCAGACAGCGTCACTTGGTACAGATTGCGCGATTTTTTTATTCAACTGTCACCAATAATTTTAAGAAGTGATATATGATATATATCAGGGGTGGCCATACCCGCGGCCCCCGGGCCGCATGCAGCCCGCGAGGAGATTAACGATATTTAAAGTTTGCCAATTTTGCTTAACACATTAAAAATTAATAAATCCGTTCTGACTTTTCGAAGTCCAAATATCTTCCAACGATTATGGTAGCTAAAGTATCACACTTCTGTAAATGAAATATTATTAGATCCATTAACCAATCTTTTTATTATACTTATTAATTTATCATATTTTTATCATATTTTTTTTTATAACACTATTGTCCATTTATGAATGAAAAAAATTAAAATTAATGTATACTGTTCGGAATCTTCACCCTGTTCTCTTCCGAAGAAAGAACATACATACATGATTCATACACTCACAAACATATGTACACATACACATATGTACATAAAGTGCGGCCCGCGTGAATAAAATAGATTTTCCAACAATTGCTTTGGATTGGACAGGCCTGATATATATAATCGGCGTTTCTTCGATTCTATTCGCCTTTTATGTATATCAAATCCCACTTTTAAAAATTTTTGGTGGCTGTCAAATAAAAAAGTCGGGCAATCTGTACCAGGTGTCGCTGTATACCGCTTGAACTATTGCCAAGTTTCCGAGCCACGAGGTAGGCATATAGTTTAAGAGGGTATATCGTAAATAAACAATATAGAAATTGCTGCATAAAAATAGTTGTAGCAAAAAAAGAATAAATTTCTTATTACTCAAAGTGGCCTGAAAAAAAAAGAAAAAAAAAAAAAAAAAACGCGGAGACTACGACTCTTGATATATCCTTTAAATTCTCAATAAAATTTAATCTTTATTATTTGCATAAAATAATGCCTCATTTTTAGATTAGTACTTGGAACTCTTTCATTGCATTTCTAATATTTTTAACCAGATTTTTATATCTTCCAGCTCATTTCAAGAATTTTGTCAATGCAACAATAATTTCTATTCGACTGTCAAATTAATTTTCATTACAAAATTTATTGTTTTATAGAAATTCTACGATAAGAAATATTCCCTTTAAATAAATAAAACTTTCTCACACATAATTCATATTTTTTATGAAACAATTTCAAATTGCTTTTGTTAAGGATTTATTTTAAGGAAATTTTTTAAAAGATTTTATATAATGAAAAATAATAAATAAACATTTCTTTAAATATTATCATCACTTAAAAAGGATTGAAAAGGACTTTTTTTTTTTCGTTTTTGTTAATAGTTGCTGATAGGGGCATTTTTAGAATCTTATAACTATAACACGTAAGAAAAAATTTCTATTTTCGTTTTACAAAGAAAAGTATAAAAATATTTATCTTTCTCACTAAGTATATATTTATCAATGAAAACATCTCAAAAAGTATTAAAAATAAAATATAATAAATTATCTGAAATATAATCATAAAATCTCAACTGTTTTTAAAATAGTATATGCATTTAATTTTACTTTCTTTACATAAATATTGCTATTTATTGTATTTTCTCAGTTGAAATTTAAAAGAAAGTAAAAATATATTTAGTCAAAAATATATTTTATTAGTCAAATGTATTCCGTTACTCTTATAAAATACAAGCTTTTTTAACATCGTGAATACTTAAAGAGATATCATCGAAGAAATAAGTTAAAATTTAGATGCTCACAAAAAGAAAGAGATATAAGAGGTTTATTTTTTTTTGCGTAGTTTTAAATTTTGTAACAGTAAAGGGCAATACAGAGTACATTTTGAAAGCAAAAATGCGTTTAAAACTACTTCTAGATTTGCGTCTATTAATAAGAAACTAAAACTCAACTGTTTCTATCAATGATATCTAATTTAAATTTCTTGATACCTGCTTCGTATTTTTAAGAGTAACTCAATACACTTCGCTATTAAATTATGAAAAATAAATTTTGTTAACCCTCCGCGCACGGGGAGATTATTTTGTATTTACTGTGTTTACATACGCAGGTTGCAAATAGTCTTACTTTTTAATACTACTATTTTTGAATAAAAACATGTTTCATTAGTTTTCAGGATTTATAAATATCAAACATTGTATTTTACAATTAGTGGTGGAAAGTAATTTAGTGAGATAATAATTTTCAATAATTTATCTGTTAAAAGTAGTATTTTAGAAATTTTCGTGTAAATGAAATTTAATGTAAAAAGTTCTTTTGCCCGTCGAAATCACGGGCACCGTACGCGAAGGGTTAATACTTGCAAAAATAGTTACTATCGTTGCAAATTATTTACTAAAAATGCTTATATTTCTTTGGATATGTAATACTTCTATATTTTGATTGCAGTAAACTGTGTCTACTGCAGTATATCAAGTTATTTAAAATGATCTTTTATTCATTTTAAAACTCTGCGTGTTTCAAACAAAAGCTTACGAAAAATATCCGATTTTGCTAAAGAAACAGTTACATCTCCTTGAACGTACGTGCTACTCACATACAAAGAATACATATCTCTAAGTATTAAAAAAAATTACAGTCGCTGGCATCTTTATTTTTTTTTTTTTTTTTTTTTTTTGCGACTGCATCTTCTGTTGGAGGGCATGGACCTTCGCGTCATGAGAGGTATCAATGGCTTTCGAATAATCCAAGGAAGACATTTCAGCTGCTTAGAAATTGCTAGTATTTTAATTAAAGAAGTTATTAACTAAAAACGACGGGTTTATGTATGTATTATATTTGCCACCTTGAAAAATGTTTCTCCCAGTGGCGTTATTCTTCTGTCATGAAGTCAATTTACACGGGAAAATTAAAATATGATCAATGATTTTAGGTAGGTAGATTGGGTTTAACGTCGCACAAGTACTGTGCTATGGGTAATTAGCGACGGTCTGGGACGCAGAGCCTGATTAAGGGTGAGGCACGCTCTCACCGGCATATTTTTAGAATTATTTTTTACTTCATGTCATAGAAATTCCACGCTTTGACAAGGAAATAATTTTTATAAAAAATGAACGGTGTAAAACAATCCAATTTACTCACCGTTATTAGACACCAGAATTCTTTTAAAATAATTTTTAATGAGAAATTTCTGTTTATTATAGGAGGAAAGTATTTGTTAAAAAATTTGGTGTAATTATAAATAATGTCTGCCTCACCCTTAATCAGGCTCTCCTGGGACGCACCCCTAGGGATGTTCCGGAGATATGACATCACAATTTTGACCCTCCATTGAGGGAATGTCTCCCCGTCTTCGGTGATCTCCAGAGGTATTGTAGTTTTGATGAGAACATGGAGGACATTGCGACCACGACGGACTTCATGAGCATTAGCCAACATTAGTGTACACGACGGTCTTTGACAGGCTCAAGTATCGAACCGGCAATTTTCCAATTATTAACTCGACGCTTTACCGACTGGAATACCGCAGCCTGGATCTATGGTTGTAAAAAAAAGAAATAAAAAGGTCATATACTAAAGCTGTAATGCAAAATGGTCTAGCTATTACAAATTTCTCTCTTAAAAAAAAAGAAAAGAAAAGAAATATCACCATAATTTTTATAAAATTAAATAAAAATAAATAATGTGGTATTAAATATTATGTATTTAAATTTGACATTGAATATGGGGATTTTTATAATATTATACTGCTTTTGTTTTGTGTGATGCATTATTAATATTCCTATTCAGTCAAAAACAAAGCAGTTACCAAGCGGCCAGAGCTCTGCATGAGTCAATAAGTAAAGTGAGTCGGGAGTAGACCAAGCCACCCTCGGCGGTTGGTGAGCAGAGCGAGCAGGTGGGAGAGCCCCCTAGTAATTAAAATAAATCTCATATTCCCATGCTATTGCTAAAATGAATAACCAGCATTATTTTTTACGGGGTGATCTCATTTTTTTTTTTTTTTTTTTTTTTTTTTTTTTTTTTGTTCCTGGTACTTTTTTTTTTTTTTTTTTTTGCTTTCGGTACAAAACTGTAACTACAGTTGATGAAACACAACATGTTCTTTACACTCCTCAATTTTGGAATTTTAAATGTGTGATTGTAGAAAGTGATGAAATATTGAATTTATGCACTGCGTCTAATAATTCACACACATCTGTATGCACAATATTTTTTTCAATGAGTACGTCCATAACCTCCTAACCTATATGTCTGTTTGGTAGTTTATTTTAAGCAGTGGAAAATTGAAAATGCTATTTTCAAATAATAATCATCTTCAAAGTTGGAAATATGCAGTATGATTTAATTTATTTTATATTGTTTAAAAAATTTCTGTTAAAAATTAAAAACTTGGTGTGTTTTTTTGTCTTAAGCTTTTTTTTTTTTTTTTTTTTTTTTTTTTTTTTTTCAAACATTTTTATTATTTTTTCAGTGTTTACCAGCTTTTTTTATCAGTAATATTCGTTTTTTTTTTTTTTTTTTTTTTTTTTTTTTAGTGTAAAATTATTATAAAAGTTTACTTTTCGAAAATACTCTTGTTGAAATGTTGAAGCCGAGTTCGATATAGTGACCCGAACTGCGTTCGAACAATACTGCTAAATTGTCAGTGTAAATTATTGTAAGACAGTTATTGTTCACAGTTTTCGTTCAGGTAGATAATCTTAAACAAATATAAAAATTCAACTCATTGTGCATTTCAATTTTTAAGGAAAAAAAAAAATTACCCACACACACACAAAAAAAAAGAAAAAAGTATAGATAAAATTAAATAAAATTCTATTTTACAGACACTTTTTTTTTTTTTTACTAGTAATAATTTCCTTTTTCCTTTTTGATCATTAAGTGCGTATTTGATGTATGCTTAGTAACTCATATATTCGTAAATAATTTAAAAAATCATAAAATAATAAGAAAATGTGCATTTCGACGCCGTTTGTAAAAAGATATTTCTATTACCATTTTCAGTAAAGCAATAGTTAATTTTTTTTCCAATACAGATCCCTGAACACATCAAATGTTAGTGATAATTGGAAATGTAAGCTTATTTTCATGCAGTTTGTTTACAAACATAAGATAATTTTAAAGAACTTCTAGATGCCTACACTGTAAAAAAAAAAACTGTTAAAAGTACAGGAAAAAATCTGGTAGCTGAGATGCCAGTATTTCTCCGTCAAATATACAGGACAAAACTGTTGTACTTTTAACAAAAAACCTGTTTGATTTAGAAGATTCCTGTGTAAAATATATGTCAGTAATGCAATTTTACGGTTTTAAACTGTATATTTGACGGAGAAATACTGGCACCCCAGCTGCCAGATTTTTCCTGTACTTTTCACAGTTTTTTTTTTTTTTTTTTTTTTTTTTTTTTTGCAGTGTAGCATCGGTACAAATCACCGTTTACTATTTCTTTATTTTCGTACGTGCCGAAATCTTTGTAACGCTCCAATCAATCTTTCGTGACTGAAATAAAAATACTTTAATAATAGTGCTTTGTCCACCAACATAAACATCGTAATATAAATATATATATATATATTATCCAAGCACAAACTTATTATGATTTAGGCAAATCGTAAATGAGGTCTTATTCGAATGTCACTCAGCTTTCGGGACTTTAATTCGTATTAAAATTACACCAACATTTCTAATTCATTCCGCAAGATTATTATTCCTCTCCCTCTTTTCACACCAATTTTTGGAGCGTAGATTTTCGAATATGAAAATCTTAAAAAGGTCCTAGATGGAGGGCATTCCAACCAAATCTAACTGTCGTGTACTCACTCAGGCTTAATTCTAAAACCCCAATATATATTTACAATTAAAAAGAAAAAACAAATTACGCCAAAAAAAAGTGTGGTGAATAAAAGGAGGTTTTTTAATGCTCCGGAATAAATTAGAACTGATGGCATATCTGACATAGTTCTAGTAATTTCTTGTGCTTAGCACCATCTATCAACCCTTTAACGTTCACTACTTAATTTCTTTTGAAAACTGCCGAACTAGTATCAAAAATGACTATCAGCATAGCTTCCAATATTTTAATTTATTCCGGAGTCTTTTTAGCACCGCCTTTATTTCGTACCACATTTTTAAAGAGCATATTTTTCTTATTTTATCGTAGTTATATATTGGAGAAAATTATTCTATAAATAAAATGGTGCGAAATAAAAGCGGGGCTAAAAATACTCAAGAGTAAATTAAAATGTTGGCAGCTATGCTATTAGACACATAGTGATAAGGAAAACGTTACAATTAAAAATTATTGACTATTATTGAATAAAACATCCGCTAGATCTGGCAGCACTGCCTGTAGCACGAAATTCTCCAGCGCTAGGCAGACTAAAAAGAAACGAGAAAACAACTGTGGTGTGCTTGTCAGAGCACAACTTTCATTTTTAATGACGTCAGATTTCATACTGAGTCTTCGGCTGCGACTAAAGCCTGCTGATTCTGCTTCGAAACGAGAAGAGACCAAGATATGCTTAATTTCATGGTTAATCGCAAGACACTGTCATGACTAACATCTTCGCACTAGCTGAAAGATAAAGCACTGTAAAACGCGTGGTTTGTATCTTGCTTTCTCTCTCCGTGAACAATATGCGGCGTGTTTCACAAAATTCTGCAATTATCGAATTCTACGCTTCCGCAGGATTCCGTGTTTTGTTCTCCAAATGTGTCCGCATTGGTTCCAACGTGTTCAAAAGTTGCAAGCAGGTGCTAACCAGGGATGAAAGTTTTCCGTCTTTCGACGGAGCTATTCTACCGGTATTTTTTTTAACAATAAACTATATCCATTGTGTGTATTTTTACACTAATTCCTTTCGATTAAATAAATCGAAAGGAATTAGTGTAAAAATACACTCAAATTTTCTAAATAAAAATAGTGGTGCCGATGACGATAACCACTTTCACCCCTGGTGATAACAGACTACGTCTAGATTTTGCGAATGACTTTCTTATCCGGTATGATGATGACAACAGTTGGTCTTTACACATTCTGTGAACGGACGAGGTTCATTTTTCATCAACTGGAAACGTAAATTCTCTGGTCTTTTCTTCACGTTTCGAAGCAGACTCAGCAGGCTTTAGTAACAGCCGAAGACTCTGTACAAAATCTGACGTCTTTAAAAATAAAAGTCGTGCTATGGTAAGCCCACCACAGTTGTTTCCCGATTTCTTCTTAGTCTGCCTAGTGATGGAGATTTTCGTGCTACAGGTATTGTTCCAACGCTATTTATAGTTTTTTGCTATGGAGATCGCATTCTAATAAAAGAAAAATAGGACGTTGCCATTTGAATTTTTTGAAATTTTCCCACTATAACTGAAATTGTTGGAGTTTAATTGTTGTTTCTTTATATGATTCTTGAGCGTATACCCTAAAATACCTTGTCCTAAACTTGTATTCAGTTTCAGTGAATGGTACGACAGCTACGGTCTCATATAGCGGAGCAGTTTTTTTTTTTTTTTTTTTTTTTTTTTTTTTAATCACCCTATATATATTAATTCGAAGTGTAATTAATTCTACATTATATTCACCTAGTAATTTTGTAAAATATGTTTCTTAATTAGGTGGAAAATTGCTGTATAAATATAGTGATGTAAGAGCATACTTGCCAACATACTAATTAATATTCCGTAGTATTGTTAGCCCCGCCTTTTTTTTCACACCAGTCTCTTTTTAGAGTATTTTTAAATTTATTTAATCATAATTGGATTTGGAGAATATTATTCAAAAAATTTACTGGTGTGGAAAAAAGGGCGTAAATGTTGGCAAGTATGTGCAAGAATCAATACAAAAATTCGTGCCATGCAACCCTGTGTAATATCTATTTAATTTAACACTTATTTATTTTGAATAAAATGAATATATATGAACTATAAAAGTAAAATTGTTTTCCTAATTAATTTTGACACAAATCTGAAATATTTCATTTAATTAATTAAAAAGAGTTCACTCGCATCTTTTTTCTTTTTATGCACAGAAGAAAAAGTTTATTAGCATCATAGATTTTTTTTTAAATGTTTAAATAAAGTTTATAAGCTACATGCAGTTTCCATTTATTTTATATCATGTAGATATAAATTTAGATTCCCAGCTTCAGAAATATCTCGTATTGATTATCAATAGCATTGTTTTTTGTTTCGTCAATAAATAGATAACAGGATGAGGAGTATTCAGCAATGAGGTTATCGATACTATGCCTCCAGTGCATTCAATTTTTGGAATAGACATTAATATAGTACATACATTTCGTGACTCTTCTTAATTAATTGGAAGTTTCTTCAAATTAAAATAATAATTTATCTTATAAGAAAATATGAGTAAATTTATAAAAATATTTTTTTTCAAACGGACAAACAATATGAAACAGATTTGCAGTTTACCTAAGTTTATTGCTTTAAAGAGAATCCGGGATGTTAAAAGGACAATATTTTACAGATTTTAGTATTTATGTTAATGTAATTTTTGCAGGGGTGTTTGCGTTCCGGATTTTTTATTTTGTTTCCCACCAGTAATTACGAATTGTACTTTTGGCTATATTTAATTGCTAAACATTATTAGAAAACTAATAATAATATCACTATTAAAAAATACCTGGTAGGAAATAAAATAAAAATTCCGGAACGCAAACAACCCTGCTTTTGTGTTTGCACGTAATTAATTTAAAACTACTTGTACGAAACATAGAAACGGTTATTTTAGAAAAAATAACATGTTTATAGATTATTATTATTAATTGTATTTAAAATTGTAATTTTATAAAATAGGAAATACACAAAAAACTTGTTTTAGGCGTCCTTATTTCAACAGTAGGGGTCGAAGTGGTCTTTTTTTTTTCCCCCACAACACTATTTTTATTCAGTAATATCTGTATTTTTCAGTCGAAGACAACTTCTGCATTTCTTTCATAGAATAATACAAATATTGCTTTATAAAAAGATTGGTGTGAAACGAAGTGACCACGTGACCCCTGCAATGGATGTTCTGGTTTGCATATTTCGTTACAATAAGAAATTTGCAGAGCCTGATTAAGGGGGAAGCACACATTATTTATACTTACACCGTTATTTTTTAACAAATACTTTCCTCCTATAATAAACAGAACTCTCTAAAATATGAAGAGTGAGATCTGACTCTAAAAGAGTGGCATATCACTCTTTGAACATGCCAAAATGGAGCCAACCTCTAAAGAGTGAAAAGTCTCTTTTCGAAAGAGTGAGATTTCTCACTCTTTATTAAGAGTGAGATTATTCGGAGCAATGTAAAGAATATGACTGTTTATTTTTCCTTTAAAAAATTGCGTTCTCTAGACGATGTCGTTTGATTTCCCCTTGCGAATCAACTCCAGTTCAACGGTGGAAAGAATGCTGTTGTAATTAAAATTACACATTTATTTATTAACGAAAATTAAACAAAAATGTGTATAATTAAAATTACACATTTATTTATAGAAGGATATAAAACAAACATGTGTGTAATCTAAATATATATATATAAATACTTTATGTATGTATAATACAATTTAAAAAGTGATGTGTATATAAATATAGGCAAGTAAAAAAATGTTTCTTTTCTAACATGAGCGATGTAAAAGCGGGAGGTCATCATTGTAAAATCGTAGGAGGTAGAATTGTAATGTATCTCTGATATGAATCTACCAGACAGTCAGGCGACGAGCGGAGAAAGCATTTGACACTAAACTACAAAAGCTCAAGAAAGTGGTTTATAGCAGCCATAAATGAGAAAAAAAGAGATGGAGGAGATTTCCAAGGACTGAAATTTTCTAAGAAGAGCAGAGGGAATCAAGAGAAGGTACATTGGTTAAAAAAAACGACCACTAAAAAAAGGGAAAGGTCGCATGTGTGGCAGAAGGCGGAGTCAAAATGGGCCTGTAAGTAAAATATACAAAATATCGTCAGATGATAAAAAATTTTTGGAAGGAAAAAACAAGCCATCAGCCCTGAATCAGCGGTTGGACCCTCGTCGATGCAGACCGGGGAAGCGGCCGGTAAGATTGCCGGAGCAGAAATCATCGAAGGAATAGGAGGCGATACGCTGAAAGGGAGATGCTTTCCGGAATTAAAGGTTGGATTCTCATAACCTCGACTGATGATGCCCTGAGTATTATAGTGAAACTTCTCAAAAAAGAGCCAAAGATGCTGGAGGCCTAATTGCTGCATTAGTGTATATTGAACGCTCGTCGTCTGGTGAGTCTCTAATTTTAAATTATATTAAAAAAGAAAATATTTAATTTTTAAATTTCATTTATTCTTCCTCCTAAACAAAAAAAAAAAAAAAAAAATGGCTGAGTCCCGCTTAAAGTGCTCACAAAAGGATATATTTAATTTTGATAAAGAATTTTATGTTTAAAATAAAAAAATGAATAAAGGATCATTGGTTAGAAATATTTAGTGTGTTTTTTTATTATTATTGGTTTCTAGATAAATTATTCTTATATTTTTTTTATTGGTTTCTAATATATGATTCCAAGAAGACAGCTTAAATAAATAGGAGAAAATTTTAGTATTCAAAATTTCATTTTATGACCCAGTAAAAAATTTAGTGAACTTGGGTGTTATTTAAAGTATAATTTAAATTATCATTTAGCTTATTATTTTTTTAGAAACAACGCAATGTGCCATACAGATGGGAGAGTATCTCTAAATAACAATTTCTCTCCAACACTGTAAATCAACCAAAAAGCGATTTGGTGCCTATCCAGTTGAGGTCATAAAATGATATAATAAAAAGAAAAAAATAAATAAAATAAGATAAACTAATTTAGGAAAACTTTAAGGTGGACTCAGACAAAATAATAATATAAAAATATACTAAGCAGTTGCTTAAATAAAATTGGATAGATATAAATAAAGGAAATCATAGCATTATAATGTTATTGTATTTGTATATGAATAACTGATAAAAAATATATATAACGAGTAGATATGCAAATGTGTACATATAATATATATATAGATATAAATTACACTTTCATTAATAATGATAAGTAGAACATGAAAATAAATGAAGTGTATGTGAAATAATTACAGTTGAAAATTTTGAAAAATTACTGGAAATATTTTATATGTACACATAAACAGCAAGATTGCTCAGAAAGGTTTCTTGAAAACAATTAATCTAATATTTTGTTTGTTTGATAATATTATTTTGGATGCCTGTATACATATAAAATTTGAATATTTTACTTTGAAGAAAGTAAATAGTTTCCTAAAATAAGGAATAATAATAATAATTGAACTAGAATAATCTAGCTAGTCAGTAAATATATGTATACAAGCATAATTTGTGTTAATGTTAATACATATAAGAATGATTTTTTAAGAGTTGATTTAAAGTAAAGATTAGAAAGTAGGGGATGTAAATGAAAAGTACTTATAAATTGAGAAATAAAGTTGCGAATAAGTGTGATACAAAAACTCAAAATCAGAAGAAAACGGTGGAAACAAATTCTGAGAAGGTAGTACCGGGTAAAATAAAAATGGAGAAAAAATTAACAGTGTCATTAGATACGCTATTAGTGGGTCTTCCACACTTCAGTGGGGACAGTCAGGCTAATATAGATAAATTTCTAGAATCATTTGAGACATTAACAAATGCGACAGAATTAGACGATGGAATTAAATTATTAATTTTAAAAAGTAAAATCAGTGGAAAAGCAAAGGAGAAAATAAACTTGGATGAGGATTTAATAAATGAGAATGTGTATGAGCAATTCAAACATAAATTAAAAGAAAAATTTAAGAGCAAAGTAAATTTCTCAAAAGCTCAGGCGGATTTCATGAATATCAGGCAATCACCAAAACAAACTATAGAAGAATATGCAACGGAAATAATAAAAAAATCAAATGAATTTTTAAAAGGGTCTGGATTCGAAAACAAAGATGGGGCAAAAGAATTTGTAAACAGTTTAAAATTAAATAAATTTATTGAAGGCATGAGGGCAGACATAGCATTTGAGTTAAGAAAGGCAGATATAAAAGATTTTGAAAGTGCATTAAAAATGGCTAAGACCATTGAAAATGCAATGCAATTTAACGTGGAGGAAATAAATACTATAGAGAAAAAAAATAGCAACGAAACCGATATGTATACATTATTATTAGAATTAACATCGAAACAAACTGAACAAATCAAACAATTAGAAAAAAAAAATCGAAGAATTAGAAATAAGAAATAACAGAAGTCAAGAGAGACAAAAACATGACAGCACAAGATTTTGTGCAATTTGCAAAACTAGATCACATAATACTGAACAATGCTGGTACAATTCAAGAACTAATCCCAATATTGTAAACAATACAGTCCCTATAATACAAGAGAATGAAAATGCAGGGGTTAGAAACGTAAGATCAGACGAAAATAGATCTAGTAATACAAATTATGGAAATTTTGATAGGGGTACTAGTAATTATTTCAGAAGAAGTTCACATAGAAATTTTAGACAAAGAGGTACAAACCGCCCTGCTATAACGTTTCCAAGGCAGTCGGGAAACTAAATGAGGGGTTTACCAAGAGTAAAAATAATAATAACATAGTCGGCCGGTAAGATTGCCGGAGCAGAAATCATCGAAGGAATAGGAGGCGATACGCTGAAAGGGAGATGCTTTCCGGAATTAAAGGTTGGATTCTCATAACCTCGACTGATGATGCCCTGAGTATTATAGTGAAACTTCTCAAAAAAGAGCCAAAGATGCTGGAGGCCTAATTGCTGCATTAGTGTATATTGAACGCTCGTCGTCTGGTGAGTCTCTAATTTTAAATTATATTAAAAAAGAAAATATTTAATTTTTAAATTTCATTTATTCTTCCTCCTAAACAAAAAAAAAAAAAAAAAAAAAAAAAAAAAAAATGGCTGAGTCCCGCTTAAAGTGCTCACAAAAGGATATATTTAATTTTGATAAAGAATTTTATGTTTAAAATAAAAAAATGAATAAAGGATCATTGGTTAGAAAGAAAGTTCAGAAACTCGAATTACTTGATACGAGAAAAAGAGGGAAATAGAAGTTTAAAAATTCATATTTCAAAAATATTTAAAGTACCACCAGAAAAAGAAAATTAAAATAACCAGCTAAAGGATATAGGAAGGATCTACGTCAAATAATAGAACAGAAAAAAAAAAAAAAAACACTAATAATAATAATAATAGATAGTAAAATAGTGTGGTTAGTTGCGACATACATAATTTTATTGTTGTAGAGGGGTGCTTCAGATTTTAACTGGTAACTGTTTGAAGCTGGTCTTCAAACAGAGAAATTAATATTTATGGCGGGGCCCCTTTATTAAGCTATAGATGTTCTTTTCTCCTTGCCAGTGAAGAATTTTGAATGTGGCCTTGATAACAATAATAAAAAAGTTTAATAGTAATAAGAATTGTAATAAAGCTAACATTAGAATGTATACAAAAATGTATCAAGTTGCGAGTGTGCAGATAATAATAATAATAATAGTGATAAAGTTATTATTGCATTTTGGCTGGAAAAACATAGAAATTGGAGTAGAATAAATCAATAACAGCTGTAATAATAGAGAAATGAACGTGAATTACATTCAGAATAAATAGAATGTAAGATAGAGATTGGATGAAGGCTCTAAAACGGGGATAGGAATTTTCTTCTTAAACACTAGAGGTTAAAAATAACAAAAAAAAAAAAAAAATCCCAAGCACGACAAAAAAAAAAAAAAAAAAAAAAAAAAAAAAAAAAAAACCACGGGTTTTACACTGTAACATTAAGTAGATAAGGAGTTTTTAGATAAACTGTGTATAAAATAAAATAAAACGAACGAAGAAATAAATAAATAAAAGTTGTGTACAGAATGTTGAAATATGCAAATAATCCAGAAAAATAACATAATAGTATATATATAAACTGTGTGTGAAATGCTATGATTTTGTTTATTTATATTTATGTATAGATATATATATAGATATATATATAATTTTTTTTTAATTTTTTGGAAAAGGAAAAATTTAAGAAAAACATTTGTAAAATAAAGAAAAATATTTTCTTTTTTTTGGAGTAGACTCACCCAACAACAACTATCAGTAATAGAGGTGCTCAAAAGCAACAAACACATACATAAATGTACAAAAATTACAAAAATATGTGTACACTTTTTAGAATCAGAAGGATGAAAAATGAAATATACTTTAAAATGAGACTCTATACAATGGTAATATAAAAAGAGACATAAAACAAGGACAAAATGAAGTGAACTCTTACATTAAAATTTTTTTGTTTTCGAAAACAAATACGAATGAACATTTAAAGTGCTATGGACTGAAAGAATGGACAATACTTATTCTGTTTCCTTCATATCTAAGTATCATATGAGTATTAGTATTTTGTTTGTGTGTATTTTTGTATTTTATTTTATAGGTCAAAAATGATGTAACAAAGGCTTATATATATATATTTTTTTTTTTGTAGAAAGGGGGGATATAAATGTTGTAATTAAAATTACACATTTATTTATTAACGAAAATTAAACAAAAATGTGTATAATTAAAATTACACATTTATTTATAGAAGGATATAAAACAAACATGTGTGTAATCTAAATATATATATATAAATACTTTATGTATGTATAATACAATTTAAAAAGTGATGTGTATATAAATATAGGCGAGTAAAAAAATGTTTCTTTTCTAACATGAGCGATGTAAAAGCGGGAGGTCATCATTGTAAAATCGTAGGAGGTAGAATTGTAATGTATCTCTGATATGAATCTACCAGACAGTCAGGCGACGAGCGGAGAAAGCATTTGACACTAAACTACAAAAGCTCAAGAAAGTGGTTTATAGCAGCCATAAATGAGAAAAAAAGAGATGGAGGAGATTTCCAAGGACTGAAATTTTCTAAGAAGAGCAGAGGGAATCAAGAGAAGGTACATTGGTTAAAAAAAACGACCACTAAAAAAAGGGAAAGGTCCCATGTGTGGCAGAAGGCGGAGTCAAAATGGGCCTGTAAGTAAAATATACAAAATATCGTCAGATGATAAAAAATTTTTGGAAGGAAAAAACAAGCCATCAGCCCTGAATCAGCGGTTGGACTCTCGTCGATGCAGACCGGGGAAGCGGCCGGTAAGATTGCCGGAGCAGAAATCATCGAAGGAATAGGAGGCGATACGCTGAAAGGGAGATGCTTTCCGGAATTAAAGGTTGGATTCTCATAACCTCGACTGATGATGCCCTGAGTATTATAGTGAAACTTCTCAAAAAAGAGCCAAAGATGCTGGAGGCCTAATTGCTGCATTAGTGTATATTGAACGCTCGTCGTCTGGTGAGTCTCTAATTTTAAATTATATTAAAAAAGAAAATATTTAATTTTTAAATTTCATTTATTCTTCCTCCTAAACAAAAAAAAAAAAAAATGGCTGAGTCCCGCTTAAAGTGCTCACAAAAGGATATATTTAATTTTGATAAAGAATTTTATGTTTAAAATAAAAAAATGAATAAAGGATCATTGGTTAGAAATATTTAGTGTGTTTTTTTATTATTATTGGTT
The DNA here is from genome assembly GCA_963930645.1 of Salticus scenicus. NCBI lineage: Eukaryota > Metazoa > Arthropoda > Arachnida > Araneae > Salticidae > Salticus > Salticus scenicus. The sequence goes on from OZ005651.1 coordinate 233,440,678, forward strand.
TCTAGATAAATTATTCTTATATTTTTTTTATTGGTTTCTAATATATGATTCCAAGAAGACAGCTTAAATAAATAGGAGAAAATTTTAGTATTCAAAATTTCATTTTATGACCCAGTAAAAAATTTAGTGAACTTGGGTGTTATTTAAAGTATAATTTAAATTATCATTTAGCTTATTATTTTTTTAGAAACAACGCAATGTGCCATACAGATGGGAGAGTATCTCTAAATAACAATTTCTCTCCAACAAATGCAGTTTGGATTCGCCTGGAATCGAACCTAGGCCGTCCTCGTAGCAAGCGAGTGTCTTACCACTGAACCACTGAGCACATACACTTATTGCTTAATTTATATTATTAAATCATTCTTATACGTGATCAATCATATTTTTAATTTTTTCTTCATTTATAAACAATATAAAATTACAGAATTCTAATGGATATTTTAAAATTAAAATTATTCTGAAATTGCTAAAATTAGAATTATTTTAAAAGCAAAATGTGTACTTGAAAACAAATTTCCTAATACAAGCAGTCATTTAAAGTAGCTTATAGGGAAAAGAAGTTACTCAAGTGTACATGTTTAAATAAATAAATAAATAAATAAATTTTCGCATACAAATCTGTAGAGTTTCCTGAAATGCTCATCCGTTCAGGAGTATAAAACTCGCTGTTGATTTTAAATATTAGTAAAGAATTATAGCCAAATTTTTTAATATTTCACATATGCTAGCTGACAATGAATATAATAAAAATATGAGTTATTATAGATTTTAAGGCGTTGTGCATTAAATATTTGCACTGATATTTTCTCTTATACTTTATATATTTCTGAATAAAACTATTTACTTTTCAATACGAGTTTCGATATATTTCTTGTGATTTTCGATTCTTCACTAATAATATTACTTCGATTTTGTCAATCGCGAAGAAAAAAATATTTAACAAATTATTTTTTAACATAATTATTTTCCTTTTTTTTTTTTTTTTTTTTTTTTTTTTTATTCATCAAAAATCTAGTTGTAAGGAATTAGTCTAGGAATAAGTTCTGTGAAACAAATACATGCATGAGACCGTTCAGAAATTGTCCTTCATTTTTCTTTCGAATTCTGATTAACAGATGGCGCCAGCAATTTTTCACTCTACAAAAGTTTGATCTTACAATACACGATGACCTCACTCTTTGTGACAAAGTGACTATACGTCACCCTTTCACAAAAAGTGAGAAATGTCACATTTTCAAGAGTGATAATAGTGTTTTCTCACCTTTATTGGTGTCAAAATAGGGGTCACTTTTTAAGGAGAGAGATTCTCACTCCAGAAATTTTAGAGAGAAAATTCTCATTAAAAATGATTTTAAAAGAATTCTGGTGTCTAATAACGGTGAGTAAATTGGATTGTTTTACACCGTTCATTTTTTATAAAAAATATTTCTGTGTCAAAGCGTGGAATTTCTATGACATGAAGTAAAAAAAAAATTGTAAAAATATTCCGGTGAGAGCGGAGATAATATGTTCTTCCCCCTTAATCAGGCTCTGGAAATTTGTATAATTAAGTTAAAAATTAAGGATTTTTTGAACGCGTATTTATAAATATATATAATTTTAAAATTATATATTCTCTATAGCTTTAATAATATGATCATTGTCGCCAACTATTGCGCTTTTTGGCTACAGGAAGGTTTTGATAGGTATTATTATTTTATTTAATCAGCGAAAACTTTTACAGAAATATATGTAATAATTTCTACTAAGGTTTTTCTGTAGCCAAAACTGGTAACTATGCGTGAAATACATCCATAATTTTATGAATTTGTAAAATGCATAGCTACTGCTTTATTCGCTCGTTTGCTACTGGACAATAAAAAAAAAAAAAAAAAAAAAAAAAAAAATTATATACGTCTGTAACATTTTCCACTGATTAAAAAAAAAATAAATTTTCTATTAAAATTTTTCCTGTATCCGAGAAGCTTAAAAATTGGCAACCATGAAAAGAAGAATTTAATATTATTGTTTTTATTATTATTTTATTTTATTTATGTATTTATTTATTTTGAACAACAAATCAATTAAGATTTTTTTATAATACAGAATCTGTGAAGATATGTTAAAAAGTAATGATATTTTGATAGCATTTAAAGAATATAAATTTAAATTTTATAAAACTTTCAGCTAAATGAATAATTTAGAAATAAATCTAAATAAAAGAGGATTATTTAGTTAATAATATTATTAAGCAGGGGACCATTTAACCATTAAAATGATATCCAACAAATTAATATATTCATGAATTAAAAGAGTTGTTACTTATTATTTCATACATATATATTATTCCATTCACATAATTGACATTAATTAGCTTTTTCTATTGTATAGGTTTATATCCTGAAAAGAGAAATATAAGTATATCATAAATTTGATAAAAATGTAAACAGTAACTTTTAAAGATATTTCCCTTTTAAATTTTAACATTTCTATGAAGAAATATAGTTTCCATAAAAGAAAAAAAAAGGTTAAACTTTTAGAAGAAATTCATAGTTTACAAACATATACATAAATATATTTACTAAATTTTAAGCAACTATTGAAAAAAAAAAAAAAAAAAAAAAGAAGAAGAAGAAGAAATAGTATTTGATTTTTTTTTTTTTTTGTGTTTATATTTACAGCACTGCCAACATTCTAATTTATTCCATAAAACTGTTAGTGTTTGTCTCTTTTCCTACCACATTTCTTGTAGAGTAGTTTTCTCAAATGTGTAGTAACGATAAAAATGGTAGAAAATTACTCCCCAGAATTTTTTTATGAAAAAGAGGAGGGTACTAAAAATTTTACGGTATATCCCCGTAACGCGCGCTGTCCTCGCTGCGAGGACGCAAAATTTAAGATCCAGCTGTAAAACTTCATCCCGGAAATTTTTTAGCAAAAATTTACGTTTATAACATAGCAGAAAAGGCCGGTTTTTTTAACCTTAAAATTTAAAATTTCTTTTAATTTAACTTAGTTCATGAATTGCGGTGGCAGTATAATTTAAATGATCCGAATTCTCTTGCGCCGCAAAGGGTTAAATTAATATCTTTTGGTAAGTATGCATGTGTTCTGCCAGTTGGACTGGGCGTCACATCGATGTAATACAAAAATCGATTTATAGCTAAAATCGGCGATCCGATTTAAAGATAACATCTACTACGAAATTTCGGAATGACGATGTTAGACGATGTAATGCAGCATCGATTTAGAGATTACATCTGTTATTGATGGAATTGGAAAAGTCCGATGTTAGCTAGGCATCAAGTTACCTCGACGCGCTTGCGGTTAAGGCATCAAGGGAAGTTTTATCGATTTAGCGAAAACGAGTTAACAATAAGTGCAAAAGCCGTCTTACGATTTAGCGTAATATGAATTGTGCTACGTGCCAGCTTTTTATTTCAAAGGAGATCCCAGAGAGGCGATGCTCTTAAATCGGCCTGTCCTGTGCTCCGTTTGTTCCAAAGAAGAGACGAAGTGTTGCGCTTGCGCTATGCTAAATCAGAGAGAAAAGAAAATACGATTTTAAATGGTTCATAATTGTTCCAAACTTTTAACTTATTGTGGTTTTACGGAGACTCCAATTTGTTTGCTAAGTATTGTTTTCTTTCTTTTTGTAATAAATAATTATTTTTGGCAATTACAGTATGCATTGTTGTAATAAATATTAACATAAATATATAGATTTTTCTCATTAAATTAAATAGAAAATAAATTTATCTTTTACAATATTTAAGAACACAATAAATCACGATAAAAATAGTTTCATAATACAATACGACATATCTGTTTGTCGTTTATTATTTATTCAATAATTTGGCTTTGTCAGACTCTTTTATTATTAATATTTTGTAAGAGGGGGGAATTTTTAAAGAATGTACGCAAGAATTTTTAATGGTGCTCCTTATTACGTATTTTTATTACGCTCTTTATAATACCATTAATAAGCTTCAAATATTACTTTACTGGAGTTAATAAAATCTGCAATATTTATACTTCAAAATACTATTAAAAAGAAACAGGTTTCAAAATTTTCCCTTCATTTAAAATTAAATATCTTTATCAAACTTTGCTACCTATTTCCCCTAACAAATGAATTTGTCTTGATTTTTTTTTCTTTTTCCACAATGATGTGTGGTTTATTTATAGGCAAATTGGATATTAAATGCCAGAAAATAACGTATTTCGGAAATATGACACAGGAAAAGCAAAAAATTTTGTTAATTTTATGTAAAATAATAATAATAATAATAAATATTGGGAATCAGCTTTCAAAAACTTTTGCTAAATTATTACTGATTTGGACAGTTGGTTAAAAAATTTCGTGTCGAGTTTATCAGTCGACTAGAATTTTTTTTTTTTTTTTTTTTTTTTTTTTAAGAAAGCGGAAATTTAATTAACTGACTGTGGTAAAAGACAAATTTTATAAATCAAAATACATTCAACATTCCATCATATATCAGAAACACATACAAAAAGGGATAAACAGTTTAAAAAAAAAAAAAAAAAAAGATCCTATAAAAACCAACAATAACAAAAGTGCATCAGAGGACTAGGGTTGAAACGTAATTCGTTAAAAACTTTAAATAAACACCATAAAATGCAAAAAACTAGCAACAGTTGTTTCGAGTCGAAATAAAACGCAATCCTTCGTCAAACGGACAAAGTAGGCACAATTGCTGCAAGCAAAGCGGCAACGCACACTGCAGAAACTGTTGTGCTACAGGCTATCAAAAACTATAATTATAACGATGCCTCCTAATATTAATCATTCAGAAATGTTTAATCAACATAACTTTTATTAATAAAAATTTCGCACATGTAGTTTGGCGTAATTTTAAGCAATAGATGCTGAGTTATAGGCATATGGGAAATTGCAGAAAATGAATAATAGCAGCGCCCCTTTTAGGTCAGATTACTATTGATTAAAAGACTTGTTTATGTAGGAGAGGATAGGGAGGAGATATTTTCTAAATCAGTGTTAAATCGATTTATCTCTATATCGCGATACTAGATGGAAGATAAATCGATTTATAGAATCGCTACATCGCCCAGTATCCTAATTAATATTCCGTAGTATTGTTAGCTCCGCTATTATTTTCACACGAGTATTTTTTGAGAGTTATATTCTCCATATTTAATCTCGATTAAATAAGAAGAAAAATACTATTAAAAAATACTGGTGTGAGAAAAAAGTCGGGACTAACAATACTACGGAATATTAATTTGGAAATTGGCAAGTATGTGTGTATGTCTTTTTGTCTACGTTAGGGACTTAAATCAGGTGAAACTTTCATCAGTGAGGGGTTTTTTAAGGAACCCTAGCCTATATTCATGTAAGTTGAGGAGAAATGGAGAATTCAAAGAGGTTTTGCCGACGAGCGAGAGAAATGTATAACCTGGAGTTTCCAGTCCACGATTCAAAAGCAGAATTTCCCATTCTGTTAGTAGAACTGTTTTTTCCTCATCAAAGATAATAAAAATTTGTATTAAAAATTAATGCTATTACAACTGAATTAAAAATTTCGTACTTTGTCATTCTAGGCACAAAAAAATGTGGTATATCCTTTACATGCGGGATGACCCTGTATCGGGTTTTAATCTCTAATGTAAGGTACATATGCCTGTGGCATTAGGCATGTACTTATATACACGCCGGGTAATTTAAAAGTCACTAAACCCAAAAATGAAAAATATATTATTCAAAAGGTGTTGACGGTAGCTTTACACGGCTTTTACTGAAATGCGCAGAAAAGCATAGGATTTTTATATATAAGGAAACAATATGAGTTACATCTTTCACCAACAAATATCACATTTTAAATATTATTCTCAGTATACTCTTAAGTACTATTCATTATTCTCAGTATCACATTTTAAGAGACAAGTCATGATATTATTAAAAGATAAATCATTGTTAGCCAACCTTTATTATGGTTATTCCCAATGTGGAATGTCTGACGGCCATTCTCATAAATGACGGCCACCATATTGAATATTTATAGTCCTAGTTGTGTTGTTGAGTGTACTGCGCTACTGTAAAAGTAATTTTACAATTAAAACTCTACCTGATTAAAATAATAATAATAATAATAATTTGCTATAAATCTTTTGTTGCTTAAAAAATTACAATGTCCTTCTGTGCATTTCAGCGAAAGCCGGTCAATACCTTTTGAATAATACATTTTTTCCCCCTGTGACTTTTGGATCACGCGGTGTAAAAGTATTATTTACCGGGTGTTCCGTGTTTTAAAATAATGCACAATATAAGTACAAGCCCACATTCTTTATGAAAATAGAGGAAAGTTTTCTATATTTTTAATGCATACATGTTAACATTTTAAAATTATTCTGAAGTTCCATTAGCACCCGAATTTTTTTAACACCACTTTTTTTAGAGAATTTTTCTTCTTACTTAATCGTTATGAAATATTGGAGAAAATTTCTCTACAAATAAAGCACGTAGTTGCCAAATTTAGCATATTTTGGCTAACAGAAAATAAAGAAAATTATATTTCTGAAACAGTTTACTCTGATTCAATAGTTATATATTCATGCCTGCCAACATCTTAATTAATATTCCATAATGTTGTTAGTCCTACCCTTTTTCTCACACCAGTAAATTTGTAGAATAATATTCTTCAAACGCAATTACGGTTAAATTAAACGAAAAATGCTCTAAAAGAATACTGGTGTGAAAAAGAAGGCGGGGCTAACGATACTACGGAACATTAATTAGGATGTTGGCAAATATATACATTGGAGAAAAATATTCTAATAATAAAGTGGTACCAAATAAAGGCGGAGCTAAAAATTCTCCGGAATAAATTAAAATATTTGCAGCTATGTATATATAGTGTAACCACGTTTCGCGTGCCTGGATTTGAGGACGATTCCAAAGGTTTGAAGGGGGTGTCAAATTGACAGACAGGTTTATATTTGGGAGACATCCAGTCATTCGGAATTCCCTGATTGCTACAGAGGCTGTTAGCACATTTTTTAGAAGATTTTGATGAAGTGTACTGAAGCAATTTCACTCATATTTCGAGTTTTATTTGTTCAGTTTGATAGCTCTTCTTCTTAACTAACATTCTACATCATAATTTCTATGAGAATAACGCTTTTTATAATATCGGAAGAGGTATATTTTCTACTCCTCTTGAACGGCTTTCCAGAGTCCACAAAGCGTTGTAGGTCGGTGTTTGGATAATGTTGATTTTAAGAGTCGAAAAACACAAAAATCCAACAGTGATACATCAGAAGATTTAGCAGGAATGTCAGTGAAGGGTATGGTTTTAATTCCCGTTTTTTGTTCCATTTTTTTCTAGAAAAGCAATTGCGGATTTTGATGTGTGGCTGCTTGTTTTGTCTTGATACAGTTCAACGGATTGATAGCATTGTGGATAAAGATCTGGATTTTCATTTTTAAAAATTGGAATTAAAATTTGTTCTTGAGAGTATTTAGAGTTGATTTTGACATTTTTGTCACATTTTTTTGCTTTTATCTTGCGCTTGTATGAAAAACCAGTGTCAATCATAAATCCTTTAGAAAAACTTTCCTTTGATGCTTTGAGCCATGTAGCAAATTTATTTTCTCCACTTTTGTGATAATAAATTGACCTTTTCTTATTGCAACCACTTAGATAGACCCAAGATTCATCTGTTGTTGCAACATTTTTCCATTTTTCTCCTGATAAATGCTTTTCATAAAGATTTCAGTAAAAAGTATCTTTGGAAAGAGCGGAAACCTATCCTTCCATCCACTGCCATTTTAAAAGCGCATTTTTGCATCTAAAGAAAAATTCTAAATATCAGAAGGTAAATAAAACTTCCAAAAATATAACTGTTGTGAAAATAAAATTTTCCATGCAAACGATTTTTTCTTACTGCGAAATAAAATCGTCTAAAAAATGTGCGAAAAGCCTCTGTATTTTCTCTGATCTAGAATCTTATCGTCCCAATTTTATCATTGAGCTCGTTGAGTCAGCAAATGTGCAGAAGCTTCCATGGACGCAAGAAAAGTGGTTAAAGAAGGTTAAAGAATATTAATATTTTCCTGTAGCCGAACATGCTAAATTTGGCAGCTATGGCTATGAATAAAAGAAGAGTGTTAACAGTAATCCGGAATAAATCAGAATGCTCTGCATGCTCGCTACTAACTCCCCCTCCCCCCCACACGCACACACTTTTTTTTTTAACAATTTAAAAGAGAAATACCATCGTTACAGTTTTTGTTATCCTTATTTACTATTTAATATAATTGATTTCATATTTTTAATAAGCTATTTTAATATGCTAAATATTTCCCGCAATTTTGAATTAAGTGCTCTTTTTTATAGCTTTCCAGAAGATGCAGAACAAAAGTAACATTACTAAATTTACTTTTTTATATATTTAAAGCAGTACACTTATTCATTTATTTTCATTTAAGTGCAATGTTAAATTTCTTAATTAAGAATTTTTTTATGTTACCCTTTATGAAATAGTAGTTACATTTCCCTTTAGTTTAATCAACCATCCGCTACAGTGCACATTCAAATGTTCAAATGCATTTTTTTTTTTTCATTTGAGATTCAAGATACCAATATTTATTTCGTTTATGAATTAATTATGTCTTCACTTGACAACAAAAGAAGTTGCATGTTGGATGTCAAAACACATTATACATTAAAAAACATTTTATATGTTGTTAGAATTAAAGTTTTAACAACAAATTTAGAACTGATTTCCATTCCACATTCTGCACTTTTTAATTCATTAGCGTTTAAATTATTAATTTACTAATTAACTTTTTCGTCACATGCTTTTCTAGAGAAATACATAAAGATTTTTAATTTTATGTATTTTATTTCTTTTAGAGAATATACTTTCAAAACGATACAGTATTTTGAAAATACATAATAACTGAATATTTATTAAATGAGGAAAGAAATAAATATTTCATGAGATAAGTTCTCTTACACTTTTTGTACTTATTTATGAGATAGCTGAAGAATCATAAAGCATGTTATATCGACAATTAATATTGTTAAATTAGCATAATGCGTGCTTCTAACATGCAGTGTAAAATGTTGAAATTATGCATAATTATTATACGGCTAGTCTAAAACTCTGTTCTTCACTAACAACTTTCAAATTATTAAGTTAAAGTTTACATGTTTTGAAAACACGATATTTTTTAATACTTTCTGTGAACATGTTACCGTTATTATCTGTTTGATGCACACATTTTTGTTTTAATCAGAAACACAAAATTATTTATTTTTGCAATGAAAAGAATGCCATTAAAACTGAGAACAGTTTTTTTTTCAAATATAGGACATAATATCTAATATATTTTTTAAATAGAAATATCTGGACTAAAATAACAAATGTTAGAAAGAATAAACTAAATTTAATAGGTGGTATGTTTTCCATTCCACTGCGTTCTAAAGAGTTAAAGCTTACAAACTAAAACTTCCATCTACCAAATCTTGTAGATTTAAAAGATATAATTTTCGATTTCTTAAGCCTATAAAACGCATGGTAATATGGCTAGGTGAATCATTTTACAGGGTGGTTAAAATAAAACTTTGTAAACAGCATCCCACAGCACAAATGGGTGAACGGAATGCAACGAAATTTCGTGAACTGACAATACACGAGATCCGCTTACGGAATTTCGGGGAAAAAAATAGTTCCAAAATGTCCACCAGAAGGCGCCTTTTCCGGAAAAACAATAAATTTAACACAATAAATGACCAAAACGGAATACAGAAACAATATTAACAATCCAGAACAATAATTATGAGTAATAAAATGTAAAATAGGGAAAAGCTGTCAGTTCTATAAAAAAAAGCGAGATATGCATGCTTCCGAAGAAAGGGAAGAAGCTTTATGCAAACAAGTTAGGGTATAAAACGTTTGCAGACGTTTTCATGTTTTATGTTGATGTTTCCGGCTGTAATGGTGACGGTATCTTTAGATGAACGTGCGTTTTGGTGAAGCTGTTTTACGAAACCAAGGGAAACGCTTTTGCTACAGTTCGTGAATTTCGTCATATAAAGAGCATACGGCGTGGACGAATGTCTACTAAAGGTATCCGGGCCATGATTAAGAGATTTGAAAGGACGGGGAAATTAGGAGTTCAACCTGGAAGAGGTCGTACTTGTTGATGCCGTCAAGGCAGCTGTTGCCGCACAGTCATAGACACCAGAGTTTGGAGGCAGTAGCGCACGTGCAGTTTCTCGACAGACAGACTATTCTTACAGCACCGTCCGAAAAGCGCTCAGAAACATAATGCACTACTTCCCATACAAGATCACCATACCCAAGAGCTGCTTGATTGGGACAAGCCACAACGTCTCTCATTCGCAGTCAGTTTTCTCAACAGAATGATTGTTCATCTGTCATAGCTTTGGAATATTCAGTGGAGCGACGAGACACATTTCTACCTCAATGGGACAGTCAACACACAGAATTGTCGCATTTGGGTTAAGGAAAATCCGCGGATGGCAACTGAAATTCCCCTACATTTTCCAAAGGTGACTGTCTGGTGTGGATTCACGGCGACATTCATCCCTTGGCCATTCTTCCTTGAGGAAATAACTACACGTGGTCCTGTCACATGTTCCGTTACGGACCGTCTGTACCATCACATGCTACAGACGTTTGTTGTGTCGCAACTACAGCAAAGGCGAGGCCTTACATGGACCGCTTTTATGCAGGATGTTGTGCCCCACATATCCCTGAGTCCGTGAAGGCGCTATTGCTCCAACACTTCAGACACGAACGTGTTAATAGTCGCTTCTTTCGTAATCCATGGCTACCACGTTCGCCGGATCTAAATCAGTGCAATTTCTGGTTATGAGGCCACTTAAAAAGTGTGGTGTATCGTGAAGGTGTTGCGACGTTAAATCACTTAAAGAACTCAATAACGTTTCATGTGCGAAGCATCACAACTTATAAGTTACGATCTGCTGTCCATCGACTTGAAATTTTGCAGGTGAATGAGGGTGGTCCCACGCAGCACCTCTCCCTACATCGTCCTGGACACGAATAACAACTGCACCTCTTGTGAAATTTTGTCCTAATCTGTTCTTGTTTCTGCAAACTGAAATGTTTTTTTTTTCTTCTCAAACAGCGTACTGTTATTTTATTCCTTACCTTTACTTAATGTGGTTCGATGACAAGGTGATCAGAAACTAGTCATATTGTTTCTGTATTCTGTTTCTGTCGTTTATTGTGTTAAATTTAATGTTTTTCCGGAAAAGGCGCCCTCTGGTGGACATTTTGGAACTATTTTGTTTTTTCGAAATTCCGTGAGCGCATATCATGTACAGTCTGTATACCAAATTTTGTTGCATTCCGTTCACTCATTGCGCTGTAGGATGCTGTTTATAGGGGAGGTTTAATTATAATCATCCTGTATATCGACTGCCAGTGTTTCCAGACTTGGCGACTTTTTATTCAATAGTCACCAATAATTTTGAGAAGTCATACATGATGTACATAATATACGATTAATCATCGAAGTGATTTTGCAACCATTACAATTAAAATTTAGTGGTAGGTATTCAATAAAAATGTGTCTAACATTATCGATTGCTACCAGAACTTACAATCAAAATTATAATTAAAAGAATAAATTATATTTTACCGCTTAGTTTTAAAAGTAAAATTTTGTAAAGAAAATTCTTGATGAAATTTATAAAAATTAAGTGGTATTATGCCATTACCATGTACCAATGTTATACCACCATGTTCAAAGAGTTAATAAACAAAAGAAAAGAGGGTGGTATGTTTGCATACTTACAAGTCTTCACACCTTTATATTAATGTAAAATAATTATTAATTCTTGTTCAACTACAAAAATTAATAAGTGTTATTAACCGATAATGCTGGTACTAAAGTAACATAAAATTAGTCACATATTTGTTTTGAAGAATACGTGGCAAACTAGTGTTTGAAATAAACTCTGAGAATAATACAAAACATATAAAAAAAATTTAATCTTTCAATTAAAACTTTTCGATTCACCTAAATACAAACAAGTCGATTTTAATATTTGTTTTATCGATACATTTTTATTTTCAGTGTTGGTAGGAATAAACGTTTAAGAAAACTTGGCCCCTTTGACTTGGTATCACGGAAGGATTCATGAAAAGCATTCATTCATTTCCATTAAATATTTATAAATTGAACTATATTAGATTTGTTCACTAAAATACATATTCAGGCAAAACTTCTTGTGGATTTTGATACATTTTTTACAGATTATAAATCTTTAAATTGCATTTTCAAAGCATAACCTCCTAAACTAGATGCCTTCCGTGTTGCTCGGAAACTTGGCAACGGTTCAAGCGGTAGACAGCGCCACCTGGTACAGTTTGTGCGACTTTTTTATTCAACAGCCACCAAAAATTTTTTAAAGTGGGATTTGATATGCATAAAAGGCGAATACAATCGAAGAAACGTCGATTGTATATATCATATATCACTTCTTAAAATTATTGGTGGCAGTTTAATAAAAAAGACTGTACCAGGTGGAGCTCTCTACCGTTCGAACTGTTGCCAAGTTTCCAAGCCACGCGGAAGGCATCTAGTTTAGGAGGCTATTTTCAAAATCTGCATTTTTTCATGAATTCGTGACATTGAAAATGCTAAAACTTTGACAGATATTTATAAAAAGACTTAACCCTCCTGCTAGCAGAAAATTTTTGTTACGCTGAATACCAATGGGGTCAAAGTTGACCCCAATAAGATTTTTATATTGTTTCTGTTCACTTATGCAGGCTTCGCAGCGTTCGCAAAATTTTACTCACATTTTATTGTATTGTCTCTACTATCATCAATAAGAAATTTTTCTCAAATATTTCTTAAAGTTTCAATTATGAATTGTTATATAATAAAATGTTGTTTTAATATAGTGGTAACAGTATAATAAAATGAGCGTAAATATTTAGGAACGCTGAGAGACCTGCTTACGTTAAAAAATGCCATAGACAGTTAATTAAGTCATTCTAAATGAGAAAAATAATATATTTATCCTTTTTAAGAGTATTTTAGATATGAAAAATTAATTATATGAAAAATATTTTTTTTTGAAACTTTGTGCAATTCAATATTATTTTTTCATTTACGTTAATAATATGCCAAAAATGCAAATATGTAATATATTAGTTGAATGTCATATTCATTTTACACTTATATGGGGGTTTCATTTGCTCGAATGATTATTTGAAATAAAATTTATAGTTAAATACTTACAACTTTTGTTTTCTTTCATTAACATGTTGGAACTTAATTATTAAAAACTTAAATAAAATATGTTATTGAATAAATTGAAAATATTATACACTTATTAGAGCTTCAGATTCTAAAATTTCTAACGCAAATATTACTTGAACCGTAATAATACATGTAGGGTACGCTTTCCTAAAAAGGTGTAGAAATATTTGAATAATTTTTTACAAACAAAATTTAAACATTTTAACCCAAATGGCATTACATTTACTATCTAATGATCTTACACAAGAATGTATCTTCCACATTTTTTGTTTTTTGTAATCTCACTATAACGCCTTGCTAGTGGATTTGAAATATCAGAGCTTATCTCAAGATTTTTTTAACTAAACATTTACCTAGCTCCAAAAGAACAAGAGTTTTTTTATAATTGCATTTTTCTTTCCAATTAAAATTCAAATGTAACCAAACAAATTATTTATGCTACGCACTTTCATACAGAATATTGTAAAAGATTAGTTATTGGAAATATACTATATTTATAATTTTTTTGCATTATGCGTCATCTCCTGATTAAGACTAATGTAATCTTTTATCATAACTGGTAATGATTTCTCAGTGTTTTCATTTATCGTAAAAAAGGTGTAAAACTTAATAGAGTAACAAATTTTCGTTTGTTTCAACAATAAGACCCAATCGTTGCTGATTTTTGGAATCCAAATAATGATAACTACTCTTTCTTTTCTTTAGTAGTCAGTGTTGCCAGACTTTGCGACTTTTTTATTCAATAATCACCAATAACCTTCAGAAGTGATGCTTGATATAAATAGTAGACGATTATTCGATCTATTTCGTCTATTATATATACCAAACATCACTTTTCAAAATTATTGGTGACTATTGAATAAAAAAGTAGCAAAGTCTGGCGCCAGTAGTAGTAGTACAGACATTGCTGCCAGATTTGGGAACTTTTTTATGAAATATTCACCACTAAATTTTAATTGTGACAGTTGCCTATTCACTTCGAAAATTAATCGTCTCTTTAGTATATCAAATATGACTTCTGAAAATTATTGGTAGTAGTTGAATAAAAAAGTCTGCAAGTGTGGCAGCTATGAGTGCAGGGTTCGTACGGGCCTTATTTTTTCCCTGAGTCTTATTTCTGTATAACGATTTACATTATAAAATAAATCTACAAATTAAGGATGAATTTTATTGTATCAGAATACTGGTGTGAAACTCAGGGTGAAAAGGTGGGTCCGTATGAACCCTGCAGTAATATATGTTTAGTGCAATTCTGAACGATCTTTCCCAAAATTATCATAATTTTGCTTCTATTTCTTTTTCAAAACTTAAATTTCAAATATATATATATATATATATATATATATATATATATATATATATATACACATATATATATATATATATATATACATATATATATATATATATTTATACATATATATATATATATCTGCGGTGATATTTTATTCCATTTTTTTCACCATACTCGGATTTACTCTATTCAGGTGTTTAACTTTCCTAGGTACCTTTTCCGTTTTCTTGTATTCATATCTGTATTAGAAACGTTGAAAAAATAGATATTTCAAGCCCTGATTTTCAAACCCTTTTCACTGATTTAGAACATGTTGACGAGATGGAAATCTCCCTCTAAATATCACTAACTGTTTGTGAATTTTAACATTTAATAAGAAATATGTGCATCTTGTAAACTGCCATCTAACCAGGAAACCATCTCAACAGTGTGATAATAGAAATCAATTAGATTATGTTCATTTGAGAGGGCATAATCTAACGTGATTTTTGATGCATAAACTGTTTGCCCTCATAAGCCCGTTCTTTATAAATCTATATTTAAGGTTGAGTAAAAATATAGTAACGAGAAAGGAGTGGGAAGAGTCCCGTTACAGAAACATAACTTTTATAAATTTTTAAATTCTATTTTAGCGAATTTTTAGGCATTATATCTCGATTGAATATATCTCAAAGCTGAAATAGTCAACTGATTAATGCATCAAGGAACACGTTTCTCTATGATCTTTCGATTTCTGATTGTTTTGGATTTCATTCATTATTTCAGTAAGCCGTGGTGTTATCAATTTAGACGTGGTTGCACCTATTATTAGTGAACTTTCAGAATTTATAACTTGAAAACGAGCTGTCTAGGGCTATCAAAAAAATTATATATGCTCTTTCGATTAATGCTTGTTTGGATTTTTTTATGATTACAATATGAGATGGTTTCCTGTTAATTACCCCTTCCCATAATGTATTTAAAAGTATATTTTAAACAGGGTGGTTACAGAACTGCCATTTTTCCCTGATACTTACACCAATATATTTATATGACATTTAGTTATATGATATATTTATATGATACATTATTTATATGATATTCATGCAAATATATACCATATATTTATATGATACTTTATAGTGATCACAGGCTACATTTCTTTCCTGATTCTTCCACCAGTATATTTCTTTCGAAATTTTAATTGTAAAATTTCATGTTTCATTGAGTAAAATATTATCATAAAAATATATTGGTGTAAGTATCAGCGAAAAAATGGGGCCTGTGACTACTCCGTAAAATGAATATGCATATTTGCTATAATTTTCATCTTCCTTTTTTTTTTTTTTTTTTTTTTTTTTTTTTGAAATGTCACTGGGGTCGCCTGTGACGCCATTGCTATTCAGTGGGGAAAATGTGAAAATTACCAAAATTATTCTTATATATTAACAGAATTGACAAGTTTTATAATTTATTCCGGAGAATCCTTAGCTCCGCTTTTTATCTAAACTAGTAAATTTTAAGAATGATTTTCTTCTTATTTAATCGTTGTCACATATTGGAAAGAAATGTTCTACAAAATGTTTGATGCGAATATAAGGCGTGGCTAAAAATGATCCGTAATAAATTATAAATCTTGGTCACTCTGTATTAATGTAATTGTTAGTTACCGTAAAGAATATGACTAAATGAACATTGTCCATTTAAAAAAAAATAAAATATGTAAAGCAGTTTAAGTAGTTTTAGGGAAACATCAAATTGGCATTGTCGTCATAATTGCCCCATACCTAACAACATCCTAATTAATATTCCGTAGTGGTGTCATCCCTGCTTTTCTTTTCCACACCAGCAAATATGTATAGTAATATTCTGTAAATGCAATTACGCTTGAACAAGAAGAAAAATACTCTAAAAAAATGCTGGTGTGAAAAAATATGCGTGGCTAACAGTATTATGGGTACTAACTAGGATGCTGGCAGGTATGATTGGCCCCATGGTTGCAGGAACGTTAATATTTTTTTATGAATATTTAATAGAACCTACTTAAAAGAATAAGGGATTGATTTTGTAATATCTTAATATACATACATATATATATATATATATATTAAAAATAAAATATGATAAAAATCATACTTTTTCGCAAATTTTTACAGAGACATGCACTTTTATTTACTTTTTTTTTTCTCAAAAATTATTCATTAAATTTTAAATTCCATTCTAAATTATTTTAAGTGGGTTCTATTAAGTATCCAGAAAAGATATTAAGTTTTTTCTTAAATATCTGTAGAACTTTTAGCATTGTGAATGTTATGAATTCATAAAAAAAAATGCAAACTGAAAAAATGCAATTTAAAGATTTCTAAACTGTAAAAAATATATCAAAATCCATAACAATTGTTGCTTGATCATATATGTCTTTGAACAAACCTAATATTGTTTAATTTATAAATATTAAATGGAAAACAAAGCTTTTACGTGAAACTTTCACCGCTGCCAACTCAAAGGTGCCAAATACCCCTTAAGTGTTTTCTTTAATGATGTGTATTAAAAATGCAACAATCACATGCCGTAATTATTGAACAAAAACGTAGTATATGCCAATACAAAAATAAGAAACTAAAACATAATTTAATCCTCAGGTGAATATTTATTAGGCCCTTTGTTTCTTAAAGTTGTAAAGAAAACAAAAAGAAATTAATTGTATTAACTGTCTGTCGAGTGCATTTTCTTTTACCCCCATAAAAATAATTTTATATTTTAGAGCTTACTAAAAATTTATGCAAATTAAATATTAAAAAAAAAATGTTTTATTTGATGTTTTAAAGAAAATCTGATATGGGTTACTTCGTGGCACATGACAGTGCTAGTCACGCACATACTTGCCAATATAGTAATTAACCCTTATCGCTCGTATGTCCCTTCTGAGGGGACATTAAAAAATCGAGCCACGCCTTAAGGTGTTCCTCTGCAAATGAAATGTTACTTTTTCTAAAACTTGTAACTATATGCTACCTTTCGGCTACCGGAAAATTTTACCAGAAAGATTTATTTTATTTAATGATGAAGTAAAATAAAACAAATTATTACAATTTTTCGGTAGCCAAAAGGTAGTAAGTTGGAAACTATACGTGTGACGTTTTAAAGGAACGCCAAAAGGCGTGTCTTAAGGAAAATATGCCGAGCGCAAAGGATTATTATTTTGAAGTATTGTTAGCCCCGCATTCTTTTTCACACCAGTATCTTTTTAGAGTATTTTTCTTTTTATTTAATCGTAATTGCTTTTGGAGAATATTACTCTAAAAATTTTTTGGTGTGAAAAAAAGGGTGGGACTAACAACACTACGGAATATTAATTAGGATGTTGGCAAGTGTAGTCACGCAGTCACTGCTTCCTTTGCTACCACTATTATCAAACACAATAGTTGTCAGCTTTAGCACTTTTTTGCTACTAGGAAATTTCAGCAGAAATTTTTATTTTATTTAATCAGTGAAAAGTGGTATAAAAAATATATATAAAAAATCAATTAAAATTAACAGTACTCCGGAATAACTTATAAATCTTACCAGGTATGCTAAATCTAGTTACGATTAAATAAGTATAAAATTACTCTAAGAAAAAAAGACTGCTCTAAAAGAAAAAGGCGGGTACTAAAAATCTACCGTTTATTGATGAGATGGTTGGTAGGTATGCATATTAAGCTTGAAACACCAACAACACTTTCTCCAGCGGCGGCTTTTCTTTTTTCATTTTACTTATTTATTTCTCCAAATTTTGTATCTTTCCAAATCAAAACTCACACTCTATTCAGAATTTACTCAAAATTGTATTACATTTGAACTACTGAAGGGTTCATATAGACCCTTTTCAATAATTCTCCACCAGTATTTTCGAATAATTAATTTCCCTTTAACAGAGCTGCCAACCTAATCCGGCAAATTGTTAACACCTATTGAAAAACGCCCATTTTTCTACACCAGTTAATTTTTAGAGCAATTCTCTTCAAATGTATCTATGATGAATTAAGTAGAAAAATACTCTAAAAATTAAGTGGTGTAGAAAAAGGGGCGGTACTAACGATTTGCCGGATTAGGTTGGCAGCTCTGCTTTAAAAAGTATTTTTATAACAAAAATTTTTAAACATTATTAGTGGTGGAGAAAATCAAGGATATTCAAGAATCGTACGAACCCTCTGCACTACAATAAGACCGATAAAGCTTAGATCAGCTCACGTTATTTTTATATGCACTCGGTATGCGATAAAAATAAAATGGTTGCTTTTAAAGTTAAAAATTTAGATTCTATTTTAATATATTTATGATTCAAAATAAACCGTAAAAAATAGTAAAGAATTTTCCTATTTCAAAATAGATCTTTTGTGCCAATTTAAACAGGTAATTCCCAATTTTTTTCTCTAATATCTATTAGTAATTGAGTTAATTTTAAATAAAAAATTTCTTTAAATTAAAAATATTATGTGTGATCTCATGGAAGAATGTAACATCAGTCACATAGAAGGATAATATCTCCTATTTTCTTGGTACCACATATTATGCAGAAATATTAATGTCATATTTACTGTATATTTTGTGACTAAATAAGATAATGATTATTGTTAGAAAGTAGTGGTGAAAGAAGAAATATTTGAATATGAAGCAGAAGTATCTGTGTTACATTTTTCATGCAAGTGCCCTTATCCAGTTTTTAAAAAATTAAATTCAATATCTATGAGTTTAGTTTTATAAAGTGCCTCTTAACCGTTCATTTAGACTTCTAATGTATTTATTTCATTACCATATACTAAAAAACATTCATTTAACCTATCGAAATTTTCATTTAATTTTGCCTTTTAACTTTTCTGTACTTTAAGAAATGGTTTGTGATAATGAAAATTATATTACAAAAAATAATGCTTTTTTTAAATTTTACTGTCTAACAAGCACACAAATTAATTACATTGAATAAAATAAAAAAAGAAACATAATATACATTTAATATCTTTTCCTTCAAAATTATTTGCATTTCAATATTATTTACGAAAAAAATGACTATCTAAAATATTATACAATAACGAATTTCAGTAAATATGAAATGAATTAAATGAATAGCGACAAAATTAATTTTTTTTTAAATGCCTATGCCTGAAAAGCAAATTTAAAAAAAGGAAAATATATATATATATATACTTTCAATTTTATTGTTTACGTATACATTTACACAAAAAAGAAACCTTTTTCTTCAACATTTTCCTTTGACTGATTGAATTTCAATTTTTTTTTTAATTTATCAGGAATAATTTGCTTTAAGAATTACTTCATGAATTATTACAATCTTACATACTTGAAACTGTGAGGGAAATATTTGCATTTGAATAAATATTTAAATTGTTACATAAATATTAGCATGTTTTAAACGATTTAGACTTTTAATCGAATGTATTAAATTAAATTTTTAATACAAATTTTATTTAATAATTAATGAAAGTCAAGTTCCGTTCTACAGGATTTAATTTTTCTTATTGCCTAGTGTTATTAGTATATCTTTTAATATAAGTAATATTATTAGAAAAAATATCAAATACTTTTTTTTGTCTTTTATGAAATATATAATTTTTTTTTTTAAGTTTTAGTTTTCTAAATTGTAATATAGGTTTTTTTTCCTATTACAGTCGAACCTCGTTAATGTGAATCTCAAGGAGGATAAAAAATTTGTTCATGTTATCAGTAGTTCATGCTATCACTAACTAATCTTCATATAACTAAAATAATCTTAATTTTGACTTGAATTGCAGAATTAGTTCATGTTAAAAGTAATCCACGCTAACAGTGTTCACGTTAACGAGGTTCAACTGCATTAGTATAATTTATTAGTATCTAGTAAAATCCTAGAAATTCATTCATTCTTTCAGTGTTGACGCATTTTTTTTTCTACAACTAGACCAATTTTTTAAATAAAAAGATTTAAAATGGATTGATCACACATATTTAACTTACAAATTTTGAAAATACGTTAGCCGATCGCTTATTAAGGCCCACTCGGAGGCCGTTCCTCTATCTCTATTTCCCTCATTCACACAATTAATCTTAACTCCGACGACACACACACCCACTTACAAAATCAAACCCACCTTCGGGATAGTGTGTAATAGTGGAGCGATTCTCAACTTGTGAGTTGCGCTCGCTCCATCTCAGAAGACATGAATTCCAGAATCCATATGGTCTATTAATTTTCTCGATTTTCTACGTACCACTAATTTTGTATAACTTTTTTTTTTTCTTTTTTAACATGAAAAATGTCTATACATTTAAAATAAAATGTATTGTTAAAAATTACTTGTGGAAGAGTCCTTGAAAAATGTGGGTCCTTTTGAACCCTGGACTGCAAAAATTGGTGCCGTGAGAATATGAAATAATAATAATAATAACATCAAAAGATTAACGCTTAACAAACGTATTGTGTCCTTGTGGCTGGGAAAATTTTAAAAGAATTAAATAAACATGTATTGAAAGACGTAGTAATTTTATTAAATGAACACTATTTTTGAATAGAATGGTATAATTTGTTTTATTTACATGTTTAATAGCCTTACAAATGTGATATTTTATTAAACATTCACTCTTACGAAGTAGAACTTACGCAATTTACCTATCATAGTCAACAACTCTTCCCCGTAACCAGTCCTTTAGAAAAGAAAACTAAAATATACGTTGAACGTCTTAGGCAGTCGTATTGGAAAAACGTAGATTTACGCAATTCCTCCACTAAGTGTTAATTTACAGAGAAGAACGCAAGACATAACGGGTTCTCACGTAATTAAAATAATTTCAAAAATTTAAACTGATATAATGTCGTAATAAATTGGATTATATCAGTGCTTCACAATGCATTTAATGTGACGGGTGAGCGTATACAAAAAGGGGGAGAGAAGATGCAGTAGTGCAAAGCCCGAAACTGTTTCGAGAGGACAACTTATCACATGAGATGATTCTGAACAAGAAGAGATGATTCTCGATCAGTAATAATAATAATAATAATAAATGCAATACCACCTTTACGCATTCCTGTTAAAGAATATATTAGTTTCAAAAAATATTTTGTAAATTCCTGTTTGCCTCTTTATGTGCCATCTTCAAAGCCTAATCAAGGCAAGAGCTATTGCCATGACAATAAATACATTGTTGATCGGTCTCTGGGTAATTTGTTTCATTTAAAAGAATTAGCCACTGCTTGGCGTTCCTTTAAAACAATACATTAATAATAAAAAAAAAAAAAATAGCGCGTTGATGTTTAATTCATTGAGTGCTATCAGTGCATATATTCTTCAGTAGCAACTACCATGTCGCTTGCTAAGAATAAAATTTAAATGATTTACGCCCGAATAAGATTAATATTTTTTGTTAAACAATGTAACGTTTTAAAGAAACGCAAATAAATATAGGACAACATGTGAGAATCAAAGTGTTAACAAAAATTTTTAATTTATTTATGATTAATTAAAGTATTAGTGTAAATTCCTTGCTTTTATGCAGAAATCAGGGATGAAACATTGGTGCAGAACTCATACCAGTATTAATGAAACAAAATTTTCTTAATCTGAAACAAATGATTTTATGAGAAGAGAAATTTTTTAAACAAATACTGGTATGAATTCAGCGCCAAATTATAAGAAATTATTAGTATCGAAGAACCGAATGTTTACATTTTTAGCCAGACATCACTTTTATATATATATATATATAATAGTCTTTATATTTTATCGAAGAATTTTTGTTCGTTAAAAAATAAAAATATTTGTTCAAAAATAGTGATGAGCGGGTGGCCCGGATTTCATTATATCATCGCTATCGGCGCATCGACCCGGGTGACCGAAGTCAGTCAGTTGCTTTGTAAAAATCATTTCAAGTATAGATACAGTGATTTATTTTCAGTTAATCATATTACTTATTTGTTTGTCCAGGACGGAGAGCAGGTTACCACTGAAAGCTAATTTTTCTGACGATTAAAAAAAAAAAAAAAAAAAAAAAAAAAATCCTACCGAATAAACATATTAAATATTTCACGATAATTTCTTATTAAAATCGTTCAAGCAGTTTTCTAGAAGTATAAATTTTTGCTATATATTGCTAATAAGTGAGAGCGTTTTTCATCTAAAATAAAACAAAAAGCTCTGACTTTTTCTTTGAAAATCCTTTCAGTGATTACCAAGAAAAAAGTTTATGCCGTAATTGTTTATGTTTTGGGATAATACACAGAGCTGCCAACCTTATCCGGCAAATTCTTTGTACTGCCCCTTTTTCTACACCACTTAATTTTTAGAATATTTGTTTTCTTAATTCATCGTAACTATATTTGAAGAGAATTACTCTAAAAATTAAGTGGTGTAGGAAAAGGGGCAGTACTAACAAATTGCTGGATTAGGTTGGCAGCTCTGAATACATATCTTAACTGTCAACCTTTCTAATTTTTAAATAACAGTTATCACCACTGTTCTTATAAAGGAATCTTCCATATTTACTTTGCAGATTAACCCTCCGCGCACGGGGAGATTATTTTGTATTTACTGCGTTTACATACACAGGTTGCAAATATTTTTCGACCACATTTCATGAAACCATGGAAGCATCTGCGCAAGTGCTAACTCAACGAGTCCAATGCTAAAATAGGGTGACAGTCATATGACTCAGAGAAAATGAGGAGTAACAAAGAGCAGAATTACTGGATGTTTTCCAAATTTCAAACTGTCGGTCAAGCTGGCCTCCCTCCAACATTTTGGACGCGTTCTCACTGCTAGTTTTAGGATATGTGGCTGCACTGTAATCGTATATTTTAATACCATTATTTTTAAATAAAAACATATTTCATTAGTTTTCAGGTTTTATAAATATCAAACATTGCATTTTACAATTAGTAGTGGAAATGTAATTTAGCAGGACAATAATTTTCAATAATTTATCTGTTAAAAATGGTATTTTAGAAATTTTGGTGTAAATGAAATTTAGTGTAAAAATTGCTTTTGCCCGTTGAAATCAACGGCACCGACTACGGAGGGTTAAACAAACTGAAAGTAGTCATAAAAATTTCCGGCATGAAGCCTCGCTTGAAAAACGGGAAATTTGACAAGTATGATATACATAAAATCGTTAAATAAAGTTTCATGAAGATTCATTCAGAAATAAGACGCATGGAACATTTTTAATTTGATGCAATTACGTAAGAATTAGTTTTGAGAAAATGACGTTCAAAGTTTTCATTTTACAACAGATTCAATATTTCTTCAAAAATATAAACGATTATAACTCAGCATGGAAAGATGAAAATTTAAAATTTATTTAGCTACACATTACTAATGTTATGTAGCTTCATATTTTTGAAAAATTAAAGTATTAAGTGTTAGTCCAATTTTTAGTCCCGGATCCCACTTGAAAAAAAAAAAACTTCTTTTCAAACATATTTTTTCTATTGAATACGATTCTTTAAAAGAAAGTATGGTTTCCCTTACAGGGGTGGAAAATTGGCGCAGGACTCATACTGGTATTTGTTTCACTCCTTATAAAATCGTCTGTTTAAGAAGAAGAAAATTTTGTTTCATAAATACCGGTATGAGTACTGCTCCAATTTTCCACCCCTGTCCGTAGAAAACACTGAGCTTGTGTCACATGGTGCTTCTAGGGCCCCCCCCATCTGTGATATGACAACCTGCCTCATCTGATAGATTATTTGAATGCACGAATCTTTTGAACTCAGCGAAATCGCTTTCTTTTAAAGATAATTCGGGGTTTTTAGACTTTTATTCGAACATAACAATCGGGGTCCGTGGGCCTCTTGAAAGAAATATGAAAAAAAAAAAAAAAAATATGTTTTCAAACACTTTCTTTCCACTTAAGATGATTCCGTAGAAAAAAAGTATGGTTCCCATTTGAAAAAAAATTAAGTTTGTGTTAGATGGTGCAACTTGGGGACTTGAGGACCAACTTGTGATAACTCATCTGACGGACTATTTTAATACATGAAACTTTTGAAATCAATTTCATCAGCGAAATCCCTTTTCTTTTAAGATAATTCGGAGTTTCTAGACTTTTACTCGAACATAATACTCGGTCTCGAGGCTCCCTACTTATAAAAAAAAAGGGGAAAAAATATGCTTTTTCCAATTAAGACGCTTCTGTGAAGAAAATGTTCAGTTTCCCTTTGAAAAAAACTGAGTGTTACATGGAGCCACTAAGGGCCCCGGGAGCCCACTTGTGATACCTCATTTGATAGATTATTTAAATGCACGAAACTTTTGAACTCTAATTTCACCTTGAATTTTGGCCGTATAAATATCGAACTTTTTGTGTTTGAATTGTTTTTTGTATTTCTTTATACACGAGTTTAAGGACTTGGGGGCTGTATACAAACTTATATTATATATATATATTCAGCTTCGAGCTTATAATACCTTCGCTCTGCATCTAATTTTGACCATTTTTAGAAATGGAAGTATGCATCTGGGACTAATTGTTGTGAAAACAAAGATTGTTCAAGTTATACGTGGACACCCTGTATATATACATAAATATACAAAGATATCTCCTAAGAAAACAATTATACAATAAATGCATCGTAGGATTCATTAAAAAATGATGCAGTATTAGAAATATTTTTAAACTGTCTCTCACGATCAAAATCATTGAAATTTTACGACAGCTAGAGAGATAAAATTCCATTAAGTTATTTCAGATGCATTAAAAGTTTTATTATGGCAGCTTAAATATGCCATACGTAACTCCAAAAGGATCTTTTTTAACGAAATAAAGCTCTAAAATCGAGTCATTCTCCATCTTGTCAAAGGGAAGAAAATTTACGGAATGCCATTCAAACAAAAGAGATCATTAAAATTTCTAATGTTTTCAATTTTCTGCATATTTCATATTTAATATAGCTAATCCCTTCAAAAGAATAAGAATTTTATTTTTCATTGAAAGTTTGAGTGGAATATATGTGAAAATACGCACAAATACGTTTCATTTAATAACTTTGGATTCCATCTCGAATATCCTAAGCACCTAAAATCTGAAAATATAGCACTTTCGTTTACTTATTTATAAAATTATTCCAATATCGTCTGCTTAATATAGCACTTTTCGTTTCAGAGCAATCACTATTTTCAAAATTTTGAAAATTTTTGCTCAAATAACTTTTATCATAGAGTTCTTGTGAAAAGTTTTAAATCTAAAGAAAATAAAACTATTTATTTCAAAAGATTAAAAGTGAAATTTTATTTTTCTTTAAGAAAATAAGCTCCACGTGCTAAGGAAAATAATATTGAGTTTTGGTTTAATGGAAAATCAAACATAGGACTGTGATGAGATTTATTTTCAAATACTCCAAAACCATAAGAAGATCAAATATTAAATTTTCGATTTCAAATATTATGACTAAAAATATTCCTGGTCTAAATTCTGTTTTATGGTCTCATTTTGGAACTACTGCAGAGGCGTTATGGATCAAAAAATATTTAATATTTTCTAAATGATGTTGCTGTATTTACTTTACAATGAGAACGAACGATTATAAACAAAAAATATTCCCAATATTATTTTTAAATATTTACTTTTAAAAGACATCTGGGGATATAAAATATTGATAAAATCGAACAGGTAATAATTTTTTGTTAAGGACATCATTAAGGTAATATAAGTATCCTATCGTAACAAATTCACCTTGTTACTATCAAGAAAAATCAATATGTAAATAATTATAAAATTTTAATTAAGTCTAAATATATTTTAGGATTTTCGGAGGGAATGACATAAAACTTTTTAATTAGTGCTAACACTCACTAGGTAAAGGGTTGTTAATTTAATTTACTGATATTCTGCTAGCTCAGTCTCTTCTCTACCGAATGAAAACAAAGTTGTACTCCTGGCCAGTCAAAAAAAAAAAATATATATATATATATCTATTTTTCTTTTAAAAATGCAAGAAATTTTCTAGCAACTACGGAAACTTTACAAAGAATACTAGATCATAAACATCTCTAGTATACTTTGAGATATATTGCATTTTATTAACCTCATAACCCATTTGAATAAAATAATTTAATTTGTATAGTCATTTTACTGTAAGTATTTAACACTCATTTTACAGTCATTTGTCTGTCAGTTTATTAAGCCTAATTAGATCTTAAAGTACGGCTTAAAGTTAATTCCAAACAACTACCAATATTTGTGCCTGAATCGTGTTTCAAACCTGGCACCTGGAGATTCAAGGCCAGAGCGCTAATTTTCCATTCATCAAATAGTTCATTTGTTTCAATGAACGATAAATTTTGTTTTAGGAGGCGTGTCAGAGTGCATGCTACACCCTTTCAGAGGCAAGCATTTGTTTTTTTCATTTAAAATCAACAGTCACCAGAACTCACCGACAATATTAAAAGACAAGAAATAAATGAAGTTGGTTTTCTAAGTTAAAAAAGAAAAATTTTATAAAAAATTTTCGGGTCCATTTTATGCAACATTAAATTAAAACTTTCGGTTGTACTATGCAACCACCGCCCCTCAAAGGGTTAATAGTGCAGTCAGCAAAAAAAAAAAAAAAAAAAAAAAGCATTTTGATAGCATTCCAAAAGTATAATTAACCCCTCCCTCTGGCTTTTTCTGAAACAATACTTTACTTTAAATAATGTTTTTTGTGTCCTTAATTTCAGTTTGTTTGACTCTTCATAGAACTCTAGCATATATAAAGGAGTGAAATTTACCGTTTCGATTGTTGATTACAAAGTTTCAGTTATTTAATCATGAATTTGTGAAATAATTTCATGTTTTAGAGAAACATGTAAAGACATGACGTATTACTCAAAATAAAAATGATTTTGAACAATATCTCATTTTTATTGAATATTCAACACTTTCGCGACCGCATGTTTATGTGTTTTAGATAGTCTGTTCCGCCTGTGGTCGTTATTCATTTAAACTACATTATGTCAGAACGAGGTTTCCTATATCCATATTTATTTTACATATGAATATACATAATAATTATGCTCTTTCTAGTGAAAGTATTTTTATTAATACTATTTTGTGGAAGAAAATCATATTTATTGAAATTTTATTTTTCCGACTGAGTGAAAATAATGCCTGGACCGGGACTCGAACCCCGGATCTTTGACTTACAAGGTCAAGACTCTACCAATTGAGCTATCCAGGCCGACACCCCGGTCAGCATTACTCACTCAGACAACCTTTTAGGCAGAAATACTATTTTGTTTATATAAATATGAATATAAGGAATATTCTTAAGAAATATAGTAACACATATTGTGAAAGAAATGCCCACTGGAGGAGTTACAGATTTCCAATGACGTGGATATACGTCAGCGGTCGCGAAAGTGTTAAATATCCTTTCTCAGAATTTAGTTTAAATCTTGTTATCTATATTTTTGTATATTATATATTGTTGGTTTGTACGCCTAAAATTAAATGTAAAACTTTATAGTAACACTTTCATGCGGGGCTTACTGTATAAAATAAAAATATACCCATCAGAAGTAGATAATTCTTCTTTTTAAATATTAAACACTTTTTTTTTTTTTTTTTTTTTTTTTGTTAAACCTCTACTAATATTATTATCACTATTACTATTATTCTTTTATCTTGGTATCTAGATTTTTGTTATTCAACATTCTAGGGTTCATATGACTCAAGTTATTTATTTATTTATTTTTTCGTATGAAGTGATGTGTTTAACTATTCGATGTTTAATAAGTATTAACCAATAAAAAACTAACACAGAGCGTTCTGCGACTTAGTTTCGTTTTTTATTTTATAATTAACATTTCTGTACTTTTTTTTTTTTTACAGTGTCAAACTTAATAAATAATTTCTATTGTGTGGTAGATCACTATTTCATTTTTCTAAATGTATAGACGGACACCTAATATATTTTCACGTGTAACTTTATTTAGAATTGATTTGAATTATATGATAAGGTATGTTTTTCGAACCACCTTGATCTCAGAAATCTGAATATGAGGTCAAAAATAGGGGTTGTTATTGAATCGTTTATGCCTGATTTAATATGTAGATTACCCCTTAAGCGAAATATAACTACACTATTAAAAATTGCACGTTTTTACAGATCGATAGGTACCAGCCGCATGTTTCTACGATAATTTACGGCAAAATTAGTTGGGGGATGGCCTTTTTTTTTTTTTTTTTTTTTTACTGACTGTACAATTTGATAATATGCAACTATTAGTATCACGAGCTACTAGCAGTGTTGCCAGATTTTTCGATTTTTTTATTAAAAATACGCCACTAAATTTTAAATGTAACCGTTGCCGAATGACTTTGAAGATCAGTTGTCTAATATGTATATCCAATATCACTTTTCAAAATTATTGATGACTATTGAATAAAAATGTAGCAAAATCTGGAAACATTGGCTACTAGTCCATTTTTATCCCCACTTAGTGGATTAATTGATGTTGTGAAAAACGCTTCCTGTAAAAATTAAAACCATAGCTGCCAACATTTTAATTTCTTACTGAGTATTTTTAGCCCCGCCTTTATTACATACCACTAATTTTTTAAGAGAATTTTTTTATTATTTTATCGAAGTTATACATTGGGATATTTTTTCTATAAATAAAGTGGTGCGAAATAAAGGCGGGCTAAAAATACTCCGGAATAAATTTAAATGTTGGC
This sequence comes from Salticus scenicus, assembly GCA_963930645.1. Taxonomy (NCBI): domain Eukaryota; kingdom Metazoa; phylum Arthropoda; class Arachnida; order Araneae; family Salticidae; genus Salticus; species Salticus scenicus. The sequence continues at coordinate 233,469,930 of OZ005651.1, forward strand.
ATCTATGTTAAAGTCTGCAAAGAATAATGGATATTAGATAAGAATATGTAGGCACTACTTCAAAGGGATTAATCTGAAAGATTTTGCTTTGAACATAAATTTATTAATAAATTTTGACAAATCAGGAAAATGAAAGTTAGAAACATTTAAATAATTATATATCTGTACATTATGAATATTGTAAAATAAAACAAAAAAATAAATAAATAAACCCTTCCGGTTTTCATAAAATCTAAGCAATATCCAACGGAACATAACCGCTAGATAATCTAAACTTCAATGTACAGTCACCCAAAAAAAAAACGCCACCCCCCCCACCTAACTTTGCCGTAAATTATCGTAGAAACATGCGACTGGTACTAATCAGTTTGTAATAACGTCTAGTTTATAATGTTATAGTTAGATTTTACTTAGGGGGTCGTCTACATATTAAACCTACATCAACTTCATTTTTTTCAATGGTAACCCCCATTTTTTATAATTTATTTGAATTCTTTGGATCAAATCATCACGGAAAATGGTATAGTTTATATATTTCGCTCAATTTTTCATAGAGTTATAAGCTGTCAAAGTTTGGGGGTGCTAATGTTAAATGAATGTGACAAACATTAAATCATATCTTCCGAAATAATTATGATATTTAAATTCTGTTTTTTTTATTCGTTAGAATGAAGTGACCCAAACATATTCCATGCAAATTTTTGCTAAAAAAACATTTTTTGAATTATGAAAATTATTAATAAATTCATATTTGAAAAAATTATGAATTATGACCTATGTTAATTTTTGCACGAATAGAACGGGCATCATCAAAAACATGCGTTTCCAAATTTACAGCTCGTTCCTAACATTATTTTTTGAGTTACAGTGATATTTCACTTTTTATTCCTGTTAGGGGGCCGTCACTTGTTATAATCTGTACCCTCTATAAATAAATGTTTGTATATAATTTGACGGAAAACTATTTTAATTTACCTTTATGTTATTTTTATTGTTTCCTAAGCAATATTTCGATGTTTATTATACAAATTGGCATATTTTTGTAAAGTTATCACAATGTAGGCGAGGGATTGTGAAAGAATTTCAAAAGAAAAGAATTCTGATTCGCTGAAACACTATTTAAAAAAAAAAAGACAAATTTGCATATTCCTATTTGACTCTATATGTGACGCTGGTATGCATAAATCACAATGGTATTTACTACATCGATTATTGAAGACAAAACTTAAATTATTTAATTACAAATATGCAAAATTATTTTGCTTTATATTATAAAGTTTTAGAAAATTTGTGAAAAGGCGTGGCTTACGGTACAAGATGTTAAGTCTTTCTTCATAAGTATCAAATATCTTTTTCTAGTTTTTCGCTGCTAAAATTCTATTTTAACCCTGTTATACTTTTTTTCGCATTTCAATATTCAAGAGTACGTACACCTCTAGTTAAATATCATGTTTTAGAAAACACGGAACAGCGAAACTGATTGCATGAAACAGCAATTATGAGTTCGACAATCGTTTTATTATTATTATTATGAATATTTAATAATTTTAAAAAGATTTTTTACCATAAATTTTCTGTTTAAATTTTGTTGTGACATATTTGCATTTGGTTACTGTACCGTTTGTAAGCTTTGTGTTATTTAAAATTTATCCCATAATGTAACATAATAAAATATCAAATTTCTATTAAAAGTTTTTTAATACAGAATCAAATAGTGAAAAATTGCTTTATTATTATTATTTTTTTTTTTTTTTTAAGTTTATAAGATCTATTATTGGAACATAGCTCAATAGTATTTATTTTCAGTTTCCTAATCACGAAATCAAAGTCACAGTTATTATGGAATAAAAATTTAAAACAAAGGAATTGTCTTATTACTTTCAAATATATAGATATTGATCTTACAGAATCCTGAAATTTCATTTAAAAGACTTTAAACGTCTGAATTTAAAAATTCAAAATAAAATAAATTAATCTAAATGCTTTTAAAGTTGAAATGGGAAGATTTCAAAATATATGAAAATTGGCATTTGTGTTTTGAACATTTTGGTGCGGCAGATATTAAAAACAATATTTTTATGATGAGCTGAACCTGAGCTTAAGAGAGGGCGGATCCAGCTATTTAGCACAAGTGATATCACCTGACTAAAACCAGAATAAACAACATTTTAATATATTCCGGGATATTTTTAGCCCACTGTTATTTATTTATTTATTTTTTTTTTTCAAATTTCAACACTAGCTACAGTACGCTTACGTCCTATTTACATTAAGCCTTGATATGGAAGCTATGTTGCTGTTTTTCGATGCTGCGAAATTTACAAAATATATTTGTGTTAATATACTATACAGATAGAAGAATAATTATATAATATCAACAAATCTTCTTTAATCAATATGTTTATATACATTACTGTATGGAAATGTTTATATATGAATATTGTATTTATTTTTAATGAGAGATATAAACACAAAATATTAAAAAAAAAAAAGAAAATGTGTTATAATTTTTTATAAATCAAGCAAAATATATATGCATACCTGCCAACCTAACCCGTAACATTGTTAGTTCCCGCCCCTGTGTGTACACAATTTAATTTTTAGAGTAATTAACTTCAAATACATTTACGATTAACTCATTGAGCGCCACGCGAATTCTTATGGAAATCCCATTCAGGCCACACGTGCTGCTTAGAAGCGTGTTATGTTTATCGAGTTTCAATAAACCCCATTAGGCCTTAACGATATAATCCTATAAAAATCCTATTTAAAAAAAAAAAAAAAAAAAAAAAAACATGAAGTAAATTTTAAATAAATTGTCAGTAATTACTTAAAACTATGTAAGTTCTGTAGTTTTATATCATATTTTACACTGCCGGCTGACTTAGCCTAAATGGAAAGATCAGTGTCAGCCACCGATGGCTGACACGGCTCTAAAAAGACTGATGTGAAAAAAATGTACGGAAAGGGGCGGGACCAGTAATCTTCCGGAATAGGTTGACAAGAATGTATATACATAGAGCAAAGCCAGAAAATGTTCTTTATTTTTCATGAACCAGATGAATGGTACTTTTTTTCTGAATAGTCTATGTATTAAATATAATGCTGCTTTAAATACCCTTTAAATGAAAAGTTTTATTACATAAAGTAATTTTCTTGCACTCTACAGCTCCCAAATGACACACAATGCAAAACCCCGCCTTTTTCCAGTGTTTAAAGGGTATTAACGTTTAATATGCTTTATATTCGTTTTGATCTTTCCTTCTCCGCCTTATCTTCTTTTTTCCTTAAAAAAAAAAAAAGAGTTATGTAACAGTTGGACCTTTTCAAGTGAAGATTTAGATTAAGGGTAGTCAGCGTTTCTACACCCACCGTCCACTTCGGTATCTGTGTTAAAGTGTAGAATTTTAGAACATCCCATTAAGTAGTAGGATTTATTATTTTGCATATTAATTTGTTACACATTATAAAATATAAAAGCAAAAGAATATCGTGGAGATTTATGTAAAAGTTTTTAATAATGTCATGAAAAAAAAAAATAATAATAATTAATTAAAAAAATAAATAAATAAAAATAAAAAAATCTGTTTTAATATTTTAAAAAAGTCAATTAAAGAAAATTAAAGTACTGCAGTATCGGAACAAACTCCCATTGTCACTGTGAAACGGCCGTGGGAACCAGGTTGAGTGCCGCCGTTTCAGACAATTATACGGCAGCATGAGTTAAAATAATTTTGAATTTTCAAACAAATTTAAAACCATTCATCTTTTTTTTTTTCTTTTTTTCTTTTGATAGATATTTTAATATCTATTCAAGCTATTTAATTTTCTTCGTATGAAGTGAACTATCTGATGTTTAATCAATAGAAACCAATAAAAATCTTTTAATTTATAAACTAACTCAGAAAGTTCTGTGAATTAGTCATTTTTTTTATTTTATAATTAACATTTCTGAATTTTTTTTCCGGTTTGAAACTTAATAAATAATGTATACTGGGTGCTAGATCGTGATTTATATTTTCTAAATGTATAGACGGACCCCTAATACATTTTCACGTGTAACTCTATTTAAAATTAATTTAAGGTATATAAATAGGTATGTTTTTCGAACCGCCTTGATCTCAGAAATCTGAATATGAAGTCAAAAATTGGGGTTGCCATTGAAGAAAATGAAGTTAATGCCAGTTTTAATATGTAGACGACCCTTTAGGCAAAATTTAACAATACCGTTATAAACTAGACGTTATTACAAATCGATCGGTACCAGTCAAATGTTTCTACGATAATTTACGGCGAAATTAGGTGGGGGGGTGGCGTTTTTTTTTGGGGTGACTGTACATCACCTTCGCGACGGTAATTTTAAATATTTTTGTCGTATAAATATGTCGTATAAAATAATCTCTAATAAAAACGGCGCAAAGTCTGGCAACGTTGGTCAAGATTTTTTTTCTGTTAATACTATTGCTGTATCAAGATATAGAAGTTTTTTTTTTTTTTTTTTTTTTTTCCACATACGGCATGCTTTTAAAAAATCATAAAATTGAGTTATTTAAGTGATTTCACAGTGTTTCGTATAGGAAATTGTCCAATTTTTATATGTTATATATTTAAAAAGTTAAAATGAATAGCTTTTGATATTTTTAAGGTATTCTAAAACTTTTGGAGAGCTATTTTATATTTTTAAATATCACTTGGCTTTCGCATTTTGTATTAAATATGATCAAAAACATAACTTAAGATTTAAAGAAAAAATATATATTTCAAATTATTTTTAGAAAATTTTCGATTTATTTGCTAGAAAAATGGCTACAAAGTGTTTTATCAAGTCTATTCAAAGACAAGAGAAAAACTTTAAAATATTTTTTTCCCTCTCAAATGTGTTTTTTAGAAATGAAGAACATTAAAAACAACTGTCATCATGCAGAACGTTAAAAGCAACTGCCATCATTATCAAAGAATATTGTATAATAGGATTTTCATTTATAATAAATATGATTGTCTTCACTTCCTAAATGTTTTTGTGAAAAGAATTTAGCTTAAAGTAATTTCAGTTATTCAAATGTAACATTTTAAGTATATTCAGGGATGGAACACGGGCGCAGAATTCATACCACTATCAATGTAAGAAAATTTTCTACTTCTTAAATCGACGATATTATAGGTAGAGAAATTTCTTAAACGGATTCCGGTATGAATTCTGCGCCCGTGTTCCATCCCTGTATATTTGAGTTTGATTTTTTCATTTCTTTATTTTATATATTTTTTAAGTCATAAATTGTCGATGCAAATTCAAATTTGAATATCAATATCGTCATTTCTATGTTGTGATTAATTATACCTTTAATCTTTTTAGCCGAATACAAATTGTGAATTTCAGTTTCACATTAAAGAGGTGGGGCTGGTATATTTAAAAACAAAGATAAATTCTTATTTTAAATTATCCAATGTGCCTTCACCGACATAATTTTGTTTAGTTTTCAATAAATTATTTTTTATTCTTTAAATTTTCAATAATTAATAGCATTTTTTTCAGTTTTAAATTATGTGTACTTTAAAACATTGTTATATATTACTTTGAAAAAAATGGAGGCGTGCTTTTTAAATGATATTGAAAAGAATATGTATACCACCTGTATTGAATAGATAAGGGAAAATGAAAATATTTAATAAAATATGCTTAACCAATATCATTTTTCCTCTCTTAATAATGTAATTTCGTTTTTGGAAGTTTAATGAGAAAAAAAAAATTTAAAAACTACCTGTAAAGAAACTTTTCCCTATAATCAGGGCTGCCATAAACGACTTTTTTTTTTTTTTTTTTTGTACCACTATTTCTATAACATAAAATTTATAATGAATTTATGCAGAGAAAGTGTTGTAGATTTAGCTACGAAAATATATTATAAATTTTATCTTTTGGAAAGAGCGGTGCGAAAAGAATATAAAAAAGTTGTGCATTCGTAAGAAAAAAATATTGGATTCGTAAAAAAAATTTTCAATTTCCGGCTTTAGCAGTTTTATACATTTAAAGAGGGCCTGAATATGTTTCTACCATTTTTGGAATGGTGTCTGTCAGTCAGTCCGTGTGTGTGAACAAAACTTTTTGTGACAGTTTTAGATTGAGAATTAATGCACATAATTTCATAAAAGTTTATAATTTATATAATTAGTTGCACCATGACATATGTTGGTGTCAATCGCTCAATAAGTAGCCCTGTATTATTGTTTTTTCATAATTTTTTCACAAAACATCGAAATTCGGAAATATCCAAATACTTACTGGTAGACAGTGTATATTGTTGCTCTTTGACATAAATTAGAGTATATCAAATTTTTGTGCATATCACGCTATAGATGATCCTGCCAATTCGTAATTTACAATTTTTTAAATGACAGCATAGGCCAAAATTTCGTATATATGTACACAATCTTTTTAACCAATCATTGTAAATTTAAAAACCAAAATTTATAATAGTAATAGTCAACGGAAAACTTTTTGTATAAGTGGGAGATTTTCTTTTACTTCTAGAAAGAGAGGAGGTGTTCCAACACGAAAAGGGTAAATTTTTAATATGAGTTTTATAATACTTGTCAGTATCTTTAATACGAACGATTGAACTGTGAACTTACGCTTATTTCCAGCAAAAATTATCTTTTTTTTTTTTTTTTTTTTTTTTTTTTCATTTTTAACAAGAAATAAGTAAGTAAATAAATAAATAATAGCATAAATAAATAAATAAATAAAAATGAATAAATAATCTTAGAATGTTGTCTGCATGGCAGGAAATTGATGTTCTTTTAATATTCAGGGTATTATGTATCTAAACTGGCGATCATTTGTACTCACCCACGAAGAAAAATATTTTTTTAATAATAATTTTAACAAATAGCTTGCATTTCATTAGTTTTTATAGACAAACGTAAAAGAAAATTCTGTGATGTCCATAACATACTATGATACATAGCTGTCAACATTTACATTTATTCTGGAGTACTTTTAGCCCCGCCTTTGTAACGCACTACTTTATTTATAAAAAAAAATTCTCCAATATATAACATCGATAAAATAAGAAAAAATTTTCTTAAAAAGTAAGGGGTGTGAAATAAAAGCGGGGCTAAAAATACTCCGGAACAGGGTTCGTACGAATCCGCCTTTTTTCCCCTGAGTTTCACACCGCAATTCTGAAAAAATAGACTTCGTGATAAATATGAAAATTTATTCTATAACAAACATGTTTATAGAAATTATTGGTATAATACTCAGGGAAAAAATAAGGCCCATACGAACCCTGCGGAATATATTAAACTGTTGGAATCTATGACTATGTAATTTTTATAGCTGTGGAGTATATCAAAGTTTATCATATTGAAACCAGAAATAATTAATAAGATTTTTATGATATTTAGGAATTACAGCTATAGATTTAAAAAAAAAATATTTGTATCCAAATAGTATGACAATTATTTAAAAGGAAAAAAAAAAAGTTTGAAAAGTGCGTACTATCGTTTACTTCTCTTCATTAAAAGATACATTGCTGAGAAAAATCTTAGTACTTAAGCCTCCTGTATGATACGAGTTGGTGAAGTATCCGCCCTTATTCATCCTATCTTTCAAATGTTGGAGGCAAAAAAAGCTAGGCTACCTGATTAGCTTTGTTATCGCCTTTAACCCCTTAACGCGCGCTGTCCTCGCTGCGAGGACGCAAAATTTAAGATCCAGCTGCACAAATTCATCCCGGTAATTTTTTAGCAAAAATTTACGTTTATAACATATTAGAAAAGGCCGGTTTTTTTAACCTTAAAATTTAAAATTTCTTCTAGTTTAATTTAGTTCATGAATTCCGGTGGCAGTATAATTTAAATGATACGAATTGTCTTGCGCCGCAAAGGGTTAAACTTCTACACTGCTCATGTGAGCTAGAACTTCTTATCATGAAATAAAGAAATTGGCAATTTTAAGAACATCGCCAACATTATCAAAACTGCAACCCTTCACATTAAACGAAATACAATTTTAAAGTTAATTTTAAAACAATTTAGAAACAATAACTTAAAAAAGCAGCTCATTCATATTTTTGTCAAACAACTTTGAAAATAAAATTAAATAAGAGGAAAATAAGGGAAAATTTACGCTACAAAGTTGTGCTCCATCCAGGTATCCACGAGTCATATCTACAATTTATAATCCACTTTTTTCTTCTTTCTCGATTAGAAGAAAATGTAAACAGTCGGTACCCTTTTCTAGAGTGATTCATGCAATTTATTGCCGAAAAACCACCCATAATAGATCGTACTAGTAGGAGTACTAGTAGTATCCAGGCGCCTGGCTGCATGACACCAGCTGTTTTAAAAGATCTATAATATATTTATTTCTTATAATAATGGATTTATTTCGTATAATATGAAAAAATATACGGTACAAATTATCTCTCAACACTTGCCCTTCCATTGTCTCTTATTTATTCCATTAAAAGTTTTTCACAAAAGAAAAAAACAATCTAGTGTGTAAAGGTCACGCGATTTCCATTACCCACTGTCAGTGTTGCCAGATTTGATAGATTTTTTATTCAATAATCACAACTCAATTTTAATCGTAACACTTGCCTAATCACTTCAAACATTAATCAGCTATTATGTGTATCAAATATCACTACTCCAAATAGTTGGTGTTTATTGAATAACAAATTCGCCAGATCTCGCAACTCTGTCCACTGCTACACATATTATATATTATTTTTAAAAATAGCATGGTCAGAAGTCATAAAACTGATTTAACAAATTAGACATTCCCTGTAAGAGCAAACTGATACATTCTCAGTTTACATCATACATGCCAACATCCTAATTATAAATCGGAAGAATTTTAGTACCTGCGCCTTTTTCTACACTACTTTATTTTTAGAGTAATTATCTCCAAATGTAATTACGATTAAATAAATATAAAATTACTCTAAAAAAAGACTAGTGGGGAAAAAAAAAAGTTGGGTACTAAAAATAGTCCGATCATTAGTTAGATGGTTGGAAGGTATGGTTTACATAACGAGTTAAAAAAATTGCTAAGCGGTTTTTAAACATCTATTTCCGCCGCCACTTTAGAATGTGGAAAAAGAGGGGAAAAAAGGCTAAAAAACCCGATAGAAATAGCATGGGTAGAAAAGCTAAAAAACTCACAATGTCAAGTGTGTTAAAAAAAAAAAAAAAAAAAATCACACCGGAAGTAATAAGGGGACAAAGTTGACAAGAAAAAGACATTGAACAGCGGGAACCGGGCGGGCTGGGGCATGGGTCCTATTGTCCAGGATTAATACTACTCGCCTGTCAATTTTCCTGTAGTAATCAAGTAATACAGGCTAAAAGACATATAAAAAGCTGTTTATGTAGTAAATTTGAAGAAAATCATTACATGCGTTTTTGGGATACCGACTTTCGTAGAGTTGCCAACTTTTATAATTCATTCTAGAGCATTTTTAGCCCGCTTTATTTCACACCACTTTATTTGTAGGATACTTTTCTCCAATATAAAACTACAATAAAATAAGAAAAAGAAGTAACACTTAAAAAATGTGCTATGAAAAAACGGCGGATTAACAATGGTCCGGGATAAATTATAAAATTGTACAACTCTGCTTACTTTCCACAGTTGATAAATAAGGCATAAATAACTAGTATTTATTTTAATAATTCAGGCAAACAATGAAAAAATTCTGTTTCTAGAGCATATAAATTAAACGTACAATTTTTTCTTTTTATTAAAAATAATCATCGTTTAAAATTAGAAATATTTCAGGCAATAACTTAAACAAAGAATTTATTTAAAGGAATTAAGCAATTTTATTTTTTATTTCTTCCAAAATAAATACATACATGAAACAAAATTATTTTTTCTAGCATTAAGTACTTTTTTAAATGTACTAATTTACAGTTTTTTTTTAATTGTTTTACTGAAATGTAAATTAATTATTATTATTTTTTTTTTTTTTTTTAAGAAGAAGAAAAAGTCAAAGATTAACCAAGAAATCAAATTGATCCGAAAGAAATTGAAACAGATTTTGAAAAAAAATCAAGTTCATTTATCAATTTACTTTTTCAATACAAATTTCCTATATTTTTCTTATTTCAACATTTCTTTTTAAAAAGGTTTTAGAATCAAAATTTTTAACTTTGCTTTATGTTACACAATACATATTAATTACAATTTTAAGAATTAAAATTACATTAAATGTTTTTATGATTTAAAAACTTATTTATGATTTAAAAACGTATTTATCTACCTATACAGCGCTCTCAGGGTTTTGAATTTGTACACCAATAATTTTATAACGCAAAATTTGTTACAACGTAACGAAGAATAAGTCACGAAGTTTATTCTTAAATTAATATTACATTTAATTAAATTACATTTAAGTATTACGTAGTAAATTATTACGTTAAATATTAAACTAATATTACATTTATGTGTTATGTACATTTAAAAAGAAAATATTTTTTAAGGTTATAACGGTGGAAGTCTCCTTGAAAACAGACAGGGCAGTAAGAATCACGCTATATACAGGTTTCCAATAAAATCAACAACGTCCTATAAATCAGAGCTGCCACAGGCAACTTTTTTTTATTATTTTTGTACCACTACTTTCATAACATAAAATTCATAATACGTTTATGCAGGCAAACTGCAGATTTCCTTGCGTAAATATATTATAAAATTTGTGCGATGTGCATGCTTTCAGAAAGATATCTTAGATCGAATTATGTTTCGAGAGTAAAACTATTTTTATGTGTCGCCAAATAATTCGACAGTTCTTCTTTCGTGATGTATTTATTATATGATAAATTCCTCTCATAAAACAATGCATCGTGAGTGATTTGCAGTGGAAATTATGAATTGAATAAAGATAGGAACTCGAAACTGTCTATCGGTCTCTGGATTATATAACAACGAATTCATTTAAAGATATTCTCATACGAACTGGACAGGATAGTCTTGGTCCTTGTCATTTATTAACGATCATCGCCCTCCAGCGGAACCTTTGTCACAATACTCCCTTAAGGTAAAAACTAATGCTAAAGAGAAAAATTATACTTTTAAAAAATTAAAGAACACGCTTTTATTGAAATGTGAACTAAAAATCACAAAATATCTATCTTTATAGTATTAAAATACAGGGTAAGAAAAATTTGTGTGAGTGACACACCATATTACAGGGTGATTATAAAATAATTTAGAATTAAACAAAAACCATTTTTAAAACATTTCCCCTGACTGGGCTCGAACGTTAGACTTTAGGTTCGTAGCTCGGAGCTTTACCTCACAGCGACAGCATTCACGTAGGGAAAGTCTTTTTTCACACTATAGATTTTTTGTTTGCTCCCAGAGCGGTTACATACAAACATACATACAGGTGAAGCTAATAAAATCGTGTTAAAAACCGATTATAAATTTGCCTTCAATATAAAATATTTTGTAGGTCATATTAATCAAAATATTTATTAAAAATATACAGCATTAGGGTTCTTGGCAGTCACTATTTTAAAATACCACTTTTTATATAAAGCAAGAGTGCATTACTCCTTTTTACTGAAGCATTGAGAACTATTTGACTGTAATTGTATGGTAAACTGTAGCTAACACAAGCATTTTCAAACTACTAAACAACTCATGAGATATATCTTGTAACGCTCCCTTCAGAAGCAAGTTATGCCATTGGTGTTAATATTTCTAGTTCATTACAAAACAATTTTAGTGCCCGTTTTATTTTACACCATCTTTTTCGAAGAGTAATATTTTTCTTAGTTAATCGTTTATATGTATTAGATAGAATTATTTTCCAAAATAGTGGCGTATAAAAAGCCATATACTAGCAATGCTACAGAATAAATTAGAAGTGTTGGCAGTTATGGTTAATTTCGTGTCTATTTTGGAAGTTCGTAATATTTATGTAGGTTAGTGACCATCTACGTCTCTTACGTTGGACAAAACATTCACTTCGTTGATAGTGAAGTGTCCACAAAATTATCTGCTTTTATCGACCATCGCTTTTGCATGTGAGATTCTGAGAATAGAATTCCTGCCTTTTTAACACGCTTTTATTAGCTTCACCTGTATGTATGTTTGTATGTATGTTTGTATGTTTGTAACCATTCTGGGAGGAAACAAAAAATCTATATTGTAAAAAAAGACTTTCCCTACGTGAACGCTGTGGCTGTGAGGTAAAGTTGCGAGCTACAAACCTAAAGGTCTAGCGCTCGACCCCAGTCAGGAGAGATTTAAAAAAAATGTTTTTTGTTTAATTCAAAATTATTTTAATTAAAGATTTAAATGTATGTAAATATTATGGTGTGTCACACACACAATTTTCTCTTACACTGCATTTTAATACTAAGATAGATATTTTGTGCTTTTTAGTTCACATTTTTATAAAAGCGTGTTCTTTAATTTTTTAAAACTATAATATTATTTAGAATTAGTTTTAATGTATAAACACAAAACATATAACATAACTATACAGAAATACAGATTAGAATCATCATGTGCATTCATTTGTGTTTTAAATTAAAAAATAATTGTAATAAGAAAATATTTTAATTAAAAATGCTTTTTTCGTGTAAAATATCTACAAATAATGTATTATGTTTAGAAAGCTACGGAAACAAAAAATACCTCTAAAGGCAAATAAAAAAGAAGGGACATACTACATGTTTGTGATTAAAGTATACGAGAATTTGGAAGCTTGTAACTGCTTGTGAAATTGGTTTGTGAAATTTTATGCGCTTTGATTAACAACCTCTCCTTATAATAATTATTCTTATAATACTTATAATTATCCTTATAATACTTTCTGAATTAATATTTTTTAATTAAAATATCAATGAACGCATATTTTAATGTTGTCATTCAAATAAACGTACAACAGAGCTGCCAACCTAATCCACAGGATTGTTAGTCTCCGTCCCTTTTTTCCCACTATTTTCTTTTTAGAGTAGTTTTCTTCTTAATTCGCCGTAAATACTTTTGAAGAGAATTACTTTAAAAATTAAGTGGTGTGGGAAAAGGGGCGGTACTAACAATCTTCCCTATCAGGTTGGCAGTTCTGATACAATAATCATTTAAATATGAGATAAATATGTTATAAATTGTTGCGTATAAATATGGTCAAAAACGAAGTCAAAGCGAAAGGGAGAGGGGATGGGCGAAGCAACTTTTTTTAGAAACGTGAAATTTAATGACCTCTTCCAGACAAAACCTAAAAATTCTTCTGTACAAGAAAATCGATATGGTTCAATATACAGTCGTGGAAAAAGACGCAACACCCGCTGTTATTTTGTTATTAATTGACGCAGAAAAATATAATAGGTATCATTCAACAGGAAATTGAGTGTACTTTTCGAAAATGATGTGAAATTTTTCATTAAGGGTCATCTACATATTAAATTGAGCACCAAATTTCATTTTTTTTTTTCAATAGCAACACATAATTTTGAATACAAATTTTTAATTTCTGAGAGTCTGGCAGTGCGTAAAAGTATACAGTTTTTATTCCTTCTCTTTAGTAATCATAAAGTTATAACCAAAAATGTGTTAGGGGGTAAACCGTAAATCTAGAAAAATAAAATTCAGATTGAACATGAAAAGTACGAAATTACGTTGTTTCACACCGGAAATGTTTTATGAAAAAATAATTTAAAGAAATTGATAATAGACTACTGTTATCCTTGCAGCACATTGGTTGTTTCTGAATTCGTATTCTTAGGTACACTTAATACGTAAATTGCAAATAAAGTAAAATATTTTAGATATATTTAAACTTATCACACTTAAGATTGGTCAGACAATACTATTTAGAAAATGTGCGGTATTTGTAATTTAAAAAGTATCTATCATGGCTAACCTTATCTGCAACAAAACTTGACTTTTCTTTCATTTTAATAAAAATCATTTATTTTATGTTGTAGGCGTGACATAATATACGAACTGTAATAATGTGGTAGCTATATATAGAGAGAGATATAAGTGTTAAAGATTAACAAAATCGATATTACCGTAATTTCTGGTAGATACCCCGCATGTTATAGAATCTAGTTTTGCACCAGAAATTTCAATTGATAAATAAACTTATATTTGTACGAGCTCTTCCTTCGAAAAAGTATAGCTTTCTCTACTAAATAAAATTTCTGGTGGAGAAATGACACATCTTACCTGCGGGTTATCTACCAGAAATTACGGTAATTAATGGTGTTGTATGATGATGAATGAAAACTTTGTGAGCAAACAATATAATGCAATACAACAACAATGCACAAACTACATCTTTTCAGATAAATTATTGTCAGATGTCGGAGCAAAACTGCTTACTTTCATGAAGCACACATCAAACATTCTTATTCATACTTACCAGATTTTGGTTAGTTTAGCTCTTTGAAACTGTGCGATTTGTTTTGTGATTTCTCTGAAAATATACTTTATTAACCCCTTAACGCGCGCTGTCCTCGCTGCGAGGACGCAAAATTTAATATCCAGCTGCAAAAATTCATCCCGGAAATTTTTTAGCAAAAATTTACATTTATAACATATCAGAAAAGGCCGGTTTTTTTTAACCTTAAAATTTAAAATTTCTTTTAGTTTAATTAAGTTCATGAATTCCGGTGTCAGTATAATTTAAATGATCCGAGTTGTCTTGCGCCGCAAAGGGTTAATTAAAATGTATTTATAAAAATAGTATCTTAAAATTAAAATATCCTTAACACTTTCGCGACCACTGACGTAGATTCACGTCATTTGAAAATTTGTAACTCCCCCAGTGGGCGTTTCTTTCACAATTTGTATGTTTATTTCTCAAAAATATACCCAATATTCATATTTGTACTATCAGTATACTATGAATGCTATGGATATAAAAGCTTTGATTAGAAAGAGTATAAGTATAATGTATATCCATTTGTAATATACATGTGAATACAGAAAAATTTGTTCTGAAATATTGTAACTAGAGAGAATAACGTCCACAGGCGAACCTTACTGTGAAAAAGACAAAAATATGCGATTGCAAAAGTGTTAAAATGATATTCACGCCCCCCCCCCCAAGAAAAAAAAAAAAAAAAAAAACAATCTATGCACTAAATGATTAACACTGTAACTATGACGGTAGTTAAATAAGCGATCTAATAAGTCAGTCTTGCATTCCAATGGTTGTCAATAGACAACTGGTTTTTCTTTTTTAATTGACAATTTTTAAGTCCTCCTTCTTTTCTATTTTAAGGAGTAAGCACCGTCTATTTGCATAGCTGCCAATATTTTAATTTATTCCGGATAACTTTTAGCTCCGCCTTTATTAAATACCACTTATTATTAACACTTTCGTGACCACATGATTTTGTTTTTTGACAGTAATTTCCGCCTGTGGGAGTTATTCTTCCAAGATAAACAAACTATTTCAGAACAAAATTTTATGTATTCACATTTATATTACAAAAAGATAAACATTATAATTATATTATTTCTAATCAATATATTTGTAATCATAGTGTAATTTATTGCAAAAATATGAATACTGGGTACATACTTATTAAATAAGTAACATGCAAAAAGAAACGCCCATTCGCGGAGTTCAGGATTTTCAGATGACGTGAATCTACGTCAGCGGTCACGCAAGTGTTAAAAAAAAAACATTTTTCTTTTTTATCATAGTTATACATTGGAGAAAAATTTTCTAAAAATAAAGTGGTGCGAAATAAAGGCGGAGCTAAAAATGCTTTGGAATAAATTAAAGTATTGGCAGGTACGTATTTATTTAAACTTCCCAATTGATTTTCCGTTCTAGTGCTTGTTTAAAAGATTCAAAATTTATCACCAATGATCGTTGTGGTTAATGCTACTTGTGTATAATTTTGCCAATGTAAATTAAAGAATTTAACACGAATACAGGAAGACACTTTTTCTTTTCTTTTTCTATTTTGTGTTGTTTTACAATAACGCTGAAACACGGGGCTTGACTTCCTTATAACATGATTTATCTTTTGATATCACCAATGCATTAAAATCGTTTTTTTTCGTTTCCCTTTTTTTCGTTTTACGTTATTCTTTTATGTAGTTTAACCCATAATTAAAAATTAATATATTTTGTTTAATAAAAATATTTTATTTAATTTTGTCCGTTATTTTTTAAGATTTTATTCTTTGTCTTATGCGAAAATTTATAAAAGATGCCCCCCTAAACCTCACCAGGAGAAAGATTTATTTATACCTCGAAAACTAATAACTGGAATAAGCTGCAAATTTGCACATCAATATTTTTCAGCATTAGGGTTCGTTTTATGCAAAAATTAATATAGGTCATAATTCATATTTTTTTGGAATACGAATTTATTAATATTTTTCATAATTAAAAATATTTTTCTGAATCAAAAGTGATCGTGCATTATGCTTGGTTGTTTTCACTGTATCTCGAAAAAAAAAGAGTTATGTCATTCAAGTTATTTTTTGTGAAGTGTGTATTAATAAAAGTTTGCGATATAATTTTAACATTGGCACCTTTAAAATTTGAACGCTTATATCTCTATAAAATAAACAAGTAAATTATACAACCAATATATCTTTTTACATTCCCGCGACCCTAGGAATTTAAATATAAAATCAAAGTAGGGCATTACCATTGAAAAAAATTAATTTGGGGCGCGTTTTAATATGTAGACTACACCTAATCCAAAATTTTACTTCACGTTTTAATAGTACTCACAATTCCCCGTAGAATGATACCTATTACATATTTCTGCATTGATTAGCAACGAAGCAACCACGAGTGTTTTTTTTTCCTTCGACTGTGCAGTTTGTAAAAATAAAATAAAAATAAAAAAAACGCCACCTTTAGAATAATTTCGCCGCAAATTGTTTTAAAAACATGCGGTCGCTACTAATCGATTTTTAAAAACGTCTAGTTCATAACTGTAGAGTTAAATTTTACTTAGCGGGTCGTCTACATATAAAAACTAGCATCAACTTCATTTTTTTCATTAGCAACCTCCACTTTTGATAATTTATACAATTATTTGGATCAAATCATCTCAAAAAATGGTATAGTCATGTATTTTGCTAAATTTTTCCCCAAAGTTATATGCTGTCAAAATATGGGGATATTAATGTTGAATGAATGTGTCAAATATTAATTCATATCTTCCTAAAAAAAATTATATTAAAATTTTCTTTTTTTATGTATTATAATGAAGTGTCCCAAACATATTCCATGCATTATTTTAAAACATTTTTTGAATTATGAAAATTATTACTAAACTCATATCCGTAAAATTTATGAATTATGACCTACACTGAAGAGCCAAAAAAAAAAAAAAAAAAAAAAAACTGATACTCCTGACGGAACATGATTAGGTTTTCGGCTCTGAAAGTTTATATCAGTGATGATTCCTTGAACAGATCGTACGCTGACACTTGTTGATGCTCCAGCATTCAAATCTGCAGCAATATGAGGAAGGGTTGCACATTTGTCATGTTTAATGATTCTCGTCAGTCGTCACTGGTCCTGTTCTTTCACGACCTTTTTCCGGCCACAGCGATGTCGGAGATTTGATGTTTTACTGTATTCCTGATATTCACGGTACACTCGTAAAATGATCGTACTCAAAAATCCAAATTTCATAGCTACATTGGAAAGGATATAATCACTCTTTCGTGTAAAGTTCTAACGCCATGTTTAAAGTCGCTTAAATCTTGTTAACCTGCTATTGTACCAGCAATCGGTCTAACAGCTTTAATAGACACCTATTATTTTATATAAGCACTGCCGATTGCATTGCGTTACTTTGATTGGTTCCCTACCTCTGTTATTTGCATATAAACGCCTGTACCGTTTTTTTTTTTTTTTTTTTTTTTTTTTTTTTTCTTTTGTGGGAGGCTCTCAGTGTATATAAATTTTTGCACGAATAGAACAGACATTTACAAAAAACAGACATTTACAAATTTACAGTTCATTCCTATCGTTATTTTTCGAGTTATAGTGATTTCGAGTTCATTTTTTATAGCTGTTAGGGTTCATCACACGTTATTGTTTGTATAATCTATGAGTAAATAGCTGTATATAATTTGACGGAAAACTATGTTAATTTACTTTTATGTTATTCTTATTGTTTTCTAAGCAATATTTCGGTGTTCATTATACAAATTAACTTATTTTATTAAAATAACCGCAATGCAGACGAGAGATTGTAAAAGATTTCCTAAGGGAAACTAAACTTTCTGTACCGCTGAAACAATCTTTAAAAAATATAAATAAATAAATAAATAAAAATACATATTCATATTTGTTTCTATTAGGGGGACTGGAAAATAATATCGTTTTGAATTAAAATACTGACATTGGAAATTTATCCTGGATAAAATTTAAGATATTCTTAGGTGACTTATAAGATGGTTATTTGTAAAGTACCATGTAGACACTGTTAAGCAAAAATTTCCGGTTTCGTTTATTAGTTCAAAACGACATTATTTTCCGGTCCCCCTAATATATATGACGCTTGTATGCAGAAACGTCAATGGCATTTACTACATCGATTGCTGAAGATGGAATTTAAATAATTTAGTCACGAATATGTCGAATCATTTTGTTTTATAATGAAACGTTTTAGAAAAAGGTGTAAAGGTGTGCCTTACTTTACAAGATATGGGCATATTCGATCTATAGTTGCCAACTTATCATCTTTTGGCTACCAGAAAGTTTTAATAAAAAATTTTATTTTACTTAATCAGTGAAAGCCGTTACAATTAGCGGATTAGATAAAATAGATATTTCTAGTAAAATATTTCTGGAAGTCAAAATGTGCTAAGTTGGCAACTATGATTCGATTTTGATATGTTGAGTTTACTTCCTTAAATATTAAATATTTTTTTTTTCTCCGTTAAATTTTTGTTTTAACCCTGTGGTCCTTTTTGTGAATTTGAAAATTGTAGCGTTCGTACACCTCAAGTTAAATGTGATGTTTTAGAAAACGCAGTAAGACAAGGCTTACTGTTTGAAATAGCAATATACATTCAATAATCGTTTATTTTAATTAATATTTAACAACTTTTTAAGTTTTTTTACAGCGAATTTTCTGTTTTAATCTTGTTGTAGATATTTCTGTATATGTTTATTAAACGGTTTGAAAGCCTTAAATTATTTAAATTTTATCGCATGATGTAAAATAATAAAATATTTATTTTTTATTAAATGTTTTTTATACTGAATAAAATGTTGGGGATTTTTTTTTTCTTTCCAAATGTATGAATGAAACAAAAGCACAATATTATTTATATTAGATTAATTCTAATTCTCCTTTATTATTGAAAAAAAATTTAAAAGAAAGTAATATATGTTATCACTTTTAAAGGTATAGATACTGATCTTACACTTTTCATAATTAGGAATTTAAGTACAGTAGCACACTCTCCAACATACTAATTAATATTCCGTAGTGTTCTTAGTCCCGCCCTTTTTTCCACACCAGAAAATTTGTAGAGTAATATTCTCCAAATCTAATTACGATTAAATAAGAAGAAAAATACTCTAAAAAGATACCGGTGTCAAAAAGGAGGCGGAACTGAGAATACTACGGAATATTAATTAGTATGTTGGCAAGTATGCATTAGACTCCTGTACAACGCGGGGGATACGTTCTGCGTAATAGTGAAATCGCGTTATACGGGACATACATTATCAGACCAATTTGCCCAAGTTCAGCCCAATTGGGAAATTTTTCAGTTTATTTTTTGTGATTTTCATTATTTTTTAATTAACGTTTCGATGTTTATTATTCAAATTCATTTATTTTTGTAAAAATAAAGCATTGCAGGCGGGAAATTTCCATGGCATTCCTAAAGAATAATTAGCCCCGCCTTCTGCAACAATACTTTACTTTTAAAAAAATATATTTTTTCTTTAACTTTATTTTGTTTGACTCTTTATATGACGCAATATATATAAACACACACACACACATATATATATATATATATATATATATATATATATATTTGACATTTACCGTTTCGATTGTTGACCCTAAAGTTTCAATTATTTAATCACGAAATTGTTAAATAGTATGGTGTTTTAGATAAACGTATAATGGCGGGACTTACTGTTCAAAATAAGATTGCATTTGAACTGTTTTTGAATCTCTTTTTTCTTAAATATTAAGTGTCTTTCCAAAGTTCTTTACCTTAAATTTTTTGTTTATTCTTGATAATTATATATTTGATATTGTAGGTTTGTACGTCTCATATTAAGTGTACCATTTTATATATATAAAAAAAAAAAAAAACTTTAATGCGGGTTTTACTGTTCAAAATAAAAATATACCCAACAGAAATAGATAACATCTTTTTTTTCTTCAATATTAAACATATTTCTTAGTTTGTTTACCGCTATTATTATTATCATTATCATTATCATTATTATTATTTTAACTTGCTATCTACATTTTTATAGTTGAATATTGTAGGGTTCGTACGTTTTAAGCTGTTTAAATTTTAACGCATAAAATAACCTAATAAATTATTTAATTTTTATTATAAAAAAAAAAAAAAAAACTATAAAAAGCATTTTAATTCATAAACTGCATTGAACCCTTTCAGAGGCAATGTAATTACGTTCACTTAACATTAAATGCTACCCGAATTTGAGAACGCAGTTAAATGATAAGAAATAGATGCATTTTTTCGGCTAGGTCTAAGAGGTAAAAATTTATTAAAAATTTCCGAGGTGTATTTTCGAAATTGAAAATTAAAATTAGATGGTATAAAATATGTACCACCAACCCCTGAAAGGGTTAAGAAGAAAATATATAAGTCATTTACACCTTAGAGGAATCAAATATTTGATTAACTACCAGGGAGAGGTCATGACATGGAAAATTCAGATCGGGACGAAATTGCGCAAGATTGTAGTATACTATGAAGGTAACGACATATTAAATCAGTAGGACCCACTAGCCACAAAATTTCGTGAAAAAAGCGTTTACAGTTTCAGTAATCTTTAAATACAAGTTATTTCGCAACGAAGGCAACATTCAGTTGGAGTGGTCGGCAGAGTAAATGGTTGTCACGCGGAGGGCCTGCGTTCAATGCTACCGACATGAATGTTTTTTCCCATTTTATTTATTTAATCTAAACATTTTATTTTGCTGTTACTTTCTCTTATAATTCAATTCAAAATTTGAAAATTTTAATAAATTATTTTAATTTTTTGAACTTAAAAAATGAAAAGTGTATGTTTCAAAATATTCTTTTTTTTTTTTTTTTTTTTTTTTTTTTTTTTTAATATTTATAATTTTCTGTTCAAAAATAAATAAATAAATAAATAAATCAACTATATTGTTTTAACTATTAAATAAAGTAAAATTAAAGCAGACATTTTTAGAAATTTTCGTCATCTATTAAGATTTTGTCTTTTATTTCTTAATAAACATTTATTTTTCATTCATTTTTTTTTTTTCTTTTCTTTTCAGAAAACGAAGTTTTGTGAGAATCGAAAATTTTTTATTCTGTTCATAGCAAACGGTTAAACATAGAATAGGGGGTTTCTGCTGTCAGTAACTTCCAGATGCAGTTTTATTGTTATTTTTTACTTTATCTTACCCATAAGGTAGAGAAAGTATTGTTTTTGGGTCAAATTTTCGAATGCGAGATTTTGTTATATTTACACGTTTTAAGGTCCCCTAAATACGAAAATCATGTTTTTAGCAAATGGTCTGTGTGTATGTCTGTGTGTGTGTGTGTGTGTGTGTGTGTGTGTCTCTGTGTGTGTGTGTCTGTTAGAAATTTTCGTCATCTATTAAGATTTTGTCTTTTATTTCTTAATAAACATTTATTTTTCATTTATTTTTTCTTTTCAGAAAACGAAGTTTTGTGAGAATCGAAAATTTTTTATTCTGTTCATAACAAACGGTTAAACATAGATGTGATGTTGAAAAACATCACATATCCCTTTTTAAAATATAATAATAATATAAATTACATTTTATTTATTTATAATACAAGCAAACATTATATTTCTTATTCTAAAAGAATTTAATACAATTTTGTTTATTTCGCTAATGCTATTTTATTTTTATTTCTATTTCATTAATCTGTAATTTCATATAATTTATTGTTCTTTTTCCTGCTCTAAATCTCATCAAGTAATAATTAAATAAAATATCAAAGAAAGAGAAACCCATTCATTTTATGCTTTAAAACCGCAGACGATTTTTTTTTATTGTAGCTTCCTGTCTCCAATCAAACGTTTAAAGATTCCGTTGAATCATTATAGCTAAAAATAATTTCTAATATTTTTTATCAATTGATTTCGCACTTTTAGCCAAATTCTGGATGCCTGACAAAATTTAATCACATCCTATGACGTAATTTAATTTTTAGCCAATCCTGTAGCTATTATTTAGGTTTACCAGATATAAAATTTAAAATGTGTTCAGCCAACTTGATTCTTGATGCCAAGGAGATTTGGCGAAATAAATGGAATTAGCACTTGTTCTTCATGCTGTCAACAACATGTGGTTTTAAGAAAGATTCAAAAAGTTACTAATAAATCGAAATGGCTTCCTTCAGATTTGGTATCCTCAAGTGGTTTAATAAAATAAACTTTGCCAAAAGATGTTTATCTTTGTTGCCTTCGTAATAAGTATTTATAAGACAATGAACTATGCATATCTTAATGCGGTTGCTTGAAATAACAAATAATGGATTTTCTTAAGAAAAGAGATCTTTTCCTATTCTTCATAGAGCTTATTGAACCTGGTTCCCTGTACGTCATGGCCGCTTCCTACTTTAGATATCTCCATCCCAGCTTCTTCATTAAATATATGTGGTGCCAGACTCAGGCCGGATAATATATCCGGATATCCAAAATTTTTTTTCGTCTTGAAAAATTATTCATTATTATTATTAACGAATATAAGCTCGAATTTCTGTTTAACGGATCTCTGCTTAGTCACCTAATATCGACGTGATATCGACTACGTTAATCATTCTACACATCCTGATTAATTCATGAATGCGAAGTTTTACGTTGTTGAAGACTGTTATGTTTTTAAAACAGCTGCCCCAATGATGATCCAAAAAGAAAGTAACTACGTTACGGTGAACAGCACCGAATTTACCGATTTGTTGTTCATCTTTACTAAAGGCTAATATGCTGCAGGATGTCATCTGTGATTTTTTTTTTTTTTTTAAACAGAAATTACTTTGTGTCTACAGTACCGATTCTTATCGCCGATATTGTGTGATGCCATACCGGTGGAATTTCTACGGTTTCATTGAACAATATCCTCTCTACAGTCTGCAAAATTTGCATTGTGTGATTTTCTTATGCACTCCGTTCAGTATAATTCATCGTTGATTCATCAGTGCAAGAAGAGATGACAAATATAGGTCGTCTTTCTAGAATCTGTGCTGTTAAATTACTGTGTTCATTTTTTTCTCGCGCACTCGTACAGGAGAAGAGCCTTACAGTTTTAAATAAAAGAATAAATAAAATACCGTAAATAAATAAATTAAATATATCTATATATATTTTTGTTTTAGCTAAAAGAAGATTCGGAAAAGGGGTAAGTTTCCTTTGGAATCAATTTATTGTGCCAATAAAAAGAAACATTTCTCACATATTTTTCTTAAACATTGACAATAAGAACTTTTCGTACATTTTTCTTAAATATTGACATTTATTTAAACTTTATATATAAATTTTTACTTAAAAGTAAAATCTTTTATTCTTCATATGAGTATTATATTCTACATTAACTTTTCATTTCAATTTTTAAGAACAGTTAAAAAGTTATATAAATGATCAAAATTTGCTTATATTATTTTTGAAATATCTAGTTTTTGGATATTCAGGTAAAGATTTATTTCATTTGTGAAATTAAATACCAGATCATAGTGATTTTTTTTTTTTTTCTTTTCATCATACTGCATAATTTTTTTTTTTTTAATTTTTTCATATTTTGATCTTTGTGTTTACAATTTAATATATCTTGACAATTATTTTCATTTGCATATATATCCATTTTTAATATTATTCATTATATATTTTTAAATATATCTATAATATATATATACAACAAGACGTATATAAGCCAATTTCATGGTTGCAAGCTATAATGTTATACAGGAAAATATCACAAATAATTCCTACATATTTTTATTAATCTTGAAACTTTATCATCCAACTTTTGCAGGCTTAATTAAAAAAAGAAAGTATTTAACAATTTTATTCATTTTTAAGTGTCTTGGTATTTTATTTGTTATATGATAATTAATTGAATTCTTATGCATATTATTTTTATTTTGGAAAAACATGGCACAGAATCGAAACGCGTTTTGCTCCGTTCCTAATTTCGATGGGGACGCGAGATTTGTCAAATTTTTCTTCGATCAATTAAGATCCTTTGCCATGTTAAACAAACTAACAAATGACGCGACATTACATGTAATGAAAGAAAAACTTCGTGATGCCGCGTTGGCATACTTTATTGAAAACGAAACTTTATATAACTCGACAGATCTTGAAGTCATCGAGGAAAATTTCTGTAAGTTTTTCAAGGAATCGTCATATAATACTGGAATATCAGAATTTCATAATTTAAAAATTTTGCCGGGAGAATCAATTAAAAATTTTGCCCATCGTGTAAATGTTGCTGTACCTAAGGCTTTCCCTGACCTTAAAGACAAACAATCCCTTGATAACATTAAACTTCCGAAATTTTTAGAGTGTGTACCATCAAATATTAAAATTAAATTAATGGAGGAAAACATAAGAGACTATAATAAGGCAGTTGAACGTGCTCAAACATTATCCGAAATATATGATTCTTTCAATAACACTACTAATACTAAGACTGTTCTTTCTTGTGATAATAAAAATGACTCTGTAATATTAAACACATTGAAAGATTTATCTGAGAAAATTAATAGCATTTCACTTACAAACAACAATCCACCCTCCCATAATGAATCCTTGCACGTAGTTCAGTCAAGCAGACCCAAATTTGATCAAAGAAATTATAGAAATAATTACAAAACTAGACAGACCAATTTCCGTTCTTCCCCTAGAAGAAACTTTTCTAGAAATAATCTGATTTGTCAACTTTGTTCCAAACATGGCCACGTTGCTTTAAACTGTTACAAATGGAGAAATAGAGATAATTTAACTTATAAAACACGTAACTATGAAAACCGTAATATAAACTAGAAAAGAGGTATGGAGATGCTGATGCTGCCATATCTCGAAAACTAAGGATCTCATCAGGAAATGAACATAAATTCCCGAATGTGTCACCTTCAAATTCTCTTCCGAAAATTTCACATACTAGACTTGTAAATTCAGTTGGATCTCAAACTGTTGCTAATGTTACTGTGGCAGATAGTAAGGCTACCCAAACATTTCGAAAGTGTAATCTTGATATTGATAATACAGGGTATATTCCAAGTGACAACAATAAGAGTTGCACAGATAATATTGAAGATCATATTTTATTTAATGTAAACAAAAATTCTCATACACTTCCTATAATAAAAGCTAAATTAGCCAATAATGGTATAAAGTTTCTTATCGATACAGGAAGTAGTTGTTCACTTTTAGCTCAGTCAACATTTGATAATTTAAAAGCAAATTTGAAATATAAAAGACTAGGGTCATCTATTACTCTTAAAACGGTCAATTCTTACGTTGAATTTTCTTCATGTATTCGTGTAACTTTCAAAATTGAGAAAAAGTTTTTCCAACACAACTTCTATATTATTGACATACCACATAGTTCTAATTTTCATGGAATACTTGGCATGGATTTCATTAAAGAAAATCATGTCACTATTGACTTTTCGAAAAATTCCATGAGAATTGGAAAATTAGACTTTACTTGTTCCTTATTTGATTCAGAAAATGAAAAATTAGATGTATATAATGTTAACTCTGACGATAATAATATGAATGTTTATCTTCTAAAGAAAGTTATAATACAAACTGGTGAAAATATCTACATTACTGCAAAAACAAATAATAAGTTACAAGAAACGAATTACATATTTTGTACTGACTTAAAGGATCCTGATATAGAAATTTTAGATTCTATTGTATCACCGAATTACAAAAATGAAATTAATTCTGATAACAATAATTCTCTTTTTACGTTACTTATCTCAAATAAGGGTAAAAATTCAATTCATCTCAATAAAAATATGCATATTGGTAAATTATTTTTAATTGATGAAATTAAAGAACCACATTTAGATAAAATTGAAGACTCTTGCTCTAGTAATAATAATATACAAAATATTGAGGACCATATCCACTTAATTCAAGCTTCAGAGGATATATTACTAAAACGTAAAAATGATTTATCAAGTAAAGATTTTTGTTTGAATCATTTAACCCTTGATCAACGTAACACACTTGAAAATTTATTTTTAAGCGAATTTGCTGCTTTTTCCAAATCTCTCAGTACTCTAGGACATACTGATAAAATAATTCCTAATCTTAAGTTAATTAATGATTTCCCTATTAAAACACTTCCATTTCCGATTCCACAAGCTTTACAAAAAGAAGCCCAAGAGCAGATCAATGAATTAGTAAACGCCGGCATAATTGAGCGTAATTGCTCCGAGTGGGCTTGTCCCATATTGCTGGTAAAGAAAAAATCTGATGGTTCAAAGAAACAACGTTATAGACTTGCTTTAGACCTTAGAATGGTCAATACACTCATACAAGGTTCCTCGTATCCACTTCCTAAGATTCAAAATATTATTTCAAATCTTTCGTCATTCAAATACTTTACTTCGTTAGATTTCATGCAAGCGTACCACCAAATTGACCTTCCTAAAAAATATCAAGATATGTTAACATTTACATCTATTTTTGGCAGTTATCGATACAAACGTGTTTGTTTTGGTTTACAGAACGCCAGTTCTATATTTCAGTCTCTAATGGACACAATACTCGACGAGATAAACATTAATGGCATATATGCTTATCAGGATGATCTGATTATTGGATCAAATTCATTTGAAGAGACTTGTGAAAAAGTAAATAAAGTGTTAGAAATTCTTATCAAATATAATTTAACATTATCCCCATCTAAGTGTGAATTCCATAAATCAGCAGTTAATTATTTAGGTTTCCATATTGAAAACCATACTATTTCACCCATCACCGCTAACATCGTAAAGATCAATTCTTTTCCACCACCAACGACAAAACGACAATTAAAAAAAATTCTTGGACTTGCTAATTTTTACAAATGGATTTTACCATCTTTCTCAGAACTTGCGCAACCCCTTGTGGAACTCACAAAACCCAAAACAACATTCAAATGGACAGAAAAACATGAGAGTATTTTTCAAAAAATTCAAAAATTATTCTTTCTTCCCCCAATGGTTCGACTTCCAGATTGGGAGAAAACATTCTATGTCAACACGGATGCATCAAAAACAGCCATTTAAGGAGCACTAATGCAAAAATTTAATGGTAAATTACTTCCTATAGCATACTTTTCCAAATCTTTAAAACCTTCTGAAAAGAAATACCCTGCGTTAAAATTGGAACTTATGGCAATTCATAAAACTGTCACTGCCTTCAAATACTATTTATATAATCGTGAGTTCGTAATTTTGTCAGATAGTGCTCCCCTTGAAAAATATAAGAAAACTACCAATCCCGCTGACGTAACCACCCGCTGGTTAATGGACTTATCCGAATATACATACGTTTTTAAACATATTCCTGGAAATTTGAACATCTTAGCGGATTATTTATCACGTTGTAATTTTGAAAACAATCAAGAGGATCTCAAAGCTAATCCAAACTTAATTCATGACATACAACCACTACCAATTGTTGATGTTGATGAAAATGAAAACAGACTTGAAATTAACAGTAAGGATAAAATTAATAATGAAAATCAAAACAAATGCTCAGAATATGTTAATTATATGATTTCAGGAAATTCGAACTCTAAAGACCCCTTGCTAGAAATTTCAGACCAAACATTTGTGTCCGAACAAATTGAGGATTCTGAATTAAAAGCAATTTACGAAGAAATCTTAAAAAACGGAAAGTCAGAAAAATTTCCCAATTTGGGTCTGCTTGACTGAACTACGTGCAAGGATTCATTATGGGAGGATGGATTGTTGTTTGTAAGTGAAATGCTATTAATTTTCTCAGATGGTTTCTCAGGGGGTTTCTGCTGTCAGTAACTTCCAGATGCAGTTTTATTGTTATTTTTTACTTTCTCTTACCCATAAGGTAGAGAAAGTATTGTTTTTGGGTCAAATTTTCGAATGCGAGATTTTGTTATATTTACACGTTTTAAGGTCCCCTAAATACGAAAATCATGTTTTTAGCAAATGGTCTGTGTGTATGTCTGTGTGTGTGTGTGTGTGTGTGTGTGTGTGTGTGTGTGTGTGTGTGTGTGTGTGTGTGTCTGTTATCAGAATATCTCAAAAACAAATTATCGCAGAAACTTCAAACTCGGCATTCTAAATGTGTATCATATAGGGATGCTACAGTAAGCTTTTCGTTAAGATCAAGCAAATTGTTCGTGTACAGGGACAATCAAGAGAATTCTAATACATTACATCTATGAGGGAAATTGCAGGTAAGTAGAGTTTAACGTCTATGGACTTCACTAAACCAAATGAAACGAATATATATTTTTTGTAATAGAGATAGTTAACTGGGGAAAAAATTTTGTGTATGTAGGAGCCTCGCCTCCCCCCTTGGGGGGAAGTCCCCCATCGAGGGGAGTAAATTTTCAGGATGGGTATCTTTCAAAGGAGCTCACCAATACCTTTAAATCGAATGGTTGAACCATCGATATGCGATAATTTAAAACAAAGTTATCGATTTTTTTTTTTTTTACTTTTAACGAAAAAAAAGAAAAAATCGCATTTTTTTTTTTTTTTTTTTTTTTTTTTTTTTTTTTTTTTTTTAATATTGAGAATAAAATGGGCTTTTTTAAGATATTTGGTGTTATACTACTTCTCTAATATGGAAATCGTCTGCATTATCATAAAAGATATATTTTTTTTAATTATAATATTAATAAATTATTTTTTAAAAACAGAATTATTTTTTAATAACCGAATTAAATTCTATATAAATGTAGGTGCATTAATGAAACGGGGGGGGTTGAGGGGGCGGTAGCCCCCCTAACACAGAACTAATTATCATATAAAACTCTTCAGAAGCCTAATCTGAATTGTTTAACGCAGGTTTACATAACAGTACTCGTTTTCTTACCTTTTAATCTGCAACCTGTATTTATAGTATTAAATTTCAGAGTAAGAGAAAGTCGTGTGGGTGTCACACCAGATTATTTTTTTTATTACACTTCTGTAATGTATTTCAACGACTAATTAAGTTAAATTTTACCATATGAATTTATTGACCTGCTCAGAGGAAAAAATGGGGGGGGGGACAAGTCTGTTTTAAACTTAAGACAGATTGGCTATGTTTATTTATGCTCTTCATGATTTTCTCTAATTTTCCCTCTGCTTTATTTACACAATAAGGTAACAACCTTTAGAAACATACAGTTCCATTTTATACTATTTTGCATAGTCGTATCATAGGATCTGTACCATAAAACTTGTTTCAGCTAGAACTTTTCGGAAACGACACTTTTACAAATACTTGGACAAACTCGTCAAACCTGCAAACTATTGCAAGTTTGTTGCTTGAGAGATCCGGATGAAGTTATTGGAAAAAGAACATGAGCTATTTATTTCAATGCTTAAAAATTTACGAATAAATAATCTGGTGCAACATATTTAAATTTCTAGGAATTAAAAAAAAAGTTATTTTCACAGTTGCCGGGGTCGTACTCTTCTCCCTTTTTCAGGACACTCTCAAGAATGAAGAATTTTTAAATTTATTGCTACCACTATTTTTTTTCAATAATCTCTACCCTGTATAATTATGGCAGATTACTATAAACATAACATGAAGTTTTACTGCATAAAAGGGTATTGCAGGTTAAGCATATGAAAACTGTACCAGCGTCGAATGAAGAAATCTTGCCTTCTACTTATTGTTCTTTATCTGAAACATCTTTTGCACACAATTTTAGACTTCTACCGTCAACAGGGAGTAATGGGGGTGACGACCTAAAACGTTAAATTTAATTTTTTTTAAACTATTCAAGATATCTTATAGAGGTTGAAACTATTTATAAATGTTTATGAAGTACATAATATATATTTTTTCATAATTTTCACTCGATTTTAAATGGTAGAAAATTATAAGCATATTTTTGATGGGCGATTTTTTATACTATCCACCAAAGTGACACCTACCAAAAAAATACAGTTTATTTATTTATTAGTTAGCTATTACATATAAAAATTACAGAAGTGTCAAATTGCTGGAACGTAGTGAAAAAAATAATAATCATTTAATAATAATACAGAGGTGCAAAAGTTTTCAAGTCCAAAGTAAAAGACTCCCACCAGCATTCGTTATCAATAATTTCTATTATGGTCAATCGCAATAAATAAATCACAAATATGATATAAATTATTGATAAAAATGCGCTGGTGTAAGTTTTCCGTCCTGAAACGGAAACTCTTGCATCCCTGTAATAATACCAATGATATAATACTTATTTCTAAAAACCACTTAATATTAATGAATAAAAAATGCAAGCAAATATAAAAATGCTCTATTAACATTTGTTATTAAAAAGTACCAGTTAGCAATAAAAAAATATTCTATTTAATTGTTATCAAGGATCTTACATCTCGCCTTTTTTTTCAAGATATATTTAGGGATGAGAAATTTCCCTAATTTTTCCTACTTTATTTTTATACACTAGTCTCCATCCTGTTTAATTACGACACATTACTATGAAAATAGTGACATAAACATTTCTGTATGAAAATATTATAGATGCTAACTTTTTAATTTATTTTGGGGTATTTTTGGCCCCTCCTTTTTTCCATATCATTTATCTTTTTAAGGATGAAATGGAAGTTATATATTGGAGAAAATTTTTCTGTAAATAAAATGGTTCGAAATAGATATCTTATCGAGGTTGAAACTGTTTATGAATGTTTGTGAATTATGTATATATTCCAAAATTTTTGCTCGATTTAAATCTGAGAAAAATGAGAAGTATATTTTTGTGGACGGTATTTTATAGTATATATCCACCGAAGTGGCACCTACCAAATATTAAAGTTTGCTTGTTTATTAGATTGCTATTACATACAAAAATAACTCAGGTGTCAAATAAGAAGACCATAGTTTAAAAATGAAATCCAATACAGGTATCCGTATAAAGTAATTTATGTTTATAGAATCAATTATAAAAAACAAAGATAAATTACAAAAAAGAATCATTTTCAATCAAGATTTAATCGTCATCACTATTTCCTTCAGTAGTGATAGTTACACTAGTTTTATCAAATATTGAAGTCAATATTTCAGATGGTTTTACAATTTTTGATTTGCATCGACCATTTGACAAATAGTAAAATATTGCTGCTAAATAGGGGAAATCCCGCCTTTTTTTTTTTTTTTTTTTTTTTTTTTCTACTACTATTTTATAGATGCCAATATTTTTATTTATTCCGGAGTACTTTTAGCCTCGCTTTTATTTAGCACCACTTCATTTATAGAAATATTTTATCAAATATATAACTTCGATAAAATCAGACAAGTTTATCCTTAAAAAATAAGTGGTATAAAAGGCGGGGCCAAAAAATATTCCGGAATAATTAAATTTTGCCATCTGTTCTATTTTCATATAGAAATTTTTATATCAGTATTTTTGTAGTGTTATGACGTGATTCAACAAGACAGAGGAGGATTATATAGAAATAAAGGTAGCAAAAATTACGGAAATTTCTCGTCCCTAAAAGTGTTGAAAAAAGGGCGAGATGTAAGATCCCTGATAATAACCAAATAGAATATATTTTTTTATTGCTAATTGTTACGTTTTAATAACAAATGTTAAAATAGCATTTTTATATTTTCTTGCGATGTTTATTTATTAAGTAGTTTTTAAAGATAAATATTATATCATTGGTATTATTATTAAATGATTATTATTTTTTTCACTACGTTCCAGCAATTTGACACTTCTGTAATTTTTATATGTAATAGCTAACTAATAAACAAATAAACTGTATTTTTTTGGTAGGTGTCACTTTGGTGGATAGTATAAAAAATCGCCCATCAAAAATATGCTTATCATTTTCTACCATTTAAAATCGAGTGAAAATTCTGAAAAAAATATATATTATGTACTTCATAAACATTTATAAATAGTTTCAACCTCGATAAGATATCTTGAATAGTTTTTTAAAAAAATTAAATTTAATATTTTAGGTTGCCACCCCCATTACTCCCTAATCGTTGAGGGTAGAAATCTAAAATTGTGTGCAAAAGATGTTTCAAATAAAGAACAATAAATAGAAGGCAAGAACTCTTCATTCGACGCTGGTGCAGTTTTCATATGCTTAACCTGCAATACCCTTTGTGGTGGCAAAAAAGGCGAAAATTTCTGATCTTACACGGAGAGGTCACGACATGGAAAACTCAAGTCAGGATGAAATTGCGCAGGATTGTAGTATACTATGAAGTAACAACATATTCAAGCAGTAGGACCCACTAACCAGAGAAATTCGAGAAAAAAAAAAAGAATTTAAAGCTTTAGTAATCTTAAAATACAAATTAATTCGCAACGAAGACAACTTTCCAACGGTGTAGTCAGCAAACTAAATGGTTGCCACGCGTAGGGGCCGGGTTCAATGCTACCGACGGGAATGTTTTTTCCCCTTTTATTTATTTAATCTAAACATTTTATTTTACTGTTACTTTCTCTTATAATTCAATTCAAAATTTCGAAATTTTATTAAATAATAATAACTTTCTTTTTTCCTTGAACTTAATTTTAGCTTTGTTTTAATTATAAAATAAAGTAAAAATAAAGGAACCTTTTATTTAATATAGATATATGCATTATATATATTTATTTATCTAGGATTTTATTTTGTTTTTACATTATATTACTATAAGATAAAGTAAAAATAAAGGGAACCTTTTATTCAAAATATATATATTCATTTACATTTATTTATCTAACCATTTAATTTTATTTTTACTTTATTTTATAATTAAAACAAGCTAAAATTTATTTTCTTATAGAAGATAATAAATATTACATACATAAAATTATAACTATATAACCTACATATTTTTTGAATCACAAAAATTCAATAATTATTGTTCATTAAATTTTTAAAATTTCAGATTCAAAAGATTAAATTTTACAACCATTCGTGCTTAATGGATAATTTAATGGATTAAATAATCAAATAAAAATAAATAAGATAAATATATAAACAAAACCCTGAATAAGAAATATAAAAATGAAGAAAAAAATAGACAAAAAAAAAAAAATATATTAAATAAAAAACAGAAGTGTAAAACAGAAGGTGAGTTTAATTCTTGGTTTAAACTTTCTGATATGGCTTTAATATGTATGATATACTTAACAGTTTTGAGATTGTGAATATTAGAGAGCAGCTGATATTTTATTTCGTGCACAGACGGATAAAAAACAGATTGTCGAAGAAAAACGTACGTTAAGTTGATTAATATTTGAAATCTACAATTAAAGATGATGTATGTTTCGGGTATTTGTTTGCCTGTAATATAATTTAATATAATCGGAATCCCGTATTATAATTTTTCAAGAAGCTATAATGATTGAAGAATTAATTAGTTTGTTTGTTTGGTCCGTAAATATGTGTACAATTAAAATCATTATTTCTCTGTAATATTTTTTTTCTTCTGAAATTTAAAAAAACAAAGTTTAGCATTGTTTTATATACACCTAAAATGAAATAAAATGTTTAGATTTAAAAAAAAAAGGTCAGCTTTATTTATTTTATAGTTAAAACAATATAGTTGAAAAAATTACTTTTTTATTTATTTATTTATTTATAGAAAATTATAAATATAAAAAATAGAATATTTGAAAACATACATGTTACTTTTTGTTCTTTTTTTCAAGAAATTTAAATAATTTATTAAATTTTTCAAATTTTGAATTGAATTACAAGAGAAAGTAACAGTAAAATAAAATGTTTAAAATAAATAAAAAGGGGGGAAGGAACGTTCCCGTCGGTAGCATTGAACCACAGCCCCCACCGCGTAGCAACCGTTTACTCTGCCGACCACACCACTGGAATGTTGTCTACGTTGCGAAATAACTTGTATTTAAAGATTACTGAAACTTTAAATGCTTTTTTCTCGAAGTTCAGTGACTAGTGGGTCCTACTTCTTTAATATGTTGTTACCTTTATAGTATACTGAAATCCTGCGCAATTTCGTCCCGATCTGAATTTTTCATGTCGTGACCTCTCCTTGTAAGTGAAAATTATCCTACTCGGGACTGTTTATCTGACTATATACTTGGGACTGTTTATCGCGCTGTACGAGCACAGGTCCATTTTTTTTTTCTGCCTTGCGAGAGTGCGTTATACAGGCATCCACTGTATTTATTCAAGTAAGCTTAGATTCAAACGTAATACCTTTAGCCTAAGGCTCCTATATGATACGAGCTGGCGCAGTGTCCGCCATTATTCATCCCATCTGGGAAAATCCTGGCGGTAGAAAAAGCTAGGCTACCAAATTAGCATTGTTATCGCTTTTGAACTTCTACACAGATCACATGAGTTAGAACTTCTTATCACGAAACAAATAATTCGGCAATTTTAAGAACATCGCCAACATTCTCAATACTGCAACCCTTCACGTTAAAAAAAATATAATTTTAAAGCTAATTTTAGAAGAATTTAGAAAAAATAACTTAAAAAAGCAGTACATTCATATTAAAATTGTCAAAGAACTTTCAAAATAAAATGAAATAAGTTCAAAGCAAGGGAAAGCTTGCACTACAAAACTGTGCTCTTGGTCCAAGGTATCCACTTCATTTTGAATTGGTAGATAATGTAAACATGCGGTACCATTTACTGGAGTGATTCGGGCAATTTACCGTCGAAAAGGAATCCATAGTAAATACTCAGCCAGTCCTATTAAGTGGAAAATGGCGTATGCGACAGACTAACAATGTACAGACAGCCAAAAAAAAAAACGCCATTCCCCATCTAATTTCGCCGTAAATTATCGTAGAAACATGCAACGGGTACCGATCAGTTGCAATAACGTCTAGTTTATAATGCTATAGTTAGATTTTACTTGGGGGGGGGGTCGTCTACATATTAAAACTGACATCAACTTCATTTTTTTCAATGGTAACCCCCCTTTTTTTATAATTTATTTGAATCCTTTGGATCAAATCATCACGAAAAATGGTATAGTTTATATATTTCGCTCAATTTTTCATAGAGTTATAAACTGTCAAAGTTTGGAGATGCTAATGTTAAATGAGTGTGACAAACATTAAATCATATCTTCCGAAATAATTATGATATTTAAATACTGTTTTTTTATTCGTTAGAATGAAGTGACCCAAACATATTCCATGCAAATTTTTGCTAAAAAAACATTTTTTGAATTATGAAAATTATTAACAATTTCATATTTGAAAAAAATATGAATTATGACCTATGTTAATTTCTGCACGAATAGAACGGGCATCATCAAAAACATGGGTTTCCAAATTTACAGCTCGTTTCTAACAATATTTTTTGAGTTACAGTGATATTTCATTTTTTACTGCTGTTAGGGGGTAGTCACTTGTTATAATTTTTATCCTCTGTGAGTCAATACTTCTATACATTTTGACGAAAAACTATTTTAATTTACCTTTATGTTATTATAATTGTTTTCTAAGGAACATTTCGATGTTTATTATACAAACTGGCTTATTTTTTATAAAATTATCGCAATGCAGGCAAGAGATTGGGAAAGAATTCCAAAAGAAATGTATCCCTGCCTCTATATTGCGGAAACAGTAATAACCCTTTGCGGCGCAAGACAATTTGAAACATTTAAATTATACTGCCACCGGAATTCATGAACTAAATTAAACTAAAAGAAATTTTAAATTTTAAGGTTTAAAAAACCGGCCTTTTCTGATATGTTATAAACATGAATTTTTGCTAAAATATTTCCGGGATGAATTTTTGCAGCTGGATCATAAATTTTGCGTCCTCGTGGCGAGGACACCGCGCGTTAAGGGGTTAAAAAAACTAGTTTGCATACTCGTATATGATTCTATATGTGACGCTGGTATGCATAAATGTCAATGGCATTTACTACATTGAATGCTGAAAACAAAATTAAAATGATTTAATTGGAAGTATGTAAAATAATTTTGTTTTATAATGTAAAGTTTTAGAAAATTTCTGTAAAGGCGTGGCTTTCGTTGCAAAAAGGAGTTTACTCGATTCTGAAATGTTAAGTCTTTGTTCTTAAATATTACACAACTTTTTCTAGTTTCTCACTGCTAAAATTCTATTTTATCCTTTTTGTCTTTTGTTTTTAACTTGAATATTCTAGGATTCGTGCATCTCAAGTTATATATCATGATTTAGAAAATGCGGTAGGACGAGGATTATTATTTGAAAGAGCAATATGCAGTGAAAAATACTTTTGTTTTTACTTTCTTTTAAATTAATATAATTAATTTTTATCAGATTTTTTAAAACATATTTTCTGTTTTAATCTTGTTGTGACATTTTCGCATTCGTTTACTCTAAAGTTTATGCTATTTAAATTTTATCGCATGACGTAACATAATAAAATATAAACTTTTTATTAAATGTTTTTTTTTAATACCGAATAATATAGTGGATTTTTTTTTTTTTTTTTTTTTTTTTTTTTTTTTTTTAAGTTTTTAAAATCTACTATTGAAACAAAGCGCAATATTATTTATTCTTGATTATTCTAATCACGGCGTAAAACTGGCGACACATTTATCACGGACAAAGGATTTAAAACTAAGTAATATGTCTTATAACTTTTAAAGATATAGATTTTACACATTTAAAATTAAGAATTCAAGTACAGTAGACGACTGCAGAACAGGGAATATTCGTTCTAGACAATATAGGAAACCGTTTTTTCTATATCCATGTTTATTTTCATATGAATATACACAATAATTATACTCTTTCGAGTGAAAGTATTTGTATTCATACTATTATGTTTATATAAATATGAATATAAGGAATATTCTTAAGAAATATCGTAACACACAAATTGGGAAAGAAACGCCCGCTGGAGGAGTTACAGATTTCCAAATGACGTGAAAGTACGTTAGCGGTCGCGAAAAGGTTAAATATTCTTTCTCAGATTTTAGTTTAAATCTTGTTATCTATATTTTTGTATATTATTTATTGTTGGTTTGTACGCCTAAAATTTAATGTAAAACTTTATAGTAACACTTTCATGCGGGGCTTACTGTATAAAATAAAAATATACCCAACAAGAAGTAGAAAATTCTTTTTCTTAAATATTAAACACTTTTTATTCTTTTAACCGCTATTAATATTATTATCATTATTACTATTATTCTTTTACCTTGGTACCTAGATTTTTGTAATTCAACATTGTATTGTAGGGTCCATATGATTCAAGCTATTTAATTTTCTTCGTATGAAGTGATGTATTTTACTATTCAATGTTTAATAAATAGAAACGAATAAAAATCTTTCAATTCATACACTCACACAGGAAGTTTTGCAAATTAAAATCGTTTTTTATTTTATAATAAACATTTCTGAGCTTTGTTTCCGGTGTGAAATTTAATAAATAATGTATATTGCATGGTAGATTAAAATTTATTTTTTCTAAATGTAAAGGCGGTCCCCTAAGACATTTTCACGTGTAACTCTGTTTAGAATTGATTTAAAGTATTTAAATAGGTAGGTTTTCCGAACTGCCTTGATCTCAAAAATCGGAATATGAGGTCGAAAATAGGGGTTGTCATTGAAAGAAATGAAGTTTATACCTGTTTTAATATCAGTGTTGCCAGATTTGGGGACTTTTTTATTCAACTCTCACCAATAATTTTGAGAAGTGATATTTGCTATACATAATAGACGTTTATCTTTCGAAGTGCTTAGGCGACCGTTACAATTAAAATTTAGCGGCGGGGGTTGAATAAAAAAGTCCCAAATCTGGCAACACTGTTTAATATGTAGATGACCCCTTAAATAAAATCGAACTACACCATTAAAAACTAGACGTTGATGCAGGTCCACAGGTACCAGCCGTATGCTTCTACGATAATTTAAGGCGAAATTAGGTGGGGGTCGGCGTTTTTTTTTTTTTTTTTTTTTTTTTTTTGGCTGACTGTACAAGTTTTCCTTGAGCCATTCCTTATTTTCTATATATCTAAAATTTCTAAATTTTTTTACGGTATGAATCTCAATGAATTATTTTATTTCTTTTTATCGGATGATTTGCAACAAAATTAGTTGTGGGGTGGCAGTTTTTTTTTTTTCCCCGACTGTACGTTTATGGAAAGCTGTTAGAACAGCCAAACGTCTGCAAAAAAATTTTCCACTGAGGTTAGAACAGCGTTTGAATATTGCCAATTTTAAATTTTCGCAAAAATTACATTTTGCATTTTTTACATGTTTCAGCCATACCTGCCAACAATGTTGCAAGACTGCGCGTCTTTTTTATTCAACTGTCACTAATAATTAAGAGAAGTGATATTTAATATACAGTCGGGGGAAAAAAACGCAACACCCGCTGTAACTTCGTTATTATTTTACGAAGGAATATCTAATAGACATAATTGAACAGGGAATTAAATGCATTTTTTGAAAATGTCTTTGAATTTCTAATTATCTAACCATAAACGTACAGTCGGGGAAAAAAAAAAAAAAAAAAAAAAAAAAAAAAACTGCCACCCCACAACTAATTTTGTTGCAAATCATCCTATCTACATATTGAAATGAGCGTCAACTTTGATTTTTTATGGCAACACCCAATTTTGACATCATATTCGAATTTCAGAGAATTTGGCAGTGCGGAAAAGTATACTATTTGTTTATTTATTTTTAGTATTTATGGAGTTATAATCAAAACTGTGTTGGGTTATCTGTAAATGTAGAAAAATAAAATTGGGATCCTATAAGAAATGGATGAGATTTTAATGTTTCACACCGGAAACCTTTCAGGAGAAAAAGAATTATAAAATTTAATAAAAACATTGACCCTTTTCTAGTTCTTTAATTATTCTGAATTCAGTTTTATAGATAAGTATATACTTCAGTACTTTTTTAAATAATTTTAGGTCTATTTAAATACATTACACTTGCCATTCGTCCAGACAGTATTCTATGAAAAAAGTGCAATATTTTGAAAGTAAAAGTGTCTATTATGGCTGTACTGATCACCAATAAAGCTTAAATTTTCTTTAATAGGTGTAACATAATATACGAAATGAAATAATATAAATATATCTTTAAAACAACGCACAAACTAAATCTTTTCGGATAAATTATTCTAAGGGATTATGAAGTAAATATTAAAGAATTTTAATCGCACTTACCCGTTTTGGGTCAGTTGAAATCTTTGGAACTGTACGATTCGCTTTATAATTTCTATTAAAATATAATTTCTTAATTAACCCTTTCGCGACTGCTGAAAATCTATAACTCTGTCGTTTGAAAATTTGTAACTCTGTCAACGGGCGTTTCTTTCATAATTTGTGTGTTACATATTTCTTAAGTGTGTACCCAGTGTTCATATTTTTGCAATAAAATATACTATGGATAGAAATATATTGATTAGAAAGAATATAATTATAATGTATATCCATTTGTAATATAATTGTGATTACAGAAAATTTTTTCTGAAATATATTATTTTGAGAGAATAACGCCCGTAGGCGGATCTTACTGTCAAAAAGACAAAATCATGCGGTCGCAAAAAGTGTTAAAATCTATTTATAAACGTTAAAGTATATTTTTAAAAATATATAGAATTAAAAAATATTAATAAACTTTTAAAGACTAAAGTATCCTTTAATTAATAATCCTCCCCCCCTACAAAATAAATAAATAAATAATAATAAATAAAGCAATATATGAAGTAAATGATTAAACCTTTAACTATGATGGTAGTTAAGAAACGATTTTACAAGTCTGTCTTCCATTCCAATACCACTCGTTTTTTTTAATTAACAATTTTACATTAATCCTTTTTTTTTTTTTTTTTTTTTTTTTTTTTTTTTTTTACAGTAAATCCTGCTTATGTATTTAATTTTTTTCTTCTAGTGTTGGTTTAAAAGATTCAAAATTTATCACCAGTAACCGATGAAGTTTATAAAACTTGTGCATATTTTTCAGTGGCGGCTCGTGCCCCAAAAACAGGTGAAGAGGCACACTGTATTTTACGCTGTATCCATTTATAGAAAATAAATTTACATTTACATAAGTATTTTTAGGTAATTTTAGTTAAGACAATGCTTAATAAAAATTATGCATTAAAAATACTTCAATATTATTTTTGAGCTCTTCACCTATTTTCAGTTCACGAAACGCCACCGATATTTTTGTGAACATAAAATAAGGGGTTTAACTCGGATACTCAATGTCACATTTACTTTTCTTTTCTGTATTGTTTTGATTGAAGAACGATGAAGGCGGGACTTGTCTTCTTGGAATTCTTGATGCTAATACTAATGTCTAAAAATCATCATTTTTGTTCCATTTCTTTGCGTTTGACGTTGTTGTTATACAATTTGATCCTTAAATAAAAAATAAAAATATTTTGTTTAATTTTCTTTCTTATTTTTTAAGATTTGATTCGTTATATAATGCAAAACATTATAAGATACGGCCACCTAAACCACTCCAAAAGATAGATTTATTTATATCTCGAAAACTAATAACTGGAATGAGCTGCAAATTTGCAGACCCATATTTTTCAGCATTAGGATTCATTTCATATAAAAATTAATATAGCTCATAATTCATAATTTTTATGAACATGAATTTATCAGTATTTTTCAGAATTAAAAATATTTTTCAGAATCAAGAGTAATAATGGATTATGTTTGGGTTTCTTCACTGTATCTCGTAAAAAAAAAAAAAAAAAAAAAGAAAAAGAAAAAAAAAGAAAGAAAGAAAGAAAGAAAAAAAATTATATCGGTCAAGTTTTTTATTTATTTTATTATTATTATTATTATTATTATTATTATTATTATTTTGTGAAGACATTAATAAAAGTTTGAAATACGAATTTAACATTAGCATTTTCAAACTTTGAACGCTTATAACTCTGTGAAAAAATAAGTAAACTATACAATCAATATACTTTTTCGCGTTGTCGCGATCCCAGGAATTCAAATGTAAAATAAAAATGGGGTATTAATATTGAAAAAATCAAAGTTGGTGCGCATTTTAATATGTAGACGGCCCCCAATTTAATATTTCAGTTCATTTTCTGAAACTACTCAAAACTCCCCGTCAAAGATACCTAATCTTTAACCTCGTTTCTTGCGACCATGGAAGCCTCTGCGCATGTGCTGAGTCAACGAGTCCACTGTTAAAATAGGGGAGATAATTTTTTCGTTGAGAGAAAATAAGCGATAAGGGAACACCGCTAACCGAATGGTTGGATGTTTACTAAATTCCAACCTGTCGGTCAACATTTCACCTCTCAAAGCTTTTGGACTTGTCCTCACTGCTAGGAGTAGGAAACGTGGTTGCACTGTATTACATTTTTCTACATCTATTAGCAACGGAGTTACGTTGAGTGTTGCGTTTTTTTCCCCCAGACTGTACAGTCGGGGAATAAAAAAAATGCAACACTCAACGTAACTTCGTTGCTAATCGATCTAGAAAAATGTAATATGTATCATTCGACGGGGAATTGTGAGTAGTTTCAGAAAATGAACTGAAATTTTGAATTGGGGGCCGTCTACATATTAAAACGCGCACCAACTTTGATTTTTTCAATAGTAATAAAAAAAAATAATCTGGTGTGTCACTCACACGACATTCTCTTACCCTGAAATTTAATACAATAAATACAGGTTGCAGATTAATAGGTAAGATAACGAGTACTGTTATGTAAACCTATGTTAAACAATTCATATGAGGCTTCTGAAGAGTTTTATATGATAATTAGTTCTGTGTGAGGGGGGCTACCGCCCCCCTCAACCCCCCGTTTCATTAATGCACCTACATTTATATAGAATTTAATTCGGTTATTAAAAAATGAGTCTGTTTTTAAAAAATAATTTATTAAAATTATTATTTAAAATAATTATCTTTCATGATAATGCAGACGATTTCCATATTAGAGAAGTAGTATAACACCAAATATAAAAAAAAAAGTCCATTTTGTTCTCAAAAAAAAAAAAAAAAAGTACGAGTTT
Source organism: Salticus scenicus (assembly GCA_963930645.1). Lineage (NCBI taxonomy): Eukaryota > Metazoa > Arthropoda > Arachnida > Araneae > Salticidae > Salticus > Salticus scenicus. The sequence goes on from OZ005651.1 coordinate 233,512,275, forward strand.
TCGTTAAAAGTAAAAAAAATCGATAATTTTGTTTTAAATTATCGCAGATCGATGGTTCAACCATTCGTTTTAAAGGTACTGGCGAGCTCTTTTGAAAGATACCCATCATGAAAATTTACTCCTCTCGAGGTGGGACTTCGAGGTGAGGCTCCTACATACACAAAAAAAATTTCCCAGTTAACTATCTTTATTACAAAATATATATATTCGTTTCATTTGGTTTAGTGCAGTCTATAGACGTTAAACTCTACTTTCCTGCAATTTCCCCCATAGACGTAATGTGTTAGAATTCTATTGATTGTCCCTGTACACAAACCATTATCTTGATCTTAACGAAAAGCTTACTGTAGCATCCCTATATGATACACATTTAGAATACCAAGTTTGAACTTTCTGCCATAATTTGTTTTTGAGATATGCTGATAACAGACAGACACACAGACACACAGACATATAGACAGACACACAGACATACAGACATACACACAGATATACAGACAGACACACAGACATACAGACAGACACAAAGACCATTTGCTAAAAACATGATTTTCGTATTCAGGGGACCTCAAAACGTGTAAATATAACAAAATCTCGCGTTCGAAAATTTTACCCAAAAACAATACTTTCTGTACCTTATGGGTAAGAGAAAGTAAAAAGGGCTGAATCTAACAATACTATGGAATATTAACTACAATGTTGGCAGATGTGCTTTCAGAGTTTTTACCTCGCCATTAAATTCGGAAATTCTGAGAATAATGATGTGACCTTAAAGGACATTTTTTTTTCTCTCCAAGAAAATGCTTACTTTTCTACAACTTGTTTAGAAACCTTAGAAATTGGAAATATTTTAAGATTTGGACATTTTTCATTTTATCCGCAATAACGTACAAATGGTTGAAGAAAGTAAAAGGTTATATGTTGATTTGTGCTCACTCTTCTGTCACCTCCTATCATATGATACAGGAGCAATGTTGTCAATTTTAGGGATTTTTTTTTTCAATATCTACCAATAATTTTTAATTGTAACGTTTGCCTAATACACAGATGAAAATATTTTAATTTATTTCGGAGTATTTTTATCGCCACCTTTTTTCCATACCACTTATTTTTTATGGATAAAATTTTCTTATTTTATCAAAGTTATATTTCGCAGAAAATTTTTCTGTAAATAAAGTGGTGCGAAATAAAGGTGGGACTAAAAATACTCCGGAATAAATTAAAATATTGGCACCCATGCTAATATAGTCGAAGATTAATCAAACATTATGTATATCAAATATTACTTCTCAAAATTATTGATGTCAGTTGAATAAAAAAGTTCCCAAATTTTTCAACACTGTACAAGAGATCTGAAGCCAAGTGTTTTTACCACAGGCACACTTAAGGGTCACAAATATGCAAGACCTTTTTCCAAAGTGGTGTATTTAAAGTATAAGTGCAGTGGTCGTAGTCCCCGCCTTTTTTTCAGAACACATGAGAAAATCATGCCCTTTTTGCTACCACTATTTTTATTGAACAATTTCTATAATGTATAATCACAACGCGTTTTTGTAAAGATAAAAGAAAGATTTCTCTAAAAAAAAAATACTGGTGGCAAGACAGGCGGAGATTCCTCAGTCCTGATAGTGTCCTGAAAAAAAGGCGGAGACTACGACCCCTATAAGTAAAAGTGTACTTTGCTTATCTCAATTTTGATAATTACTTTATTATTTTTATTTTTATTTATTTATTTTCATTTTTATTTTTTGAAATATCTTAAATAAGCAGAGTCTCTGAGTTTTTGTTGTCGTCAACGGCGTTATTTTCACTCAAATCTAATTAGACCAGGATCAACCGCATAAACTGGATTCGAATCACTACGAAACATCTATTCCGCAGACGATTTGAATCCGTCAACTAAAGGGCAGAAGATCATTCGGCCACCAAATGTGTTTAATTCGCTATGCAAATATAACATTTAAACATTTTACTTCGTGCTGAAATATGCTTTTTTTCTGTTTAAATAATGTTTATTAAAATTACGTTTTTATTTTTATATTTTCTATGCTATTAGTTATTAATAATTTGAACATTAGTATTCAACCTTTGCGGCGCAAGGTAATTCGGGTCATTTAAATTACAATGCCACCGGAATTCATGAACATAATTAAAGTAAAAGAAATTGACGGCCTTCTCTGCTATATTATAAAAGTAAAATTTTGCAAAAAAAATTTCCGGGATGAGTTTTTGCATTTGGAACTTAGTAATTATGCCCTCGTAACGAGGAGTGCGTCGCAAAGGGTTAAGAGAAGTATTTTTATCGTTTAGTACCATAAAAAATTTAGAAGTTTCTTGGTATAATAAAAATATTTTGTAGTTGAGCTTGTCTTTTAGTGTTATACAGAAATTGGTCATGATAACGCTTTTCCATAGTGAAGAGCGTCGGACGGGAACAATTGAGATATTCAGGTGTTTCGAAAGACAATCTTATTTGCTGTTATGAATGGGATGGCTTATACCGAGAGTTCCCTACTGTTACAAGTTATTCACGAGCATTTTTAGCCCCGCCTGTGTTTCCATAGCGTAAATTTTGAAAAAAGATTATCTTCTTATTTAATCATTTATTCTAAGAGTATTCTTCTTAAATCCCAGAAGAAGAAAAAAGATTTTCATCTTATTTATTCTTCTTATTTTTTTGTCACGTATTAAAGAGAAGTAATCTACAAAATTTCTGGTGCAAAAATTAGGCGGGGCTAAAAATGCTCCTACGTAAATTATAAAAGTTGGGAACGCTGCGTACACCCGATATTCATTCATTGCTAAGTGATGCAGATCATTCAACAGGGAATTAAGTACAGGTAACCCCTGAAAAACACGATTAATTGGTTCAGTGTTCTTTGAAATCATCGTTTTGATCGAGACTATGAAAGTCGGGATTCCGTTTCAAGTGTGAAAATAAAGAAGAACGTTACCATTTATTTATTTTATTTTATTTTTAAATACATATATATATATATATATATTATTTACATTTGTAAACACTTCTAAAAAATCTTGTATTACATAATTGAAATTAATTTTTTAATTAGTTTTGAAGAAGGTTTTAGCTTAATTTTTTACTATCAAAATAAAACAAAATATTTTGCAATGCATCACTTTTTCCAATTAAAATTGCATTAACATGCTATTCCTCTCATCACTGGAGTCATCTAGGAACTATTTTCCAAATTTCACGATAAAAGTTATAATTCCTTTATAATTCTGAACACTTTTGCCTTTGATCATAACTCTCTACTTTATCAAACAAATGACATATTTGGATATAATTTTATATCAAATTATATATGTATTTTATTCCTTTTCTAAAGAATTACTCGAAAATTTAGATTGAAACCGTGTAATTCGGGGGAAGGTATCCGTGTTCTTCAAAACTCGTGTTCCTCAAGTACCGTGTTCTTCGGGGGTTACCTGCCTATTTTTCAAAACTTTTGGAGCAGATGTCATCAGCATATTAAAATGAGCTCTATCTTTGATATTTTTCTAATAGCAGCAGCCTCTTTGGACTTCATTGTTGAATTTCTGGGAACCTGGCTGTGCGAAAAATTATACATTCTGTATACTTTTTCATTAGATTTATAAAAGAAAGCGTTTTAGGAAACCTTACAAAATCTTAAAAAAAAAAAAAAAAAAAAAAAAAAAAAAAGGCTACGGTCGTACATTACAAAGAAAAAAAATCATATTGTAAAGCACCGGAAATGTTTCATGAAGAAAAAAAAAGTTAAAAGAAATACAATTACTGTATAGTTTTAACCATTTACACCAGGGAAAATCAATCTGTTAATACTTACCGCCCACTTTTGTATCTGTGACAATAGAAAAATTTTCTAATCTTTCACCTGTTTCATACTATTAATTATTTATAAAGCAGAGTTACACCAAGTTAGAAAATATAATAACCTGGTTCATATCGCCTATTAGTGGGCGGTAGTGTTTGTTCGTGAAGCTTCTTACTTTTGCCTCCTAGGCAGTAGCATGAATTTTGCGCCTGAATAAGAAGGACCATGTCCTATCGAAATCGGTAATGCTTCCATTAATTTTATATCGTGTAAAGAAGTTTTCAAGTTTAAATATTGGTTGTACACCAGTTCTTTAATATAGTATTGGTTAACATGTTGGTCTAGCTCTACGTATTTCTGCGCACTGCTGATCGCCTCGGTACCCAGCTGTGCCCCGGGTTCCCCTATATATGTTTTAAAAAAATGATGTTAATACTGGTGCAGAATGCATATTTTTCAAGTATTTTAATAGCTCTTTTTATTGAAAAAAAAAAACATTTTAACGTAGCTTTGAAGGGTCCTTTTATTTATCAGAAAACAAAGTTTATTTTAATACAAATTTCCATTGCTTTTAACCTTTATTAAACTAAGATTTTTTTTTTTTTTTTTTAAATTTATTAATAATTATCATTTATTTATTTATTTTACTTATTTATTTTTTACTTATTTATTATTTATTTATTTTTATTTTTATTTTTATTTTTATTTTTTTTTTCCCCCGCTAAATTTTGCTTAAAGGGGCTTGAAACTTTGGCTTGGCACCACTAAAAGTTTATATAGAAGACTATGTTTTCATTCAATATTTATAAATTAAACTGTTTTAGGTTAGTTTAATCATAGCCTCCTTAACTAGATGCCTATCGCGTGATTCGGAAACTTGGTAACAGTTCAAACAGTAGAAATCACAACCTAGTACAGATTGCGAGACTTTTTTATTCAACAGCCACCAAAAATTTTTAAAAGTGGGATTTGATATACATAAAAGTCAAATAGAATCGAAGAAACGTCGATTATATACAGGGTGAGTTTGACATAATCTGCCAAACGAAATGTGGTGATAGAACAGCCCATGGGGAGCATAAAACACAATAGAAACCCTGTCCTATCTCTAACCGTTTCCGAGTTATGGTAGATAGAAGAAAAATCTGTTCTTTTCCATCCCGTCTGAATAAACCCAAATTTGTGAGCTTTCTGAAAGACTTACACTCAAAATAAGCACATATTTGGAAAGAGCAAAAAATATCCTATCGGGTGACACCATTTACATCAGGATACCTTAATATGACGGCAAGCTAATAGCGCTAAAACATTGGCGACGTATAAAATCGAGTTGTCACGAAATTCTTTAACCGGCAATTCTGCAAACACCGTTCAAGCTACAATCGGTCAAATTTACCAAACACTTCTCCATTCCACAAACTTTAGAATGAGCTTACAATAAACCATATCGGTGTTCCAGTTCAGGAGAAATTTAGCCTTTTGTTTGAAATACATTCATCACTGAACTCGACTTTCGTCGAGAAGGAGACTCACGGGGTGCCATGGTAGTTCCTGATTTCATGTCCGCCTTCAGCCCACTGTTTTTTCAGATGCAAAAAAGAAAGTTTTAAAGACAAACAAGGAAAGCGGCAGTTGTATTAAGTTTACAAACACAATGGAATGGAAACAAAAGAAGTATGACGCTTCTCACGTCTTTCAGAAAGGAATATGCAAAAAAAAAAAAAGAAAAAAGACATATCTCACGTTTATGATTAAAGCACATATGCATTCGAAAGGATGTGTGAAATTTAGTGCCGCTTCTGAAATTGGTCACCCCCGCACCTGACACATGCCCTTGCCTGCTTACGAACGGAAACCACAGTAGCTCTTAGTGAAAGCTCATCCCTCAGTGTCATTATTGCATCATCGAGCTGTCTGCTTAAATGTTGCAAACTGACAATTTCTGTGCGTTAAACTTCTTGCTTCAGGAAATCTCAAACCTAGAAGTCCAATGGAGTGAGATCTGGCGATCTAGGTGGCCAAGGAATTGGTCCATTACGACAAATCCATAGCGGATACTGCTGATTTAAGAAGTCCCGAACGGCATTGGAAGAATGTGCAGGGTCCCCATCGTCTTGGACAATGATTTTCGCTCGTTGAGGTACAGGAATGACATCAAGTAATCCTGGAAGATGATGTTCCAGAAACTCCAAATATGTATTGCTTCTCAGATGACCTTGGAACACATGTGGACCTATCAAGCGATCGCCAACCGCTCCAAGCCAAACATTTAAGCTGAATCGCGTCTGGAACGATGAGTTTCGTGCTACAAATGGATTTTGTTGAGCGTAATGATGCCAGTTATGTAAATTTAACATGTCATCCCGAGTGAAAAGTGACTCATCTGTCCACAGTGTCGTTCTAAAGAAATGATGCTCCTCAATATCTTCCTCTAAAAGCCAGCGGCAGAATGTTACCCGCTTTTGGAAATCTGAGCGGCGTAATTCTTGTACCGGCGTGAAGGGTGTGGATGATACTGGTTTTTGCGCAAAACATTCATCACTTTACTTTGGGGGATTCCACCTTCTCTCGCAAGTATTCGTGAACTCATATTTGAGTTTTCCTCCGCTCGATCGAGTACGGACTCCTCAGCTGTGGCTGAGCGGCGAGCATGGCCCCTTTCGTACACCCTACCGAACGACCCACTCTCCTAAGCCTTCGATGAATTGCGGCAAATACAGGACGATTGGGCGCACGACGATGTGAATAACGTAGACGGTACTCTTCTTCGGCTCTCTGAGAGTTACCATCTCACAATCCATACACAAAATGCATATCCGCGTACTCTTCATTTGTAAAACTAGGCATATCTGTTTTCAGGTTGGAAAGTATGGCAATTTGATTGCTGTGATGACTTCAATTGAAAATAAAATTCAGAAGGGTAAACAAAAAAGTATAAAATTTCAATATTAATTTACAAAAGTAGAAGAAAAAAAGTGCTACGGAATAAGAACAAACTTGGTTAATTCGTACCAATGTAGGAAAACATACTAAGTATGAACTAAGAGAGAGCAAGTAGACGTGAGAGCAGCGTGAAAAAAATCGGCCGAGCTCAGGCAAAGTCCAGAAAATGCTAAAGCAATAAGCAGCATAAAACGTAAAAGAAGCTGACGAGCTAATGAGCTTTTACAGCTTGACTCGCCTTCTGTACCCGCGAGTGGGATGTGCGCGCAGGAAGTTTGGAATACATCTGCATATCACTAAGAGTCCATATGCAGATAGTCACGAATTTGCATACGTTCCATTTACTCACCGTCGTTTCGTTTCCCGAATTTCTACGATCGCCGTTTTCAGTGATGTATTTCAAACAAAAGGCTAAATTTCTCCTGAACTAGAACACCGATATGGTTTATTGTGGGCTCATTCTAAAGCTTGTGGAATGGAGAAGATTTGGGTAAATTTGACCGATTGTAGCTTGTTTGGTGATTGCAGAATTGCCAGTTAAAATTTTGGTGACAACTCTAATTTAAACTTCTCCAATGTATTAGCGCTTGTATTTCGCCGTCAAATTAAGGTATCCTGATGTAAATGGTGTCGCCCGATAGGATATTTTCTGCTCTTTCCAAACCTGTGTTTATTTTGCGTGTAAGTCTTTCAGAAAGCTCACAAATTTGGGTTTTTTCAGACAGGATGCAAAAAAACAGATTTTTATTCTATATACCATAACTCGGAAACGGTTAGAGATGGGATAGGTTTTCTATGGTGTTTTATGCTCCCCATGGGCTGTTCTATCACCGCTTTTCGTTTGGCAGATTACGTCAAACTCACCCTGTATATCACATATTACTTCTTAAAATTATTGGTGGAAGTTGAATAAAAAAGTCGCTCAATCTGAACCAGGTGGCTCTGTCTACCGCTTAAACTGTTGCGAAGTTTCCGAGCGACGCGGCAGGCATCTAGTTAAGGAGGCTATGGTTTAATAAAACATATATTTGGTAAACTATTCTTATGATTATATATATATATATATATATATATTATAGATTTGAAATATATAAATTGCGTTTTCTCAGTTTACATTTTTTCATGAATTCATGATGTTCAAAATACTAAAACTTCTACTGATATTTAAAAAAGATATAATATATATATTATGTTCAATAGAACCTACTTAAAGGAATTTAAAAGAAAAATATTTAAAGTAAAATTATAATAAAAATAATATTTTTCTGCAAAATTTTGCATAAACATGCACTTTTTTTTTTTTTTTTTTTTTTTTTTTTGGAAACCTAATTGTTAAATTTTAAATTCCATTCCAAATTTTATTAAGTAGGTTATGTTAAACATTTCAAAAATATATTGAGTCTTTCCATAAATATCTGTTGCGGTTTTAGCATTTTGAAGATAAGGAATTCATGAGAAATATATACTGAGAAAACACAAATATATCAAAAGCCCTAAAATTTGTTGAATGAAAATACATTTTATCTAACTATCATCATAGTTCAATTTACACGTATTAAATGGAAATATTGGCTTTATATGAAACTTTCGTTGGGGCAAAATCAAAGGTGCCAGGTTCCCTTAATAAATACAAAATGTGCAAATTTTGAAGATTGACTGACATATAGTATAGTAAAAAGGATAAAAATGATTAAGCTTTCTGCATTTAAACTTAGCTAGCGTGTACAAATAAAATATTTTTAAAAAATTTACACCCCCGGACGATTTTCCCAAACTCGTTGTATAAGTATGCTGTTGGTGCTGTTGGATCACTAATAACGTCTAATTATTAATGCTGCAGTTCAGTGGCTAAAGAGACTTTTTCATAATAAAATTTTCATCAACTTTATTTTTTCTATCAATAACACCCGATTTTAACTCATTTTTAAAACTTCTGAGATCGAGACAGTTCGGAAAGAGGTAAGTACATATCTTTTATTATATTTTTATAGGTTTGCAGGCAGAAATTTATTAGGGGTTTATCCATAAAATTAGAAGTGTTAAATTATGATCTTGCACAGAAAATATCTTATTCACTTAGGTAAAGAAACAAACAAACAAAAAAAAAAAAAAACGAAAATAAAGTATGAATATATTTTATATAAATAAATTAAAGTAATTCTAATGAAGAATTTGCACCTGCATATAATCTTAGACTTGAATAACTATTTTTTATTCTCATGTATGTAAGGTGTAAGATAAATGCATATATCTTTAAAACTGATAAGTCATTTTACTTTATTTTATTTTATTTATTTATTTATTTATTTATTTTTGTAATAAATGCGACTGTCACACCGTGATTGTTCAGCTTTAATTGGATATAAATAATGTTTCGCCTTTTCTATAAAAAGATTTTGTAAGCTAGAACTTTCATACACCAAATATACCCTGTTTTTGATTCAATAAAATATCATCAGTCATTCACAAAATTGCTGTTTGGTAAATTACTTTTTTTAAGTAAAATCTAATATTAAATTCTAACTAATTTTTTAATTCTTCAAAGGCGTACAAACCGTAATACATAATTTTGCTTTTTTCTTCTATTTTTTTCTTAAATAAAATTTGGAAATTAAGTTTTTTAATAAAAAAGGAAAAAGATTTTTAAGTTACTATATCCGCTAAATTTGACGTAACTTGAGGTCTGTAAAACACAGCAATCTTCAAATACAGAAATATAGGTAACATGATAAAAAAAAAAAAAAAAAAAAAAGAGGTAAGTAATTGAGAAAAATCTTAAATATTTAAGAAAAAAGCTTTAAGTTATCGTCATTGGATATTTTAATATTTTCAATATTAAGCCTATATATTTCTATTTTGAATATTACTTTGCCTTAAAACGTTTCTCTAAAACATTGCTTTTAACTTGAAGCGTACGAATCCCACAATATTCAAATACCGTATTTTCCTACAAATAATTCGCATGTCTGCTAAATCGCTTTCATACCAGAAATTTGGATTTACAGATAAAGGTATGTCAGTCCCAGACAAAACCTTGCTTAACTTTTTCAGGGGCGGTGGTTGCATAGTACAACCATAGCCTCCTAAACTAGATGCCTGTCATGTAACTCGGAAAATTTGCGACAGTTCAAGCGGTAGATAGCGCCACCTGGTATAGATTGCGCGTTTTTTTTATTCAACTGGCACTAATAATTTTGAGAAGTGATATATAATATACAAGGTGATTCAGCAATGATGGGACAAACTTTGAGGGGAGGTAGGACTCAGAATTGTATAGGAACCCATGTCCCCGAACATCATTTAAAACCTTTACGGACCATGTGTTTTTTGGGGTTTTTTAACAGAAAGCTCCGCCTACTGCCATTACATGTGAATGGTGCACTATTTAACAGAAAGCCCCGTCTACTGCCATTGCTTGTGAATGAAGCACTATTTAACAGAAAGGTTATGTCTTTTAATGTTAATCTTACAAAGTACACGTTAAAAATGTTATTTGCGAATACTTCACACTGAACGAATAAATGTTTATATTGTAAATAATTTTTTAGATGTACTGTAACGCGGGCGAAATGTAAGATTTACGCAGTAGACTGATCTTCAAATACATCGCAAAGTGTTTTTTTTGCAGTAATATTGACAATAAATGCTTAAAATTGCAATCACCATCAATAATATAACTAAGCAAAATTAGGTTGATTAGCTGGTAATGCTGGAGTAGAGAGCTTTAGTAGACCTGGTCATTCGTTATTTACATCTGCTGTTATAATTTTAAACTACGTTTTTCGACGGTGATGGAAGATTTTCCTAATAATGAAAGAGCAGACATGCATCGGTATGTACGGTGCTGCTAATGGGAACAGTAGAGCACCGCTACGACTGTATCAGGAACGATTTCCAAACAGGCGCATGCCGAATCACAAAATGTTTGAACGGTTGCATCGAAACCTTCGTGAAAATGGTACAATTCTGACACAAGGACAGGAACAAGAACTGCCTGACATCCAGACATGGAAGAAACCATTCTAAATATTGTGGATGAAACACCCGACACAAGTACAAGATATAGTGCACGCCGTGTACATGCGAGTTAGTCCACTGTTTAGACAGTCTTACATGAAGACTGTCTACATCCATTCCATATCCAGAAAGTGCAAGCATTGGAAGTAAGTGATTACCCTCTGCACGTAAAACTCTGCCAATGGTTCTTGCAACAGGATGCGCTGCAGCAGGATTTTCCAACTTTTGTTCTGTTCTCAGATAAGACAATTTTTACACAGGAAGGCATTTTCAATGTGCACAATACTCATGTGTGGACAACAGAAAATTCACACACTATACGCCCACATTGATTCCAAGAACGTTTCTCTGTAACTGTTCGGGCAGGTATTGTGAACGATTACCTCATAGGCTTAAACCTTTTACGAACGCCGCTAAATGGCTCACATTATGCTATTTTTCTAAAAGAGGTTTTGCCAGAATCTGCAAGATGTTCCAGTTGTCGTGCGCAACCAAATGTGGTTTCAGCATAACGGTGCGCCAACACATTTCGATATGGAAGTGCGCAATCACCTGGATGCCAGTTTTGCAGGGTAATGGATTGGACGGTGAAGGCTAGTCAGACGTCTATCCCGATACCCAGATTTATCGAGCATCGATTTCTTCTTATGGAGCGTCTGAACAGAGCCTGATTAAGGGGGAAGCACACATTATTTATACTTACACCGTTATTTTTTAACGAATACTTTCCAACTATAATAAACAGAAAATTCTCATTAAAAATTATTTTAAAAGAATTCTGGTGTCTAATAACGGTGAGTAAATTGGATTGTTTTACACCGTTCATTTTTTATAAAAAATATTTCCTCGTCAAAGCGTGGAATTTCTATGACTTGAAGTAAAAAATAATTGTAAAAATATTCCGGTGAGAGCGGAGATAATGTGTGCTTCCCCCTTAATCAGGCTCTGCGTCTGAAGGCCATCATTTACGAGACTCCTGTGGATTCACCAGAGGACCTCGTTGCTCGACTGTCCGCTGCAGTTGCACAAATGCACGAAACACCTGACATTTTTGGAGCTGTTCGCCAATCCGTACTTCGACGCTATCAAGCATGCATTATAGTTAATGGCCGCGATTTTGAAAACTTATTGTAAATATTGATACAAAGAAGCACTTTGTTTTTACTATTTGTTTTTATACGCTTATACTTACGTTTTTTGCACAATGTCTTTTATTTCATATTTAATTTTTTGTGTTATACCTATACAAAAGATGTATGTTTTAGAATACTGTTCAACCCCTTAATGATTGTTCCATGACCGAAGAAATATTCATATTTGAAATTCCACCTACGTTGTAACTTTTAAATTATGTGTGTTACAATATATCTAAAAAATGTTCACAATATTCATATTTATTCAAGCAATGTGCATTATTGGGAAACAAACTTTTTATTATGTATGGTCTTTTGTATGATGAACAATTATAAATAAAATTTCTCTGTTAAATAATACACCATTCAAGAGGAATGGCAATAGGTTGAGCTTACTGGTAAAAAACACAGAAAACACTTGGTCCGTAAAGGGTTAAAATGACGTTTGGGGACGTGGGCTCCTATGGAATTCTGAGTCCTAATGATGTGTCTTACCTCTCCTCAAAGTTTTTCCCATCATCGTTGAATCACCCTGTATAGAATCGACGTTTCTTCGATTCCATTCGCGTTTTATGTATATCAAATCCCACTTTTAAAAATATTTGGTGAATAAAAAAGTCGCGCAATCTGTACCAGGTGGCGCTGTCTACCGCAAATATTGTTGCTAAGTTTCCAAGTCACATGATAGGTATCTAGTTTAGGAGGCTATGGTACAATCACAAATTTTAATTGAAGATTGCAAAAACTGTCCCCGGAAATTTTTTATAAAATTTTTCTTTTATAAATTAGGCGAATAACTTCAATTATTCCTTGTCTTTTATTTTTGCAGGTAATTTCTGATGGCAATTGATTTTAAATGACGAAAACTCACTTGCCCTTGAAAGGATTAAAAATAGCTTTTTCTTTAAGTTAAAATTTCCAGTGTAAAACTGATTAAACAAACCTGCGAATTATGTGCAGGAAAATATCGAAAACAACTGGGAAGAGATGTTTAACATTTAAAAAAAAGTAGAGTTAACATATTCCTATTTTGAACAATAAGCACCACTTTTAAGCGTTTATCAAAAACGTCAGATTTGTTAACATTCGTGATAATGAAAAATTCGATAGAGCGAAAAAAATTCGTTATTCGCCCCTTGAAGAGCGGTGGTTCCTACTTTATACCATCTAATTTTAATTCCCAACTGCAAAAATTCATTCCAGAAGTTTTTAAAGAATTTTACTCATTTAACTTACAAAGAGAGGTCACGACATGGAAAACTCAGATCGGGACAAAATTGCTCAGAATTGTAATATACTATAAAGGTAACAACATATTCAAGCAGTGGCGCGCACTAACTACACAATTTCGATAACAAAGCCTTTAAAGTTTCAGTAATATTTAAGTACAAGTTATTTCGTAGTCGAGTCAACACTCCACTGGCGTGCGTGGTGGAACAAGCTGCTGTCACGCAAACGATCTGAGTTCTATGCTACCAACGGAAAATCTTTTTTTTCTCTCTCTCTCTATCTTTAATTATTTATTTATTTAAACTTTTTATTTTTACTTTATTTTATAATTTAATTCAAAATTTGAAGTTTTTAATAAATAATTATTTAATTTTCTTGAATAAAAAATAAGTCATTTTTTTTCTATTTGTAATATTTATAACTTAGAAATACAATAAATTTCTATAACTTAAAAAATAACTTTTGGATTTATTTTAACTATAAAATAATGTAAAAATAAAGAAACTTCTTTTTATATATTTATCTAAACATTTTATTTTATTTTAGGTATATTTAAAGCAATACTAAATTTTATTTTTTGAATTACAGATATATATATATATATATATATATATATATATATATATATATATATATATATATATATATATATATGTATATATATATATATATTACAGAGAAATATAATGATTTTAATTGCATTTATAATTACTATCCAAGCAAATTAAATAATTAATTTTACAATCAATACAGCTTTATGCAAAATTATCGTACAGGATTCCGATGCTATTAAATTATCACAGTCAAATGTTCCAAATATACGACAACTTTAAATGTAGATTTTAAATGATAATCAATATGCGTTTTTCTTCGTCAACGACTTGTTTTTTATCCTTTTGTGCACGATATAAAATTTCAGCTGCTCTCTAATATAACCAAGCTAGAAGCGGTTACGTGATTTGTACAGTCATAAAAAAAAAAAGCGCCACCCCCTCCCCATATAATTTCGTCATAAATTGTCGTAGAAACATGTGGTTGGTACCAATCGATTTGTAATAACGTCTAGTTTATAATGGTATAGTTAGATTTTGTTTAAGGGGTCATCTACGTATTAACACTGGCATCAACTTCATGTTTTTCAATTGTAACTCCTATTTTTTATAATTTATTTGAATTCTTTGGATCAAATCATCGTGGAAAATGGTATATTTTATATAGTTTGCTCAATTTTTCCCAGAGTTATAAGCTGTCAAAATATGAGGATGCTAATGCTAAATGAATGTGACAAACATTAATTCATATCTTCCAAAATAATTATGATAGTCAAATTCTGTTTTTTTTTTTTTTTTTTTTTTTTTTTTTTATAGTAGAATGAAGTGACCCAAACATATTCCATGCATATTTTTGATAAAAAAACATTTTTCAATTATGAAAATTATTAATAATTTCATATTTGAAAAAATTATTAATTACGACCTATGTTAATTTTTGCATGAACAGAACGGGCATCATCAAAAACATGGGTTTCCAAATTTACAGCTAGTTCTTAACACTATTTTTTGAGTTACAGTGATATTTCATTTTTTACTAATGCTAGGGGGCCGTCACTTTCAATGATTTGTATTCTCTGTGAGTAAATATCTGTATATATTTAGACAAAAAACTATTTTAATTTAACTTTATGTTATTTTAATTGTTTTCTAAGCAACATTTCAATGATTGTGATACTATTTTTTATAAAATTATCGCAATGCAAGCGAGAGATTGTGAAAGAATTTCAAAAGAAATGAAGCCCCGCCTCTATATTGCGGAAACAATATTAAAAAAACTAGCTTCTGTATTCGTTTGTGACTCTCTAGGCGACGCTGGTATGCATAAATGTCAATGGCATTTACTACATTGAATTCTGAAGACAAAATTTAAATGATTTAATTGGAAGTATGTAAAATAATTTTGTTTCATAATGTAAAGTTTTAGAAAAATTGTGTAAAGGCGTGGCTTCCGTTGCAAAGAGGTGTATATTCGATTCTGAAATGTTAAGTCTTTGTTCTTAAATATTACAGAACTTTTCCTAGTTTCCCACTGCTGAAATTCTATTTTATCCCTTTTGTCTTTTGTTTTTAACTTGAATATTCTAGGATTCGTGCACCTCAAGTTAAATATTATGATGTAGAAAACGCTGTAAGACGAGGATTATTATTTGAAAGAGCAACACGCAGTGAACAATACTTTTGTTTTTTCTTTTTTTTAAATTAATATCATTAATTTTTATTAATTTTTATCAGATTTTTAAAACAAATTTTCTGTTTTAATCTTGTTGTGACATTTTCGCATTCGTTTACCCTACCGTTTATGCTATTTAAATTTTATCGCATGACGTAACATAATAAAATATAAAATTTTTATTAAATGTTTTTTAAATAGTGAATAATATAGTGGTAATTTTTTGTTAAGCTTTTAAAATCTATTATTGAAACAAAGCGCAATATTATTTATTTTCGATTATTCTAATCACGGCGTAAAACTGGCGTCACACTTATCACGGAAAAAAACTTTAAAACAAAGTAATATGTCTTATTACTTTTAAAAATATAGATTTTACACATATAAAATTAAGAATTCGAGTACAGTAGACGACTGCAGAAGGGGGAATATTCGTTCTAGGCAATAGGAAACCGTTTTTTCTATATCCATATTTATTTTCATATGAAAATACATAATAATTATACTCTTTCCAGTGAAAGTATTTATATTCGTACTATTTCGGTTATATAAATATGAATATCAGGAATATTCTTAAGAAATATCGTAAAACACGAATTGTGAAAGAAACGCCCACTGGAGAAGTTACAGATTTCCAATTGACGTGAAACTACGTCAGCAGTCGCGAAAATGTTAAATATCCTTTCTCAGATTTTAGTTTAAATCTTGTTATTTATATTTTTGTGTATTATATATTGTTGGCTTGTACGCCTAAAATTAAATGTAAAACTTTATAGTAACACTTTCATGCGGGGATTACTGTATAAAATAAAAATATACCCAACAAGAAGTAGATAATTCTTTTTTTTAAATATTAAACACTTTTTTTTTTTTTTTTTTTTTTTTTTTTTAACCGCTATTAATAGTATTATCATTATTACTATTATTCTTTTACCTTGGTATCTAGATTTTTGTAATTCAACAAATAAGGGTTCGTATGATTCAAGCTATTTAATTTTCTTCGTATGAAGTGACGTATTTAAATATTCAATGTTTAATTAAACCCAATAAAAATCTTTTAATTCATAAACTAACATAGAAAGTTCGGCGATTTAGAATCGTTTCTTGTTTTATAATTAACATTTCTGAACTTTCATTCCGGTGTGAAATTTAATAAATAATGTATATTGGGTGGTAGATCACGATTTATTTTTTCTAAATGTATAGACGTTCCCCTAACACATTTTCACGTGTAACTCTGTTTAAAATTGATTTAAAGTATATAAATAGGTACGTTTTCCGAACTGCCTTGATCTCAGAAATCTGAATATGAGATCAGAAATAGGGGTCGTCATAGCAAAAAATGAAGTTTATGCCTGTTTATATATATATATATATATGTATAACCCCTTAAGCAAAATCTAACTACACCATTAAAAACTAGACGTTATTACAGATTGATAGGTACCAGCCGCTTGTTTCTACGATAATTTACGGCGAAATTAGATGGGGGGTGTTTTTTTTTTTTTTTTTTTTTGTGTATGACTGTACATATTAAAACCAACTCAGGAAGCTCAAATAAAGATTTAAGTACATCTGCTAACAATTTTACACTTCGGTTTATTTATTTTTATTTTTTTTATTTGCTTATTTATTTGTTTATTTTTGTCTGTTTTTGTTGTATTTAAATTTTTATTATTCACGGTTTTATTTGTATATTTATTTTATTTACGTATTTTTATTTGATTATTTTATTTTTTTACTTATTTTCTGTTAAAGCTACAGTTGAAAGATTGTAGGGATGGATGACTGTAAAATTTAATAGTTTGAATAATTAAAACCATAATTTTAAAAATTGAATAAACAATAATTATTGAATTTTTGTGATTTAAAAAATATGTAGGTTATATAATTATATTTTTCTATTTGAAATATTTATAATTTTCTATAACTTATACACACACACACACATCATATGTGTATGATTGTGTGTGTGTGTGTTCGCTTTGTTTTAACTTAAAGTTAAATCAAAGCTAAAATTTATTTTTTTTTTTTTTTTTGTAATAGAAAATTATCATGAAAAACGGCAGTTTTTTTGAGTGACGCAAGCGGAGGGACAAACGGGACGCTGCGAACTCATATATACGAATAGTTTGACATCAAAGAGATTTGTAAAAGCCGACACTTAATATCTCAGCAAATATGCCATATTTTGTTCTCATCTTTTCAAAATAGTCTTTTATCTTCGGTCTTAATCTATCCTGAAAATTTTACATTTCTACATGCAGTATGTTTTGAGATCTGAATCTCAATTTAAAGCCAAAAAGGGAAAATGTGTGGTGTAAAGATGTAAGGATGTAAGGATGTAATGAAAAATATCTCTAAAACGGCTCGAAGGATTTTCATATAATTAATATATGCTGTTAATAGGATCTTTCTGAATCTAGTAACGTTTTCGTTTTTTTCAGGAAAACTCTTGTTTTTTATATAAATTGCTTTAAATATGGAACTATATTACTCCGCCAATTACATGTGTTTCTTCGGGTGAAAACGCTGTTATGCGGTTATTACTTGTAAGGTATGTGGGTTGGTTTGTTGACCGACTTGAATGCAGCCAATGAATTATTTAGAATTTTTTTTTTTTAACGCAAAAGTACTTGTTTAAAATATTTATTGTATATATACTAAGTCAAATTCACTTAAATATATTTTCTCTTGTGTTATGAAAAAAATATTTTTGATTTCAAAATTTCATATTTAGTCAAAAAAATATTTAGATAATATTTTAAATAAGGAAGTATTTTGTAATTTTAGATATTCCATTTTATCATATTAATGATGAATTTACAATTTTTTTAATTGAAAAAATTTTTAATCATTTATGAACATCGATTTTATAATAACTCAATGATTTGCGATTCCTATTCATGTATCCTTACGCGCCGGGAATGAAAAAAAAAAAAACAGCAAATAGAGTTTTGGCGCCATCTATCGTTTTTATTTAAAACATACTCTTTCGTAAATACATACATATATATATATTTATTTTTAAAAATTAAAAATCTCTTTTGAAAATACAGTTAGAGTTTATTCATTTATTTATTTTTCAGACTTTAAATTGATACATATTTTAAATATTAACATAATCAATTTTTTTTTATTATTATTGAAAGCAATAATGACTAGGGGATGAAACATTGTTTACACTGTTTATTAGAAAAAACAGTGTTTAAACAGTGTTTTAATAAAATTCATTTTTCATGAAATTTATTAAAATTCATGAAAAATGTGTCAAATAGCAATTATTAAAAACACGTCAAAATAAATAAATAAAATCTTTACTTTGAAACCCATAATAATTTATTAAAAAAAATTATTCTTTCTTTTCTTTTTTTAATTAATTAATTTGTGCATGAAAAATTCTATTTCATAAATATATTTACAATTACAGTAAACAAAAAATCCGCCTTTAATTTTAAATAGCTATTTCTACCTGTTTCTAAACAAGTTTTTTTTTAACGAAAAAAAAAAAAAAAAAGTTAAATCTGTATGTATATGATTTGAATATAAACTACTAGATGGCGCCACTACATTTAATTTATTTTTCTTAAAAAAAAAAAAAAAAAAAAAAAAAAAAAAAAAAAAAGAAAGAAAAAACTTTTAATTGCTTCGAACCATGTAGAAATAATTATTTAAAATTAAAGGAAGGTTTTTTGTTTATTGTAGTTGTAAATATATTTATAAAATAGTATTTTTACGAAGAAATTTCATTTTTTTTTTTTTTAAAGCTTAACTTATATTTTCCATGAAATTTTTCTCCAGGTGATTTTATCTTATTTTTAAAATTATAGAAATGTAAAGCTTAATTTATATTTTGCCTATTTTTTCCCCCAACCGTTTTATATGAAAATATATAGGAAGCAATTTTTACCTGCACGTTTGATGAAAATTTAAATTGTGAATATTGGAGCAGTATACTTAGCCTCAAAAGGGGAAAGAAAATATTTAAAGTTCTATTTTTAACATTTACTTGATTTTTTTTTTTTTTTTTTTTTTTTAATTGTTTAATTTGTAATTCTCTAAAAAGAAATTTGCAAAATGTAAATTACGTAATTCTAACTTAAATTTGAAAATTTTCACTTATTTTTCTTTCTTTCTTTCTTTCTTTTTTTTTTTTTTTTTTAAGAGTTTGAGAATCCCAGTCAATAAATTTTTCTAGTGCGAAGCTTCTCCATTTCGTTTCCAAGTGGCAGGCTACTTGAAAATTTGTCAGTATGATAACGTTTGAAATACTGAATTAATTCACACTAAATTTGTAGTGTAGATTTATCTCAGAAATGTGTTTGATATGTTTATTTGCCAACTTAATCCACCCTCTTGTTTCCCTGTGCCAGCACACTGAAAATTTCAAATTTACATTAGAAAGGTTTTATGAACCGATTTGCTTAAAACTCCATATATACATAGCCTTCATTTATAAATCCACTAAGTCCATTAATAAATTGTAGCTGCCATTTTGAAAAAAAAAATGGTGACAACTTCATAAGAAAAATTAAATTAGTTTACCCTTCCTAGAAGCCAGAAGGACTTGTTTTAATTTTTTGATTAAAAACCACTAAAAAGTAATGATATCAGTACAAAAAACCCTTAGCGGCTTAAAAGTTTGTGACGCCGCTACTTTGTGGCTATAAGAATTTGAAATATGAGTCTTAAAAATAATGATATTAAATTTTAAGTGACACTTTGCAATTAGTTAAAATATACATAGATTTTCTTATTTGATCATTCACTTTTATCCTTTATTTATATTTATAATGCAAACGTAATATTTTAACTTGAAGATCAGACAGATATATAAAATACACTCACTGATGCTTTTTCATTCGCATTTCAAATTCAAAATAACAGTTTTAAAAGGAATGATATAAAAATTCCAGTGGCGCCTCGGTGTTATTTTAAAAGATTTGTTTTTAGATTCCATTAAAATTACTTTTGTTTTGTCTAATAAAGTATATTTACACATTTAAACAGTGCTTTTAATTTTCAAATATACTGTCAAATAATTATACTTTCACTGAGTTAGCATTATAAAGTAAAATTATTTATTTCAATAAATTGCTTTTGCGTCACGCTATCCAAAACTGCAGTAAAATTTGTGTAAATGTTTTCTTTACGTCACACTACCTCTTTGAGCAAATTTTCACTTAATTGGACACTATGATACTATGTTTTGGATAGCATGATGCAAAAGATAAATCAATTTATTGAAATAAATAATTTTACTTTATAATGCTAACTCTGTGAAAGTATAACTATTTGACAGTATATTTGAAAATTAAAAGCACTGTTTAAATGTGTAAATATACTTTATTAGACAAAACAAAAGTAATTTTAATGGAATCTAAAAACAAATCTTTTAAAATAACACCGAGGCGCCACTGGAATTTTTATATCATTCCTTTTAAAACTGTTATTTTGAATTTGAAATGCGATGCCTGTCGCATAGTGATGTCTGTCTGCGATGCCTGTCCTTAACTAGATGCCTGTCGCGTAGGTCGGAAACTAGGCAACAGTTGAAGCGGTAGACAGAGCCACCTAGTACAGATTATGGGACTTTTTTATTCAACTGTCACCAATAATTTAAAGAAGTGATACATGATATATAAAATAGACGTTTCTTCTAGTCTATTCGTCTTTTATATATATCATATCCACTTTTAAAAATTTTTGGTGGCTGTTCAATAAGAAAGTCGCGCAATCTGTACCAGGTAGCGTTGTCTACCGCTTCAACTGTTGCCTAGTTTTCGAGCTACACGACAGGCATCTAGTTAAAGAAGCTATGATACCAACATCTTTTTAAATAGATAGACTAATTTTATGATACAAACTGCTATTTAAAATTAATGTTATGTAATACAAAGGACCGTTGGAACCATGTAAATTAAATATTACATATAGTTAGTACAGATATTTTATAAGGTGAAGCTAGAAAATATTACGCGGAAGCAGAGATTGCGCACATGACGAATCAGCGGAAAGGAGTTGAGTGGGTGCTCTGAAACTGCAAGTAGTTATACAACATCAAAAATGGAGTGCCGACTTGAATGTGCATGCTGATTTCTTCGTGCATCTAAGATAAAGCGTGATTATTTCGTCTCGTTTTCAAAAATGATTGCTTGAATTTTCATGGCTCTCTTTAGGAATTTCTATAAAATGATAGCATTACAAAATACTTTTAAATTAAATGATTTCTAATGGACTAGTTTATGTATGTTACTTGTGAAAGGTGGTTGCTCGAAAGCTGCACCATTAAGTGCAACAATCATGGAAAACGACATATTAGGTCGGCGAAAAAGAAACTATTCACACTGAAAAGGAACTGTACTAATTTTAAGTTATACGTGTTATTTAGTAACTAAATGTTCTTTTATATTATCTGGTCTTGTTTTTTTTTTTTTTTTTTTTTTTTTTTTCTTGATTCTTTCGTTATTTTTTTTTTTTTTTTTTTTTTTTTCTTTTTATAAAATGCTTAATTTTTTTTTTTTTTCATTTTTCTGTATTTTTACACATTAAGATGAAATAGCCACTGCTAATACAAGAATCTCTTTTTATGAAAACCTTACATCAATATCATTTAAGTGCAATTATTATTGTTAGCAATTTAATTGTAATTATAATTAAGTGCAATCTCTCCTACCCTGTAAGGAGAGATATAGCAAAACAGCTCTCTTGGTTTTATTATAGGTGTTGCTTTAATTTACAGCATAACAACAAAGTAGTAATGGAAATGCATAGAACACGAATAAGTTCAGACTTTTTCAGCAATAGTTTAGCAAAAAACTAATTTTTGGATTTTTTATGTAATTATTTTGAATTGTGCGCAAACTCTCCTGGCTTTACCTTACATTTTACTCTATTTCGGAGTATTTTCCTTTAAAAAAAAAAAAAAGTAGAAGGCTTGTTGCATTTGCTTTGTATTACTATGCAAACTTTCATTTTCCATTAAAATTTCAGTTTTTTTCCTTTTTGAGTTGTCAACTATATTTAATGTTCTAATTATACTGTTAAACACAATGTGATCAATCGGTGAATTTCATTGTGGCTTCATGGTTTCATTGTTGTTCATCTGCTTTGAAATTTGCATTTTTAAATCCATATGGTTCCTGTTCTGGTTGTGGCAGGCTGGGGGAGTGTTGCCGGCATAAAACTAGTGTAACCCCACAGGCAAGTCACAAGTCTTGCCGCCTGCCTCCTTCTTCCTACCTTGTGTTTCTTAGGTTGTTTTTTTCATTAATTTTGATAAGTTTATGGTTTTAAGTTAAGATTTGTTGTTTTACTTTATTGATTCGTTTGTTTTGCAGGCTGTTAAATAATAGATCTGGTTTCTTTACATTAGTGTATTTCATCCACTGATAATTTTTTTTTTTTTTTTTTTTTTTTATCTTATTGGTCATTGGCGTTTCAGTGATCTTCTATCTGTTGCTTGGCTTCTACTATGCTTAACAGATCATCTTTATTATATTTACATTTAAAATTAAACCTGCTGCAATTGCGCATAAATTTTGAATGTATTTTGTGTTTAATAAAACTTATTGCTTTATGTCATTTAAATTATCTAATATATGAATTTCATATATTTAGATTTGTCTTAAATTGGCATTAACACTATTTTTTGTATTATACACTTTGTATAAAGCTGCATTTGCGCTCTTACAATTTGTATTATTTCTGTAATTTCTCTAATTTTTTCAATATGTTATTTATTGATTTAAAATTTATATTATATTATGATTCTTGTAGTGTTGTGAAGTTTTGCGACAGTATTATGTCACTGGCCCTGGATCCTTTATAACTAACTGTATAGTTGGCAACTTACTTTAATAATTTATTCTTTAATTAGATAAATATCTTTAAAACAAAATATGTTGTGTATGTATAGTCGAATATTTAATTCTAATTATTATTTAGCATTTTGTGCCTGACATTTTGTGAATTGTGATGGTTAGTTTTTCTTACTTTACTTTCAAAAAATGGGCGGAATTTAATTTGTAATTGGAACCAAATCAATAGATTAGGTCAAGGGAGGTTTAGTGTAAATATGTACATATTATTTAATTATTATTATTATTTTTTTTTTTTTTTAGTTCTCTCTTCACTTTTCATTAATCCAGATACTTATTAATCAAGAATCAATTTAATTAAGTCATTGAATTTGGTATAGCCCACTTTCGATAAAACTAATGTAAATACTTACTTGCCTTGTGATTTTTAATATACAAAAACATTTTTTCTCTATGACTCTGTTTAGTAAATTTTTAGATCCTGGCAAAAAATACTTTGCTTCACAGCAGTATTGTGCCAGGTACAAGGATATTTATAGGGATATCCTTGGATCGACATCCAGTTACCTATCATCTCCTCCTCCTTTACTTCAATTTAGAACATGCGGTTCTAATAGATGTAAAACTTGCCCTATGGCCTCTCACACACAATTGAATAATAATCAATCTTTGGTTCCATTTTGTCAGGCATACAATGTTATTTATAAAATCAGTTGTGGTCATTGTAAACTTAGTTATATTGGTGAAACTTCAACTCCTCTACATTTACGCATTAATCAGCATCGATCAGATTCTAAAAACCTTTCAGCTGCACCTTCTAAATCAACTATAGAATTACAACACTTTAAATCACATAATTTTAATTCATGTACCATAGAGATTGTAAAAATTCAGAAAAATAAAAGTGAGCGTCTATTTCTTGAATCAGAATTTATGCAATATTATAATACAATTTATTTATATGGCCTAAATTCCGAATACTTTAGTAAAACTATTAAAGCATATTCTAACATCAACCCTCTACATGATTATTCGACTATTTATGCACAACTCAATCACAAAATTAACAATAAAACTTCTAGAACTAAACGAGGTAGTAAAAAAACAGATTTAATCTTTTCTAAAAGTGCCATTATTAAACTCATTTCAGATCTACAGACTAATTACTTATCTAACTATAACTGGTTCATTATTCGAAAATTTATTTTTGCAATTAAAAAGAAATACTTAGTAAACTTTCTGAATGTCTTTCAAAGCCAATCCTATAATAAACATTTTTCAGACATTTTTTATGATATTATAATGTACAAAATCAAACAATTTAATTTAAAAATTAATAAAAAGCCCAACAAATTTAAAACAAATACTCAATTAATTGTGAATTTTACAAATCAAATATTGAACAGTATTAACATTACGTCTATCATTAATGACAAAGAATGTATGTTTCCGATTAAAGATTTAAATCTATCTCGTACCTTCAAATATCCTCTTCCTCTTGGAAGAAAGATATTCAATTATAATTCTGTATCTAAGTCTACCTCTTTTACTAACACTGTAACCTGTAAATGCAATGATCCTTCTTTCTCAAAATTTATTGACAGAGACCATGGACACATTATCACAGGTAATCTCAATATTATTGACAATTATTAATTAAAAAAATTCATGAAATTTGGCACCAAATTTAGACTTCCAGTTAAAACTAGCATTCCACAAATCTTACAACAGTTTTCTTATGACCTAGATTTATTTATTTATAAAATATCTATTACTCATAATAAACCTATTGCCTACTTCACTCAATGGAAAGTTTTAGTGTTACAAAAAATCAAAAATGCATTACTTATCAATTCTTCAAATCTGGTGTTATTTAAAAAATCTGTACTTCTTAACTCTATCAAATCACTACAGGATGACTTTGTGATCACTTATGTTGACAAATCACCTAATAATTATGCCATTATTTGTAAATCCTACTATCTCTCTATTTTAAACTCTTCAATCAATAATAGTAACATCTCCAGTTTAACTAGTAATAACCTTATTATTAATAACCGAAAAATACATAATTATTATAAACTACTTCAACTTCCCTTCAATAACTATAATTATCCTTATATAGTTCTCATACCTAAGTTTCACAAATCTCCAATTAAATTTCGCACTGTCACTGTTGGGTGTAACACTTATAACAACAATGCTAATAAAGCTCTACTGAATATTCTAAAACAAATTTACAAATGTACTTGCAAAGTTGATAATTTACACTGTCTTAAAAATAGCTTTCAATTAATTCAATGCATCAAATCGCTCGATTCAATAGACAATATTATGACTTTTGACTTTCAAGATCTTTTCAATAATATTGAGTTATCAGATCTTAGTAATATCATTTACAGTCTTTTTCAAGAATATAAAGCTCAAATTAATCCTCCTTACAATTTTAAAGAAGAAAAATTTAAAACACTTCTTAACTTTGTTATCCATAATAATTATATCTTCCACAACAACGATATCTATTTGCAACAATTAGGCATTCCACAAGGAGGTTGTAGCTCCAGTATTTTGGCAGATCTCTATCTTTATTATTATGAAAAGCAAATTTGCAATGATGATGTTCGATTTTATCGTTACATCGATGATATTATTGTATTTTATCTCAACAAGAACTCTCAAAATGGCTTTTCCTTCAATTATCCACCTAATTTAAAGCTAACTCAAAATACTCTGACTAATCAATCTGTTAACTTTTTAGATCTCAAAATAATCATCGATGGTAATAAACTTTACACAGATATCTTTGACAAACGGCAAGATTTTTGTTTTAATGTCAACTTATTTACACATTTTAATTCATGTCTGCATCTTTCGGTATTTAGAAACATCATCATTAACCAATTATTTCGAATTAATAATTTATGCTCTGCAAAGTTTAAAAACAAGAATATTAATAAACTGATCACAGCCACTGCTAAAATGGGTTTTCCTAAAAACTTTGTATTTTCTATTTTATATCCTTAACCATGTCTCTGTCAGTACAAAAAAAAAAAAAAAAAAAAAAAAGCTGTGTAAACTCTTGTGTATATCAACAAAAAAATTATAAAATAATAAAAAACAATAAAAAAGGTGGCGGTTGGGTGGGCAGATGTTTGATTACGGAGGTGGGGTGGTGTTGTAAGGCTGGATGGTTGGGTGGGTTTGTAAAATTAAATTTAAAAAAAAAAAAAAAAAAAAGTAGAAGGCTTGTTGCATTTGCTTTGTATTACTATGCAAACTTTCATTTTCCATTAAAATTTCAGTTTTTTCCTTTTTGAGTTGTCAACTATATTTGATGTTCTAATTATACTGTTAAACACAATGTGATCAATCGGTGAATTTCATTGTGGCTTCATGGTTTCATTGTTGTTCATCTGCTTTGAAATTTGCATTTTTAAATCCATATGGTTCCTGTTCTGGTTGTGGCAGGCTGGGGGAGTGTTGCCGGCATAAAACTAGTGTAACCCCACAGGCAAGTCACAAGTCTTGCCGCCTGCCTCCTTCTTCCTACCTTGTGTTTCTTAGGTTGTTTTTTTCATTAATTTTGATAAGTTTATGGTTTTAAGTTAAGATTTGTTGTTTTACTTTATTGATTCGTTTGTTTTGCAGGCTGTTAAATAATAGATCTGGTTTCTTTACATTAGTGTATTTCATCCACTGATAAATTTTTTTTTTTTTTTTTTTTTTTTTTTTATCTTATTGGTCATTGGTGTTTCAGTGATCTTCTATCTGTTGCTTGGCTTCTACTATGCTTAACAGATCATCTTTATTATATATTTGAAAAATTCAAATGTATTTCTGTACGACTAGTATACATCTATTTTTAAAACCTTTTACATAAGGGATATAAACATGCATTGTTCAAGATGCTTAAAAAGCTTTATCCTTTTATTTAAGGAAACATACAAAATCCTTCAAAACATCTTAATAAAAGCATTATTTTTATTTTTATTTCTTAAAAACATTGATAATAAATTTTAAGTAAGTGTCATATTATCCATCTTAATACGTACTTCAGTTTTGCATAAAATACAAAACTTTGAAAATAGCTTGTTGAGCGAGTAATTATCTTTCTTAAGTGTATTAACTGAATTATTTTAACTTTGTATTATTTCCAACTTATCAGCTTTAAGGGGATAATTCTAAGATGGAAAGTTTAATGATTTGTTGAAAATATTTTATGTATAAATTAATAATTCAGTATTTTTTTTTTTCTTTACCGTGATATCATTCTATATTACAGTAAACATATGATTGTAAGCACAAATAATTATACTTTCAAACACATCATAAGGTAAAGCTAGGAGAGTTGGTGCACAATTCAACAAAACAATATAAAAAAATCCAAATAATTATTTTTTGCTAAAATATTGGTGCATTGGACGTGATTTAATATATTTTCCGTTAGAGATAAGTGGATAATGTAAATTGAGAAATAATTCCAAACAAAATAGGAAATAAGATTAAATTATGAAATAAATCCGCCTGTAAATTTTCAAAAAGTTACACATTTTAAATTTTTATACGATCCCGCTAGACAATTTTGACCATTTAGAAATTTTTTATTTTTCCATCCACAATGACGTTTATAAATGAAATTAGAATGGCTGTATCTTTAAAATTAACTTTAGTATGATACAGAGAAAAACTTGACGTGACATTTTTCTATGTAAGGAGAGTTTGCGCACAATTCAACAGAACGATATAAAAACTACAAATATTAATTTTTTGCTAAACTATTGGAACATAATTTTGAATTGATCCTTCTTCTACGCATTTTCATTGCTATTTTGTTACTCTCTTATAATTCAAAACAAGAGCTGTAATAAAACCAAGAGAGCTATTTTGCGCTATCTCTCCTAATAGGGTAGGAGTGATTGCGCACATGTGTAGGAGAGATTGCGCTTAGTTATAAATACAATTACATTGTTAATATTAATAATTGCTCTTAAATCACATTGTTGTAAGGTATTTGTAAACACATATTTTTGTACTGGGAACGGATATTTCAATTCAATTATTGAAAAATCAGAATAATATAAGAAATTTAAAAAGAATTACAAAAATGTATATAAATAAAAAATATTAAATAAACATAAAAAAGAACAAAACCAGATAAAGATTGCAAAATAATATTAACTTACTAGATAACACTTTTAACTTAAAATCATAGCTGCCAAAATTTTAATATATTACGGAGTATTTTTAGCCCCGCTTTTATTTTGCATCACTTTATTTATAGAGAATTTTTGTCCAAAATATAACTTCGATAAAATAAGAAAAAAATATTCTTAAAAAATAAATGGTATGAAATAAAGTCGAGGCTAAAAATACTCCAGAATAAATTTAAATGATGTTAGCTATGCTTAAAATTAGTACATTTCCTTTTCAGCTTAAATGGCTTCTTGATTCCTAACCTAATTTCTCGTTTTCCACAACCGTTTCACTTATTGTTGTAAATGTTGAAGTTATCTTGCAACCTCCTGCCACAAGTTAACCTGATCGAAAAAGATTGAACACAGCGCATAGATGCCAAAATTTTAATTTATTCTGGAGTATTTTCAGCCCCGCCTTTATTTGGCACCACTTTATTTATAGAAAAAATTTCTCCAATACATAGCTTCGATGAAATAAGAAAAAAATACTCTTAAAAAATAAGTGGTATAAAATAAAGGCGGGGATTAAAATGCTCCGGAATAAATTAAAATGTTGGCATCTATGCACCGTGTGTGCAATGCATTTCCGAGCCAAAAAAAGACGGGTAGCACACCGTGTGTGCAATGATGTATGGCTAGTCCCGCCCACTTTTAAGCCCAGTATCCGTCATCGTTTGTTATTTATTAAAGTTTTTTTTTTTTTTTTTCGCAATATCTTACACACAAAAATATTCAAAACACGAAACCTAATTTTCTCTTGGTTTGAAATCTTCTCGTTTCAGCTTGAAAACCTTTATTTTCAACTAATTCATTTTATTTAAATAAATTTAAATGATTAAAATTATTAAAAAGAGTTTTAAGTAGGCTGATATTTTTTGCTTGCATTCAGTTTTATCGTTACTATTTAACCAGGCGACATATGCACAAAAGTTCAGCATCATACTTGAAAATAAAGCAAAACTAAATGGATAAATAATAACATTTAAATATTTTGAGATAAATTTCCCATAAGTTAACATTAGCCATAGTTGCCAACATTTTAATTTATTCCGGAGTATTTTTAGCCCCACCTTTATTTCGCACCACTTTATTTTTAGAATATTTTTCTCCAATATATAACCACAAAAAAATAAGAAATATTTACTCTTTAAAAAAAAGTGGTATGGAGTAAAGGCGGGGCTAAAAATGCTCCGGAATAAATTATAATGTTGGTAAATCTTCATTAGCATTCGAGAGCTAAATCCCATCAGAGGAGTGGCTTTTGTCGATCATGCCACTCTTGAACAATGCTCTTCGGATTCTAAGGGCAGTTTCTAAAAAAATACTTCGTTTGGAATGGGTTGAAGTAGTCCAGTCACTTGTTATTTCCTGGTATGGCTCCAGTGATTGAACAAACTCATCCTCACTGTCTTGTTATTAAATTACCAATAAGCTGAGAAATCACTTTTAATAAAAAAAAAAAAAAAAAAAAAAAAAAATGCACGATCTCTCCTAAATAGCAAAAGTGCAAACTCTCCCATTTTGGTAGGAGAGAATGTGCAGTGTTTTATAAAATATTTATTTGTCTTTATCGTGGTGCTTGTACAGTCACCCAAAAAAAAAACGCCACCCCCCCACCTAATTTTGCCGTAAATTATCGTAGAAACATGCGACTAGTACCAATCAGTTTGTAATAACGTCTAGTTTATAATGCTATAGTTAGATTTTACTTAGGGGGTCGTCTACATATTAAAACTGACATCAACTTCATTTTTTTCAATGGTAACCCCCATTTTTTATAATTTATTTGAATTCTTTGGATCAAATCATCACGGAAAATGGTATAGTTTATATATTTCGCTCAATTTTTCATAGAGTTATAAGCTGTCAAAGTTTGGGGGTGCTAATGTTAAATGAATGTGACAAACATTAAATCATATCTTCCGAAATAATTATGATATTTAAATTCTGTTTTTTTTATTCGTTAGAATGAAGTAACCCAAACATATTCCATGCAAATTTTTGCTAAAAAAACATTTTTTGAATTATGAAAATTATTAATAAATTCATATTTGAAAAAATTATGAATTATGACCTATGTTAATTTTTGCACGAATAGAACGGGCATCATCAAAAACATGGGTTTCCAAATTTACAGCTCGTTCCTAACATTATTTTTTGAGTTACAGTGATATTTCACTTTTTATTCCTGTTAGGGGGCCGTCACTTGTTATAATCTGTAACCTCTATAAGTAAATGCTTGTATATAATTTGACGGAAAACTATTTTAATTTACCTTTATGTTATTTTTATTGTTTCCTAAGCAATATTTCGATGTTTATTATACAAATTGGCATATTTTTGTAAAGTTATCACAATGTAGGCGAGGGATTGTGAAAGAATTTCAAAAGAAAAGAAGCCCCGCCTCTGATTCGCTGAAACACTATTTAAAAAAAAAGACAAATTTGCATATTACTATTTGACTCTATATGTGACGCTGGTATGCATAAATCACAATGGTATTTACTACATCGATTATTGAAGACAAAACTTAAATGATTTAATTACAAATATGCAAAATTATTTTGCTTTATATTATAATGTTTTAGAAAATTTGTGAAAAGGCGTGGCTATTTACATTAAGCCTTGATATGGAAGCTATGTTGCTGTTTTTCGATGCTGCGAAATTTACAAAATATATTTGTGTTAATATACTATACAGATAGAAGAATAATTATATAATATCAACAAATCTTCTTTAATCAATATGTTTATATACATTACTGTATGGAAATGTTTATATATGAATATTGTATTTATTTTTAATGAGAGATATAAACACAAAATACTAAAAAAAAAGAAGAAAATGTGTTATAAATTTTTATAAATCAAGCAAAATATATACGCATACTTGCCAACCTAACCCGTAACATTGTTAGTTCCCGCCCCTGTGTGTACACAATTTAATTTTTAGAGTAATTAACTTCAAATACATTTACGATTAACTCATTGAGCGCCACGCGAATTCTTATGGAAATCCCATTCAGGCCACACGTGCTGCTTAGAAGCGTGTTATGTTTATCGAGTTTCAATAAACCCCATTAGGCCTTAACGATATAATCCTATAAAAATCCTATTAAAAAAAAAAAAAAAAAAAAACCATGAAGTAAATTTTAAATAAATTGTCAGTAATTACTTAAAACTATGTAAGTTCTGTAGTTTTATATCATATTTTACACTGCCGGCTGACTTAGCCTAAATGGAAAGATCAGTGTCAGCCACCGATGGCTGACACAGCTCTAAAAAGACTGATGTGAAGAAAATGTACGGAAAGGGGCGGGACCAGTAATCTTCCGGGATAGGTTGACAAGAATGTATATACATAGAGCAATGCCAGAAAATGTTCTTTATTTTTCATGAACCAGATGAATGGTATTTTTTTTCTGAATAGTCTATGTATTAAATATAATGCTGCTTTAAATACCCTTTAAATGAAAAGTTTTATTACATAAAGAAATTTTCTGGCACTCTACAGCTCCCAAATGACACACAATACAAAACCCCGCCTTTTTCCAGTGTTTAAAGGGTATTAACGTTTAATATGCTTTATATTCGTTTTGATCTTTCCTTCTCCTCCTTATCTTCTTCTTTTTTCCTTAAAAAAAAAAAAAAGAGTTATGTAACATTTTGACCTTTTCAAGTGAAGATTTAGATTAAGGGTAGTCAGCCTTTCTACACCCACCGTCCACTTCGGTATCTCTGTTAAAGTGTAGAATTTTAGAACATCCCATTAAGTAGTAGGATTTATTATTTTACATATTAATTTGTTACACATTATAAAATATAAAAGCAAAAGAATATCGTGGAGATTTATGTAAAAGTTTTTAATAATATCATGAAAAAAAATAATAATAATAATTAATTAAAAAAAAAAAATAAATAAAAATAAAAAAAATCTGTTTTAATATTTAAAAAAGTCAATTAAAGAAAATGAAAGTACTGCAGTATCAGAACAAACTCCCATTGTCACTGTGAAACGGTCGTGGGAACCAGGTTGAGTGCCGCCGTTTCAGACAATTATACGGCAGCTTGAGTTAAAATAATTTTGAATTTTCAAACAAATTTAAAACCATTCATTTTTTTTTTTTTTTTTTTGATAGATATTTTAATATCTATTCAAGCTATTTAATTTTCTTCGTATGAAGTGAACTATCTGATGTTTAATCAATAGAAACCAATAAAAATCTTTTAATTCATAAACTAACTCAGAAAGTTCTGTGTATTAGTCATTTTTTTTGTTTTGTAATTAACATTTCTGAAATTTTTTTCCGGTGTAAAACTTAATAAATAATGTATACTGGGTGGTAGATCGTGATTTATATTTTCTAAATGTATAGACGGACCCCTAATACATTTTCACGTGTAACTCTATTTAAAATTGATTTAAGATATATAAATAGGTATGTTTTTCGAACCGCCTTGATCTCAGAAATCTGAATATGTAGTCAAAAATAGGGGTTGCCATTGAAGAAAATGAAGTTAATGCCAGTTTTAATATGTAGACGACCCCTTGGGCAAAATTTAACTATACCGTTATAAACTAGACGTTATTACAAATCGATCGGTACCAGTCAAATGTTTCTACGATAATTTACGGCGAAATTAGGTGGGGGGGTGGCGTTTTTTTTTTGGGTGACTGTACCTTTGGTCTAGGTTAGTAGGTTATGAGAAATCTTTTAATTAAAAAATATTTTTCATTACTACCATTCTATAGAAATTCCCAGGAAGGGCTGTGAAAAGTCAATCATTTATACACTTGCCAACCATCTCATTAATAACCGTACAATTGTTAACACCTCCTGAAAAAACGCCCCTTTTCTCACACCACTATATTTTTAGAGTTATTCTCTCCAAATGTTGCTACGATTAAATAAGACTTAAATTACTCTAAAAAATTATTGGTGTGAGAAAAAATGCGGGTATTAAAAATTGTACGGTTCATAATGAGGTGGTTGGCAAGTATGCATTTATTTTTGAAAACTAGAGAAAATAACTACATTTTCTCTTAGACTTTTAAAGCAATCAACATGCATATTCACGTGGGCACTTCAATATTGATGTTGTACAACCACCTGAAGTCGCAACTCGGCCACTCTACTCTTTCCTGCCGATTCCCTATGTGTGCAATCTTTCCTAGCTTTACTTTAAGTAGTCTAAATATTCAAGACACTTTTGGAGATTAAAATTTAAAATAGTCTCGTTTTGAGCTTATAAAGTACGTGTTGGTATAGATAAATCGTTTTAGGTCAAGTGATCGTTATTATTATTATTACTAATATTATCATTTTATAAATCCATTCAATGACAAAAAAATATTCATATCTGCAGTATAATATCTTAGACTTCGAAATAGTCTTACTAGATTTCTTGTAATATACAATTTGAGCCTTTTTTTTTTTTTTTTTTTTTTTTTTTTTTTTTAATAATTAGAATTATTTGACTTTCTTTTGAATATTGTGCTAGTAAAAGTAGAATGTAACTACTAAGGAATATGACACGACCTACAAGAAATATGCAGCATCTTTCTCTTGTTGATCCTATACCTATTTAACTGATTGTACATAGTTATATAATTTTATTTTATTGACATGTGAATGTAATTTCGCTTATTGCTGAAATATTAATTTCTTTCAGTCTTCCTGTAACTCCGATTCCGAACACCATTTCTCTATAATATTTTTTGATTAAACAAAGTAAAGATTAACCCCTAAATTACTCTATTGACCCCTAAATTAACGTTACTAAAAAGTTCAGCGTATAAAGTAAGTGAAACTAGTTTCTCAACGACACTACATAAAAAAAAAAAAAAAAAAAAAAAAAAAAACAGTTTTAGTATATGTTTGTATAACAAGAAGAATACTAATCTTAATGATATAAAATTAGGCTTTTAACGTTAAGGTAAGCACCATATGTTATTTTAAAAATTTGCAAAAAACAAAAATAGGTATTATTTTAACGTCAAAATAAATTTAGCTTAAAAATAAACGCATCTGTTGAAAATAAAACATGCTTAATTTATTTAAATTGATCAATGAATAAACATAATAGCCCAATTTTTGTCACTAGTTTTTAATTCTTTTTTACTTCCATTTATCTAGTTTAATTTTTGACATATCTTTATGAATTCAAAGAACTATTTAATTAAATTAGAGAAAAAGTATGCGAGTCTAAGTTTTACATGATGAGTAAACTTACTTGCGTAATACAGTAACTTGAATTCTTAAACCGAATGCGATAAATAATTCTGCATAAAAACTAAAATTCAGAATTATTCGAAGTATATTAAAACTTTGTGTGTCCATTACGTAATAAATAAATAACAAAATATACATATATTTTTCGAAGAAATATTGAATATTTACCCACATAAGAAAAAAAATAAAATAAAATAACAGCATTATAAATTTTATGCATATTTCTGAAGAAACAGCTGGGTAATATTGATTGTGGTTTTCAGTTATCGGAGAACATTCAATAATGTTATTGATAATCAATTTGTCAATTTTTAAGCAACCATTTCAATCTAGCTCTCAAGAGCAATTATTTACAATTTTTAAACACTGTATAACCTCAAATTTTCTTACGAGAGCTAAACGAAGAAATGGTTGAAGAACAATCAAAGATTACTGGGACTATGTGTAACAGATTTAAATTATGATTTAAACATTCAAATGAATAACAATATACCTAAATAAATTCAATATATTTGTATATTTTTACATTTCTTCCTCCGCGTTTATTTATCGGCCTTTAGATTTCCAAAGCCATTATGTTTATTTTAAGTCATATTTATTTAAATATCAGATAATATAAGTATATTATATATTTTTAGCACATTGTCATTGGACATTTTCCTACTTTGAACGGTAAGCCCCGACTTTTGGC
This sequence comes from Salticus scenicus, assembly GCA_963930645.1. Taxonomy (NCBI): domain Eukaryota; kingdom Metazoa; phylum Arthropoda; class Arachnida; order Araneae; family Salticidae; genus Salticus; species Salticus scenicus. The sequence goes on from OZ005651.1 coordinate 233,547,578, forward strand.
GTTCCTCTAAAACACTGTATTATTCAAGAAAATTATTTTACGTACTCGGGATTGAATAATTCAAATTTTATCCTTAGCAATCGATGACGTAAATACCCCTGGCGTATATATGCAATGGCGGCACATTAAGAGTTAAACTCGAATGCGTAAAATCGTTTTTTTTTTTTTTTTTTTTTTTTTTTAAAATACAGTACTGTTTTACAGGAACGCCAAAAGGCGAGGCTCGTTTTTCTTAAAAAACGTATTTTTACGTGACCCGCAAGCAATGTGTTAAAATAAGAGAAGCTATAATAATATTTATTACTTTGAATATAATTTCCTTTAATATGATTTTCTATCCATTACAATGTCTGTGCATTTAAAAAAAAACCTATGAAAACAGACTACATCATGAAATTGTTTCTTGTAATAGATGCAAACAGAAATGAATCGTAATTGTAATTTAACCCTTTATATCCCGAATTATTTTTGTTTTTGGAAAAATAGTTTGAAATATTTTTATTATATTTCTTTATTCGACCGCATAATTTTGAATTTTTGACGTAATTTTTGACACCTGTGGGCGTTA